>CM056994.1:117682672-119088505 GCA_029891345.1 Dryococelus australis | reverse complement strand
ATACGATTCACCAACTCTCGAAAATTTGTACATGGCGACAGACATGCTGTTAACTATTCATCAATTTTTGTACTAAAGTTTTTATTATCATTCCATATGCAGATATTTCCATTAGTAGTCGATTGCTCATGTAACATCTATAGTTGTGAGTGATAAAAGGATACAACACACAAGACATAAAGAAAAAACCATTATTTTATCATTATAATTATTTATTATTTTGTAATTACAATTTCATAAGAAAGCAGTTCTCCATATCATGCGAAATATCCCTGATTCTTCAATTTACTAATGATTGAAGATATCTCAACAATGCATGAGAGATACCCTCGTTTTTGAAGATCACACATATATCTGATTCTATCAACATGTTCATTCGGGTCTTCGGAAAATATATAGTCAGTATACTCAGCATCTTCTGCCTTTTTGATTTCGCTCGTTGCAGCAAACATGTTGGAGAGGTGTGTCGGTTTATTGAGAATATCGCCATCATCGTCTTCAGCACTATCACTGTCTTCATGTTCATTTTCATGAATACGCTCTTCATGGTCTTCTTCACCTCCTGTTTTTTATTCTATATTAAGTATGCTTTACTTTGTAGCAGGAGATGTATGCTCATCCGTATTTAGAGCCGAAGACAGTATATTTTCAAGTTCGTCTACTCCATGCAAAAGTCTTGCAAGTGTACATACTGTGTAAACAGACTCTACTGAGCTCATTCCATCTTAAGCATTAACTGCCTCATCATAATCGCCTATCGAATCGGTACCCATCGATGCAGCAAAAGGTTTTGCTGGTAACATTTTCTGGCTCCCAACAGACGAATCTTTGCAGATCTCGGTATGTTTTTTCAATGCATCGCCTTGCCTAAACTGCATAGGACCAATGTAGTAACGCATCTTCATGCGAAAAGGACTCTTCGTAAAGACCATGCTCTCATGCCGACCATCATTTTGACCATTGGTGAAAACTCGGTAGCAGAATCGGCATGGGCGACAACCAGTTTGCGATGATGTAGGTCGCGGCTCCATGAACGTTAGGGTCAAATGCAGGCCTTCGTATTCGCAATTAATATTCGTGGTATGACGAGAGAATGATTCCAAATCGATGTTCACCTCACGACATCAGAATGTCAAATGTCATTTTAGATATATAAACGTGGTTCTTTTTTTCCAGTAAGGAGCTTAGCTTTTACCCACAAAAGACCTTCCACCATAAAATTTGTATGTAAAAAATATGGTAGCACTCTGAAAAAAACCCACATAATCGTTCGCCCTTAAGAAAACACGCAGGTAATTAGGAATGAGTGCAGTAGATTCGATTTGCACAGAATGTACGCTTGCAAAACTTTTGCATGAAGACAACGAAAAGGAAATAAACGGTCTTTGACTCTAACTACTGATGACCATACAACTCCTGCTACAAAGAAAACCATATTTAATATAGAATAAAAACCAGGAGGTGAAGAAGACAATAAAGAGGGTATTGATGAAAATGAACATGAAGTCAGTGATAGTGCTGAAGATGATGACGGCGAATTTCTCGAAACACTGACACACCTCTGCAACACATTTGCTGCAACAAGCGACATGAAAAAGGCAGCTAATACTGATTATACTGACTATGTATTTCCCAAACACCAGAATTAAATTGTTGATAGACTCAGATATTTGTTTTATCTTTAAACATGCGGGAATCTATCATGTATTGTTGAGTTATCTTCAATCATTAGCAAACTTAAGAATCGGATATATATCGCATGGTGTGGTGAACTTCTTTCTTTTAATTTGTAATTACAAAATAATAATAAATTATTATTATAAAATAATAGTTTTTTATTGTGTCATATCCATTTATCCTTCACAACTTTAAATAGGTTTGACGCGTACTCGGCGACCAATGGAAATATCTGCACATAGATTGATAATAAAGACTTAAGAACAAAAATACAAGAATAGTTGGCAGCATAAAAACATTAATTCTGTTGACACATACCAATTTTGGAGACAGTTGATGAGTCGTTTTTTAAACATGTATGGATAGAGACAGACGACAACTCATGGATTGAAGATTGATAGAAATATTGTTGGAAAGACTGTGAAAGATTGATGGTAAGACTATGAAAGATTGATGGAAATATTGTAAGATCTAGGAAAAATTGAAAGATTGCGGCACTGATTGTGGTGCTAAAGGTGATGCTGATTGTGTCACTGCTTGTGGTGCTAATTATGGTGCTGATTGCGAAATATTAACGGAACTATTGAATGACTGATGTAAAGATTGATATATTGAAATGATGATTGCGAAAGATTGATGGAAAGTTGGAAAGATTGAAAGATTTCAGTGCTGATTGTGGTGCTGATCGCAGTGTTGATTATGGTGCTGATTGCGGTGATGATGGCGGTACTTATTATGGTGTTGACTGCGGTGTTGATTAATGTAAAAATTGGGAGATTTATGGAAAGATTGAAAGATTGAGGGCTTGATCCTAATATCGACGGAATGATGGGTCGATTGACGGGTTGATGTTCAAGAAGAGCACAAAAATTAAGACTGTTTATCACTGTTGTACATTCCAAGTCTTCAGAGCCTGGCAGTATTGGCATTTAAATTAAGGCCAACTAAGTCGATAAAAGTACTGGTAGATGCTGATCCATACACCTATTATAACATACTTATGCATGTGGTCGCTGTAAAATGATTGCCTTTATTTAGTCATATATACATTACAAAAATTCAAGTAGCATATTTATGTCAACAAAACATATGAGACAGTGAATTATTGGCAGATTTTGGCATCGTGTATTATTTAGTCTTCAAGAGAGGGGACTGTAAATTCAGTGATTAAGTGAGAGGCTTTTGCACGTTTCTTTGTTTAGTGGCTGTCGTAGCAGCTTCTAAGAAAGCCTTCATATCGTACTTAAGCATCTCAGTGGTTAGAGTGCACGAAGTTCTAGAAGTTGTGTGTTTGAATCCCCATCCCTCCTTGACAATTATTTTCTTTTTTGAAATATTTCCAGCTGTCTTGGAAAGTGTGATATTTATATGCTTTAAATTTTAGAAACAAATTTTGCATTATAAATACATGCGTGATACATTTTCTGTATTATTTAAAGATATGTCGGCATTTATAATATAACTAGCGACCCGCCCCGGCTTCGCACGGCTGCAATAAGATAAAAAACTGCTTAACCCGGCGTTAATTAGGTTGGGTAAACTCTCCTAAAGCATTAAAAAAAGCACATTATAATTTAATAATTAATTAAATAATTTATAATTTAATGTTTTTTTGCTATTTTTATTTGATATTTCTTTTCTTTTTTTATAATTTTTCATATTAATATACATTATATTACAATGCAATTTATCTGAGATAGAAGTATTTAATATGTTATTGGCTAAGACATTCTCTGTAGACAATGTTTGACGTCCTGTTATTGTTTGGTAGCAAAATGTACTGTTTCTCGGGACTTGCAACACGTGATAAACCAACATATAGTTGGCCATGGGAAAAACACTCTTTTCGTAGGTCGATTCCAATCAAAGAGAAAGTTTGACCCTGGGACTTATTAATAGTAATCACGAAAGATGTTTTTACGGGAAATTGCAACCGTCTGAAAGATATTGGCAAATCCGTGGGAATCATGGGAATCCTCGGGATGTTTGCCAGCTGGCCGGCTGCTGGACCGGTGAGGATGGTCGAGACAATCAAATTTTCTTTCAAGTCTTTAATGAGCAATCTTGTGCCATTACATATGTTAGGAGGGCTTATATTCATTAAAAGCATGATAGGAGTACCGACTTTTAATGATAGTTCGTGAGGTGGCAAGCCAGAACGATTAAGCGAATTTAGAAAATCTTGAGGAACGTGGATGACATCGTCAACATTGGTGACTGTGTCAATCGACTTATAGGTTTTGACCTGGCCGGGAACTCTTTGTATAATGAGATTGTTGATTTCATTGACAGTGTCGTTCCTAGGCGATACTATTGCCCTGGAACACAACCAGTGAAAGTCTCTTTCTAGTAAATTTTCGAGGCCCGGATATACTGCTTCTATAAGATGCTGCAGACTGTGGACTATCTGACCTAATATCTCTTTAAAATGATTTCAGCAGAATTAGTGCCCAAATTTAGAGAAGGAAAAACTCCTTCTCAAAGTCTGAGCAATTGTTGTAGGAAGTCTTTATGCGTGTCTCCACCAAGATAGGCTCTCATATTCGTTCGCAAATTTAGGTGTTGAATAGAACTCCATAAGGGAGATGATTTAAGACATGCTTTGATGATATCTGCAGGCGTCCCTTTTGTAACTATAGGGAGTGTCTGCCGAAAATCCCCAGTAAACACAAAAGTAACTCCCCCCATAATGACAGTAGAGCTTCTAAGGTTGGCGCCGTACGCAGCACACATCACGTTTTATTTTCCGAATCTGTCCATCCTGCAAAGCCGTAGTACATTATTTTGTTCTATCTTCAATAGTTTTCGCAGCGCAGGCATTGTAAGGAATTTTATAGGTCATTTATTTACTCTTTGGGTTACATTATTGGAGTTTTAGTAGGGATCCCTATTGATTTAAAATATATATATAGTCTATGACACTCAGTGATAACGTAGCATTCTACTGGTGAAAGAATGTTTAAAATCGGATGAGTAGTTTCGAAGATTACCTCCTACATCCAAACACATAAACACACAAAGTTACAAACACTACCTCTTTATATATTAGTATAGATAAATCAAATTAATTTAATAAAATATTTTTTAATTATTTATAAATACATCAATTCCTAGATGTCTGATTGCTTTGTGATTTTTTGACCAGGCTGACCTGCCTGTTCATGCATGCTCTCAAACTCTACTCCAGTAATCTAAAGGAAACAAAAAATATATATTTAATATTTTTAGTACATCTTTTCATGATATTTAATAAGAAATCAATATATAACAAATGTGACAAAAATATTAGTTTATATTAGAATAATGACGACATATATATTAATTTTTTTTAATTATAGTATTTTCCTATACACATGACATTACTTCTTTTAAACCCTTGTACTAGCAAATGTCCTGATAGCCGAATGATCTAGTCCATTAAGTAATAACATTTGTCCTATTAACAAAAATTATACCGTCCAATACTCTACGCCAATCAGAGTCCACCAGTCGTATGAGTCTCCCGTGAACAGTCATATCCATTTCTCGTCCTGGATGGATCTCAAGCATTGCAGCCATCATTGTCATAATTGTTGTCATTTACAAACATCCATACTGTGCATGCACTTGTTCCTCATTAATTATTGCACATGAAATACAGTTAACAGAAATGTGGAATGGAGAGTAAATTGGAGAGGTTTGGGCGGCTATTAATATCCGATTAAGGTGAAACCCACGCAGGAATTCAAGGGTGGGGGAAACGGGAGATCCCCGAACAAACCCGCCGACCAGCATCATTGTCCGGTACGGTTGACACATGCGGAAATTCGGGAGCGACCCCGCCGGGAATAGAATACGGTTCGCCTTGTTGGTAGGCGACTAGTCTAAACAGTACACCACCACGGTTCCTGTGTAAACATACATGTTTTTAATATTTCTAACATTTTAATCCATTTCTTATTCCAACAAAATTATTATCTGTTTGCGTTTTGTAATAGGGAAACCTAAACCAATTGATCGAATGATGAGTAGTGAAATAAATACATGTACTACGTTTTCTCATCTGCCCATGAGATCGACCCACTAAAACCCGGCGTCCCGATGTTTACAAAACGCTCACGAAAGTTAATTTTGGCTGGAACGTCAATGTACAACACGAAGCTCAGTGCTCAAGAATCATCTGTGTGCATAAATGATTCGTAAAACCATGCAGCGTGATACTGGTTCTAGGTCATAATGTTTCATATTGCTATAGTCGAACACGAAACTTATAGCTCATTGGTTGCGACAAGTAAACAAGTGTTCTGTAAAATACAGAGCTCATCAATTTTATTTTGTTTGTAACACATAAAACCGTAATTGAAGTTGGTTTTACAAATGTATATTTCTGTTGCATAAACTGAAAAATATTTCTTAACTTTGTTATACAACCACAAAAAGTCCAGCAGATATTGATATATCTTCCACTTAGACTAAGGTTCAGATATCTCAAACCCGAACTCTAGCTTATTTTTTCGAATGAAACAAATGTCTTTAATTAGTTGCTTGCAGTTTTATATTTACTATTAAGTTACATTGCTACTGTACTTTGTAAAAGTATTCAATGGAAAGTAGTTCACGTAATATTAGGCCAATAGGTTTACTCGTAGAATAATAGTAGTATACAGTCAATGACTCTTTGATTAATACACACAGAATATCATATACAAATTCCCAGAATTGCGTAACTGCCAATAAATTAAGTATTAATTGATCACGGGTGCTAGGTGTGTTGACAAAACACCGAAGAGTGATTGTCAGTCTTACAAAAAAACATATTTTTCAACAGCTCTTAGAACTGTTGCTAAAAGTAATGCTCAAATTCTGACTAGCATTTAAAATTCACTTAATTCCATCGCATACCAAATAATGAACTATAATTATCCTGCATACTCTTACGTCTTTGGGAGAAAACATACTAAACGTATTTGATTAAAATAATTACTATTGCTCTTCACAAATCAGTTTTTTTTTTAAATATCCTAAGCACAAGAAACAGTTTTATAGAAGATAATTGTACACAGCTATATTATCCTAGACTCTAAAAACATCCCAACATAATAACAACGCATGAAAAAAGCGTAAGAATTCCTCTGTTAAAATAAAATAAATTGAGATGTTAAACTTTATAGCATTGGCACACCAAATTTTGCGTAAAGTATAGACGCTCGGATTTTGTGCGTTTTGAAATTACGTTAAATAATTTTTTTCATTTTTATAATTATGAATTTGAGTTAAAACAAAACTTAAACTCTCATCGTTTACATGGCAAAGTGAGGCAATTGTCTCGGGAACAGAAGCATATAAGGCAAATTCAAAACTTCATTTTTGGAAAAGTGATCATTTGTAAACGGTAAGTAATTAAAGTTTTGAAAATTTTGCTATTAATATCTGCGTGTGTGCTGTGGTTAGACGATTTATAATGTGTGGCGTGAGTTCTGATCATTTTCATTCCCACCACATCTTCGATGTGTAAACGGATTTTGAATTTGGTGGCAGAGTATGAAAACTGCTCATACCAGTGCGGACATATACGTACTGTTCCAAACACTTTTTCCAGATTTTCATAAACCACTGTGATTTTGGAAAGACAACAAGAAGTTATTTCTATGACTATCCTGCCAGTTTTTTTTAATCGTAGCTCAACGAAATACGTGTTACGGGAGAAAACGTTTCGTATTGTAGTTTTTCTAGAAGTGTAAATTGGAATAGTAGCAAATTTGCAAAATAAAACTATGAATGAGATTGTACATTGTATACAAAATTATTGTTTTTGTAAAGTGAAACTATCCGACATACTGTAAAGTTTATGAGCTCAATTTGGTGTTCGTAAGTGTAATTTTACTAAGTAGGTAGCTGCGAACGCAAACATTTCCCACGACATATATTTATTACCAAATTGTAGACTACTAAATCCCATATTTTCGGCGGGAGAGTGAAATGCTTCTGGGGAGTGAGGGAGAAGGGGTGTTGAATTGCGATCTAGTCCATTCACGACTGGAACAGATTTATGAAAATAAACCTTTGAAAATACACCCCAGCCATTAGCTGCATGCATAGCTAGTACACTACCCACACCAGCCACTTTTTTTTTACTAGCTATGCATACAGCCAATTGCTAGAATGTTTTTTCAAAGGTTGATTTTCATAAGTCTGTTCCAGTCGTGAATTGAAAAAAATTTGAATTCTTTTGGGGGGGGGGGTGGAGGGCGTTGAAGCTGGCTACATCCACGGCACGGGGCTCACTTCAACTACTGGCTGCCACTCGGTGTTGCTAAATGTTGCAGGTGGCTTGTGCCACTTTCTAACTTTTATGTCGCTATGGAACAAATTCTCGTCCATCGATAGTATATTTCCGTGAATATACCTCGAATATACGGAAGTTTCTGCAATTACAAAGAACCGAAATATGTTTTTTAAAGTCTTGGCTAACTTTATAATTAAATCAGGTTGCCTTCGTTTTTAGGATTTCTTAAAACGTTTAAAATCATGATATGTTTTAAATCTAAAGTAATTGTTTTCAGACACTGACAAGTTAGAGAAGGACAGTATATGTTAACGGGAAACTTTTATTTACAGTACATCAAGTATTGAAAATATTGAGGGATATGAGTGATACAGAAAATGTCAGCCGTAAAAAATTCTCCATGCGAGGACAGGTTAACAAAATTTGAAGACGACAGGCTTGTCGCGAATCCTCTTCGGCTGTAGTTTAGAAAGGGAACTTAAATTTTGTATCTTAAATAAGGATGTGTATAGGCTATGCACGGTAAAATGAGCACTTTTGAAAGCCCTGCTTAAGATATACTTGTATGCACTTTGTGTATTCTTCCATCTTATGTAAGATTAACATTGCCATGGGTCTCATCACTTTATTCATGCATCGGTAAAGTGAAACCGTAAAATTTTAGAAAAAAATAAATCACAAGTCTCCTAATATTTACACTTCGATGCATTAAAAAACAGAAAGCGAAAGAAATAATTTTATTATCAGAACTGGCTACCTAACACTTTTCTTCGACATTAAGGTACGGAACTACTTCCCATTCATCGTTACCATCTTTACTGGGCAGATGTCACTCAGTGCGCCCGTTAAATAAATGCATGTAGGAGCAATGACTTTATTCTAACGTTGATTTTAAAAGTGTTCACTTTATCGTGAACTTATACGTGTAGTACCTACAGAGTCGGAAATTGGTGAATAACTCTTTAATTCGTAAAAAAAAGTCGTGGTGGTGTAATAGTCCGACAACTCGCCTCCCATTAGGGGGGCCCGGTCTCGATTCCCGGCGGGCTCACCCGGATTTGCGCCTGTAGGAAGGCAAATATATATCACGTATATTATATATCAAATAACGAAATAAACAAATTAAATACACAATACAATTAATAACGAATATAATTATCAAAATTAGGTTCAACATTCTCGTTAGTAATTAATTTAACTTCATCGGAAAACAGCTGTAAAACACCAAAAAATCTACCCCTTATAGGAAATTTCCGAAATTGAACATAACCAACCTATTTATATATATCACGTTGGCCGGAAGGTTTTTTTGGGGTAGTCCCGTTTTCCTCGCCCTTGCATTCCGCCGCTGCTCCATCCTCGCCTCATTTCACCCTCATTGGCGGTCAAGACATCGCCCACTAAACCTCTCATCTCAATTAATTCGTAGGTTTTTATATCGAAACACGCGTGAAGTGGGATTGTTTCCGACCGTCGGGAAGGAGACGTGTTGAAGATACCGGCGCGCTGTCTAGCCCCGTGACCCAGTGGGCGTGCATGTTGACCTCGCTTGTTAGTTGAGTGAACGACGCGCTTCGCAGCAACTCGCATCGCCCGCCAACGAGCTGGCCCTAGCTCGCGAGGTCTCCATGTCCTGCATGTACGAGCCACTCACTCCCTCGGCGCACTCTAATCCAGCCATCTAGATCTACACACTGCAGCGGGCCAAGCCCCGCCCGGCGCCTGCATACGATACCGTGGACACTGCCGCCAGATATTCCTATCCCGATAACTCTTCCTACCCTGATTTTCTTTCGCAGTTGTCACCAACTAAACAATCATAATCTCAAAAATTAAACGTGCCTTCGTGCCTGCCAAAATGTACTCGTGTGTGTGCAATGCTCCCTCTCGGCATCTTGGGTCTGTCCGTACGTGCGCGTGTATAGAGTGTTTAAACTCTTCCAGCCCCCACCCCCGGCCCTTAATCAAACCTCACTAATTTGACACCCTCGATAAAAAAACCCGTTAAATAATATACATATGCAGACAGTATTAGAAAGAATTTAATTTAACACTACGAAATACATATAGAAATTTTTTTTTCCGGTGAAGCCAATTTCGAAACAAAACATTTGGCTGCTAGTCACTATTAAATAAAAACCAAAATTCGTCGAATGATTCTGTCTTCTAAACTATGCAGTCAAATGAATTCTCTGGCAAACTTAATCTTATGGTAACTAACAGCTACATTTCTTAGATTTTTTCATGTTGCAAAAGACAATAATAAGTAGACATCTGCATTTGGTTTGCCAATACCTATGACAAGTCGCGACCGTTCAGCCCATTTGAATGGGTGCTTAAAATAATCTTTCTAAAGGTGAAGTCAGTCATTTCATACAAACTGAAGATTAATTTACTCATAGATATAATTGTCACTAAAATTTGACATTTATTTCTTTCTCACACCGAGAGAAATGTTTGTTTAAGCCAATAATACATTTGTTTGTATACGCCCAAACAAATTTATTCTGTTGATACAAGCAAATATTTGATTGCAAGGCAGATTTTGTTTGTCCAACTAAAGGGTTTAGTTAGTTCGAGTGTATAATTTGTTAGATGAACAAAATCTGTTTTGTTGCATTTCAGATATTGTTTAGTCAACAAAATATTTACTTAGATGAACTACATATTTGTTTGGCCATAGGCCTATACAAACAAATAATTTGTACGTTCAAACAAATTTTTCTCTCAGTGCAGGGCCAAATGTTTCGATGGTTGCAATATAGTATTATTGTAAATAATTAAATAACTGGAGGTACATGACTGTGCGTAATTTTAACACACACACACACACCTAATTTTGTTTCTAAGTTATATTTCCTAATTTAGTGTCAACACGAAAGTGTACAAACGAGAGTAGGTTCAGATGTTTCTGAGATATTCGTTTTGTTCACAGTAGTTATCATAGGTCTACAGTTCGCAAAGTTTCTGCTTGTTTCAGAACGCTGTACTGGAAATGTCACATGTTTATACCGCAGAATATTAGTACGTAATCGCCGTCTCCTATAATTAGCAGTGAATCGTGATGATTTTATAATGAATTATTCTAAATAACATTCGCTCCTGTCAACAGTGCAAGCAGGTGAGTAAGCATTGTTCTTACAAAACTAACAGCCCGACAGGAATAAGCGAGGAAACCACCAAACTGTATTAGCTACTCGGTCTAGTCCAGTACCTGCAAATAAATAGGCAAAATTGTATTAGTTTAGGATCTACGCGTTTAACTGCATTGCCACTTGTTTCCAGTAGAGCTCCCTATGTTTAAATACACTTTTCCTACATTATAAAGTTCATATTATTTTGTGATATCTGGTATAGTTACTGCACTGTGTATAACTGAAGCGTTCGTGTTCAATTTGTCTTGCTTTTTCAATGTATTTCTGTTCTGTTCTTTTTTTTTCATATAAGAAATGACTCATAACTGGTTTTCTGTCACCTGCCAGTTTTTTTATCCAATCTCATCTCATCTAGCTCACGGAAACTTGACACGAAAGACGTTAATTTCTTGAGGGACTTTGATGTCCCCAAAGTCTCAAAATTACGCGTAATTTGACCCACAAACTGCAACATTCATGAAAGCTGAACGCGTAAAAGAATAGTATTAATTTGTTACCAAGGTGTGCCGTTTCTACAAAGAGATATTAAATGTGGCTGTAGGAGCCAAATGTCTGTACCCAGAACCTTTCACGACTTCTCCCGTAGAAACACGTTCCTCACCCACCCATGACTCTGGTACATCTTCGTAAATATGGAAATATTGCTTTACTGCCGAAGTTGATGCGCTTTGCTCATAAGTGTTTGTTGGGACTCAGACACGGTATATGCATACTCTTATCAAAGAATGAAATCTTGAACACGTTAAACAATTATAAAATTATCAGAGCGGCAATTTTCAGTAGAAAGCGTAACCATCTTAAAAATTTTCTTGAGCAGGAAAAAAAAAAGGGAGGGGCAGGAGGCAACAATATCATCGGCCACGTTTCTCACATGCGAAAATCTAATATTTTAATCCGTTGTAAATTGGAGCCGGTTCGCCGTGGTGGAAAGCGAATGGTCTTCGTACTACATAGGCGCTACTCTAAAATATTTGTCTTGTGTAGGCCTACTGTATACCGATTCTGGTCGCTAAAAGTTAAGGGAAACATTCCCCCGCCAGATTGGAAGGAGTCTTGGTTTTTCTATGTTGTTTACATTTTTTCAAAAATCCCGAAATTGCCTTCATACCCAACTGGCTAGTGACCTCACACTGCAGTAAATACGAAAAGGGAACAACGAACTCATAATGATATCAACATTTTAATTCTGACAAAAATCGGCAGTATCAGTTTTGTGACATAAGTACGAGTACACATTTTTAACGTATTTAGTCAAAATGGATTTGAGTAAAGATTTTTACTATGCTAGTAAGAAACTGACATGGTATAGTTATAATTGCTTGAAGGATTAGAATATGATACAAATTATCAATTTTTATTTAGTTCATAATTCTGATTACTGTGATAAATTTTAATTTATTCTTCTAATTTATTAAATTTTTTAGTTGTAAAATATTTACTGAAATATAATTTGGGATTTTTTAAATGTTAGTCATTATAAAAGCTACAAATATACAGTAAGAGCAAAAATATATAATTATATTAAAACCATTTAAAGAAAGCATAAATGAAATGTACCAAATATATTTCAAATATTGAGATTAAATAACTAAAAAATTGATTTGTAAACTAAATAATAATTTTGTGGATGTAATAAATGAAAAGAGAAATGTACCAGGTTTATTTAAATGTTTTAGATTAAGGATTAACTAATATAAAACCAATATTTTTTGAACAAACATTACAAACATTTATTTGGAAAAGGAAGATCAAGGTTATACAGGCACAAATGATAACAAATGAAAAAAATAAATTAATAGATATAAAGGATTATCAAACACATACGGAAACACATGTTTGGGCCAAAATGAAAAGAATCCCAAACAAGAAATTCAATTGTAAAACTTAAATTCTAGTTATCACTAAATATGTATTGTTCGATAACTTATTCATTCGTCTCTTTGTTTTTCATCAAGTCTACGCAAAAGTTTAATAGAATCATTCGTTAATTTATCTATGAATTGTCTTATGTTTTCATCCTCAACATCAACTATAGGTAGTTAAAATAAGATGGCTGCTCTCGTTTTATTTATATGTTTAATTTATATAAAATGATTTTAATACAAAATTGACTAATAAATTGCAATTTAGATAGTAAATCTTAATTCTTGCCGATGTAGATCAATCGAATAAAATAATTTTCTTCAAATAAAAGATTAAGAAAATTGTAGCAATATGTATCATTTCTACTTGTATAAACAAACGATAATTTATGTTTTATATATGAAATTGCCGTGTCTTGCGCGCCAGACACGAGACAAGTTACATTTTTTTCTCCAAATTAATGATTTAAAAATATTTATTTTATTTTATAAATTGCGTCTAATTTCTTGTTAAATATTTGTGTATATAAATGGAAATATTTCTGTATCTGAAAAACAGTTCTCTTGTAGTAGATAGGGGCCGCGGTGGTGCAGTGGTTTGACTACTTGCCTCCCTCCATGGAGCAACAGGTTCGATTCGCATGTGGAAATCGTGCCAGACGATGCCGCTGATCGGCGAGTTTTCTCGGGGATTTCCTGTTCCCCCCCGGTATTCCGGCGTCGCTCCATATTCATCTCACTTCACCCTGATTGGATCTCAAGACCTCGATGTTAAGAGACGCCCAAATGTCTTCACTAACTCACTCACACTTGTATTAATAATAAGGAAGATCTATGTATTTTAGCTGGATTAATTATCCTTAGTTTAAAGAAAAACAACTCCAGAATTTCGGAATATGAAAATTTCAGAAGAGTTGTTTTGAAGATTATAAAAAACAAAATATTTTTAACGATTTTGCAAACTTCAACGAGTATCCAAATTAGAATGATTTTCTGGAGTATTTGTATATATATATATATAGACAGACACACACACACACACACATGTTTTTGAAATTTGGTTTAATAATATTATGAACTTGCACCTTTTTACTTGAACCTTCATTTTTTAAGGATTATATTTTTGATCTACTGCATTTGTCGATAAAACTACTTGGGTATAATTATCATTGTCATTATCAGTATATTTATTTTAAAGAGTTTTTCGTCCATTTTTGTTAACAGTATGAAATTCCATCCGTTAAATAATATTCGTTATCTTTACGGAATAATTGATTATTTTTAATATTTACTTTTGTATCACCTATTAAAAAGTTTGGCTAAAGCCTCTAAAAGCTTACTTGTAATTTATTTAATTGCATGTTTTTAGATTTCTTTACCGAAATTAGTAGTTGTTCTTAATGGTTTGATTACTAGTTGTTTTTCAGAATATTTGAATTTATTATTTAAATAATTTCTTATTTTTCTGCAGGTGTTTTGGATAATGTAATTATTTTTACAGCAGCATAATCTTAATTTGTTAGAAATTTTTATTTCTGTTCAACCTACTCTACTTTATTTTTACTAATATTTCTTAATTCATGCTTTGGATAAAGTTCTTTTTTTTACTTATTTCATATTCAGCCTCATAAGTTAGTTGTATAGTTTGTGAATAATTTTTTCGATGAGCTATTTAACTCCAGATTTTTCTGAAGATTTTATTTAATTTTTAAATACCTTTCTTTATGATATAAATTGTTTATAAAACTGTTTTGTCATTGATTACATTAATTATTTTTAAATTTCTTTACCGAAATAATTAGTTGTTTTAATTGTTAGATTACTTATTTTTCTTTAAAACCATTTAATGTATTATTGCAGTTGTTTTTTATTTTCTGTAGGGGGTTTTTTTTACAGCAAAAGAAACTAAATTCGTAAGAAAATTTGTATTTTCTTCAACTTCTTCATGTACAATTTTTTTTACCAATATTTCGTAATTCATTTACTGTAGAAAATTCGTTCTTTTATTTCTTTTACATTGAGCCTTATAGTTATTTTCATAATTTGTAAATTATTTTACGAAGGGTAATTTAACTTAATTTTTTTCTGAATATCCGTATTTCTTCTTCTTCTTGTTTCGAATGGGCCTACTTAGGACCACGATTGTTCAACTGTTGGACTTTGATCATTGCCCAGTAATGTCGCATCTTCTCCCGGTGTAACTCTAATTCTTTCTTCTGTCCAGGGGGTACCTTTCATCAGAGGTTTTTCCTGAAATCCACGGGCTTTTTTCGGTGATATCTCACACGGTTCCTTTATATCCTTCTAGGTTTCTGTCAGCCAAGTGGTACGAATTTTCTTGTTTCGCCAGAAGGTGAACAGTCAGTTAGTCAGTCTATTTGGAGACAGTCTAGTCACATGACCATAGACAGCAACCCTCCGTTTTATGACACAGTCAGAGAGCCTCTCATATGCTGGTAGAGCTCAGAGTTTTGCTGCCTCCGGAATTCCCCATCTTCCTGTACCGGGCCTAGGATCTACCTGAGAATTCTTCTCTCTCTGACTTCCAGTTTCTCATTCAGGCCTCTTCTGTTCAGAGATAGACGCTCTATGGCATGCAATGCTTCTGGTCATTTGACTGTTATGTAGTGTTTCAGCTTTAGTTTGCGTGATAGGCATCTCTTGTTGTAGGTGTTCTGTGCCAGTCAATAGGCCCGCTCCAGCTTGTTAACTCTCATGTAGAACGCTGCTTTTTCTGACAAGTTGGGTTCAATCCATTCGCCGAGATACTTAAATTTCCCAGTTCTGTTTATTTTACCCTGTTGTAGTGACATCTCTCCATTAGCCTCTTTGATGTTGGTAAATAACTGGGTTTGCTCCAGCGACACTCGGAGACCCACTTTGGCTGCCTATAGTCTAAGGCGATTGACCTGCAATGTTACTACTTCCAGAGATTCGGTAATCAGTGCCACGTCATTCGCAAAGGTCAAGCAATCTACCACAAGCCCTTCCTTCTTATAACCCATCAAGATTCCACTCTGGACATCTAAGTTGGCCAGTTCCTTGCGTCATTCTCTCATAACATTTTCAAGGATACAGTTGAAGGGCAGTAGGGAAAGTCCATCTCCTTGTCTTACCCCCGTTTTTTTCTCAAAGCTATCAGAGATTTTGCTTCTTAATTTATCTTTAGAATGGGTCTTATTTAAATTTTCGAGAATAATTCTGCAGGTTTTATTATCTAGTCCCAGTTCCTGGAGAACTTTACTAAGTGATTCTCTATGAACGGAGTTGTAGGCCTTCCTAAGTTCAACAAAGGTGACTACGAACTTGTAGTTCCTCATCTTGGAGTATGCCAGTACAATTTTAATGTTGAAGATCTGCTAATCACATGATCGGCTCTTCCTGAAGCCTCCCTGGTATTCCCCCAGTTGACTATCTGCCCTCGTTAGTACGGCCTTAGAAAAGATCTTGTACGTTACTGGAACAAGAGAGATCCTGCGGTAGTTGTTTACGTCGGTAAAATCTCCCTTCTTGTGAAGGGGATGTATCAGAGCTGAGGTCCAGTCAAATGGTAACTTCTCTGTTTTCCAAATGTTCTGAATGATCTCGGTGAGCTTGGTCAGGGCCTTGTTACCGGCGCTCTTCCAGAGTTCGGCCACAATGGAGTCCTCTCCAGCTGCCTTGTTATTCTTGAGAAGAAGAATCATTCGACGAACTGCTTCCAATAAAAGGGGCATTGAGTCTGTATTCGGTGTGGCTTGTTCGTATTCAAAGTATTCACTCGGTGGATCACAATTGAGTAGGTTCTTTAAGTACTTGGCAAGGAGGTGGCAGTTGTCCTTGTCGTTGAAAGCCAGTTTGCCCTGCGAGTCCCTGAAGTGAAGGGATGGTGGAGTGTATTTTGTGAGTTCCTTCTAGAAAATTCTGTACAAATCTCTAGTGCTATATTTAGCGAAGCACTCTTCTATTTGGATTAGCTGGTTTTGTGTTGAGGCCCGTTTGATTCCTCGAATTATCTTAGCTGTAAGCTTTCTTTGTTCTTAACAGTTATTCCAATTTTACCTCGTCTTCAGAGAACTCCATTATCCAGGCAGCCAGTATTTGGGCTACTGTGTAGTCACAGTCTGCAGTCCACTACACATGCTTTTTTCTTCTGGTGAGGGGGCAAGTTCACAGGCTGTCTTTACAAGGGTCTCGTTTAGTTGGTCCCAGTTATTCATATCTGTATTGTTCAACCTCTGAGTTATTTCTTGACTGTTCTTAAGTCGTTGGAAGTCAAATTTGACCACATTTTTAAAAACCAGTTTTTTTTTTATATAAATAGGTTATAAAAATATAGAAAGCTTTGAGAGACAAAAGTTCCTTACTACATATTATATTAGGGCCAGCTGAAATGTTTATAATAACATAATTGAATTTAAAGGTAACATTGGCGACGGATATACTTTTCCTAGTAAAAAAATTAACAATTTATATTTGTTAAAAGATAATATCGATATTATGTTAATGTAACATTTACTTTATTTTCATGTTCAATTTTTTTGAGTAGAAATATAAAAACTTTTACAAATAATTGAAGCCATTCATAATCGTGGTATTACTTCTACTATGGTGCATACTTTGATAAACTGATCATCAGATAAATTTTATTTAGAAGTGAGTTTAATTTATAGAAATTACCTAGTAAAAACTGTTCTTTTTGATAGATAAATTAAATTATATATCGATTGGTATATCTATTTAGTTTTTGTAGAGTTTATAACAATGTATATATTTATGAGTGGGTTATAAATTAATCTTTATACATAGTTATTCTGATAACAATTGTTTGCATGTTTATAAAACAAAAGAGTTATGGACCTACTGAAACAAATTATACTGCTCTAGGAAATATTAAAATTCAAGAATTAAAAATAATGTCGCCAATAGTAGAATATTGTGTTAATAGAGCTAATTCCGTACAGGAAAGCGATCATAAAAATTATATAAATCTTATTAGTTTTAATTATTTGCAATTTTCTGGAAACGTTATTCCTCAAAGTATAAGAAAATTTAGTTTTAATATAAAATATCAGTTTAATAATTTACAATCTGATATGCCTGATTCTGTAATAGATGGTTTTAAAATTAATTGGAAAGATTGTGCTTCTATGTTTCATCATTGCGATGTAATACATATTTCTGTTATAAATAGAAGAAATTGAATATTCCCTAAATAAAATTGGAATTTTTAATTCGATGCTGGTTTCTTTCATAAAATATATCTTGCATATCATGATTTTATAAATTCTGTAACAAAATCACTAATAAATTATATAAACAACGAAATTTTGATGGCGGACATAATTACAAGACCCTTACAAAGATGATGTATTCGAGGTGATATTACAAACTTTCAGGATGATGGATAAGGGCACCAGCATCCATGTAAGATAAGGAACCTCGGTCCGGGGTTACAACTGTCAAACGTTACAACCAAAACAGTTTCGGGAAGACCGATACAATCTTGCTGCTTCCCTACTGTTTCCATCGGCTTGCCGGGTCACAAACACCATATTCGCTCGATCCACCGCAGTTTAACTACTGCATTTCACTGAAACTGTTCAAGTGCACTTACCGCATGTAAACACAGACACTGCAGTCTACCCACACTCATACCTGTGGACCCCTGAACATCGACACACCGCATACTATTTACTGTGCATTAATGGAGCGTATGTTCCTCATTCCTTGTGCTGTACTACTCCTACAGGACATATTGGCCCCATGGCATCGAAGTTAGCATGCTTAACTGCCATCCTCTAGGCACCGAGTTCAATTCCCAGCTGGGCTAGTTATGTTTATCCTGGTTTACATGTTTCAAGGTAATGTAAGTTCTTTACCTGATGACACACCACCCCTACAGTAGTAGGGGCGTGGGGATTCTACTTCACCGGGGATTAATTGACGGATTATAAATTTAATTGATTGGATTAATCCTTAATCTGGTCTTAATCCAATCGTTTTTAAAATCGGATTAAGGGTTAATCTAAATCGGACAGAATGAAATCAAATCAATTTGATAAAATTTCTTTGATGAAAAAGTTCGATAAAAAATTTTGATGGATTTTTTGTGTTCGTGTATATTTTGGTAAACATTATTCTATTTCTTTATTTTTTTGGGGCAGGGGGCAGCTCTGGTAAGTCCTCACCCTCGGAGTTCTGACGCTGTACTGAGGTGTTCGTGTGTTGGTGAAGGGGTGTATATAGGGGAGTGATGTTGAAGGCACGACTGGCACTCGATGAGGGGAATCCTATATAGTCTAGGGTATATACATATGTGTTGAGGTTGGTGCAAGAGTGGCATAAGTGTTTTGGGTTGGAAGTGATATTGCTCATAGACATTGGGAGATAGGCGATTTTTTGGCTATAGTAATTAAACAGAAAGAGAAAACGAAATATAGTTAACGTACAAGAGAGATTATGAAACATCGCACATGAAAAACTAATGGCAGAGCCCAGCTATGGAAAGAAATAAAATTATTTTAATATACATCCATAGGGTTCGGGAGATTGCAGAATGAATTACTCATAGTGTGTATTTCTAGGAACACACAACAGACACGACAGTATGATATACATACACATACGTCTCCCTCTCATTTGTGTACATACATTAAATAATTTAAAACACGTCCGTGTGTTGTGGAGTCTCATGTAGGAATGAGTTAAGCGTACCACTTACGTCGACTTATTAGCTGTGTGTCGAGAACTTTACAATAGACATGGAGCTTGCAACCCAGTTGAAAACACATCTATGTGAATGGATACAAATTATGTTTACGATGCACGTACTAATCTATAAATTACATTTCCCTGAGAAAAATAATTTACTCGCATTATTAATCGACATATCCAGAGAACTTGTTTTCTGCTGCGAATAAATGTTCCTATCATAATAAGAAGAATATTAAGAGTCATAGTTGAATTTTTTTAAATGTATAAAGATGTTTTCTGACTTTGTGTAAAGTATGATTGTGTTTTACCATCAGACATCATCGTGTTTAATCCCAGAAGCAGTAGTTGTAATCTGTCTTCTGCAATAAAATATTTTTGTTAAAATTTCAGTGGACTCTGCCGCTAGTGGCTGTAGCGATGAAGGTCAGCGGGAAACATTATTGTAGGTAGGATGGTAAGAAGTCTTGTACCTGCCTCTGAAAATGTATTTTTGTCAGTACACTATCCCTTTCTTATGTCCCCATTGTGTTAAGCTTTGACCGAAGGAGGTTTCCTCAAGATAATGCTCCTCCTTTCATTCATTCAGACGTTTGATTTTCTTCATCACTTTTGTAAATATATTCCCCCAGCCCCGCCATGTTTTTTAGAGTTCTTTGAATAAAATCTAATTTAAATGTTAGTTAAAAATATTTTTTTAGAGTTTACTTTATAAACATATTTTTCCCCCTCACAAAGACTGAAGCAAGATACTTTTATTTTCTCATGAAAGGCACCCAGTTACCTGGGCTTGAATACAAACCAGACTTGAATAACTTAGTAGTGACCTGCTTCTCTTTAGTTATTTAAATGTTATATCCACTCATCATAATACACAAAATACTATATAGTTAAATGTTGAATTAAAACTAACAAATAACAAGATACAGTACTCCTTATAAAACTTAAATATTTTATTTAAAATTTTCTTTTCAAAATTCATCCTTAAAAACTAAACATTTACAATTGTTTATAAAAAATTAATTTACAACAAACAATTTTTCAATTACTTTATGACCCAAACTTATTAATATATACAAAAGGCATTTTTCAATTACTTTTAAACAAATATTTCAATGGAATTAAATTTTAAACAAACTTCTTAAGACCTAAATTACCAAGATTGTTTTCAATCACTTTATAATCCAAATCAAATTTATATACACAGAAATATTTTTTCATTTACTTACAACAAATGTATCAAGAGAATCAAATTTTTCAAAAAAACATCTTAAGAACTAAATTACAAAACATTGTTTTTTTCAATCATATTTTAAGAACTGAATTTAAGAAGCACATAAATAAGAAATAAGTTATATGAAAATAACATACCTATTACTATATTTACAATTTTCTATATTAAAGTTGTGTACATCAATCATACATCTTAACACTATTACTGTTTTGTACAACAATCCAATATCTTCTTACACCTAATTCATTATAAGAAATATATTTATAGAAATAAAAAATACAAACATACTACATTATTGTGGTGGATGTCTTTTTGCTAACTATATGCATTATTTACAAACTCTTGAAGAGGTTACAAAGATGCGCACTGAAGGCATTCTTTTATTGTGCCATGTCCAGGAATATATTTTCCAGACACCTACAGACACCAAGGACTGGTTATAACACAGTCACACATGCAGTTTCCAGAGGATGTTATATCAAACTGTGAATATATTCTTCTTCTTGTTTGGAAAATGACAAGAGAAAATGTATCGAAGGCATTTGTATCAAATGTATTGATACTAAAATTATGGCATGCCTTACAGTTAGGCAAACAGGTAGCGGCAGCATTAATGGTTATGCAACAGGTGATGCAAACATTTGTAGAGATTGCAGCTAGCTGTATATAGAAGTGATGTTGGCTGTGGAAGAGGAGGTGCATGGCGTGGTGGCAGATGGACGTCACTGGCGGTGTAGTTCTGGCAGTTGTGGTGTCGTGGGTGGGCTGTATTTATTGTGGTGTTGTAACTATTATTGGGGGCAAATAAAATTATTTAGGTCGTAATCCTCACCCATGTGACTATTGTTGGCTTCACAAGCCTTCTCGAAATCTGGATAATGCCGGCCCTAACCCTGCATTCTACAAAAAGATACATGTGTGGGTCAGTCAACAACTCTAGCCGCACACATGTCATTGACAATAAAGCATCCCATGAATGAGACAGAGCTGTGATGTGCATGGCAGGGTGAACACTGTAACAAGCCAAACATACGGTCCTGAAATTATCAAAAACATCTGCAAGCAAACAAGTGTCCACACATAAGTAGTGAATGGCATACTGCAGCCAGTATATTCAGTTGAACACATACCATGTGGCTTGCGTGTGAGCGTAATCCTCATCGCTAATGCCTTCGCCTCTCACCATATTATGAAATGCATCCTATGGTGGGAGTGACTTGCACACCAGACTGTCTGGTGACTTAACAAAGTCATAAGGAAAAACTCCCTTCTGTTTCGCCAATTCGAATTGGATGTTGTCTGGAAACATCGAGCAGGTTATACTCAATTGCGCAGGTAGTAAATTACCTGCCAAACTTTACAGAGAGGCGCTCATGTAATGGAATTAGTCAATAAAGCCTAATTTGAAATATTGCGCCTTTCCATTGGAATCAGTCCCATTGGGATTTTGTTTAGTAATACTTTTGTATTTCTCTAGGGTCATTCCAATCACTTGAATTTTACCTGAGTTTTCGATTACCATAGTTCTGTCGGGCTGTGTTACATGAGAAAGTGAGCATCATAGTTTTGCAGGTTATGGAAAACAGCGACAAGTTGTCTCTTGGGCAGTCTGAAATTCAAGTTGTTCTTATTATGTGCGCCACCTCTGATTTGGCCCATCAGATGGCCATGATCGATCACAATATCATCTGTACCGAGCTTTTCATTACAAATGTGACATAATGTTTGAGCCACCAACTTAGCTTCATCAGCAGTGATTTTTGGCTTCATCGGAACAATCACACTGTAAATTCCTGCAACCCACTTTATAAGTTCAACTAATTTACCAACTAATTGGTACATACAATCAGAACCCACAAACTCATAATAGTTGGATATACTTGGATTGTATGAGCAGACCAACAAAATGCTACAAGCATATGGAACATGTTGGTTGATGGTAGTTGTATTACTCGTCTCGTCATTAGACAAGCAAATGTACATGGGTTTCAGGCAACTTTCTGTGTTGCAATAGGCAACGAAACCCAATCTCTGCTGTTTGCTGTAATCCTTAAATTTCAAGTACTTGTCATTCCCAGTGGGGAAAGTACGGCGAACAGCTTTTTTGTTGCTAGCAAAGAATAGTGTGACTTGCGAGTTTCTCCTCAGTTTGGAAGTAGTGAAGATAACCCTCGCAAACAAATTTCTTACATTTCTTCTTACTCAGCCCATTATCAACAAGCTGGGACAAATTTCTAATGCATACGAAATGCAAATGAGCGGCATTTCCACTCGCACGAATTGCCAAAATATTCACATGTTTGTCATGACGTACACGAGAAATACACATGGGTACGAAAGCCTCACACTTTTGGTAAGTTTCATCAATTATCTTGCTATATTTGTCCTTCACACAAAAGCCATTGATAGAAGTAGAATTGTTCTCCTCAAACTTACGAATATCCTGTAAGACTACAGATGCCGACATACCTTCAGTATTCAAAAACTGGTGAGGTTTTGGATATGAAGTAGTACTGTGGGAATTTTGTGTGGCAGGCTACAAGTATGCTATTACGGCTTAGTGGAAACACATTCCCTCCGGGCAGTGTACATCGAAACAAGCCTTCCTAACAGATATAAACTTTGGTATTTTAGTGTGCGCAGCACCGACCGTGAACGCTCAGTATTGAGACACATGGACATCCATGTATGTCAACATTTGCAGTCTCCAGCCAGTTCTATTTGCACAAAACTCCTCAAGCCTGTTTGTAAGATAAGGGACGAGGTCATCATCATAGAATAAACCCACATCGGATGAGTGTAGGTTAGAGAGGTCTTTCCTTTAAAAATAGAAGGTACCACCTTCATCTGCTGTGAGAGTTTTCAAGTACTTACCCGGTATGGTAACGGATACTCTAATAGGCCAGGGTGATGATATTAAATTTAATAAAGGGACCTTACACCTTTGGAAAAAATTAGAGAAATTTGCACAGCTGTTAAGCCTATTGTTAACTATTTGCTCATCATTTAGCCTGCCTGCGAATGCCGTAGGCAATAGCTCGTATGTCAGGTCTGGCAAAGCTTCCATTGAGGCTGGGGATTCAGAAAACGAATTATTTTCTGGCTCCCTAGGCGAAATATCTCTAATTGACTCGAAAGCCTGTTGTGAGACGGATGGAGCACTGTCTGATTCACAAGGATTTTCCGAGTCGGATAGAAATAAATCAACCATCAAAAGATGAACCTATTCTTGTTTGGAGAAGGCGGTCACATTTCGACCTTTTGTTGTGGACAATCTCTCCGTGAGTGAATCTGTGCTCGAATCACTTGATTAGAGATCATCCTGCAAGAGATAAATTCATGCCTGCTTAGACGAAGGGGCACTTTTTGACAGCTTTCTGTAGACTGTCTTTCCATCTGCGATTCAGAATCTGAATCACTTACGTAAAGATATTCAAGCAAGCTGTCAATACTTTGCCACTTACACTTACTCATTTTGAATCCTAACTAAATTTCCTTTTGTTTCCCTGACATAATAGTTACAACACCACAAAAAATAAATGTGAAGTGCCACGTTGTTCTGAAAACAGAGGAAAAAAAAATCCCACTTTATTTCCCCACTACGACATAGTTGAAAAAATGCTGTATTACTACTATAAAGGACAACATTCTTAATTTTAAATAAAATTTGATGAAGTAAAATGCATGTGTTTGTGAAAGTCGGTTGACTACAGTGCGAGCTACATGTTTACAAAAGATGCATGTGACATAGCCAGGTAGTGGGCTGACAAGAGCTGAGGGCTTGGGGGAGCAGGCGAAAGTCAGGCTACAAGAGCTAAATAGTAGGACGCCCGGAGCAACACGACGTAATAGACAGCGGACGAACGTTTGGCTCGCGCGCTGGGCGGGAGATATTTACAACTCTGGCTAGTAGAGAGAATGAAACGAGTTTCAGAAAATTGCCATTAGTGCGTCACTATCCATATCCGCTGCCTTCCCCTTCCCTCTTGAATACCACCGCTCATGCGCTGCAGTTGTATGTACGATAGAGCTAGGAAGGAGACTGGACACTTCCCCTCCAACACCGCCCAACTCAACACTTTAGTCCGCGATGCGAATCGCTCCTGCCTGTCACCTCCACTAAACACCACACTTCGCAACCTGGCTCGCCTCGCCTATCTTTCACAACTTTTACGTCTGGAGCAAGCAGACTGCATTGACTACATTGCAATGAAATATAAACTCACGCTATTGCATCAAATTTTAATCTCAGTTTTGAAAACGATTTGTTTAAGAGAAAAACTTTATATCTTAAAAGTACTACTGTACACAGTCAAAAAATACTTTACACCATAAAAAAATTAAACTAGTATACTCCATAAAAATACAAATAGTTTATACCATAATAAATAACAACTTTACACCATCAAAAATAAATTTAGTGTACACTGTAAAACTAACAAATAGATTACACTGTCAACCATTTTATAAATTTAATAATGATTTACATAGAAAAATTTTTTAAGCAATAGGAATAATGTTTTACACTTTACATCAATTACAATACTTCTTACACTAAATATTTTAGACAATCTACTACTACTTAAACATAACAAAATTTTATTTAAAAAATTTATCTTAGAATTACTTGCAACACATTTCTCAGCACTCACATTTACCCATTAACTTTGAAAATGCAAATTCTTAAAACTACTTAAAATTAAATATACCCAAACCACCCCATCACACATCAAAACATTACATGCGTTAGAAGTACTCAAGGTTAATTAATCCATCATTTAAACATCCTTATTCAGGCAACTCATTCAGAACAAGCTTAGGAACTAAGGATATACACCTTCTCCTCACATTAGGTGTAAGTGGTATAGTTCTCCCTTGTTTTAGATGTTCCATAATTCACACATCATTCATAACCAACACCCACACTTAAACATGACTTAAAACTACTTAAAATTAAATATACCCAAACCACCCCATTACACATTAAAACATTACATTCGTTAGAAGTACTCAAGGTTCTTTACCCATCACTTAAACATCCTTCTTCAGACAACTCATTCAGAACAAGCTTGGGAGCTAAAGTTATGCACCTTCCCCTCATGCTAGGCAAAAGCAGCATAATTATCCCTTGTTTTAGCTGTCCCATACTTCACACATCATTCATAACCAACACCCACCCATAAAAATCTCTTAAAACTACTTAAATATTCGTAAAAATTAGCTAAATAAACAAATATTATAAGTGTGAAGCAAATTGCTACGAGAGTTAAGAAAATTTCATTCAAATTGTAAACAGTTTTAACTAAGTTAAGAAATTTTCTTTCAAATTGTAAACAGTTTTAATTAAGTTAAGAAAATTTCATTCAAATTGTAAACAATTGTAAACAATTAAATTTTCATAAAACTTATTCACATACATAAAGTCTAGTAGCGAAACTGGTGGTTTTTGGAGACCCAAACCCAGGTCAGACGGGTTGAGAGGTGGTCCGCTCAGGCAGGCGACCGCCAGAGTTCCTGCTCCCACAGGCGGTCGAGCATAATCAAAACCAAGTTCTGGGAGGTTTGTTTCAGCAAGTGAACTAGCGAGTAGGCAGGCGTGCGGTATGCTTCGATTCCTTTCACCGCCGGGGCAGAGCCCAGCATAGGGTAGCAGGTGATGGGCCGGCTGCCGAGTCCCCGAACAAAAAACCCCAAGCAGCAGCTTCGTAATTTGTCTCAAACCTACTTCAAATGAACGAATTACGTATATGAAACGTTTCAAAGTAAAAGGAACTAATGCGAATTAAAAGGATTTAACACATTTTCTGAAATTTTGCCTGTATATGTTAGAATCTAACATGTATATATTAGGTTTTAAGTGATTAGATTGGAATTACGTTCTTATTTATCGATTTTGAATACGAATAATTGTAAGTCTAATATGACTTTTTTTTTAAAACCTATAATGTTATAAACTTAAACTATCTTTTTTATTTTCACAAGCAAATTGCTAACATTTATTTATAAATATTTTAATTATGTGATTCGTTAATCATTCCTTTATTCATTATGATTACTGCCTTAAATTCATAAATATCTTAGCCGGAACTCGAACCCAGAAACTATATTACAATTGTACATGACCTAACCGGATCTCGAACCCAGAAACTAGATTACAATCGTACATGACCTGAGCTAGACTCGAACCCAGAAATTATACCACAATTATACATAACCAAACTGGGACTCGAACCCAGAAAGTAACGAATATTAACCATGCCTTATCTAGGATTCGAACCCAGAGCCTCTCAGTGTAATCTGACTATGCCACGGAGGCTGGCGAAAGAATAAACTTTTTTGTGTACATATTTATGGCGTGTTGTAAAAATATTACTACATTTTTCAACTGACATCTTTGCCAGGAGACAGGTTCAAATATTTATATTTGAATTCAATTTTTTTTTGGCAAGCCAATAAGTTTGTTTGTCATCTGGTTTTATCTTTACAACACTAGTATGTGTTATTGTAACATAGTTTGATAGAAACCAAATATCTTTTAAAAATCTCCCTTTCTTTGTTGAGATAATTTCTTTTATCACTATATAATTAGGTTCTTAGGAAAACAAGTTCACTTTTAAAAGGATAGGTTAAATAAAAGTAACATTTCATTTTTAAGACATAGTTTATTTCACAAAATTTATGTATAACATTTTTTAAAGACAAATCTCTCTTTTATACTACAGAGTGTTCCAAAACATAGCAAACATTATTACACATAGCATCAAACGACAAGTACAGATTGCTCCAAAAATATATATACAACATTTTTAAAACTAGTGAATACAGTATGTTACAAAACATATTAATTAATTCTTTCAAAAATATATCCAATTATAAGTTGATCCAAAAAAATTAATTGTAATATTTAATCCAAGGCAGCACAGGTTGACGCAAAATATATCCAACATTTTTCTTTAAAAACAAATATTTTTATAAACTGTTAGCAACTTCCGTAAACACGGTTTTCATGCATTCTCTTAATTTTGGATACAGATCACCTTCTTGAATTCTGCTTTCAAGGAGGGAGTATTTCTTACCTCCTGGCTTTAACCTGTCTGTTTTTACACATACATCTTTACATTCTGGAGATTGTAAAACGATACTTTCAACCAAGTCTGCATATGTTTCAATGTAATGTGAGTGTACATATTCAATACTAGATGGAAGAGGTGTTGTTGCAGTCATGTAAAACACAGGACATTTCGAACTATCACTGCATTGTATCAATTTGTGACTCTTTTCGTTTTGTAGTGGAAAATAAATAACTTTAAAATGGAATACACTGTTGCAAGTCCCTGTAAATTCATGGAGAAGCTCGTTACACCATAGTGTGTAAGTTACATTAGACTTTACTGGTTTGACACTGACATAATGGGTTTTCAGGATGAAAATACATCATGTTACATATTTGCTAGCCAACACCCGACTGAGAACAATTAGCTAGGAACAATGTAAGTATATTGATAAAATCATTTTATTGCTCGATGCATGTGACACTTTGATGAGACACACCCAGTAGGAGATGTTTAACCAAACTTGTTTTTGCAATAATTATATAAAGTGTGAAGATTATTATCATATTCTTCGAAATACTAATAGGGTAAAACATTGTCTGTATTATAAATCAGATGTTTCAAACATTGTTCTTCCTCACAAAATGTAGTTACATTTGTTCGCCTTTAAGGTTACACTTTCGATCTACTTTATGCGGTGTTGCAATCAGTTAAACTGAAATCAAAACTCCTTGGTTTAGTATGTGCTGACAAAGATTCAGAATAATATGTACATTTGAAATGTATGTCTGACTCACTAATTTCCTTAACAAAATGTGAATATGCTATGCTATAAGTTACAGAATACAAACCTTTATTAATTAATGCATACTTGCATATCTGCGAAACGTCACACACATACAAATTACACATTGAAGGGAAAACTAAACCTCCTTGTTCGAAAATAAATTTGTGGGTGTCCCCATCGAGATGGTCTCCTTCCAGCGAACGGTAATTCCCTGGTGAGGTCTGGTGAGTTGGTAGGTGATTACTCCATGTTCACACTCCTCTTCAAGCTCCTAGCTAAGTCTGGCAATCATAAAATCTTCTAACGTTGATGGTAAGTCACTGTCAAGGCGAAGATATCTCACAGCACAATCGTTGCATGATATTCCTTCATCAAAGCGAGTAGCGAGACTGTTGTCGAAGGTGTATCACCAATGTTCTATATTGTTGCAGACATGAACTTGTAAAATACCGTCTTACAACTTAAAGAAAACTCTTATGTGACCTATTTTCAGGACCTAATATATGTATGTAGGGTCGAAGATGCTAGCCATGACTGACAGTCTATTACTAAACCATTTTTTTAAATTAATATCTTTACACGTAGGTAGGATGCTGGTACAAATATTTTTTTAAAGCTTCGCTTTTGCATTGTGAACAGAACATTTTTTTTCTCACAGTGATTTTTATTATAGCATTTGACTATCTATTTATTACTCGAACAATCGTGATATTTTGTAATATCTATGACTTCTGCATTGGTTAAACTTTTTAAAATTTCCTTCTGCATTTGTCCAAGCACATATACTGTATATTCTTCGAGGAGCGCATAATTTACATATTGGAAATGCTCTTCGTAAGCTATGACACCAGACTCCCATTTTAGGTCAAGTATCTTGTAAGTCTGTTCTGGGACATCATTTTAACTTCAGGTTTTAAAGTATACCAAGGTCTGGGAGATTTAAAGCATAGTATTTTAGAGTCACTAGCATCAGTTGCATAAGAAATAGCAAGCTCCTTAATCACAAAGGAGTTGTGTTGGTAGTTTTCGAAACCTCTGCATAGCACATCATTTTTACATTACTTATTTTTATACTATGTACAAAACGTCTCCACTCACCTTATTTATAAAATATCAGTGGTCGCATCGGAATCCACTTTATCAATCCTGGAATTGTACATTACTATATCTGGGACAATTCTTGCTTCAATAAGCTGTTCCAGCCTGTACGACATACAGTCCCTCCACAGTTGTTGATTATTTCCATCATTAGCTAAGGCAGGCCTACTGCGAGGACAGTCTTCACATGGCAAATACGATACAATATCCTCATCAGCTCGTAAATTTTGAGAAAGGAATGGATATACTAGCTTTATTTCGTGCCCTGCAAAAGCAATAATAAACTATTTCGGCGACACCCATACATCAGAAGACTAAATACAATAAGGTTTTCGCCTTCCCATATGCTAACATAGCATTAAATACTTCAACACATTCCTCATCGCAATTATCACAACAGTGACCGTGATGAATTATACCTGGAGCTGACTGATGCGGAAAGAGATGTATTCCCTTTCGATTCTGTGTTGTAGATCTAGATGATGCAGTGAACGCCTAGCATTGTAGTGGACATTTGGCGTTGATGTAGACTTTTTAGACGTCTGGTGTCGTTCTCGGTGTGGACATCTGGCATCGTTCTAGGTGTAGATGTATGGCATCATAGCACATCTATTGCAGACGCTCAAGTCTCACTACTGCTACTGCAATGCACATGCATGCATGTAAACGAAGTGACTTTGACAGATGATGACTTAACACTGAGAAAACGAAATATTCCTCCTCATATAGTAAATGGAATCGAAATGGCTGCCATTTTCCTTTAAAATTGTTTAAATTTGGGCTTTTTTTTAAAATAACGGGAAATTTAACAGATTCCAGCTTCGATAGCAGTCATTTCAGGCTGCATTCGTGCTATTTAAACAATATTATGTCGAGAAATTAGTATTTTTAAATAAAATTAGTTTGTATTTTCTCAAATATACACATTTTATGTCAGATAGTATAGTCGAAATTCTTGCATGGAAGCTTATGGAGAAATATACACGTGAAATATGTGTTTTTCTCTGCTATGCACAAATATTTGAAACAAATTGTATATGTGTGTTTTCCATTCCCCTGAATTTAAAGACATTTGGTTTTTATGGTAGTTGGTTTAATGTAAGTTTTCAATAGGCGAAAAAAAACTTTTACTTGTGTAATTGCTTAAATCGAATGATGAGTGTTTCTATTAAAATTTTAGCAGAAAATTTAAAAAATATTTTTCTACTATAACAAATTATGTTAGTCGAAATGTGAATAAATATACTCTTGATACAAAATTCATTTTTTCATTAAAATAACTGGATTTCTTGTAAATTCTTAATAATTAATGATCTGCTGGTAAATGGAAAACTTTAATTCATATCGGATAAAAAGTTCATTCTTGGATTGAAAAATAAAGTTTCTTGAATTTTATCTGGGATTAAATATCTGGTAAGACTTAATTCCTAGTGTCCAGGGAAATAATTTTTCATCGGATTTTGGTAGCAAAATTTTGTTTCGCTGGACGTAAGACAGGATTTAGAGAATACCAGGAACCTTCCTTTCTGAACAAGTCAATGGACAAGCAAAAGTGAAAATATGGGGTGCAGTAGGGAGAGGGAAACTTTGCAAGCAGGTCGCTGCTTTCGGGTGAGTTAAAAATTCGCTGGCCCGAGGGTGTGTCTGGCAGGTAGACAGCTCTTGTGTTGGACAAGGGGCTGGAGGAAGGGTGGAGGAGAGCCTGGCCGAGGCAGTGCTACAGATAGCCGAAAACGCTTTCTGTGGTGGTGGAGCAGGACGAATAGTAGGTGCAGGGAATCTCTCATCTCAGACAAAGACACATTCTGGACTATAGAGTTGGAGGCCTGGAGGGGGAGGGGGCACATGCCAGAAGGCGAGGTCTGGTAAGGGGAGGAGGGTGTGGTGTAGCGCTCTCCATAGACAGGGCAAAGGTCCTTCCACCCTCAGCTCAGAATCGCCATCTTTAGTTCGTTGTAAACCCTTGTTCTGAATACATCGCTCTGTCCGCTGAAGCACCTGTTCTGATAACTCAGGTCGCAGTGTCGTTGGGTGGAAATTAGGCCTGTGACCGAGAGTAGCCGATTTGCGAGGCCGAGCAGCAGAGTTCAACTCTCGTTAAGCAATATTATATAGGTGTTTTAATTTAATAATAATATATTAGGGAAAATATTATGTGTTAAGACTGGATTTATATTCCGCGCCCTTTATTTGAAATAATTTTTCTTAGAGGAAGTTTGTGAATTTCATTAAATATATACTACGTTTCTATAAAGTGTTGCAGTACTAAGATACGTAGGATTAAGGCCTTCTTCATGCCTTCTGAGTCTCCCTACGCATTGATGGAAAATTGTGTTAAAAGTTAATTCTTCTTCTTCTTACAATATGGACATTTATTCGCAGTGATAAACCAGTACTCTGGATATGTCGTTAAATAATACGAGTAAATTATTTTTCCCTGGGAAGTGACATCTATAGATTAGAACGTGTAACGATGTAAGTGGTACACTCAACTCATTCCTACAACAGACTCCACAATGAACGGACATGTTTTAAAATCATTGAAGGCACGTGTTGAAGTGAGAGGGAGACATATGTGTATGTCTATTACGCAATTGTGTCTGATTAACATTTAATTCGAAGGGAAATAGGATATGTTTTAGGTGTAATTCATAATACAAGTTTGGAAATCTTTATTTTTCAATGTTAAGTGGAAGAGCTAAATCGTTCCATATTGTGAAAAAGTGTTTATTGTAGTCTATCCGATCGATATGTTAGTAAGTTTGCATATTTTGAACATGTTTATTCCATCTTTAATTTATCAGAATGTGGGTTAACCAGTTTTCTAGGGAAATATTAATTCGTAAACATAATTTAGATTCATTTACATAGTTATGTGTTCAACTTTGCCACAAGCTCCATGTCTATAAGTCATTTCTTGACTTACCTCACAGCCAGACAGAAGTGTTTTGGTAGAAAGTGACTGTGCGAGTTCATTAATTTAATTCAAGTAGTGTAATTTATATATTTGTATGTGCACCGTTAACATAATTTTATCCATTTGTCATGTAGTTGCTTATTCATGTCTCTTTCCAACAAGCTATAACCTCATTCGCCTGCCAGACGCCGGCCACACTCCACATCTCTAATCGTGCTTATATGTCTCCACATATCCTATACTAGTGTAATTCATTCAACAACCTCGCACCTGGACAGATGTGTATCTCCTCCATTTACAGTTTCATTAATTAAAAAAATAGGATAGCTGGGTTCCATAATTTGTTTAGTAATAGTTACATGCATGTGTTCGTTTGCCATTTAATAAAATTAGAATCTAATATCAAATGAGATGGGCTAAATTTCAGTTCCCAGAAATACGTGCTTTAATTCGTTGATTCTGTGATTTCCCGAACCCAACGGATGTATATTAAAATCACTTTATTTATTTCCATAGCTGGGCTACGTCATTCCTTTTTCCTGTGCGACGTTTCACAATTTCTCTCGTGTGTTAACTATAGGTCGTTTTCTCTTTTTGTTTAATTACTATAACCAAAAAATCGCCTATCTCTCACCAACGTCTATGAGCAATATCACTCTTAACCCAAAAACACTTATGCCACTCTTGCACCAAATGCAAAACATGTAATACCCTAGACAATATAAGATTCCCCTCATCCGCGTGCCAGTCGTCGTGCTTACAACATCGTTCCCCTATATACACCTCTTCCCCAACACACGAACACCTCAGTACAGCGACAGAGCTCCGAAGTTGTGGACGTACCAGAACTGTTCCCCACCCATAAAGAGAACGAAAGAAAATAAAGTATACCTAACTATACACACAAAAAATCCATCAAAGGAATTTGATCAAACTTTTTCATCGAAGATATTTAATCAAATTTCTTTGATCACATTTTATCCGATTAAGATTTATCCTTAATCCGATTTTTAAATTTTGATCGGATTAAGGATTAATCAAATAAGTCAAATCGATAATCCATCAATTAATCCTATTTAATCCCAGGTGAAGTAGAAACCCCACGCCCCTACCACTCCCGACCGTTGTCGTATTCCACTGTCATATTCATGCCTTTACTTTTTTTAATTTTTAAATTTTTTAATGGAAGTATTTTATATTTATATTTGTAGATAAATGTTTAATATAAAATGTATCCATACTACACCAAACTTATACAACTCCTAGCGTACAGAATAATTTACCTCATCTTATCATAATTTACATGATATTTCTTGTAAACATACATTACTGAGGCGATAACATAATGTATTTCAATTTGGTAACGAACAGCACCTGAAACTTTAAACACAACGAAACGGAAACGCGAATAACGACATCTGACTCATTGTGATTTATAATTATGGTTTACGAATTCTGGTAGCTTCTTTTCTCTCAAAATTAGAACTGAGATATCGTGTGTTCTATTTTCCCATTGTTCAAGAGTAAATATACACTTTTAAAACTTCTATACTCTTGATATCGAGTGCTGTATTATAAGTTGAATGTTATTCAAACTTTTGAACCGTAGCAGTAGTCAAATTACAGTGTATGTCACCTGAATTGGCGACGCGGTTGTTAAGGGCAGAGTGAAATTTCAAGAATTCGAGCAGCGGTACGAACAACTAGTATAACCATAAATTAACACATCAGTTCCAAGCTCAACAATCACGCTTACTAGAAATATTACAATATTAGTACGACATTTAAAAATAAAATACAGGATGCTCGGAAATCCCCCTTACAAACTTTTAGGACTTGTAGAGGGGACTGAGTAGATTATATTTTGAACAGGAGCTCATGTCCGGAAAAGTACCGTTTCCGCGCTAGATCCATTTCAAGTCAAAGTGGCTCGTCCGTGCAGCGGTGCAGTAACAACGTGCAGAAGTTAACGCGTTGTGAAAAATCGGCTGGACGTAAAGACTGTACCCTTTGGAGGTGTTAAAGATGTAGTTGTTGTTCATGCAGAACCTCTCAGACGATGCTGGGAACAACGCCCATTGCACGCGTAGCTGATCGCGTAATCGTTGACGGGCTCTATACAACGTGATGCAATACAGCCTCTTCAATTCGGGAGTGCGACGTCTCTTTGGAGCACCGCAGTCGTTCCTGTTGGCGGTGAAGGTACCTGGTTCCCGGAGCCGTTGTTGCGTAACAGTGGCGAAAAGGGTATGCGATGGCTTCGCACATTGTGGATATCGCTCTTGATACAGTCGACGAACTGCTCTTCCATTACACGAGGATCATGTCTGTGTATTCCGCAAACGTGTACTCAACCATGTTAATCGGAAACGCAAAGGCGCGTGAATAGGGCTCGAGGCAGGATCCCGTGGCAGGGTAGACGTCGCGTGCCATCAGGTGATCGTCTGACTTAATATACTGCCTACCCAGTTGCATACCAACACAGGAAAACCCGCGACATTGCTTTTTCCCGTAGTGGAAGTGGGCGAGTGATACACCTGATTTGAAATGGTTGTAGCACAGAAACGGTACGTTTCCGGACATGGGTTCCTGTTCAAAAGATCGTCTTCTCAGTCCCCACTACAAGTCCTAGAATTTTGGAAGGGGAATTTTCGAGCATTCTGTATATGACTAATCATAACAGCGAAAAGTGTATGTGCTTTTCACGGAACAGCTTTTCGTCCACTATGCACATTAATAAGGCAATCTAAGCGGTCATGTAAAGACCAAATCTTGATAACATAGGGGTTGAATCGTAAGTACTTAGATCCTCACGTTAAATTGGTCGTTCCTCTTGCACACCATTGTCCACCTTTTAGTAACGTTCTTCAGGAAACCAAACTATTTTGCTTCGGTACCATTAGTTTTCTGTCAGTAATTGTTGAAACCCATACACTGCACAGCTCCATAAAGTGTCACAATATTAAAACATAACAAAAACAGCAACAGGCGAAAAATGTATTACTTGGAGACAAACAACGTGTCTCGTTACTAGATCTTCATGCCTTCTGCCACCAAGCTGAGCTCACGGGAGGGTGGACAAGGGGGGGGGGGGGCATGCGTATGACTTCACATCCCTCCTTGCATCACGTTCTTGGTAGACTTCGCAGTAAAAGCTCGTGTGGCAAATAGGTCGTATCTGTGATTATTCGTGCCCAACCTCACTTGGCTTCTGAACACCTAGTAGTGATCCAATGGTTCGGAGCGCATTATATAAATATGAAGGTCCCGTCATCAATTCCCCTAAACTTTGTCTCTAAAATTTTTACTTGTTTACCAAGGGGGACGCCCAATGACCTAGGCGGCGACTTCTATGCCCGAGGTCACAAAGTCTTCCTTCCTCTCACGAGCTCACAGGTACGAATCCCGGGTGAACCTCGTGTGTGTGTGTATATATATATGTGTGTGTGATTGTGACGATTCTGATTGAAGGCGGTCTGGTTGACTCCTTGATGGTCAAACCATTGGGGCCCAAAGGTCTTGGTCTTAGTGAAGGAATCAAAGACATAATGCTAACGGACAAGAGGCTTGGTGAGCCGGAGAGGATGTGGGCCGGTCTTACACTCGGGATTTGGCGCACATATTTCCCGATAAACCTGGCCTTGGGAAAATCCACATGTGTCATGAAAAGGAAGGAATAGCATGGGGTGACCTCCGAGCCCGTGTCAAGGGTTCTCCTGGCACCTTGTCACGTTGGGGCAGGACTCGTGAGGGCGGTGGTTTTGAAAATCGCAAGCGGCATGTCTATGTCTCTGACAGGCACAATAAATATAATTGAGAACATAATTTTTTTTTCCTCTTGAGGTAATCCGAGCTGGTATGGTAGGCAGATAACGGACTTTACTTTGCTAAGACTCCATGAAGCTAATAAATACTCAAACATTAGGAATTTTAAAACATTACTCCGGTGATGGCGTTCAGCTGGGGACTGGACTAATAACAAATCTATGTTATGTGTATGTGTGTGTGCGCGCGTGTTGTTTGGAAATGTGTGATCATTTATTTCCACGCACAAGCCGCCAGCCACACTGTCAGCTTCCCGGCATAAAAACAGGTACACTAAAAATCCTCAAAGAAATACCTGGAACCGGATGGGCAGTTCGAACGTGATACCGTCGCAGAGTCCTTTATGTAACAAGTTTACACGGAAAGGTGATGCAGTGATAGATAGATGCCCTGGTACCACGAAACCATTTCTCTAACGTTTCCAGGGAACACACGTGTGTTTTTTAATGAATTATTTATGCACATGCGGTCATCAAGCAAGAGGCGGGTAAATACCCGCCGGCCTCTCCTGATTTCCGGCGCGTGGTAAACTTCAAGTCACGTTTCTATCTCCGCCCACTTGCAGCCTGACGTCCCACCAGCTGCTTTTACCACTTTCCTCGCCAATAGCCGGCGTAGTTGACCCAGGGGGTGGACACCAAAGAAGGCCGACTGGGCCAATAATTTCAGGGGCATCATTCACCGACAATATTATAAACAAAAACATTTTGTCAAAGAAAAGTTGTTGTTTTTCATTGCATATAATACATGGAGCACCATCAGATAACATATAAATATCTTTATTAATATAACCTAATTTTTAACATTCCAATTTTTAACACACAATTTAAGTTGTAAGCAATGACACTAAATGATTAAAAAATATAGCCAGCCCGTTTTTTTACATCGCACTTAATTAATTGAAAAACTTGGAGATTTGGCTTTAATAATTAGTATATACTGTATATATCACATTTCTGCAAAAAATTATGTTTATTTCTATGCAGAAGGTGTTGTGAAAATGTTTCAATACACCAGAGTGGGATAGATAAGTGAAAATGGAGCGTATTTAATGAAGGAAAAAATGCTTTTTCGTTCATAGTTAACCCAAAATGCAGTGGCGATTTGCTGGGGTGCGTATGCAACCACAATTAGACAACAGGCAGTGCAATAAAATTACAATGTTTTAAAACACATTTCGGCAGAAGGCACGGGACTCACAGTGTCTGCTCAAAGTGTCGACCACCATTAGCCACACAGACAGTGCAGCGCTGGAGCGTATTGCGACGCATATTGCAATGGTTTCCGTCGTGACATTGATGGGGTAGACCTGCTCTCCGTATCCGCATCTTGAGCTCAACCCTCGTGTCAAGTGGTGTGGTATACACCATCGATTAGATGTGGCCTCACAGTCATAAGTTAGGTGGTGTGACGTCTGGTGAGCGTGGAGGCCATGCTGTGTGGCCTTTCCTACCTACGTATCTACCGGTTCAGGGAGAGAACATCGAGGAGCCAGCGAACAGCAATAACGAAATGAGACGAGTCCCCCGTCCTGCTGAAACCACATCACCTCATGAGTACCTTAAGGAGCATCGTCATAGTGTTCCGGTAACAAGCTCTCAGGAACTGGGAATACGTAGCAGGTTAACTGTGGACGTAAGACAATTTATTCCTTTTATTAAATATGCAACATTTGTATTCATACATCCCACTCTGGTGTCTATTATCCTTTATTAGCGTACACCCGTTATAATAGTAGAACATGCTCGAGGTAATAAACTAGTAATCTATATAAAACACGTTTTACATACTTTATATCCGTTTACAATTTGGAATATTCTGACGTTGACTTATATAACACGTCAGGAACCCTTTCCCTTTGCTGATAAAATGTTTAAGTATCATGACGTCTTAAACATTTACAGTCAAAAAATATGAACTTTAACATTTTATAGACTGACTACTGTTTATTTTCAAACAAGTCTTAATATCGCATGGCCTATGTGATAAACCACAAAAGTATAAAAGCCATTTACTGTTTGCCAGCTCTGAAGATTTACAAGTTACCTCGGCTGTAAATATTAACAATAGTTCATACTTTAAACAACAGTTAAGATAAAGTTTATCCAGTTCCAGGAAATTACAACGTCTAACTTTCTGCTGCTAAGGGACTTACAAAATTCTCTTCTATCCATCGTGTCCTGATGGGTCTTAACAATAATAAAGTCATGCTTAAATCGTGCTGAGGCCCAGGAGCTGCTTCTCGTTGAGCTAGTAGCTATCCCTTGGGTATTTACACACAAAATCTGAATTACTCCCCTCCACAATTCGGGGCACAAACAAAGAATTCGCCAATCAAAAAACACTTATATTATTTTATAATGTTAATTTCAGGTGTTATTTTCACTTCCGTAGCGGTGCATTACATCCAACTAGCGCGCTTCCATGCGCTACCGGCAATGCCAGCGCCCTGGTGCGGCGCTCGCCGGAACCCAAGTCCGTCATGCTCAGTTCTTGAGGCACCCGCGTTTCGGTCTGTCGGTACGCCGAGCTGTTCCTGACCTTCCATAATGTTCCGTCAGCTGATCGCCGCGCACCGCCTGCCTTGCACGAGGCAGGGTCGTGACGTAGAACTTCCAAGTGTATGCAGATCAAGGTAGGTAAATCTTCACCCACAGCTAACACGTAGTATTTCCGCAGGGTTAGAGCTCATACTTTGCCGTGCAGAATGGCGTATAGTTTGGTCGCGCTGGACGGGAACAAGGCTCGTTGTTAGATCGTGCAGGTCAGGTAGGGAGATGGAAAATCCCCAAAAATGAGATGCCCCATCTCAAGTAGATGTAGGATGGGGAGGAAGGAGGCTGGGACGGAGCTGACTAAATAACCAATCAAAATGTACTAGGGTCGGTCGTGTTGGGAGCGTGATAGCTCCACCTGCCATCAAACCCCCAACCTCCTACGTGCAAGTATTTGAATTTATTTATTTTATTATTTAAAAATTAATAAAATTTTTAAGAATATTTTAGAATTTGTAAATTTTTTTAAAATTATTTTGGTTCAAGCGTATTCAAGGGCAATGTCACAAGGTCAAGGTCAAGGTCACGAGCATGAAGAGAAGATGAAGGTCATTTTGAACAAAAATGGTGATCGAATTTTCTGAGAAAGAAAGAATTAGAAACTGAGGCTAATGTCTGTTGACTAATTATGTCAATCTATACTAATATTTCATATTATAATTTAATTAATTCCCGATCATTAATGAAAGTTGCTATTGGTTATAAAATATGATTAAACGCATTGATCATAACGGACTAACTTTTTCATTTTAAATTCATTAAAACACACGTACTTTATTGTTGAATATATAAGAAAGAATTCACCAGGTAATCTAGAAAAAAAATTAGGTACAATTTTTCTGGCAGAAGGTACACTGCATTGTATGATGGTAGAGGATGTAAACACGTGTTAAGTGCACGAGTACTTGGTTGCGGTGGCGATGCCCCGGCTCCTCACCCTACACCATCTCCAGCGGCGCTCTCTGTGCACGCGGAATGTAAGCGCGGCTGGGCAATGGCCCACGCTTGTCGCGACACGAATCACAACGCGGAAACGGCGCAACGCTCCTGGAACACAGCCGCTGCGCCGGCCGGCACGCATCAGCTGCTGCTCGCGTGAGACGACAATCGCATACGGATGCGACACTGCGTGCGCATGCGTAGTCACACAGCTCACTCGCTCCGTCTGATAAGAGGAATGCAAGGTAAATTAACCGGCTGTTATCTGGGTGCACCTCTCACTGCTGAGCGGGAAGCGGGGTCGCCGGAGAAAGGGGTAAAACTTATGGAAAGGGAAAAGGGGACATCACTCAAGCCTCGGGAGCTGACGCGCCCAGATACCTGACGGCTGCGGTAGATTGCGCAAGCCAGCTGCACAGTAAACAAATCCGGAGCCCCAAGTAAGGTTTATTCTACTCTGGCCGGGAACAAGACGAGATTTCTTATGGGGGAGTTTGACACAGGGGAAATTTCCGACACTAGGTGTGTTGGTGTTCCAAAGTAGTCGCTTTTAAGCTGGCGGTAAATAGAGAAATTAAATTTATTTGTGCGGAAAATTCGTGCTGGGTTCGAATTAATATATGTTTATACTTGTCCCAGCCAAAATTTTAAGTATTGACCTTATTTCGTAAGTATCATTCACGCTCTCCAATGTTGGCGTTGCTTATAAGAGCAAACAGTAAATAAATATAACTAACAATGTTTGGCACTGAAAATACATAAGAAAGCTTATTTCAGTTGATAAACATTAAGATTTTAAGTGCGAAATAAATATAGCCGTTAACAAAAGGAACTTTGTACTTTTCTTCTCCTTTCCCTTAAGGAAACTGCGCAGGTAAGCCCAAAATTAATGTTTTTTAACATCCCACTATTTTTTTTCGATTTATTTGTTCTATTTAGATCAAGTAATTGTGAGAGCCATCGTTTTGATAGAGCCAGTTTACGAAATAATATTAAAGAACCAGAGAACGCATTTTGTTATATTACCACTCTCGCGCGAAGAACAAAGTTCATTTTCCACTTCAGCTCTAACGCATTAAAAATACGGAGATTTAACACAACTATATGTATAATATCGGAATTACAATTATCCCATTTAATTACATACAAAACGGAAAAATCTGGTAGACGTGAGACACCAGTGCACCATGGTGGCAAACATTTTTAGTTGGCATACTAAAACAATTGAGATTCCCAACTTCAGTATGAAAAACATTAGCCCTAGCACCTAAGTATAAGATTGAACGATTTTTGTCTTCTGCACATGTTCCTTAAATATAATCACCAATCACTAGGGTTACCTGCAAACTTTTTAATACATTTACATTAAGGGACACTTCCGACAATTTTACAAAATATATCTGACCCCAACCAAATGACAAAGGAAACCACTTATAAAAATAACAATTTGTGATAGTACCTGTAATGTGCAAAAGTCAGTTGAAAAAATCAGTCAACATTATCTCTGGACATTAATAAAATACTAGTTGCAACTAAAGTGATAACTCGGTAATATTTCAGTTTCTAATTTAATTAGCTTGAAGACAGGCGTCACCGACGCACACGGAAAGAACTTCATATACTCTGCACATCACGGCAAGCGTCTTTTCCACGAACGCACTTCTTGAAGAATGCCACCTGTCGGCATAAGTCGTAACTATCTATTGTCATTAGGTTCAAGCACCAGAGTAAACGTACATGTAATCACGAAAATTGCAAATTACTGGCACCATGTTTGTTAACATTCAGTGTATTTTCGAAAAATCTTAAAGCCCCTTTCGCACTCAAATTTTCTCCTTCAGCTATATTTGACAATAAAATTTGAAGACATAATATGGCCATAAAATGTGTTCTTCCAACTTTTTATTTTAATAATTTTGAATACGTTTGAAAATGTGTCACACTTACAAATTTTTTTCTGAGAGAATATAATTTGAAAATTTGAATTATTATTCAAAAATGATTTTCATAGTGAGATATAGCTTTAGTTTTTCCATGCAGTCCACTACACCAATAAATGTAAGGAATGTTGTAATTAATTTTCACATCTTTACTAAATTATATCTTTTTTATCATAGATGTTTCCTCCACAATGAAATATAATGCCCCTGAGTTCGTAATATTATGTACATTATTAACTTAAAATAGAATTTATGTCCATACGGCTGCTACATTAATTAATTATCTTCATAACCTAATTCTTTTCCAGCAATTGTTCTTTACTTTAAAGTTTCTCAGACAAATATAGCTGCGTTTATAAAGTTGAGATAACGCCATAACTGTCCAACTTTATTTGACCAAGCTAATTGAAAGCAGTTTGACGGGAAAATTTGACAATGTGACAGGGGCTTAAGGTAGAATGGGAGTTGATTTGCTGGTAACTCCACAACCAGCGATACACGAAAACACCCCACTGTTTTGAAATTAATGTAGCATGAAGTACAATTACACGATTTCAACGATTCAAACTCCATAGCAAAGACGAAAGCCTAATGATTAAGAGTTGTAAATACCATTCATTAAAAACATATTATTCATGTCAATATTAAATAACAAATTGGAAAATAATACTTTGAATTAACTAATTTGCAAAGTATTTCGTCGATTACTTTTTTTCTAACAAACATTAAGGAACAAAATTGGCTTATAGTGTAAGAGCACACTGCAATATATGGTTATTAAGTATTTCATGTTAATGCAGAGTTAAAATACCGCTAAAGTGAAATATTTCCATTAATGGTGTGTTTTTGACAAAAACATATTCGGCCATATAAAATAAAGTTTTATACTTGAATGCATGAAACTTTCAAGAACCATAGAAATAAACACGAATGTTGATTTTCTTTTTGTTTCATGCATATATCACGTGAAGTTTTCCCATGATATTGGAACTAAGAAAATAATAATTGATTTGCCTCGGGAAGTGCTGCTCTCACTGGATGATATCGTATTTTGTAGCTACTAGACGTGGCCACCTGCTGTGACTGAGAAGATTCACGTATGTACATAAAGTGGTGTTTAGACATTCTCTATTCATTCAGTCCTAAGCAGCAGCTTCAACCTATGCTGCCGAGAGTCCGACCCATGCGCTCGACTGTGGCAAAACGCCGGGAGAACGGAATACTTTGTAGAGCAGCCATTTTGTCGCATTGGTTACTGCATTGACACAAATGTCAAATACGGCCCTCATAATCACTCATAAATGTATACATCTTAATGTGAGAGTTGAACATTCAACATTTTCTGACAAAATGAATTACGAATTATGGTCGTCTTTTCCACCATCTTATAATCCTAGGCCTTCTGTACTGAAAGCTGACGACCAACAAACTATGCAACAGAAGTTGAATGCATCGTGATAACACGGGCACAGCTTAAGAGCTAACTAATAGTTGTCTTACGTGTGCTTAGGTCCTGCACATCATGTGAATATAAGTTAGCCCTCCATTTAGCTAATCTACCATTATTAACATTCAGTAGTATAAATATTTAAAAGTTTTTTTGGGTTGGCTTTATTTCGCACATGCACTTGTCCCAGTAAAACGCTCAGAATTCATAAGGGGTCACAACCCTTACTGTGGACTAGTCCGCGGGCCGCAAGTGTAAAAATCATAATTAACTCAAATACATAGATTGAAAAATAACATGGGATATAGTTTCGATATTAATTAAATTGTATGTACACACCAGCTGCCTGATAGAAGAATATTTCCAGTTACATTACACTTAGTTTAGCAACACAGGCTATTGTGAACATTAATTTCAGAATAACCCCGCTGGCCGAATGATATAACACGGAGGGTCCCATATGTGCCACAGGGCTCACTACCTCCAACTTTAGCGCAGTCTGCAAGCGACGCACAGCCACAGCAAGCCTGGTGAAGAAAATATTGTATGTTCAACCACCATCTTCTGCTGCCATACAACACGGAATAGCAAATGAATAAGTTGCCCTCAAAGAGTACGAGACCACACACGAAGTGTGTGTGTGTCGAAGTGTGGCTTTTCCGTATATTTAAAAAGAGGCTGGCTTGCTGCTTCACCAGACTGTCTTGTTGGGGTCGACGGGACTGTAGAGGTGAAATGTTCGTACAGGGCAAGGAATCTTACTCCGAGCCAGGCTGCCAAGAATCTCAAGAACCCATCATTTTATTGTTACTTAGATAATGAAGGGAACCTCAAACTTAAAGAAATGTATGATTACTATTACCAGGTCCAGGGACAACTGGCGATTGCAGATAGAACATTCTGTGACTTCGTGATATGGCTACCTCGCAGAATGTCTGTAGAGCGCATTGAAAGAGTTGAACACTTTGACAGCTTTTATGATAATCTTTTAGCACCTGAGGTACTACACTCGAGGAAACAGCGTAATATGCCGATGAGAACTACCACGCCATGCTGAAATTGCGCCTCTCTGTGCCAAAGTAATTGTAGGATTTGATTTTCTATGTTTTGCAGTCTGGAACACAAGTATGACTTTAGATTCTCAAATGTTACATACATACATTACTATTAAATTAGCTTAATTTAGTATCTTTACTCTAATGACTTAAAATATGAATGGCAGTATTCATTTGATCCTCCTAGTTACAAACGGCAATTAAACAACAAAACTTCGGTTTTTTTATATTCCTTGAAAAAAATGTTTTTGACTTCATCATTGGCACATTCTAATTACTTAGTGTATGCCAATAGATTTTTATTCGCAAATTTTGTTTTAGCCTTTATCTTATCAAAGAGAAATTAATTCTGTTATAGTTAGATTGCTTCTTCTACTGTTACAGTAAAATGATTCTGAAACATTTATTTATTTTACTAACATTTTTTCCGTTCATGTATAAAAGTCCTTCCTTAATTTGCAGTTATAAACACATAAAGGATTAGAGTAAATTCAGTTTACGTATTCAAATGGGTAAGATATACAGCTAAATGTTACACTGTTTCTAAAATTGATCGAAAATGTGTTTTATCAGACTTTTTTACATACTATTCACTATTTATAACAAATTCGTCCGACTTTTACATGCACTTGCATATGATTAAAGTTATTCTTTCACTGTTTACTCGTTTGCTCGTTCACTTTTCTTTCTGACCTGTTCATTATGCGTATGTGAATCATATTCACTAACTGTTATTGTTTCTTGTAAACGACTAGTATTCTATTCTCTTCGGCTGACTCGGACTGACTAAGATAATAGCTCTAAACTCTCAGCATTCAAAGATGCTTAATCTATTTTTTTTTCGGTACCCTTACTCTTAGTCCGAAGGCCTCTACGAATCGTAAATATTACATGAAAACCAGGAAACTACAGTACCATAAGCACATTTTCGGAGTTATGATCGCGCTGTAGACATGAGCTACCCTTCTAGTCAGGCTGTAAGATCTCATAATGGCTAACGGTACTTTCTCACACTGGTCGGGCTTGGTCACACCCTCGTCAGATGTCTAAATGACTGTGTTCTTAACTACTGGTTTCTCAGCAGCGTGATGTAGCAGAGCTTTCCTTCTACTAGACTATGTGGGTTTGTCAAAATTTGGCGGGCGTTGCTATTAGCGTATTGATTTTCTAGGGGTACTTTTGTTTACCTCGCAAATGCATTTTGTCGCTGCTTCTTCTCCACCTCATTTTATCCTCTCGCTTTCTCGTTTCTTTGTTACAGTAGGTTGGCAAGGAGTGAGGTTTTTTCTTTTAATAAATTTACATGAGAATAAATGTTATGTCAAGAATTAAATCATTGGAGGAAATGAACGGAAAACAGATGACACCATGATAGTATTCCGTCATATTAACTACCTGCAGATGGCCCCAAAGCTTTTAATATGATAGACTTCAAGCATCTGGAGGGACGGTAGTGAATAATGATTTTTAATTTGATAAAGGTTTATAAATCTTAAAAGACTATAAACAGTCTAAATTTATAATATTTCTGACTTATCGGAAGTATACTCATACCTTTTGAATAGCACGCAGTTCGAATTTCGAAATTATAATGAAAGTTTGATCCATTGAAACACTGACTGAGCTTATTGTTGAACTTAATCTTATGTACCGATGTAATTTTCTTTTTAATCTGTCATTTAGTTAGTTCATTACGCGTTAGTTTCTTTCTCTTTCACACTGAAAGAGAACTGGGACATCCATGAGTAAAAAATTCAGCAAGTACCTTCTACTGTGACTAAGATATTGCTATAATTTTAGTGTGTTTGGATATAAGTTGGTATTTGCGACTCTCTGTTGTAAAGAACATGGAGACATCAATAATCACTCTGCCACTATTACTATTTACGAGTAAGGCTCCCCCATAACTTTTTTAGTTAGTCACTCAGCTGACACTTCCAGTTAACTAGGATGACATCTTGCGAACAAACAATTGGCCCAAGTAGAACCTTGGAATATTCAAGCCAGTGCCGGTTGGGCTACTGTGCCGTACTTTGTGGCACATTATATACAAAATTTGTTTTTTTTTTTTTTTTTTAGCAAATTTTTCCTTTTTCGCAAAGTTCCGCCTAATTGTCTGCCTTAGTGTTTATTTTATTTTTTTTGCTTCTAATAACACCTCTGGATAAAAGAAGCATTGCCAACTTGTTTATTGATTTCACTATTTTACGAAATTGTTCAAATAATTATTTCGCCTCTGTATAATAACTTTGGCTGGTATTGAATTTTTTGCCGCTTGAGGCCGGTATTGAACAAATGTTTTGACGCTTGTGTTGGATAATTATCAACGTTGTAACAGGCTTCTGTCCCGTTCTCTCGTAGATCTTCTCAGTAAACACCAGCGGACTAGCTCAGCGTGAGTTAGGGACTTTGACTACATAATAATGAAAGTTTGTTGATTCAAGGATTGCAAATAAATTACAGAAGAAGTTAAATGTTTACTGGAGATTTATTGTCGTCTCGACAAAACAAACTATTAACATTCGCAGCTGACAAGCAAAAAAAAAAAAGACAGATTGGCAGCCTTTATAAAACAAAACTTCTCACTTTAAAAGAGTTACGAAGACGAGAGAGAATCGTTACTTTTCTCTCCCGGCGCCCTATTGACTCCTCGCACCAACAGAAAATAAATATAATAGATATTTGAATTGAAATGTCTGAAATGCGAAAGAAGGTTAAAGTCGCGGGTGCTGGTGGGTGCGAGTCAGGTGATCACACGTTGCAGGCTGTCCGACTGACAGCTGACAAACGATCGTGCTGCGACGAACTGTTGTGATACCCGAGAAAGGTCGCGTTTCCCTATATATTGGTAGAAAGTTTCCTCGTTGAAAACATTGTTTTCAAGCAGTTGGTCACGTCAGCTAAAGGTAACCTCTGTTATTTTCCTTGTTTCACCATGTTGTGCCTTGCGGTGGCGGATGTGTTTAGTTTACTAACCCAGATGCCCAATCGTCCTATGACGTATGTTGTTGACGACGTCTGTTGTTGACGTCTGTTACTCCTGATGAAATGAGGAAAGAAAAATCACAAATTTGGGAAAACGAAAATATATCTGAAATACAAACAAGTTGTCATTGCAACGACCTTTCAAATATTACATGAATTACTATCCTTGACTGAAATATAGACAATTGAAATACTTCCCGAATATACCAATTATATATATATCTAGCTGCAATGTTACAACGTGTAATAAAATCTTATCAAGATAACATTTTATTGTCTTATTTCATGGACCTTACTGAATTAACAGTAATTTTGTGTTTTAACATTATCTTTTATTATTTACATTTGTAATGTATTCGTGACCAGTGCTTGGGTGATCGATTGATCGAACGGCCTCGCGTTTGGAACACACATTTCACTCCACCTATTTTGTGCTGCGTTTGCCGTCGCCATATAATCTTACTTGCTAAATATTTTGGATGTTTTTGTCACCACTACTATGTGGTAATTTTCTTCTTTGACCGCTTCGTGTGGTTCTGGTGTTCGGGGCTTGGTTTTGGCGTAGCGACTGTTCATGGTGTGGCCAATGACTGCCCTTCCTGAGGGATAATTTCGGACCTCGGCTGTTCTGTAGTCGCTTTCTTCATCTTGCGAGCTTCTCCAGTCAGGAAAGCTGCATATTTTATTTCATCTTTATAATATGATCGTCCAGCTCCCGTCACCTATGCAAACTGTACCTCATAATTGGACATAATTAAAAAAAAGAAACAACTGTTCTCTGCTGTTTTGTTAATTGTTCACGTTTAAAAGAAGACGCGATTTAATAATTTTCCACAAAAATCTGTTCTCTGCTGTTTTGCTAATTATTCACGTTTATGAGAAGAAGAAGAAGAAATTTTTTTTTGCATAATATTATGTAGTCTTGACATATTTTTCTTATGTGTTGAGTAAAAGAGTATTATCAAATTAGTGTACTTTGTTCAACAACCTTTACACTCCTCTTGGATAATTTACTTGGAAAGTTTTATTTTGTCTACTTATAAAAATGAACAGATCTACTCTCTATTTATTTATTTTTTTAACTTCTCTGTGTTCTAAAGTATGTAGGGGGCAATTATTTACTGTGACGCGACCTTATGTTATTAATAACAAACTTTCTGTAGAGTACCTACACTGATAATAAAAGTTCAAACATATTTTTATTTTTCGCTGGAATAAGAAAACGTGGCAGGATGTTATGATACAAGTTGAATTAAGTATATCCTGGCCTCTCGCAGAGACTGGGAGTATGGGTATTCGTCCCCCTTGCCCCTCCACATTCCCTGGGCCGCCTGTACTTTGTTGACATCATTTTTTGGAAGAAGCTTTGCGAGAGAGGGACGTCACGCGCTAACCTCCTCCTCTTGGTGCAGTTACTGAAACCTACCTGGATGACCGCGGTTCCCGGCTACCCGTAGTTCGTTCAAGGTCACGTCTCGCCCCGGTACCTGAGGGCACGCCTACTTCACGTATTACCAATGCAATTTCAGTGTGAACACTAGGAAAAGTGTAAACAATTCTCTTTATTTTATCAACACGCTCACTAGTAAAACATTAAAGATAGAAAGAAACGGAAAAACCGATTGCTAAAAAATTTGTATTTCAGTATCATAGTAAAATAACAGCGACGTGACAACAGGGAGGAGGGGCAAGGGGGCCGGAACCCCCTCCCCTAAGTAAACCTGAGGGGGCAAAGAATGTCTCGTGCCACCCCACCCCCTTTTCCTGCGTTCCCCACATTTACAGTTACATTAAATAATTACTCCTATACAATAACTTTTTTTTCTGTAATAATATAATTAATGTGGTTCTGCCACTTTTTACGTTTTCTTTGCTACATTAATTAGTAATTATGATATTTACATTATACCTGCAGTATAATCAAAACTTTTAGGCATAAAAATTCCTTAAATAGCACCATTTTGTGCCATAAAAACTCAAATTTTTCCGGGGAGGACCCTCGGACCCCCCGCTTTATTTGGGTTATCATATGTTTCTTCAACAACGAAACCAGTCCCACCAGAAAAATTATTTCTTAATACTCCCCCAGCATTGCCCATAATATCTCATTCGAAATATTACCTCCGCTATAACGTTATTTAAAGATATCAAAAATTTAATTTTTTACTTATTATTTATTACTTTTATTTATTACTTATTATCTCCTCTCCTTCTACCCCCTCCCCACTCACAGAATACTTGGCACGTCCCTGATGTGCCAATATAGCTTGCGTGAGCAACACCCATGGTCGTTTCTCTACAAGACACCTTTCGGACTTGAACTTTTTTTACTGTCAAAATTGTTTCCGCTCACATGCGAAGCCGTCTGGTGCAAATAGCCATGGGCTATTTACTTCGTAAGTTTGCGGCGTACTGTTTGTCGCGAGCCTTTTTTTCCTTCAACATCGCTGTAATGCTGCTAGAATCTACACCAGTTTTGATGGATTGTGGTCACGGTGAAGAATTCGGGAACTGTTTGTGAACTTCTAATCGGCAATAAAATGATAGTAACTTTAATCAGTTTTTTTTTTTTCATTTCAATAATCAATTTGTGCCTTCCATGAGTCTCACTGTTCTCCGACTGAGCTAGTCTAGGCATTGTAACGAACTGTTATAAGTGGTTCAAAACCTAGAGTTAAAACGTAGTATTTATTTTAAGGCCCCGATTATGCGGAACCTCAAACGAGTGCACATATAACCCCTAGAACCGCCACGGCAAGTTAGCGTGGTTACATGGCTGAAATCATTTCAGCAAGGAGACTTCCGTGTTTGAACGTATATACTCGTAATCGTGAAAAAGTTAACAAATTGTGCATAGCCCAAAGACTAGAACTTGAAGATGTTTTAATTGTTCAAGAAAAATTAGTTTTATGTCCTTGTTTCGTAGGTCACTTACATTGTTTGGTAGAAATTATATCAATACTAATTTGCATACGGGATTTCGAAAACATTTTAACTTGCTAGTCAAAATAGAAAATAATTATATATTTAAAAAAGTTACTTATAGAAATGGCCATCTAAATATACTTCTATAAGTCCAGAAAGAAATTCATATTTATTAAAATAGTACAATTATATTTACGTAACAATTAGCCCTTATATTGATACTAGAGCCCACCACTGTCAGTAATTAACATAATAAATTGGGAAAAAAATTCTCATCGCTTCATTAGTTGAAAAGTAACACTAATGTGTCAGCCGCTGTCTTATTTATAATTTACAAAACCTTTGTATTACAACTGTCAGATAACTATAGTCTGTTCGCGACTAGAAGAGACTTTCTTTGAATCTTTCTAACTCCCATTTTCAAGCGATAAATTATAGATTACGTGGAACTATATCCTCTCTCCATGGTGTCAAACTAGCTATACCCACGCCTGTCACGGTTTGCAGTAACGATGCATACAACTAAAGGCTAGTGTGATTTTCAAAAGCCTCTTCAAGTCATGGACGGACTATAGAAATAACTTGTTCTAGTCGGTGAGATTCCGCATGTGTATCCTTGTTCGCTATGGGATGGGTTGGAGCCACACTTTGCTGGGTCAAGATGCAGGGTAGCAGTAAACTTTGAGCGGCAGGTCATTATCCTTGCAAGGCAGAAGAAAGTTTGGCCCTCCCAAACCCAACCCCCCCCCCCCCCCAACCCCTTCCGCCACATCAGCCAACCGCAGGTAGTCACATAACTGTTCGTGTTGGTCTGGTTGCCTACATACAGGTCAATATTATCCTGAAGATGGCCACAAGCAATGCCATCTCTGGAGGCAGAATCTCACTAATCGTCACTCCCATTCAACCTTAAGATAAGGGATGTAAAACGCCCCGTTCTATATTGGCAGGGAATAATTCTTATGACCCCAGGATAAGGGAAATTCCGCACAATACGGGACAGTTGGTATCCCTGCCCATAGAAAAATAACTGTCAAAATCATATGGCAAACAGTAATGAAGGTGTTTCATTTTATTTAAATAGACACAATTTTTATACGAATACAATATTTTGACTTGGATGAGTATATTGTAGTCATATTAAAACTAAATCAAAGTAAGTAAAAAACTTTTCAAAGCACTTACTTCTATAAAGAGTTTTCTAACCTCAAATGCTATCCACGTTTGTACTGTTAGAGCTAGTTGGGGGGGGGGGGGACCCAGAATAATGCAGGGTCGTGAAGAGTGATTACTTTGCAGCTGACATGAGCACTCTACCCCATATTTGCTCTGTGGTCACCACCGTATGCCTTGAGCTCCCGGTTAACACAAATATTAGCATGATTACGTCCTTCCAAAGTTTATTACAATTCATCTGTCCTTCTTTCGATATAAATATATACTGTAATATTCAACTGTTGAAGATATTTATTTTAAAATAAAAGCACAGATTTGCGGAAAACTTAATGTAAAAAATCCACGTCGAAGTTTGATGACATGATTTTGATTTAGGTACGTGTAGACAAATCACGGGTCAGTGCTGGCAAGATGCGACAAATACAAACACCAACCTACCTTGTTTTTCTTTATGGTTGTATCTGCTCTTGAAGCAAAAATTGCGTACAATTACGAAGAAAAAGGCTCCTTCTATTATATAAAAAAAATATTATTGTTTGGAACTAATTTTCGTAACTGAAATAAATTTAGATGAAATGATTTACAAATGCATTTATTAACATTAGTACAAATGTTTACTTTACATACAATTATTATAATTATAACCCCAGCAAATACGGAAAATACGGGCCAGAATTGGGGCGGTAAAAACTAGCCGTCAAACTCCGGCCAGCCGATACCGGCCCGCTGTCTTACGCCGGAAGCTGCCCGATGGAAATATGGACTGGCGGCTAACGTTGGCCGATAGTGTCAAGCCTGCGACAGCTGGATGTCGTTACTATGCCGGGCCTGCGACGGCTGGATGTCGTTATCTGCGATTGCTGGATGTCGTTACGATGCAGGGCCTGCAGCGGCAAGTCCAGAAATAAGCAGTATAATAAAAAAAACCTTAACTTTTCCATTAAAACTATTAGTAACAGTAATTTCCTCTTTACATATAGTCATTTCATTTACTTCTCAACACATCATATGATATAAAAATCTTTTGCTTGCCGAGTGTAGGAAGCGAACCTAAGACTAAGTTGACAGTCCAGCATGCTAACATATATATATTATATATATATATATATATATATATATATATATATATATATATATATATATATAATCACACACGATATACAGAGGCGTTTACCCTTAACCTATTATATACAGTACACATTCAATCCACAATATAAACAATAACAAAATACTCAATAAAATATCTACACAATTCTTACATAGGGGCATCAAACGATATGAACTTTTGGTGAACTGGTTTTACTGACAAAGTCGATGAACACATAAAAAATTATTTAACATGAGGGGCAGCGCACGGCGTACACCCCGACACGTGACACTGACTTATAACACTACCACCTATCGACGTTTACTACTGGAACATTAAATTGTACACTTGTAATGACCGAGGAGTGGGCAGCGCACGGCGTACACCCAACCTTGGTAATATACACGCACTTCCTGTAGGCGTGAACCTCAGAATGAAAATAAAAAATTGCCGTACCACTGACGCAATGTGCCACGCCGCGCCATGTTCCACCTATCTTGACGAAGAAGCTGGACAAAGTCTCGAACTGTCACCGGTGTCGAATGGTCCACCTAAAAACCGATCGCATGAAGTATATACCAGGCCGCAGCTCTTCGTCGAACTGAGAGGAAGGTAAAGAAATCACAATGAAGCATCTGCATGTCGCTGACATCTCCACGTTCATCGCGAATTATTTCTCGTACTCGTACGCGACACTACTGCCAGATGCGAGCTGCATAAACACAGAAAATTACCCTATGAAGGGCCGTATCGGTGTTGCCACACAGCGGGCATGCAGGGTCAGCTGTCAGGTGAATGCTGTATTTACACTGCTGAGTAGTCACGATATTATTGTAGAAGCCGAATGCTGCAGCTCGAAGATCCGAGGAAAGGTTAGGATCGGCAAGTATTTTCCATGGGCGCCTCCAACGGATGGTTGGGGTGCGATACACAACAGATGTTATGACAGCCGACGTTTTGGAAGCCCGAATGTGCAAATATCTCACTGATGCGACTGTCCCTTCCGGTAAGTGTTCTACTAGAGTTGCGAGTGCTTCCTTTGCCTGACGGTATTGAAGTAGCAAGCGTCTAACTTCAGACCACATCATTTTCTGTAATGCTGCGTAAATGTCCTCGGGGCGCAAAATTGTTGCAATTGCTGAAGACTGATATAAGGCCTCACACTTCAAAACGTGATTAATTAGACTTAGGCCTCCGTCTTGCAAGAAAAGATAAAGTTGCGGCCTAGATAATTTAAATATATAAGATTTCCACAACATACGGCCAACAATCTGTAGTATTTGTGCACTTTGTTGACGAGGTAGAGGGAATATATGCGACACATACCACAGCTTCGCAAGTAAGAATACATTTATTAAAGTAACCCTCTGTATAATATTTGTACGACGATAATTAATTTCTATTTGACGAGCACGGAGTTTATTTATTCTCATGTTCCAATTATAATGCAACATAAGAGATGCGTCTGCGTGGAAGTATATGCCCAATATTTTCACAGTTTCCGCCCTCCGAAAGGGAAAAACGTCGTCAAATGGCTCGCAGGTCGCGCTGAGCTCTAGTACGGCAGTTTTGTTAGCATTCGCTCGCAGATTAGAGACACTGCGAAAAAGGTCCAGGCATTCTGCCGTCTCTGTAATTTCCCGCTCTGGACGAATGACACATATGATGTCATCAGCATAGGCATTTAATTTAAAGGACAGGTTAGGTACAGGGAATCCTTGCAAGCGGGCACTGAGCATTCTGCACAGAGGTTCAATGGCGATAGTAAATAAAATCATGGATAGCGGGCATCCTTGTCGAACTGAACTCTCGATCTTAATTGGTGGGGTAAGGAATCCGTTAACCAACAGCCGTGACCAAATTCCGGTACACACCATCCGCACCCACTGTACTGCATTGACTGGAAAATCGAAATGATGCATAACATGAAGTAAAAATTTATGATCGACTCTATCGAATGCCTTATCCATATCAATACTCAAGATGGCCATTTTACTGTGTTGTATTGACGAAATTAATTAAATGTCCCTTAAGGCAAGCACGTCTCGTAACGTCCTGAAACAGTACATGTCTAGCCGGGACCAATAATATCTGACAATCCCTTGGTTAATCTGGTCGCACAAAACCGAGCAATTATTTTATAATCGGCACATAAAAGTCTAAGTGGGTTCAAGTGGACGGGATATTTTGGGTATAAGAACAATTATCCCTTCTTTATGAGACTTGCATAACTTCCCTCCTTCAAGCACATCGCGAACAACTTCGCAGAAGTCGGTACCAATAATATACCAATAAGTTTTGTAAGATTCGTATGGAATACCGTCAATACCAGGAGATTTTTTGATGGCAATTGCTGTATTATTGTATTAACTTCCGCATCTAAACATGGCGCCTCCATGCCCGTTTTGCTGTCACAGCTAGCTCTGTTTTCACAACCCTGCAAAACAGATGGAAGCATAGCATCGTCCGTGTCTTGTTTCGAGTATAAATTTGCAAAGTATCTGCAAAGCGTTTGCACTATTTCCGGCCGGTCCCGAACAATAGCGCCATTACAGTCAGTAAGCTGGTTGATAACCTTGCGTCGTATTTGCTGTTGTTCCTTAATGATGCTAAACATGCTAAATTTCTCTTCTGCGAATAGATTTTTATCATTTATCATAATATGACGATTTTTAAACTGTTCACTCAATAAACGCATAAGCTTCTGTTTCGTGCCTCTAATACGTGGAGTTACGTGTGCACCATTGTTTGCCTGCAGGTGAAGTTCGTGTAGCATACGTTCGTAGAATGCACGTGTTCCCCTACGTTCTTCTGCTAGTCGGTATGCATGCCTTTTAAAAAGCCTTATGACGTTCGGTTTTACACACGCATCCTACCACATCGCCACAGAGGGGAACTGGTATTTTTTGTAATGCCAACGTACCCAATTAGCTAGGAAGCCCTCTTTTACTTCTGAAGTGTCTAATAAAGACGTATTTTGACGCCATGTCCCTCTGCCAAACCGTGTTACATCCGCAAACTTTTCATACGTGAATATCACTGCAGAGTGATCGCTGAACGCTACCGGAAGAACGTCATATCGATGCACCTTATATCTATGCTGTTTTTCACGTAGAATCGGTCAATCCTAGACCGACTCTGTGAAGTCACATAGGTGTAATGAATTCCTTGGAAGTTATATGCAACATCACACAAGTCTAAGCGAGTTATTCAAGTAGATATGGCAGCATTAGTAGGATAAATGCCACCCTGATGATCATGGGGTTGAACTAGGCAGTTGAAATCTACACCGAGTAGGAACTGATTACAGGGTGGATGGAAAAACGGAATCAAATCCACGGAGAAAAACTGATTTCTTTTATATCTCGCTTGGGAGCCGGAGGGAGCATAAACATTGACTAGCGACATATCGTTTGTTCGTCCTGACATCACTCGGCCTGACGGGTGGTAGCGCAGGTCTTCAAGTTCCAGCCCCGCACGTGTAATAATCGCTGTCCCCCGTCCCCGGCCCCCAAGGTTTGTATACACATTGAAGGTATGCAATCCTATAAAATCTTGAATCGCTACTTCTTGCAAGAATTCAATGTCAACTGCCTGTGTTCGAATCAATGTCTCTAGTGCCGCCAATCGCGCACTGGCCGAGACTGCACAAATATTTAAAGTTAAAATTGTCAATAACTCTATCATGTGTACCTAAAAAATGTAGTGATACTATCAGAGAGAAGGAAATGGAAAGGTGGACAAAAAGGAAAAGTGGACAAAGAAAAATGGGGGGCCGGTAATAGGGCATACAGGTGGGGATGCACACATGTGCCGGTCGCATTGTTAGTTAGTTGGGTTATCAGGATGTTCTTGTCTAGAGGCACACATTTTATTTATAACGGCCTTTGCTAGTTCCAAAGATTCCTTCCTGTCTTGTAGCTGTGATTGTTCACTCTGCGATAAAACTTTCGCTTTGCGAACAGAACTTACTCTTTGGCCCGGGCGTCGCGTTCGTAAGGTCGCTTTTCTCTCTTATGGACATATTTTCATCCGCAGTTATTACATGCTCCCGTCGTGTGGTTGCATTGTTTACGCTCTCCACGTCCACCCATGAAGCAGAGTACAATGGAATGTGTAGCGGCGAGACATCCTGTGTGTGTGTGGTGGTAGCCCTGCGCGAGCAGTAACAGTATTTTGAGCTGCATCCACGTGTATCTGGCGTGGCGCGGTCACTAAGGTGTTGAGTTTGACGGCATGCTCAGCAGACGAGTCACCGACAGGTGTTTGTACTGGACCTTGCTGCTCGCGTCTGCGAAGTGGAGGGTAATCCGCTCGGGGAGAGTGCTGGGCAGGGGTGGACAGCATAGGCGTGTCAGCTGCGAGATTTTCCGTTGTCCTATCCATCCCCCAGCGGCGTATTGCACGTGCGTCCTTTTCTTGCAAACTAGGACACGCAGTTCGTTCATGAGTAGGAGACTGGCAGTAACTGCACGCCGTGGTTGTCCGGGATACATCATTACAGCCCGAAAGTCGTCAACTGTAACGTAAGATGGAATGTATTTTTTTTATTTCCATCTTTGCCATGCATACTCTCGTTTTTACTTGGAATTTGTATTTATGATTCCAACTTCATATTGTAATATAACAAGTCGACCATACTTCGCTAACTCAGTCTGAATTTTTTGGTTGTCTATTTCTACAGGAGAAATTTAGAATTCTTACCAGTTTTAAGTTATGGAAGGCTTGTTCGATGGTAACGTTGATCCTTTCCTGGTCTGCGGTGACTAAAGTTGAATGGCCGTTGGTGCGACGCAGTATCGCTTCACAAGGTCCAGAGGAAACAAGTTTTAAAAACAAACAGTTCTGGTTCCCATCCATTTGAATAGCTTCAATTTGATCTTCTGTTACAGTTAAAACCGTATCAATCAATGCATGTATTTCCATGGCCGAAGGTCGTTTGTCAAACACGGTACGCAAGGTATTCACGCGCACATTAGACATGTTGGACAAACCTAGACGTGACTGACACTAATATGGAACTATTACTACGCGCGTCGGAACAGAGCCCCGTTGAAGAGCGCGGGGCGACAGAAACTCCGCACACCGGACGCAATGTTTACTCCGCCGCTGCTCGGCCACGACTGCCTATACACCACAGGGTAAGTTGCTGATGTTCACCAGTAATACGAACCATATCATGTAACAAATTATTATAAAGGAATGTAAAAATTCAATGACAATAAACCAAATAATTTTAAAACACCGATTATTTAAAAACTATATCTTCAGAGGTTTACAAACAATATCGTTTTTGTTAGATTTTAATAAATCTGTCGGATGGTTGTACCAATGAAAAGAAATCCCAAAGTCAACAAATGCCATGGTCTATCACATGACACAAATATAATCACGAAAAAAAAAAAAAACATGCGAACGGTTAACACACGGTCTAAAAAAAAAACATATCACTGAGAGCTATCTAACACCTTGCCTACTCAAAACACTTTACAAAGCTTGTCAGCAAAGATAAGTTATATTTATATATTTATTGTGATAAAGAGCCTTGTCTCGAAAACTTTACTGGACCGGAATAAAGAATATAATGGCCAGCTTACAGAAAAGACAAAGATACTTTATGGGAATCTGCCCACAAACATTTTTAAGATGCTTGTAACTTATTTGCTCTGTGATATGATGACCACATATTTTCGATGATATCCATTTGTTATCCTAAAAAAATATATAGTGGGCCACTGTATTTTTTCCAACGGCTTGCAATCTATCTAAAAAATACATCACACTGTTGTCATATGGCTATTTTCTGGTAATGAATCGACAGTTGCCGACAGTACAGGTATCGGGCCGACAATTTGCCAACACTGTTTATAAAGGTTGTGTTTGCTGGGACAGTTTCCCTACTTGACAAAGGTTTTGTTGAAAAAAGGTGCTTTTTGTTGCATCCAAACTAGGAAGATTATGAAATATTGATTAAAGATGAATAAATTACTGACGTTTAAATTCAAATAGGTAAACTCTAGCAAAATATTTTACAGTAGTATAAAACGTAACTAATTCGCCTATTATGAACAGCAGAAATTGTACTTTTCTGACATTTTTGGTAATGTGTGTACTACTTTGTAATGAGTTTTGCAAGTCCAATGGACCACTGTCCACTGGAAGCCACTCTTGTTCCGCTCTTAGTTATGTGTGTGGCCGCAAAATGGCGCCGCTTGTACGAGGGAAGGAGAAGCGCTTTAGAAACCATGAGAATATGTTTCGCGTAGATAGGCCTACCCGGAATTTCTGCGAATACAATTGATGGCGAGCTAGACTTCAAATATATTTGAATGGGATCGGCGTGTGTAAGACACTCTTTGAACGAATTTGAACCAATAGCCAATCTGCAAGCAAACAAGCACCGAACACCGTGCTACCTAATTTGATGTAAAACTGGAGCTTCAGCCAGTGTACAACTAACTGAAGCTCTAATAAATAAAGAATGAATCCACGCAATTTCCGGGCATCTACTTGGCTTCGCTCCTTAATGAACCATTGCACTTTTTTTTTAAGTTTTGAAAGTCGCATTGTTTACAGTTATTTCCACAGCAAAATATTTTATGTTGACATACTATGAGTAACTATGACTCTCTTAAGGTGTCATTGCCAGTCGCTGGATGCCAAGGGATCAGCCTCTGCAAGGGTGTAAGGTGTGGCGCGGTTCGCCGAGAGCACCCGGTGGGAGCTACAATGTTCTTGGCTAGAGCAGTTCCCTCTCTGGCTGAAGGTACTGGAAGGAAGGGGGGATGGTGGCCACCGTCTGAACTCTCGGAAAGTTTTGGACTGGAGCTAGGACTGTCCCGTTATGGACGTAAGGCCATAGAGCATGGTGCACTATGGGGCAAATACCCGGTAGGCAAGTCGTGACCAGTGAGAGGGAAAGACCAACATTCTAGCGTGGTGTAGTTGGCTGGGTTAGCACAGTAGAACCGGCCTGTGATGGGCTTAAGGTGGGTCCACGCGAAGGGGCCTACCCGGTGGGAGTGTCCGAGACTGAGTGATAGGACCTCCCTCTGCTGATTCGAAACAGTGGACCAGCTGAGGAGAGAGCATATGGACAATGAAGTGTCGCGGGTACTGTCAAGTCCTAGTATCGGAGCCCACATGCAACATTGTTACTGAAAGGGTCAGATACGCGCAAGACCACAGCCTCCACTAACTCATGGGGACCCACACCTCCTTGTGGTACCGCTGGGTGACTCTCCTTGTGAGAGTCAGCCAACATGGGCAACCCTGGCGTTCCCTATACCAAGTTTCCTCTCAGAAAGGGGTATCAGCTCAAAGGAAATTCTTAATTACGGCAGATAGTAACGGTCTGGAACTGAGGTGGGCTGGTCGACTCTTACAGGCAGACAGCTAGTTTTAGTGAACAACCAACTGACATGGTAACGAACGAGAGGGACAGTATGTAGGAGTTTGTGTGGGCCGGTCTATTGCGCAGGACTTGGTGCGCACGGAGACCAGCTGGCCGGACCTCGGGAAAACCCACAAGTGTCACAGAAAGGAAGAAGGAGAATGTGGTGACCTCTGAGCCAGTGTCAGTGGTTCTCCTGGCGCCAGGTCATGGAGGGAAAGGACACATGCTGGCAGTGGTTACATTTACATCCAGAGGCTAAGAGGAGAAAAAGTTAACAACTAAATGTTTTTGAAAATATCACACTTCTTGGGAGATAGCCTCTGAACTTTATAGGAGCGAAAGTCTATTATAGTAAACATTAAGGGAGCATTTACCCATATTTACAATCTTGGATACGATCATGAACAGCAAATAGATCATGTATAAGGTAGGACCTGGAGGGCCGTATGGCTAGGCTATTATTTCATTTTATATTGGCATACTGGACAGGATGACAGCCATATGAGTTTGGTTGTGTAAATGTGATCTGTCTTGGGAGATAACGTTGTATCCATGGAAACATTTGTAAACAGGACTGCGTTCAGAACCGTCAAAAAAGTGGGCTCGTTCATGAGATAGAGATCACAACCTGACCAAAATTGTTTAGAAATGATTGGGGTGGGTAATAAACTTAAGAGTAAAATATGTTGAAAGTGATAGATTAAATGAAATTATTTATACATTGATGTATATGTTACGTATTTTTAAAACCTGGGTACAGACATCGGCAGTGTATTCCTAACGAAGATAAAACACTTAAATGTAAGTAACACTTTTCTCGCCGAGTGATTTTTTAAGGGAGTTGCAGACCCCTAAAAAAATCCTTATTCTAAATTGCTTTAGTGTGTAATGTGGTTTACCTGCCTGGTATGCAACACACATGTGATTTTAATGTTAATTTTTAATAATATCACAAACGGTTCAACTGAGAGTGTTCCGACAAGACGATCATTTTTGTTAACTTAGACGTGCTGATTCACAGATTGTCTTTAAAAATTGCTTAGAACTCAGTGTTACAAAGTTCTATGCAAACACAAGATGCCTACAGCCATTTACAAAAGGAAAGGATATATTACCTATTGCGTTTTTAGAGGTGCAAGTTCTTCTTTATACAAAACACCGTTCCCTGATTTCTTGCATAACCACAAGCGATTTCTGATATTTTCAACTAAACTCATTTTAAAACTCAAATTTTGAGGATGCAGCTTTCATAATAACCACTTGAGGGTATAAATTATATATACAATTTCGTAAGTAACTGCATGCCGGGAGAGGCGGTGTGGTATCCCGGAATGCGCGGGGGGACGGCCGTGGAGTGAAGAGTGAGTAAGACTTTTTGGAGGCTCTTAACAACAGCGAGGTCTTGAGAGCCGATGAGGGTAATGGAGGTGAGCATGGAGCAGCACCAGAATGTACGGGCGGGCAGAAACGGGAGACACCCGGGAAAACCCGCAGATCAAGGGCATCGATCGGCACGATTCCAACATACAAAAATCCGAAAGTGGCCCGGTCGGGGATTGAACTCTGTTCGTCTTGTTGGGAGGCGAGTAGTATAACCACTACGGCACCGCGGTGTAGGAACGCTAGCTGTTAGGGTCAAAGTGTATCGCGATCTGCGGTGCGTGCATTAGCTGGCGAGGTTGGATGATGGAGGGGGCAATGAAGCAGCGGGGTCGCGTGTTGTGTTGCAGGGCGCCGCGGCAGAGCTGCTGGTGGCCGGGCGCCAGTCCACAGTGGACTGACCTCGGCGCGTGCTGGTATGTGGCGCCACCATCTCTCTGCTCAACTCCCTCCCTCTCTCTGTCTCTCTCTCTCTTCCTCTCTCCCATACTCTCCAGCGACTACCCTCGCAAGCAGCGTCACGGTCAACGTTACAACACTGCTCCGCCGTACAGTCCACACCAGCAAAGCGCCCTGCCAGACTCTTCACCCTGGTCTGCATACTAAATATTTCATAAGCAATTAATTCATTTTTTTAAACATACTGCACAACGGTATGACTTTGGCGCAAATTTTACTGTTCTAATTGCTAGAAACAAATCTCCTTCAGTCTGTTTCGTGGTTTAGTTATCATAAAGCAGTAAGAGAAAAATAGAGCGTTTTTAATAATTACGAAATTAAATAGGCACTACTTTCTAATATCTGGCCCAAAATTTTACAGTACGTTAAAAATATAAATGCCTAATTTAACAGAGGACTATGCCAGTCAACTGTGCGATGCAGTTGGTCAGAATTCGGAGAATTACATAGGCAATATTGTACGTGGATATCGTTTCTTATCGAATAGTAAAGAAGATAAAGTATTAAATAAACATAGCTATTATTTAACATTACGTTGGTATATTATTTGATAAATGTTATAAACTGCATTCAAGAGGCCATTTTTGACATTTTGCATTATATATAATATATATATATATTATATATATATATATATATAATATATATATATAGGCCGCTAATCATTGCTCAAATATCTCCATTCTGTCCTAATAGGACCAACCATTCGTTATTAAGAAGAATAATTTGTCCCTTTGTCTCCCGTCATCATTGCGAGAAATTTTAAATCATCATTCGAAAACGAACGCACTGCACTCATTCGTAGTAAATTGAAAGCACGAATTGCAGAGTTCGTCCTGGTATGATGCACGCTCTTAAAATGTCACCTGTACTATCATAAGCATAAAACTTGAAAATAAATTACATACAATTTGATTTGTTACACCTTCACGTAAACAAACAAGGGCAAGTGAGCCACGACTTTGTAATAAGAGAGTGTAACATATGAAGCGTTGTATTTATTTGAAAGTGGCACTTGAAAAGTGGCGAAGAGGGGAAAAGACAGTTCCTCAAATGTGTTAGCAAAAAAAATATAGGTATACGTCAGTCAAGCGATCGCCCTGCCGCCTATAGCAAGATTTAACAACTATGTTCGCCAACAAGGTATCAGCATACATTATAGCACGACGAGAGCAAACGATCACTACTGCAGTTGGCATCAGGAGCGTATCAGAAGTTGCCATCAGCACGTTGTAGCACGGTCTTAAACATGTTTTGCATATATCCAGATGCCTTGATATGTCGGGTCCCCCTGTGCCTGAGCCCATTAGGGTATAACAAGGCTACGACTTCCAAAGCTTAAATATGAGGACGACTTGCCAGGTCATCCTCTCGCCAGGCTTTCTATAGCAAGCACTGTAAGAACTGCCATCACGCTACTAATTGATCGCAGTTGAATGCGACCAATAGAAGGAGTTACGCTCCTTCCAATCGCGGTGGGTGGAAATGCAACCACCTCACCTATCAACAGTGTTTGCCGGGTTTGCCGACACGCACTACCTTGATGGGGCGAGGCCTATCCAACCTCTACTCACTCACTGAGTAAATGTGTCCTCTTCTTGGCGGACCAGACCTACGCCCCTTCGTAGGAAAGTATCCTTATCTTTCCCAAGACTGTAGAATCTCAGCCTGGTTCCAGTAAGGGCTTTCCTCCACGACGTCTCCCCCAAACATTAAGGTAATCAACCATTGCCAACCAGAGTCCAACCCTTGATCAGCACGGCCGAGGCCGGGGCTAATACCGCTGATCCCCTGGGTACGCACGATTTATTCTGCGCATTGATGTGCGCTGCATACCGAGTTTTCACCCAAGAGAGGCCCAACACCTCCGGGACGCCAGACAATCCTTTCATTAGTGCTCCGCCACCTCGAGATCCGCTACGAGCCTCGGTTTGGGATATGCAGCAGGCTTACGGGTCATCACAGCAGGCGAGAAATACAAGCCACCTCTGGGAGCAGCATGTACTCTCACCGTGACCGATCACCAGTGCACTGGTGGGGCCGTCACGCGCCCAGCGCTTCGTCCTCACTCCGTCAGCCACAGCGTTGTCTACTGTGTTTCCAGCCCTTACCATCGTGGATGTGGAGATGGACTTGAGAAAGAGAGGCTATGTGATCGCATCTTACCCCATTTCCAGGGGATAGGGATTGACATGCTCCAGAATACACTTGCGGCCGGACCACGCTCATGCACCCAAGAGACAGGTCTCCACCGGAGGGATGAACGAGACGGGACAATCGCTCCGCATGGGTCGCGAATTATCCCACCAGGCAGAGCCTTACACCCATGACAGGTTGGTTACTCAATTCACCCTTCCGGCTCCACCCCGGCCCCCAGATGAGAAGAAGATCGTCGGAAGAAACAAGAATACTTCGAGAAAATCCACATGAAAATATCAGCCACATTTCCCACGTAAGACCCCGCCGAGAAACCAACTGTTGTGGGAAGACTCAAAATTATGTGGTAAACTGATACTGTGCTCAGGGCATGTTCCAAAGACTGATGGACACGTTCTCAGCGCCAATAGAATTCTCAAAATGACGTCAAACGGGGACACAGACGATTCTTTCTACGTTGCGTTAAAACTCTGTCAGATAAAGTACACTTTAAATTCGAATCAGTGGAAAACCACTGATTGGCAGTGAAATTCAACTACTAGAATCAGTGAACATGGCTGCAATTAGAATAAGTGGAAAACTACTGATTGTTACAGCCAAAACCTTTCACTGACAAAATTAGTGATGTGAAGTTTCACTGATTGAATAAGTGACGGCCGACTGCAGTGGCGAATTAAATAACATTTTTACTGAATTTAGCCACACAATTACGTAAAATAATTATATTTGCGATAGTTTACTATTCATATTACACAATTTACAGTAATTAAAAAAAAGTAAAAATGTTTTCGGAGGTGCCCACGATTGGGCTCACACATCCTTTCCGCTTCGCATCTAAGCCGTCACCTTGCCATTTTTCTTTTGTATTTTGTCTTTGTTGATGTAGTTGTGTTGAAGCACCGTTGATGAGCTCAAATAAGATCGACTTGTTGATAAATTAGCAGTGCGACATGCGAACTGAGGGTCTGTCGTGGAAGGGCCGGGGCGCGAACCTACGACTCCTCGACTATGTCAGCCAACCTACCCGTGAGCTATGGGGGCAGGGAGGCGAACTGCGCTACCAAGGCAAGTTGAAAATATGAAGAAAATACTTTTTTTTTTTATAATTCTTATCGGAACCACGAAAATTTAAATTTCATGCCCTTACTTTTCGTTTTTGGTTTAACTGGTACCGTTAGGATTGTTAAAACGAATAGTTCATACGAGTGTACTATCTTTACAACATATATGCAGTTTAAACCTTCAAACATACCACTGTGATGATTAGCCTACATGAAAACTAAATGAAACATGTTTAAACGGAATTAACGGCTGAATGTTCGCATTACCTCGTAAAATGGTGTTTGGAAATACGAAACACATTTTAGAAAGTATATGGTATTGGTTTTATTAGTTTCTTTGTTGGCATTTAACTTGATACACGCTGTTAAACACCTATTATTAAACGTTGTTTGACGACCGTTTTTTACATGCTGTTTAACTGATCCATCGTTTGTGACGGCTTTCCTGCACATCGAACGAAAGTTAAACCGACGGTGCCATTTGAAATTGAGAAAATGTTGGCCGTTTGGACGGCTTACCTTTGCTGCGACGGGGGTCTGTTTGACGAGCTCCACGCCTCACATCCGCTGGGCGGGCCTGCTGGTCTGCACGTATGGGTGCCGCGGGGCAGCTGCCGCCCACGAAACTATAACTACCCTCCCCTCCCTCGTACAACACACTGACCACGTGACGCCAGCCAGTCACGTGCCAGGACTTCTGGATATCGACGAAATGAAGACCATTTTGTAATGTTCTAGATGATTTGAAATAAAATATAGATACAGGTGTCTCGCCCGTGTTCGGGGAGACAGCACAGGGTTTTCACTTGGACAGGAACTGCTGTTCCGTCAACATAAAAAAAAAAAAGGGAAGGGGCTTACTGCCATTTTAGTTAAGTATACTTTAATGTAACCTGCATATGGCTGGAAAGAGATGTAATATTGTAAAAATGTAAATTTTGGGGGAAGTTTTAAACATAATTATTTTTATACCTTTTTTAAATACTAAATGTAATCAGTGGGAAAAGTATATTTTTATATAAAGTTTTTATCAATTATGATCTTGGTGGAAAAAGTGCTATGTAACTGATTTGAAGGTATAATATAAACGCAAGGAAAATAATGTTATCAAACATTTTCACTGGAACCAACCCAAAACCCTTTATTGACTTCATTAGGGGGCTCTCAACTGTTTTCCACCTTAAAACACCTACATTGAGGAAGCAGTTGAGACAAAGATTTCGTCCTGTATGTGTTGGTAAACACCGTCACACGGTTAATAAAAAAAAACCCACTGAAAAACAGTAAAATAAAACTGATATTTCAGCGGAAAATGTCACGGAATCAATAAGTGAAGTAAATCTGGTGTTTTCCCACAGATTCATTTGTTAAAAAAATCACTGTTGACTGATTGAAACAGTGTAATTCTCACTGATTGAGATTTAGAATGTAGAGTAACATTTTGAAGCACTTATTAACAATGCACAAATGTTGTTCTATCTCCAATACAATGGAGGCCCTTGCTTAGCCCTTCAGGTAAGTATCAAGAATGAATACTTTCTGCAAGGACACACCATCGACCAAGTTGATAACCAACAGAAAAATAAATATTACCCAAGTGCTAATAACCTAAAAAGGTGAAACAGACGAACTACCCGGTAAACAAACATGAGTTCAGAAAAGGTTTGAATTGAAACATTTTGTCAGATGGTTCTACAAACTACATATACAAAATACCTACATTTCAAACCCAAAAAGAGAAATTCTTGACGTACAATCAATATGAAACATTTGATAATCTTATAACAGGCTTAAAACAATAGTATAAAATTCCTGCAAACACACTTCCTGAATATTTGGTAGGCTTTGAAAACAAACCCACTATAACAGTCTCAAAAATTACCCTGGGAATTCACCTTGTATGTTATTTCAACTGGGAATAACTTTCCCTTATTAAAACTTTCAACTCGACATTTAATACTGGCAAGAGTATCTGTTTATGCATTGTAATTGCCCAAAATCTTAAAGAACTTCTGAAAATTGAGAAATGATTAAGAAATTAATCAAATATTTTACAAAATATTTGTACACATTTTATATTTTCAGCAAAATACTACATAAATGAGTAATATATTCAACTTCATTTGCTCAAAACTAACATTAACGCATTGAAAAAATGCTTTTGCTTAATTTATTTTCCTTGATACATGACCATTTTGATTTTGAGATAACTAATTTTTTCTTGGATTTTACATTAAGTAATTTTTGTGTTCTTAAATACTTTAGATATTATCAGGAAATTCTAAAGTGTCTACCAAATTTACAGGGTTAGAACACCCATTTCTACAGAAATTTAGCCTTATGGCCCTAAAGTTTGTTACTTACCTCATGGTCTGCAGTGCCGCACTGGTCATCCCCAGCGGCCAGGTCTCTCTGCTTGATCAATCCACCGGAGGGACTCTTTATACTGGAAAATTACAATACAGGAGAACACTCCACATAAACTCTTATTGGCACAGCCTGTCCTAAAATCAGAAATAATTTCCGGTGACACCAGCACCACCTTTATCATAATTACCACTCAAGACTAGTCTTTACAAGTGTAGAATATTCTGGTGATCGCATTATTTATGGATGTTGTCCACAACTGCCGGCCGTCCAGCGCTTCTAGCGCCCCAGGCAGGCCTGTAAACATACTGGCGACTAGCGCTGGCTATTTTCCAGTCCTGTTTTGGTGCGCGAACATAAAAACAAAATAATAACTTGTCTTTACGTAAGTAAAATTTTTAATAAAACTTATCGGGAACGTTGCCCTACGGTTACAACAGTTAGTTAATGCTCAATACTACCATTATGCTATAAGCTATTAATGGTAAAATGACCACTTTTGAAAGCCATTTCATTTTGAATAATAGTCAATAAATTTATTTTATTTTAGCTTTAGATGTTAATTTCCAAGTTTGGGGTGAAATACACGCACAGTGTTTATTACTTACATGACAATATTTATTTGAAAAGGTGGTTAAAGGATAAAAAATGGCAGAAAGGAAACAGTATCTAGGGCCTCAAAAATAATACTCACTTTATCATAAGTAACCTATAAATATGACTAATAAATGCATGGCAATTATTTATGACTGAAAAAATGAATTATACCGTTTACATGGAACTCTTTGTTTTAGAATACGTAAGCTATCTACTATCTACTATTGGTATTTTAGAGGCTGAAATCCATTTGGCTCTAATTTGGTGGTTTTGTATTTACTAAATTCGCATATTTATAAAACGTTTCGTTGATGTAAATAACCAATTACCAAAAAGCAAAATAATCTAAAACACCAGACACATTAACAGATTTAAAAAATATGTATATATTCATTCATTTTTAAGACCAAAATATACTCTAGTGCGTAGCTTGTGCTTGCTTCGCCAGCGTTATAGAGTGCGCTGATCTGGTGTAAAGAGATTGAACTGCTAATCCACCTGCGATTGCCTTGGTTTCCTCTCCCCTCCCGTTTTCTCGCTTACCTCGTAGCTACTCCTACCCCTTCTGCGCATGCGCGAGCAACAGTGATGTGATTGGTTGGTATAATTTTTTTGACTGGACGAGGCTTGCTTTTGAGCAAAGCTCGTCCTCCTCTACTCAGGTAAGCTCAGAGTTAATACCGCTCTGGTATTACCTGCTCGTAGGTCCGTGAGGGACTCTGTTGTACAGGCAAGACCTCGCTCGAGTTAGCGAGCCGAAATGTATCCAGCAATGCAAGACGAGTCGCACGATGTGGTGGGTTCGTGACATGTTGTAGAAATTTTCTGGTAATTCGAGTTAGGGTTTTACGTGAGCGCTATATTATTTGCATTCTAAATTCTGTTTGGTTTATAATGGTGTTTTCAAAATTTAAGTTTGGATTAACTTGTAGTATGTGGTGCCCACAGTACCTTTCCTTTGGAACGTTTTCATGATAAGTAAACTTTAAACTCTTTGCTGCAAGTCGCCTGAAAAATTTATGGCGTTGAATTGGGACCACATCGACTTGCGCTAGTTTGAGAACTTTGATTAACCCACTTGCAAGTGCATTCATTCGGGATCGCCGGTGCTTGAATTGCTTGAATAAGTTTTTAATTTGTAATTTTTTAAATGTTTTGTGAACATCTCATTTTTAGGTCAGATGGGCTTTGGATAGGCTAAGTTTTAACTCTACATAAATATTGCTTTATACTGAAAGTTTAGGCGATTTTGGGGTAACGAACAGTAAGACAAACAACCAATGAGATCCTCAGGTGAACGTGCCCTCCAATCCGGAACCTAAATTCCTATTCATTACCAAAGACCGGGTCTCCTATCATTATCGTCCCTCCTTCAATCCTTATTAGCTTGATCCGTTATTAGTGATAATTTCCACCGAGTGTCACGAAATAAATTAATTGGTCCTCTGTACTGAAGAGTAGTTGGAATTTTTTTTTTTTTAAGCACGAAATCTGTTTCGAACTTTCCCAAGTTGAAACAATCAATTCGGTTGCAACTGTTCTCGGGCGATCATTCTAAAATTAGAAAAATATTGTATTTGCCATAAAAGGACTAAACTAATCTGTTAATTAAAATGGGCTGATGAAATTAATTGTGACAGGCAATAATTTGCCTTTAAAAACATATTAGTGAGTTATAAGGCGACTTATCTGTTGTAATTTTGTATTTATTAATTTGTTTATCCAAATTTAAATATAGGAAGTTAAATTCGTAATTTAATATAATGGATTATATAACTAATTTGAAAATATTTAATGTTCAAACAACATAAGAAAATATGTGCATAATATATTTTCTTTATTATTCAACGAAACACAAAGTGTTAGTTCAGAATACATATATATTAGGGTTATAGGCATATTCTTTCAATCAACTGTTTTAGTCCATTCACGCTTTCTTCGGCCTTTTGGAATTGAACCTTCGAAAAATCACCCTAGGCGTAACATGTCAACCTGTTGTGTCCAATCACTTGTATTCCACAATTATATAACCCTGTGATTAACGTTAAATTACTGTATTTTTGAATAGGTTAATATTCTACTTAGTATCTTGTATAACTTGTAACATTCATTTCGTATTAAATACAAATTAACAACAGCGAGAGCAGCGACGTGTTGGCAACGGCCGGTAAGAAATAGTTTTCAGTTACAGTATTTTTTTACCTCGTTTTTATGTATACTATTTGTAAATTAAACGTTGCCAATTGATATATTTGTATTGTTAGCTAACACTGACGGAAACACATTTTATTGCTACAGTTGAAAATATCAGCACCAATTAACGTGCGTAGGCTACGTTTTTTTTACGTCCAGAACAAAGGTTCGACGCGACTTGCGAAGCGGAGCTTGTCGCTAGCTCTCGTTCTCTCTTTCTCTCTCTTTCTCTCTCGGGAAGTTCGTACAACCTGTGTATCAGGAAAAAGAAAAAGTATCAATTTTGTTATTCATCATATTTCATACTAATTACAGCAACAATAATGATGTTTGAAATTGTAATTTACAACTGAAACGATATTTTGTTTAAATACCCATTATATGTTATTTAAATGCGACAGCAAGATGCTTACAAATCCAGCAGATTGGCAGAAGTGGCGTGGATAAGAGAATCTAAAATTTGATAAGCTCCACGTGCTTGTCCCAATATGGCGAGCGATTATACCAGTTTTTATCAACGACTGGCATTGATGTGGCGACATTGCAATGACACTGCATATTTCAGAACGAAGCGTCAAGTTCGTACTCGTGTTTTTTAATCATCATAGGGAAGTTACAATGTTATGATAGAAATGTGTTTCCACGGCAAGGTTAAATTCATACTGTTACGAGTGTTGTGATCGCTGCGTTTGAAAGGGTGTGGCTGCCATTTCTGTCTATGTTGGCTGCGTTGTAATCGTTACGCAGGCCAGGTGTGTGTAGATTTCAAATATTAGACGTGCAAAATGTATATGTTTTGTCCATGAACTGATGTTATGCCGACATTAACTATTTACATTCACATCTGTTTATCACATCGTTGAACCTTTGCGCAAGGTGTATGAAACACACTTGTGTAACGAACTTACGTTTATGGGATTTGAATGTCTGCCACAATCCCCTCAAAATACTAAGCCCAACCAGATAAATTTAAATAAATTATACAATAAACCTACAAACCAGTAAGTACCAATGCATGTAAATACACTATCTACCAAAAATTAATTGGGCACCTGTCCACAATGTTTGCTCGGTGGTTGTCAACCCGTTAGAATCTCGTAAGGAAACCTCTTGCCGCTATAACAGCAGCCACCTGTCTGGCATGCTCTCTACGAGTGTTTACAGGACATCCACAGGGATTCGTCGCCATTCCTCTTGCAACCATTCCATGAGTTGAGCAATGGATTCTGGCCGCGTCTGACGAGCCCTCACCTGTCGATCCCATTCGTTTCAATTATGTTCTACAGGGTTGAGGTCGGGGTCTGGACGGGCCAGTCCAATCAGCGAACATTATGGTCGTCGTACCACTGCATAGTAGACCTTGAAACATGGCACCTGGAATTGTCATCCTGGAATTAACACGGGTCCATTAAATAAAACGCCACAAGTTTGGGAGCATTTCACTATCCAGAATGTTACAATAGGCCTCTGTGTTCATGCTACCACGGACAAACACCAGCAGTCTCATGCTGAAGGCCGTGAAACAAAGTCAACTGACGTACTGAATTAATTATCCTCACGGGTGCCAAATTACTTTTTGGTATATAGTGTATTAGCGGAATAAATGTTACGGTAGGCCTATGTTAAATACTACTGTTGTTTCCGTCACAGTTGTAACAAACACCGCCGTGGCAAAATATTAATGTGTATTATGTGTAACGTGCTATATCGTGTGTAAAAAATAGTTATAAAGCCGACCTAGATATTGTTATAGACCTAAATTGTCAACATTCGTAGGAAATGGTTTCTGCAATATGGCATGATTCTTTGAACAGCTGTAAACAGCAACCAAAACCTTTGACAGTTATAAAAATAGAAGTCACGTGGCAGTGTTTATGTTTACGTGTAGCGGAAAGATACGTAATCAGTAACCAAAAGTAGAAATTTTGGAGGGCTTCAGAAAAGGCCGAAGTTATCGTGAATCAACTATACGCGCCTGTCCTCTCGTTTCGTACACGAGCTCCCGTTATGTGCCACCCGGCGCTGTGAAAGTGCTGACCCTCCTCGACACTCCCTGCCGCCGCCAACACGCTGTCAGCCCTATTGCATCGCCTGTCTTCTGGCTGGCATCACAGCCCCTCCTCCACCCCCTTGACAGAGAAGCTGATGAGTTTAGAGGATAAGCAAAAATATCTGGGACCTAGGACCCTCGGTACAATACTGCATTCAGAGAAATTTCTGGGCAATGGTCTTCGGCCCTGTAAATATTGCAGCTGTCCAAGGGTTGGCACTCTTGATAGAAGCCTTATGGCTAAGTTCAGTATCCGGACCAAGTCGAGTGCGGCGATAGACATCGGTAAAGTGGAAGAGGTGTTTGTGTTGTGAAAGGACGAGAGGTCGTGAAAGCCGACGAGTGAAGGTAACTGTGCATGAGGGTGCTTGGAGAACTCTAGAACATTGTGGCAGGTGAGATCTGGGCAGAATTGAGGTGGGGCTGAATGAACATGTGATACGGACTTTGTTGTAAATATTAAAACCGTCAAATTTGGACATATAATTGATAAAGTAATTCAAAAGGTTTGATTCACTGTTTATTGAGACTGCTTTTAGTTATGTAATAAGATATTTTCTTTAAATTAATTGGAAACTGTATTGTTTTGTTTCTTCAATTGTAACAGCATGTGATATCAATTTACTGTGAGATTTTGGGCAAAGAGAATTTTATTTGTGGTTATGGTAAATTAAATTTGGAAAATATAATTAACTCTTTTATTTTATTAAGACCTCCATATATTGACGTAACTGGTTAAGTCCACTGACTTGTAGATAAATTGTAACACTGGTGTCAGAAGTGGAGTGGAGACATCTTATTAAATATAAAAAAATTTAAATAATTTAAATAAATATCAAAGTAAGAATTATTACAAAATTTATGGACACTTACTAAGAAAATGTTGGCAAGCATGGAAGCACTCCGCTCTCTAACAGAAGGTCTTAGGGGTCAAATAAATAGCAAAATAGATAGTAAAAATAGCCAAATTAGCAATTTTAGGGTATCTGTAAATAGTGTAATTGAAATTTTAAATAGTAAAATGGTGTTTGTGAATCTGTAAATAGCCATTTTAGTAGTGCTAGTGAACTTGTAGACATTATTGACAGTATTGGCGAAGTGGTGGACAGGAAAATAGGGTTAGCGAAGGGGTGGACAGGATAAAAGGGTTAGCGAAGTGGTGTACAGGAAAATAGGGTTAGCGCAGTGGTGGACAGGAAAATAGACAGTGTTAGTGAGGTGGTCGACAAACTGGATAAGAAAATAGATAGTGTGAACGACAATGAGGACAGAAAAATATACAGTGTGAATGAAAATGTAGACCGAAATAAAAAAGGTTTATTCAGATTAGTGAACTATAAACTCTGTTGACAAGAAAATTGACACCGTGAGCGAGAGAATGGACAATGTGAATGAAAGTATGGACAGTGTTGAGCAAGGAATGATACAGGAGGTGAGCGCCCTGAAGAAGGGGTGGCAGGAATTCCTGCAGTAGCATGGGAGAAGACGTGCAGCGGCTGAGTAAGAACTGAGACGCGGCGACGAATGTGGACGCGAGAAGAAGCCAGTGGTCGCTACCAGTGCCGCCATCGAGGGGGAGGCAGAGAAGTTCTGCAGTGTGGGTACACCTCTGCCAAGGTTGGGTAGAGGCGTTACAATAAAACCCACCCCCTACGAGATGGACGGGCATCTTGGCGCCAATACCGGCACCAGTTCGAGATCTTTGATGTCCTTAATAGCTGGACTGAAGAGCAGCGGGTATACTACCTGGCGGTCGTACTGAGGAGACCTACACTATGTATACTACAGTCCCTGCCAGAACGACATCGACTGTAATACTTCTAATTTTCCCATTTTTTAAAAAACGGTTTAAGCATTTTTGGCTGTCATAAAAATATAATCACCAGATAGTTCATACATAAATTTTCTGTCTTGGAATTCGGAAATTCCTTAGTTTTTTTCTTCCTGTTATAACTCAAAAGATATCATCCTGACAATCTCCAGAAGAGCCAGAAATATTATTTCTGTTGTGACATTATTTTTGTACTTAACTGTGAGCTGAACGTCCAGGAGTGTTGGTCTCTGCCCACCGAACCAAACTCCTGGCGTAAATACAAAACTTTCAACCCTCCCAAGGAGGAAGCAATGAGAGTCCGGCCAATCAGAGCCCAAGAAACTCTCGGAAAGCTTCTATAAAATTCCCAAATATTATTGAACAGCCACTTCCGGCACCACAGTTCCATGACATGTGTTTTAACATCCGGCCACGCAACTGCCGCAATTGCAGCGCGGTCTAGCATGGGCGGATAAAACTGTCCTTTACAATCGGCTGCCAGTCTACCGCGAGCGCGCGCAGCAGCTGGAAGCTATGTCCGATCGCTGGGAGACACCTCGCTCTCGCACGTTCGTAGGCCTGCTGGGGCAGGCTTTTCATCGCAGACCACCAATTGAGTTTACAATTGAGTACGTAAAGTTACTAAGTATTTATTATAATAATTTTGGGAAATAACACACATATTTTTCATGTAAAAGTTCGTTTTATGCTGGCTATAGGTCATGCACTGCACATATTGTCTTTCTCGTCGCGCCAGTGTCGAAACGGGCAGGCAAATCAGGAGTGGAGAAACGTAGTTTATATGAGGCGCGTGCCTCAGCCTGTGCTATGAAACCCAGTTTTTGTCCACCTAAGTATCGGGAATAATGGTAGTGTGGCCGTACAGGACACATGAGAATCAAGTGATCGCAGAAGAACTGCAGGATCCGGCAGCTAGATATGAGTATGACCGAAAGCTTGTTGAGGAAACTGGAGTAGGCAGTAGGGGAACATCTGAACTCCATAGAGGAAGTGATACCTGTCCTTCGTCGAGGGAGGCACCGAGAATGTTAGAACTAAGGAAATGAGGGACACTTACCAGGCCGCTGTCCAGGGATGCCACCTGAGACTAGTCATCGAGGAATGGGCCAAAGAACAGTTGCGCCAACCATTGGAACTGACAGCCACTGTAATACCTATCCAAACCACATGCCCATCAAAACTACTGGCAACATCCCATCTGAGGGAATGAAGAAAGATCGCTATATGGCAGTAGGAAGAATAAGTATACTGGAGTCGGATCACCTAAGAACAGGCGAGACAATGGGAGATGTCTAGTTGAGAGACGAAGCTGCATACATGCGTATTGGGGAGAAGGAAGACAACCAGCTGGCAGAAGACGAGCATATCCCAGTGTCTACTGATATCAAGAGGAACACTCGATGTGATACTAGAGTTGCAGGTGATGCATTCAGAGAAGTGCAGCTAGTGTGGCTGTATGAAAGGAAACAACACCATGGGGCAGTGCATTTCAGTGCCAAGGATGTTGGGAAGGCCCTTGCCAAATTTTGAAGTGAGTGAATGATACCTTCTTCCAAATATGTTGTCGGACTCTCTGGTGGAAAAATCTAAGGTTGTTCACATTGGCCGACTGGTGCTGTAAGAAGGTGCAGATGTTGGAGAATCTGTTCGGGACAAACAGACAAGGAGGGGGCAGTGTTACGCTCATGACCTCTCGCCTCGCGCATGAGCTCCCGTTACGCGCACGAGCTCCCGTTACGCGCACTGCAGCACTGTGGGACGGCCGAACCTCATCGCCCTCCTCTACCTTGTCCAGGTGGTCTACCCGGTCGTGTGCCCAGCTTCTGGTTGGTGTCACAGTCCCTCCTCCTCTCCCTGCTGGAGAAGCCGATGAATTTAGACGATGCGCAATGATATTCCGGGAATTAGGATTCTCTGTGCAACATAGCATTTAGAGAAATTTCTGGGCGATGGCTTATGATCCTATAAATATTGCAGCGGTCCAAGAGTCGGCAGTTTTGGTAGTAGCCTTCTGGCTAAGTGCAGCATCCGGACGAAGTTGAGTGCGGCGAGGGACAACGGTGAAGAGGACAAACGACGGCGGGAGATTGCGAGACGACGGCGGACGAGATGTTTGTGGTTTTAATGGACGAGAGGGCGTGAAACCCAACGAGTGAAGGCTGCTGTTAATGAGGATGCTCGGAGAACTCTAGAACATGGAGTAATAGTGGAATCTGGAATTAACTGAAGTGCTACTGAATGAACACGTGATACGGACTTAATTGTAAGTATTGGAACTGTCAAATATGAATATATAATTTATAATAGGTTTAGATATACTGTTTCGTGGGACTAATTTTAGTTCTTTAATTATATTAATTTCTTTGGGGCAATTGTAAATTGTATTACATTTGATTCATTAATTGTAAACAGCATGTGATATCAATTTATTGTGAATATTTTAGCCGAGAAAATTTGTTTGTAATTATGATAAATTAAATTACGAAATTGCAATTAACTCATTTATTTAAGTAAGACCTCCATCCCTTAATGAACCTGGTTTAGCCCACTGACTTTGGGCAATTGTAACACTATATTAGACTGTGGGTCACCTTATTGTACAAGATGACATCCAATTCGGTTAATAGTGTTCCTTAACCTGGATGACATGGCCAATAAAAAACATTGTCAGTTGTGTCCCGTAGATTTGACTTCAATTTTCTGTACACTAGTTGGTGTCATTTGTTAGTATCTTCACATATGAGATCTAATTGCTATTTTTTGTCAGTTTTCCGCTTGATTCAGCCTCCCTTTTTACGGCGAGATTTGTTGTGGGTGGGGTTTCTTAAATTACCTTTATCGCAACTGGAGCAGTGCAACAATTTTACAATTACTTGTTGCCTCGCCAGTCAATTCGCAAAATCTTCTTTGTCGATATATTACTCAATATTATTCCCATGATCTTCAGAGTGGTCGCTTAGAAAATGGATGAAATGACAGCTTTACTTAGTGTGGATTTGTACAATTTATTCTCACTTTAATTGAATTAACTGATCAAGCTAGCTTTGTAACTGCCTCCAGACATCAGGGACAATGTCGTTTACGTGAATACGTTATTACGGAAACTTACTACCATCGTAAAGACTGGATTTTAACTAAAACATCTGCAAATACAGAACCACATGAAAACTGCGATAAAAAGTTGAGTTTCCAGTCATATGATTCTAAATAAATTATAGTTTATAAGAACATAGAACTTTCAGATTTAAATTTCGTACATTTTTGCCACGAAAAAACGTTGAAAATCACCGCTTTTACACTGGTAATAGATATTCATGTTCCCCAATCTCGGACTATATACTGCCGCATATACCCCGTTAAAACAATGCATCGCCATACACAAAGAATTAAGTTTAGCCAATTAAATATGTATGGGGTTCAATAGCTTCAGCCGAACCACTAAATATAACCTAATTCAAAAAATTCCCAATCAGGAATTAACAGATTTATGGCTTGGACACTGGGATAAATCAATAATTTATGTCAGTTTTTTAAGATCTGAATTCCGGTGGTTAAAGTGTAGCCATGGATTATAAATTGGAAATGTGAAAACAGTTTTAATTATGCGAATTTTAATTGTAAGCCATTGAAATCTGCTCATCTGTACACGCTTATCTAATTAGGATTGGCAACTGAAAAACTTAATTACATCGGATGGATCCTTACAGTTTACCAGTGAATTACAACGCTGCGTGTCATGTATTATCAATGAATCCTACTTGTTTGTCATCCAACAGCAGCAATGTGAAAATATGATTTGTATTAAAATATATTTTAGTTACTGCCATCACTGTTTCGCCTTTACATACAGTGACAATGAAATTTTTTGCTTGTAAGTCATATGTTTTTTGTTTTGAAATTTTATATACAAATTCCATTATGTAAATTTCTCATAAAGTACACTTCCTTCCAACCTATCAGCTTCTCCAGTCCTTCAGCGACAGAAAAATAGTGTGATGTTTCCCTGTCTTACGAAAATCACTATAAAAATCGGTGGTATATTGTTTTTCAAGACGACAACAATTTGTAACATACAAATAGTCTGTCAGTTGCACCGTCAAAATGTACGGGTCGACGATGGCCTGCGAAGTTGCGTAGACCGAGGTAACTACGGCAGACAACCTGCACGCCACGCCGGCCGGCGAAACATCAGCTGACTGACATCGTTGTCACGTTCGCAGAGCAACTATAGGCTGTTATTAAGTAAGTAAATGCTTTACAAATATGCTCATTTTTACATTTCGATTCACTAAAAAAAAAACAAAAAGGGAAAATAACAATTTTAAGTTATCATAAGTTGTTACTTAACACTTTTTATTCGACGTTAGAATATGAAACTACTTTCCATCCATCGTTACCAACTTTACTGGGCGAATGTCACTCAGTGCGTCAATTAAACTATATGCATGTAGGGGCAGTGACTTTTTCCTTATATTTATTTCTAAAGTGCCCACTTTATTTTGAACAGCCTTTAAGTAGAGGGGCGACACTGGCATATATTTCTTCCAGCTTTAATTTCGAACTACAAACCGAAAACGTGTAATAATTTTACTGCCGACATAAACACATTCGTCAAAGCAATACGAGATCAGTACGAGGAAAGGTATTAGATGACATGTAAACCGCATGTATACGTAAAACAACCGTAAATTTTAGGTCATCTACGAAACCCATTTTCGTCAAGGCTGACTTTGACTAGGCGATTTTGCTTATTAAGTTATTTCTTCTACCGTCCACCTAGTAGAAAACTTGGCCTGAATTATGTTAGGTGTTGAATTCAATACTTTTAACACGTAGACACTGAAGACTGGCGATGCCTTATTTCCTCAAACTGTTTGGTATTTTTAACGCCCTTTTCACAAACCATTTCAAAAATCAATGATCTCGGTTAAGAAAACGGTAGGCAAAGCACAAGCAACAAGTGGAAAAGGGCAGCAACTGTAGCACGATCGCATGAAGTTAGAACTGTCGTTGTGTAATTTGCTGTATATTACAAGTCAAGTTATTTGTCTAACCACCTAACAGTAGGGAATTTAGCAAAGACATTTCAGCAGTTCCGATGTTTAACAATTTCACGCAATAAACAGATTGTAGGCGTGTGTGTGTTTATATATATATATATATATATATATATTGTTTTGGCAATGCGACTATGACCTGAGAAAGTAGTGATTTGACAGGGCCTATAGTGTGTCGAAACCCCACCACGTCTTTGTATATACATCTCTTTCCCGACATGGCCGAAAGTAGCAGGAAATTGTTGGTGCTGGAACAGCGGTTTGGAGGTACGGATGCTCGGACGACCGCCATCTTGGATTACATCACAGCCGCTATCTTGGATGACCTTGACCTCAATTTGTTCAGTTTTTCTCCGAAATGACTCAAAATTTCTCAAAGTTTCCTTACCAAGATTTTCACGAGCCAATCTGCCTAAAAATTTCATGGCCCTGTTTCAAGAATGTTCCAGTTCATGCTCTGTCATTCATCCTTGGTACTTCATGCTCTGTCATTCCTTGCCGCCGTATTTATTCTAGAATTTCCCAGTTCATGCTCTGTAGTAGTTCCACTTTGCTACCCCTTCTGTCGTCATTCAGAAAAACATTATAGATGTATTTAATCTTATTATGTACATTATTGACTTCGAGGGTACTGGACCGATATGATATACATTCATCCTGTATGTCATTACAGTATATAATTAATTAACCTCAGTCTGACACCGCACTGCTGACTCCTCACTGCTAGGTTCTGGGACAGGAAGTTGGGGTTCGAATGCTCGAAAGACACGATCTTGAATTACATCGCAACCACTATCTTGGATGACTTTGACATCTGGCCTTGACCTCAAAATTTCCCCTGAAAAAAAAACACTAAAGCTTCCTATAGTTTCGCTCAAAATTTCCCGAATTTAGCTCCACATTTGCATAATTCATTCAAAAAGTTTCCTTATCCAAAATTTTATGATTCACTAAGTCTAAAAACAGCATGACCTTGTTTCAAAAATGTTCCAGTAATGGCGTAACAATATTTAGAATCGTAACCAGTACTCTAAATTTTTTATTAACGTAAATGATGAACAATTTAGGCATGACTATTCGAGATGCGAGGAAATATATAATAAGTGTGAGATGACAACTCATGATGGAAAGGATGGTTTACTCTTAAAATGGAACGTATCAGCAATGAAATTTTTTATATGCATACCCATGCCAAGTATACTTTTAATTTAGCTGCTATAATAATTTACTTTATGCTTGTACACATACATAAATAATAGTAATTAAATAAGTTTTTCTCTCTAGGATAGCAAATAATATAGCAGCAGAATTTCTTCCATGCAATAAAAGTGCATACCTACACACTGTGGCGAATAATGCAATTCGCTTCGAGTATTTCGGTCTGAACAAAACATTCCTGTGACACATTTACCACAGACCAGGAAATCTGAGCAAGCACTTGCCTACACAGTGCAGTGATCAATCCGAATTTAGATTTTTTTAGAAACATACCAAATACTCTGATTTTTTTCTCATTTAGAGTACATTTACACAAATGAGAAATAGCATTAAATATTTATTTTCCAAGCACGTGTAAAGAAGTTTACTCTATACTTGTACATATGAATAATTACCAGTAACCAAGTCGTTTTACTTGAATTTGTATGAATTAAAAGGTAACTGTATCTTATATATATAACTACTAAGCAATCTTAAAAGTCAAGTTTATTTAAACAATTACTTATTTCAAATATACATTCTTGCACAATAATGCATTTAAAAGCTTCTTTAGTGATGGTCTTCTTAACTTCGTATGGAATTCCTGTGTTGTCTGTTGTCCTCGCCCGATATGTGCACATGCATAAAACGAAGCTCATGCATGCAGTTCCGTGGATATTGGAACCAGGGCTACGCAAAGAACTTGCAGAAGCACTATGGAGATTTATGTTTTCTTTTATAAATAATTTGAAATAAATATATTTGAAATACACACACACACACACACACACACACACACATATATATATATAACTTTTCTCAATTGCCTTGCAAGTACTTATTATGTTGGTGGTTTACAACTTCGTTGACATGAAAACCACAACACATAAAAAAAATCAAAGCAGGCAAAGGAATGCACAGAATGACAACAGACAAATAAGAAGAGTACATTCGACAGGTAGAGTAAAAAAAAAAAGAGAAGATGGGGACAGCGCATTAATAAAGAAGAAAAAGAAAGTACGATACTAACACCAGTAACTACAGTGAATATGTATCTGACATGAATACCTTTTCATATTCACAACTCCTCCTAGGATAAGTGTTGAAACCCACCAGGAAATAGCTATAAATTCCAGATTTGAGGCCCAACATAGACGACAAATGCTGTGCACAAGTACGCATGAGAAATTGTGGACGTGATATAGTAGACATATCATGTTTATGTAACAATGTTATGCTCCTACAGTATTATTATTGCATATAACCAAACCAGATAATGAACATAAATGTTCCACAATATATAATAGAAACATGCCTTCTCTTGTATGGGCTACAATGAGTTAACAGTAGAAAAAAAATACCTGGCATGTTGTCTCTTCAGGATCAACAACACAATAAGTATCAGATTATGATGATAACAATATGGACATCAGTGTTCCAGGATATAATAGTAACACGTCTCAAACGATGAGTACTCCTCTTGCATGTGCCACAGTGAGTTACCTGCAGAAAAAAGTCGTCTCTTCAGGATTAACAACATATTCTACTAGCAGTATGGAATTTAATGTTCGAGGATATATCGATGACACACCAGAAAAGATTATACCTTGCAGGGGTTACAGTGTGCCACAAGTTACTAAAACACACCTGGCAAGATGATACCTTGCGTTAGCTCTAGTAGCTCTAGTGTGCTAATGAAAAAAAAATACTGGAACTAAAAAAGCAATGGTTGATTGTTTTCACAAATCCAGCAATAATTACATAAATTTATTACCTACCTCAAATAACAGAATAACAAAAGTAATAATAAATGCACTCCTTATAGCCATATGGTAGTGTATGTAGTCAATTTTCTAGGATCCTTGGTTTGTTGTCCATCCACATGAGTACCAGTTTGTTTGTAAAGGCTATTCACGGTAAAGTGAGCACTTTTTAAGGCCCTTCTCAATGTTTCCTTTCATCCAATTTCCATCTTCCTGCTGCTTTTTAATATAAACATTGCAATGTGACCAATAAACACTGTATACATTTTACCACCCTCAAAATTTAATACATCAGGCTGCAATAAGATATATTTAGTAGTGGTTAAAGCCTGTTGGGAGGGCCTTAAAAAGTGCTCAATTTACCGTCAACAGTCTATGCATTGCATGTATACATGGCGATGGTGCGATCTAATATTATGTTCATTTACCATCATCGCCTGTTGGTGCTTCAATACATTTTTCTAGTCCTCAAATGTCATTGTATTCTTTACGACAAATTTATGGATTCCCTTGATCCTTTTCACATTCTTGGCAGAGCACTTGTATGTGCATAGCTGGGCCCTCAGGCCAACAAACTCGATCCTAATATCTCCACCCCACTCATCTTTAAACTTACCAATCAACTTTTTTTGGTAGGTGAATAACATGGATGAGTGTGTGGGTAAGCACTTGTGTCGAACTCGTACACGAGGTTCGGATCTGAAGCAAGATCCTGGCAGCAATAATTAGTTTCGATCTGGTACACAAGGAAATCCATGTCCATGTATGCCAGCTTCAGCTTACTGTCATACCTAAGTTTCATGTCATCATAATGAAACTGGTACATTGATGTCTTAAGCAGGTGGAGTACTGCAAATATAATGTCGAATATAATGTTCTTGTGCTCCATTTTCACAAGAGATAGTGTTTCATCATATATTGTTCTGCACTTAAATGAGGGTTTAGCAATAATTTTCTGGGCATGTTGTTTAAGGCATATGATATCCATACATTGGCGCTTCCTCTTATTTTCCATCAGCTTTCCATATGAGTTTCCCTGAGTTTGTAGAAATCCTTCTCGAGCTTGTTTGCATCCATATTAAGCTTATATGTATTTAGTTACATGTAGGGCTGTAGCCATGCCATTTGATTGAACTGCAGTACTCAACAAATCTTATTCAGCCTTATTCCATGACTAATTACCTGCTTGAGATTAATATACTAAAAATATATTTATTTTTGGCATCCAATGTAGTCTTGAATATGGTCTATTTGGACACAGGGAGGGGGGCAATCATTCACCAACAGGAAAAGCTGGTCCTTGTGGTCTTCACGGAGTTCTGATGGATACTACAGGTCTACATTCAGTATTTAGCACAAAGTACTGTTGTCAGACACTCTCATCACACCCAGACCACTGCTGGTCCATTCGAAGTTAAAATATGGTAGAGGCAAGGACATTGTCCAACCATATAAATGATTGACTTTTACATAGTGGAGGTAGGCCAGTAACTTGCTGGCATAATATGTGGCAGGCACATCCGTACTATTTGCCACACAATGATTCTTGATGCACTGAGCTACTCCTCCCCTGATAACAGCCTCGATAAAAAAAATAGATGGTAGCTGTGTCTCGTTTAGTTTCTCCAAGTTGTCCATGTAGTCATAATAAAGTACTCCTTTCCTGCTTACCAACTGAGCTTGCCTTGATTAAAAAATCTTGCAGTGTCCTTAAATTTGGATGATTACAAGTTCTGTTCTAGAGTTGCGAGGTTGGCAGACATGAATCTAAACATGTTGATACTCTGGATATTAAAATTGTTACTCAGTATTTCTCTGAATGTAATAAGTTTCTATTCAGTGTGCGGGATAATAAACATTTCCTGTGTATCATAGCCCAATTGCTAATTATAAAATTATCATCTCATGACAAATTGTGGAAGATGATTAGTAGTCTTTTGGGGCGACTCCGAAGCTTGTTGCAATTATTTCTTGCTGCTCCAATATAGTTGGCGGTAAAGTGGTCGTGATCGTGACATTTACGGTTCTTCAGAGTGAAGGGTACAGAGCAGTGGAAGCATGCACCGGCCAGAGCGCACCTAGTTCTCTCATCAGCCATTAGTACTATTATAGGCTCGGACTAGCTATAAATCTCAAAAAGTGAAATTTGTCTAAAAGGTGTGGTGACCAACAAACATGTGAAATCATATGTAGAGCCATGGTCATAATAAAGCTGGTTCACATGTTCAGGATGCACCCCTTCCACATATTTTGCCAGTATGAACCATTTAAAATAATGGTGGTCCTGGTTCTGTGTTTTAATTACCATCTTATGGTTATTTGTGATTTTAGGCAAGATGAAGTTTGATGAAATTCTCAGTGAATCCAGCTTGTTGATTCATAACTGAAGATATTTAACAGCCAACATCATCCACTCCGATCCCTTCACCTAATATATATCCTCCTCCTCTGAAATCTTATTGATGCTGGCGATCACAGCATCCTCGATATCGGAAACATTGTACAGTGTCATATTCTTAGTTTGAAGGTTCGCTGGTCTGATTCTTCATCATGGGGTTCGGGCTTGCTCTAAATGTATTCCAAAAATATATTGAATTTAAGTGCTCCCTGGTCTTCTATTTCCTGCTTCAGCTGAGTGATGATCTTTTCTTTCATAACTTCTAGGTAGCTGCAAATATTGGTTGCCATGCTCAAGGTGTTCTCTGACAGATACAGTTTCATAGTGCCTTTAAAGGTTGTTTCTGCCAAAATGAACCCACTGCCATTGGGTTTGCCACTTCGAACGACTACTCTGCAGCAGTGGGGGCTGCCCTCCATTGAAATCATATGAGCTGGTACATATGAACATGTTTTTGTGTCAACATGCTAATGCTTCACTGGTGAGGCAGTGGGACCATTGCATTTAGAGCTCTATGCCTCCAGATCGTCAGATCTGGTAAGCTGCCTCCCGCACTTATCACAGTCTAAAATTTCCCTTTCTGGGTTCATCAAGCAGCTATGCTTATGTCTTCTTGCATCACCAGTGTGAGCGAAATTCTCATTTTAGAGTTTGAATCTAGTAGTTGCCTTGTGCTGTATTTGGCCAGTGCAGCTTTGTATGTGTTTTGCTTTGCCGTCCTTGTGGGCAATTGACACCCACACTTGTCGCATATGTTTTGCTCTTCCCCGAAGGGAATGAGCCGGCAATTTCTCTAGTGACGGAGTTCATTTGAACGAGTTGTAAACAACTGTTAACAAAAACCACACTGCAGTACTGGTGGAGGCATAGTACTCGCTACAGATGAAGAAGTGTAAGGGAGAAAAGACACAAAAGACTAATCGACTCTGGATACCTTACTGTCCATGGTGTGTTGTAGGAACAGTCCCCTGCACAAAAACAAAACATATTCATACTGACACATGAAGCTAAATGATACGATGAGGTTTTAGGGACAGGTGGTTTACAATAACATTTAACCATGAAAGTCATACCAGAACAAGAAGGAAGATGTGTGGTGTACTGGGCTAGCAATGTTAGGCTGCACTGCTACCATCTTTCACTTTCACGTGATTCTGCGATTTGACTTCGAAGAAAGGGTAATGTCCCAAGTAGTAAAATTTAGTGACCCAAATGTACAGATCTGATTATGAACAGGCAGCCCACATGCGGCATCCACAGGCATTCAAGAAGCGGAATGCACCTGCAGATGCATGTGGCACACATGACGAATGATGACTGTGGTATGATGTGTTTACGCATGGGCCATATACGGATATTTAACTATCAGCAGGTGTCTAGCAAAACCAGAGTTCCCTGTAAGTTAACCACAAGCGGGCCACTTCTTGATGAACTGTCGACTAATGTCTGGCATAACAAGAGTTGCCCATAAGTCAACCACAAGAGGGCCACTTGTTCTTGATGAAATGTTGGCTGATGTCTGGGAAAACAAGAGTTGCCCATAAGTTAACCACAATCTGGCCACTTCCGGCTTTCTGCTTCTTGTCAGCTATAAGTAAACCTCATGTCGTTAGCAAACTGTTGGTAAGCCACAAGTGGCCCAGCTACTGGCCACTTGTGGCCCACATAGATGCAGCTTGCCATGCATTTTCAAAACCAAAAAAATAGTTGTGTCTAACCCAAATAAAATTGACGTATACCATATTCATAAGTGTTATCTTCAGCTTTATTTCAAAATTGGTAAAATTCTTCGGAGAAATCTGGAATCGAACTCACAAACCTTTAGTCTTCAGTCAAGTATGCTATCAACTACTCTACTATATATCTACATACGACTTTTTAAGTAAATCTGGATACTTACTTCACTTACATAATGCATTTTTAGCTTTGCTATATAGACAATGTTAGTATCATGAGTCAGTACTGGGATTTATGTGTTTTGTTTAAAATACCAGTATTTTAGTTTCGGAATACTTTCAGTAAGAATATTAAATGCAAAATAATGAATTTTTTACATGTTATGCTTTGCAGGTTTCTGGTCTTAAAACTATTTGTTACTATTACTGGCAATACCATGTTATAATTTTACTTCATTTATACATGAAATAAAAATCAATTGAATGTGCATATGCTATTTGCTACTGCACAACAACAGTCGGTATGCCATAAATGTAACATAAGATTGCTGATCATGTTTACATAGTAATAAGGAACAGTTGGCATAACACAAAAGGCGGTATGTACTCTTTGGCAAATATCACCCACACATTCTCTACATACTCTGCGATGCCTGTGGGTGTTTTACAGACATTTGCTTGTGCGCCATATATGAAATTCCGTCAGTCATTTTGTGTTAAATGGCCCACAATTTCCCACATAATTATGCCCAACTATCAGAAATGAGCCATTCTACCACGCGAGGGCTTTATGCACAAACATGATCTTATAGTCATACACTTTTGCATACATCAGCCACAGGTTATTTACATACTCTGAGATGCCTGTGGATGTTTCACTGAAGTTTGCTTGTGGGACACATATGAAATTCTGCCAGTAATTTTGTGATAAGTGGCCCGTAATTGTCTACATGATGATGCCCAACTAACAATTGAACCTGTCTACCACATCCCAAGCAAATACAGTCACTATTGTTCGCGTGGTCTTATTGTGTACCACATAAGAAAACATTCACGTGTGTGAACTTGTACCACCTGTGCCAACAGTTTGCCAACTGTTTTCTTCTTGTTGTTTGCCTACCTCAAAGAAGAATATGTAAGCTTCAACCTTAAAGGGAACTCAATCGATATATACACACAAAACATGAACAACGTCTCCTGAATCAACAATTCAGGAAATTATCCATTTTCACATATATTAATTACAGAAAAGTAGTTATAAATATCATGGAAAATAAAAAATCATACTTGAAAGAACAACGTGTCAAGGAGTATGTGACTGGCACCCCAAACTTGGCTGTATAGTCGGTCGACGAACCACATACGACTCGACGAAGGGATTTGTGTACTAGTACAGTCGATTACTAGGAACAACAAAAACTATTTATCAACTTAATTTCTGGAAAAAAAGGTAAACAAACACTTACTGTAATATTTTGATACACTTGACATGAATTATATAAACATAAAAAATGTGAGAAGTAGGCAGTTACTGAGGATCCAAACATTTAATTCTGCTACCAGTCACTGTACACTGCTAAGTGCATAGCTGATAATTGATATTAAAGAAGAAATATTTGAAAAATAATATTTGCTAATATCTCGCAGATTATGCATCCTAGGGTAAAAATGTTCATATTTCGAATCCCTCTAGACTATCCACTGATACTAGAATTTTATTTTATACATGAGATAATAAAATTTATTTTTGTTGGATATTAACTCTTATTTTGAAGTGCATATGGATGATGATATTCGAGCCATTAAATTAACTATTGATTACTAAAAAACTATATAAAAAGCCAGATACATATATTATTATTAATGGAAAGAAGCTGGTATAAATTTGTGAGAATCTATAGAAATGACCAATATAAACTTACTCGACTTGCATAAATAAACCATAAACAAACAAGTTTTTAAAATCATTTAGGAAGCAGGTTCATATATGATGTAAAGTAATATTAATCTTATACCACAAAGAGTCCAAGCTCAGGGAGGTGTTGGACAGCAAGGAAAATCCAATCACTAATTTGCGCAGTTGGTAGAATGATGAAGCACACAATGTAACCCAATGAAAAAGAGACAGCGACTGAGGATAAACCATGTTTCCACAGTCCTTTATACCCATCAAGAGGGGGGTGGGGAGAGGGGAAGATTCATGCTTTAGAATCTGTGCATTGTCACTTGGTGACGATTGGTCGAGTCTCAACTCAGTAGTCATTAGCAAGATGTTAACATATCTGTTTCTGAAGAAAAAACTATGACAACAATGTCGAGCTAGATCCAGCTCGCGTTGTGTGTCACTAGTGGATGGAATCACTTGAAATGAGTCGTTTCGCAGGGAAGCTGACTTCATACCTATTTCTGGGAAAACCCTAGATGGCATTCTGAGCCAGTTACCGCTCTCACATGTCTGGTTATTATCATCAGTCGCCTAGATCTGATGGTAAACCATTCACTGCCAGTGTGGCATTTGGAATGCAGGCACACTATATATATATATAATATATACAGTATTAGTCGAACTTGTAAGACACATACTAATTTTTTTTGCAGGTAACCATTTTTATGACATATAAGATATGTTTGAAATCAAAGGTTAATTTGGTTTCACATACATGTTTTATTTGTCATACATATTTACAAAAACTAATTTCTTAATACCAGCTCCCAAGTAATTTTTTCATTTTCTAAAATTGATGTATGCTGCTCACCTTTACACCACCCGACCCATCTTGTAGCTATGTCACTGCCGGGCTGGCGAAGTTCATACACAATTCTCTGTAAATCCCAAAACTGTCTAAGTTACTCTTCGCGTGCTTAGGACAACAGACGACATGTAGTAGTGGGAAATTGACAGTCAGGATGTAGGTGATACATTGGACAAGCGATAAAACTGTAAGGTATTGATGTTAGAGCCATGCAACTATCGTCAATATTGCAGATTACCCAGTGTAGAACCCATTGCATGCCATGACTACCTGTTGACTTAATAATGAATTCTACTATAACCGAAATGTACTTGAGCGAAAGAACTACTTCTCTGAGCAACTTGCTGCATATCTAATGTCGCTTCACTGTTGATGTGACATTAAGCCCTACTTACATTCAACATGTTGGAGTATGTCAGTGTACATTATGAGAGCAAATGACTTACTAGTCTTCTTAGCTTTGAAGGTGAAAAATATACGATTAAGACTTTATGGTCAGTTGTTATTCAGTCAACAGTCTAGTATGTGAAAGTTCGGTCTTGTGAGGGATCAGTCTTGTAAGGTGTTGGTCTTGTGAGGGGTCGTCATGTGAGGGGTCGGTCATGTGAGGTTTGGTCATGTGAGGGGTCGGCTTATGAGGGGCCGGTCATGTGAGGGGCTGGTCTTGTGAGGGGTCAGTTTGACAGTAGTAAGTGTGAGAATTCATTAAACTAGATGGTGATGAGTAAGGTTACATGTGAACAGAGCAATTTTTAGTTTATAATTAATTATATACTGTAATAAAATACATGTTAAATGCATATAATACCAGCCCAGTGCCCTCGAAATCGATAATACATATAAGAAAATTAAGAAAATCTTTAATATTTTCTAAATGATGACAGATGGGGTATCAAGATGGAAAGACAGACCATAGACTGGAAAGAAACAAGATGTCGGTATGGGATGACAGAACATGAAGTACCAAGGCAGAATGACAGAGCATGAACTGTAACATTCTTGAAACAAGGTCATGCTATTTTTAAACTGAGTGACTCATAAAATTTTGTGTAAGAAACATTTTTGCAGGAAATTTTGCAGATTTCGAGGTAACTTAGGAAATTTTGAGGGAAATTATATACATTTTTAGTTTATCATTCAGGGAAGTAGGCCAATTTGAGGTCAAGGTCATCCGATATGGCGGCATGATGTATTCCAAAATGTTGGTCGCCCAAGCATATGAACCCCCAACCCCCTGTCCCAAAATCTAGCAATGAGGAGTCATCAGTTAGGAGTCAGCAGTGAGGAGTCAGCACTGAAGATAATTCATTATATACTGTAAAGACATGAAGGTTAAAGTCATATCAGTCCAGTGCCCTAAAGGTCAATAATGTAATTAATAAAATTAAATATATGCAAAATATTTTTCTAAATGACAACAGAAGGAATACCAAGGTGGAATGACAGAGCATGAACAGGTAAATTATAGAAACAAGATGGCGGCATAGAATGACAGAGTGTGATGTACCAAGGCGGTATGACAGAGCTTGAAATTTAACATTCGTGAAACAAGGTGATGCTATTAATAGATGGAGTGACTCATGAAAATTTCGGTAAGGAAATTTATGTAGGAAATTTTGCACATTTGTAGGGAAATTCGGGAATTGTTAAGATAAATTTTTAGGAATTTTGAGTGTTTTTTCCGGGGAAAACGGGACAGATTGGGGTCAGGGTTAAGGTGAAGATCATCCAAGATAGTGGCTGTGATGTAATCCAAGGTGGCGGTTGTCCAAGCGTTCGGACCCAAAGCCCTCTGTTTCAGAATTTACATTTTTCCTACTAATGCCGAATTGATTCACTTAGGTGAAACAGTGGTGTTCAGCTGTGTAAGAGTAACGTATGCGACGTCCAAATTCGTATGATAAGTAGAGCGACTTAAATTCAGAATTTGTTTCATGATTGACATAGCATTTATATAAAACAATTTTACCGAACAGTACTGATACATTTCTGGCGACGCATGCTTGTTCGTAAACTAAGCGGCAACCTTACTACAGAGATACCACACGCAGTAACAGTTGTTTGCGATGAATATTTTGATAGGGCATGTAAAAATTAGTTTTGAGGGGAACTCACCAGACATGTGACGTTAAAAGAATGGTAGTCGTTAACTTAACCAGAATTTTAATACATTATTGTTTTTGGAAAAACCAGGTTTTGGGCTTATAACGAAATCTTAAAAAAAAAAAAAAAATTGAGGTACATAAGGATAAATTTTTCGAAATGTTAAGGTTGTCGTGTTGTCAAGCTCCAGATCTAGGTGAAAGAACTTCAAGATTTGTCCCCCTCCCCCGAGCTAAGTGGAATAATGAAGAAGTGATAGGGAAAAAATGGAGTGATAGAGCGCCGTGTTGACGACACAGAAATTACCAAGAGGGGACATAAAATTGCACGAGTTTTCAGAATATCACTTTCTCAGTAGAGTACTTGGAACCTTGTTAAAGGTGTCTGGGATTTTTTTTGGGTTTTTCCGTATTCCGTTATCATTACCCATGTATAGTACACTGCCATATTTTTTCAGTTCTCGATGGTTCTTTTCCGTCAAGAAAATCACATGTCGGTACATGCAAGGCTACCATGTTTATGGGATTGCAGAGTACATCATCATGTCTTTAAGACCAGGGTCATGCTCCAGAACTCTTACCTGAATTAGTCATACTCCATGCAACATGAGGTAACGATATCCAGATTTAGAACAGAGGAAGTTAATCCCCAATTCAGAGAGAGGGAGAGAGAAAGAATGAGGGTGGGACGTTGAGCAAGAGAGGCGCAGAAGAAGAGAGGACCAGTGACGCCCCATTACTTCACTATCCTCTTCGTCCCGTGTTGGCGCCCCGACTGATTTCACGACGCGTATTCGGAACGGGCCCTCGTAGTCCACGGTCGTCAACGGGCCCTGCGCTAGTTGTGATGAGTCCTCGTGTTCCCCCTACCCCTGATGATACTCCAACCGCACTGCCATCCGCAATCACCGATTTCGCGCGACCCGCGCACGCCGCCGCCGCGAGGGGGTTGGCGCGTGACGCCATTACACTTCCGTCACAGTCGGCTGGCGGCGGCCACGCCCCCGGAGCCAGCGAGTTCCGGGACGGCCTGGCCGCTCCGGGCAGCGACTCTCGCTCTACAAATGTACACTGCGCGCCAGATATCTGCGAGCTCCGGCACCATCACTGGGAAGGGAGACGTCACTAACCATACCTGCAATACATTACACACAGCACGAGGGGTGGCTGGTGTAACAGAGCACATTACAACCTGCCACACTGTGCAAAGAATAACTGAAGACCTTGTCCGTTGTGACCACTTTTCGCCCATACCCTTCATATGTTGAAGGTCATTCACTACTGTCGACGAAAGTACACCACTATCGTCCCTGCTTTTACTAATAACACTATAGACTGTTCACGGTAAAATGAGCACTTTTGAAAGCTCTTCTTAAGATCGTTGTGTATTTTTCCGCTATATGTAAAATTAACATTCCAACGGGCCTCATATCATTATTTATGCGTTGGTCAAGTGAAAATGTGAAATATTTTTATAAAAATTTATATTTTATATATCTGCTAATGTAAACACTTCTATGCATAAAAAAAACAGAAAGCGAAAGAAATCATTAAAATTATCACAGATGGTTACCTAACACAATTTATTTGACGTTATGATATGGAACTACTTTCCATCCATCGTTACCAACTTTACCGGGCGCATGCCACTCAGTGCGCCCGTTAAATTATTTGCAGGCAAGGGCAGTGACTTTTTCTAATATTGATTACAAAAGTGGTCACTTTATCGTGAACAGCCTTTACATATATTTACTATTATTTCGTAGATACATTGAACATTGAATACTGATTTACCTTCGCAGTGATGAGCTTATTGAAGGAGTTCATATTTCCCTATAAGTTAGCAGGAAAGAATTACACTATGTGATCTCAGGTTGCTTCCTCCTCCTACATGCCGCCCTCGAAGAGACAGTGTCCAATAGCAGGGCTGTTTAATGTAATATCCGTCGTCAAGGCTCGCAGGTATGTGGCGTGCAGTATAGTTTCTCGTTAAGCATGAAACCGTTTCCAGCTCCTCAGCCCCGCAGCGCTAAAGAAAAAAGAAAGTAATTTTCTGTTTATTTGTGCACTGGCTAGCAATTTGTCCAGTCGAGTGACTATCCTGCTGGGAGATATTATCACGATGGCTTTATGTCTCCTCCTACGCCTCTTTGAACTGTGTTCCAAGTTACCATCGGACTGCAATGAAGCCATGGTTAGCATTGCAGTCATGATCTGAGGTCATGGTCAGTAAGGGTTACTGTTGTTTCTTTTAACGGAGTCGCATAACTAACTCGCGTTCGGTAGGTCCTGTTATCCTTTGTGATGAGTGAACACGACCACAAAACGAACCAGTGTGTTCGCCAAAATAAGTTTCAGGGTAGGGTGGATTGTACAGCGCTTTACTGATTATGACGTTGCGATGTAGTGACATATTATTGATAAATACAAGTATCCCACATAGCGGGGAGTTGACTGAATCAGCATTCAGTCAATTACAGGCCTCACACTTCTTATCTATACGGCCATATTAAGTGTGTATTATGCACGTGGATTTTGGCTACACACACACACACACACACACACACACACACACACACACACACAACACACATATATATATAAAATATATATATATATATATATATATATATATATATATATATATATATATATATATATATTTCAGTAACACGTTATCTGTAATAGTTTTTTTTGTAGATATGTCTTTCACTACTGGCTAAAATTGACATTCACTGTTTGTTTTCAGTGATTTTTAACTGCAAGTACACTGCTGAAATTGCAACACCAAGACGTACGGACATGAAGTACTTCACACTGAAGAGAATGCGTAAAGCAGGGCAGGACTATGATGTGATTTGTTGTTCAGCCGAGTTGCGCAGCACGTATTTGCACCAAGAGTATTTCTTGAATTTTTTTGTCAATAATAATTTTGCAGTATGAAAAGTGATTTCGTGTCCCATTCATTTGCTTAATTGATAGTTTCAAATGTGATATGGTGATTGAAGTCACCTAAGCCCACTTATCCTGCTTAAGGTTATCTAACCAAACTGCCCTAACATAACTTAACCTCAATACTCACGTAGCAAATACAATGTCAGCAATCAACTTGGAGACAAGACCAATTAATTGGTTAAAGGTCGTATCTAACCGCTCGGGGCACCACAAAATTCGTATATAATAATATTTTCTTTATGCTTTCTGATCGATACTGGAGTCCAGAAACTTGAACATATCTTCAGCACAAAATATAAGTCCAATTTCACCACGATGATGTACATTTTGAGGCATATATTCTAGTTCGATTTTATGGTAAAGCAAAAATTAGTATCTTGTTTTAATTTATTGCAGAAGGGCGTAACTACTATTAACAGTGCACACCTGCACTGTTGAACAAACACTGTTTCTGCTTCTTGCCAACAATACTCGTGTGGATCTGTGCATTGATGCTGTGTTTGGTTCAATGAAGTCAACAGAAAAGTGACTGGAGACTACACGGAAAGTTTTCATCCTGGCGTTGCCCAGTGCAGAAGACATGCAGATAATCGTAAATATATTCATAATAATATAAAAAAATTAGTAAATGGTTGGAAATATTCACGTAAGACACCTTATTATGTCCATTTAAAATATACTGACACGTACTCTTAAGATGAATATTTCCTTGGCCCAGCTACGAAAGAATGAGTGTAAGTATGATAGGTTTTAAAGAATAAGGTGATGAAAATAAAAACGAATATCCTCCACACTATGTAGTTCGTACATATTCTCAATCATGGATATTGCACAATATTAAAATCCTTACTTGGCTATGGATGAATATCAACTTGATGCAACACAGTGCAAACCAAATAAAAAATTAGTTTTCCGAGATGTACAGAAAGTCATCATGTTCCTACGATGTGTCATGTTGGAGGAAATAAAGTTTACTCTACGAACTGTTGCAATTAAAATGAGATCTTTGTTCTGCAAGGAAAGAAACAAGCAGTGTCAAAAGCAATTGTTACTATATGACGTCAAGCAGTTGCTGGAATATCTGAAGAGGATATTATTTCCACTTTCTAAGCTTTCATTTTACCGTAACAAGATGCTGAAGAAAATTTAGTGTGGTTAGATAAATTGACCGCACAAAAAACCATTCACTAATATGTTCCTTAATTAACTCTGTGAGTGCTACGAAATTAATCTACACCATATAAAGAAAGAGATATTTTGACTCAGGAAAACAGCTTCACGTCTCCTAACTCCTTTCACCGTGAAAAAATCGATGGAAAAAATTACACGCTTAAAGATACCAAGGAATGTGTTATGGAGCTGTTACGAGTTGTGATCAGGCCATAGCTGATCGACCTGCCTGATCACACCTTCACATATTTATCCATAACACGGGTCGTGACCGCTGAAATTAGTTATGAAATTGCAAATCACAGAAACCCCCTCCATCGGCCTGTGAACGGGGACAACGCAGGCGATATTGGGCAGTGTAGCCTGTGGGAGCTGTCTTTTGTCGTCGTGCTATTGGAACAAAAACCACTGAAAATGGGTGTGTCCAGGTGTCGACTTCCGCCATCTTAATCAGCCACCGGAATCATGAACAAGGTGGGGAACCTCCAATTATACTTTACTCAAAATGTGGCTTTAAAATTTAATATAAATTAAGATTTCATTATATTTGTATAGCCCCCACTTTCCCCTCTCCGGCATATTCTGCCATGTTTATATTGAAATAATATTGTACAAACTTAATGTTAAATAAACCCGTTATATATAGTGTTCATTACATAACTCTTATCAATAACTTACTACGCCCCTATAGTCCTATTTAAACTATAGCCCATATAAGCAATAACAAACCCCCAAGTTATGAATCTTCATGTGAGGAGTTAGAATCTATTTATCAAAACAGAGCAAGCTCCTTAAAACTTACTGTCTTTGACATGGAAATATGGTTCGTGTATGACTAGAAATATTTAATATTCCAATACATAATTAATCATATCGACGTCACCTATATTTAAATGATATGAAGTGAAAATGTTTAAACTAAATGAAATGAAGTTCAAAATTTTGATTGAAGAGCAACATGCAGAAACAGATGAGCGGGTATTAAAACAAACACACCCGTCATTCCTATAACTTAACTCCAGTTTTGGTAGTATCTGTCAAAGTGTTGATACGTTTAATTTTGAAGATTAGTTAAAATAATGATTTAGGAATGATGCCATTGTTATTTGGCAGACATTGAAAACAACATTTTATTCGGCGTAAAACATGTATTTTTTAATTTAATCTGACTGAAAGTAAAGGAGTGGAACTTGTCATGAGAAGATGTGTGTGTCCTAGTCACAATGTACTGATAAACTTAGATACATAATCTTGTGTGATATTATTAATCTGCGTAGGTATGCACATACTAACCCGGTAGTAAAATTTATATTAAAAACTGAGGATAACATTTTGGCGTGCAGTTCAAAAGTGATGCATTATGAAAACAGTAAGTATAACATAACATTAAATAGTTCTATATTCACTTGTTTAATTTGTAAATTGCTCGTTTGTTTTTCTATATATGTGTAGTACTCATTGTTGCTTTTACAAATCGCGTTATGTAATTGGTTCTGGAACATTGTTTTTAATTTTAAAATTGTTCACATGTTAAATAATACCTTTTTATCTTGAATGCTTACAATTGGTTTTTATTTACTCATCATTGCCACTACTTGGACTTTTAACTAGTCTTAGAAACACCATGGCTCGACTTATTTTTTCATTCGTGTATGTACAGACTCCAACATTTATCGAGTATGATATTTTACAAATACACGAAAATATAAATATGTGATTTTAATTTAAATGGTAAAAAAAGGGACTTACAAGGCAAAGCTTATCCCGTGTTTGCGGAACTGGGTATTAATCATAAATGCACGGTTTTTCTTAAAATTAATTTTTCTCATTTGTCTTTTTATGCTAATTTTCAGAAAAGTTTTTTTGACATGCCTCGCACTCGCACACATCAACGAATAAATTATCTAATTCTAGTATGTACACACTGTATATTATATATATATATATATATATATATATATATATATATATAAAGAGAGAAGAATATGAGGAATATAGGAGAAACACGCATATTGGAAAACAAGAGCGGGTGAGTCAACAGTAGTTTCTTGCATGAAGTTGAGAAGTTGCCTCGATAAATCATAGATGGTACACATGTGCTGGGTCGGCTTGTTCAATGTTGAAGAATATGCTCATTATGAAGCATTTCCTTTCTGTTTATTAATGAAATGCTTTCAAATGTACGTAATTATAGGTAGTAAATTAAATATCAAGGTGTGGGCTTTTCAATCGGAGGGCGGCTAGATCGAGTCCACTGGCCTCTGAAAGTTTCTTTAATTTCACTGAATGCGTTTGTAGAAGTCATTTTTATATGTGTGGCAAGCACGACTCCTGCGCATTCAGGAGGCCGGGAGGGGAACAATATAATCAACTGCTACGCTTCCTAGAGGATAGCACCAGAAACAAAACGACTGCTTGGCAGTGTGGCCAACCTGTAAATACCTCATGTATATTGTTATGATGTCGCCTGTCTTCGTTGCCCCTATTTAGTGGTTTGTTGGTTAACATGGCAAGTTCCGCTCTTGGTATACGTTACTTAATGTACGGGCAAATAAAGGATTTTCACGTACGTAATCTCAGCGTTTTTGAAAACGCTGCTTTAGCCTTTAGGTATACTTGTATGCTCATTGTATATTCTTCCACATTATGTACATTTAACATTGCCGTGGGTGATAGGCAGCGAAAATAAATGAAAATTGTGAAATAATCATAGAAGTTGATGTTCTACAAATTTTTCTATTCTTACACATGTATGCATTAAAAACAGAAAGAAAAATAAATAATTTCAGTATACACAAATGATTATCTAACACTTTTAATTCGACGTTGGGGAATGTAACTATAGTTTGACTCGGTCGTGCCTATTAAAAAATATGCAGGTAGCAGTAGGGAAATTTTTTTAAGGTTGGTCTCGAAAGCGCCCAGTCACCCGTGAACAGCCTAAATTCGATGTCGCTATCTGCACAGGTTTTCTTCAACAGCACGCCTTGCAAGCATTCCGCCGAGAGAGAGAGAGAGAGAGAGAGAGAGAGAGAGAGAGAGAGAGAGAGAGAGAGAGAGTGTGCACAATAGTTCAACTTTGGATTCGCATCCGGGTGGACCGGGGTTTGGATCCCGGTCCAGCCATCCTGATTTCGGTTTTCTAAGGTTTCCCGAAATGACTCCAGGTGAATGCTGAGATGGTTTATTAACAAAGACCATGGCCTATTCCTCCCCATATTCCTCCCCCAATCCCTAGTCCCTGAGCATCTTGCTTCGTCTCTAATGTCCTCGCTGACGTCAAGCCCAACTACCAATAGGCTGTTCACGGTTAAGTGAGCACTTTTGAGGCCCTAGTTACTTTTTTATTTCAGTATTTTTTTTTAGCCATAAACCACAATTTAAAATAAATATTGCCGTGTATATAATAAGCACAGTGTGCATATTTCACAGAACTCTGGAAGTTAACGCCTAAGTCTAAAATAAAATAAATTTATTGAATATTATTTCAAATGTGACGGTTTTCAAAAGTGGTCACTTTACAGTCAACAGCCTATACCTACCTTGCAAGAGTACCGCAGTCGCGAGTGGTCATGCCGTGCGGACGAATGTGTCCCTGCCGAAAGGAAGAGGGGGGGGAGGGTGTGATGCCGGGTTCGACGGCCCAAGTGGCGGGCCCCTGTCGTGACCGGTCTAGCTCGGTAAATCACCGCCTAGGCACGGGGACAAGATGGCGGCCACCCTCCGGGGTCGCCTGCCCGCCCGCCCGCCTCTATTTCCTCATCGTCCGCTGCGGCCATTTCCCCTGCCAGCTCGGACGTCGCAGTGGAAGCGGAGCTGGCTCACAGAGTGCTTTAACGATACAGAGTTGAAACATCCGCTGATACCGTGAACTCCACTGGCCAACATGACGAAACACTTCGCCAATCAGCGCCTGGTAACCTGTATGATAGCCGGCAGCCACGCCAACTGTGAGTGAGTGAAGAGATTTGAGAGGCTCTTAACAATAAGGTCTTCAAATATCCGATGAGGGTGAAGCGAGGCGAGTATGGAGCAGCGCCGGAATGAAAGGGCGGGGGAAACGGGAGACCCCAGAGAAAACCAACCGACCAGCATCTTCGTTCGGCAGGATTTCCACATGCGAAATCCGCGGGCGACCCCTCCGTGATTCGAACCCGATTCGCTTAGGTGGCAGGCGATTATTCTAACCACTACACCACCGCGGGCCCCTTGCCAAAATGGAACATCTCGCAGCATGCGGCAGCCAATCAGACACAAGGCTCGCTCCCAGAGTGTCAAAGAATCCGCCGCGCTATTTCGTCTCCGTGGCAGTGTGAAATATGGACTTGTTGCTAGTGAGACAGTATTTGTCATAACCTGTACGCCTTCAACACTTGGCATCCGTCCAGGGAGCCGAGGTGGCGTAGCGGTGAGGTCGCTTGCCTCCTACACAGGAGAACCCACCACGATCCCTCAGTGGGCTAAACTCGCACTGTAGAAATCTTTGAGGTAAAATTCTCTTACACGTAAGGGAAACTAATTTACCTCTACATGTAAGGTAAAATTACCTATTAAATATAGAATGAATTTTCATAACAAGTAAATTTTTAAGCCCTAATCGTACGGAAAAAGAGCATTTCAGAAGTGGGGGAAAGATCCCATACAGGAAAGGGAAAATTAACTAATTTGTTTAATAAAATCACATTAAAAATAATCCCGTAGTATTAGTAGGCTATTGTCAATTTTTTACTATCTATAACCTCTGACGAATAGTAACCAGACCTCAGCATTAAAATCCTCGACATTTGCTGGTGGTGGGCGCAAACCGTGGTATTATATCACGACAGGCCGATGCGCTATCGATGACACCAAGAAGACAGCGTGATAACATCTGTTAATAATAGCGCGTTAAATGATTGCCCCCCCCCCCCCAAATTAGCTGTTGAGAATGCTGAAATGATACAAGAGTCACTAGGTAATTATCCCATCAATGTACAGGATTTTCCACTACTATGTACGTGAATTTTACTCCAGAGTGCGGTAATTTTTACTTACCTGTAAGGAAATATATGTTTGACCCACAAGTTTGCGAATATTACCTTACATTTGTCAGGTAATTTTCCCGTTTGTTTTACCGTGCGGATTTTCGCATGTGGAAACGTGGCCGAAGTTGCAATCTGCAGACGGGTTTCCTCAGGGTTGTCCAGTTTTCCCTACTACTGCATTCCTTCGTTGTTTCATCTCCACCTCACTTCATCGTCATCAGGGCTGCCCAGATCTTTTACGTTGATCATCTGAGGGCCCTGCCAATATTGATTTGCCTCGAGCTATCCCCATCGGACACAACACGTCAATTGGTTCACATGACCGTGACGTCACGCCTCCTCTTAATGTTTCTTCGTCCCATGTCATTCGTGTTGTATTGCTCATAGTTATAGTTAACTTTTATAATTCTTACCATTGTTGAGGCGTATCCTTAAAAAAGAATATGAAGACTATCGAATCCGTGAAATGCGTTGAAAAAGTAAACAAACTTAAGGGAGTTTTCTATGCGAAATCGAAATGTATATGGCTACTGATGAACTATCTGATTTTAACGCACACTGACGGTGTTCGAAATAAAATACAACTCATTATCAAAAAATGAATACATTTATAAACTGTTTAGTATGTGGTGTAAGGTACGAAAATGTATGAAAAATTCAACATACATATCCCAAAGTATATTTCAGATACTGCAATAATGAACAATGCAAATATAATATAAAAATTAAAAAAAAAAGGAACAGTTTTAAAATCCGCTTTACTTTTATTGCCTCCAGTGATATATTTCTAATGTACACGATTGGGCACCGTTGGACATCTGAACTGTTACAGTGGCAGAATGTACGCAGGTCTTAGTGTCGTCGCAGAAGACAGGATAATGAGATACTGAAGACCAACGGACGCGGTACTTGAAGAGTCCTCTCGAATAACGTCGTATGGCACACATCTACCATAACACAGGTATACTTGTGTGACTTCAGCAATTTGCTTATTTGTTCATTCCACTCCGGAAGCCCTTCACGTGTTTAATAACAAAACAAATAGGGCATGTTGACTTAAAATACAGTAATAAATGTCAAGAATACTAAACATACTTACCAACACGTTACAAATCATGACAGAACTCCGTGTAACTCCAATACTTCAAAAATTACCCTCACATCAGGCCATATCGTGCACAGCCACTACACACAACATGCATAACTTAACTACAAAATAATTCAACATGAACGAATAGCGCGAACATAACGAAGGTTGTCACACAGTATCGCAATAGCGCGACATGTGTCCCATTTGCGTTTAATGTGGTTTGCCTTCCGCGGGTGTACTACTAGGGGGCATACATGTCTCTCCATCTTTCATAGTTGCAAGACACCGAATAAGAACTTATGGCCAGCTGCACCATAATGGTCCGAAAATCGATCCGAGATCGGATCTGAGATCGACATAGAAAACTGTTGCACCATTCGAGTTGAGAGCTTGATTGGAGATCGAGATGCACTTCATTTCGAACCGCCGAATTTGGAGGTTCGGAATCTCGATCCGAGATCAGAGAATAATACAAGTTTGTTGAATATAGGTTATGTGAATTTAAAAGCAGCGTTGAAGATATTTATTTACTAGAAATAAACTTAGTGCGCATAGAAATTAAATTGTTTAGAAATTGATAAGGTTGTTGTTTTCTGTTGTAACATGTAATTTGAAACATCTTACAAAGGCTTAAGATCAAATCCATTAATTTAATTGAATATGTAGTAATGTTTTGTAAAGAGAGAACGAAATTCATGTTATCCCGCCGAGCAAACTCAGCGTAGAACTGGAAAAGCCATTCAGAATATCATAAACTGTTCTAATTTTCCGCCCAAGTTAACTATCGAACAGCCTCCGCCAATAAATGTAGTTTGAAAATACGCCAACAGATATAACTAAGTACAGTTGCTTTCTTGGGGGATTAAAACCGCATTATACGCACTTCAATATTATTCAGTAAAATTCGTAGAACAATAATTAACTTAAAACAGATAAAACGTCGCGCATCTTGTTCTATTTTCGCTACCTTCTACAATAAGATTGGTATTAAAAATAACGATAAAAGTGTGTGTATAGTTTTTCCAATCAAACAAAACAACTAAAACGGAAAATTTGCAGTGCATTCATTATAGTAAAACATCTTATAGGGTCTTATACTCCTCATCTTTCTGTTTCGAATAAAACGGGTCCGTTGTTTACATTCACTGACATTCAATTTGTTTTCTATCAACTCAACGATTACTCTTTTCTCCTTTCTGTAAAGATATTTAGTTTCGTACCACTAGCATCTTCATCCATGATTTGTATTCATAGAATTAAATAATTAGCAGTTGCGGAGACTTGATAGAGAGTTTCTAGGTAAACACATAGAATACTACGCCTACATTCATGACGTCATATATTAGGAACCAATAGAAAAAATTATTTCATACTTATTCACATTGGAACCAACATCGACGAATCGGAGATCCAGAAACGTGCAATTTCTTTGGTGCAACACTTTCGCAATGAAAACAAGATCGAACTGAATCCAGGTTCGGAACTAGGATCATTCGATCTCGGATCGGGGAAGATGTTGGTGCAAGCCGGCATCAGTAGCAGTGTGAGCCACAGAATCAAGTTCAGTAAATACGTAGCATGCCCCGACTGCGCATTCAACAAGCCTTTGTTCAGATGGATGAGTCTGAGAGATCTTCAGCCTCCTAGAGGCAGGTTGGAAGTTTCGGCACATTGCTTGTCATTTGAACAATTCTGCCTACGCAATGCTAACAGGAAGGTACACTACCTGTTGAGAATGCTCGGGTCGACACACGACCACCAACAGAGAGGATCGTTTCATCGTGCGACAAACTGTAAGCACACCACGGACTTCGCTGGGCGCCATCCAGGGTACAGCAGCTGGGGATACGCCTGTGTCCCCCAGTACCACACCCAGGCAGCTAGCAGAGCGGAGTAAGTCGTTGCGACGTCCCTCGATGACCTTCCAATTTGACTCGTATTGCTGAAGTCCGTAAATAGGCGGTAGTATGTTGGACAATTCTCCTTCATGCTACATTAAGAAAAATGTTTTGTTGAATCAAACGATATTTGTTTGGCGGAACTAGATTATTTTTTGTATAGGGGCAATGAAATATTTTGTTGCTGAAATCAAATTATTTTGTTATTCTCGTTTGGTTGCCCCAAAACTGTAAGAGATTTTGTTGGTGCAACTAAAGATTTGTTTGGCTACACGTACATTAAGCAGTTTGGGCCGATATAAAACATTTTTGCAAGTTCGCGCGTGTTTCGAACCTAGATCACCTGCGTGCGCGCGACACTGGAAAGCTTATATATATGTATATATATATATATTTATATATGTGGACACACACACGCACACACACACACACACAGAGCAAATATTGGGCAACGTGTGGAAAAAAATTATTAAAGTTTCACTCCTCTACTGGTCAGTTTCTTGTTGCATTATTTTATTAACGTGTTTATACGATTGTTAAGCATCAATATATGCACTGACAGACACGGTTACTATCCTAATTGTCACAAAAATACAAACAAACTCTCGAGCGAGATGTATTTTCGAATGAAGGCAGTCAATTGAGTGACCAAACAAATATATACAGTTAATTCAACGAAATATTTAGTTGACAGTCTAATCTTTTTTTGGCCCAACTCAGAGATCTTCATTATTGAAACATATATTTTGTTAGACGAACAAAAGTAATTTTGTTGGTTTTACAATTTTGTTTGCTCAATAATATATTTTGTTAGGGCAACTTAATATTAATTTGGCCCTATAAAAACAAATAATTTGTTTGATTTTCTCTCAGTGTAAACAAAAACTACGGTAAATAAAGCCAAATGAGTGAAAACCAGTCAAATAACATTTGAGTGTTCTTTGTGTAACTTTGTAAAATAGCGGGTATTCGGAACAGCTTTTACGTCGTAAGCTGAAAACACTCGAATTAAATTGCAATGCACAGAAGCTGTTCAGTTTGTAACTTAAGCTAACTCTCACGTCTTGTAAAGTAATTTTATGTTCACAGGTTGTTAATTTATTTCCCAAACACGATACAATTTGACGTGGCGTTATTCTTACGGTTACGTTAATATTACGACAATTTATACTACTAAGCAAACCGTTTACCTCCGTCGTTGCGATATGGTGGTGGTTAGTGCGATAGCTCCTCATATGCATGGGTAAGTACAATGTTAGGTTCGAGGCTCAATCCTAAATACCTCCCAAAATTTCCTTACAGTTTTTATTTTACTAACACTTTAACATAAAATTCTGAATATTATATTTTAATACAACAATATTAAGAATGCGAATAAAACCACAATTATTTTACTATACTTATGCACATGGACCAGCCAGGATAAAATAAATTATGCTTTACAATTTAAATTATTTTCTGCATGTTTATTGTTTAGACAAATATAAGAGGTGTGCTTAGTGCATTACTTAAAGGAGTTTTGCTTAACACATAGGTCCTATATGAGTGATAACTGTAATCGCTGCACAGAAAAATCCGTTTTGTCCCAAAATAGCTGTCACTTTGTGCCGAACTTACTGCGTTATTTTAATACTTAGTTTGGAAATTAGTCAAATACATTATTTTTATTCTATTCATGTTTTAATACGCATTAAAATATTATTTTATATAACTTAAAAAATAATTGGGAGTGGTCAGGATTTGAACGCGAAAGGCAAAAACCTTACCACACGCACGGTGTTCATCATGCCTCGACCAACTACTCCATCACATTAAGTAACCAAAGAGGGCAATTATTTCTATTACACTGAAGTCTGAAATATTTAATGCATTAAAATGGGTTTTTATAACTTTTTATATCCGGAGCAGTCAAACCGCCTTCCTTTCTTACTTCCGTTATAAATACGTGTATTTCGGTGAATAATGTTTGGTTGTGTCATGGTGACTGAAAATATTCTAAGGCATTTATCAGAACATTTTACAGTAGTTTAGACGTTTTACTCGTGCATTTTGTTTTCTTTTTAATCATAAATAAGTCCAAATATATATTCTCTTTAATATAAATTTCTTTTATAACTTTATTTTTTAGCTGAATCTCTTCCAGTGCCCTTTTGTTCACATCTGGTGAACAATAAATGGCCGGCTAACTGTGTTAAACATCGTTTAGATGAAACGATCGGTATCAGAAAACGTAACGAAAATTTTTGGCTTGCCCTTTTCCACTGCTGTTACAGAATTGCATCCTCGATACGCACAAGGAGGATGTGAGAATAACTGGAGGGGACATGGATAGGGTTGTGGGTGAATCGAGTCGGAGACGAACAGGGGATGAAAATGGAGAGGAGGAGAGCCAATTTGTAGCAAACACAGCCACTTTGTCCTTGCGACTGGAGTAGCTTGGTCGATTCCAGCACCGCATACGGCTGTACAAATCGTTTATATTCCAAACCAATCGATGCCGTTTTCTTCAGACAAGAACTTAGGTTGTAAATTTCGCCGTGTGGCGGACATAAACGTCGTAGTTGTTAAAACATATATCTTTATTTTGGTGTGAAGTGGCCTGAATATATACAGATATCAATTAGTTAGTGTGATATGAATGACATCGTTGAATCAAAATTGAATTAAATGAAAATTTCATTGAATTTTGTACTGTTTGACGGACAAATTTAATAATCCTAATTAACTGAAATAAAATCACATGTTTCATTTAATTCTTTCAATTAATTTTTTCCTTTATGCATTTTCTAAACGCCATAATTAATGGCAGTTATGGTAATATGACTAACTGAAAAAAAAAAACTAGAAAGTAATTCCATATCACACATTATGTACAGCAAAGTGGAATTCGTTTTCGGAGTATACATCAACGTCAAGAAGTGTTTTACAAGTTTTGCTATCACAAACCTGAGAAATTGTATGTGAATATTTTGTTATATGTAGGCTATATATTGATATAACATGTAAGCCCACGTAAATAAAAACATAGATATAAATTCAATGGTTAATAGTTTATTGAACGCAGTGAGTGTGCGAGTGTGTGTAGATTCAAATATGCACATGTTTATGTGTGTGTTTATTTACATAGATATACGTTTACATTTATTTATAAATAAAAATAAATATTAATAAATATAATCGCATATGTACGTATATGTATGGGTGAAATCCCTGGCATTATTATAAATTAGAACAGTGTTTTGGTACCCTGAGATGAGTATAATATACTAGCAGCGTTAGTTAATTTTTTTAGCGGAAGCTGTCTACGAGGAGAGCTGACACCGACACCACGACGCCATGCTGGTAGTGTTAGCGTAACTTCAGATGAAGGTGACGCCACCTAATTTTCGGACCTATAAACTCGTGTTTGGTAGCGTCTTTAATATATTTGTTATTGCTCCCAATATGTTTGTGACAGATGTTCTGATTTTTGGAAGTTTAAGCTACGGCACAGATGTCACTTATTAATTCAGCCCAGTGGTCATACACTAACCGATTTGAGCTAGTAACCGGAGCAAACTATTTGAACTTTACATTTAATTTTATCTTAAATTGGGAGTGAAGAACTAGTTTACTAATTTTTATTGGAACTTAACTTTGTTGGAGAACATTTAAGACTTTGCTATAATTTTTGAAGAGATAACGAACTTAAGTCAGATATGTGGGATAGTGATCAGAATGTGTAATACTATGGTTTAATGAAGTTCACTACGTAGAACTTGTTTAAGAGGCACTTAAACTACAGACTCTTTTAATTTGAACACAGTTTACCTAATTATTTTGAAAGCAGCCTAAAGACACGGATTATTATTTTATTTTCAATCTAATTAATTCTTGTTTTCGAATGGTGGTAATATTTTAATAAGTATAAATTAATTGCAGAACAGAGGTTTAATTAATTGAATTTTCCATACACAGTTAAACAGTTTTATTTTGATTTACGATTTTTATTTCTCTGTTTCTAATTAAATATAATTATTAACATTTTGATTTCTTTTATTGGTAATGCTGTACCACACATATCAGATTTTCTTTTACAGAAATAATAATATAAATGAAGAGCTTCTTGAAAAGTTTTATGTGTTGTGAATACCAGTGCATGCAAATGTCCTCGCAGAGTTCCCGAGACGACGAGTACGCCGCTGGAGAGTAAGTTCTCAAGGTAAAAAGGTCAAACACGCATTCAGTGTGTTACACAATCTGGGTTACATATATCTCTCTCTTCTACAGCATTGGTAGATATTATTATTCAGTGCATGCAAATGTCCTTGCAGAGTTCCCGAGACGACGAGTACGCCGCTGGAGAGTAAGTTCTCAAGGTAAAAAGGTCAAACACGCATTCAGTGTGTTACACAATCTGGGTTACATATATCTCTCTCTTCTACAGCATTGGTAGATATTATTATTCAGTGCATGCAAATGTCCTTGCAGAGTTCCCGAGACGACGAGTACGCCGCTGGAGAGTAAGTTCTCAAGGTAAAAAGGTCAAACACGCATTCAGTGTGTTACACAATCTGGGTTACGTATATCTCTCTCTTCTACAGCATTGGTAGTTATTATTATTCCTCCACAAAGTTCACGCATATTAAACGTACCCCAGTTTTACCAAAATAGCACAGTTGCGCCCTTGCGTGGTGCTATAGGAACCCTAATTTGCATAGCAAGGGATTGTCCCCAATTTGATCACGAAACTTCATAGTGGCTTTCAACGTGGTGGCTAAAGAGTTTGTTTGTTTCTTCGCCGAATTTTCCCAAAACACTACAATATATATGAAAAAATATTTATACATTAAGTCTTAAACTTTTCGTACTTATCATCCATAGAATAAAATTTTCACTTCCACAGATTTTCATGCGCTATTTTTCTTCAAACACGGTAGCGAATTCTTTGGCTGCTGCTTAATGGGGTCTGTTGTGAAACCAATATCTCTATCAGTTGATGTAAGGCAGCTGGGCATAGTTTAAAGAGATCGCTGTGTAGATTTGCTTCGAAGAACTCACTCATGTATTTCAAGATTCAGGTAGTGTTGCATTGCAATACCATGCCGTTTTATGCCAGGTTTATTTCATCATTAGCGCTAAGCCCAAGTCGTCAGTGGAGTATTAATTATTACCAGTTATAAGTATAATCACCGTTAAATGTGTTTATTACTTGATTAAACTTTTCTGCAGTGTTTTAATGACTCTACGAAAAACCTGTCAAGTTTGGTGTTACCATTTACATTTAATAATAGCCTTGTAATGCTTACTTAGCCACACCACATGTGTTTTTTTTAAGGAAATGCTGCAGTAAACTTCCCATCGTAATACGTGATATAAGCTAGAATAAGTAGGTCTACTTTGTCAGAATGTTAATAATATGACCACAGTTATGCTACTGTAAAATAAAATAAAGTTACTTGCACTTTCGCTGAGAAGGCAAATATAATACTTAATCGAAAGGAATGGTAGTAGTGTAAAAAAAAAATACTATGGACCTCTCACAAATGATATACAAATTTAATAATCAGCAACTATGATGAACATCAGTAAATGTAAAAATACCGGAAGAAGTATTAAATTTAATATGAAAACTAATGATCTATAACTAAGACTGCGGCCACAGAGGATAGAGAACTTTGTTATTCAAATATATTCAGCTCTGTACGTAGATACATTGTCTCCTAACTTTTTCCGATTGCAGACTCTTCCTGATGAAAGTAAAATACTTGTGTAAGTAAACCCGAATGGCTCTTTTTCTGTATTGCGCTCGGAGCGTCTAATTTGAAGTAAACGAACAGTGATGGCTGAAGAGGGGATTTTCTGCATTCGTTGAACTATATAAAGAGCCAGGTCAGATAGCGTTATGCTTTGTACTACCCCAGTGAAGTTATATTTAACTGTATTAAAATGTTCAAAATTTAACAAAAATAAGAGATGGAAGTGATTATATATAGTTAAAAGAGTGTGTTTAGTTTAGAATTGTCTGATTTTTCTATTAATTTACAGAGGTGTACGAACGTATTTCACTTTGGTAAAAATTTAATTGAATAATATTGAATTTTACTACCATAACATGATTCATAATCAAACGTTAATTATTTAGTGTTTAGTGTAACAGTGCTCCTAACATTAAGCAGAAGTGTATAGCTGCTACTGCTGTGAGCGAGTGAAAAATTTTTCAACTTTTAACATGCCACCAATAGATAGTATGAGGAGAGAGAGAGAGAGAGAGAGAGAGAGAGAGAGAGAGAGAGAGAGAGAGAGAGAGAGAGAGAGAGAGAGAGAGAGAGAGAGAGAGAGAGAGAGAGAGAGAGAGAGAGAGAGAGAGAGAGAGAGAGAGAGAGAGAGAGAGAGAGAGAGGAGGAGAGAGAGAGAGAGAGAGGAGAGGCAAGTAAATAAAATTTGAAGCTTCCTCTCCATTTCACATGCGACTTTCCCCCAACTATTTTTAAAAACGAAAACGTTTCCAAGGTGCCACTTTTTGCTTTGTGCATTTGCAGAAATTATCGCAACATATTATTTATTATATATTTTTTTAATAAAAATATTTCAAATATAGAAAATATAGTTACGGCTTCATTGGCAGAAAGGTTTTATTATATGCCAGAACAATTTTTAAGTGATTTCGGTTAATAGTTTCTGAGTGGTGGCGTGTTTAGTTTGAAATGTTTTTTCGGCAGTGCGAAGCCAACAATGGCCATTTTCGTTTTATTCCAGCGTAGAAATCGGGGAGTAAACACCGCTGGCTTCACCCTGCTGTGCATCCGGCCCAATACCATGTCTTCTCGATGTATAACTATGCAAGACGTTCGGAAACTACCTGTCGAAATTCAAACCGCAACATCTGTGGACGAATAGAAACAAGAAACTCTAGTCACAACATTTTTGCAAAGGCCATTTAGTATGTTTAAAATGAAGTTGATTTTTGGCAAACGACGCCAGGTGTCCGCAGCCGTATGTATCTGCGTGCACAACAAGTTGCATGACACGAAGGCGAACTGATCCCACGGGCGGTACTGCACGCGGCACTCTGCGCCGCCTGTAGGTCGAATGGGTTTCCACTGTTCCGCACTCAAGCGTCACCGCAGTGGCAGGTGACCTTGTATTTTCCGTTGTTGCCTATGTACAGACGCTGGCCGCATGTCGCGCCACTGCCGTTCGCCTGTCGCAACTTGTTGTGCACGGAGGGTGCATACGGATGCGGACATCCTGCGTCGTTTGCCGATTTTTAACTTCAATTCAAACATTCTTAATGGCCTTGCCGAACGTTTTGTGACAAAAGTTTCCTGTTTCTATTAGCCCACGGATGTTGTGGTTTGAATTTCGACAGATATTTTCCGAACATCGTGTATACATCCTCCTTGGTTACGCAGGTATCGCTACATCCTACTGAGTTCGCTATTAGAGTCCTACCGAAATAATTCGTTTCTAGGATAACGAGATACAGATTGCAGCTGCAGCGCCGTGATCCACGCCGTAAGACCCCGCCTACCTGGCGCTTTATATGCGTGGCAGAGTGTCTACTCGTTTTCCTACTAAACCATTAAAAGTGCGTCCAGCTGCTCTACAAAAAAATACACACACACGTGAGACGAGGGCTGTTGAGGACTTTCAAGATGTCGCACACATTACAAACACAATTTCAGAGTACTCCAAAATGGCTAAAAACGGCTTTTTCAAAGCACTGTTAATCTGTTATAGCGTACATAATTTCAGACATTTATGATTACTTATTTTTTGTTTTTGCATTTTTAACACGTAACTCATATTTTAAATTTTTACAATTAAATTCTACGATTTATTATCATGTAAGATGACAATATAATTTTTCTTGTGTATTTTCGTATTTGATATTAGCTAGATTTTTATTGTCGCATACTAAGTAATTTTTAATGGTCTCACATATTTCTAATTCTATCCGAGTATTTGTTTTGTTAATTAGCAGTTCGGAGACCTATAACTCTATGCTTTTAGGACGTTGGGGTAGTCGGAATGACATTTTTGTATCGTTTTTGGATTTGGAGCCCTGTGATTGTTCTGGAGGTTCAGAACATTCCTTAAGTTAGGACAGCGTTGTAGGCTGGAGGCACTTAACGTTAACTTATTGAACTCGTAGGACGACAGTAGGCCGCACGCCCGAGTGGGTGTTTGCGAGAATCAGTTATAATTAGCTAAGAATAGGGAGTCTAAGTATCGCCCTGATTACTAGTCTGCTTTAACATGATATTTTACGTGAAGTATTAATTTGGCCTGAGAACGCCCCCTCCGCGATAGTTGTCACGGGTTAGATTCTCGTTTTTGATTCAGAACCTTGGTCCGTAAGCTGTGTTCTCTTATGTTACCCTGCCGCGGGAAAGGCCCGCATACGTCACAAGCCAGTATGAAAATTAGTTCTTGCAAGTCTACATCATCATCTTGAGTGTGTATTTGTCTGCTGTTTGGCAGCCTGGACGGTGCCGGACATATGTATCCCGTAAGGTTGCATAAGCAAGTCACTGAAGTACTCTCTCTAATATATTAATACACTACCTAATTTACACCGTAAATGTGAAGAAGGGGGAAACAGAAATTATTTTGGAGCCTAGGCACTGCTGTTGTGGCTGGCTCCTGCGAGGGTTGCTCAGCGGTGCGCTGAGGCGAGGCGCACAATATTTTAACACAACAAACACCGGGGGATTGAGCGCGAAGTCAGGGAAGGACTATATAAGTTCAGAGCGATGGCGGCTCTGGGCGCCATCTTACCAGCCACCGCCGGAGGCTCTGCCCGAGGACTACGAGACAGGGACCACATCACGTGGGTCCACCTTCGACGCCCGACGAGCCCGCTGTCGAGAGAGCTGCTACGAGACTTCGACTGCGAGAGGGTAACTATCCATTCCCTGGCAGGGCGACTAAAGGCTCGATAGACGAGGGACTTGCGAACGCTAGTAAGCCCCCTCTGAGCACAGATTCGCCTTGACAACTTAGCGCTAATTGTACGAGAGTAAAGGCATCAGCGCCTGTTGAAGAATAATATTTATTCCTTGTCGAGTTCCAGATTCGTATTGCAGAAAAACCTTGTAATATTTGGTTGACTCTGGTGATACCTACTTGAAGCGTATTTGTAAAGTAAACGTTAAATAAAAGTAGTCTTTTATAATTGAGTGTTTCTCCTTTGAGCTGTCCTTATCCCCCTTGTGTCCTGATTCATCCTCAGGACAGGCCACAGCACTGCGCTGCTTGGGTATACACTCTACCCAACTGTCTAGTGTGTCACCATAAGCTGCCGCATTTCACGACACTTGTCTACAGCAGGGTGCCCATTGCTTCGGTATATGCACACAAGGGTTATTATGCGTAATTTCCCACCTTCAAGTAAATATTGTAACCTAACATGTTGTTGTATTGTGTTGTGTTTTGTACACACTCGTCGGTGTCACGTATACATTACCTGTTACATCACATTATACATTACACTATATTTCTAAATATACACGTCAGGTTCATACGAAACTATTCAAGGGCCCTGTATTGAATCCCCGTGAAGAATTCCCACCAATAAAATAATATGAATATCACTGAAAGTCCCATAGGTGCACGCAGTGTGACGAGAACACTGCACGCCAGTTCATAGACTTGATCTTAGCGGCTATGAAGCTCTTGATTCGCGTGCCAGTGTTGCCCTTATCGCTCTCGGGCTTCTCGGTCTCAAAAGCGGAAAAAAGGTTCCAGGTAGCCGGGGGCCTTAATGTAGAGCGGCACACCACCACAATGATAGGTATCATGTATGGTGTGGGGTGCCATTTCCTACAATCCCTGCACCCTACTGGTGGTGACTGAGGGAACCCTAACTGCGGGACGATACATTCAGGAAATTCTGTGGCCATGTGCGCTCTCCTTCTTAATGTAGCTTGACAAATCCATTTTTTTCAGAATAATGCCTGGTCTTACACAGCAGGGTATAGCTGGCCTGCCTTCGTGATGTCAATATGCTTTCGTAGCCAGCAAGGGCCCGAGTTCTCTCAGCCATCGAGAACGCTTGGAACCAGAGCTGACGGCTACTTAGTATATATATATATGTTTAACAAAGACCTCCTGGTCCCTGCTTTTTGCATTTTAACGCGGCGCTCTTAGCCGTAAGCCCTTACCGCACCTCAGCCTCCTACTAGGCTGGGAAGAGTTATCAAGCCCTCTCATCACAGGAAACCCTGATTAATGCATGCGTTGACCAGTGCCCATAGCCCAAACATTGATGCACAGCCACGCTAGAAGTCACCCTTCCTCCGGGTTCTGAGACACTTGCACTCAGACACCAAGCGGGAGGTCTCGCCGGAGACTATCCGACACCTAGTGCCTTTCCAGGGCACCGCCGGAGCAGCTTGCCTGAGTGCGAATCTCTCCAGAGCATACAGGATTAACCACTGCCAGTACGAGTCCAACCTCAAAGATCGGTCACCGAAGAGAACCTCCGATGAGGCCAACCGATTGTCCTGTACTTCCACTTAATTTCCATGGCACTTGTGGTTTGTCGGCAGACGGTCACCAACCCCACTGGCCAGATTCGAGAGATATGGAAGGACCTCGCCTCTATTTCTTTAGAGTTGAGGGATTATTCACAGGGCATAAGCCTTACACCCGTGGTAGGCTGCTTGCTCTCCTGATCCGGATCAGACCTCCACTACAAGTAAATGAGAATGACTTACAACAGCCTGGTACGGCCTACTTCTCCCTGAACAGGAGAGACTCCCATCAGGGAGCAAGCAAGCTCTCGCCCTGAGTTGGAAGAATTATTACACTGACACCCTCATAAAACAGACACAAGCACCAAACACACGACAGGCACTTCACGAAAATGACAAAAACAACCGTATACCCCTCTGTCTTTGGAGACGATGACGGTATGAGGGTTCACGAGTGGAGGCAGAGGAATCTTAACTTTTGACATTTTTAAATTATACAGACACCTTGGCTCGAATACCGGCAATTGATCGAGATCGTCGCGGACTGAATAGTTGGACTGAAGATCAGCGGGCGTACTTCCTCGCGGCTGTACTGAGGCGCGTACAATTAGTAGACGAAGTTGTACACATAAGTTTTCAGTAAAATAAAGATATCGAAGACACAGGATACAAACATACCCCAGTGTCTACTGGTATCAAGAGGAATACTCGCTGTGACCTGAGAGTTGTAGGCGATGAATTGAGGAAAGGATGGTCAGTGTGGCTGTATAAACACAAACATACTGAGGGCAACACATCTCGGTGCCAAGGATGTTGGGAAGGCCCTTACACGTATTTGGAGCGAGTAAGAAATGCCTCTTTCCAGATACGTCGTTGGGACTCCCTGGAAGAAAAATTCTAAGATTGTTCATATCGACCGACTCGCGCTATACGAAGGTTCAGATGTTGGAGGATATGTCCGAGAGAACAGATTTGAGGAGAGAGTAGTGTTATGCGTAGGCCTCCCCGCGCCAGCTGATGAACACTAATTCAAGTATTAGCTGTATTTAGCAAATTACAGCAATTTATTGTGAGATATTGACTTGAAAGTATGAGCTCTGTAATATTTGCAAATAAATTGGACCATTATTATAAAATATTTTATTTATTTAGGATATCTATCCCTTAAAGAAGCTGATTATACCCAATTACCTTAATAAATTGTAACAGTATTTAGTTCGTTTCGATGTAGTCATTTATATCTCTTTATGTACGCGAAGAGCACAATAATAACCCTCACAAATGTTTATAACATAGGTACTTGTATGTTTCCAGGTTGTTGATAGTGGAACTATGTTGTATAGTGAATGAGGAGGCTGAAGTGGAGAATTGTGATGTGTCACAACATCAACTCAATTTTAAGGAAATACGAAAATGGCAATTAAATGTAACTGAGTGGAAGGATGCAAAACGTAAGTAGCTCAGAAATAGTGGGATGGAGATTGAAGCCGGAAATGTTAAGAAATGTCTGGTAAAAGGCAAATCTAATTCGGTGCGAGGAATAACGTTGTAAGAAATTATGCAAAACTGGACACAGCTTGTCGTTACTCTGAAAATATAATTAGTTTAAAAGTTTGTTAAATGTTATGCATATAGTGTTATAGGCGGCCGGTCAGAGAGCGTGCGTGACACGGATGATTTATGAAGAAGAAATTTGGACGGCTCTTAGCATCGAGATCTTGAAAGCCTATGAGAGTGATTGTGGTGTGAATGGAGCATCACCGGAATGAAAAGGCGGGGGAAACGGGAGATCCCTGAGACAACCCACTGACCAACGGCATCGTCTGGCACGATTCCCACATGCGAAAATCCGGAGTGACCCGACCAGGGATTGAACCCGAATCGCCTTGGTGAGAGGCGAGCAGGCTCACTACCCAACCACCTTGGCCCCAAGAATGATTTATGGACGCGCGCGCTACTAGTTGCAATCGAAGTCGCAGCGGCTTTTTACAATGGAATGTTTACAAAGTGTGCCTGTTATGCCTATCGGAGCGTGTCACACTTCCGATCTTGGGTATCGTGTGTCTGAGAAATATCATTGAAGGAGTGTTCTGGTCATTACTAAAGCCCTGGTTTCTTTCGGCGGGGTGTGTCGAACCTTCTAGATCAAGGTCAGCGATAGTATGAAGATGTGACGGGCCTCCGAGCAGGGGAGTTTATGAGGGCTGGGAGTTTGGTCGATAAACGACGAGATGGAGAAGAGACAAGTGGTGGCGAAGTGTCTGGTGGGAGGGGAGTCTGCGACTGCTAGCGTCTAGCAGTGGGGAGTGTGACCGGCGGGCTGGACTGTTGGACTGTATGCATGAGTGAAACACATTGCGAATGATGACAATGTCAACAGACAGACTGGGAGTGTGTTGTTGGTGAGTGTTAGTTTTTGACTGAGGCCCAGATAGAGACATTGAGAAGGGCGTTAATTAGAGATGAAAAATTACATTAAATATTGTGCTCACTGATAAATGGAAGGAGTAGTAGTGGAAATCGACAATTTAATGGCGTGGGTGATGGCGGCGTGAATAAATTGAAGATCGAATTTTATTTTGTTTTTGTTAAGATCTCGATCCCTCGCGGACTCAGATGCGCTCCTCGGGCGTCTTGTAACAATATAATTCAGTCACAAGCAGACTGGTATGTTAGGAGTTACGCTTTCTTAAGTTTGTGTTTATTTTATAATCATCAAGAATGTGTGTTCTGCCCAGCTACTTGTCTACGGACGTGTTACGGCCTGTTGACGTAAGAATATACAGTAGAAGTTTTTACGGAATTTGACAACAGTGAACACAGACGACAGCATGTACGTGCAATATAATATCATACTGTCAGCCATTGACGCTGTTGTGGTAAACGTATTTGCAGACGACATATTTCGTCACTAGTAGTTTTTTTTTTTTTACAATACAAGTATAGTTTTGATTCTCGGCGATGTCACTGCTGGATTCTCGCACGTGGGAATCGTGCAGGACGATGTCACTGGTCGGCGGGTTTTCTCAGGGATATTCCATTTCCCCGCCCTAGTTTCTCGCTCATCGGCTCTCAAGACTTCACTGTTAATAACCGCCCAAATCCCTCCTCTCTCCGAACACTGCAGTTCTTGCATTTCGTATTACTGAAATTCCGAAATGATAATGACATTCAAGACATCTCTCTCTCTCTCTCTCTCTCTCTCTCTCTCTCTCTCTCTCTCTCTCTCTCTCTCTCTCTCTCTCACACACACACACACACACACACACAAACAGAGATGGAGAAAAAAACACAAACACTTATATAGTAGTGTCTGTGCATGTGTGTCCCTTCCCTGCCCCCTGTGGCGGCGGTTTTGGGAGCATGAGGCAAAGTTATTTTGGGGCCGTCTGTTTGATGTGACAGTACGTAGTTAGCGTATCACGTACTTTTTTTTCTCCGTTACTGGTAGAAAATATGTTGTTAGGAAACAGGTGTACTTTTTCTGTCAAGCTAATAACTATTTACACTTCAGTGGAAAAATAGTATCCTGTCCACATTAAAATATCACGAATAATTATATGCATTGTCACTGCAATCAATATTTAAAACAATTTTTGGTAAAGAAGAAAATATTTCGAGGTGCTACGTTAAAAAATTATCTTTTAAAACGACAGAAAAATAGCCACAATAATAGAAAACGTAACTGACTCGATAACAAAAAGCTGTTGGACTGTTGGAAATGCCGTTAGTCAACGGACACGAAAATTAGAACAAAGATGTTGAGCTTGAAGTTGCATGTTTTCATATCGTGCTCACTGTTGTAGGTAGCCCCTAAGGCCGGTGTCCCACTATGCATTTGTGCCGCTGCGGCTTAACGGGATGCAGTTTGACGAGATGGGCACAACACATTGTTGTAAATGCGAGGTGTTACACTGGTGCAGCGTGCACTAGTGTGACAGCCGCATTTACATCAATGTGTTGTGCCGATCCCGTCAAACAGGAGCGTTTTAGCTACAGCGGCAAAAACGTGTAGTATGATACCGGCCTTACATCCATCGCACCTCGTGCAGTGCCCTTCATGGTATTGTGACGGCACTCAGATATCCTGTGCGCAGTTTACTAGTGCAGTCGCACTGTGCAGAACGTTGCTAACCAGTGTATTTCAAGAAGGTTGGTCGCTGGTGTACCGTGATGCACAGAACCAAGCTTAAACATCGAGTTTCCTGTTTCGAACTTACTCCCAACTATACTATTACACGGTCTAATGATCCGCATAAATCTACACATTATTTTATGCATTTTTATGAAAGGGTTCTGCGTCATAATATGACGATAACAGTCAATGATCAGGGGGAAAAGTTTTTTAAGTCGAAATACTTGATGGGGCCCCTTGGGATGGGATGATTGAAGTCAATAATACGACAAAAATCAAACCGAAAGTACCTAACTACGCTTTCATTAGCTTTTAAAAAATGGGACTGCCCAGTTCAAAATTGAACTTGTGACCGGGCTACATTTTAAGGTCTCATTCCACGTTAGTGTTCTAGGAAGACAAGCATTTTGGTAAAACCGTCACTATATGGGTGTTACTCGGGCCTACCGATTCACTTTTAATAAACGAATATGTTCTTTTAAATAACATACATTTTAAAACGAGCGTTTGTCTGGTTTTGAATACTAAACGGCAGTTATTTCTGAGTGTGCCCGCTCAGTAGTCAGCGGCTATTTGTGTGTGTGTGTGAGACAGAGAGAGAGTGAGAGAGGGAGGGGGGAGGGGGAGGCAGCAGAAGCAATTTCACCAACAAATTTGGCGGTCGCGAAGAACTTACGGAACACGGTGCTCATAGCGAGCGCAAGATTCCTTTGTGGTTTACCGACGTTGGCGCGGCGCCGCGACTGTAACCTTGGTTTATGAAATACGAGACGTTCCCCGCCGACGACATCTCTGCCCACCTACCTGCGTCTAATGCGACCAGCGCGCCGTATACGGCGTCTGCTGTCTCGGAGGAAATATTATCTCATTTATATGGATGCTCTGAGCAGGACGTGGGCCGAAAGCATGTTGGTAGTACTGGTTGCCGAATGGCCAAAATTACCACTACAGTCCGTGCCCGCTTTTTCGTAGCACAAAGGCATTAGCAGGGTTACCTACGAAAGTTGGGGGGAGGGGGGGGGGAGGAGAAGGGTTAAAGAAAGAACAAAATTCTTCTTACCAAACATCGAGACAGGATTACTACGTTCCTCGTTTTGTAGATCAGTGTCATTATCAAAGCAAAACAATCGATTACAAGGTTTGCATGATATGTTTACATAATATGGATTAAAGTGTTCAGCGATATTATCGCTAAACAGTTAAATCCAGGTTTCCTACAACTGAATGTTCTCTTCTTTGAACCTTTGAGACATTTACATAAAATTTAGTAAAATACTGGTTGTGCAAGTGTTCAACCTAAGACAATTAGGAGCTCGCCAATTTGATATATCTTTTCAGCTCGTCTGTCGTCGAGAATTCGTTTCCTATCCATTTTTGAGTTTGGTGATTGTTCCCAAACAGAGATATTGAAGAACAGCTTATGTTTCAGGAAAGGAGGAGTGAATAAAATTTAATTTTACTTAGTGATTTTACAGAAGACTCTGGAAGACACCCTTCCTCGCTACCACCATAGTGTTGAAGTTAAATTTTCTCCTGGCTCCAGGAGCTTCGCAAGATGTTGCTTTATTTTGGAAGGGGGCGATGCTCGGGGATCAGATATCGTGGGATTTCCTGAGCTGATTTATTGCAAGTAGGTAACCAGGCACTGACTGGCGAACATCGTTTTAACATTTTACTGGCTAGTGAAGCCATTTTACTGGCATGTGCACCTGGATTTCGCGATTTTACCTAGGTATTTATCAATACTCTGTGGTCGAGCCGGGCCTGTTAAGACCTGTTTCAGTGTAGGATATGGAAAATTGAGGAGAGATGTCCTACATCATTTCAGCATGTTTTGTCGCGCTTTAACACCCTACAGATATATCTTGCGAAATATAGCAGTGTTCGAATTCGCAATTAATCAATAAAAAATACATTATTTGATTTTAAAATTAAAAATATAAATACAGATTTCATAATCTTCATGAATATACTATTTAAAATGGAATTTAAATTCTGCTCTGCTTTATAGTAAGTCGATTTCCATAAAAACGAAAAAACTTTTTATATACTGAATTTTACGTCTTCTGATAAAAAATATCGATTTCGTAAGCTATGCTATATACCTAAAGTAATAAAAATAGGATCCTCGATTGGTGTACGCTGTTCTGTATTATTGATTAGAGTGGTAATGAAAAAAAAAAGATATCACATGAAATTAAAATTTTTAAATAAAAATATCGATTACAAAAATTTTGTAGGTAAGGTAATATAAATTTAATGATTTTCCGGGTTATGGTGGTACACCGTATGTTAGATGTTCCCAGCAGTTAAACAAAATATATTTGGAAAAATTATAATTTTTTTAATAAAATACAATTTTACTATAGTATGTTTAACAAGCACTCTATTAAAAAGTGTAAATTAAGATTCGTTTAGCAGTATTTAGCATTTAATTTTGCCGGCAATACCAATAAAACTTTCCTAAACCAAACGATTTTTTAAAAATAAAATATTGTTTTAAAAATATTTTGAAATAATGATATTATAATTTGAATTTTCGATTGCGATACAAGTTATTGTAAGTTAGACTTTAGCACTAATTAAAGGGGCCACGGTTGTGTAGTGGTCAGAATACTCCCCTCACACCTAGGCGAACAGGGTTCGATTTCTGGCAGGGTCTTTCCGGGATTTTTGTATATGGGGATCGTGTCTGACAATGCCACTGGTCAGCTGGCTTTCTCTGGGACCCCCCCCCCCCACCTTGCATTCCAGTGTTGCTCAATACTCATCTCGTTTTAGAGTCATTGGCTCTCAAGACTAGTGATTAAGAAAATAATTTAATCAGCAGTATTTTAGTAAAAATATTCATTTAACAAATGTTTAAAAGCATTAGAATGGCGATTAATGTGCAGTTTGTATATATATAATTTAAACTTTCACATGACAATGTGTTTTGGTAGCTCAGTCGTGTAGGGCATGTGTCTACCAACTCAATAGTCGGCAGTTCCAGACTTCTCCACTCCAGAAGGTTTTTTAAGTTACATGTGTTGATGTACGCGAAAATTTTACATATGGCAAATAAAATTTCCGGTTGGGAAAATAAATACACATACTAACGCCTCCTAGCAGGCAGTGAAAGAAACAATAACGGCTGCGTACACTGGTGCGACCTAGAAGGCGCCATCGGTAACAAAGATGTTTGTTGGAGCAATTAACTGGGCACCAGTTTTGCACTCTAGCAATCGGCATCGCAAACAAGACAGCTGCCGAAAAACAAGAAATACACAAGATGGCAGTCACCACCCAAGTAGCAAAAGTCAGTAGCCTACTTGTGCAAATTTGCTTGTACACGAAATGCCCACAGTTTCCATAATCAGCAAACCTCTATGTAGCACCCGCAGATGCTTGTGGCCCACATGATGCCTCTTGACTTTAGCGTGCAGTTGGCCACATTTGGACCACTGCTCAGATTACTTCCATGTAGCAAAATACAATACGCCCATAAGCGGCTTACTTCTGCATACCCAACTGTACCCCAAGCATGCCAGCACCATCACTGGGCATGAGTGACTGCAGTGACCCCACTGACTTATTCTTCTGGCTTGCCGTTGAGTGAACCAACTGTTGTCAGCCAACTGTTGGCAAGCCACATGTTGCACAGCTATTGACCACTTGTAGCCGAACTGGTTGCCACTTACAACCCAGCTGTTAGTCACTTGTAGCCCACTTGAAAGCAGCTTGCCATGCAATTTCAAAACCTAAAAATAATTGTGTTTCACCGAAATAAAAATACCTTATTTTTTATCTTTACATATGTTATCTTCAGCGTTATTTCACAATTAGTATATTTCTTTGGAAGAACCTGGAATCCAATTCACAACCCCTTCATTCACAGTCTGGAATGTTATCAACTATTCTGCCATGTAATCATGTAAATCCTTCTAAGTAAATCTGAATACTTCATATATATAAAATTTCCATTATTAGTTTTGCTGTAGACACAGTTTATATTAGTATCACTGGTTAATACTAGGATTTCTGTGATTTGTTTAAAATACTAGTATTTCAGTTTTGGGTTACTTTCAGACAGCGTTTAAAATGTCACGCAAAGAATTTTTTTTACATGTTATTCTTTGCAAGTTTCCAGTCTATGAATTATTTTTTATATTACTAGTTATGATAGATGATAATTTACTTCGTATACGTATGAAATAAAAAAATAAGTGAATTTATTTATGTTATTTGCTACACTCGGAATGTCGTAAATGTTTCACGAAATTATCAGTAATATGTCACCAGCAGTACCAGTTGGCACGCTATAATTGGCACATAATCTTGCTGATAATGTTCCTTCAGTAATGAGCAACAGTTGGCATACCACAAAAGACCCCTAAGTGTGCTACCATTATGTCCCCAGCAGTAAGCAACAGTTGGCATGCCATTAGAATGCTACTAATATATCCGTGGAAGTAAGTAACATTTGGAATGTCATGAGTGGCTCACAAGTTTGTTACTTGTCTTGCTGCAATCACTTAATCTTCGCTTATTCGATACAAAAATACGATCAAAATATTCACTGCACAGCCAAATATCGCATGATTCAACACAACTCCGACAACACATAGTATGTTGTGCGGGACGACACTTCAATCATTTTAAAGAGGTGTCCCATGTCCGGAAAAGCATGACTTGGGCGCTGTGGGATGTCGAAGTTTGACAACCCTTCAGAAATGGTAATGGGTGTATGTTCCATATAATGCCAAGAAACCACCACCAAAACAACAATAGCATCACGTTGCGCAGTAAATTACAAGAAAGGGTTAGAATTATCGATCACCTGCTTGATTATAGAGTATAAATCGGCGGTGTGAATAGTAGCTCAGTCGATGTGTGGATTAGTGCGATTAGGTCCTTCTCTGATGGCACAGAAGTCTCATACGCCATAAACTTCATATAACCCGAAGGAAAATCATCGATAAATGTCAGATCTAGTGACCATGGTGGACATGTGACAGGTCTAACAGCACACAAAACATGCTTTTCTGGACATGGTCTCCTCTTAAAAAGTGGTGTTTGCATCCCACATAACTTACTAATCGTTGTTGGTATACTTTTCAATCATCTGGTATTCCTAGTGTCCACACTAACGCTTCGAGTCCACTTTCAAACAGTTCAACCAGCAAGTCTCAGTTTTTGCTTTCCCGATTGTCGGACACTGCATTCTTTGGTCACTGTGCCTCCGCTCATCGTCCCGATGTTAGCATGCTACATTCGCTGGACACTGCTCAATCGCACATCGTTCCTACGGTCACACGCACCCGGCACTACTGATAATTCAAGACTACAGGGACAGGGGCACTCTGCGGTTTATATAGCTGAGGTGGAGTGGCCCAGAAGCTCCTTCGCACCTCGTGTTGCACCGAGTGAGGCGATGACCATCTAGAGACGTCGGTCCCATTAGCTTATCGCGGCCAAGTATTGGGTCTGCTTCCCCTCCTCCGGGTACCGGCAGTGTAATGATGGGAGGACTATGCTCCACACATCTATGGGGGTATTGGAAGGGCTCGAAGGTGACTTGTTTACATTCAAAGTAGCAAAATGAATGGTAAAATTCGCATAATTTATCTTCATTAAAAATACTTTTCATAAACACATTAAGATAAATTGATAAAACTTGTTAAAAAAAATATACAAATAATAAACAAATATTAATGTAAACTTTTGGGAAAACACATGAAAGAAAGTGAGAATTTATTTCTATTAATCAATGAAGTTAATTAAACATATAAACTCTGGGGTATACATATTTTTAGTAAAATGTGACAATACACCTATTTAAAAATGGCATATTACTTTTACTAAATAAAAGAAAAGTGAATACCAGTGGGATAAGATAATAATATGAATATTGTAAAATATCCAAGTAAGCAATAGTACAGTTTATAACATAAATATCAATAAAAATATTACGAATTATGAATTAAAAGATGAAAGTTTAGTTATTCGAGTAAGCGATAATATAGGTTTGTATTGTATGTAACATATAAGAAGCTAAGAAACATGTATATAATAATAAAGTTAGAATTAATGAAGAAAATAAAATAGATATAATCATTTAAGCACTAATAAGAAATATGCATATGAATGGTATCATGCCTGACAGCTTGCCTATTGTTGTTATCACATAATCTCAAAGTTGCCTTTACATTTTGATTCAATCTCATATAAACAAAGGTAAATGTAGGTCCAAGGATTGAGCTTTTGGGAACACCATACTTTAATTTCCGTAGTTTAGATTACGTAGGTATTGTGTTATTTTTAATACAAACATTTTGCTTTATCTCAGAGAGATATGGAAGCATGAGTTTGATTTTTTTCATCTCTGTTACCACAGACTGACCGCGACGACCGTAGTACAAACAATTTACCGAGAATATAGAAAAAAACCTAAATGAATGGAAGTGCTGCTAACATATCCCAGTTATTCAAAATTTCGGAATTACATATTTTCAGTCACTTAGCGAGCTAACACGCAATTTGTCGAACAAGTGTATGCAGTCATATATTTTAATCTTTATATGATGTGTTTGCAGTTACGCAAGTTTCGGGTACAATATAAAAAACAAAGTAATATCTCAAATATACTTTAATTTTGTTAGTCCCTGCCTTATACATTTTTTAAACAGCTGTTGTCCTAAAATAGTAGCCCGAGCAGACTTGAGCCGACAGTACTGGGGAGGCCTAAACTGTATTAAAATGTATAAAGGAAGTAAATATTGTACCCAATAATAGAGCTGTAAGAAACTAAATAAAATACATGGTTTGAAGAAGCAATATATAATAAATAGGTAGGTTTTGTCAACTGTGAATCATTTATAGCTCCAAATCGACAAAATGGTATTCTTAAGATTAAGAATATAACTAGAAATTTATAATCGATTATATTAATGGCCAGGGTGATAACATAAGTAATATGATGTATGATAATGTAAAAAATTAAATTAAATTATATAAATAAATTTAATAAGAAAATATTTTTTAAAAATATATTAGATATTATAGTATATTGATTACCAAAACTATAAATAAATATTACAACTTATCATCACATGAAAATTAAAAATGCAAAATTTTTACTTCAATAATACAAAGATATAGTAAAGAAAATGTAATATTATATTTTTTAACAAATTAAGTTAAATAATAATATAGCAGATAATTTTAATGACTAAGATGATAAACTTAGTAATATTAAAAATTTTATAATACGTCTAATACTAAATATTCTTAATTATTACCATCACTAACAAAATTAAAACTAGAAAAATTTAAATAATAGATCAGGCATTATTTACAAAACATATATTTAAGGTAATCATTCATAATTGTATAAAATAAAATTTAATGAGAGAAAGAGAGTTAAATGATAAGATTCGATAAGTAGGCTAACTTAGAACTTCATCAAATAAAATTAGTGATAATATGAGAAATGCAAATATTCATATTTAGGACCTGCTTAGAATTTGTGATTCAATTAAAAAAATTATATTAAATTTTATATATTTGCTTAAGTAAGCAGAATATTATATTTTATGAATTCGAGGTTCGTTAATGTTACAAATGAATGTGTTTCAAACACTAACATCAAGGGAAATTATATTGAATATATATATAGTGTAGATAAATTAAGCAAAAATATTGCAGGAGAGCTGTTTGAAACAACTTCTAAATGCCACAAAGATAAAAAGCAAAATTTAATAATTAAGAAAGGTGCATACATTTATAATTATATTTATTCAGTGAATAGGTTAAATTAAAGAAAATTACCCTTTAAAAGTAAATTACATTGGCAGTCAAATTATATATATAAATATATATAATCAATTTTGCAAATGGGAGGAATAAATATTCTTGTAATAAACATATGATATATAATTATGTTTAAATATATGCATACAATTGTATTAATATACAAAAATAAATTTACAAAGAAATAAAATATATGTTTTGAAAGGACATATTAAATTATATAATTAAACTAATATATTTATATTATCTGTTTTACATAAAACTTTCAGAAATATGCTTTAAAAATAATTAGATAATAATTGTAAGGATTAAGAATAATTACTAATTAAACATAACTACTTTTTAGTAACCTTTGTTAAATTAATACAATGTGGTATTATTTTAGAGAAGGGTATTTAAGGATTTACCACTCAATGTTGTAACAGATACGTGAAAGTTAGGAATGAGGTAAATTATTTAATGCATGTACATTCTTCCTAAACGAATTGGATAGTGTACAAGAAAATATTCTCCCATTGTAGATTAGAATGAATAAAGGATTTTTAGATATAAATACAATAAAATAATATACAAGACACTTTCCGAATTAATCTTATACATAATAAGTGTATTGTTTATACCCTATAAAACTGCATGCCAATCATATTGGTTATTCTCTAGCAGCTGAATGTAGAAACCATTATAAAAAGACAGTTGACAATAAAAAATTAAAATATTTTAGTTTAAAAATTTTTAATAGATATTTAGAATTGCGTTTGAAAATAAAGAAGACGTAAAGAGTATCGAACATTTTAAAAAGCAGCTGAATGTAGAAACCATTCGAAAAAAGACAGTTGAGAATAAGAAGTAATATATTTTAGTTTATAAAAATTGGAAAGATATTTAGAATTACGTTTGAAATAAGAAAGATGTAAAGAAGATGTAAAGAGTATAGAACATTTTAAAAAGCAACTGGTTAAATAAATGTACTGACTTACATTCTGGAATGAGAACAAAGTGCAAATATATAGTTTGAAAATAATTTGATATGTTAATAAATTATATGTTTATGGTAAAATGATGGAGAATATAAGAGACTCAAAATATACAAGTTAGAAATATAAAGAAGTATGAAATGTATGTACTTAAAGCCAACTAGCTCTATATGCACTACCATGATTAATTAGATTTTGTTGTGCATATAAATTATAATATGTAATTTTAAATAAATTATGTAAATTAAAATGTGCTTAAAATTAAAAACACACAGATTTCAATGTGATATTGTGAATAGCATTTTTAAATATTTGTTAAAGTTATATTTTTTTTAGTAGAAATTTATATATATATATATATATATATATATATATATATATATATATATAACAGGTGATATATAAATGAAGATATGACCATGTACTGCTACTAGTGAATATTGAAAATATATAAGTTAACTTCAACTAATAAAATAGCAATATGTTAAAAATTGTATTGTAATGATTTTGGTTCAACATAAAGCTATATAGAGTAAAAGTTAGAGAAAAAGAAACTGAACATCGAAAGGTATAACGTATAAGTAATTGTTAAAAAATTTAATGACTATAAATACTTATTACGCAAAATAAATTTTATTAATAAATTGAATTCGATCATTTGAATGTTTTAATATGATTGGCTGAATGTGTAATGGAAATGGAGATGAAAGCATTAGTTTATCAAATATTATAAAAGTGATATAAGAGATCATAAATGCTTATACTATATTGCAGATATTTATATAATTAATTATGTAAGTACATAATACAAAAGTATCAAATATATATGATTTAATCTGTAAACAACTATAACATGTATAATATAAGACTAAAAATGTAGAGAAAAAATTTCTTCTTGAACGTTTCACGTAAACATATAAACAAAACTTTTTTTAATATGCTATAGTTCTTTCACACCATTCTCATACTTATGAATATCTCTTAACTTTATAAAAAAATTGTAAAATATGCAAATTCAAATGAATTTTAATATGTGAACTAATTTGCAAATTAATATTAAAAAATGATATAACATGAAAATTAAAATGTGACGCATGACATACAACATAACATAAATTACATGAACCTGATAAGAAATTCTAATATTTAATGTAAATAATAAATATAAAATTAATGTAAATTTTTCGCATGATCAGGTAAAATTAATTTTTTTATACCACCAGATTCGCAAAGTATAGTATCAGTTTAAAAATTATTAATGTGTATTTTTGGATGCCTCATAATCCCATTGACCTTTTGGAATAGTTATAGTTTTATTATTAACTAATATTAGTGTTATTCACATTAAGTTAAAACTATGTTGTATGAAATGTAATCCTTGCGATAAATTATTATTATGAGCAATACTAAAATGGACCTTTTTATGCCGAGCTGTCATTTGGCTGTAGTTAACAGCAACTCAATATTCGTATAAATAATAAAGATTACTTTATTTCGAATAAAAATAACACTGACTGAGGTGCTGAAGCTTTAGTAACTGAAAACCATTTGAATAAGAAGGGTAAATTTTCACTTGTTATAATTATACATAAAATAATTGGCTTTAGTAATTGTAGTAAAAGAAAATCAATTTTAAAATATATATTTAAAATTGGCTGAATAAACTGATAAATGAAATGTATATATTTATTATAAATTTTTAAATAAATCATATTATATTATTTTACAAATTACAAGATCTGCTGAAATTCTTTAACTGTTAAACAATTTTAAACAATTTATTTAAAATATTAAATTTGAAAAAATATATAGAACACGATTCAAATAATGAAATGATACTTAATGTTGTTCTGGGACCACATAAAAAGTATATTATGACAATGATTTACACATAATTTTTTATCGTGGTTTCATTTATGGTTACTATGTTATGGGAATACGAAAATTATAAACATTCGTAGAGAAATTAATTGTTTAAGATAGATATTCAATTGTCATACTTTTTTTTTTATTGTTTATGGTTCCAGTTCTGTTAATTCCCAGCAAACACGAAAGGTACGGGACAGAATTGGACCGCTGAAAGCTAGCCAACTAACTATAGCCAGTTAATTCTGGCCCACTGTCTTGTTCCGGAAGCAGGCCGATATTAATATGGACTGTTGACTAACTGTTTTCTGACAGTGTCAGAAATATCCTGGATTGAAACAGATAACACACAAAATGGATAACTAACTATTGGCGGGCCTGCGACGGATGGATGTCACCACGATGCCGGGCTGCCACGGCTGGATTTCGCCACAATGCCGGACCTGCGATGGCTTGATGTCATTACAATGCCAGGTCTACGGCAGCTGGATGTTGCCACGATGCCGCGCTTGCGATGGCTGGATGTCGTCGCGATGCCGGGCCTGCTACGGCTGGATGTCACCATGATGCAAGGTCTGCAATGGCTGGATGTCGCCACGATGTTGGGTCTTTGGCGGCTTGATGTCGGAATGGTGCTGGGTCTATGGCGGCATGATTCCCAGACAATAAGCAGTATGACCATGCAAACAACTTTAATATTTTCGACTTAAAATTTAGTAATTGTTATTTATTCTTAACATATATACATTCAATTTACTTTTTAATACATTATGTGATATGAAAATCGTTTGCTTGCCAAGTGAGGGATTTGAATATAAGAACTTTGAGTTGACAGGCCAGTATGCTAACCTGTACTCCATGAAGTACGTTCCTGACCCTGTCCAGTAATATGAAATATATCGTTACACAAACTATTATAAAGGAACGTATAAGTTCCATGAAAATATAAGAAATCATTTTATAACACGGATTATTTAACATGAGGCTTGCAAACAAAAAGTTTTTCTTAATTGTTAATATATCTGACGTATGGTTGTACAAATAAAAAGAAATATAACCAACAAGTGCCATGGGCTACCACATGGCACATGTATAATCAGCAAATAACAAGCTATGTATACGAAGAGAATTATTGAAAATAAATAAATATGTATGAACTGTTATTTGGTGATTACATATATGCCAAGCAGTAGCCCATGTCATTAGTTTTTGTTGTAAATATTTAAATTGTACAACTTTGTATTTGTTATTGCAGCTTCAGCAAAACAGAACAATTTTGGATTTGAAACTAAATTGTTAAAAATATACAAAGTTTGAGCCTTTTTTACTTGAGTAAAAAGATATTACATAAAATGCGTACAAGTTGAATAATATTGGTACATATATTAAAATTATTAATTTTGTAGTATGAAATGCCCTTATTGTTACAAATTTTGCAAATGAACAAAAAATCAATTTCACGAAGCGTAACATGTTCTTCACTACCCAGCACAAAGTCACAGCAAATATGGTATTTATGGTATCTGGCAAAAAAATTTGAACGATTAGGTGAAAATATAACCATATAAAATACCCACATAATTATGTGCCTTATTGTATTTCATATATTGAAAATATTTTGCAGCCAATAGTGTGACAGGGCGCCATACAGATTGCCATAACTCTATTATCAAGAAACAAAATTGCTGAACGAATTTACATGGCACTCAGGAAATTTATGTAGGTCTATGTTATGTTAAACATGTTAGGTATTCATGTAAAGGTAACAATAATTTAAAAACAGGAACACAAAACAGTTAGGTACAGTTTATAAACAATTGATGTACATAAAAGCGATGTAGTAATTTATGTACATAAATATGCAGCACTTCATAATGTTAATCGGGATTACATTCTCATCTGTAAATACATGAAATATAGACTTTTTGTAAATGAAAATCTCTACATTTTTGTAAATCTGTATGTAAGTCTATCCTTTGTATTTACACATATTAAGACTGTGGGTTGTATGTGTTTGTAGATCCCATAATTTTTTTAAATATAATTCACTATAAACCTACTAATCTTAGTAATTATCTCTCAAATGTATCGGAATCGGCTCAGAATATTCTTTGAGATATTGGTGACAGGTTATCTGTGAGATATCATGCCGAAGTAAATTAAATGATATTCACCCATTATCCTAAATAATACTGTGGGCCATTAACATTATCCTAATGGCTAACACTCTATCTGAAAAAAGACATCATGCCATTAACGGCTAGTTAATTTTTTGCGTATTCAAAACATTTTCCAACAAATGGTCGGCAAAAAGACACTAGATAAATATCTTATTTGTTGTGTTAAAGATCTTTGTCTAGAAAATGTTACTGGGCCAGAATAAATAAGACGTTAGCCAGCTTACCGAAAAGACAAAGATGCTGTTTCGAAATCGGCCTATAATATTCTTTAAGATATTGGCGACAGGTTGGATGTGAGATATCAAACCGACATAATTTCGGTGATATCTGTACATTATCCCAAATAATACACTGGACCGGTATCATTATCCTAATGGCTAAAATTCTGTCCAAAAAAAACATCATGCTATCAACAGCTTGCTAAATTCTTGCCTATTCAAAACACTTTACAACAGTTCGTCGGCAAAAATTCGTAATATAGATATCTCTATTTTGATGAAAAGTCTTGTGACGAAAGTGGTATTGGGACAGAATGAATAAGATGTTAGCAATCTTACTGGCAAGACAAAGATACTGTATCGGAATCGGCCCAGATTTTTTATTAATTTTTATTTTTAGGTGCTAGGAGCATGTTTGCTGTGAGATATCATACCTACATAATTTCGTTGATATCCATCTGTTCTCCTAAATAATACACTGGGCCTCTGTCGTTATCGTTACGGCTAGCAACTGTCTCAAAAAAGATATGCCGTTGTCAGATGGCAATATTGCTGCATATAAACGACATTTGCCGACAGTGCCGGCTTCGGGCCGACAATTTGCCGTCACTTTGCTTACAGGTTGTGTTTTCTGGGTTTATATAAAATCTGAAAAGATAATTAATAATTTTAAATTGCAAATATAAGTATATATTAAATGGTTGGTAATTTTCAGTAATCTTTACTGAAACAACAATACAAAATATATTTTCTTTGTTAAATAATATTTAGCCATTTTTTTTGTATTATTAATAAGACCTACTTTCATACTAGATTTTATTTGCCTTAAAAATTTTATATTTTTTTTTCAGTTGAAGATATAATTTTTTTGTACAGGTGTAATACTGTTCGTATTTACTTTATTATATAATTGTTAATAATAGTATCAGCAATAAACTGTAAAGGCCGTGTTTTACTCATTTAATAAAATCAACTTACACATAAAAAATGTAATAAATTAATATTTAATAAATTAATATTGAAATGTTACAAGATTTTTTATATTATTTGTAAAATATTATAATTTTACTTATTACATTAAAAATACTTTCGTGCCAAAATTTAAAATATTGCTTTATTTAACATTAAACATTTTAGCATACCAAATCATATAATAAATAAGTTCATAAAGAATATGTACAGGTAAATAAAATTTTAATTAAATAATTTTCAAAACAATAGAAACAAAACATGAAAAAAATGTAATAAAAATAACTATAAACATACTTTTTATTAATTGTTTTTAACATAAATGTACAGTATGCATTCCTTCAATACCACTTTAAATAAATTTTTAAACAAGCAGAACAATAATTAGCAACACATTGTAACGAAGAGGAAAATCTACGGTTAAATAAACGTCAAAAACTACAAAATCATAAGTGAAAGGCAAATCCTAAAGAGTGTGTGTGTCTGAGTTGATGGCTTCGAAGGGGGGGGGGGGGGGGGGCACTAATAGAAATCTATCTCGTAACTTCAAAAAAATCTTGCGTGAACATTTATAGTAAACAAACAGCTTCAGAGAAATTATGGGGGCTATCCACCACAAGGCAGTTCTGTGGGCCACCTTGAAGCCCTTGACAAACTTAGACACAATAATTGCTAGAGCTCAATAATAACTCTTAAAACTTTAAAACAAAAATTACTATTAAACACAACGTCGTCTAAAGCACTTGCTTAGTCAAAAAGGTACGAGAGGTATAATAGGAATCTCCGACCAGGTCACACTAACTCATAAATTAAAACAGAAAATAAAATAACATCATTAATTTTATAAATAAAATTGTCAATTATATACAAAAAAGAAAAGGGATACTAAATTAAGCTACGAAATGAAAGCGTTAGGTTTTCCAAAAGTTTTGATTTACTGAATCCACAGAAATAAACTATACAGAAATGTAAAAAAATATATATATAAAACATAAAAAATTTAGAAAGATTTAACAAAAAATCTTTGGCATCTATGATTTTGAAAAAAAAAAAAAAAATCTTTGTATAAAATTTTGACAGTTATCTCGGTTTCCATTCCTAAAGATGTAACAGAAATAAATCGGCCATCTCAGAACAGTAAGAATAATAATATATATACATAAATATATTACTTCTGTAACTTCTGATTCTCATACAGACTTTCAAAACTGTTTTCTTATTGTTTTATCATCATACAAAAGAATACAATAATTTATCGACTGACTTCTTTAACATCACTGAACTTCTTTAGCAACACAGATTATTTCCAGAATAAAAAATAGAGTGATGTACAATTGCACAGCAAAACAGCTAGTGCACAAATTCATCGACCTGGCGGGGAACATTGTCACTCGGAAAAAAAAAAAAAAAAAAAAAACCATGCGTCTGCACGGGAACCCTCAGTGGCGAAATGGGTTCTGACCACACAGCTATCATAAGCTTATCAACACTCTTGTGACTGTGTCAAACTTTACATCAAGATTCACCAATTCAAACCTTGCTGGAGTTATAAACAAAAATTCAAAACATCAACTGCCTACACTTAAGGTTCACCATTTACGACCAAAACAAACTTTCGACACTGTTACATTAGTACTCTTATCCTCAACTTCTTTTTCATCCTAACATTTTAAAGAAATTAGCATAAATGTTAAACCACCTTTTGAAATATCTCGTAACCAAACTAAAAAAAAAAAAACTACAAAAAGATTAATCTCTACATCTACATAGGAAACAGAACAGGTACTTATCACTTTTTTGTAAATACCTGTTGATCAGTTGCTCGAGGCTCCTCCAGTCGTCACTCAACCCTTCTCTGATACTCTTCAAGACGTCCACCACTTTCGGCAGTTTCTTCACGACTCTCTGATGCGACGGACCCCAAGCTACCCGCTGCGTCACCCACAAGTCCTTGTTGCCCTGCGGCCGTCTGCGATAACACGTCGCTGCCGCCGCCTCCGCCTCACCCATACGGCGCAGCCTATATTTCTTCTATCCCATCGAGCATCCTAGCGCCAACGCACGACCATCCTTCAGCCCGTGCGTAGCTCAGCGAAATCACCCATCACACCGCCGCTTGCTGTCTGTCTTTCATGTGTCTTCGCTCGGCCAGCCTCTACGCACGTGAACGACATCCGGTGCCAGACTGGCCGAACGGAAATCCAGCCCAGCACCAGCTCATGGCTGCAACGTGTGATCGCAAGGGCCCCGAGTTCCCTAACTCCCTATCCAGCTATTTGGCAATAAAATGGTTGAAAGTTTACAAATTTTGAATAAAACTACAGGTTAAATCAGTCACAAAACACCACTTGTAAGTCAAATCCAAATCGATCCTAAGAAAAAACACTAATCTCAAAACTCACGACTCTCGGAAAATTTTAGCATAAAAACCCAAACCACAAAAAAAAAAAAAAAAAAAAAAAAAAAAACTGCCATCCGAACAAAAATAGGAATAAATAATTAAAAGACTTTTTTCCCTCCGAATTGAGACCACCAAATAATATTTATTAAATGTATTTAGTTCCATTTTGAACACTATCATTATATTTTTTTCAATATTGTAATTTAAGAAATACTGTTCCATATATATATATATATATATATATATTATATATATATATATATATATATATATATATATATATATATATATATATATATATATTCGACATATTCTTTGATGAGGAATCACCTGCCGACGTGTGTCGGTAGAGTTCACACACTCTCTCTCTCACACACACGCATAAATAAATAAATAAATAAATATATATATATATATATATATGTGTGTGTATGTTTGTAATCTAGCGTACATTGTGAACGAAACTTCCTTTTTGTATTTTTAAGCTAAATGCTGCCGTTAACGATAAATTAATTCATGCCGATGAAGGTGACGTTGGGTAGCGATGGAGCAATGGCCACAGTAAGCCAGCCACTGGCCAATGATAACGTCTGACACGTTCCCAGATACAAATATTCGTGTCAAGCCCGTAACGAATCGCGACCGAATATCCGCGGTGGTAGGCAAGCAGTCTGGCCACTGCGCCACCACGGGCACTACTTGCATTTCAGCGATTGTTGGGGTAGGTACGGATAACACGCGACATGACTTACTCAACCAATACATTCTGTCGTTTATAACAGCAACATCATGCACCAACAGTAAATGTGTTGCTATATATGTCAGACATTGACATTCATTGTTGGAATATTATGATTTAATTTCTCGAAAACGGCGGCAGTTAGCTTAAAAACACAAAATGGAAGTTTTGTTCATCATGCACTGTAGATTATAAATCCACAGCGAAAAAAAGTGACACAGTTAAATTTTTATTTGCACAAATGTGTTACCAACCCCTCACTTTTCATGGATGAGGGTTGATATTGGAGCTCATATTTTTGTGATTTGTACTTCGTCGTTTAATAATGCAGTATCTGGAAACTAAAACGAAGTATCGTTCATTCTGACTGTGATACTAGCAAATAACATCTGCTTTATCTTTATTTTCAAGGGCGGTTTACACCCCTCAAAATTATATGAGATATTGTTTATAAGCTGCGTGTTTAATAAATACAGTTTCTTTGTGTATTGAGTGGTCTATTCGTTTGGTTACGACTATCCCCCTTCCTTAACTGGCCTGATTCATTCTCAGGACAGGTCACAGAAAATGGTGGAGGCGCCCGAAGCTTCCAACCTCCCCTTAGTGCACTCACAACTTAAAGTAAAATAAAGGCAGTTCCAATCGGTGGAAGGCAGCAATTGTATTCTAACCGCAGAATTAAAGATTAACAATATTTAGAAACGCGTATGAATTTCCACCAACCACGGGATTCCACTCCCTGGCAAAATAGTGCAGGGTATACAAATATTAATTTCAGGAGGCAGCAGGTGTGGAGGCAACAGTGTTCTTACTTTAATTTCAATTCATTGCATTGTTAATTCCAATTACAATCAGAATACCGAACAGCCTCATTATTCCCGCCACCCATGGTTTTACCCCGTCAGAAAGCCTTAAAGCCAATGTCCTTCAGTAACTAGTGAGAACTGTAGTATACAGTAGTATTAGCGTGAACTTGTACCAACCATTCAAAACCACGAAGTGTTGTGCACTATGCAGCAAATTCCAGCCACACCAGCGCGCACGGGAGCAAACAAGCCGCATTGCAGTTTCTTCAGCACACCAAGGCACCCATTCTAGTATAGTGTGTGTGTGTGTGTGTGTGCTTACGCTTGTTTAAATGTTAATGCATGAGAAATTACGGCCGCTTTTCGGACCGGTTTAATCTTTGCAAACGCAATTTTACACAAATGTGTTCACAGTGTGGGGATAATTATCAAAGCCAGCTTATGTGCATGCATGTTAGTTAATAAGGCCTCAAGTTCCACTGACAGACAATGTACCACAATTTATGATGGATAAACCTAACACATCGTTTTTGAACACAGCACGTAGTATAATAAAACATGCAACAATTGATTTACCTGGCACTCGAAAGTAATTAGCAGCACACAAAACAAATATCGTAGATAAATTTCAAAGTTTATTCGAGTCTGCAGAGAAACTCTTACAGGAGAACCCTCAGTTAATTGACCAAATTAATACCACTTCTACACGAATTACACGTAGCCTAATAAATAAGATAACAAACAACTGCCTTCTGCCGACACCACCACATAAGTGCCAAAACATTGGACAACACATATCAGGTTACCTTACACCAGTCCACATCGAGACTGACACTACAGAAAACTTGTATGAAAATTCACCTTTAGCATCACCTTTCGAGGACACACCACAAACAACATGCGAACGTGCCACCGATGAATATCTTTGTACAACAACCCATGAAAATCCCCACGATTTCTGGAGATGATAAAGAAAAATGGATAGATTCATTGAACAATTTAACCACTCAGCTGAAAACAATAACTGGACCGATGAGGATAAATGCAAAAAGTTAAAGTACTACATAAAAGGGTCAGCTAAGCATACCTTAGATAATTACACACAAACACACACGGGCGAGATAACATGGCAAGGTATCGTGAACAAACTAAAGACCACATTCTCCACACCAACAACTGACGAGTACTTAAAGCAACTTTTGTTTACAACTAAACAGAAACTACATGAGAGCACGGATAATGATATTGAAACACTCATGTTCTATCACCGCATATACAATCCCAATGTAATAGATAGTGATTTCATAGGTATTGTGTCGCGCTCCCTGCTACCATCCATAACAGATAAAATTGTCGGTCTGAAAAATGACACAATTCAGAACATAACCACAAATAGCCAGAGAACCGAACTTAGTCTCTTCAGGAATAATCAGACAATAACAGGTCACCAAACACTGTCGGACACAGACCCATTACAAGCTGAAGTGGTGAAGTTAAAGAAGGAAATCGCGAACATGACGATAGAAAACAAAAAATGCTCCCAATACTATAATCAACCTCACACGCAACAAAAATACCAACACCCTACTTCACAACAAAATCGTCGGCCTTTTGTACTAAAGACAGAACACACACCACAACAACACAAACACAGCAATAGCCAATCTTTCAACACCACCCAATCGGGAGGCAAATAATTTCACATACACCCCACCAATCGTGCAAATAATGGCCAAAAACTAAATAATCTCTATCAGGAAGAATACCGTAGTAACAGTAAAGACACCTACACATGGAAACAAAATAACCAAAAAACTTCTACACGAGGGGGCAGTAGGCACCACCCCCTAAGCCAAGTAAAAAAGAATGGTGCATTCTCATTACACACCATACAGGCAGACAGGCCTCGTAAGGGCACAATGGACAACGACACAACACTCGAGGAATAATTATACGCAACAATTCCAGATACGAAACAGTCAGGCAGGGATGAGCGTAGAAGCCAGGCCTGCCCGCAGATCAATATGTGCAGGGAAATTACTGCAGACAGACACGTCCCACCCAAGTCGAAAATTAGGCGGGTTATTAATGCACGCCAGGCATTATTTGCGAAAAGAGTTCCGAATCGTACATACACGGAAAGTGCCACATTTAATTCCTGTAGGGAACAATTTCAAATGCCATGGCAACCTCACATGAGTGGAAACAAAACAAGGAGCAAACACGGAAACACTGCAGACAGGACATCTGACATCATATTCCGCGACCCACATATCAGGTCAGGGCATATTGACAGGAATTCCGAAAACACCTACAAGGTTAAGACGGTAAAGAAACAAATTGTTGTGCCCGTGACATGTGACACTCCATGCATCGCAGAAGCACGGGTGTGCAACAAGGACACACACATTTTTCAACACTGCAAGCCGACTGTGAAATGCGAACCATGCGTATACACAGAAGCGGCGACCCCTGACCAGCTGGTAATCAGGAAGGAATGCGTGACACAGCAAATGCGTGACGTCAAGGCGACAAGGACAGCATTCATCGGGACGCACTTGGAAATGCCATCCACGTGCACACAGTGTTTGTACGCAAACCATAGAGCGGACAATTGCCCATTGTTCCCCAATCAGAGGCTACCATTTCAAACTGATATTACGGCGCAGTTCAGCAAATTTAAACAAAGTTTCGGGATTGGTGAAACAAGGATCAAGTTGCCGTGCTCAGGAACGCACAGTCTTGTACACAACAACATGGAACCGGTTGGCGGTGATGAATGGCGTCAGTGCAATCTGAACCACCAGCTGCTATTAGAAGCATTAAACAAACCAACCATCCCAGCCACCAAGGACGAGTGTCGCACAGGATATGTTAAAACATCAACACCACACGTCCTTGTGCGACTTGCTGGTAAAACATATAATGCCTTACTGGATATAGGCTATTCTTATTCCTGCACGGCGACCACTTTAGTGAACAAAGAAAAATGTGTGCTAGCCAAGGAAATATTTTCTATAGTAGGTGCAACTGAGGATATTGATGTACCTCAATGCGAAACAAAAGTCAACAATAATATAAATGGTCATAATTTTTCTCCAGAATTCTTGCTTATTGATAATTTAAAACTTGATATAACTCTTGGCGTTGAATTTATGAAACTTGTGACATTGTTCCCATTTTAACAAAAGCTTCAATGTTTGTTTATGCATCAAATAATGATAAAATATTTGAAATACCCATAAATGCCAATTAAATCGAATATGGTGTCTGTAATTGCACTAAATATCATATAAATAATATCACTACAACAGACGATACCATCAACAACAAATTGTTGGGAAATATTAATCCTCAGTTGCCACATCATCAGAAAACTCAATTGCAGCTGTTATTGGACTAATACAGCGATCACTTCGCTAGTTCCATTCATGAGTTAACCAAAACAAATGCATATGAAATAAATTTTTATTTAAATACGGATAAACCAATCCACACCCATCCATATAGGATAAACCGTAAACTACTGGAAGATGTTCTAGGCCAAATACAACAGATGCTCTATTCGAGAATTATCACCCCTTAGAAGTCAGTGTACACAATGCCATACCTAGTTATCCCTAAATGTCAGGGAGGGAACAGATTCCTCACCAATTTTCAACTTCTGAATCAACTGTTAACAAAAGTACAATATCCCATTCCTAGAACAGAAGATATTATCACTACACTCCAGAATTCCAAATATATTACGATTGATATGTTTGGCAGATTTTATGCCATATCAGTCTGTAAGGAAGACAGACATCAGCTAGCTTTTAGTGTGGATGGTACCGAACTTTATGAGTTTGCTCGTATGCCTATGTGCCTCGCTGCAAGTCCTAACTACTTCCAAAACTTTGTTGACATTATGTTAGGACTGCTGCACTGCAATACCGCATTGGCATATATCAATGATATATTTATTATCGGAAACACATTCGCTAACATTTGGAAAACATCTGTACGTTTATGGAACAATTGAGAAAATTTAGTGTTAAAATTAATAGCAAGAAATGCAATTTTGCCGACCATGAAATAAAAATCCTTGCGCATTACATAACGCCTCAAGGAATACAAATGGACCCGGAAAAGATACTTACTATACAACAAATGGCTCAGCCCAAAAATGTTAAACAAATTCGGACATTTCTAGGTCTTACGTCTTACTTGAGACGCTACATACTTAATTACGCCCAAATAGCCGAACGCCTAACGGAATTAACTAAGTAGACAACACCATTTAAATGGGGCGAAAAGGAACAATTCGCATTTCAAAAGTTGGAAAAAGCATTAAGTAATCTGCCCATATTAGCTAAATTTGATGATAACTGGCAAACGATACTCGCATGTGATGAGTCACAAACTGCTAGATGTGCTGTGCTATTACAAGAAAACCTCATGACCAAAGAACGCAACATAATTGCCTTTGCTTCAAAGAAACTATCCCCACATGAAAAAAAAATGGTCAGCAACGGAACAGGAATTGTCGGCCATTAAATACTTCGTCATTTATTTTAAAAAGTATCTTTACAGACAAAAATTTGTTATAGTAACTGACCATGAAAGTTTAAGATACTTGAAGTCCGTGGCCGAACATAATATAAGGATTCAGAAAATGGTCATTGTCTTAACTGAATATGAATTCGAAGCCAAAATAGAAAAAGGAAAATTGAATACCCTAACGAATGCCCTGAGTCGCATACCTGCAGTAGGGATAGCTGACACTGCACCTGTCATTGTTAACACTGTAACTCACAAGGTGAAATGTCAGTTTATACATCGCCCATTGTTTTACACAGCATTAGCCGAGTCACTATTTCAATATCCATCAAAACATAATGAAATAAAAATTACTATAGCTAAATACATCACTAACAACTGGGCTGTTGATTAAACAAGACTTCCACACTACAGATAAAGCACGAGTCACAAAATCATTTATTAATGAAGAATATTTGTCAATGCAGGCATTTACAAAAACAGTCACGACTATATATAATGTCAACATGGAGATTATTCAGCAAAATAATCCACACAAGATACATACCACATGCTTGACCCTAAATTGCATTGTTGTATACTTATCATTTATGACAACAACGAGAAAGTTTTCTATTTGCCTGAATATATTCACGAGCAGGAATATATCAAAGTCGACGACGATACTCACACTGTATTATTACCGCTCATTGACAAGCCAGCATCGCTATTTTAAGCCGAATATGCAGATGACCCCCATATTCAACAATTAAAAACAACTCTAATAGACCCGGACAATGCTACTCCCAAATATCGCCTTATTGCTAGACGGTACGCCATTTCCGTTAATGGCGAAATTTACATGAAGCAACATACCCCATCCGGGGAGCGTAAATTGACACTTGTACCGAAATATTATGTCCCTGAGATTATAAAAACCCACCACGAAGTCCTGATAGGCGGGGGGCATGTTGGTCAGTTTAAGACATTGGAGAAAATTAAAACAGTTTATTACTCGGACATGATGAATAAAGATGTTAAAGAATATGTAAAGAACTGTCCCACATGTCAGAGTATTAATGTGCCTAATCAGAAGCCTATAGGTCAGATGACTCCCATCCCACCCCCCTCTCTCTCCTTCAGTCATGGGGTCTTGACGACGCGAAAGGGCCGCTACAGACGTCAGCCCACAGCAATAAATTTGTTTTAGTAATAACCAAGTTTGCCACTCGCTACACCATCGCCTGCCTCGTACCAACAATTGATGCAATAACGTGTGCTAATTTTGTGAAAGACGTCATTTTAGAATTTGGTTGCCCGAAATCCATCCTTACGGACAGAGGGACGTCATTTAATAATGAATTGATGAAGGAACTCTTGCACAAACTACAAATTAAGAAACTGCAATCTACGGCATATAATCCAGCTTGCAATGGTTTGACAGAGCAGGGACATAAGATACTATGCCAACACTTCTCTTCTTGTGCAAGCGACGATCCAACTCACTCAGACGAGTACATCCCGTATATAATTTTCAATTATAGTACGACCGTGAACCATAGTATAAAGTTCGCCCCATTCTTCCTTATGCATGGGGTTGAAGCGATCCAGCCTACCCATGTTATTAGTCATTTGTATTCCCCTCATGCTAATGATTGGCGCGAAACGCTTATACAGGTACGAGAGCAAGCATGCAATGATTTGGTTGCCTCCCACCAACAACAAAAGCTTGTATTTGACAGTTAATATCGACCCAATGAATTAAAAGTAGGACAATTTGTGAGGATGAAAACACATGCCCGACAGAAAGCATTTTCATTAAAATACCAAGGGCCCTACAAAATCGTCAATGTCCTAGGTCTTTCTACGATTGCAGTAGAAATACATAGGAGAGGAACTAATAAGATAGAGACTGTTAGTACTCGGAATGTAAAACTTGCAAATATGCGACAGTAACACTCATCCTTATGTTACAGGGGGAGAAGACTTGTGAACCAAGGCTATTAGAGGTCCAGGATTAAACGATCCCTGACCTTTCTTGGTGATGTAGCGACGTGGTGCTGTGATATTCTGACCACACACCATTTTCAAGAGTTGTTGTCTAATGAACATATGTTAGCTGTACAGATAAGTGATATCGAGAATAATGTTAAGGCATCTATCGATGATCTAAATCTCACAAGCAACACTGTGGCAAAAATCAAAGAATAAGTTCTGTTAAAAATTAATGCAATGTCAACTCAAGTTCAATTGTCAGCAGATGAATTTAATTCACAAGAAAAATAATTGAGAGTTCACAAGTGCAAAGTCAAATGATGGTAGGCATAATTTTAGAACTGATAATAATATCATAACAGAAATAAGCTTGAACACCTACATTCAGGTATTCCAAAATAATCTTTTAACGTTACAAGTGGTATCTTGGTCTCTCTTAACAAGAGAATTTGAAAATTGGAGTCAAAAGTTAGTCAAATAAATTTGAAACTCAGCATTCCAGTTTGCAAAATAATTACTTACTATACTGTTCCCATAACAGAATGCACTTTTTCACCAACTCAGTTCATGATAAAGATTCAAGTGCCTCTGCAAAGCACACAATTCAAATGGCAATTTTTCACAGCTGTAAACACTCCGCACTTGTTTAAAAAATGTTTCATGTAACATTGAACTGCCAAAAGGCATTATAGCTATTGACATGTTTACTCATAACTCTAGGGCTGTGGCCAATGAGTAGAACCTTCTTCAGGGCATGTATCTCATATCAAAACATGCCACAGAGTCTAGTGAGGTAAGCTGTTTCAAAGAGGCTATTAAGTTACAAAATCTCTACAAGTTGTATAAATTTTGCAAATTTACATATGCCCCTAGTAATCAAGTGCAGGTTACAGCTATTCAGCCCCACCATTATGTGATTACAAATCCCTCTGACAATTTGGCAGTAAGATGTGTAAACAAATCACTTAGCCAGACAATTATTAAATCGGATATAGGGTCTATTGAGTTGCAAGTACCCTGTGGTTATACGGTAACCGTAGAAAAATTAACGATAATTGAAGTCACGCACATGTGCGATATAAAAAGTCCCATCACTACTGTAGCATATGCTGTATTGCCAATTCAATGGCTAAAAACTATTCACTTTGAAGCGATACAGCTATCCTTGAAAGAAGGCAAATCCTACTATTCTATTAACGATAACGACGAATGGAAAACTTCGCATGCCAACTTGCCAACGGTGCAGTATGTTTCACATACGAAACATGTAAGGTCCAATTATGTGTTCTCAATCATGTCTCAAGAACATTTTAACTATGCCAGTTCGTAATTTATTATTGTGCTATTAATGGCAATAGGCTTGATGTACTATAAATTTATAAAGGTATTAATTGTATTGGAAAAAGCTGTCTCAGCTAGTGGTACTCACAATTAAAATGTCAGAACCCACAACGTGCTTGCATTCGAGACAGAATATGGTATATATTTTCAGTGATACTAAATGTTTTGGAAAAATAGGCACATATAATTGTGCATGTTGAAAATATATTGTAAATGGGGTAGGGCCTCAGCCAGCACGGCAAGCTGTAGAAAGTTCCTGGGCTACAGAGTGGTCGCCCGCTCACACGTTCACCACTGTGTTGACAGCGCGTTCTATTAGCTGACTCAGTAAAGAAGTGTCCCGCAATAACTGTCAGCACGATGAACAAAAGGTGTCGCCAGTGGTCAGGATTGCTGTAAGTTACTTCAAGTTTAGGCGGAAAACTACCGCGAGGCGAGAACGCCATAATCACTACCTTTGTATGCATTTAAGACTTATCAGACCTGTATATCATTGTAAATGTAACATTTCAGTTCACATACCTGCAGAATAAACGTGGTACATTTGTTAGGTTAAGAGCGTGATTTTCATGTACATTTTGAACTAAATCTGATATATCCAGTATTTTTACAAAAATGGTTAAATAAGGTCGACAATTTCACCTTGTCACATAATAAGTTGATTTTTATAGCACTATGGCGGAGTGTATCATTAAAAACATGCATGTTAACCCTTTTGCCAAATACCTTAGCGGTCGGCACCGACAATTTTCTTGTTCTACTATCATTTTATGAGGTAATTTTATATAGTTTATGGAGCCGAATGCAACTCCCTTCCCACCGAATGTTTACATGAAACCATAATGACTTCCCATTACTGTGTCGGCACACCCTAATAAATATGTTCTTCGAACTGTACATACATTATTATATTTCTAGTCTTTACAATCACATAGACACACCTGTGAAAATAATCTTTTCTTATGCAAAGTAGCTTATAAGTGATGGGTGTGGGGTGAAAACAAGGAATGCCCATTTAACCCATTGCGCCACAAATTGAAATTGTAAGTTTCAAACTCATTATTTTGAACTGAAATTATTTTACTAACTATGTAACAAGTGGAAAATATATGAAATAGTATTTGTTTGTTATATATAATAGACAGAATTCTACAGCTCACATATTAACTCGAGTTCTGCCTTGTAAATCATTAGAACGTCAATGATTGTCTGTAGAAAACAAGGAATGTCCAATAATAAGGAATGAATAACATTAATATTTCAATGTATTGATAGTTTCACAGATAAAATATTGTTTATAATGTTTAAACCAAAACCACATTTCTTCAAGAAAAATAAAATATAATATGCAAATGAAATTTGAGGAAACAGCCCTTCAGAAATTAAGTCCAATGTTTGTAAACTAAGAACAATGCTTAACACTAGTACCTATACAATACACGTCATAATGAATTGTTATTAACATTATCAATAAACTGGTAGTTGTCTAATAAAACAGTCACATCGTATGTCACGAAATAAGAATACCATAAACCACTATTTCCTTGACCTTCAATTTTGCATGGCATGCATGTATGTTTCTGTTTACAACCCATGGCGTAATTGCAGATAGAAATGCTTGTTTTCCTCTTTCTTGCAGAATTTAGAAAGGAAAACTACATCAGAATATTTTTCCTTACTTAATGGCAGTAACTTGCTGTATTTCTGTGACGGTAACTCGAAAACACGATTTGGATCACTAAATGTTAGTTTTACATTCTCATCAGAGAGCAATGGTTTTAGGATAGGGATAATGGGAGATTGCAGCATGTGTCCATTGTATGTCTCCCTGTGTAGAATTAGCGAGAGTGGTTGTCTGAAGTTGGAAATTTATTTCATTTTCTGCATAGCGAATGGACACTTCAGATATTTTCTGTTAACAAGATTCTACCACTACGTGACCATCAACAGAAATTACTTTGAATGTTATCAGACTAGTTCTAGCAATGGCAATACTTTCTTCTTCCCAGTCTGTAGGGACTTATTCGCCGTTTGGTGCCAATTCCACCCATATTCTTGTCGCGTTCCATGTACGAGTGTCTACGAACTGGAAATTTCACTTTTATGGATTTCAAAACTTTGACGATGTTTACTATGTAATGGACTAATCGTACAATAGTGTAGTTTTTATTCTGAGCACCTTATCCGTCACAAAATATGCATAGGTGCTCAACACCTCTTGGAAGGTAATTCACGATAAAATCAAAAAGAAATGATGTGACTTCGTTTGACCCCTTCTTAGCAGCGAACTCTGGATAAGTGTAGAAGTAAGACTTATCATTCGACAAAATATGAATATTAAAGGTGTATACGGAAAGCTGCCTATGGTAATACACATCGTTGGTTGTAATATTTGCTAAAGTAATGTTTTTCTGATAATCCCTTTCTATAGCGTCCTCATTATCACACATCTTGGTTCTGATCTGTTCACTCTTCTTCCTATCATAAAAAGCCTGTGCTTTTCGTAGGTGAAGTTATTTGTCTAACTTTAAAGCACGGAGGTCACTATCATGGTTTTTCCCATCACTGTTTAGCGTACTAAGTTGTGCTTTGAACTGATCGCACTGACTGCAAGTGTCAGATCTTGGGTATCCGGATCTAATATTGAAATAGTTTTTAAATATATATTTGTAGCTTTGATAAGATATTTTGTCATCAGGATGAATCAGTTTGTACATTTCAAACATTTTCTTAATGTTCAAATCTTCTGGTAAGTGTACCTTATGTTTGTTATCATGCAAACTGTAATAACTCTGCCATATCTTAAAATATTCAATATGCTCAAGCACGTACTTAACAACAGTGGAACTTAGCATTTTGTAGTTTTTGCCTCTTCTATTTTCTTTCGGCGACTGACCTGTTAATTTCAATTTTTTTTGTAACAATTCTGTTTTACCATTTGTTATGACATGGGCTGCAATAAAAAATATGATACACACCACAACTTCTTTGTTTACCATCCCTTCTTTGACACGAACAGCATATTTGTATGTACAGTCGTGATATTGTGCCCGATCGTCGGGTTCCTTTATCTACGACGCTGAACTGGCAAAAGCGTTATCAAATCGCACAAGTATGAATTCTGCTCATCATTTGATTACATTTTGTTACGTTTGTTCAAAATGTATTGTCTGCCATGCATTTTAATCCTTTTAGTGCACTCACGTTTACAGTCACAGAATTCTCCATGCTCGTGGCTTCGAAGACGTAGTTTCTTCGTTCCTTCATACATACTGTCACTTTGTTTACGTTTGCGTGACATTTCAGATGTCGCAACATCTTCCGAAGCCAAATCACAACTGTATCATAATTATTTTAATACGAAAAGCATTACTGATACGACTGGCACAGTTTTCGTTTACTAACAATCATTGCTTGCTTACAAGACACCACCATAGAGTAAACATTTCGCATGAAGCAAGGTCTGACTAGTTTTCGTTTACTAACATTCTATGCTAGCTTACAAGACATCAACATAGAGTAAACACTGTGTATGAGGTAGTTGCACGTCAACTTTATAATTCTCCATGTAAGTTTAAGCCACGATGATGTAAAACTAGCGCTGCAACATATTTATGGACATCCCCTGTTTTCTCCATTCATCCATTCATCGAATGGACAACCCTTGTTTTCTCTCGACACACAATATTTTCATCTGCATATTTTTGGTGACAACATTTGTTTTCTCCCGTTATCTATTAGGCCATTCAAAAGTTTGCCTCGAATTCTAACAGATGGCACCACTAGCTCTGATATGGCAAAATATGGACATTCCTTGTTTTCTCCCGACACCCTTCAATTATGCAAATTATGTTCAAACAAGATAGTTCAGAGATAACATGACTTATAATGTTATAGACTTAGATATTTTAATACATGTTCAATTATAGGCAATTGGAATCTCCTGCCATACAGCAGGACGTAAGAAAGTACTAATAAATGTTTATAAAGAAACAATTAGTTTTGTTAGTCAAATTTGTGTTTAGCTACCAATAGAGTCGTCAAAAACGTACCATTTTACATTTTCATAAACCTCAAAATACAAGATGAATAGAAAATATTTATTAGTAAATATGATGTTCTTTTTACCATGTAAAACACATGTCTTCAAATGTAATGCATAAGATTTTACTTGTATTAATAGAATTTTCAAACAAGTGCTCTTTTCTCTTTAAAATGTGAACGATATCTTAACCTCAAGACTTACAGCACCCTTTGAAAAATAGTGAAATAAGTGCTAGATGGACACCAATTAATTAAATACCCTGCTGGCTTCCAAGAACAAGAGAAACCTCATGCAGTATCATTTCTCAACCCACAATAATAGTATCTGGTTCAACCCTCCTCCACTGAGCCGCCCGACTAGTCTTTGGCCTGGCTTCACTCACTACATTCCAATCGTCAGACGGTGAACGGTTATCATGCGAGGACGCATGGATTTTATGGAGAACGGGGACCTTGGTGTGGTCATCATTAGCCAAGGCTAGCAGGCGACGCTCGAGAGTCCAGGATGGTGCGACCTCGACGGGCCAGCCCGGCTGTTTGTAAAACAACCCCCACCACGGAAGGTAGTCAGGCCAGGCGGGGCACTATATAAGGCTGGAGCGATGGAGGCTCGCGTCCATCTTGATTCCAAGGGACGACGGGACGACTTCAGAGAGGACCACTAGGCCAGTAGTCCGCACTTCAACGCCGGACGCAACTACTGTCGAGGAGGTCTGCACGTTGACGACGACGAGACAAACCCAGGGTAAATATAATTCCTAGGTAGTGCAGCATTAGGATCATCGTATAAATCTTAAGACTCCCTCTGATACATGAGCACCTTAATTATAGTTGTTACAATAGGTCAGCAGGACCTCTTAACTATATTTGATAACTGCGGAGCAGAAATATTGATTAATTGTAAAGTAACGCCGAGTGTAAATTATATGAGATATTGTGTATAAATTGTGAGTTTAATAAATATAGCATTTTGTATATTGAGTGCTCTATTCGTCTGGTTACGACTATCCTCCTTCCCTGCGTGGCCTGAATCATCCTCAGGACAGGTCACAGCAGAAGTCATTGGCCTTCAACCCCTGACATTTTAAGTTTCACCCTTGACCCCTGACCCATGGCCTTTGACACAAAAAACACAAAACATTAAAAAAATTCCGGAAAATGTATTAAGTTATAAAAATTTTGTTATAAAATTTATTTGAATTTCATTTGCAAAATTATGAAAATTTATAATGAAAAAATTAATTAAAATTGTTTTGTTTAAAATTTTTTTAATTGTTTAAAAAATTATTATAAAATTTGCTATAAAGTTTATAAAAAAATTATAAAAATTATTTAAAGAGTTTTTTAAAAAAATTTCATAAAATTTATAAAAATGTATTATTAAAATAGTAAACAATTAATGATTTAAAACATTTCATCATGGCTGCCAGTAGTAGTAGGCATCCTGACTCACTTTTGATTAATTGGATGATCAATTTGATGTCGAAATGATCGATACAGCTAATCTGCTAATTAATCAAGAAATTAATCGATCAAAAATTGGATTAAGATTATCTTAATCTGATAAAATTCTGTAATTTGAATAATTAATTAATTAAAAAACTAAATTAAAAAAATTGTGTGATTTATATTTGGTAGTGTAAAAGTGTCATAAGTGTCCTTTTTTCTTTTTGGAGAGCGGCAGCATCGATGTTGACGCTTGGACGGCTGGTGGTGGCCTGAGGTGGGTGGATGTGGGGGAAGGAATATATATGTAGTATGTAATAGTGTTATAACATTTTTTATGGGTTAAGTATCGTATTGTGGAGGGGAGGAGAGGGAGAGTGGAGTGTAGGTGTTCCTTTCCATTTGCCTGTGTTGGATCGACTGAGGGTAGCAAGCAAAATGACATGTCCGCCTTGGATGGTGTCAGACAATATACTAAACTTTAGATACGTGTAACGGCTGAGTTCGGAAATGTATATTTGGAAATAAATGCTTTAAAAATTACGGAGAATAGTATTTCGGCGAAATCAAATGATTAGGAAATACCTACTGAAAGAAGACACATTTTACTGAAAAGCAATTAAATGCAAAGAGACATGCTCACGATTGAATCCTGCACAAGGCAACTAGGAACCACACGTTAAAAATTTTTCAGTAAATATCAGTTTAGTATCCCGCTCTGTTTCCTAGCAAAATCATTTATAACAAACAAGAGAAAATCATACGATGTACGCTTAAAATTCCAAATACGTATCACACGAATGAAATAGTAACCATAATCACTCCTCGGCTAGAACAAACAGAACATATTTAATTACATATGAATAAAATATAAAGAGAGATGAATACGATTTATAGGGATTGACACACAGCAGAACAAATATTCTATTTTACTAATGCAAGTAGCATAGAAATGCCGTTCGAGCACAGCCCCCAGTTATCAGAAAACCAATGGAAAATTGAATGCCCAAGCCATCAGAAAACCACCAGAAAAAATTACCGTTGTTTTCCTGATCCAAAACATCAACTGCCGATTCGGGCACAGCCGCAAAAAAATGACTGCAAATGTTGCGTTATAGTGCAGCTGCAAAAAGTGACTACAAACAGTTGTGTTTGGGAGCAGCCCCCAGTTATCAGAAAACCAACAACAAATTAAATGCACAGTCCACCAGAAAACATCAACTGCCGATTCGAGCGCAACCGCAAAAAGTGACTACAAAAGTTGCGTTAGAGTGCAGTTGCAAAAGGTGACTACAAAAAGGTGCTTTAGAGTGCAGTTGCAAAGAGTGACTTTAAAAAGTTGCATTTGGGAGCAGTTGCAAAGAGTGACTATAAAATGTTGCGTTTGCAAGCAGTTGCAAAGAGCAGCTCATGAAATTTGAATAAATAAAAAATAAAATATTGTATATAATAAATGAGTACAATTAAAAATCAACTGATGTCTAATATGATAACGACTATGGCAATGAAAAAGGGTAACGCAACTGGTAATGTTTGGAAAGAATATAAGTATAAGAAATGCGTATTTGCAGAAAGAAAGAAGAAGAAATCTCAAGAGAAGTAAGTCAAGGGTGAAACTTGTAAACACTTTTACAAACCGGTTTATGAAAATGTAAAACGGTATGGTTTTTGACGACTCTATTGGTAGCTAAACACAAATTTGACTAACAAAACAAATTGTTTCTTTATAAAACTTTTTAAGAAGGCATCTTAAAAGTAGATTGCACAAGGTCTTACACCAATACGTAATAAATCACATGAACCAACAAATGCATGGGAAATTTTTAAAGTGCCACAACACTTAATATCAAAACAGAAGTTCCCACGAGAGAAACAAGTGAAATGTGAAATGTGTAGCCATTATTACAAACCATCTCTCATAAGAAGTCACTTGAGAAGTAAAATTCATAAGTACACACCCATATTCAGTGTAGAAGAAATCGAAACAGCATTTCAAAGTAGGATCAAGACTTATGCTGTAAAGAATGTGAATGCATACCAAGACCCAAAGCATTTCCTAAACAATGTGAAAGAAACTGTCACGGGACTAATTAGTAAACATTCAAAATCATTCAAAGTGAACATGAAATTCTTCACTGAGTACAAAAGGGGAATTGGTGAGAATATTGAATATGTAGAAAGCTTCTTTAAAACAAAGAACAAAATTATCTTGAAATCGACTAATCTGGAATAATATTATACCAACAGCATATCTAAAATCATAGCTGAGATGGGGGCATTCGAAGCAAAGGGATCTCAGTGGGTACTCAACAGAATATTTAAACTAGAAGTGCGAATTAAGAAATATGTACCATTCAAGGGCAGTTCTAATGTTGATCTCCCAGAAAAAATCAAAACTAAGCAGGTGGTAATTAATGTTATGAACAATGATCAAAAATGTTTTTTGTGGTCTGCTCTATCTGCATTGCATCAAGTACAAAGAAACCCTCAAAGAGTGAATAAATACGAAGCTTACGAACATGAGTTTAATGATGCATTTAAGGGATTTGAATTTCCAATGAAATTGGATAGCATACCAACCTTTGTGAAGAGAAGTGGAATTTCTATTAATGTATACACATACGAAGAAGAAGATGGCGATAAGAAATTAATAATCTGTCCATCAAAAATTACAAAAATAAGACGGATAAACACATAAACCTACTCTCTATCAAAGACGAAAAGAACGACCACTACTGCTGGGTAAAAAGTCTTTCGAGACTTGTCGCATCACAAGTAATGAAAAATGATCACAAAATATTTATATGTGATAGATGTTTGCAACATTTCTACTCTGTAAATAAGTTAAAAGATCACGAACAAGACTGTCGAGATCACGATGGTGTTAGAGTTTAACTACCATCTAAAGGAAAAAATGACATATTAAGATTTCAAAACCAAAATCATTCTTTGAGAGTTCCATTTGTGATATATGCTGATTTTGAATGTTTGTTGACTAAAATCGAAACTTGCCGACCAAACCCCGACGAATGTTACACGATACCATACAAAAAACACGAGCCTATTAGCTTCTGTTACTATGTAAAATACGAACATGGATACTATAAACCACCAGTAACTTATGAAGGGCCTGATGCATCTACTGTGTTCGTTAAAATGCTAATGGAAGAAGCAAAGTCTATTGGTGATATATACACAAATGAAAAAACTAATGCTTCCACTAACTCTGAAAGAACAAATTGTTTATGATACAGCTACCCATTGCCATATATGTGAAAAGCCTTTGAATGGTGATTCTGTGCGAGAAATCTTACGGGGAAATTTAGGGGAGCTGCACACAGAGAGATTGTAACTTATCGTATAGAAACCCATGTTTTGTCCCAGTGTTTATACACAATCTATCTGGTTATGACACACATTTATTTATAAGAGATCTTGGCATCGATGAAAATAAGATTGATCTAATTCCCAACAATGAAGAATAATATATTTCTTTTACGAAGCACGTATGTGGAAGTGTAAATCTTAGATTTACTGTCATTTAAATTTAGGGCTAGTAGTATCGATAAACTCTCTAGCAACCTTTCCAGAAGCCAATTCAGAGAAACATGTAAGCATTTTTACAATGAACTTCTTGACTTTGTTACAAGAAAAGTGTCTACCCATATGACTACATGGATAATGCTGAAAATTTTTGTGAGACATCGCTTCCATCCAAAGATGCATTTTACATCAAACTCAATAAATGTGACATTACAGATGAAGATTACGAATTTGCGAGAGAGGTGTGGGAAAAATTCAAGAAAAAATCGCTAAGAGAGTACACAGAACTCTATAACAAATCTCATGTGTTGATATTGTGTGATATAATGGAAAATTTTAGAGACGTGTGCCTCAAAACATATAAGCTAGATCCAGCATGGTATTTCACAGCCCCAAGGTTAGCATGGGATGCTATGCTCAAACACACTAAAATAGAACTAGAATTATTAACAGTATACAACATTATTTTGATGATAAAAAAAGGTGTTCGTGGTGGAATTTCACAATGTTGTAAGCAATATGCTAAAGTAAATAATAAATACATGAATGCTTATGATAGCTCAAAGGAAATCTTTTATTTTACATATATGGATGCCAATAACTTGTATGGATGGGCTATGAGTCAGTATTTGCCCTATGGTGGGTTTAAGTGGGCAAAAACAAATACAGTTGTAACAAAAATAGAAGATGATGCTAGCAAAGGTTATATTTTGGAAGTTGATAAGGAATACCCACATGAACTACACGATTTCCACAAAGATCTTACATTGGCACCAGAGAATAAAATACCTGAAGGTTCAAAAAACCCCAAACTCTTGACTAGTCTGGATGGCAAAGAAAAATATGTATTACACTATGTAAATCTTAAGCAATATCTATCTCTCGGAATGAAGTTGAAAAAGATCCATAGAGTTCTGGAGTTTGATCAATCAGATTGGCTCAATCCCTATATTGATCTAAACACAAATATCCGAACAAAGGCTACAGATGACTTTGAAAAAGATTTCTACAAGCTAATGAACAATTTTGTTTTTGGGAAAACAATGGAGAATATTGGAAACAGAGTGGATATATGGTTGTACACAAGTTCTAAGCAAATGGATAAACTAGTGGCTAAACCAAACTTTAAAGATACGACTATATTTACTAGCTCTTTGGTTGCAGTTCATATGAATAAAACAAAACTGTGCTTTAACCCACTTATGTTGGAATGAGTATACTTGATCTATCCAAAGTCATAATGTATGATTTTCTCTATTATATAATGAAGCCAAAGTATGTGGAAAATATTGAACTGTGCTACCAAGATACTGATTCGTACATCTATTATATAAAAACACCAGATTTCTACAGTGACATGAAATAAATGGTCGACCATTTTGATACTTCTGGCTATAGAAAAGATAATTCATATGGTATACCATTTGTTAACTAAAATATTATTGGGAAAATGAAAGATGAATGTAATGGAAAAATAATGGAAGAATTTATTGGTTTGAAATCGAAAATGTATGCAATAAATGTGGAGGGTGGTGTAAAGAAAAGAGCAAATGGTGTGAAAAACACTGTAGTCAGAAATGAGATTAGTTTTGGTGACTACAAAAAGTGTTTTTTTGTTAAAAAGAAGTGTTGTATGATTTTTGTTAAAAATAAGTATGAATCATATTAGAAGTAAGAAACATGAACTCTATACGATTGAGATGAGAAAAAAAGCATTAAGCCCCGAAGATGATAAAAGATTTATTCTTAAAGATGGCATTAATACACTACCATGGGGACACTACAAAATTGTAATAGAGTGACACTATGAAAGAGCAGTTGCCCATCACGAAGCGCCTTATCGCTGATATCGTTCGCATGTTATGCATGAGCTTAAAGGAAAGCATATGTATAATAAAATGCAATCGCTCATCGACATTGTAAACAATAAGCTTATCTACAACTGTAAGACAGTGTATGTGATCATCGACGAAGAAGACAATCCGTGGTTCAAGGCTGAAGACGTTGCGGACATACTCGAGTATGCGACTACAAAACAGGCAATCATAGACCACTTTAGAGACAAACATCGTAATACATATGAAAATTTATGGGGTCACGAATCGCGACCCCCTTTGAATATGCAGCCACACGCCGTATTTATCAATGAACCGGGCTTGTATGCATTGATCATGAAATAAAATATGATAGCGGCTGAAGAATTCCAGGACTGGGTTTACGAACAAGTGCTACCATCCATTTGCAAGCACGGTGAGTACAAGATCGAGCAAAAGTACAAACTGCTACTGGATGACTTGAACAAGAAGCTTATAGCGGCTAACGACATTATCTATAAATGTACGTTACCACCAATGGAAGATATTGGTAAACATCATCGTTTCGTTCTCATATACACTGGTGGCAACTGTCACTATGTCATCAGATGCCAAACACGTATAGTACGTGCTCGTATCCATGAGGTAAGACAAGAATACCCCAACATGCAAGTGCTTCTTTTTCTCACCAACGTTAATCCCGTAATGCTGTATAAACTTATGAAAGAGCAGTTGCCCATTCAAGCTGTAGGTAACTGCTTCATCACGGAGATGAATCAAGATGACTTGATTGACAGTATCATACACATAAAGTCGTTTGCGAGCTTAAAGGAACGTTATCAGATGATCGACTTGGAGTAAGTATTTCGAAATGACATTTCGAAATGTATCGCAAATATGCAATCGCTCATCAACATTGTATATGGCAAACTCAACTATGGCGGTAGAGAGGTGTATGTGATTATCGATGAAGGAGGCAATCCGTGATTCAAGGTGAAAGACGTTTAGAGAATACTCGAGTATGCGAATCGACAAGAAGCAATCAGATAACGTGTCAGAGAAAAGTATAGGCAGTCATATGCTGATATAGGTAGGAGCGAATCGCTCCTCTCTTTGAATATGCAGCCACACACCATAATTATCAATGAACTGGGCCTTGAAATCAAAGATGGCAGCCACAAACCAATTCCAGGACTGGAAATTGAAGATGGGTTGTCGTCCATATGCAAGCATGGCGTCGACCAGAAGTATAAACCGCTGCTGGACACGACGAACGCAATCACCGACAAGCACGCACTACCGCCGACAAAAGATGTTATCAACACAGAAGGCAACCTATGGTTCAAAGCGAAAGACGTTGCGAGAATACTGATCTGAAAAAGCATTGTGAGTGAATGTAACGGGAAAGTATAAGAAGCCGTTGTTACAAGGGGTAACTTGAGTCACCCAACATAAGAATGCACATCCTCAGACTGTTTTTATTTCAGAGCCCATTTAAAACACTCTTATAGCTCTATTATATAACAGTAAATTTTTTAAATTGATAACCATCCATTAAAAACTAATAACCATACATGTTTGCATACTATTAGGCTTCAGTAATTCTTTCACTTTTAACATCATAAATTAGTTTTTTTTTGGCTTATGAGTACCGCATTACAAATAGTTGAAGCTGATATTGGTTTATTAAAATCAACTGTAAGTTTCAGTTTAGTTCGATCTTTTACAATAGCTGTTTTTCTGCAAGAACAATCAATAACATACAATGGTCTTCTCCCAATAAATGACACAGAGTTGAAGCACAGTTCATTATTACGATAAGGGGAATCTAGTTTAGTCTTTGAATTTCTAAAATCGTTGTAAGCAATATATATCTTATCGAAAATTTTATCATCAATGTCTAAATTCCAATTCTCTTTGGGAAACACTTCATTCCGTCCATTCTTAATAGAAATATTTTGGCCGAAACAACAGTCAAACATTGAACCGTGTGTGAATTGCCCAGGATCTTCTTTTCTCTTATGCTGAAAACCAACAATGACAAAGTCAGGCATATCGAATTGGATTGAATTGAACTGAACTTTTATATTAAACTGAAATGAGCTTGCATCAGTAGGTACTGGTTTTTCAAGACATTGCAAATAATTAAAACAAATTGGAATTTTGGGGTGTTTGTATAATTTTGCTTTAACTTCGTCTCCATAAATAGGATCGTATTCAACAATTGGCAACAGAATTTCCAATTTCTCAATAACAATTTTACCAGCATCTGGTATATTATCTACATCATCAGATCCATCTGCTTTCTTTGGAGGTCTTCTGTAAAGCTAAACATCGTCACTAGAATCTCGAATGAATGTGATCTTGTGTCCACCTTTCCAGAGTGTTTCATTACAATCTCTCATAAAACCAAACAAATATCTTAATGGTTAGGAAATTTCGTTAGACTTATCTCTCTTAACATATTTACCAGTTCTATCCCCAACATTTGGTAGTATACTGATTCTGATTCCGAACCTAGCAATGTATGCATCATTGTTGAAGTGATGTCAAGGTTGTCAATACTTTTGATTATACAACCATGTTTAGATATCTCTATTCTTGAGAACTGGAATGGGAAGAATTCTCACAAAGATCAATAGTTGAAGTTTTTTCATAATCTGTATTTGTATCTCTTCTAGTTAGCTTATACTGTTGGCAAACATAAGCTTCATTCGGATGTGAAAATGCATCGCCAATAGGAATATCAAACTCAATGCGCTTGTTGTATTCATTCAAATTATTTTTTGTTTGGTCATTTGGCAGAAACGACTGATGCTCATAACTTTCAATTTTTTGTTGATCCATTTATTATACAGAAAAAAATTCTTAAACAACTACACTCTTTCTTATCAATCCAAGAATTATGACTACTATCAAAACTTAACCATTTAATTAGCAGCTTATTTTTCATACATTTGAGACAGTATACATTGAAGTTATCATTTGAAGGCAACAAAAAATTGTAAACAATATAGAGAAGAATATAGAGAGAAGAAGACAGTTAATTGACAAGTTTAAAACTTTTAGAAAATTTCGCCAAGATGAATATGATAAAAATTAAAAACACAATCAACCATTGATAGATGCAATAGAAGATTTGGGGCAAAAAATTGGACACATAACAAATGAGAATAAGAACTTAATAAAATAACTTTATCCATTTGCTGTTAAGAATTTAGACTACCCACAGACACCAAAAGAAACATATTTTGAAAGAAAACTGTTTGGTAAAACAGGCACCGATGAACGCTATGACGATGGTGATAAATGCATCGACGATGATGATGAATGCTATGACGATGAATGCTATGGCGATGAACGCTATGGCGATGAATGCTATGGCGATGAACACTATGGCGATGAACGCTATGGCAATGAATGCTATAATGATGGCGTTAAACACATTGACGATGATGATGAACGCTATGACGAAGCGTTGGGGCGTTTGAAAACTGATATCCCACAGTTAACTAACTACAAAACAACATTTATTGATAAGAAATTGACCGATTTCTTAATTGACTACAAAGATGATGTTTTTGGTCTAATGGCTGATAAATGTAGATTGTATATTGGTGATAGCGAAGTAACATTCATCAATGACAAATTTACTATAAATGGTCGAACATACTCTGCAACTGATGGTTTGATGAAATTACTAACTAGTAAGAAAGTAACAGAAAGCGACTACACTGCAACCGACTATGAACATTATAGTCGTATCCCAGCAGATACGAACACATTTTTTCAAAACAGTGATCCAAACTTGGGAACGCCAAAATCGAGTAAAGGGAATATATGGAAAATTATTGTTAAACCTATTTACGATTCGATTAAAAAGAAACGTCCCTCGCCTAAAAAGGGGAAATGTATAAAGAAATATACAGACTACCCCAAAGAATACATATGGATGGATGATGTTAGGATGCTTTATTGATTGACTTCTCGTTATTTATGGCGAAGGGAATGCTGGAAATGATAACTATTACAATGGAAAAGTTGGAATAATGAATATGCTCAACAGCAATTTTAGTGACTTTGTTGTGAATAATCCAAAAGGTATACCATATCTGATACGAATGTTAAACACAATAAGACATACTTTTTGGGAGTCGGAGCATTACGGAAAGGGGTTACTCAATGACATAATAAATTTGCTACCTTTTGAGTTGCATGCACCCGGTTATCAGTACTTAGGTCCGGGTACCAGACTAAAAGAGAGAATTGAGCGTGGTGATAAACCCATTAATCCACTAGATGCCGCTGCAATGGAACAAGATTATATATGATCATCATAAAGATCTAGCTGAAAGACATGTAGCTGACAAAGAACTAGAAAAGAAAGCGTTCAAAAGATTGTTAAGTTCAGATGCTGATCTCAATGAGAGATTGTGGGCTGGTGTTACTGGATCTGGGATGCATATTAAACATAAGCTTCGCTGAGGAATTAAAATGAAATGATAAAAAAAATGTTATAATAAATTAAATTAAAAAACATTACATTTCAAGTTCCTAACAATGAGTTGAAGGGTTTGAATATTGATTCTTTCCTGACGAAAGACCAACTGGAACATAAAAACAAGTAAGGAGGACAAAAGGACGACTATCACAATTTCAGTTCCACAGCTTGAGAAAACGTCCAAAGAAATGAAAACTGGAAATTGTTTGATATTTTACAAGGGCGGATTTTTACCCTTAATTTTCGCAGCATTGGGGGCACTAGTAGCATTAGCTGGTGGTGCATCAACTATCGCTACATCAGTAATTAATGCCAAGAAGAAAAAACAAGAATTGGAAGAACAATGCAGACATAATTTTGCTATGGAGGAATACGGCAAGGGATTGAAGAAAGTTAAGTGGGGTAAGAAAGTTAAAAAAAAGTAACTCCACTCAGTAACTTTGATATTGATCAAATGGTTAAAAAATTAAACATTAAAAATTTTCAGGGTGTATTTATGATCGATGAGCTACTTAACACACCACTCGATAATGAATGCGGGATGTTAATCTAGATGTTTCGACAAACTCTGATACACATTGGGTAGGCTATTGGAAATAAGCAAACAACAAATATTATTTTGATTCATTTGGCGGAAATCCAACGCGACAATTAATAGCATATCTCGGAAGTAATATTTTTTATAACGATGATAGAATTCAAAATTTCAATCAAGTAACTTGTGGTAATTTGTGTGTAATTGTGCTAAATCTCTTTTCACCCAATTTGAAATTTCCAAAAATTATTTCACTATTAATAAACAATGGATATATGCGAAAGTGCATTAATGAGCTCTTAGATTGAAGATCAAATTAAAGAATGCATGAATAACGATGAGAAGATCAGTCCTAATGATTCTGTTTCCAACACACAGTTCAACGACTTTATAACCACACTGACAAGAAATTAAAGATCATTGGATAAAGCCTATCTTACTTACTTGGAAGTAGATAATAATATAGATTTTGAACAAAAAAGACTAAGACATGTGGGAAATCCCATTGCAGCTGCAATCAATTTAGAGTACTATCAGAAAATCATAATTAACGTCATTCATTTAGTTGGAAAATGCAATTCAAAAGAAAAAGCATTTTACTTTGATACCCAAATAGAATATTTTTTTAATGATAGATGGAACTATAGTTGAAATAATAATAAAACCAAATTTTTTTAAAAGTGTTATCAACTGTTATCATAAACAGAAAAATTTGACAAGCATAAAGCTTTTGAAGTATACCCTGATGATATGACATATTTTAAAATACCAAAAGCCCACAATGTATCCGAAGGTACAATGGTGTTCATTGAAATAGCTATGTTATATGAATACGTTTAAAAAAATCAGATTATGTTAGTTGTTAATGGAAACACTTCCGTTAAAAAAAAACTCACAATCTAAGAATTTAAAAAGTCTTTAATTTTATTATGTTACTTGCCATTATTTAATTTATGAGTCATATCTATTGTAACAAAACCACATTCATTATTCAAACATTTTGAACACATCTCTCTAAATTTCTCAAATGACATATCACCACCAACAAAATCACTATGAATATGTTTAAGATTTGTATTGTCTTGTCTGAATATGCAAAGAAAATTAGCATTGTCTCTTTATAAGCTGCTTAGGTACTTTTGAGTATGTCTGAGTTAAATAGAAACAATCAATATCTTTATGTCTACCGCAAGTAAAGTAATCTTTACCATATTTTGGTTTTTAAGTTTGATATCATCGGAAACAACTAAAGACTCTTTATGGCATCAATTTACGTCAACCATTTCTTCATTTGATGGAAAGAAGTATGCTATTGGTTCATTAAATAATTTTGATGCTACATCTATATCTTTCTTTAAATTGGTATATTTTGGCTGGTCCAGACTTTTTGAACATACATAGAGAGTATCAAAGTTCAACCATCCCAAGTTCAACCATCCCTGAGCATATATAAAATTATCTATCACAAGTGTAGTTTTCTCACAGTTACTAGGACCCACAATCAAACACCTAATGTTATTAGGAAATAATTCTCCGTGACGTTTTGTCGATACAGTCTTGTCTGGTATTCTTATTTTAATATCCCAGTCTACATGATTCTTGCTCATTTATTAATAGATTTTTTAATAATGTAATAAATGAGTAAAGTATTCAAACTAACAGATAACAAATCAGTGTGGAAGAATAGACTACATTACCCTTTAGAGATAGAGGGACACTCATAGGATTTAGTTCAGTTCTATACTACTTATCTAATGCATAACATTATCTCTGGGAGAAATAAGCTATATTTTGTGGGTCATAATGATACGGAATCGGCAATTGATATTCCAGTTGGTCAATATAACTTAAAAAATCTTGAAAAAACTATTAAAGCAATTTTTTCAGTAAGTGTAGATTCAATGGGTGGGAAAGAAAATGATATATCTTTCGAGCTTGATAAAATAACAAACAGAGTGAAAGTTAAATGTATGCTTAAATTACAGTTTGGAAAGCATGGTACAATAGGAAAACTTTTGGGTTTCGTAGAAAATAAAACTCTGAAAGCAAATGTGGATCACTATAATGATACAATTCCAAAATTTGCTCAATTTGAAACACTAAATATACAATGTAATATAGTTAATGGTATGATATTAAAACATGATGAATATAATCATAGCGAAACTAGCATAATTATCACTTGTAAACCAATAACATTTGGATTTGGTGACACGATCTATTACGAACCAGTTTATCCATTATTTTTCCCAGTGCAAACAAACAAGTTAATGAAATAATAGTTGAAATTAGTTATGAAAAGTAAGTTAATTAACTTTGATTTGTCTGAAAGAACAGTGGTATTAGAGATGAAGCCATAGATTTTTTTTCAGTTGGAAGTAGTCATATTATATAATAACGTTAATAGTTTTCAAAATATTAAAGTTTCGTATGATAAAGATGAATAACATTTCTATAGACAATGTAATGAAAGAACTCAATGTTTCGGCTACTTTAATGTGTCGAATTTGGAGATGTGTGTCTAAATTTTTAATTTGACTATGTTGTAGCACATTGCCGAAGTCAGAGCGATAATTGTGTTTTAATGATTCAATAACCATTAAAACTTTATAGAGATATGAGCACAAATAAAAATCAACTGATGTCTAATACGACGATCGTTTACTCTTTAATAAAACGAAATAGAATGCCTTTGTTTATCACCACAATCCACCATTCCATCATATACAAAATTTATATCTCCACGATTAACACCATCTAAAACTTTTTCGCTGAAAATCTTAAGATATCTGTCTGGCAAGGTTACTTAAAAATTTCCAGAAGTAATTACCACTTTGTATCCATACCGTGTATCATTTATTTCAGCATGGTCTATGGGATAGGTCTGTCCAATTGTAAGTTCGGAAAGTTTCTTAAATTGTTGGATTCTGTTCAATACATTTAGCAACTTACGTATTCAAATTTTTTGGGCCGCTCTTTGCAACTGCTTCCAAACGCAACTTTTTATAGTCACTCTTTGCAACTGCTCCCAAATGCAACTTTTTACTGTCACTCTTTTCAACTGCACTCTAACGCAACTTTTTGTAGTCACTTTTTGCAACTGCACTCTAATGCAACTTTTTGTAGTCATTTTTTGTAGCTGCACTCTAACGCAAATTTTTGTAGTCACTTTTTGCGGTTGCGCTGGAATCGGTAGTTGATGTTTTCTGATGGACTGTGCATTTAACTTGTTGTTGGTTTTCTGATAACTGGAGGCTGCTCCCAAACGCAACTTTTGCAGTCACTTTTTTGTGGCTGTGCTCGAATCGGCAGTTGATGTTTTGGATCAGGAAAACAACTGTAATTTTTTCTGATGGTTTTCTGATGGCTTGGGCATTCAATTTGCCATTGGTTTTCTGATGGTTGGGGCCTGTGCTCGAACCGGCATTTCTATACTACTAATGCAGTCCGAATTCTTCCAGACGTAACAAAATACTAAGGAATCGCAAAGAGACAACTATCTTTCATAATCACTCTCTGACGTCACAAATCAATGGAAATTATTTACCCCTGCTTACGAATGGAGCACAAATTCAAAATATGAAGGACTCCCGATACTATTTCGCTATTAATTTAAGTTATGCCAAAGAACCGTATAAATCTACAACATAATTAGGAATCACACGGCATGAATCGCAAAAGAACACGAAAGAAGTTACTTTCACTGTCAGTGTGGCCTCTAATAGCAAGACCTTGAGTACACAGGTACTGGAGCGATGATAATAATTTTAGTAAACAAGTACGATTTACCATAATTTGCCTATGTTTCTCGTCAGATATCTGTGTCCAAACATTGATTCCACTTTTCAACGATTTACATTTAAGAACTGCTTCTCTATGACATGCTAAAAGTTCAAGCATTTTAAGTTTTTCAGTACCCTTCTTCCAATTACAAAAGCCAGTACTAATGAAAGTCATCTCTCGTTTAGTCGAAAATTTGGAAACAGTTTTCCTCAGATGTTTTCTTACACACAGAACAAAGGATAACATCTTTGACATGGTCATAAGTAATCCATGGATAGGTTTGACTCCAGTCTGGGTTAAAACGCCTCTTCGGTTTCTTTGCTACAGCTTCTGATTTCTCCTTCATGACTGGAAGAGAAAGGCATGCTTCCTTTAGGGGAGATGAAGATGTACCTGGATTCACAAATGTCGGAGTCTCTGACTCTGATGTTCCGTTACTGATACGGCTTTTAGAATGTGGATGCTCCTCCACTTCCTTAGCTTTATTTTTACTCCTAATCACAAATTTGTCCATTATGTCGGAAATTATAGCAAGAACAAGCCTATTACTACACTTGGCACTATCAGCTTCTCTAATAAATATTTGCACTTTTTACTTCTTATAATTGCCAATCGTCACTGCCGCAGTAACACTAGAAAACAACAGTGTCGTACAGCAAACAAAAATACACTCCACCCGCCGTATCTTTTTCGTTGTGAGGTAAAATACCGCACCACCATATTCTCTAGTTTTTTTTTTTAATCTTTGAAACTCCAATAACCCAATACCTAAAAGGAAATTATTGGTATCTACGTACTTCAAAGCTGCCAGTATCGCTTGCACTGTATAAAAACTGAGATGGCGGTGTTATATCTGTGATATATAACAGTAGCTACAATTCGGTGCGACATGGAAATATGGTACTCCATCGGTAATCATCAAAGCTATGCATCGTGTTGAATAGCCGCGATAAGGGAATATCGTATTCTGCTGCAAGATTGGAAGCATAAACTAGCACATAACAGGAACAGACTGGGGATTAAAATAAAACAATTGGTTATTTTCATATAAAATAATATTTTTTTAAAGTATTTCTGTAAGCAGCTAGTAGTTGGGAACTAAAATTAAACAGTAAATATATTTGAAGAATTCTTATAACACAACAACGTGACGTTATAATCATATGCACTAAACACTACAGCAAAATATCTTTTGACACTGTTAGCTAAAAAATTACCATTAGAAATGAAAGCAATAAATTGGACAAACATTTATAAATTACGAAAAAACAACGAAATAATGTGGAACGACATAAATATAGAAAGAATTTTAAAAAACAATAAAATATTTTATTCTTATAATGATGAAATTCTAACTGTAAAAAAATTGAAACAAAAATTGAAACAAAACAACATCAAACTTGGCAGGAAGAATATAATGCATCTGTAACGGGGCAGTTTTTAAAAAAATAAATTTCAAATATTGGAGATTGGTATACCTGTGAAGATAAGTATAACCTTAAAGTATTCGAATATTTATCAGGACACACACAAACAAATAGTTATTTATTTATAATAAATAAAGTAAACACTGATAATTGTCAACGTGGAGAAATACAGACAACAGAACAGATCCTCTTTAATTGTCAACTATATACACAACAGATAAATTAATTTTAAACCTATAAACGGTTTCATTTGTAGTTACAAATTGTGGGTAAAACACAAATGTTATGTTTGTATTGTCCATAGTTATTGTTTTGTATTGGCTATTCAAAAAGTTTTTTTTATAAAAAAAATATTTTAAATATTTTGGGATACATAATAAATTAATAAATGTTATGTTTTATTTTGTTAGCGTATTGAATTTTATTTTTTGAAAAAGAAAAAAAATGCAGAAAATAATAATGGAAAAATAATAAAGTAGGGGGACTGGGGCCGGGCGGTGAAACCTTGTGGTTCCCCGTGGACTGGGCGCCGATGGGAGCAAAGCTCCATCCCCCTCCGCGACCGGAAGGGAAAGCTGCGGATTCTGAAGGGGCATTGTCCTGGAAGTTTCCATAGGTGGATTGGAAGGGAGTGGAGGGGGAGAACACGGAAATAGTTTTAGAAAAATTAAGGTGGGGACACTGAGGTCCTCTGGGTTGCGTGTGTACTGCCGTCGCGGCTGGTGGTAGACCTTGCATTCCGGCCGGTGTCCTGCTGGTTTGCTGGTGGGCCGGCTGGCTAGTGCGAGCGGGGGGTGGCTCGGTGGGAATAGCCATCCCCTTGTTCTGGTCATTCGTCATGGTGGACTGGTGAGACGTCCGGATGCCGGATATCTCCCAGAAAGCCATGGCGAAGGGCTGGGGAGAAGGAAGGCTCGCCAGTCTCTGTTCACAGAGATTCGGTAGAGATATTTGCTGGTAGTTTCGAAAATAGTTAAAACAAAAATCACCGGTGCTTGAACGAACAGCCGTCTTCCTGAACTCACATCAGAGTTCAGGATTATGTAAAAGAGTTCACGACTTTTAATTGGGATCAATGTGGGGGAGGGGGGATTAAAAATATGTCCAACGATACCTTTTTCAGCTACTACCCGATAAGAGAAATGAATAACGTTATATATAGAAAGTACATTAATTAACTTAAACTTAAAAAAAATATAATTGAGATCATTTATGGCCAATGGCCGAGCACTGAACAAATTTGTATATTTCTTGTTGTTGTTGCATCAATAGATTGCCACTTGCAGAAATAAATAAAAGAAATTCCCTGAATTGTTAGAATTTGTGATTATACAAAGAAACATTACTATTTTTCAATATTCGTCGACAAATCATTGCATACGTATTAAGTTAAATGACATGAGAAATTGGGTGGGGGGGGGGGGGCAAATGGCCCTTGCCCCTCCTGGGTAAATGTTGGGTGGGCAAAAGTAGTTCCCCTCCCTCCATTAAACCCCCCCCCCCCCCGCGAGGTCAGTACCGCTGCGGGTACAATACTGGCGGGGATATATCGATGAGAAACACTCATCACACCTATTAGGCAAGCATTAAGGGAAAATATAATGTATAAAGGCCCATCCATAAACTAACAAAGCGCTATTTATATATACGTGCATACATGGTATTGTATGTTTGCCGAATTAAAAAAAAATGTTATTATCTCTCCGAAAAACGTAAGTACAATGTTATAAAACGTGGGTAAAAAGTAAGATATCCTAGATAAGTTTATTCAGTGATAAGGTACAGAAGTGTATAGCCCACCAGTGATAAATAAATTTCATAACAAAGACGGACTAATTATAGGAACAGCGATTACAAATATTAATAAATACAAAAAGAAATAATCACACAGGCACATAACTATACTGACGTACATTAAAGATGTATCTTCCAAAGCCCCTAAGAAGGAAAAATACAAACCAAATTTCAGGACCAATGCTGAAAATTTTAACAGACAGAAAAAATGGCCCCCACAGGTACAGAAGTACGCAGACGACCAACGGGGGGAAAATAGCGCAAACAAATTTCTATATTTTCATGCATTTGTGTGCGCTCGCTCCAATAAGAGCTATATCTTATACGTGGTAAAAAAAAAAAAAACACCACCACCTCCCTCCCCCTCCCGAGTCACACCTCACTGCTCGGCGACTTTGTTCGAATGAAAAGTAACATGCGAACATTTGTATGTATATATGCAGCCTCTAATCCAACAAGTATAAATAGTATTCAGCCTTTATGAATTATGCGAACTAAAAATTAGTTTATTCCCGAGATACTATTCCACTACGTATAATATACCAAAATACGAAGTCCAGCAAAGACACGCACATACAGCTCTCATTCACCACCCTTCACCCTTGTCTAGACATATAATGAAAGTCTTCACAAGTGTGAAACAATTAGAGCATATTGCAGTCAGTGCGTTACGGAGACCATGAAATTATAGAGTCATGGTAATCCCTTTCGAACGCTAGAAAATTAATTGCATATGCACATTTTTTGCAAAGAAATTCTGATGCGGACTCTACCATTGTTTATTTAGTCTATGTTTACAAAATAAAGACCTAAACATAAAAAAAAATATAAGTCCAGTCCCCTAATATATATATATTTTTAAATTACAGAGTATGCATCATAATATCAGAGCGCAATACCGATTCTAAAATAATCACCAGTTCTATATGAACCTGCAGAGATACATATGCCTCTCCTGATTTACGGCGCGTGGTAAACTTCAGGTCACGTTTCTTTCTCCGTTCACTTGCAGTTTGAAGTCTCACAAGCTGCTTTTCCCACTTTCCTCACCAACAGCCAGCATTATTCACCGAAAACCTTACAAACATTTTTTCGAAGAAAATGTATGGTTTTTAATTGTATATAATAAATGATACAGAATCAAATAATATGTTCACTAAAATAGAACAATATTCTTTTCAATTTTTAACAACACACAAGTTAAGTGGTAGTTAATGACGGTAAATTATTAGAAAAAATGGCTAGCCCGTTCATTCCATTAATTGAAAAACTTCATATTTGTTTCTTATAATTAACATATCCCATATATATCACAGTTGAACAAAAAACACTGTTTATTTTAATGCAGAAGAAGTTGTGCAAATGTTTTAATATACCGGGTGTAATAGAACAAATAATAATATCAGAATCCACGGGCTAAGCCACCACCGGCGAAGCAGGTAATATTACGAATTTAGTCTGGGAACTCCGGCACATGCCTATCGGCGCTCGCTCGCACATCACGTCCTGCTAAAGGAACACTTTCCAAGTATTCCAGAAACAAGTTCTCAGGAACTTGGGATACGTGTCACCACTGAGCCTGAGACCATGCAGTACTGAGAGGTGTTATCAGGCGCGCAGGCTGGTTACAACGCCAAGTACCCAAGTTGCATATCCGCCCCCTACACATTGCCACTGCTATTAGTAGCTTAACTGTGGACGTTAGAGAAATGTTCCTGGATGAAATAAGCTCCATTTGTATTCATACACCCCACTATTGTGTTCATTAGCATTTGTGCGAGTACACCTGGTATAATAGTAGAGCGTGCTCAGGTAAAATCTAGTAAGCCAAATAAAACATGTTTTACAGACGTACATTCCAACGAAGCTTCGTAGATCAGACGGTTAGGTGCCCTCTTCTCGTCTCGGAGATGGCCGGATGGAATCCCAGGGCCCCAGGATTTTTTGAGTTCACTTCAACAAGAAGCAACGGGGGAAACAAAGCGAAAAGACTGTTTATGACACCAGAAACATAACGGCTGTGTGGAGGTGCAGCCGAGAAGGACGATTGGAGCCATTCCTCTGATAGGCGTCTCGTTTCTTATTCTTTGCTGCCCGCTTAAGCAGAGTTTTCAGGTCTTGAAATTCCTTCCGGCTGGCCGTCTCGATAACTAATATCACCTTCGTGAACAGAACCGCTCTTTTTACCAATTACGAAGACTAGTCTTGGTCTATGGTGTGCAATCATAGCTTGTAGTTTTATTTATCAATTCATTCGTTCCTGATACAATATAGTGTTCATTTGTAGAAATTTGTCAAATCACTCAAGTAGATGGGAATAGTTCCGACGGGGACAAACTGATTCTAGAAGACGCGTGAGGTGCGAGGGCGTTACTTCCCGCTGTCATCCGGTCATGCGGCCACCATATTGGATACCATTATGTTGGTAGCGAGTATGTCACCATATTTATAGCCAGTGTGTCGCCATATTTGTAGCCAGTATGCCGCCATCTTTGATGCCAGTAAGACACTATCTTGGACCGCCATTTTGGTATTTTGTTTTTTCATGATATTGCATTCCGGGGATTTTCTCCGAGTGCTCCCATTTTATCTTGTATTCTTTCTCTATATGTCCTTATTTTCTTTCTCTTTCTCTCTCTGGCATTCCGAGGGTCTTCGCCGAGTGCTCCCATTTTTTTCTTCCTTCCATTAATCTTTTCTTTCTTTCTCTTTCGTTCATTTGCTTACATCGGCTGTTACTGGAAAATACCATCCTCATTTTTCGTCTATCATTTGTATATATATGTTGCATGAGCTCTACTCCGCCATCTTTGTTTACAATTACATGGAGACCACCATCTCGGATTTTTCGTTTGTCATTTGTTTACATATTTCACATGCATTCCACTCCACCATATTTGTTTTTCGTTTGTCATTTGTCTCTCACATTTGTCGCATGCGCTCCACAGCCATCTTGGTTTTATTGTTTGACGTTTGTTTCCCACATTAGTTCTACAATTACCCGCTAGGTGGTACGCCACTCGAAAGATTAGTCGATCTCGTTCAAATTAGTTCTGGCGTTGGCCGCTAGGGGAGCTTCTTTTTTAGAACTCAATATACCCTCTGGAATGGTGCGGGGTCAGCCTGGCTGACTTTGGACCACGAAACTAATGCCTTAGACCACTCAGCTATCGCGACATACGCTGGGACACTAGTTTATAAATAGTGTATAGCTTAGGGACTAATAATTACTATCTTATATCTCATTAAAGACTTATTAGTATTATATAATTGTTACGTATTTTATTTACATATAATAATTTTAAGTGTATTTTTTACGTTTTTATTTTATTATTAATATATAATTATTTATACATATAAATACTTTTGAATTATAATATTTAAGTTTTTCATTATTATTTAGGTTTAACTTACATATATATTATTTAAGATTTAAATTATAAACTTTATAAGTATTGTATTTCTTATTTTACTAATATTATTTAAGTATAAGTATTTTAAAAATATTTTTATTAATTTTCTAAGTGTTTGAAGTAATATGTCAACAGATTCGTATTTTTTTTTAGAAATATAAGAAAATGCTGTAAGAAAATTATATGATTACGTGACTATGACCAGGGCCATATTGGATTTTTTATAAACATATAAAAACTGCATTAGTAGATATATGCCAAGAGTTATATATTATGAAAGTTGATAATATGCATATTTTCGAATTTTATTTAGATATAATAATTTTTTTGACTATCCCAGACGTAAGTATTTACATGTAGGTACTTTATACTCTATGTTGAACTTGGAATATTTCCTATCCCTATGCTAGGACTTGTAACTTTTTTCCAACATACCATCCCATAATCATACATAGCACTTCAGAAAAAAAAACTTCCTAACTTCACCTAACCTAAGATAACCTAACCTAACCACCAGTCCAAGTAAAAATTCTATTTAGTCACCTTCGCTATCCACTTTTTGTCGTACGCTCTCCACACAACTGCGTAGGATTTGGATTATTTTTTAACTTCGCCACTACCAGTCTATCCCATGTCAGGACCATGAGTATATTTTATTTTATTACTCTCGACATTCGGTTATCATAACCACCACACTCTAGTCATTGCCATGCCACTCTTACTTAACAACAATATCGATAGTCGAATGATACTGAGTACCAAAGCAGATATAATACCTTTCACCATGATATTACCTTACTTCATTTATGGTATTAACAATACAGTCCTAAATACTAGATACCACCCAACCATACCAGCTAAACATTCGGCCCCTCTCATACTAACTAAACATAACATCAAACCATTCCGCTCTTACATTCTAACCACAGAATTAAACCATGCTCCTCACACCATCGAAGCTACACTTTTGGCATACTACCTTAATTAACTGAACATGTGATCAATTTATACCAGGTTTACACTTAATATGTTTTTAAATTTAGAATTGCGCGAATTTGTGGATTAAATAAACTCATGAATCGTTATCAATTTTTAGAGTGGTTTGGGGCTTAAGGTTTATGTAGTGTAAATATAAAGTCTATTGTCTCGCAAATACGAAGTCCATGATATAAGAAGGTGGACAGTTTAAAAAGTTTGTAAGAAAGTATATTTAGTATGGGTGCTGAAGGTAATGGTAACTGTTGGTATCCAGCAGTGACTTTCGTTAATATGTGACGTAAAAATATTATGGAACTAAATAGTTTTAAAACTCATGTAATCTGACAATGTGAGCAAAATTAATTAATATAATGTAAATTGGTTGGAAATTCTCGAATAAGTTTTGTATCGAATCAATTTGGTATCTACAAGTTGAGATTAACCCAGGGTTTTGAATGTGAGTCAATATCAGGCTTTTCCTTCATGTTGAAAATGTATTTAAAACACCCCACACTTAATTATGAGACATTTTATAATTATATATCGTAAGCAAATGAGGTATGTGCTTGTCAAGGGTATAGTGGTTTGTTATCACAAAATCATAGCGGTTACTTTTGATGTGCGGATATTTTATGGTTTTCAGACTTTACTTGAATTAGGTATTAAATACTACCAATTGTCTTTAAGGCTCGTCTACTATCAAAAATGTCATAATACTGGCATTAAACACAGCTTAAGAAAAAGTACACTGTAGGCGGAACATTAATTTCTATGGCTCTCTGACTGGCTGGTATTTAAAAAAATGCATATTTTAAGAAATTACATACAGTCGAGAGGCATTAAAAATTACATGTCGGTTGTCAACAAGCCATAAGTATTTCGTATGAACAGTCCTTAGCATCGCGGCTTGACATCGTGGCGCGGCTTCGAACCACGCCACGCTTTTCCTTAGACGGGCGGTAATTCAGCACAGCGGTGTGTGAGAACGTAAGTCCGGCCCATGGCGCTTGCGGATATGTAACACATGTACGCGACTAACCCGTGGGATAACTTCACAGCGCGCATGATGACTCAAGCTGGGCGGCGTTAAGTTCTGCGGAACCGACATAGTATTGCACTGCGAAGGTGGCATGATGCGTCACGGAGTTCGTGGGAAAGACGAGCATTGACGAGTCAGAGACCACGTCGCGCAAAGACGGGAGCTGGTCTCCGGCTTAAAGTATTTCGCGTGAACTAAAGACTTTTGAAAGTAAGGTGCATATACTATTACAACCATCACAAATGATAACATAAAATAGCCCGACGACTCTCGAGAAGTCTCAGAACCTGTAATCACCATGCTTAAAGTGTAGGGCGACGCAACGGTCCTTCAAAAACCTTCACGAAAAGACAGACAAAAGTAGGTATAGGATGTTCACGGTAAAGTGAGAACTTTTTAAGGCCCTTCATAATATTCCTTTCATCCAATTTCGATCTTCCTGCTGCTTTTTAATATAAACATTGCAACGAGACCAATAAACGCAGTGAATACATTCCACCACCCTCAATATTTATAGCCTGAAGTTGCAGTAAGATATATTTATTAGTTATTAATGCCTGTTGGAGGGGCCTTAAAAAGTGCTCACTTTACCGTGAACAGCCTATAGTAGCGTCTATAGATGTTGAGAGAAAATAACACACAGCAATAAACTCTAAATAATGCTTGAAAACCATATTCAATGTAACAAATATTTCATGTTATAAGGCTCGGGAAACCTTCAAAATATTACGTTATAATAGCAATGAATGCTTTCAACACGACAACTTACACCACAATATTCCAGATATCAAGGCTGTGAGCCGCTTCTAGAGCGATTCTTTTAAACGTCGAAAATAATGCTGATAGTACCTGGCAATCAAATTCCAAAAAACTCCTGACCACGCTTCTGGTTAGCATGAACAAATGGGGTTTTTTTGACTTAAGAACGGCCCTCACAATTGACGGCCTAAATAATACTTTAATAGAACCAGGCTGAGCAATGAACAACTGCCAAGATACTGCTCTCAAAATCTTACGAATACAGTAATAGAAACTGGGGCTTCATATTACTCAAGCAGATTACCATAACAATATATGTGACGAAAGCTGAGTAGATTAATCATTAATTTTCCGTGGTGATAGTCACCGAATAATGTGTGTCATTCTTTTTTTTAAATGGTACATTTGGTCAGTCTCGTACAGTAGTCCTTGGCAGCTTCGACTTGAATCCCATCCATTACGTACTGGACATGATTCCCGGCGGGGTCGTCATGGATTTTTTGACTTTGCTTGTGCTGTTTTCTCGAGGGGTCTAAATTTCAACAATTAATTATTTTATGCAATCACATTTTTTTAAGCATGGAACTTTTATTTTCTCTATTATCCCCAACATTTTTGACGACTCCAAACATGAAGTATTCAGTATTTTACCAATAATTATTTCTTAATAAAAAAACATTTAAGGACAGTCTTTCAAAGAAATATAAAAAAATGCATCATACATTCTTATACACTAAATGTGTTCAATAAAGTACAACATGAGGAAAACGCATATACAAATTGAAAAAAATTTATCTCGTACACTTTGTTTTGTGTATTACAAGACACTGTTCCCCAGCGAGTCCTGATTTATCGTGAGTAATCGGTATAATGCTTAACATACTGTTTGCAGACATGAACTTTGTGAGTGATTATTTGTCTGTTTACGAGGTTATACACACCTAATATATAAATTAAAAAAATATCTGTCATTTAGGTGTGGTGTAGAGCCTCTAGTTCGAATACCAACATGGGCATTGGACAATTTTTAACGATTTTTTACGTGATTTTCTAAGCTTTATTTGGATGAAGTGAAACTTTAGCAGGGTCGCAGGGTGGATTTAACTGATGCAGCGTACAACTGCTAAATTATCGTGATATCCGCGGACAAAGATGGCGAAGATGTATGTAACACAAATAATTTAAATATTTTTAAGCTTATACAATGTATATTTCAAAAATTACGTTCCATCATTTCGTGCGAACGGCTTAGACAGTGAATTCCATGTACTGAATCCTGCATTAAAAAAAAAACTATTATTTCGTTTCAAAACTATATTCTATTTGTAGGCCGGAGAAAGCAAATTATATTTTAATTACTTTTTTTTTTTGCATTACAGAAGCCGAACAGTGACTAAAAAATTTAGGGCTAGCAAGAACATTAGTAATTAGAAAAAAATATGTATGAACAGGTTGGGCTGCACTTAATATACTATCCCGAGTATATTCGTTCACGTATAACATGTTGCATAGTAATCATAATTTGTGCTGGAGAAGGGTATATTTTTCCTGGCTAATGCTATTGGCTACTGTTTGCGCCAAGCACCTACTTAAAACCTTTCCACAGGCTCCAAATTGTCAGTTGTTAAAAGAAATTCGTAGGTACAGTTCACGTAAAATATTTCCTCTATTTTGCAACACCTGGTGCGAAAAATTATGCGTAAGTTAACGAAGTCTTGAGAGTTGATGAGTGTGGAGCAGAACAGGATACGGGAGATCACCGAGAAAAACCTGTAAGAGGTAAATGAGCTCTTGAGAGGCGATGAGGATGGAGTATAACTGGAATGCAAGGACTGGGAGAAGTAGGAGATCACCGAGAAAACCTTGCCAACTATTGGAATAAGAATTTACTTCTTGGCTAAAAGTTTCACTTGATCGGCACATTGTAAATTGTTTAAACGTACTGTTTATTTCGTAGTTAATAAACACGTGCCTAAATTTTGGACGATTACCTCACTAAAATCACTTGTCGGCCACTAATACGAAGTAGTTTACTTGCGGACTTATGAAATTAACAAATCACTTGAAACCAGCAAATTTAAACTTCACAATGTAAATACCTTTCGCCAACACTTCGCGATGGTCGCAGAAATTGGCGGCCCACAACAAAAAAACTGAATAAATTGCATTTTAGTGCTGAACAGTTGAGAATCGAACAGAATGCCTACTGACAGTTTTTGTTCCTTAAGAACGACGAGAAAAAAAAATGGCAGTGCACTATTCCCACTCTTTATTTACGTACAGATCAGTCGTTATACTTTCCACATTTTTTATATTTCTTCCCTCGCAGTTTACTCCATTACAGCTGTCAAAACCTTGTTGTTTTAACTAAGCTGAGCTCGATTATTTATTCGTCCTGACCCTTCGTATAATTAGTATGGACTCCACTCCCGTGCTGTTCTCTCGGAAGAAGATTAATGTTGAGATTTGGGATAAAATATAGTTATATCGGAAGTTGGTTGGTACTACTGGAAATATGCATGTATTGGGCCAAACGGAAATGATGATTTATCCATAAGTAATAAATAAATCTATATCGGTCGTAATATTTTAGTGGTTTTTAATTATTTTTAAAATAATTATGATTATGATTATGATATATTTGCTATTAAAAGAGAGGCAATTACACAAACATACATAAATACACGCCACTGATTAACCCACATCCCTGTGACAGCCGACAGTGGTATCAGTTCCCGTAGTGAACTTACTAGGAGCATGCCACACTTGTGGTGGCATCAAACTGTAATTAAAAGAGAGGCAATTACACAAACATACATAAATACACGCCACTGATTAACCCACATCCCTGTGACAGCCGACAGTGGTATCAGTTCCCGTAGTGAACTCACTAGGAGCATGCCACACTTGTGGTGGCATCAAACTGTAATTGAAAAGTTGATTTAAGATCGAACATGCAGGCAATCAGCCTGTATTTGGCCACTACTATTTAAGTTAGACAGATTTAATTAGTAATTACATGAAATTAATTGGTATATAATTCAGAAACATTTCTGTATTATAATTTTTAATGCCAATTACTATTTTCTTCTACACCGACATAATAATGTGCATACTGCAACAACCATCAGCTGACACAGTACTTTATAAATGGTGGTGAAGCACATTTTTTTTAGTTTACAAGTTCTCCTTGAGTCACTGAGTAATAAGTGCCTCTTCACTATTTTTCTGAAGGAAAAAAAAAAAAAAAAAAAAAAAAAACAAAAAAAAAAAAACCACACACACTTCAAGGTTGTATTGGTCCTGATTCACCTTACAAGTGAATAAATTCGCTGTCAGTGGTCACAGTGTGTAAGTGAATAAGTATTTTTATGTGTGTGGCACTATAGCTTGGTTTGAAACTGTGGTAGGGCAATGAACATTGTGTTCGTAGAAGTAATTCTCAGAACATCAATGACGATTGCAAAATACATGTTTCTTTAAAGCTACGAAATCACCGCGAGATTTCTCTCCTCCTTCTTCTCGTCCCTCTCCTCTCCAATGTATGATATACATCATGCAGAATTTAATATTGAAAAAAAAAAACTCAAATACTATTAATTTTAGTACACAAATTAACCTCGTATTTTTTCCTACGTAGTGTATGAGTAAGGAGGGGAGGGGATGGTGCCTGGCTAGTGAGAATGCGTGACCGGGAGGCAGGGAAGTTGGCCAATGGAAAAGCTGGTTTGGGAGGGAGGGTAAGTCAACCAATAAAAATGCTTGGTCAAAAATCATTACCTTATATGGCACATAGATTCTGAGAGAATCATTGGCCGGGAAGGAAGTTAAACAATAAAAAAGCTTGGCCAAATATCATAACGTTATATGGCACATAGTTCCTGAGAAAATAAGTAGATGAAAGCCAGGAGGGAGGGGAAGTCGGCCAATGAAAAACGCTAAGGTAACTAGAGGAAATATTTTCCTTAGATTACTCCACATCTCCAACTATTTTTCTAGGATACATAAAGGCAGAAACATGATCAAATCTATCAATCTGATATCAGTGCTTGCCGTCTGCATAACCCAGTGACCTTTTGCTTCATCGCCTTTTTGCATCTAATGAGTTACTGTGAGGTTTTATGCCTTCCAGTTTTGCTTCGAGTATTTGCTCGCTAAGGTATGTTATGTTTTCAAGTAAACTTTTATAACTGGTATAAATTAATTTTGTTAAAAAATGAGCTCTTAATTTTTAAAAGTAAATGACTGATTGTTTAGCAGCGAGCTCTTTAAATAAAGTCTTAATGAAAATTATTTTTTAAATTAGCTCTTAAATCACATAAGTAAGTGAATGATTGTTTGCCAGAGCACTCTTTTTTGCAAACGATTTCTAAAATAAAATTTATTTGCGTACATGTTACAATGCAAAGTTATTAACTACGTTAATTTTATTTGATGCAATGCTTGTGTCAGCAAGTACGTCAGCCCTTAGCCAAAGGTTGGTGCTTGGTCTGCCAGACGACATCGGAGCAAGTCAGCACCGACTGTCAGTTGTCGCATGTTCTACATTCTTTTGAAAGTATGTACTAGCACTGATATTAAGAGATATATATTTTTGTTTTATTTTTTAAACGTGCATTGATTCTTTGTAGGTCATCGCAGTCAGCAGTCGCAGGTCCTGCCAATTCCTGGAGTTGTTGATTTGTCGACTTGCGGTCAAGCCTGTACGTCCGTAAAGAAACCACAGCATCTTCGTTCTAATACAAGCTGTGAGTATTTATGAGTATGAGACAAATATTTTGTGTGTGATTTTTTATAACATAATGTTTTTTACATTATGTGGTGAACTTTTGTCCAGGTGAAGTGACTTCCTTGATCGGGCGTCAGAGAGTCCCCTTGAATCAAATCGTCGGTTTCATTGAAGTCCCTAGCAATGCAGCCTATCGTTGTTAGAAGAGAGTGACTGCAGTCTTCCTTTTCTTATTCTGGTAAGTAACTCTGCTGCCTACATTCAAAACGGTTTGTGAGGATTTTAACTATACTCGTGAAAAAATTTAGTGCTGCTTTAAAAAGGGGTCAGAAATATAACAATATAATTCTGTTTTTAAAACTTATATCCCACTGATGAATTTTTTTTAAAGAAGTGTTTTCTATTCATTGTGTAAATATACTCATAGTTTTACACATGATAGCCTTGTATTACAAATTACATAATTGAGAACGGTACATAAAATTGCTCTTATAGAAAATTGATGAATTAATAATTAGGCCAAAAATTAAAAAAAATATATAATTTATGAAAAAAAAAAAATTATACTTTGTCAATACAAGGATTAGAACTCAATCACAAGACCAACTCGACTCACGACTTATGTTTATTGTAAATATAGCTGCAAGTACCTATCAAAATATTAAATATGTTACTTGATTAATAAGGATATATATTGCGAGTTATGTGTAGCTAGCAAATAAGTCATAGAGTCACGTGATATTTTTTTTTTTTTTTTAGAATTATTTGAGTTATTTTAAATGTTCTCAAACTTGCAATACATTTCTTTTGCACGCAACGACACTTTACACAATGCCCCTAGTTTTTGTACAAAATGGCTATATACCGTTTTGCATTGATGAGTGTCCACCATTTTATTCAAACTCATGGATAGAGGTCAGTATAGTATAAACATTTCTTACAGTCTGTTTCTAACATGCCCCTTGTAGTTTTTACAAACGAGTAGTTTTACAAGAGAAATAATTGTATTATTACCTGTACTTATAAAATTACAAACAATTTCTCATTAAAAATTAGAGTGTGCGCAGGCTTTCTTGTCATTTTTATTTGCGTATTAATTAAAACATTTATATCCAGCTTCGCCATTTTGCATTAATGCTATGTCCATATTATTTATATTATTCGTGACCATATGTTGCAGCTTTTTTATTTTAAAAAGTAACTACATTTGTTGATAAAATATTTTTTTTCAATGTGTTGTGCCGAGAAATTTGCTATAACACTTTTATTCCCAATCATATATAACTTGCCTATAGTATGGAGGTTCTTTGAGAAATAACTTTATTCCATTTGTTGAAACATTTTTATAAAAAGTTCTGCTACACAGTTCAGTACTAAATTTTACTTGGAAGTTACACAGGTTTTGTTGATATATAAATTTGTTCAGTAATTATACTTTTTTCCAGCTTGCATTAATGCTATGTCCACAACATGGAACGTCACCTTCGAAGCTGCAATAGAGTCATACGGCATAAGGCAGCTAGCAACTGCAAATTTTGTAATGCTCAATTTACCAACATATCAAATGCGCGAAGGCATGAGGCAAGCTGTTGATTCAACCTGGAGAAGAAGACATACGCATGCGAAGACTGCGGGAAAGATTCCACGAGGGCAGACACATTAAATACCCACTCTAAGTAGTGCACCGGTCCAGTACCTATACCTGCGAGGAGGGCCAAACGTAATGTCACCCAGTAGCAGTACCTATACCAGCACCTCATCCAAGAATCGTCATGGGTTCCAGACAGCTGACGGCCTACGGTTTTGTATTGACCTAGACCGTATTTAGAGGCGATTTGAAGACTTATGTGCCAGAAATTAAGAGCGAAGAGGCCAAAGATGTGTGCACATACATTGAGGGACTGAAGCAAAACAGGAAGAAATATTTGAAAATGGGCCAATTAAATTCAATTTGTTCCTGGAATGCGACTATTGAAACCTGAGCCCCACGAAGAGAACATTCGTAGGGCCGGGCGGGTTCTAACTCAAAGGGGAGGCCGCCTTTTTTGGTACCAAAAGGATGAATTTATTGAAAGGGTTAGTAAAATTGATTGTAAGGGTTAATCAAACTGATTGAGAGCATTAATCAAATTTATTGTAAGGGTCAAACAAATTGATTGATAGAGTTAAATAGATTGAAGCGGTTAATTAAAAATGATTGAAAGGGTTGATTCTTAATCGGATTTAATCCGATCAAAATTTTTAATCAGATTTTAATCCGATAAAAATTTTTAATCCGAAATATTTTTTGTTTGGTGTAAGAGTGTGATAATCGTATAGTTCTTCATTTTATTTATTTCTTTTTTGGGGTGGGGAGTAGCTCCGGTAGATGTTGTCAGGACGACGACTGGCACACGATGAGGCATGGCGTGTTGGAGACAGGGTGTGTGTGTGTGTGTGTGTGTGTATATATATATATATATATATATATATATATATATATATATATATATATATATATATATATATGTTGTGTGTGTGTGTGTGTGTGTGTGTGTGTGTGTGTGTGTGTGTGTGGCGCGCGTGTGTTGAGTTTGGGCAAAAGTGGCCTAAGTGCTAATTTTTTGGGTTGGTAGTGATATTGTTCATAGACGGTGGTGGAGATAGGCGATTATTGGTAATAGTAATTAAACAGAAAGAGAAAACAACATATAGTTAACACATGAGAGAAATTTCGGAGTGTTTAAACGAAATATATTTCAAACGATTTCTGCATATGAATCAATAGCACGAGAGAGAATTATATGTATGTGAATAACCTGGTGTCGACAAGTGCTAAACGATCACAACTACGTGAGCGTTCTAAACAAAATGTATTAATTAAAATAAGCGAAAATGTCCCTATCAATATATAAATTAAACAGCTAACGAACATAAGTACGTGACTATCACTAAACGAATTACGGAACCCAGCTATCTCCGTTTTTTTAATAAATGAAATCGCACAAGCATCTTTCACAAAACACGTATATCTATGAGACCTATGAGACTGGTGAGGAACTTCTGAAACGGAATCCATATGTTAGAATAAATTAATTTATTAACATGCGTAAAAAATAAAATGTTAAACACTCATGATTTCAATATATGCCAATTAGCTCGAGAGGTCTCTGCAGCACTGACTTGGATATACCACTTATGTCAACTTATAAGCTGAATGAGGTGTTGAGAGCAAACATAACCTGCGCTGGTCTACGTTTGATTATAGACTGAGGTGAAAAAATCGGAAATGAACGAAAATACTAAACGAATGTTTCAAAATAAATTAAACTGCTAACGAACACAAGTACATGGCAATCACTAAAAGAATTACGGAACCCAGCTATACTGTTTTTTAAATAAATGAAATCGCAACTGGAGCTCTCCCAAAACACATCTGTCCTCCTGGGAGGCTGGTGAATAAATGACTGTAGTGTATGACATGCACTGGCTTATAAGCTGTTATATACGTGGAGCGCGGCCGATAGGCAACTGAGTTAAAACTACAGCAAAATTTTGAATATGACTGATAAACGAATTACAGAACCTATTCCCCTATTAAGCTACTATTAACGACTTGATCACACTACATCCTTCAACAGACAATGAAACAATAATTTAAAAAACTTGCACAGAATATTTAACGAAAGTTTCTCTACTGCAAGAAGATTAATTCATGTTTGTGAAAGAGTGGAATTTAAAAAAAAATACCTTTTAGTTATGTTTTCTGAGTTTGGGTTAAGTATGAGTGTGTTTTATCATCAGGCATCTTCATGTTGAATCTTCAGTAGCAGTATTAGTTGTAATCTGGTTGCTGTGGAGAAAAAATATTCTTATTTCAAAGTTCGCTGAACTCTGCCACTACTTGCTGCAGAGTTGAAGGTAAGTGGAAAAATGTTCTTGGAGCTGTGGTGTGTCGCTAAGAAGTCTTTCTACCTGGCCCTGAAAAGGTGTTTGTGTCACTTGACTCTTGGTTCCGTTAAATTCCCCAGGGTTCTTCAACTTGACCAGCAGGCTGGCAAGGTTTTCTCGAGATACTAGTCTTTTCTTAATTTCATTCATTCAGATGTATCCGATTCTTTTCTCCATCACTTTTGTAATTTTCCCCTTCAAAGTTAGTTTTTATTAAATTTCTTTAATGGAAATTTCATGATTTAATATATATATTATTCTCTCCCTCATCAAGAAGAAAGCAACAATATGATATTCTTTCGTGAAATACTTTCAGTTACTTGAGTTTGAATACAAACCAAAACTGATACTCACCTACTCATTTCATGTTTACCAAGAATATATTCTTGTTTAGCAATAGTAAATAAACACTCATCATTCACAAGAGATATAAGGATATGATGAATTTTCAAACTAATAAAGAACAAGTCAGATCATAACATTTTTACATATAAAATTTTATTCAGAATATTTTTTTCTCCAAAAAATCATCTTTAAGAGCTAAAATATTTACAATTATTTTACAACAAACATTGACACACTAAAATACATTTTCCAACAAACTTTTTTTAGCAAATAAATATCTACAAAAACACTTTTCATAACTTTAAAACAAACATAACAAGATAATCAAATTTACAATAAACATCTTACAAACTAAATTACCAAACATATTTTGTCAATGGCATTTTAACAAAAACAAGACTTTTATGAATGACATTTTAATAACAAGATACCTACAACTACAGTTACAATTTTCTGCAATAAAGCTGTGTACATCAACAAACATTTTCAAAGCTATGAACATCTTAACACTATTTCTGTTTACTACTACTACTACTACTATTCAAAATCTTCTTACACAAATTACATAATAAATAAAAAGAACAAAAAATGATATATACAATACAAGATTAACAAAATATTTACAAATATACTACAGTGTTGTGGTAGACATCATTTTCTTATTTTTTTCAGTGATTATTTACATAATGATGCAAAATTAAGCATTCATTTGTCACATCCAGGATATTTTCCAGACACTCACACACACAAAATGACTGGTTACAACACACACTCACACGCACACAGATTCGAGATGATGTTTTACCACACTGTGAATTTCTTATTATTATTTGGCAAGTGGGAAAGATATTGAAGACAGTTGTATTCTTGATATTGTAGTTGGACATGCCTTACAGCATTGATGGTGTTGCAATAGTTGTTGCGAACAGTTGTAGATATTTGTAGACATTTTAGACAATTGTAGATATACTTGAAGTTGGCTGTGGAACAGGAGATGCATGCAGTGGTGGCAGATGGATGTCATTGGCGGTGTGGTGCTGGCAGTTGTGGTGTCGTGGGCAGGCTGTATTTATTGTGGTGCTATAACTATTGTAGGGAGGAAAAAAAAATGTTTACCTATGTATTCTGTAGTACCTCAAAGGTAAGGTTGATAATCCATCTGCCTCAATGTACCGCTTATCATCCATACCTGACAACACTACCTTTGCTATGTGTTCGGTGTAGACTTCATGAGCACGCGAACGGAACTGATATTGGGTCCCCAAAACCCTTGTGCAATTTTTGAGGCAATCTCGATAATCCTCGTACCTGAGTGACTGTAACACGTTAGGTTGTACACCCTTCGCCTTACATATACATTGTTCAGTCGCAACAAAGTATGCATAAAGCTTAGGACGAAAACCCACAAAGTGTGTGATGATGCGACCAGCGCATTGTTCTCCTGAGGGAATTTTTGCGGGTTATCGAGCACATAGTTGGATACATCAAACCACACCTTTAAATATAGTGTAATTATGTTATAGATGTGATCACAAGCAACAGAATATACCAAGGAATCGGTGTCACATTAGAGGAGGTGCAAGGCTGGTGGAAGAAATTTGGTACACATGTACCGATCATGGAATTCATAGAGGGTTAATTGTGATAGATCAAGAATGGCAACACCAGTGTACAAAGGTTTCTTGAATGCAACAGAACTCTTTGACATTTCGATAAGGACAAGTTTCCATTGATAATCTGCCTTGCCTGGATTGTTTGACACCCTATTAGCTCTGCAACCCCATGTATTGTGTCATGCCTCTAAGCATCTCTTATGTCCCTTTCCTGGCGGACATTCTGCAATGTTTTTACATAAACGGAATTATTCATTAACTCGAAAAACGATTTTTCGAATTCGTTCGCAGCTTGGGCATGTTTCTCAATGTTAAACTAGATGTAAGGAGCCATATAAGCCTTCTGCTCAAAGCACTAAATGCGATGAACAGAGCCAAGTGTGGCTCCATACATCAAGTACTACATCAGTGTTTCCCCGTATATAACATATTTCTTTTGGCACGAGTGTCAAAATAAGTTTCTCATGCGAGCCGATCGGGGGTATGCCATTTTCTGGGGCCAGAGGCAGATCAGATAGTGCATAATGACATTCCTCCGGAAAAGACAGATCAACTTCCACGAAAAAACAAGTGTGACCATCATTCACAGTGTTAGAAAAATCCCACATTGAAAACACGTCAGCCTCGAACCACTCGAAATTACCAATCGGAAGCTTGGTTAGCATCGTATGAATGTGCAGCCCGTTGTCATCGAATAAGCATATATATTTCGATGCCAAACTGTAGTCGTAGTCCTCACCCATGTCAATATTGTTGGCTTCAGCAAGTCTTTTTGAAATCTGGGTAATGCCACCCCTAACCCCGCGTTCTACAAAAAGCTACATGTCTGGATCTGTCAACAGCTCTAGCCGCACACATGTCATTGACAATAAAGCATCCCATGAAAGAGACGGAGCTGTGACATACATGGCGGGGTCAAGACCGTATAGAGCAAAACATACGGTCCTGAAATTCTCAAATACATCAGTTATCAAACAAGTGTCCACACATAAGTATTGAATGGCATACTGCAGCAAGTTTATACAGTTTAACTTATCCCATGCTGCTTGGGCATGAGCATAATCCACATCGCTAATGCCATCACCTATCATCACATTATGAAATGCGTCCTTTGATGGGAGTGATTTGCACATCAGACTGTCTGGCGACTTAACAACGTCATAACGAAAAACTCCCTTCCGTTTTGCCAATTCGAATTGAGTGTTGTCTGGAAACATCGAGCGGGTGATACTCAATTGCGCAGGTAGTAAATTGTCTGCCAAAGTTTCCAGAGAGGCGCTCATGAATTGGAATGAATCAATAAATCGTAACTTGAAATATTGCACCATTCCATTGAAAATAATCCCATTGGGAATTTGTTTGGTAATACATTTGTATTTTTCAAGGGACATTCCAATCGAATTTTACCTTATTTTCGATTACCATGGTTCCGTTGGGTTGTGGTATGTGACGTTCAGCCAAAGGCTATATAAGAAAGTGAGCATCATAGTTTTGCAGGTTATGAAAAACAGCGATAAGTTGTCATTTGGGCAGTCTGAAATTCAAGTTGCACTTATTATGTGCGCGATCTCTGGTTTCACCCATCAGATGGTCATGATCGACCACAGTAACATCTGTACCGAGCCTTTCTTTACAAATGTGACAACTTTTTTGAGCCACCAACCTAGCTTTATCAGCAAGGGTTTCTGGCTTCATCGGAACAATCGCGCTGTAGATTCATGCAACCAACTTTGTAAGTTCAACTAATTTATCAACTAATTGGTACATACTATCAGCACCCACAAACTCAAAGTAGTTAGATAAACTTGGATTGTATGAGTAGATCAACACAATTCTACAAGCATATGGAACATGTTGGTTGATGGTAGTTTATTAATAGTTTCATCATTAGGTAAACAAGTGGACATGGTTTTAAAGCAACTTTCAACGTTGCAGTAGGTCACGAAACCCAATCTCTGCTGTTTGCTGTAATCTTTAAATTCCAAGTACTTGTTGTTCCCAGTGGGGAAAGGACTGTGAACAACATTTTGTTGCTGGCAAACAATAGCGTGACTCGCAAGTTTCTCCTCACTTACAAAGTATTGGAGACAATGATCGCAAATAATTTTTTTGTTTTTATTCTTATTCATCTGACTACCAACCAGCTAGGAAAAATTCCTAATACAGACAAAATGCAAATTAGCTGCATTTCCACTAGCGCGAATCGCCAAAATATTCACATGTTTGTCATGACGTACAGGAGAAATACCCTTGTGTACTACAACCTCACCCTTTTCGCAAGTTTCGTCAGCTATATATAGCTATCTTTGTCCACCACACAGTACATATTGATAGAAATAGAATTTTCTCCCCGAGCTTACATGTATCTTGTATGACTACAGGTGTCGACAGGCATCCAGTATTCAGAACCTCGTGAGGATTTGGATATGAAGTAAGTAATTATCTCGCCATTCAGTATGACAGGAAACAAAGATGCTATGATGTCGTAGTGTAAACACAATCCCTCCAGCAGTGTACATCGATACAAGCTTTCCTCTCAGCAAGAAATTTTGATAATTTAGTATGTGCAGCACTGATGGTGAACGAACAGTATTGAGTCACATGGACATCCATGGAAATCATTATTTGCACATTCCAGCCAGATCCATGCACACTAAACACCTCAAGTCTCTTTGTGATATTAGGGACAATGTCATCATCATAGATTAAACCCACATCAGTCAGGGTGATGCCATTATCAAGTTTAATAAAGGGGCCTTACACCTCTGGAAAAAAGGAGAAAATTCCCAGTCACTGTTAAGTCAATCGTTAACTATCCGCATGTCATTTAGTCTTCCCGCGAACGCCGTATCCATGAGCTCGTATGTCAGGACTGACAAAGCTTCCACTGAGGCTGGGGAATCGGAAAACGAATTATTTTCCGGCTCCCTTGGTGAAATATTGTTAATCGACTGGGAAGTCTGTTGTGAAACGAATCGAGTACTCTACGAATCGCAAGAATTTTCAGAGTCTGGTAGAAATATAACTGAAGTGCCTCGTAGTTCTGAAAACAGAGAAAAATTAGCCCACTTTATCCCCTTACCACGACATAGTTGAAATTAATTATATAATACTATCATAAAACATTGTATTCCTTAATATAAATAAAATTTGATGAGGGAAGTGTTTTTACAAAATATACGGGGGACGAGACTGTCTAAAGCCTCGTGGACAAAGCCAGGTAATAGATGGTCGAGAATTGAGTGCATGGTAGAGCGAGCGAAACTTAATTATCAAGAGCTGATGAGGGTGATGCGGTCATAGTCGGAGCAGTCTACAACGCGGAAGAAAGTTTAAGCCTTGCGCGCAAAGTGGGCAGGAGAATGAAAAATGTTTTATTTAACTGCTGCTGCCCACAGAGTACGCCACGTCCAGGCATGCTCCCATTTCCCCACCCTAGCCGACATCCTCCCCTTCCCCTGCTATCACACATCGCACAGACCCTATAGTCGTTTGTGTGCATGCGTGCCGGCATGCTTCACCCCGCCTCTCTGACAACTTCACTCCATGATGCGAATTCCCATCACACAGCTCTAGCCACTATAAAATTAACCATATCCCGCGACCTGCCTTGCCTATCTTTCACAACTATTACGTTTAAAGCAAGCAGACCTCGTTTAGAATATAACATTGCAATTTAAACTCATGCTATTGCATTGGTACTTAATGCCAGTTTGAAAACCATTTGTTTAAGAGGAAAATTTAACATCATAAATGCACTTTAAAAAAAAAATATGAGTTACTCGACACCGTCAAAATTAGTGTACATCATCAAAAAACAAAACTTCTGTACAACATGAAAAACATGTATCAATACAAGACAGTTAAAAATTTATGTATTTTACACTGTCAAAAATACTTTCTAGGGTACACTGTAAAAATGGATTATATCATCAAAACATTTTAATAAATTTTGTAATGAATTTTGTCTAAACATATTAGCAAGGGAGTAACACTCTATACTAATAATAATAACTAAACAAACATTCTTAAAACTAAACATTTACTTAGTAAAATTTACTCAAATTTTATATAAAAAAAACTACTAAATTCGCTATCTACTCGCAGCTATTCAACAACTTTGGATATCTTAATATTGCTTGCAATCCAAAAATTAACATGTCTAAACCACCCCATCATATACCCATAAAAAAAACATTTCATTTGGTAGAACTACTCAAGGCTCATTTATCCATCACTCAAACATTTGTCACCAAACATCTCATTCAGAACAAGCTTGGGAGCTGAAGTTATGCACCTCCTCCTCATGTTAGGCATGATCCACGTAGTTCTCCCTTGTTTTAGCTGTTCCATAATTCATGCCTCATACACACAACAACCCACCCTTAAATATCTCTTAAAACTATGTGAAACAAACAAAAATGTATAAATTTCATCATCTTCCCCCGACACTCATAGTCGTAGTCATGCGCCTATTTTTTTCTCAGAGTACTTGGTATTTTATTCTAGATGGTTTTAACATATATTTGCAAGTATTTAACAGTGTATAGAGGGTCTGAATTTGATATATTGTCTCGCCTTATGTCCATTATAAGAATAATGGTGGTCATCCAGTATCTCCCTCAAAACTCTATTTAATTCGTTTTACATATACATCAACAACCCACCTAGAATTTATTGAAGCACTTTTCTCCTGTACTCATACACGTCCATGCACACACACACCAACGGATTATTATAAATTAATACTACGATTATAAACTATTTAACCAATGGGCGGGATCACATCGCCTCATGCCATCGAATTATAGTTAATTAACACTAACAATAACATACTATTTAATCAACAGGCGACACGACATCGCCTCATGCCATCAAATTATCATTAATTAACAATAACAATAATAAACTATTTAACCAATGGGCGGGACCACGTCACCATAATTACCCATTCGAATAATTAATTATTGAAATGAAACAATTTTTATCACAGTCCGAATAAATTTTATGAAATTTTCATTCAAATGTTTAACAATTTGTTAAAAAGTTTTAGGAAATTTATAAAAATTCATTCAATTTGGAACGATGTGATATTATTTGATTAACAATTAATTCTCGCTGTAAAGAGTTACTACAAAAATTAATGATTTTCATTCTAATTTGTTAAAAATTTTAAAGAAATTTATAAAAATTCATTCAAGTTGGAACAATTTGCAATGATTTGATTAAAAATTCATTCAAGTTGTAAGGAGTTAATGATTTTCATTCAAATTTGTAAAAATGTATAAATAGTTTAATGAAATTTATAAAAATTCATTCATTGTGTAAAGAGTTATAACAATTTTAAGAAAATTTCAATCAAGTTGTAAATGATTTACTAAAAGTTTAATGAAATCTTATGAAATTTAAATAATTTTAAGGAAAAGTGTTAAAAGTTACTAAAAGATTTAACTAATTTAAGAAAACTCGAAAAATCTTTCTAAAAGTTTTAACAAAATACCGCAAAAAAATAAAAAAAAAACCCTAATTTATTCAAATTATTCAGTAGAGAAATAATGCCGGTCCTGGAAGACCCCTTTTTTAGGGAATATTTCTTCTGAAATTACAACAAAAAATGCAGTACACTTAATAGGGTTATTTTGTCTAAAGGTACAGGAAAAAGGTAAAAACTCAAAATCTGAAATTTGATGAAACAGCCATGAAAATTATGTAAAAAAAACCAAAAACAAGGGATTTGAGGGCTATATTTAAGCTCTAAAACGTTTAAATAAGGTAGCTTAAAAAAAACAGGCAATTTAAAGCAAAAAAAAAATAATTTTTAGTAGTTTTTCAAAAATGTGCACACACAATTTGACACTGGTAAAACAAGTAAACTTGTGCAAAAATCAAGCAAATTAAGGATAAAACAAGCAAATAAAATGGAAAGATATTTGAATAGTTACCCCGATTAGGGATCTTACCCACAAAAATGAGAAAGTTGCAATTATAGCAGAATAATTATCTAGCCATAGCACATCACAATACCACTGTTGCACACAGGCAATAGTTCTATCCCAAGGAGGATTTTTTTGCTTTGCAAAGTTGGCATTCCGGGGAATACAGGTCTAATTGCAGCAAGATGGCTGACGAGGACATGTTGCTGCTTAGTGGTAGTGTGGAAAAGCAATTAAATAGAGGATGTTGGAGAAAGATACGGCTGTCAGAATGGAATAACAACAAGAATAAAGCTTTGATAAATGCTGGCAAGCCATATAGAAACAGGAAACTGACGTTTGTACCATATAAATGTGCATCTGAAAAGGTGTGTGGAATAGTGATCTAACCTAACAAAATAAATCAACATTATTATTATACGAAAAATGTAATGTTTTGCACAGTCTGCTAAAAATTCCATAAAAAGGTTACAGTCTATTCTCATTAATAACTGTAGCAGTTTCAGAAGATTTGCCTAAAACCACAATAATGTTAAGCTACTCACAATGAAATATGGTAGTAAAACAGTTTGCAGGAATCGCCACGTAAATAAGCAGTGTGTCCTGTATCGAGGGAAAACGTATTTGATGTAATAATAATAATTTTTTTTTGGTGACATGGCTTTACTGATAAAACTAGCCTTTAATGGTTTGTATTAAATATGATTGGGCAAATTCGACACCAACAACAAAATGTGAGTTTACATGTTTCAGGTTACCATGTGCCACTGTATGTATGAATGCGACAAGATTTCCAAAGATATGAAGACAAAGTTATTTCAAGATATCTTCAAACGAACATATAGTTAAAAGTCTACATTTTTAGTCCAAAGTTGTATGGCACTGGAAGACGTAAAACAAAGAAATATAGCAGAAGATATCTCCCAGAGGCAGGCAAATTTCAAATACCACCTTCCTGTAAATGGCAAATCATGCAATATGTGCAAATAAACTGTGCTCGATGTTTTTCAAATTTCCTCGCGACATGTGCAAACTCTTCAGACATAAATAAAATTTAGCCTTGACATATCTGACAAACAAGGAACACATCATAATCGTCCACATGCTGTGTCCTTTGATGTCAAAGATCTGGTAAGGGATCATATCAGCTGTATGCCTGCACAAGAGAGCCACTATTCAAGATCCACCTCCAGCAAGCTTTATCTTAGTTCAGAACTGTGTGTGGAAAGAATGTGTGATCTTTCAAGGAAAGTCATCCTAATATTAAATACCCATGTAGGTTGTATAGGGGCATATTCAGAAGTGAATTCAAGCTTAGATGTAGGCCTTCACAATCAGACACTTGTTCATATTGTGAAGAACTTTGCATTCATCCAGTAGCAGCTGAGACCGGAGATGAGCAGAAGAGGATTAGTGCGCAAAGTACACTTCATCACAGAAAGGCTGAGACTGCTTATAAAGTTCTTCACGAAGATGTTGTAATGTCAAAATCGAACCCCACATACGTTGTACTATGTACAGATATGAAACAGGTATTGTTCTGTCCTACACTTCATCATTATTCCATGTTTTATCAAAGGTAGTTCTCTACTTATAACCAACGTGTCCACAACATGGGAACTGAAAAACCACTTATGTTTGTATGGAATGAGTCGGTGGCAAAACATGGTTCTTCTGAAGTTACTTCATGTTTTCTGAAATACATTGAACTGTATTTTGAACCACTCAAAGTAGGTTAGATTAGGATATTAGTTGTTTGGTCAGATCGTTGTATCGCACAAAACAATAACTGGCGGTGTATTGCTCTATATCATTATCTGATTGTGAAGAAATATTTCACAGCCATTGACGAGAAGTTCTTAGTCAGTGGCCACAGTTTTCTTCCCTGCGATAGGGACTTTGCCCTGATTGAAAGAAGAAAGAATAAATCTACAGTGTATCATCAAAAACAGTGGCTTGAAGTTATTGTTAATGCAAGTCCGGTATTTAGTGCATACTGCATAGACAAAGAAGGCTTCATTGACCTGTCTGCCATTGAAAGAATATTTAAAAAGCAGCCCAATTTCAAGATAACATCTTTCCACTGGATTCAGTTCTTATCAAAAGAACCCAATACTGTTCGAACGCGAGTCCGTCATAACACCCTACAGACCTGGCACAGCTATGAAATATGGTCATTACCCAGAGGAAGGAAACATTTACATCCACTCCCAACTATACTTCCCCAGCTCTACGAAGAAACAATAGCTATAAAGAAAGCAAAAAAAAAATCTTGCTAGACATGTGCAGGTTCCTTCCTGTTCAATATTGTGACGTCTACGAATGTCTATGTGCAGTACTGTAATCATACATGACATTTGTCAATAATGAATAATAATCTAATGGTTTTCTTGTATTAGTTAATGTAACTGAAACCATAAGAGACATTGGTCCAGTAATATTTATTAATATAATGTTTTTCTTAGTGTTTCTACATTTGTTTGTCATGATTTGTAGGTTAGATCACTACTCCATATGTGCTGTTTAGATCTTTTTTTCAATGAAATTCATTTTGTTAAGCTGTAAGTCAATATATAAAAGTAAATACAAGTAATATTGAACATGATATGTTTTGTTTGAGCACAAGTATAAAGCCTTGCATCATTTATGCAGAAAAATATGCTCCTTAAGTCTCGAAAGTAGTTTTTTTTTTTTTTTTTTTTTTTAAACAAAATATGTGTTTTTGGGTTAGATCAGTATTCGGGGTAACTATTCAATTGATAGAATTTAAATGTTAAACTCAATTACATTTACAGATTTTCCATTTTTTATTTCTTTGAAACCTTTATACACCATAAAAACTCGCCCCTCATTTATAATTTTCAAGCTATTTTCATCAATTAGCTTTGTATAACAATCTGGTAAAGTGATTTTATAATTACCATACAGAATACAATTTTTTTTTGCTGAACTTAGATTCATAAAATTGAAATTCCCGTACCTTCATGCCATTTATCAATTTCTAGGTCACATAGTTTAGTCAATTCATATGAATTGTTTAATTTGTTGGGCAGAGACTCCATTTTTGGTTTGTGTAATTTCAAAGGAAACAAATTTAATAAGACCGCAAAAATTTTTAGATTAAAAAAAGTATTCAACATTGAAAGTTTTGCACCACATAAACATACAAAATATAAACATTTTAACATCTGAAAAAAAAAAATTATAGTGAATATGCTAGTAGTTGTTATGAATTTAAAAAAGAATGTGCGAATGTGGAAAATATGTTTATACTACATCTCTTAAAAAGCATAGAAACATTAAATTACACAATAAGCATCAGATAATTTAAACGAAAATCTTAATAATTATCCAACAAAACATGTAAAGTGTGTAATGAGAATAAATCTATAAAATCATTCTCTCTTAAAAATAGTAAAGACAAATATTCAATCAAATGTAAAAATTTTTTTGTGATTATGTGAAGAATTGTCGTCATATAAAGAAGTTAAATACGGTTTCCCAGTAATTTAAGCCCTTTTTTTATTTATTCAATATATCTGTTTTTACATTTTAATTATTTTTCTCTCTTATAAATATAACTATAAAAAGTGGAGGCTTGTATAACAACTGTTTTGAATGGTGAGGGGGTTAGGATATTTAGACATATTGCTAAATATTTTGAAATAGAAATATAACGAGACTAAGGAAAAACTAATTAGAACTCTTATACCGTTTTTTATTCTGCTGGTTATAGACCGGCAGAAAAAAGAAGGAAGATAAAAAGAACAAATAATAATTTTACAAATTTACCCTTGGCTGATGCAAATATCAATGAATTATATCCCAAAGATAAATAGGAATTAAGATAAATATTTGCATTATATAATAATTATTATTAAAAATAGAAGAAGTGACAAAAAATACTTAGTTAATAAAGCTTTTAAAACTAGAATATCAACATATAACATTGAAAATACTTTTAATTTATTACAGCCCATTCATTTTTATACTTTAAGCAAAAAATTAGATATTTGAGATAATACATAATAATCTTAAAATATTTAGAGGTGTGAAATCCATTATTAAATTATATGCTAATTTTCATAAGCAAGCAAATAATCAAATTCAATTGTTCAAATTTCAGACACCCAATTATACAATATTGAATGCCAGAGACATAAAAAAATACAAGAAATACTTACACAATTATCTGGATTTCAAAAAAAGAGATTCTGGACGGGCTTTAGATAAAATAATTGGAATACAATTAGCAACAAATAAGTATAATCCATTAAGAGGCTCATCATACATTTATCTACCAGAAGTGATTAAAAATAATAAAGCATGCATAAATGTAAAGACTAATGATTGAAAAATGCTTTATTTGAGCAATAAAATCTGCATTATTTCCAGCAGACAACCATTCAGATAGAGTAACCAAATATAAAAACAAGGGGCTTAATATTGATGAAGTACTGGATCCTATTAAAATTGATGACGTACCAAAACTAGAAAATCAAAGTGATACATATATAAATGTACAGTATATTGATTATAGATCCACAGCATATCAACTAAAACTCACAATGAATAAAAAGGAAATCATGTAAATTTACTTTATTTCAAAGATGATAAAGCATCAGCTAAAGCAGATGCAGCTGCGCAAAACTCACATTATTGTTGGAAAAAATATTTATCGAAACTGCTTTCTAGAAAAAAATAATCAACAACATAAAACTTATATATGAGTTATTTGTCTTCAATTCTTTTATTCTGAAGAAAAATTTAACAAACATACTGAAGATTGATATAAAATTGAAGACATAAAAATTACTTTACCCCCAAAACGAGAACAAATGAAAAATAAAATTAATAACCATACAACGAAGGTACCATTCACATTATATAAAGATTTTGAATCAATATTAAAGAAAATATCAACAACTAAACCAAATCATAGAGAAATAAAAAAATTAAATTAAATTCAAACATATCCAATTTTAACAGAGGATAATATTGATAATTGTTTTATAAAGAAACACTTACAGAACGATATAATCTTACTAATAAACAAATAAATAACATTGATTTAAAATCAAACGAGCCATGCACAATGACATATCAGTTACACGAAGTATCTGGTTTTTGTTATTATATTGTATCTAATTATGGTGATCATAGGCCCCAAATAGTATATAGAGTTCCAAATGCTCATAAAATATTTATACGATGAAGAAGTAGAAGAAATTAGGGAAATATATACACAAATTGAATCAATGTATCTACTAACAAAAGAAGAATAAATATTATATAGGAAATCAAAAGATATACTGCATTTGAATGTGAATATATGGAGGAATATTAAAAAGTACATCACCACAATCATATAAGCAGAAAATTTGTTAATCCTGTATGTAATAATTGTAATCTAAAATTAAAATTACCAAATTCTTTTCCAATTAATTTTCATAATTTAGCTGGATATGATGCACATTTATTTATTAATAACTAGGATATGATGATGAAAACATAGAATTAATTGCAAAAAGCGATGAAAACTGTTTTGGGAACCAAACAGAAAATTTAATAATGAGATTTATAGACATTTAAATTAGTGGCCAGAAGTTTAGATAAATTATCATATAATTTATGTAAAGATCAAATGAAACACACACAAAAACATTTTCCAAAAGAACACATAGACTTATTTATTTAAAAAAAAGGTGTTTGTATATATGATTATATGGATAGTTGGAAAAAATTTGAGAAAACAGAACTTTCATCATAGAGCGAATTTTACAATAAATTAAACAAATCTGATATAACCGACTCTGATTTTGAGCATGCATAATGCGTATGGAACCAATTTAATATTGAAAATCTTGGTGAATCCTATGACTTATATGTAAAGGTGTTGTATTATTGTTAGCAGATATATTCGAAAATTTTTGAAATAGACGTATAAATTCTTATGCTTTAGACCCTGCATAGTATTTTACAGCACCAAATTTATCATGGGATGCAATGTTAAAAGTGACTTAAACAATGCATAGATGTAATACACAATCATGATATGATTTTAATAATTAAAAAGGAATTAGAGGTGGAATATATTAATGCTGTAAGTGAAATGTTAATGCTAATGACACATATTTAGATGATTTTAACGCTAACCAAGAATCAAATTATTTAGTGTATTTCAATGCTAATAGCTTATATGGTTGGGTAATGTCACAATTTTACCATGTGGGCGTCTCGAGTGGGTTTATTATACATTATATAATTTAGACTACTGAAGTGAAAAAAATTTAAATTTGAGAGACGATTCTGAGTATGGCTATATATTAAAAGTTGATTTAGAATATCCACAATTACTACATAATTTACATAAAGATCTTCCAATTTGCCCAGAAAATAAGGTAGTTCTAAAAACAAATCAATCTGAGTTATTACCAACTTTTGATAATAAAGAAAAGTATGTAATTCACTATTGTAATTTAAAACAATATTTTAAAAATTGTATAAAACTTACCAAAATATATAGAATATTAGCGCTTGAGCAGCCTGACTGGTTAAAAAAAGTATATAGGTTATAACACAATAAATAGAACTAATGCTAAAAATGATTTTCAAAGAGATTTTTTTATAAGCTCATGAATAATTCTGTGGTTGGTAAAATTATGGAAAATATTAGAAACAGAGTTCATATAAAACTAGTATCATGTGCTGAAAATGTGGAAAACTAGTAGCAAAACCAAATTTCAAAAGTACTATATTTAATGAAAATCTAGCAGCTATACATATAGATAAAAGAAATGTAAAATTTAATAAACCAATTTATCTGGGTATGTCAATTTTAGAAATATCAAAACAATTAATGTATGATTTTAATTATAACTAATAAAACCAAAATATGGTGATAAAATTGAATCATAATATTAAGATACTGACTCATACATTTATAACATAAAAACAGAAAAATTTTATGAAGGTATGAAGTCGATGATAGAATAACTTGATACAAGTGATTATCCAAATGAGAATATATATAACATGTCTCAAATAAATATAAAAGTTTTAGGAAAAATGAAAGATGATTCTAATTATAAAATTATGAAAGAATTTCTTGGTTTACGAACAAAAGTGTATGCTTATAAGGTTGGCGATTAAGAAAATAATAATTTAAAAGTGTAAAAAATGTGTAGTTAATAAGCAAATTACATTCGATGACTATAAGAATTGTTTGTTTAAAGAAAAAATACAATATAGAACACGTTTTTATTTCGTAATTCACTTTCAAAATACATTAATATAACGATTTACATATTTGAAACATTTAAAACCCAATTTTAATTAAATTTAATGACAGTTAAAAGGAATTATCACATTTTTTCTGAATTTTCATGTCTATATTTTGGAATGTAAAGTGTAATATATGTATTTATATGGCTTTGTGCTATTAGGTTTGATTTATGTTCTTATTAAATATATTTTATTTTACACAAACAATTGTAATTCCGATATTAGTTTCTTTTTTTGCATTATGTGGTGTTTGTAACATTAATTTAATACTGTGCTTCAATAACGTTTACACCCTCTCACATACACGGACAAAACAACAATTTATGAAGCTATTGTATACATTTCAATTATGTGATTTGTTCATTATTACTTTTATGTTTATAATGTTATAATCATACATGACATAGTCGGGATTCGAACCAAGAAACTAATTATTATCAAGCATACCTTACCTGCGACTCTAACCTGGAAACTAACTTATATTAACAATGCCTTATCCAGGAGTCGAACCCAGAGCCTCCTTGCATAATCTGATTACCCTATAGAGGCTGATGATATTTAATAACTTCTTTTGTGTATTTATAGTGTGTTGTAAAGTATTGTTAAGATTTTTCAACTGACCTCTTTTGCTAGGATACAAGTTCATATATATCTTTAGTTGAATAGTAAGTTTTTGGTGTCCCAGTAGTTTGTTTGTTATCTGATTTTTTCCTGTGTCTTTTTCATTACAACACATGTATATGTTATTGCAACATACATATATTTTTTTTAGAAAAACAAGTATGGTTTTAATAAGGATAGGTTAGATAAATATACAAAAGGAATTCATTTTAAGACACATTTATTGACAAAATATATACAAATACAGTTATTAAAAAAATTAGCCAATCTCTCCCTGTTGAACTACATGGTGATCCAAAACACACAACACGCACAGGATGTCACAAAAATTACACAATTATTAAAATATATATATATATATATACAGTATTAAACAATCAAAGTATAGTTTGATCCAAAAATTTATATACTACATTTTAACACTAGCGAATACAGGTAGATTAACAATATATACAACATTATTCTTTAAAAAGCAAATATTTTTATACACTGTTAGCTACTTCTGTGAACGAAGTTTTCATACATTATCTTAATATTGGATCCAGATGCCCTTCTTGAGCTCTGATTTCAAGGAGGGGGCATTTCTTATGCCATAGTTCTAGCCTGTCTGTTTTTACACAAACAACTTTACAACTAGGAGCATGTAAAACATTGCTTTCAACCAAGTCTGTGTCAGTTTCAACATAATGTGAGTGTACATCTTCAATACTAGATGGAAGAGGTGTGGTTGTAGTCATATAAAACACGGGGAATTTCATGTTATCACTACATTGAGTTAGTTCAGTGCTCTTTTCATCTCCTAGAGGAAAATAAATTACTTTAAAATGAAAAATACTGTTGCAAGTCTCTGTAAAATTGCACAAAAGCCTGTTATACCATAGGGCATAGTTTACATTAGATGTTCCTTGTTTGATACTGATGTAATGATTTGCAGGATGAAAATACATCATGGTACTATTATGACACCCAACACTCGACTGCAGAGAATAAGCAAGGAACATTGCATGCATATTGATAAATTCATTCTCTCTAAATTTGCAAGTTGAAACATATCTTAGGGCTAAATTTTATATTTTCTCATTTTATTGCTCTATGCAGATAACATTTTGATGAATCACACCTGTATCAGCAGTGTAACCAAACTTGTTTTTACTATAATTATATAAAGTATTCTTCGAAATACTGATGGGGCAAAATATTGTCTGTACTATAAATATAATGTTTGAAACATTGTTTTCCCTCACAACATGGAATTACAATTTGTTCACCCTCAAGCTTAAGCTTTCGGTCTACTATATGAGGTCTGCACTGGTTTACAAGACACTTAGGACTATTGCAGTTAGTTAAAGTGGGACCATAACTAGTTTCAGAGAAATACTGTGATTGTGCATCGTGCAGGTGAACACCACCAGAATAGCCTACAACATGGTAATTGCCCAATGTAGAGGAGTCAGAACTGTGAGAGTATTGTTGATAGACAGAACTGCTGGGGTTTCCTAAGGAATATTTTAGACAGGGACAGATGTATTTATTATGTTTACCTGGTTTTAACCTGTACTGTAAAATTCCCCACTAGCAGAGACACACAGATTAAAGTTTAGTGTGGAATTGGAGAGGCCCGAGGAAAATTATTTTGAATGAATATAACAGTGTGCATTCATTAAGAAACACTGACAGAATATTAAGAGAAAACAAGAAAAACCCTCTTAAAATGATCAAGAAACCCTTTTAATTCTAAACTAAATAAAATAAAACATAGCACTGACATAATAAACCCCTTAACACAATTGCAGACAAGACATGCATTATACCATACACACACAAGACACCAGAAGACAATACCCCGACATGGAGAAAATTAAGAACCATAATAGTTACTTAATCTTAATTCAAATATTACATATATTTACTAACCACAGCATTCACACTAGATGCATGGAAATTAATATGTATGCTGGCAAGGCTCATGAATTCATATTGCTTATTCAAAATTATTATGAAGTGAAGATGTTTTGCTGAGTATTCAAGATCTGTAGAGCTACCAAATTCTCGACATTCCTAGGCCAATGGGTATGTCTGTTTGGCCTCTCCAGTGTTTTTACAAACGAGGCTTTAACTTTTCCTTTTCAAATTTAGATATCATGACCAAAATTTTAACATTACACTAGATTTAAAACTGCTAGAAGGAAGAGTATTCGACAGTCTCATGCAAGTCATACTTATTTTTAAGGACTAGATATTGATTACCTCAGGTCCTGAAGCTGAACATTTTAATGGTGCATATCATAGCTGGAATGGTACTGGTGATATACTCGACTGAAGATCACTCAGATTATATCCAGCAAGAAAGAATTTGCTTAATGAAATCAAGCTATTTTTAAACAATACCTTTCTTATTAGCACAATCATAAAGAATCTTTTTATCAATAATTTTTGCTTATAGTTACCAACTTTTACCTCTATGTCCATATCAACCAACATACATTAAAATATTCCTGCTAGGAAAACTGACAACTATAATCCAGAATGTGTTATTAACTTTACAATAAAATTATACTGCACTGGAAGCAAATATGTATGCAAATAAAAATAAATAACATGTGGTTACACACACATATAGCATCAGCAAGAAGTGTAAATATATGTTACATTTTAATGCAATAAAATACTGGGGATTTCTATTTCTCTTTGACCAGAAATTTAAAGGAAATTATCAACCTATCTTCACTACATTATTCTTTTCCAAAGGTAAGCAAACAAGTCTGTGCTCTATGAAAACTTTTAAATGACAATATCTGTGGTTTCTATCACCACAATATGTACATTTGAAATGGATCTATGACTCACATATTTCCTTATCAACATAATGCTAATAATCTAAGCTATAAGTTACAGAATACAAACCTTTATTAATAAATTCTTACTTGTATCTAAGCGAGAACATTATTCTTAATTGCAACTTCACACTCATATAAATTCCACATGGACAGAATAACTAATCCTCCTTGTTCGAAAATAAAGTTGTGGATTACCCCATCGCAGGTCTCCTTCCAACGAACAGTGATTCCCTGATGAGGTCTAGTGAGTTGGTAGGCAATTACTCCATGTACATGCTCCCTTCTATTTCCTTGCTAAGATTGCCAATCCTAAAATCGTGTAATGTTGTTGGTAAGTTACTGTCGGGGTAAAGATATCTCACATCACAATTGTTGCAAGCTATTTCTTCACCAAAGTGAATGTCGAAACTGTAATAGACAGTATAGCAGCAATGTTCTATACTGTTGCAGACACCACGAACTTGTAAAATACCACCATATGATTTAAATAACACTCTTCTGTAACCTATTTGCAGGACTTTGTATATTTCTGTAGATTCGAAGATTCTAGCCATGGCTAGCAATGGTCTCCTTTATATAGCTGTTGTTTCATCACTTTTTCTCATTTTTAACTGTTCTTGCGAAGCCAAACTTTACAATTCCACATGCCAGAGGGAGTAGTTAATTCTTGGTTTCCTGATGTATATAAAATGTTTCTTGTTGGTACATTTTTCTGTCCAAACTGTAGCAAGAGAGCAGCAACTACACTCCTTCTGCAATATGTATTTGATTTTCTTGTAGGACATATATTTTGCGATGTATCCACTTTGAGCTTCAAATTCTTATTGACTATCATTACAAGGTGGTTTGCTGTCAGTACATAAATTTTATAAAGGACAAGACTTTCGCCCATAACATACGTCAAAAACTTTTAAAGTATATTCATAACTAATTAACAACAAAAGCCAATGTTCATCTCTATTGCACATCTGTATCTGTAGTAGACTATCTTCTTCAAGTCGAAACCACACTCGCCTGTATCCTAGAATAACACTAGCATAATTAAGTGATGAGTCGAACCACTCCATCATAACTGAAGTGCTGGTATATCATGATCTCTCTCTCTCTCTCTTTATGTAGTTAAATTTGAGATAATATTATTTCTTCAATATTTACTTGGTTAAATCAAATTTACAAACACAAATGTTGCTGTTCAAAGCTCACAGTCCCACATACCACAAGGTAATCTTTGAGGCCAGCTACTGTCTTGCATTTGCGTGACGTGTTCCTTATTATTACATATTTCAGTCCATAAGGTGGGCTGTTGTAAAACTCTCTACTCAATTTATATTTTATTTGACCAAAATCTGATTCTTTGGTAATATCTTCACTACTATTTTTAAAACAGATCCCAAGAAGAACAGGGCACTTTGCTGTCAGGCCTCATATTAAAAACTGGACAGTCTTCTTCACAACACAACACTTGTTCTTTATATGGTTTTCCCCCGAAACTTTTGCCAAATTACAATGTTCGTCTCCATTGCACATCTGTGTGTGGAAGTGTATGTTGTCTAGAGACTGGAACCATACTTCCTTGTATCCTCGAGTAATACTGGAGTATGTCTTTTCTGGGTTGAATTTTTCCATTTTTTCGAAATCTTATGGAGGTACCTGTAACAAACCATTTTCCCAAATTAATATGTTTATATGTAGGTAGGATGGTGGTACAAATATTATCTTAAAGCTTTGCTTCTGTATTGTGAACAGAACATTTTTTCTCACAATGATTTGTATAATAGTGTTTGAATGTTGAATTAATACTCTAACAGTCGTGATATGTTCTGATATTTATCACTTTAACATAAGTTAAACTTTTTAACGTTTCCTTCTGAATTTTTCAAGCACATATACTGGATAGTCTCCGAGGAGCACATCATTTACATATTGGAAATGCTCTTTGTAAGCTATGACACCAGAATCCCATTTCAGGTTATGCATCTCATAAGTCTGTTCCCAAAACATCATTTTAACTAGAGGTTTTGAAGTATACCAAGGTCTGGGAGGTTTAAAGCATAATACTTTAGAATCTTTAGCATCGGTTGCATAACAAATAGCAAGCTCCTTAATTACGAAGGAGTAGTCTTGGTAGTTTTCGGAACCCTGCCAGTAAGCACATCATTTTTACATTATTCCTTTTTTTTTACACTCTCAAATTATACACAATTTACAAAAAGCCTCTCAACTCACTTTATTTATAAGATCACAGTGCTCGCCTTAGAATCCACTTCATCGACTCTGGATCAGTCCATTACTATATTTGGAATAATTCTAGCTTCATGTTGCTGTTCCATTCTTCACAAAATACAATCCCTCTGCATATGTTGTAAGTTATCATCATTTGCAAAGGCAGGCATGCAGTGAGGGCAGTGTTCAAATGGCAAATAGGAGACGACATCCTCATCAGCTTGTAAATATTCAGCAAGGAATGGATATACTAGTTTTATTTCGTGCCCCACAAAATAAATTATAAATTCTTCAGGAAGCACTCGCAATTGGGAACAGTCTAAACTCAATAACGGTTTCGCCTTCCCATATGCTAGGATCGCATTGAATACTTCAACACATTCCACATCACAATTATCACAGCTGTGACCTTGGTGCTTTGTACCTGGGATGCCTGGCGTCGTTCTCGGTGTAGATGCTTGTCGTTGTTGTAAGCATTGTAGACATCTAGCATTGTAGTAAATGCCCAAGTCTCACTACTGCTAATGCAATGCACATGCACGAATATGCACGCAAAGTGAGCTTGGCAGTTGACGACTTAACACTGAGGAAAAAATTAATTTATCCCTCCTTATATAGTAAACAGATTCAAAATGGCTGCCATTTTCCTTTAAACTTGCTTAAACTTAGCCTTTTAGGAAAATCAGTTGAAATATTATGAAATTTAACAGATTTCAGCTTCGATAGTCAATTAAAGCTGGATACGTGCTATTTCAGTCATGTCACAACGAAAAAGTAATAGTATTTTTAATGAGATTAAATATATACACATTTTATGCTATATAGTATAGAAGAAACTCTGGACTAGGAAAACCTATGGCGAAAACTACACGTGAAATACGTACAAATATTTCAAAACAGATTGGATGTATGTTTTCTCTGCTATACGAATAAATATTAAAAAATCAGATTGAAAGTGAAAACATTTACTTGTGTATTGCTTAGATCGAAGGATGTGAGTTGTTCTAAGTTTAACTTGTCTACTCCTTAAATCGAAAGACGTTTGGTTTTCATTACTTAAAAAAATTTAGCGAGTGAAAAATATGTCTTACAGTTAGTTGTAGTTTGATTGAAAAAAGATAAAGTTTAAAGGGTTAAAACATAAAGTTTTTGTTGGAATATTAAATCTGGGGATTACAGTATTGGGTAATATTTATCATCAGGGATATAAATTTCATCGGTGGGAGTTGAGCAATTTTATTTTTTTGGGAATACACCAGGCTTTGGCTTTGGGAGAAACAGTTTTTCTCATCGGTTCAGTGTTCGATCGAAAGTGACCATTTGTAGGGAAGAGGGTGGAGAGGAAATAGCCAAGGTCGGTTCAAAATCCTCTGGCCCGAGGGATGGAGCCTCCCTGATGTGTAGCACAAAAGACTCGCTTTGGCATTGAAGGAAGCTTCCGTTCCCTTGCGAGGCAGTTATCGTCTCAGAAAACATGCTCTCTAGGCTGGTGGTAAATGGTGGGGATTCATGGCCTTGAAAAGGGCAGTCCTCCAGCCAACAGAAAACATACTCTGGGCTGGTGTAATGGGAGGAGATGCATGGGCTACACAGGTATTTGTGGTGTTGGATCGTTTGCAGGGTGCATGGCTTTGGACAGGGCAGTCCTCCAGCCAGCAGAAAACGCATTCTGGGCTGGTTAGGAGAGGCAGTGTGTGGCACTAGACAGGTTTTTGCAGCGATGGATCGATAGCAGGGATTCATAACCTTGGAGTAGAACTCTCTTTTCGCAAAAAGTAATCTTCTGGACAAGGGGGGGGGGGGGGGAGGGCAGCTGCAGGCAAGACCGATGTGCACACTTCTAGCTGTCCGGCACTATCTTAATTTGATGGCAACTCTCACTCACCCTGGATACACACATATGTCGTTCTCTCCTCTGAAGCATCTATTCACCGGACACAGCGGTCGGCGAGCTTCACCTCTTGTTAAGCGATATTATATACTCTATGCATTTCAATGTAAAAATTTTTTATGGGTTTTTTAAATTTATTGGGAAAAAATAATTATTGTGTGTTACATCTATATAGTATGTTTATCATGTAAACCCCATTTTTAAGTTCGGTCGACGAAACTTCATAGGATTTAAACTATCGTTTCGATAACTAGGGCCGAGAATTTTACAGGCTTAATGGAAAAATTTGTAATACATCCATTATTTTCAATAATTTTCCTTCTGCCAGTTTTTGTGAAATAAAATTAATATACAGTAGGTTTCTATAAAGTGATGCGGGATTAAGCCATCCGAGTGTCGTTATGCTTCGACAGAAAATTTGTGTCAAAAATTAATTATCTTACAATAGTAAAACTTGCATTACAAATCTTGGTATATATATATATATATGGTAAATTATATATTATATATATATAATATATATATATATATATATATATATATATATATATATATATATAATATATATATATATAGGCTACTGAGTTGAAATTATGGCAAGAATAAGCCGATGGACATCATACATTACAGTCGTTCATTCACCAGTTTACCAGGAGGAGAGACATTTTGGGAGAGCTCCTGGTGCGAATTCATTTATTTAAGAAACAGGATAGCTGGGTTCTGTAATTCGTTTAGTGATTGTAATGTACTTGTGCTCGTTAGCCATTTAATTTATTTGGAAACATTCGTTTAGTATTTTCGTTCATTTCGGAGTTTTTCACCTCAGTCTATAATCAAACATAGGCCGACACAGGCTCTTAATGCCTCGTTCAGCTTATATGTTGAAGTAAGTGTTATATCCAATCAGTGTTAATTGTTTTATTTTTCATGCGTGTTAATAAATAAGCAAATTTTAACATGTGGATCCCATTTCAGAAGTTCCTCACAAGTCTCACAGGTGGACAAACGTGTTTTGGGAGAGGTACTTGTGCGATTTCATTTATAAAAAAACAGGATAACTGGGTTCCGTAGTTCGTTTAGTGATAGTTACGTAATTGTGTTCGTTAGCTGTTTAATTTATATATTGATAGGAATATTTTTACTTTGTTAATTATATCATTTTATTTATAACACCTGGAGACTCACGTAATTGTGACCATTTAGCACTTGTCGACACCAGGTTATTCATGTAGTTATACTTATCTCTCATGTTATTTATTCATAAGTAGAACTTGTTTGAAATATATTTCATTCAAACTCTCCGAAATTCTTCTCGTGTGTTATCTGTACGTCGTTTTCTTTTTCTGTTTAATTACTTTTATCAAAAATCGCTAATCTCCCACCACTGTCTATGAGCAATATCTCTACCAATTCAAAAAAATTAACACTTAGGCCATTATTGTACAAAACTCAACACACACACACACACACACACACACACACACATATATATATATATATATATATATATATATATATATATATATATATATATATATATATATGTGTGTGTGTGTGTGTGTGTGTGTGTGTGTGTTGAGTTTTGTACAATATGTGTATATGTGTACAATGTGTATATATATATATATATATATATATATATATATACACCCTGTCCCCAACATGCCACACCTCATTCGAGTGCCAGACGTCATCCTGAGAACATCAACCAGAGCTGCACCTCACCCCAAAAAGAAAGAAAGAAAATAAAGAAATATACTCTTATCACACTCTTACACAAAAAAAGTATTTAAAAATTTTAATCGTATTAAAATCGGATAAAAATCTTATGGTCGGGTTAAATCCGATTAAGTATTAACCATTTCAATCAATTTAACTCTATCAATAAATTTGATTAACCCTTTCGATCAATTTTATTAACTCTTTCGATAAATGTAACCCTATGAAATGAAAAAAAGAGGGCATCCCCTTTGAGTTAGAACACGTCCTCCTTCACTACTGACGAAGTAGATCAGACGCCAAGAGTGCCCCTGTTTATAATGAATATTATTTGGAAAAGATGTGGCGATCAGCTTGATCAAGATATGTCAAAAAGAGGTGGAGTACCAAGGTAAGGGATCTGGATGGACACTTACTGCTTTGAAGAGACTGCAGCTCTGAATTAATAAATTGTACCCAGTGCATGTATCCAGCTACATCGATTTGCCAGCACCCATCAAGAGGAAAGAAACTATCATCAACACAAAAAAAGATCAGGAGTGCTTCAAGTGGGCAACGCTCGCAAGATATGTGGAAGATGTACAGGATGAGTATAAAATAATACCCCAACTTTGAAGGTCGATAATATCGAAACCAAACAACCTATAACTTTGGTTGATCAATCAATGAACCACAGAAGCATGAAGTTTGTTTACCATATCTTTATAAATGTTCAATGTGACAGCTATGAGCGGCCCAAACGACATTTACGCAACTCTCTAACTCGTTCCACACCCTTGTCAGTATGTATGGCGTTACGGTTTGGATGGCGACCGTAATTCTCGTTTTGAGGTCGTCAATGTTAGCCGGCAATGTTGAACGAAACACTTGATCCTTTATGTATCTCCATAGAAATAGGACACCCAGGATAAGATCTGGATTTCTTGAAGAGCCTGGTCACCAGCTGCTCCATGACCAATCCAGCGTTGCAGCAACATCTCGTTCAGGTATCCACGAATAGCTAGGTGTCAATAGGGTGGCGCACCGTCCTGCTGGAAAATGAATTCCCCCTGCACTTCTTCTAACTGATGAAACACCCACTCTGCAAGCATGTGCAAATAAGGAATTCCAGCAACAGTGGACTCATGAAAAAAGAAAGGGCTAAAAACTGTGTCGCTGGATACAGTGCAAAACACACTTATGTTTGAGGAAAGCGACGTTCATGCAAATGGTAAGGTGAACCGGCACAACGTGTGCATATGGGGTCAGGAGCATCCAAAGAGACTGTGTTTTGTGCTGTACCCAAAGACATGGTTTTCGGCCTTTTCTTTTTTCACGAGCCCGCTGTTACTGAAATCCCTTATTTGTACATGCTTATAGAGGGGTTGTTTCCTCAGTTAGAAGAGGCGGTGGGGGACTTCATTTTCCAGCTGCTTGCAGTGGTCGTATTGAACATTTATGACGATATGGTAAACAAAGTCCACGCTTCCACAGTTCATTTAATTGGTCAACGAAAGCTGTAGGTTATTTGGTTTAGATATTATAGACCTTCAAAATTGGGATACTATTTTATACTCACGCTATGCTTCCCTAGCTAGTCTACCACCGCTACGAAGCCCTGGAAACCAAGTTCAACTTCAATGGCATCGAGTTCCCCACACCTCTGCACCAGATGACCAAATTTGAAAAACAAAATCCTTGAGTGATGGTAAATGTATGATTCTTAATGATGACACGAAGGTAGTGCCAAGACGAGTCTATAATGAAAAGAAGCCCATGCTTTTCGATCTCTTCCTCCTCACAACCGAACACAATACGTACTTCAAATATATAAAAAATTTTCTCGCCCCGTGAGGCTCGAAATAACAGCCCACCATAGTGAAATATACTTTTGTAAAAGAGGTTTCACGCACTGCAATGACCAGTTCTGAGTGACAGAAAAGACAGGCGAAGGTATGTTATCAGTGCACAAGAAATATTGCTGTCCTCATGCTCCAGCAAGAATCAAGATGCCGAGCCATGACAAGATGGGAAGACAACCAACACTCAAATTTACAAACCGCCACAGTGCAGACAAAATGCCAATTGTCATTTATTCATATTTCGAAGCAATACTCCTGCCTGTCCACACCTACCAGGCCGATCCCCCAGTCATCTAGCATGCACTCACATTAAAAAGATGAGACATATAGTTTTCGTTACTTCGTTCAAATAGATAATGACATAATACCTGCTGCCAAAACAACAAATCTGCCAACAGAGCCAATAATTTACGCTGGGGAATATGCAACCAAGAATTTTATTGAAGAAATCATAGACATGTGGCATAAGGTGAAGGAAATTTATGAAACAAGTGAACACATGAATCTACTCGGCAACCTGCAATTACTGAATCATACCATGTCAGATACCTGCTGCTACTGTGAAGAAAAATATACACAAGAAAACTGGAAATTAATGGACGACGACCACTTCACCAGATACTACACTGGGACCTCCTGAAATAACTGCAACAAAATTCGCTGCTATCCAAAAAGATTACCTGTGTTATTCCACAACATGACACATGACGAGAACTTTATAATCAAGCACCTTGACTATGACAAAGAAAATATATTCATCATCCCGCATACAAAGGAGCAATTAGTCATGTTAACGAAATCACTGGGAGAGAGATTCACACTTCAATTCATCAAATCCTTTCGCTTCATGTCTACCAACATCGCCACCCTCGCTGAAAACCTGCCAAGAGACCAGCTTTTAAATACTCCAAATTCTTCAGCCCATATGAAATGGAACTATTAAGGAGAAAGGGTGTGTTCCCCTACGACTACATATACTGTCTGGAAGAGATGTAGTTACTCCCCCCCCCCCCAACGATAAATTTTAGAACAGGTTGACGGACATTGCCATTAGTGAAGAAGAATATACTCACGCACTAAATGATTGGGAAAACTACACCTGTCAGAAACTCTGGAAGATTATTCTAACATTTATCTGAAGACTTTTGTTTTGATGTTGTCAGATGCGTTTGAAAACTTTAGGAAACTGTCCCTGGAAACATACGACCATGACTTCGTCTGTTACGTGAGCACAACGAGCTTCTCTTCCTACGCAATGTTGAAACACACCAAGGTCGAGCTGGAACTATTGGTCATTAGGACAAACATTTATTCATTGATGAAGGTATAAGAGGTGGAGCGGTACAGTGTGTGAAGCATCATGCGAAAGCTAATAACAAGTACATTCCATCCACATATGATGACAGCAAGCCGCCCATCTACCTCCAGTACCTAGACGCCAACAACTTGTACGGATGGGCAATGTCTCTACCCACCCTATGCATGACTTTCAGTGGGTGAGCACCACCATCGACATCACAGCAGTGCCAGATGATGGACTATTAGGATACGTGCTGAAGGTAGACGTAGAATATCCTGCAGAACTCCATGACTCGCACAAAGACCTGCCATTCATGCCAGTCAACGAGTGTCTTCCAGGTGGCAAGACCAACAAATTATTGACGATGTTGCAAGTTAAGAAGAACTACATTGTACATTTGATCAACATGAAGAAAGCGTTATCCCATGGCCTCCAAGTGACGAAGATTCATTGTGTGCTGCAATTTGAACACGAGGCAAAGCTCAAGCCCTTCATCCACCCCTGAACACTGGAAAAAAGGCAAGCAGCCGGCAATAATTTTGAAAAAAATACTTTTTTTTTAAGCTTATGAACGATGCAACATTTGGTAAATTAAAGGAAAACAAAATGAAGAGACAAGTCATGGAATTGGTGTATAACGAGAGAAGACTGAAGAAACTAATAGATTAACCATCACTCAAGTGCTGCACAATATATAGAGAAAATTTATCTCTGATGAAAATGGAAAAGGAAACCATATTATTTGATAAACCTATTTATTCCGGCTTTTCAGTGCGCGACCTCTCCCAAACTTTAATGCACAGGTTCCATCACGACATCATGAAACATAAGTACGAAGACCGCATTAATTTCATTTATACAGATACCGACTCGTTAATTTACGAAATTGAAACAGCAGGCCACTGTGCAGACCTGGTTGCTTATCCCTCACGAAAGAGATAGTCACCAGTACCTAGCACACCCTCCCCCCACCCGCCCACACAACTTAACTAATATATGCGAGCCCAAAATCTGTTGGTTTGAATTTAACATCTCAGCGAACTCAACCACGGAGGTCACTATCTCATCTCAAGTTTTCAGAGAAGTTCTGCCGAGCTCCACGCGACGTGATGTTCCTTCCAACAGGGAATGGGTGGGGAAATTTAAAGACGAGTATCGTGGGGAAATGACGAGAGAATTTGTAGGTTCTTCATTGAATAGCCTAAGTATTCCGACGTAAAGACGTGGGTGTTAATATATAACAAGACTTTACTGGACATTCTAATTAACACTTCCCTATCATTTCGCGTTACAATTCAGAAACAGGATACTGGTCACAAAATATACAATGTACGTTTCATGCCTGTCAATTGGACATTCGTTCATTTGATACGTCCTGCTGGACTATCATGACAGCAGTAGAGAAATGTGAAGTCTAACATACTTGAATATAAAATGACAGGGTATCATATGAAATTATAAGTCCTGTGCCAATTTTCAACCTACTTTCCGAATAAAAGCTAGGTTTATGAGATCACTTCCCAGTGTGTGTGTGTGTGTGTGTGTGTGTGTGTGTGTGTGTGTGTGTGTGTGTGTGTGTGTGTGTCCCCTTACAAGTTTTTAAACCCAAGAACAGAATTTAATGAAACTGGGTACGTATATAGTACTCAGCAAGGCCATTCGACTTTTATAGTTTTAGAGCAGCACGCGCGTTTTTTTTTTTATGATAAGCATTTTAAAAATTAGGGTGCCTTACATTTATCGGGATCTCTTTAGCCAATTGAAAATAAATTTTTATATTTTGATAGTTCAACACGTATACATTTAATTTAAAGAGTTATATTGTTATTTGTCTCCCAATTTGAAAGATAGGACTGCACGAAAAAAAACTCTTACACCATATCTCGGTAACTACTTAATATATTGCCACCGAATTGAGCAGGCATCCAATACTATCGTAGGCCATGTCAACGTACGCGATTTAAATGGGCAAAACAGTTACTTTTATTATGGCAGAAAATTAAATATTTTATGTTAATTTACTATATAAACTATACCTTTTGGCCAATTTTAGCCAAATTTGGTATGCTGAATTTATGAACACGATCTATTTTGTCTACAATTTTTTTTAAGATTGAACATATGAAAAATTAAAATTGTTTTTTCTCATCTCGGTACTGTAAATAAATTTGGCAAACAAGAAATACTAGAGAATGATAACGGAAGGGGTTGCAGGTTTCTAAACCCAATGTTTGCTTAAGATATAACTGACCTAAATATCGGTAGATTGCGTCACCAATTTGAAGCACATGAATGAGTGTCATGCAGCCACTACAGCCACTAAAGAAGCAGACACCTGTCGTGAACCATACATGCGAACAAAACATATCATGCATTCTCCGACCGCTAAGCTCAAAATACCATATAGTAAACAATTTTGCCTATAAAAAGACTTGAGGCATAACATTTCGTTCGTACATTATCGTGATCAAGAGTGTTGTTTATGGTAAAGTTATTTTGTGTTTTATAACTTCAGTGGGGTATACAGGTGAGGAAGTGGATGGAATGGGGGTCGGTGAAAGTCGAGCAAGCGCGGACTTGGAAGAAAGCTACTCAGGTTGTTACGGTTTGCCTTATGGGCCTACCGAACAAGCTATTTGTACGAAACGTGCCTCAAAGGTAGAACACATTATTTAAAGTCATTCCGTCGTTTAATTAAAGCCATGGTCAATCTGTTACAATATAAATCATACTACACTTCACATTAACTCAATTACTTTATATTGCGCTGGAGGAGCGTGTTATGTCACTATATTCTATCTGCTTTATAATTATTACTTATTACATTACTGCCATGTATCTAGTTAATGTGTCCATTCGACGACCCTGCTGGAACGACTTTACCTGTAGAGTTGCCGAAGGCTAAGTGCTGGTTCAATCACGGTGGCTCGAACCCTATCTGGTCCATCTTGTTCCGTCGTCTGCTTGGTGAGGTTAGACAAGACCCGAGCTCGCAGCTCTGCAGTCCTTATAAATGAGCTATGTTTAGTAAATATCCTCGCTCTCTTTAGGGTTGTGCTGGTGGGTTCACGCTAGAGCCAAAGTAATGGCTTGCCCACACCACAACAAGGTGGAAGAAATCGGAGCTGTTGGTTTGGGAGAGAGTGATAAGATGGAGGGGGGGGGCAGTGGAAGTTATAACCACAGAGCAGGTAAGTCCATATGAGCGAAGCGGTGTGGTCGTTCCATCGATATAAGCGAACTTGTATGTTCACTGGGCACGAGGCTCGGGGAACAGATATCGTGGAATTTCCTGAGCTGGTTAGTGCAAGTAGGTAACCACGTACTGGCTGTCGAACATCGTTCCAACATTTTGCTGGCTAGAGAGTGTCATTTTGCTGGCACGTGCAGCTGGATTTCGCGATTTGACCTCAGTATTTTTCAATACTCTGTGGTCGAGTCGGGTCTATTATCAGTACCTGTTCAGAGCTTGATATGGAAAATTGTGTAGAGATATATACTCATCATTTATGCATGTTTGGATCCGCTTTAACACACCACAGATATATCTTGAGAAAGACCGCAGTGTTTGAATTCGCCATTTATTAATTAAAAAATACACATTGGTCGATTAAAAAAAAAATATATATAAATACCGATCACATGAATGTAAAGTTACATGTGCCGTCTATTCTCTTTGCGCGCGACAGCTGTCACCAGGGGCGCGCGGATTGTGCTGAAAGGCAACAAACAGGGGTGAGTTTTGTTCCCATGAGAGAGGTGGTTTGACAGGTGTAAGAGGCGGACTGATTGACAGTAGCGGCGGGAGAGTGGCTCCGTCGGCGACGGTGCACTATGCCGGGAAGGCTAGCTGCCGGTAGCCGCCAGGATTAGGCCGTTCCCCAGCGGTACAGAGATGGCTCAGGTGTAGGAATGTACCTGCTTATTGTGGCTACGAAATCGGTTATTAATGGGTTTGCCTCGGGAAGCCATGATGCCAGGATTGTCATGAAACAGTTGGTAATTGTATTGAATTTATTTTTGGAAACAAACCTACACCGAAATAACGCCACACAAAATATTATCATTTATGCGGAATTTGATGAATGAAGCTTGTAGAAATTATCATGCGGAAAGAGTTTGGTGGTCGTTATATTGTCGAGGAAGTAAGTACGTCTGTGTGACTGATGACATGAATAGCTGCAGCTGGCTGTTAAAATGGGCCTCCCGATGCCTGGCCTGCTGATGCCATAGGAATATGGTGTTTCTCTGGGACTACTCCGTCAATTTTAAGGTAATATTCATCTGGTTACTTGGTACGCACCTTGGGTACGGGAGTTGTATGTTTCAAGCTGAGCAGTACACAGACTTACACATAAATTTCCCGCAGCTGATATTTGGGTGCTGTTGAGCACACAGTTGTACGTGGCTCTGCTGAATGTGTACAAATCAATGCTTTGTACAGAGGTATACTAAAACTAACTTATTTTGCGGACGTAATAGTATGGATCTATAAACGCACGAAGTAAATATGAGTGTCAAATAAATGTTCAGTAAATACGAGTAGAGAGAACTGGAACATTCTGTTTTGACAGTTGGAAAATTAAAGTAACTTACCTCTAATTTTAATCGTTGTGTACTGTTCTACAATAGAGAACGAGTATTCCGATATGTTGTTATGCATGCATCTCCGTAAGAACAAATAATTAAAGTACCTGGAATTATTCTGTTTTTTTTTAATGAATTCGAATTTTCAATATAGTGCAGTCAATTTGAATTAACCAGAGTAGCCAGGTATATTTTTGGATACGATTGTCACCAATGGATTTATATATTTGTGATGTATTCTTTATTAAGATCTGTAATTATAATGAATTCTCCAGATATCAGACTATAGTAGTATGTGCTGCAGAAGTGTAGTGAAAGGGATACATTTTACAAGGTTGTCATTGTGGCCTGGTTACGCTGAATGTTTAATATTCCGTAAAGATATTTTATATTTGTATATATTTTAGTGTTTAATTAAGCTCAGTGGTTAATTATTTTTGGATGTGCGGTATCACCTTGTCTCTCAAGTTGAATTGGCATTTTTCTGGCCATTTTATATCAACCAGTCCATTAAAAGCCTTATCAGTGTTCTCCACCGAAGCTGGTAGCATTTTGCATGATCATTCCTGACCTTGAGAAGGAAGGCATAATTCGCAGGAGTATATCGCTTTATCTATGCCATTTCTGGTAAAGAAGAAGAAACTATGTGAATTCCATATTGTAATGGACTACAGGCTGCTCAACAAGAAGATTAAGGTCGATCCTTTCCCAGTGCCAAACATTAATATTATATTTCAATATCTTTGAAAGGCTAGTTACTCCATGGTTTTCGATCTGAACCCGGCATTCCATCAATGCGTCCTGGAGAATGGGAGTAAAATATACACAGGTTTTGCGATTCCTTGGGGACATTTCGAGTGGGAAAGGTGACATTTTGGGTCGACTTTGGGGGACAGCGCTTGCCCAGAATTTTAATTGTCTGGAGGATTTTCAATTTAAGTTGGTTGTTTCCTTTCTGACTTATATTTTGTGTATATTCCGATTTCTTTTAAGAGCATTTGATTCATGTTCAGCAGGTTCAGGAGAATATACCCAAATTACAGTAAACCCAGAGAAAGTGGCCAGAGCTAAAACACAAAGTTCATAAGGTTCATAGTTAGTATGGGCCAGTTAATTATGGATATTGCCAAGATTGCTCCCATTGCCAACTTTTCTCAACCCAAAAACACCAAAGCGGTTATGCATTTTTTGGTCATGATAAGGTATTATTCTAAGTTCATCCCTGAACATGCTGCTTTGGGTGCCCCACTCAACGATCTAAAAGAATCACGTAGATTTCCATTGGTTCCTGAACAGCGAGAGAGTTTTCTCAGATTGAAATATGCAATTTCTCTTCTGCCTGTTCAGAGGTTGCCTAATTTTGTTGAGGGATTCGTACTGCACATACATGCGAGCAGTAGGGCAGTAGGAGCCGTTTTTTTTTTTTTGCAGGAGTGAGAGGGAGAAAGATGACCAATCGCGTTCTCTAGTAAGACCCTGTTGGAGATGTAGCATGTGTATAATGTGTATGAAAGGAGGTGCTGGCCTGCATTTGCAGTGTCGAGATGTTTTCTGCCTATTTAAAACATGCTGAATTTGATCTTATGACTGATAATCAGGCTCTGACATGGTTATTCTCCCACCCTCGGCCACTTGGGAAGATATGGTGTTTTTAATATGTGACTGGCTAGGTACTGCCTCATAATTATTCATGTGGAAGGGAAGACAACCCATGTGGCAGATGCTGTATCCTGGGTGTATAATCCTAAAGAGTTCCACGTATCGGGGGTCCTGAAGGGGTGAGTAGAGAAGAATTGTGTCAGATTGTTCAGATAATTCCTGAGTCCTGTGTGAATATCCGCCAGTGGCAGGAAGAAACCAGGAGTGAAAAAAAAATCCCCTAGAGAGGCTCCAGAAAGGAGTAGTCAAGGATTTTAACCTAGTGAAAGGAGCCATCTATCATGTGAACAAACAAGGCAAAAGGCAGACTTGGGTGCCGGTTAGTGACCTTGAGGTACTTTCGTGACACTCCAGTAGGGGCCCACATTGGGCAATGTATAGCTGAATTAAAAATCAGGAAGAAGTTTTTTTCTGGGTGTGCATGTACTATAAGGACATTGTTAAATATGTGTGGAGATGTCATGAGTGTCAATGCGCCAAACAACCTTTGAATACGAAAATTAGTAATTACTCTGTTCAAAAATGTGTTAGGCTGTGGCAGCATGTATACATTGATGTCTTTGGTCCGCTCCCTCGGTCAAGTTATGGTTAATAACTGTCTTCTGATCTTTGGGAGTGGGTTTACAAAGTTTTGTGTATTGAAGCATATGAGAAATATGAAAGCACTGGCAATCACTGGAAAGTTGGAACAGGAAATATTTCAGGGGTTTGGTAGTCTTTGAGTTTTTGATTTCAGATACCACATCATACTTCTCGGGAACAGTAATGAAGAACTTGGGCTTTAGTTGGAGTGTGCAGTAGGTGCACACAAGTCCTTGTTATCCTTCCCCCAATCTATTTGAGAGAGTTAACAAATCAGTGAAAGGGGTGCTTGACATCTACCAGAATTTTAATCTGAGGAATGCTGTGAAATTGATAAAAGGTGTGTTTTCAGGGGGGTCTGTAATGAGCATATGTGTATGTATGCCACATTGTGAATTAATAATGTATGGTATGTGTAACTAACTGATCAAGCGTGGCGCTTATGTACTGCACGCCTCAGGAGTGGTGGCAGACTGGTTTATCTGTGGCATCTATGTTCTTTAAGAACGACAGTTGTCACCAGGGTACACGAGTCATGCCTAGCGGCGAAGAGCTGGGGAGATTTTTGTTCTCGTGAGAGTGGCGAGTTGACCATCGTACGAGGCGGACTGATTGGCATTGACATTGGCAGTGGGAGAGTGACACCGCCAGCGATGGTGCCCTGTGAAGGGAGGGCGAGATGTCGGTAGCCGCCAGGATTAGGTCGTTCGCCAGTGGTACAAACATGACTTGTGTGTACGAGTGTAAATGCTTAGTGTGGCCGCAATCGCAACTTATTAACGGTTTTGGCTCGGAAAGCCATTTTGTCGGGATTGTCATGAAAGAGTTGGTAATAATATTGAATTTTTTTGCTGAGTAACCTGCGCCGGACTATCGTCAAGTTAAATGATTATCATTTATGAGGAATTTGGGTAATTAAAGTTGTGGAAATTGTAATGCGGAATCGCTGCGGCTGGCGGTCAAAATGGGCCCCTCGATGCCTGGCCGGCTGATACCATAGGAATATGGTGTTTCCCTTGGACAGCTCCATCAATTTTTTAAGGTAATACCCATCTGGTCATTTACTACGCACCTTGGGTGCGGGTATTGTGCGTTTCAAGCTGAGTAGTCCACAAACTTAAACATACATTCCGCGCGACAGATATTTGTGTGCTGTTGAGCACAGAACGGAAATGAACATTTACTGTTGTACATGATGTTGCTGAATGTGTACAAATCAATGTCTCGTACACAAGTATTTCAAAAAGCTGCGGCTTTTGCGCCGGTGACTGTATGAATCTATAAACGAAAGAAGAACGGGTAGTGTCAAATCAGTGTTCAGTAAATACGAGTAGTGAGAACTGGAACATTCTGCTGTACCAGTTGGAAAATTAATACACCTTAAATTTTAATCGTTGTGTACCATTCTATAATTGAGGACGAGTATTACGATATGTTGTTATGCATGCAGCTGCATAACGGCAAATAATTAAAGTGTACTAGAATGTTCTGTATTTTAACTGGATTAAAATTTTTAAAATAGTGCAGTAAATTCGAACTAATCAGAGCGAAAAGGTTATTTTTGGATATGGTGGTCACCGATACTTTTATATATTTGTGTTCTATTTTATATAATTTAACACTATGAGTATAACCACTTATTCAGATATCAGACTACAGTAGTTTGTGCTGCACATGGGTAGCGAAAGGCATAATTTTTTTAAGCTTGTCGTTATTGTCTGTTTATGCCGAATGTGTTTAATATTCTGTATAAATACCTTTCATACGTTTATATATTCTATATGTATGTATTTTAGTATTTAATGAAGCTCAGCGGTTAATTATTGTTGGATGTGGGGTATCAATGTTAAGGTAGATGTTTTAAGGAAGCCCTGGTCACTCGAGTTAAATGGACATTTTTCTGGGCGTTTTAAAACTGTTAAGCTTTTGGGTTTTGGTATATGGGAAATTAATGCACCTTGTCACCAGTTTGATATTATATTGTATGCTTAGTGAGTATGCAATTAATGTCGCAGAAAGAGAGATTTCTTGTGTTGTTTATTGGTTCTTTTGTTTTGCATACATAGTATAACTGCAGTGAATGACTGAAGCAAAGTTCTTTCTTGAGTTGTCATTGAAATCATTTGGTATCTACTACAAGCAATTACTCTGTATTGAAAAAAAATTCTTGACTATAGATTTAAAATAAAGTACCATTATTATATATGTTTACTAGCACTGTATTAAAAAGTGTTTCTAAAATTTTTTGTAGTATTCAGTATTTTATTTTACCGGTAATTAAAAGTAAAACTTTCCAAATTCAAAATTTTTTTTATCTTAGTTTAAATAAAATCATTGATTTAAAAAGATTTTTAAATAACTGTATTAAAATTCGAATATTTGGATGGGGTACATTTTATTTTAAGTTCGATTTTATCACTTATTAAAGTGGCCATGGTGGTGAAGTGGACAAAATACTAGCTTCTCACTTAGGCAAACCAGCTTGAAGCCTGATGGGGGTCACTCCGGGATTTCCACATGTGGAGATTGTGTCAGATTATTTCGCTGGTCGGTTGGTTGTCTGTTGCATCTCAGCGCTGCTCTATACTCACCCCAATTCACCCTAATCGACTCTCAAGACCTCGATGATAAGAGCCACCCAAATCTCTCCACATCAGTAATTTAAAAAAAAATCTAAAATCAGTAGATTTTTTAGTAAAAATATTGAGATAATAAATGTTTAAAAGCATTCAAAAGATTATGAATGTTTACTATGTATATGCGTCATCTAAACTTCCATCTACTCTGTGTCTCCATTACTCATTCATCTAGGATATGTGTCTTCCAACCCTAGGTGCGGAAGTTCCAGGATCCTCACTCCACTCTAAAGTTTTTTTTTAAGTTACATTAAAATACATGTGTTGATATAGGCGAAAGTCTTACATATGGCAAAAAACACTTCAGGGTGGAAAAATAAATACACTTACTAGTTCCACCTAGCAAACAGTGAGAGAAACAATGAAGGTTCGTGGATCGACAAAGTCGATACTAACAATCTAGCAATATGCATCGGAAACAAGACAGCTCTCGAATAACAATTGTCAAGCAGAAATACACAAGATGGCAGTCACCACCCAAGTAGCAAGAGTCAGTTTCCCCACTTATGCAAATCTTCTTGTATACGAGCTGCCCACAAACAGTTTCCATAATCAGTCAACCTCTGTAGTAAACCCACAGGTGCTTATGGTTCACATGATTCATTTTGACTGTTGTATGCAGTTGGCCAAATCTGGGTCACTGTTCAAATATCTTCCAAATATAATCTGCCTATAATTGGCTTATTTCTGCATAGCCAACTGTACCGCAAGCACGCCAGCACCATCAGTGGATCATGAGTGGCTGCAGTGGCCCACTGGCATATTGCTTCTTACTTGTCATAATCAAACGAAAGGTCGTCTGCCAACTTTTGGTAAGCAACTTGTTGCACAGCTATTGACCACTTGTAGTCGAGCTATTTGCCACATACAGCTCAGCTATTGGCTACTTATAGCCCACTTGAAGGCAACTTGCCATGCATTTTCTAAGCCAAGAAAGCAATTATGTTTCATCGAAATAAAAATGATTAATTTTTTATGTTTACGTATGTGATCTTCTGCATATTATATAAACAATATTTCTTTGGAAGAACCTGGACTCGAAATCACAACCCTTTCGTTCATAGTCTAGAATGTTAACAACTACTTTACCATGTATATTAATATAAAACCTTTTAAGAAAATCTGATTGCTTTCAGCACATAAAGTTGCATTACTAGCTTTGCTATAGACACAATGTATGTTAGTATCATAAGTCAATACTAGAGATTCTGGGTTTTGTTTAAAATACTAGTATTTAAGTTTCGTGATACTTTCAGGTGGCGTTTAAAATGCAAAGTAAATATTTTTTTACAAGTTATGCTTCTACATATAAGCAACAGTTGGCATTTTATAAGTGGTCCAATGGCATGCTACTATTACATCTGCGGCAGTAAGTAACATTTGGCATGCCATGAGAGGCCCACAAATTTGCTGCTTACATGTTCCCAGCAGTAAATAACAGTTGGCATGCCATACATAGCCCATTAACTTGCTGCTAATATATTTCCAGCTGTTAGTAACAGTTAGCATTTCGTTTATTGTCTGCTTGTGTCGCTTTTGTTGAATTCTAATAATAATTCGAGAGCATTGGCTCATATTACCGTTATTTAAGTAAAAGCTCATGTCACTTTGCGATGCTAGCGCCAGTCGCCTGCGACACTAGCGCTCGTCGCCGGACATTTATATTGACTCTGTGGCCACATGTGTGCTCCTTGGTCAACTTCGCCCTCCCGAGTTCCCCTTCTGCCCCTCCTGCCAACCTTCCCCTCCTTTTTCTGCCTTAGTTCGTCTACTTAGGCCAATGCACTTCCGCTCCCTTCTTTCTTACACCTTATTACGCCTTCCTACTCCGGCAGATAGGTTTACTTCAGTTTACTTCATTACCAGTTGAGTTGTACGATGATGCGAGAGAGAGTTAGCTGACCGTTTGGATACTTCTATCATGGTGCCTTCACCAACCAGTCTACTCTTATCAACCTGTGGAATGATGGTGCAGGGTTGCCAGCTGCAGTTGACTGCGAATTGCAGCGAACTATCCACCAGGGTAGTGGATTGTGAGTTTTCGAGCCCTCAGCGAGATATATTTTGAGGTGAGTTCCGGTTTTTGGCATGGTAATGTCTGTACAATTGACGTCCGGGTTCAGGATGTGCCTGGTGTGGCTTGAGCGCGATAAACGTGATCAGTGAGTACTTATTTCAAGCTTCCTTGAGATGTCAATTTTGTGGGCTTTCAGTAAATGTCCGAGGAAAGGCTCGGCAATCTTGCTAGTTAGTTCGTGAACTCATTATAGTTTGTGGCTGGTGTGTTCAAGTGTTATGCTTTGCTATTTCTCTGCCTTAACGTAATTTATATTCTTGTTTAGTGTAGTATTTATTGATGGAGAAATTCCAGTTTTGCCCAGAGCTGGCTATGAAAGGGCACTAGATGTCGCCCAGCTCCACAAACCTGGAGTTTTCGGGTGACTATTTGGAGTCGTGCATAGTAAACATTTTTTGGACGTAATGGATATTTAATGTCATGATTGAAAGTTCAGCAATTAGATTCTGCCAGCCGGAGACCACATCTTCCAGTTTAACTTTGATACCAAGAGTATACTTTTCTGGTGCTGCCACTATACAGTTTGTTTGGTACATTTGATGCCACCGTGTCGTTCTCGTTCCCTGTAGGGTTGCAAATAAATCAATACCACATGCCTTCAGGAATATCTAAGTTCTTCTGTAAGATCTCCAAAAACTGCTAAATGTTATTGCAACTCTAATCCCCTGTTATTGAATGCTGAATAATATGTTTGTTAGGTGATAAGACACCTAGTAAAGTGTCTTAAACTATTGATTCAGAAGGCCGTAAATATAGTTGTTTTTTTTTTAAATTATGCATAGTCGGTCAATGTACAATGTGAATATGAACTGTATGGTAATGTGAGCCTTGGAATGTTACATTTTACGAGATGGTTTGAATCCCTGTGTTTAGTGGGAATATATTTTATGTACGTATGTGCAACTTTCAAAATATACTCATACACATTCATATGATTATTTATTAAATGGTATATCAGTACTGATGATGCTTATGGTATTGTGCATAAAGTTGAAGGAGAGTTTTATGTGCTGGGGTGCTTCCCTTTATGTTGTATGTTTTATTATTTGGGTAATTGTAGAGTCACACATTGTAAGACGTGGTCTAAACTATGATTGATTCAGAGTGTGTAATATTATTGCTGATGCCTAGGGTTTGTTTTTGAAAACATTGGTCTAGTATTCACAATTTTGTCTATGAATTATAAGGAATTGTGGCTGGCCATGCAAATATATTATGTAATAAGGCAACATGTAGCTTAGAATTACAAAGTGTAACCTTTTAATTAATTTTATTGTATCCAAAAATAGTGAGAGTATATTGTGTATTTTTATTGTCTATGATGGTTAAATGTGAACGAAACGAAGTACCTGAAAATGAACATAAGATGGATTCTAGTCTTGATATCATTAAATGATAGAACTGTTTCTACTTTTACAACTGCAGTTGTTAAACATTTTTGAATAATTGGAAGTGCATTGTGTTCCCGAATATTATGATGATGTATGAACATTGCAAGATGGAAGAAACAAATAAATTGTCAGTTACCCTGGTGTATGTGTTTAATTGAATATTCTTGTCTTGTGGTACTTAGTACGGCACAAGTAAGGATATTTAATTTCTGCACAACTCTGCTTATGACTTGTACTTGGTTATTTTGTTTCATGCACAACGATACCACGTCATGACATCTTCTGGAGTATCTTTCCTCTATCAATTATCAAAGGATGAACTATTGCAGTACCTTAGAAGTCTGGACTTCATGGTGGAGGAGTCGGCGACTGTGGTGTCACTTAGGCGGGATCGCAGTCGACCACCTCTGCTGTCAGGGGCCTGCCGCCTCTGCGCTTGCTCCCATACCAGCAGTTTCGGGAAGTGTCACAAATCCACCCCTCTGATTGGACAAGTTATTTCAGTCCTCCCTTGGAAATGTTCCAGCTTTAACTACTTCGGACCCTGCCTGCATTTTGGCATTTTTCATTGCAATTGCAAAGTTGGTAAATCTATGATTGTGTAGTCAGGTGGGAATTTCGCGTGCCCTAGTATTGAAATGTGAGGGTTTAGTATTACAGTTGTTGATGGAAGAAATTGTGTTACCACCGGGAAGCACATTTCAGAATATTAAACCACGCATAATTCAGGCTTTTTTTCCTCATACTCTCAAACGCCAATGTAAGCAAACTTATGTTTATCGATACCAAGATCCGACAGAATTAGTTCTGGATTTTGTAGAGTCCATATGCGCATATCACGATGCACTGTGTGTGGGACTGCCAGAGCAGGATTTGATTAGCATCATTTTGGTGAACTTTGTTCCGCATGCCAAGGCGCTATTCGTGATGGAGAGTAAGCCAATAAATTTGCTAGATTTGTGTTTCTTTGCTGTAGATTTGCAAGGGAAAACATTGGGCGCCACCAGCGGTAATATGCTCGGCCATGACTCGCCTCGTGGCGTGCGCGCCCAGACACTGGGTGTTTCAAAAGTGAGTCCACTCTTTCACTGCGTAAATTGTTTTGAGCATGGCCATAGCATTAAGGACTGCCAATCCCCACATCATCCCTTTAATAAGAGACGTTGTTTCCAGTGTGGTGATTCCGGGCACTTACAATCATCTTGTTTAAGGCAGGGAAACAATGTTTCATCAGTAGAGAGTGTGGGGCTGCTGGTCAGAGTTATGTAAAATCTTGCATAGATTAAAAAAATGCCATGTTGAGCTAACCATAGTTGATTTAAATTATTAAGCCTTAGTTGGCACAGGGGCCATGGTTTGTGTGATCAGTCAAGCATTTTTCAATAAACTTCAAAAGTTAAAATTGTTCTGTGACACTCGCATGTTTGATTCTGAACTACGGTTATGTATAGATAGCAGAGGGGTGATTTAATCCAATACTGCGGTGAAACTCCACTTTAAAATAGGAAGATTTTCATGGAATTTTCTATTCTCCCTGATACCTGGTATCACCTATTACCTGATTTTAGGCCTACAATTTCTAGACCATTCAAGTGTGAATATAAATTTTGATGAGTGTTTTATGTCGTTAAGTTTTGCCCCGAATATCAGGGTAGCCCTCAAAACGTGTGACAACGCCAACACGATGTTTTCCTGTGAAAGAAATGTGGTGGATAATAGTTTCCAAGATAAATTGCAACAAATAAAAAGTGGAGTTTAGCGATGTCATCTCGCCACATATCGGTATATGTGATGTATATATATGACCTGATTATCAGCCATATAAGAAATGCTGGCACTCATAAATGCGAACGTTTACCACCACTGCCAAAAATTGGCTAATTGTAACTGCTTGCTCTTTGCTACTTGGACAGTGACACAACCTAGCAGGCGACAGTCAAACGAATTAGAAAACAAGATGGCAGATAAAAATAAAATCCAAGATAGCCACCGCTCGACGGGAATGACAGAGGTGTAAGTGTGCATGGGGGTCAGTGACCTGTCCGAGCTAATCCCTTGGTCCCTCACCAGGCATCATGTTCCAGAATCGCCCAAATTTCACTTCTCTTATCACTATCTTTACTCAAGCTGCATCACTTAGACTTTGCTTATTATATACACAAATACATTCGAGATATCCACAGCACTGACATATACTGGATGATTCAAAACAACTCCGACAACGCTTAGTATTTTGTGTAGGACGACATGCCGATCATTTTTCAAGGATGGTACAATGTCCGGAAAAGTATGAGTTGGGCGCTGTGGGGCATCGAAATTTAACAACACTTCAGATATGATGATGGGTGTACAGTGTCACAAAACCAAAACCAACTTAACAATAACATCACATTGTGCAGTAAATTACCAAAGGGGGTCGAATTAACGATCTTCTATACTTGATTATAGAGTCTAAATCGGTGGTGTAGATGTCGCACATATGGTTGTGTGATGAGGAGTTCAGTCGATGTGTAGTATCTACCCAACACTGGTGTTTATCAGTACTAATAATTAAGAACGAAAGTTAGCCGCGTCAAACACTTTACGCCCAAACGGGGAAGAGGCAGAACACATGCTTAGAGGGCATTGATAGTGCCCCTTAAAAAAGGGAGTGAATTATAGTTGTGACACCCCACCCCCTATTTCCTCGAAAGGGGGGGGGGGGTTTGTGCTCCAGGCATAAGAACATTAAGCCTGCGGCACCTTAAGCCTCTGTCGAACCCTCCCCCCCTCTCTCCGAAACAACCCATCCAGGGTGGTGATGCAAAGACGGGGGGGGGGGGGTGCCTTTCTATACCCCAGCCTCCCCCACTGGGAAGTTAGGCCCTTCGGATCTAACCCCTACCACCCTTCAAAATTTCTCACGCTACCACCTGTTGCAACTCCAGGATGTGTTATATAGGGCTCATTTTTTATCTTATTTTGTTGAAATTTATTATGATTTTCCTTTATTTTTAACCTTTCTGTCCACCACCCCCCAAAATAGGTTAGGCCTGGAAGATGCATTTTGTGACCGATTCTCGTGGGGTTTCGTGGAGGGTTGCCTTTCTATACCTCATCCTCCTCCAATGGAAAGTTAGGCCCTTTGAATCTTGACACACCCCCCCCCCCCCCTCAATATTTTCCTCCCCCTGACCACTTTTTCACCTTATTTGGTACTGTATGGCTCGTTATTATCCTATTGTGTTAGAATTTGGATATTTTCCTTTCTTTTTAAGTCCTACACCCCCTCCTAAAACAGGTTAGGTCCTTTGGGTAACTTACCATACAGAGGTTGGGGGAGGGGCTTTTGTGCTCCACTATTTGCATCTTCTTTTCGGCCTGGGAGGCGAATTATTTGACCGATTTTCGTGGGATTTGGGGGAGAGTTGCCTTTCCATACCCCACCATCCCGTAATGGAAAGATAGGCCCTTCAAACCTTCACAACCACTCCTCAAAAATTTTCCACCCTTACACCCTTTTTTGCCTTCTGTAGGTGCTATATGGCTCTTTTTTTTCGTATTTTATTGGGATTTTGTATTTTTCCTTTCTTTTAAGCCTTATATCCCCCTAAAAACAGGTTAGTCCTTTTTAGGTAACTTCAACCACATGTGTGCACCACAATATGTCCCATAATTATGGTATAAAGACACGCCAGCCCATTTTTCGTGCACCATTATTACAGTACAAGGTAACATAATTGTGGTATTTCATGCCATACTTTTGAAAGTCGTACCATAATAACATACGTAACTTCCCAGCTTTACAATAAGCTATGGTAGGTTCATGCCGGTCCAATATATCCCCCACAATAATTAATTATACAATAAATGTACAATAATTTTAATATTATTCCCATTGCAATTTCAGGTCTGTATGTGCAAGCGAGCACCTATCGACGCAAGTGAGCACGTGTCAGAGTTCCCAGAAAATACTGTACCATAAGTACTTTTTGTACAATCAATGGTGAATTAGCCTGTGGATTACGCAGACCCGTACCCTGGTTCTGTCTATTAATCAGTGGAGGAATGGACCTAGGGGAGATCGATAGTTCCCCGTGGAGAAATGAGTGAGTTTTGGTTGCTGATACCCCCCCCCCCCACTCTCTTAACATTACGCTGGAGAGGAGGTGTTCTCGTGCCCCAGGCTTAAGGTTTGTGTATACCATAAATTTTGGGTTCGGACGCACCATAATTATCGCGTGGAGAGCTCTGGAATCAGACTCCTGCACACCTTTGGACCTTCCTCTGTAGAACCCCCCCCCCTCCCCAATAAGCCCAAAACACACTGGTAGGATAAGCAAAGATCAGAGTGGTTCGTCTTTTGCCTTCTTTTCGACCTGGAAGGCACGCTTGTCGGCGAATTTACGCGCGATTTGAGGCAGGGTTGTCTTTCTACACCCCAGTTCCCCCCTTTTGCAACTCTGTAAATTGCTATATGGTTAATTTTTTTGTGTTTTTAATTTGGTACTTTCCTTTTAACCTTTCCGTCCCCTCCCCCAAAAATGGTAGGCCCTTAGGGTAACTTCCTCTGCTGTGGTGAGGGGTTTTTGTGCACCATATTTTGCACCTTCTTCTCGGCCTAGAAAGTGCATTTTGCGACCGATTTTCGTGGTATTTAGAAGAGGGTTGCCTTTCCATACCTCACATTCCTCCAATGGGAAGTTAGGCCCTTCGAAACTTTACACCCTCCTCATAATTTCCCCCCTCGCACAATTTTTCGCATTCTGTAGGTGCTATATGGATCATTGTTTATCGTATTTTGATTGAATTTGGTATTTCCCTTTCTTTTTAAGTCCTCTATCCCCCCTAAAACTGGTTAGGCAGTTTGGATAACTTCCTTACCAGGAGGGAGGGAGGCGATTTTGTGCCCCTCTGTTTTAACCTTCATTTCGGCCTGGATGGCGCATTTCCGTTGGATTTGGGTGATGGTTGCCTTTTTATATCCCACCCTCCACCAATGGGAAGTTTGGCCCTTCTAACCTTTACAACTCCCCTTCAAAATGTCCCCCTTCCCACCATTTTTCGCCGTCTGTGGGTACTATATAGATAATTTTTATCGTATTTTGTTGGAATTTTGTATTTTCCTTTCTTTTAAGCCCTTTATCCCTCTACAATATGTTAGGAACTCTGGGTAACTACCAGTAACATAAGTGGGTACACTAATATATGTACCATAGTAATGGTAAAAAGTCAGTCGTACCCATTTTTCATTTACCACTTTTGTGGTACGGCCTACAATAATTTTATTATTTTGTACAATAGTTTTACAATTCATACTACAATAGGATATGCACATTGCAAGCTTTCCAATGACCCAACGAAGGTTCACGTCGGTCCAATATATCTCCACAACTATAAAATGTACCATATATGTACCATAATTATACATTATTATTTATATTGCAACTGCAGATCGGGATGTACGAGCGAGCACGTGCCGGAGTTACCAGATAACAGTGTACCATAAGTAGCATTTCGTACGATTACCTGCTTCACCGATGGTGGCTTAACCCACGGATTCTGGGGGCCCATTTTCTGATATTATTATTTGTTCGATTACACCCGGTATATTAAAACATTTGCACAACACCTTCTGCAGAGAAGTAAACATAAATTTGTTTGTACAACTGTGATATATATGGGATATGTTAATTATAAGAAGCAAATCTGAAGTTTTTCAATTAATTTAATTTAATTTACAAAAAAACGGGCTGGCCATTTTTTCTAATAATTTACCGTCAATAACTACAACTTAACTTGTGTGTTATTAAAACTTAAAAAGAGTATTATTTTATATTAGTGAAAATATTATTTACATATAATTTTATTCTCTATCACTTATTATACACAATGAAAAACAGTAAATTTTCTTCGACAAATATGTTTTACTTATAATGTTGTCGGCGAATAATGTCCCAGAATTAGTGGCCCAGTCGGCCTTCTTTGGTGTCCACCCCCCGGGTCAACTACGCCGGCTATTGGCGAGGAAAGTGGTAAAGCAGCTGGTGGGACGTCAGACTGCCAGAGTACGGAGATAGAAACGCGAGATTAAGTTTACCACGCACCGTAAAGCAGGAGAGGCCACCATGTATCTGCCCTCCTCTTGCTCGACGACCTATTTATGCCACTGGAGGATTTAGAGCTGATATTTTAGCTCCAAAGAAACAGGGCGAACATTTATATATGCACAAATGATTCATAATGATATATATGATGAGAAACAAAATTACTTCTGCTGTCTGTCCTCTTAAACCGACAGCAATAAAACTGACAGATGTATTTGTCAAAGTTCCCAGTGAATCACTATAATCTATCGATGGATAAATTTTGTCATACCTATCAACAATATGTTTTTAATTTCTGAGGATAACGTCACATTTTGATTTGTGTCGTAGTATAAGTGTATGTTCGTAACAACAATGATATAACTGTAAACATGGAGGCTACATTTAGTCTCTTTATGTGCTTTCATTAACGACTGAAATAAATTTGATTTTCTCGTAATCATCGCAATGGTTTATTCCGCCAAGTATTCAGACACGGTGTTCGTAGGTCTGTTTAAATCTATCAGATGCTACTCTTGTCATAGAACTGCTTTTTAATTATAACGTTGTTGTATTTAATGAGCGATATGTATTGAATAAGATAAAAGACAAGAAATTCAGCAAACGTACACCCCGTACTCAATAAGACAGTTCGTGATACATTCGTTTACCTGCAGTATTAATACACACCAAAAATGACAATATTCTACTGCGCTTCCATTATTTTGTATCTAGAGCACCAGCATGCCCTTAGCGTTTTACTACGATGTATACGTTTCCCTTCTGAACTCATATTCGCGAAAAATCAGTAATTCATATATTGCTTCACAAACAAAAATTATGTGGTACCAATATACGATTATATTTAAAGCAGAAAGGGCAAAATTTAAGGTGATATAAAATAGGTTTTCAAAGTCTGATCTATGGTATAATTTTTTGTATCAGAGCTCTTTGCTTCTTATGCAAAAATGTGTACGAAATGGGACTGTAAAATACTCTCTCATCTAGTTTTCTGGGTTAGTTTCGATAAGTTTAAAATGTAAGAGCAACTCTTCAACTATCATAATAACGTTGTTTTTCAAATTCAGACAGGCGTAGTTTCTGAAGTACCACGAATAAACAACACAATTAAAAACAATCTAGTTTATATCTGGCATGCAAGTCTGCTCGTTTGCAGGGTTGCCATTCCGAAGCAATAATCAGTAACCTTAGCAACTCTCAACATAATTAAATATTTGTAAACGTGTATTTAACACGAAATTGACTATAGACCCTATAAACAGCAGCCGCACAATCTCCCCGGGACTTTACGAATGCACGTGAGACTGGCTCAATGCCCTCAACAAATTACCAGGATCGACTATATTAACTCTTCTAAATTACTACCGCCGGTTGCTTCGTTAATATCAAACTTTATTACATAAATAAAACTAAACTCAATTACAAATTACACAGATACAATAAACACTACACTTCTTGACTCCTTCTACATTTAGTTATATTTCAGTTCTCAACTATCCTACTTATAATGACTTTAGTTATTATGTTAAATTCCTATCTCTTTCCCTATAACTATTCATTCCTCTCTGATTCAATAATTACTTTAGATGACAGAAATCGCTCTACCCGACTCGTATCACACCCTGCTCGCCCTTGTACTCTACTCAAGCTCACCTACCACTGACAGCCTCGAATCGCCGGAGCTCCTCGTCAGCTCATGTAGTGGAGATGCGGTGAAGAAGGACGGCTTGCCCAAGCCTGGTCTTGACCCAGCGCTTGGATCACCTCGGCACTGGCTCCACCCGATGCTGCTCCAGCATCAGCAGACTCACTGATCAGGGATCGCTCCAGCCTCGCTGAACGACCAACCTCCGTCACGCACGATGACAGGGGGAGGGGGTTGTCGGCCGTTTTAACGTCCGTAGCCTGCCGGTCAGCTTATTGTCAGCGCCTACCCCACTGCACCCTGGTCACTCTCTCTCTCCTGCGGGGCGCCGCCCTCGACCACAGGCAGGCGACAACCTCATGGAGAGTTCTCCTCTCAGTTGTGCCCTCAACAATACCCCCTTTTTTCCGGATGCAGACATCCACAGCTGCTACATAGGGTGCGGTGAAGAGATGACATGGACCAGCAAGGGATAGCGTCGGCTGACCGGCACCTGGGCCACAGACCGCCGTGGGCTCTCTTCCTCGGCGACGCTATACGAGCAGTGCATTATAAGGTGGTACACAAAGTGCAAGGACACGGGAGAATGTCCACGAGACGTGAATTTATATAAATTGAAAAAAAAAAAGATGATAATACTAGAAGAACGTGAGAGAAAATAATAGTATATCAAAGTTTGAACTTAATTACAGTATACCAATGTTACTCAACTGAGAATAATACACCGAAAACAAATATATACCCATAAACATTAACATATATATGTAAAGTAGAATACAGTAAATGTGGTATAAACCCCAACAGGGGCATCGAGAAGTCAAAAATTGAGTCTAGTTATGAATAAAAACAACATATAAAAACTTTACTAACAATAGGTAACAATGTGAATAATTAATGTGTGCCCATAAATACATATGTAAAGGAATGCAACGTGCCTGTTCCCCAGATACGAGAGTGTATTCGGCCGCAAAGTTATGCCCACGAAAGTATACAGAAGTCTTACCCACTAGTAGCTGAATACGTGATGGTGAGGGGGAGGTAAGGTGATGCATCTGGTGAAGGGGCACACCATATTCCCCATATAGGTATCCTAACACTGTACGAGACAATCAGTGTTAAATGTGTAACTGATAGTGAAATAAACAATTATGGTTATCATACATGAAGCTGTGACAATCGTCATACAGCAGAAAATGTGACATTGGATAAATCGCCCAGTGCTGTGTGCACCTGAGACAGCTTGCTGCATCAGCCTGCAGTGCTGTGAAAGTTTATACACCTGTGCCCACTGGGCACGTGACCTTATCGCTAAAGGAAAACACTGTGCACAGCAGTGCACAGTACTGTGAAAACATATGACACGTGAAATGGTGGAACATTATAAATTAATGAATGTAAGCATGTTACACCTAGAATAACACTGAATACATTGAATCACAATGTATAAAAATATGAAAAATGACAGTGTGGTAATTTACAAGCCGATGCAAGAAGCATGCACATGTGGATGAGCTGACTGAAATACTTAGATTAGCAGCTCATGACAATTTTACAGAAGTGTGAGATGTAATAACCTACAAAAGGCCACAGACCTAAGTATATCATATGTCTACTTATAAGCATAGTTGTTTGTAATTTACAAGCTATTAAAAATATAGTTGCCAAATGCATACCATAGGCATCAGCTACAACAACACAAAGGGCTGCAGGCCCAAATATACCATATGTCTACTTATAAGCATAGTTGTCCATAATTCCCGAACCTATTAAGATATAGTTGCCAAATTCATAACATAAGCATCACCCACAGCAAAGAAATGGTTGCAGACCTAAGTATACATATGTCTACTTATAAGCATAGTTGTTTGTACTTTCTGAACCATTTAATATATAATTACCAAATTCATAGCATATGCATTACACATGACAATGAAAAGTGTCGCAGGCCCAAGTAGACCATAAGTCTACTTATAAGTACAGTTGTCGGTAATTTGCTATCTGTATTATAGTTACCTCATTCAATTCGTAGGCATATGTCAATTTTTTGTTTTAAGGATAAGGCATATTTTTTGGGTATAATTATGTTTTTGAGGTATAAGGTATGTGTTTCTATGTTTTTAGAGTACAGGCTTGTGTTGAACTTGTCATTTCTAAAGTGTATGAATTTTTATATCAGTAATCTTAAATTACATGCATATGTTATACAGTTTGCGAATGTGTATCCTTCCTAGATAAAGCACTCACCTACATCTTTTCTGCGAGTCCATTGTTCTCCCTTCCAGAGATGACGTGTAGTGCGTTACAATGTAGTATGCATAGAAGTTGTGTATAATATCAAACATATAACAGTTTGAAGTTAACTTTGGTTATGTTTAAATATGTAGTTAGACTGAAATTAATCATGTTAGTTATTAAAGAGAAATTGTAAGTGACCTTGATGTTATATGAAAAATGGTCTACATTCTCAAACCTATAGTTGTGTTCTATCATTGTTCGTTTTGTATCATCGGACTGTCGTTAGTTTGTTTCACTTCATTATGCACATAGTAGTTGCATTTGGATATTCATTATGTCGGTTCTCTCATTAATTTACATTTTACACGATTAAAAATCTACTTATCCTGCATGTTTCTTGAATGAATACGCACATACTACTTGTGTGTAAATAATGTCACTAAATATCCATTATTTGTTACGTACAGGGCCGGCCTTAGATTAGTCAGCACTTGGGGCGAGGGGCAATTAATACTCCCCCGATTTTTATCATATAAAATTAAAACTATTAGAATACAATGCAGTTTCGTTTAACAAATTAACAAAAACAATTTGCATGTCACTAGCATTTAAGATGAAGCGTTGAGATACAAAACGAATTTCACATTTATGTAATCACCATAATGTGTTAAATTTACTGTCACATCCTCGCCTGATTCGCCGTTTATCTAGTCGCTGTCACCAAACTTTGTTAGTCCCGAACTCAGGCTCCATAATAATTCTTACACATACAACTTCTATGCAATGGGAAAATTAACTTATAATAGGAACAGTTAATTAATGATTTTTTTTTCAGTCCTGAGAAAATAAGACCTGTAACTTTCTTACCATCGCTGTTACATTATTAAAGAAGAGATTCGCTCAGATTTGCCATTAACTATATAATTTTATATACAAATCAAATTGCACATTTATGAACACTTCATTGCTCTATAAAATGGGACTTTTCTTGCCTTGGCCTGGGCAAATTTGGTGATAGATGAAGAAATGTCAATCTTGCAAGCTATATCATTCTCTATGGACAATATATAGCCAACAATGAGAGCCGTTCAACACTCATAGTAGATCGAAGATTATTCGTGATCAGTTTTAACTTCGAAAAACTGCGTCCACAGCTAGCTGCTGTCACTGGTAAAGTCAGCATTATTCGAAGCGACACCCAGATACTAGGAAATGTACTCGTGTTTTTTTCTTATTCTATGTTTTATAAAACTTCCTTACGAGAACTTTTCACAAATGGTGGTACAAAACACTCGGCGCCCGGGGCGACGGCCCTGCTCGCCCCACCCTAGAGCCTGGCCTGGTTACATATATTTTACTCTTTATGGGTGAGTGTTCAAGTCTCCCGATATAAGCCTAACCTATCATCTTCGATACAAAATCAGACGAAAAAATAATTTTTTCTCTCCGCAGTCATAGCGGAAATTTGGCACTCACAAATGTATCATAACACATGTACTGCTTATAATGTTGGCAGTCCAGGGTTGGTATAAAAAGGGCACAACAACTAGGAGACTTTACGAATGTGATGTAGTTTTAAATACTGTGCGGCACTCTGTTGATGAAATAAACTAATCGGTGAGCTACTGAAGATATGAGACTTAGCGCATAGTGTGCTCTGAGCCTTGTAGTTCAAACTAAGTGATGTAGTTACCGTTTGGAAATGCGCAAAATTCTCAGCGAGTGTGCTTTGTTTTGCGAGTTTATCTGCATTCTGAGAATAGGTGGTGATTAGCAGCATTTACAGATGGCTATTGTGACCTCAGGCGATATAATTTTGTGTCTGTTGATCTTAACTAAGAATGGATTTTTTTCTTGTTACCACCTGTCTTCCCCGCGTTGACAATATCAAATGGCGCAAGGTAGGCCTGTACGAGCGCAGAGAGCAACGTGAAATCAGTTGTCCGGTGACCGCCGTGCCAGATGGATATAACCCACGTTGCCCAGATGATATTCGGCACCTCCCACATAGTTAGCAGCATGTTGTGAACGTTGCAGGGGACTACTTTGAGGGCCTTCAGAACGGGTATGTATGCTGCAATGAGTGTGAAACATGATACCTGTACTGTCATGTAATCTACCTTACCAAATATGCGAAACAACATTGTTGGAGTGTTCTTTATTGTCCATACACGTATTGCTTACCTTGTCCTGCCATGTGTCTACTTCACATTATCCACACGCGCCGGTATGCTCACACTACATAGTTGCCATGAATTATGCCCCAATTTTTGTATATATATGCGAATAGCTGCAGATGGGTTATAATCACGGATATCAACCCCCAGCAAAGAGCCAACAAACCAGGGATGCAGATGGGAATAGCGGCGAGAGAATTTCCAAGTTCAGTCATTTCCCCTTCCCACCAAACATGAACATATTAAAAATAAAGCAATATATTTAGATATTAGTCAGATAAGAATTTGAGTAAGTAAAACAGTGAAACAAAATAGTAAAATAAGTAAAATAACATAAATAAAAAGTACAGGTGTCAACACCTGCTGCTGTTCTTCAGCTGAAAATTTTACAGAGGTGTTGTTTTATCAATGAAGGAATGCCTTCCCCAACAAGAATATTTCGGTCCAATCCACTGCAACAAAATATTATCAAGAAATAATAAACAGTGAGACATCACATCCAGGTGTCTGCTACTCAATAGTGGATCCAGAAAGCAATTTTTTGAGTGGAACGGGAAGGGGGGGGGGGGAGAGGAACATACCTTTTTATAAAGGAACACCGATACCCATAATAAAATGGGGGGTCCGGGGGCCCTACGCCAGGAAAAATTTGGATTGCAAGGTGCAAAATGGTGCTTTTTAAGCAGTTTTCATAACTAAACATAGAATATACTGCTAGTAGAATTATTGATATTTCTTCAGATAAAACTTGGAGTAAAAATAAAGGTAGGTATTAACCCTCCCCCCTGGCTTAACTACTAGTGTGTTTATATATATAATATAGTATATACATATATAGAAAGATAACTGAAAGGCTTCTTAACAATGTTAGAAACAAAAATAATAGCGACAATTACTGGAGATTGTGTACACAATTCTTAACCACAATATTTATCAATGTTACAAAATTCGCAATGACAGTTTGTACTAAAAGAATGGTGCAATTCACTTCACAAGCCTCTGTTTTGATAACTCACAAATTACTCTCAAAATAAAAATGAACAAGAAGAAATTTTAATTGTCATGTTACAAAAACGAAATACAATAGTAAGTGTAATATATTGAAACCAAACAAATTACAACAACTCTCATAATGCTACTTAACTATCAAGTAAGCATGATGCTCGTACAGGAAATACAGAAAAATTCTCTACCATAAAATATAATATTTTATGTATACATGGCAACCATAGTCTCTGTGAATATAAACTATAGTAAGTCACATTTACACTGTATATGAAAAAATGTACCAACAATGTTTGGCACATAATAAAAGAATTATTTGAATTCTTTAGAAAGGCTGGCTTACATGTAACAAGTGTCCCATGCCATATATAACATGTAAAGTTCTTTGATCACTTAGAAATGTCTATATTAATGGATAAAAAGCCACCCTTGCCACCTCACAATTAGCATACAGGATATTACATGAACAATACAATCCAGAATTTATCTCTTAGAAATGCAACTACTTATCCTGAAAACAATGCTGTGTAAAGTGTTAGAGCCATATTTAATTACAAAATAATACGGCGTTTACCCATTTTAAAGAACCTTTCTATTACATGCTGAGGATCTACCTGTATGTCATAATGAATGAGAAGAAGTGCTAAGCCTATAAGTCGGTATTCCAGCATTGTACTTCGAAGCCAAGTTTTAGAAATGCTCAGAGTTGAGAAACTTATTTCTGCACTGGCATTACTAATAGGAAGAGTGCAGAGGATTTGCAAAAGAGTATGAATGAGAGAATATAAATCTTTGTCACATGTTTCGAGTGAAGTCACTGCTCTTGTTGGAAACAATGCAATGCGATTTTTCTCACTTCTCCACTTCTGTTGCCAATGTGACGTCTCTCCCTTGATCTTAAGCAGTTGAAATTCTCTACTTCCACCCAGAAAATGTGTGAAACGGCTGATAACACACTCAATAGCACTGTTGATTTGCGAAAATTCCATGTTAACAATTATTTCCAGGAGTAAAACAGGTAGCTTAAACACTTCAAGTACCTCAGATAAAAATATCTATTTTACACCACCTAAAATGTGATCTAAAAGAGGAATATACACAAAAATCCTGACAGAGTTCTCAACATATGAAACTGCATAATTTCGACGACGCTCTAGGCACCCACAAATCCAAGTTTTTCGGTGTTCAATGTCCAGTTTTCTTGCCATTTCTTCTATTTGAGTAAACAAACCCTTAAAAAGTTGCTCAGAATCAGCACGTGGTGCTTCAAGAGCTGAAAGAAGACGCGTAAAATTATTTCACTGGCATTTCTGAGGTCAAGAGATTCTTTTTGCAAAAGCGAATTCACTAGAAGAATTAAAGCAAGTACATCATTGAGACAGAATAATCCCACAATGAACTGTATCTCCAGAACAGCAGCAATCACAACTTTTGCCTTTGCAGCTGTAGCTTTATCTTTCCACGCAGATATTTTCGACAATGCTTCCACAATTTCGGGCATGTCAGTGGTAAATTAGAGAATCCCATCATGTCGTTTAACACATCTTGTGTTGCGAAGCTGCGCAACTTCATGCCCCAAAAATTGACGTAAAACCTACAAAAATTCAAGATTATATCTTTGATGGAAGCTCTGTCGTGATTTCTGAGAAAGGATAAAATAAATTCAGAAGGAAGCATCAAATGCTGCCATGACTCCCTGCTACAGTCATAAGCTGAATAAGGGAAATCCAAGATGGTGGCCAGTCGTCCCTCGTCCCCACCCAGAATTCAATGCGCTAGAACCTACATAAAATATCTACTAGTGTGTACGTGCAAATATGTATTATATACATATATAAATATATATCTACATATATATAAGCTGCAATTTTTTATACCTAATAATCTCAGTGAGGGAAATGTGCCCATAAATCACAAGAAGATGGTTGTTAAGTATGCTGGAGGTATGTTGTTACCTGGTAGGTTTCATAACAGCAGCAATTAGTATGGATGGCTAGCATAATTAACTGGTTTGTTGGTTGACAGAGTGATTTATATTAATGTCTGGTACGTTGAAGTGTAGTCACCTAAAATGTTTTAGTTGGTGGGATTAATGGATGGCGTAGGAGTGGTATGAAATTATTAGTTGTTATGTTACATATACAATGTGTTCTTGGCATGATTGAAATATGCTGGGTGATGGTTGGTATAGTACCCAGTATTCCTGGTCTGCAGGGTTACTCATATTTTGTTTCGAATGTCTGAGGTGTGGTGGTCAGCATTTTTATTGGTATGGATGGTTGATAGAGTGATTTATATTAATGTTTAGTATGCTATTTGACTGGTGTCTGGTGGTATGACAAATATGATGGACTTGGGATTTTTTTTGGTAAAGTCAGTATGGGCAGAGGATTGCTTAAATTCTAGTTTGAGTGGTGCGTATATTTAGTCTGGTGATGGTTGATAGAGCAGATGGTATGTATGGTATGGTTGAATTGAGTTTTCTTTTGTTATAGGTGATGATATGTTGATTTGCCTGGTATAACTTGGGTTATAAAGATTGGTATGGTGGTATAGTGAGTAGTATATATTTGGCTGGTGTCTAATGGCAATGATGCTATGGCAGACATGTTGAAGTTACGATTTTCGGTATTTTAAGTGAGTGTGGGCTAAGGTTTGCTTGAATTCTAGTGGACAGTGTAAATGGTGAGTATATTTAGTCTAGTGATGGTTGGTAGAGCAGACTGTATGTGTGGTAGAAGCGATGGAACTATGGATGTAGATAATTTGAAGATACATTCTAAAACATGCTTAATGTCATCAAGAAGCTTATTATGCTAACTCCCCTCCCCCTCCATGGCCATTTATGGGTTGTTATGGGTCAAAGTGGGTCATTTATGGGTCATGGGTCATTTGTGGGTCATGGGTCATTTATGGGTCATGGGTCATTTATGGGTCATGTGTAATGGATGAATCGGTCATTTAGTGGCTATGGTGTTGAGTGGTAGAACAAGTAGAATTGTTTTAGGTTAAGGCCTGGCCTCGGCTGTATAATTGCTTGGTACACTCGAGTTACGATGAATATTGTACTTGGTGAACAGCATGTGTGTGTCGGTGAGACTTGTAACGCTAAGGCTTACTTGTGTTAAAAATGTTTGGTATGGGTGGTTATTGTATTTTGACTAATGCCAGCTGGTATTGTGGATGGAATGAGAATAATTTTATTGTGCCACTGATATGGGCTGTATATTTGCTTTCTATGGTCTGTGCGGGCGAATGGTTGAGGTATGCTAGAGTTATAGGGGAAGCTATAGTTGGTAGGTATAAGCGATGTTGGTTGGTAGTATAAGTAGAATGGGTGTTAGGTTATGTGCTGGCCTCAGCTGTATAGTTGCACGAGTTATGATGGATATTGTACTTGGTGTATTGGGTGGTGCAGTTAAATTGAATTTTTTCTTTTGTTAAAGGAGACGGGGTGTTGGGTGGTCTGGTATGACTTAGGTTATATAATGGATGGTATGGTGGTATAGTTAGTAGTATATATTTGAATGGTGTCGACCAGTAGAACAGAATGTATGAGTGGTAGCTAATTTTTTTTGGTAAGGTTAGTGTGAGGAACAAAGATCCTACAATGTGAATAAAATACTTAAAAATTATATAAGTAAAATCTAAATAATAAATAAAAAAAATATCTGAAAATATGTCTGGGATAGTAAAAATATATCATATGTAATTTAAAAATATATAAATTAAAAAATGTTAAACTTAAAAAGAAAAACTTTTTCCTGGCCTATGTAAGTTTGGTGTTGGTTGGTAAAGCAGATGGTATACATGAGTTACAGTGGGTGGAACATGAAATATTAAGGTGCCTGCTTGCGAGTATATATAAGCAGTCGTATTCATTTTATGGAGCTGTTTGACAGTGACATTCGTGAAACTTTGTCGAGAAGAATATATGGCCAAGTGGTCTGGCTGGATGCTTTCTAGCTAGACTGTCTTGAGTTGTGTATAAGCAGATTACAATTACTACATGAAAAGTGAGCATGCTGGTGTAAAGACACTACATTAATTGCGCGGTAAATTTAAAGTTTATGTTTTTATGTTCATAGTCTGAAGTATGTGTATATATATTATATAAATAAAAAAAAAGTATTTGATTTTTCGCTGGTGTTGTACCCTGCCTGATATATAGAGAATATGGCGATGCTCGGTTTGGTCACATATACATACATTGAATAAAATCCAAGTAGGATAGTTAGGTCTACAAAAAACATTCGAGGCAGTGAATAATCAACATTGAATAATATTTAGTCTTCAAGAGAGATGACCTGAAATGAAATTGAGAGAACTTTTCCTGTACTACTCTACATACAATTTCAGTACAATTTAAAAAGGAAATTAAATAAGTTTTAAAATCAAATATTGATTACAGTTTTTTATTCTATTATTTTAATCCTGTATCGTAACCAGTCTGTTATAAACAGATCTCATTAAAAAAGCAGAATATTATTTTTAGCTAATTACCTTAATTATATAGGGCTTAAACATACATTCCTGGAGCTAGAAAGGTTATTTGCAACCTAAAAATTTCGCGAGACACTCTGACTTCTAAGAGTTCGCAAATTATATTCACCAAACGAAACATTAAATATATTTCTGTAATTGTACTAGGGAATTCCTCAATTTCGTTTGAAACTGTATATACAATTATCAAGCACAATTTCTCATCTGCTCATACTGTAGGCTAGTGGCTAGCATGACTAACTTCTAACATAAATAACTGGGATTCAAATCCCTGCACCTACATGACAATTTTTCCTTTATTTTTTATGTTACCAGCGGTCATAGAAAAGAGTGAAACTAACAAAATTTGAATATTAAACCGATTTTTACATTAAAAATGCATTAAAAATACATTATGCTGTATTTTTCAAAGATTTTTTTTTTTTTCGGAATTTTCCAAATGATAAATAAAATTGATTTAAATAATTATAATTATTTACAATTGTATCACTTTGTAGATGACTGATTGTCAAGGCTGGCCAGCCTTATGTCTCTCAGTCATTGGCGTCCCTTCCTTTCCCCGTGTGATGCTTGCCTACGTCACTGCATGCACATATCAAAGCAAGTGCATCTGCCCTGGCGGAACTGTCGATGCGTTTTTATTAAAGTAAATTTATTAAATTTATTAAAGTAAAATATTTAAAAAATATTGATTTTCAAAAAAGAAAGTATTTAACATCGAATATGTTTTACAAATTCCTGCCTGGAATGTACTTTACAATAATTGTTTATATACCTTCTCCTGTGTGGAGATTTACATTTTTAAATAAAAAAATTAATGTGCACACTGGTGATTTGTGCACTGTATCATACGATGAAATAACTATGTAGACTGTGGAGTGGAGCTAATGCGACTAATCGAACGAATGTGAGAGACAAGAGAGAAAGCAAAGAGGCAGATTGAAGGAGAGAGGTAAGAGAGATAGAAAAGAGAGAAAGCGAATGTGAGAGAGAAGGGACAAAGAGAGCGAATGAAACAACAAAAAAATGGGAGGACTCCGAGAAAAACCTTTGGAATGATAGAGACAAGAGAGAAATATATGGAATGAAAGAGAGAGATAGAAAGAGATAAACAGATTGAATGAGAGAGTCAAGAGAGAAATTGATGTAATGAGGGAAATAGAGTGATTGAGAGGGGAGAGAGACAACACGGAATGATAGAACATGAAAAATTGAGACAGAATTATGGTATGGCATCACAATCGTATGCGTCTTGAAAAGACTAGTCCGGGTATATAACATTTAATACTTACGCCTTTACATAATTTAATTATCAAAATAACTTATTTTTAATTTTATTAAATAAATATTAAATTAATTTTATTTTTATCTACTCCTAATTATGTGGCTGAGTTTCGGGTTTCTTAGCCACATCGAGGAGATACATCAGCAATAAAGAGGAGAAAGTACATTTTTCACAAATTTTTGGAAAGACTGGGAATTTTTAGGGAAAAAACAGGAAAATTTATGTGGAAAATGGAAATATTAAAACATTTTTGGGCTAAAACGTACGATTTTGAGTGAAAATGAGCGATTTTGGGAGAAAAAAACGGGAAAAATATTAGGTCGAGATAATTCAAGGTCCCACCTCGTACCTCGCCCTGATCCCTGATGTACCCGAAGGAACTCAACCCTATTACTGCCGCCAACATATCAAATGGGGGTCGGAGACAAAAACTAAAATGTTCATCGATGTTTATGAATTCTTTTCGAATCTTTACAGCATTTTCTAAATTATTATTATTTTGGACGTTGGGGTTAATGCCAAGGTTCATCGGCATCCAACATGGGTGTCAGAGTCAGTGATGTAATCTGTTACTAAACTTATATTAGTGTTTTCCGCTTTTTTTTTTTTTTTTTTTTTTTTTTTTCGATTTTGGTCGATTCTTTATGATTGGGAGGGTGGTGGTGAGAAGTGAGTGTGTTGGGTAGGGTGGTGAGGGGAAGGGTAGTGTGAAGTATCATTATATGCCATTCGATTATTTAGATTTTTTATTTTTTATTTTTTAGAGACTTTTCTCGTTTTTTATGATTTGGTGTGGTGTGTATGGGGAGGTGAGGTGAGGGCTGTGGGAGGAGTGCAAGGTTAACGTGAATTCCCTCGATATTTAGAATATTTTTTGGAATGTTCTCAGAATTTCTTGTGATTTTCTCGATTTTTTATTATTGAAAAGCTTAGCGGTGAGGGGGTGTTGGTTAGGTTTGGTGGTGTGAGTGGAAGGTTAACGTTAAATGTTTCGAAATGTTGATATATTTTTAGATTATTTAAACCCTTTGGGTTCCAGGTCATTCAAGGTCAAGGTCATGTGTCAAGGTCACCAATATCCAAAATCTTGGTACGATAACATCTTAACATGGCTGCCCTAGGCCACCTCGACAACCTATGTGGAGGCCAATCCTAGTCCTGATGCACGATACCTGTCCCCGACTTCCCCAAACTATACTACTGAGTTTTACTTTCGTGTGCGTTAGAATATACACCCTACTTTTAATAATTAAATGGCAATATTAATTTTAAAATGTGGTAAAATTATAAAAAATGACTCACTGCATTTGCATGATGACAAGTCATTGTCTGGATCACTCTCAACACTGTCAAAATTAATAATCTTACATGATTGCTGCTCTGCATCGCTTACCTTACCCGTCCCGCACGAGCGAGAATGTCAAGAGCGAGCAGTAACCTGAGCAATGCTTTGAGGGTGGGGGGAGGCGGGAAAGATGAGAGAAGATGTTTGGGAACATGCAGCTATCATAGACTCAAGGTCGTGTCAGCTAGAATTTCTGGGGTTATCGTTGAAAGAATGTTCTGGTAATCGCTCTAGCCTATTTCAGGGCCTCCCAACCATAAAATACATACCTCACGCCACTAAAAACACCTATACTGTGCCTGAATAGTTAGTTACATCCATGCTTGACTGCGCTGCATACTAGTTATCCAAAATTGCGAGCTTCTGGGAGTTTCCACCAGGGCAACGCGAAATTTTGTGTTACATACAAAGCCTGGGGATTGACAGTATGTGTATACAAGTTATCTAGGGACTTGGTTTTGCATTTAAAACTTCATCCGAAGATAGTTCCTGAGGTAGCTTGTGCTGGGTTGAGTTTCAATGTCTACAATTTCCTCACGGCGTTCCGTGGTCGAGAGGCATGGTGCCTGGCAACTACGAGGACTTACTATCGCCGCCAAAATGATAGCCGCAGCAGTGAATGTAATGCGTCGAATGTGCTACTTGTCTAAAGTATATAACGTCTCTAGCATGTGAAATTGCTGCTTACAAGGTACTGCCCGTCTACATTTCATTTTAGGTGTCGTTTTGGAAGTTTTAGAAACGAGTTAAAGTTACGTGTTTTGGGGATAAAGGATTTTCAACGTAACGTTTAGAGAGGTGTTGCTTATTTTCTAAGGCCAGCAAATTAATTTTATTTCACTTTGTGACACCGCCTTTGAGACACTTATTGCATGCCCATATTACAAACTCTACTTCGTCAGTGGCTATTTTAATAATTATTTTTGAACATTTAAATTTTACTTCGTTGACAGAAAAAGGTTATGCGGTTTTTACTTGGGCCCAGATATTTATTTATTTAGACCTTTTTTATGCCTGATGTAAATTGCTCTGATTTGCAATATAGTTTTGTTGTGTGTAATTTAATTGTTTCTTTTTTTTTTTTTGCCCAGGGAGTGGAGCACAGCTACACCCTCCCGAGTTTACTAGGTGGTTAAATCCATAGCAACCGCTGGAGAGGCTATCACAAATCGCACACAGCAAATCATCATGCACACACAAAATAGTAGAGGCGCGAGAATGTTACTGTTACTACAACGAGAAACATTTCAATTTTAAAATATTTGATTACAGTGGCATTTGAAATTATGGAAACAGAGACTCAGCAGGAAAAAATTATCGCAATTTCAAATACTTTAATGAAGAGCAGCGAAGCAACTTCGGTTGTTTAGCCCTACTAATATTATAAAGAGGTAATGCGAGTTTGTTTATTTGTTTATTAGTATATATGTCTCGGGTAATCTCGGAAAATACACGGCCGATTCTTATAATTATATTAATATTAGAGAGCTACATTTGTCCAAATGGTTAAAGACTATGTTAAATTTAAAAAAAAAAGTGCTTGAGAAATTTCAAAATGTGTAAACAATATCTTAGAAAAATGATCTACTTGGCTGCTTTCTAAGCATGCTATACCAAAACAGGGCCGATTTCTATTATTCTTTCGCTGTTAGAAAATTACATTATTCCAGATGAACATAGGCTATGTTAAAAAAGATCCTTGAGAAATTTTAAAATTTGTTAAGCATGTCAGAGAAAAATGAGCTATTTGGCTGCTTTCTAAACATGCTCTACCGAAACTACAGGGCAGATTCTTATAATTCTTTCAATGTTAGAAAGTTACATTCTTCCAGATGGCCATAGACATATTATGTCCTGTCCGAGAATCGACTTCACAATCTCCCACATTCATGTTTATTAAATGCACTTGCCTGGAATCGAACCGGAAGTTTAAATAATAGAATCTAGATCAACGGAAGTATAATTATAGGTCAATACATTATCCAGTTAAACCTCTGCCCCCTCTCCACTCTGAGCTCATTCGATCTTCAGACTCCGAAGGGAAAAATCACCTCTGCGACTACAGAGCTCATTCCCTCGTTAGAGTCGAGGAAGTAAGACCTTAACAACTGCCAACCCCCTCCCCCTTCCATTCACCAACTATCAGAGCTCATTCCATTGTCAGACTTTGGCCTGTCAACACCTATGCTGCTCCTGACCACCTCCCCCTTCCCACTCAACCATAATCAGAACTCAATCCATTTCTAGACACCAAAGTATGAACACCTATGCTGCTCCAGATCCCAGCCGTGATCTGGACTCTGTACTGCCAAATCGACTCTTCCCAAATGCCTCTTGTGCCTTTCTTGCTCCAATCACACAACACATCTAGCAAAGGAGCGGAAAGTAGGGGTACCACACACACAGCCAATCACAGCACACCTCAGTGGGGGAAGGGGATACAGCCAATGACATCACATCTCGTGGGGGGGAGGAGTGGTGGTGGCACCAGTTAATGTGCTCCCCTCTAAAAAGAGGTGACACAAGTTTGTGTGCTCACCCTCCCATCCCCTCTCCAGGTTATTCTTATGGGTACATGGGCCACTCATGCACATTTGACCTGCCCCTACTACTAACGAGCTAGAAGAGCAACAAGTAGTGCCAGAAGTGACCAACAGGAGGAAAATCTGCGACCACGAGCATCACAGCAGTGAAGGGTGCTACTGGCAGGCTAGGCTGTTATCCTGGATGTGTGAGTGAAAGACATTACAAATAATGACAACAGACAAACTGAATGTGTGTTAATGTTGAGTATGAGTTAACTTACTATAACCGAAGAGAGACATTAACAAGGATGTTAATAAGAGCTGAAATATATGTTATATTGTGACGGCTATCCCTGCACATCGAACGAACATCACAACCGACAGTGCCATTTGAAGTTGAGAAAATGTTGGCAGTTTGGGACAGCTTACCTTCGCTGCAACGAGGGTGTGTTTGACAAGCTCCACGCCACACGTTCGCTGAGTGGGCCTGCTGGTCTGCAAGTATGGGCGCAGAGGGGCCACTGCCGCCCACGAAATCTATGACTGTCTTCCCGTCCCTCGTACCTCATCTTAGCCACGTGACGCCATCCAGCCAGTCACGTACTACCAGGGTGCCCTTCCAGGACTTCAGATATCGATGGAGTGAAGATTATTTTGTAATGTTCTAAATGATTTCAAATAAAATATAAATACAGGTGTCTCGCCCAAATTCGAGGAGCCAGTACATGGTTTTCACTTGGGCAGGAACTGCTGTTCCATCAACATTTTAAAGGGGGGCGCTTGCTGCCATTTTAGTTAAGTATGGTTTGAAGCAAAATAATTATATGTACCCTGCATATAGGTGGAAAGAGATGTAATCTATTACAAATGTAGATTTTGGGGGAAGTTTTAAACATAATTTTTTTTATATATGTTTATACTAAATGCAATCAGTGAAAAAACCCATAATTTTTATATAACGTTTATTGATTGCAAAATTTTGGGGGATAACTATGCAAGTGGTTATATTTTGATATAAAAACCAAGGCAACGAATAATTTTCAAACCTTTTCACTGGAAACAATCCAAATCCCTTTTTTGACATAACTGAGGGGGGGGGGGGCTCTCAGCTGTTTTCCAACATAAAACACCTACATTCAGGAAGCAGTTGAGACAAGGACCTTGTCCTGTATGTATTGGCAAACACCGTCACATACAGGGTAGAGAAATCTGCGCCACTCTGCTTCCTCAATGCAGAGCAGTAAAAAGTGAAAACCAAATTAGGAATTTTGTTAAGTTACGAAATAGTACAAACTCCCTTGGGATTTTTTCCAGTGGTCGTGAGAGTGACTTTTATAAGTAGTGGTGCATCACTCATCCACAAAATGACTTCTACAGGTATCCGTACATCGTGGAGCCAGCGCCACACGAAAGACGCCCTCCAGAAAAATTTCGTCGACGCAGGTGTGTCGTTTAATCCGGACGACGGAATAGATACCCTCCAACAGCATATGCGGGAGCTGGTGAGGAAAGGCGACCTAACTACTCATCAAGCGGGTGAGTCCGACGCAGTTAGCATCTTTAAAAATCTCAAACATTTGCCACCTCACTTGGTAGAAAATATAGTGGTAGTTCACCACCTGAATTTAAAGTCAGTTGTAAATCTTTTAGTGCAAATGGCTAGAATCGCGTCTTTACATATTTGTGAAACTGTGTTTTTGTATGCCGCAATAAATTCAAAGTGCCAGATCCTTTGCAAAATGAAGTGGGGCAGGCGATAAATGATCGTATGCCATTTAGTGAGTTGAGTCAGGCAATGTTGAGTCATACAGGTTCATCAATAGCTATCGCGCATCAAAGTGTGAAAATATTGGAAAAATTTCAAAGTCACAATGAGTCAATGCAGCAGTTTATCAGTGAGACTATTAGATAGGTAGAAGTGTTAGGTTTGCCATGTGTGGAAGCAGATTTGGTGGAATGACTGTTTTTTAATCTGTTGCCGGAAAATATTAAATATTTTACATTTGCTTCAAAGCCGAAAACATTAAATGAATTATTAGCTTTAGTCATTCAAGTGGAATTAACGATTGGTGATTTTAAGTAAAGAGAGTCAAGTAGTAACATCTAAACGGCGATGCCAAATCTGCTCTCGTGAAAATCATCCGACGGCTAAATGCTTTTATAAAGTGCAAAAAGGCGAAGGGAATTCCGAACAGGAAAAGTTAAAACAATGATGTCAAATTTGTTTTAGGAATAATCCTTCGAGGGAAAAATGTTTCTATAAGAAATCGGATAGTGACGGGAAAGAAAAAAACGCTTAAAAACGGGAGCTATTCAGACGTAAAAATGAATTCAGAAAGTGTTGCGAAGTCTGAAGTTCGTAAAACCGTAAAATATATTACATGTTTCAGATGCGGTAATCCTGGGCATTTTAAATGTAATTGTCTGTTAAAAGGGAAAGCCTGCAGGAATAGGCGCTGTCACAAACACAAATCTATGAAAAAAAAATGGTCTACTGTACATGCAGCTTGTGATTACAAACTTAACAAACTTAGCAGTGTCAGGCTTGGTTGATTCGGTGCTTCAGCGACACTCATAAGACAAGAGACCTTAAATAAAATCATGCGGGAAGCACTGCTATGCAGTTAAAATGTGGAGAGTCAGTGGTATTTTCCTTAGCCGACGGAGGTTTGATAACGTCAAACATAATAGCTGTGATGAAAGTGAAAATAGAAAATTTTCTTATGGAAAGTAGCGTTCTGTGTTTTTGAACATCTGTCGCATGACGTGATTTTAGGTATCCATTTCTTGGGTAATACGCGTGCATGCTTGACGTAGCAAAGAAGAAATTACGGTTTTGTTTTTCCCCAAAACGGTAAAAAATTTGCAAGTAAAACCTTCTCATTTCCGTAAAATTCTGTTGCTTCAGCATTCTGAAGAGGTAGTTAAGCGTAAGAACAGCTTAAAATTGAATATAAAGATGTGCTTACGTAAAAGTTCTGGCATTGTAAAGAGATTCCAGTAGAATTAAAACTAAAATATAATGAGTCCGTAATGTGTGTGCTGTATAGTGTGTCAGCACCCAATATTAAAATATTTTAAATTTTGATCGCTGAATTGCAATAGCAGGGAATCGTGGAAGATTCCGCAAGTCCGTACGCAAGGCCGTCTTTTCTAATTCCCAAGAAAACTCCGGGACAGTTAAGAATTATCTGTGATTATAAAAAAACAAATAAAAAATTGTATTAGGTTTCCCATCCAGTACCCATCATGGAAACGTTATTTCAACATTTGCACAAGGCAAAGTATTTCACTATATTGGATTTAAATCCGGCATTCTTACAATGTGAGCTACATCAAAATAGTAGGGGACCATTAGCATTTTGTGTACAGTGGGGTTTGTACCAGTGGACACGTTTACCTATGGGAGTAAATTCCGGACCCCAGTGTATGTCTAGAGTGTTAACTCACGTATTAGTGAAATATCTATATGAGTTTGTATTCATATACATAGATTACGTGTGCATATACAGTAATACGTCAGAGGAACAACTTCAACTCTTGCGGCTAGTATTAGACGCGCTGCGTAATGCCGGGTTGACTGTAAATCCAGAAAAGATAAGTTGGGCACAACAACACTTGCGTTATTTGGGATTCATAATTTCCGAAGGAAGTTTGCGAACAGATCCAGAAAAGGTCAAATCAGTCGTGAATTTCCCGCAGACTAAAAATGTACGAGGAGTGAAAAGATTTTTGGTATGGTAGCCTTTTATAGTAAATTCATTTCGAATTTTTCCGATCTTGCAGAGCCGTTAAATAAATGGAAAAGAAAAATGTGACATTTCAGTGGAACGAAGATCAAGAAAATTGTTTTCATAAATTGAAAAAAATATTAGCAAATCCTCCCGTTTTACTTTGACCGAATTTTTCCGAAGAGTTCTTTTTGCACTGCGATGCCAGTTCTGTAGCAATAGGAGCGTGTTTAAATCAAAATATAGATTGCCATTTTGTACTGATAGCGTACGCCAGTATATTATTGACTGTAGCAGGATGTAAATTGACTATTTAAGGAAAAGAATGCTTAAGTTGTATTTGGGTTATGGAAGAGTTTGCAGATTATTTGGATCACGCACCATTCACGTTGTTCATGGACAACCAAGCGCTCAGCTGGTTATTAAAATCGCAAAAGCCTGCAGGCAGGTTGGCATGTTGACTGGTAAGATTGGCCCGTTTCAAATTCAATGTGCAACACATTCGCGAAGTTGATAATTCGGTAGCAGACGTGTTCTCGCGCATGTATTGCGCCTAAGAGTTTGAGCAAGGTGACGAGCAGGTGAAGAATGGGGCACATGCAGAGAGTGTAGCGGGTGTCTATAGTCAGCTGGCAAGGTGAGCAGTAGGAAACACAGACGTTTCAGAATTGAATACATTACAAAAATCCCCAAGCGTGTTTACTAACATTAAAGAATATCAAAATACTAATCAGGAATGTAAGAAGATTTTGTGTGAAATGAAGAAGGGTACTTCGCCATATGTTACCCATAAAGGTTTTCTAGGTGAATGGACGAGACGAGGAAAATTCAGAGTTTTTGTACCTGAAAATTTGGGGCGATGGTGTTTAAATATTACCACAAATCTTATTACGGAGGACACGTAGGGCGTGATAAAACCATCTGTCGCGTGTTAGAAATTTTTACGATGTCGGGAGTTTGCACCGACCATGAAAACTGGGTAAAGGGTTGTGACGCGTGCCTACCCACTATACCGAAAAATCAAAATCCAGAAGGCCAGTTGCAAGTACGGTAGTCACATATCCTTGGGAACATGTGTATTTAGACTTCATGGGTCCGTTGTCCTGGAGTACATCGAGTTATGTCTGTGTCTTTGTAATAGCAGACAGTTTCAGCAAATTTTGTCTATTTTTCCCGTTACACACCATAAAGGCAATTGAAATCTGTAAAGTTGTAATGCAACGGTTATATAGAGTTTTTGGCGCACCCGTATATGTAGTAACAGATAACTTTACTCATTTTCTGTCGCAAGAATTCAGAGATTTGAATTTTATATGGGGAGTAAAAATGGTTTAAACTGTCCCGTACCATCCACAGGCAAATTAATTAGAACGAATTAACCGTATCATTAAGATTGTCTTACGCAGTTTTCCGTCATTTACACGTCACTGTGATGACGTATTATACCTACTCTATTTGTGTTTCAATAATTCGATTGATAGTGTTCACAAGTATGCAGCAGCTGAAGTATTTTTGGGGTGGAGATTGACACACCCTTTAATAAACGCGTGGTCACTCCACGGTATTTGTTTGGAAAACGTGAATAATAAAAAACTGGAAGAAATGTGGGTGGATGTGACACGCAATTTAATTGCGTATCACCAGAGAATGGAACAGACAAGTAATGTAGTTTACAGCGATGTATCTTTTAAACCTGGTGATTTAATTTTAGTCGAGGCTCACCACCTCAGTTCAAAATTCATTATTTTAGTGCTAAGTTGGCGGTTAAATGGTGAAGGCCGTTTCAGATACTGAGGTTCCTTTCACCTATGACAGTATTGATCGAAGATCTATATTCTCCGAACAAATACGAAAAGGTTCATATCTCCCAGTGTAAAAGATGCCACGTACCCACAACATAAAAGGGCTGTCCTCCGCCCTTCCCTTTTGTGAAATCCACACTGTTGTCTGAGTAGCAAAGAGAAATGGCATAAGCTACTAAGAGAATAAAAAGTCTTCTTCTGCAAGTCGTCTCGTAAGCAATGAGGGTGGGATAAACAGTGCCACTGTGTATGCTACTGCATGTATCTGGATGGTGAAAAAATTCATTTTTGGTTGAGTTTGCGCCTGCCAGACGATAAAATGTTTCTCTCTTATAGTTTTCATCATTGGTCGCCCTCCTGGCACTTGTGTTTCTTCGTATTATCAGTGATACCATCACCGATTCACAATTCGTTCGCAACAGTCTATGTTGGTGGTGGACACTTCGACAAAACGACCACCTTGCAAGAAGAACTTCTGTCTAATACTGCCTGATATCATGTAAATCTGATTCTCCCCAAAATATAGTCGAGTCCACGACCAAGAAAATACCTGGACCATGCTTTGAAGATAACATCAAAACAAATTATATTTTCTAATTTACCAAACAGTTGCATTTTATGATCTTCCAGAATCCAAAAAACAAAATGTTCCTCTTCGAACTATAGTAAGTTCAACTGGCTCACGTCCTCACTTGGTTAAACATTATAATAAACTTTTATAGACTACTTTACCAACCCCAGCCACTCAAGTTCAGAACATTGCCCATTTGATGTAAATCTTGAAGAGAATCTCAATAAAATCTAAAGACCTCCTGGTCAGCTTTGATGTCGCTTCACTTTTAAACAGATCAGAGTACAGTCCTAGAAGTTCATCAGATTTTTCTGGAACATATTGGTGAAGACAGCTTCAGCAAAGAACTTGTGAGTCGCACAGAACACTGTGTTAAACCAAACTTATTTCGACGCCATGAAAATGTGTATGCTTACTAGCGTCTTTATGACCAAACTTATAGGTAGAGAGAGAGCAATAGACTCCAGTCCCGACCAGCATACGTACTGGTTTAGATGTGTTGATGACTCCTTTGTTATGTGAAGTTATGCAGTGGTGAGACTACAACTGTTCTTGAAACATCTGAAAAACCTTGTGTGGCTGTGTTGGGGACACGGCCGTTTATTTTGCGTGAATATGTCTACGTTGACGAGCTCGGACGCCTTTTTTTTTTTTTTTTTTTTTCCGGCACAGCTTCACTCGATCATATGGGGTTTTATGGGTATCACTGAATTTCTTTTAAAATGCTGTTTCCAACCGTATACGATTGATATATTTAGACTTGGCTTTTTGATGTCTATAGGCCGAAATTTTGTAATGTTTTCTTAACTTTTTACAATAAACTCATACAATTTCACCTAAACCACGCCAGACAAATGTTTTAATACACGCACTCGATTGATCTTGACGAAAGCTGTCGATTGAAACTCAAACGAGCCTCTCCTAGTCAAAAGTTATACAAATGCGGAATTTATGAAACGCGGTGAAACGAACTGAAAATTGCAGCCCCCCCCCCCCCCCCAAACGCGTGATGCTTCGCAGTCCTCTCTCAACTTAACATATTCTTTGATCCTTTGGCAATCGAGCGGTGTAATTGCATTTTTGAATACATACTATAGATTCGAAGCTGCAATGCCAAACTCTATCCCCCGATTTCGTTATCATCGGATTTTCTGTTTTGCCTCCCACTATGGTTGCAAATTTATAGACGTATTCACGCCAAAACATTCACTCCAATATACAGTTCCCCATTGAAGTTGAAAAATAGGGCCAACTCTCTTTCTTAAGACACCATGGTACATAGAAAAGAGAATTACAGTTCGGGACACACACTACAGGAAACCGTCTGCTCCTGCTACGCCTCTGGTGCTGCTCGTTGGATGGTTCTCAATGTGACATAATACTCGCTCCTCCTCATACCGGTCCTGGCACTTTGAGCACTTCCGTTGTTTCCAGCACGCCGGGTTATACAACCAGATTCCCTGGGACACTCATAAGAATGTTGTAATGTCTTTTCGTTACGGTGTAGTCGATTAGGAAATGTTTCCGTATAGGTACATACACCTTGGCAACGCGCGCTTACCGTTACCGCGCTCATAGATTAGGATCGTGCTTGTCTTTATTGCACACAAGTATTCCATTTCACTTCACAAGCCCTTCAACTGCGAATCACATCAGTCATCATTATTAATATAATTGAAACACGACCGTACTTGCCGGCACACTTGTGAGGCGTATTTTAGCAGCGTAGCTTCTACGTGTATTCTCTGTCCACGATAGAAATACCCACTAGCTATCGAAGGCAATTACTCAGAGGGGCTTCAATTGTTGCATACAACACAACCTACAAACATCGCCAATTGCTTTTTAAACAACCTATATTTCGTTTCATTTGAATCACAAGGTATTCGTAGAGATAACTGGAGATTTATTTATTACCAAGCGATGGCATAACGTAACTTAAGTTACGCGAATTACAAAGATAAAGTAATTAATGTGGGGTGTATCCCAAACTCCAGATGCAAGCTTCAGGTTAACGCAAAACCAAGCACCTCCCGGTTATTGGACAATTACGTAATTTGATAGTCAAACAAGTTGCTATGTATAAACTTTACGCAGCCCGACCCCTCAGTAAAAACTTCTGTAGGGAACCTTATGTCTGATTTATCAGTACTTATTTTACCTATTGAAGCCAAATATTCCACGAGTGATAAGTGACTGTTAAAAATATTTTTTTTTCATTGCAGTAGTGCTTTGATATTTGGATAACAGGAATTCCAAGTAGCCAACTGGTGTTCAGTTTACCTGTGTTAAAGAAGGCATTTTTCTTTTGCTTTTACGTAATCCAGCTCCTCCAAAATTCTTAAACAGTGTTATGGCACGCATTTTCATGTATCACACTAAGTCAGAAACAAAAGCTACTACAGTAGACCCCCAATGTTAAGAAGTCTCACAGATACTGGGAAGCGTATTTGTCATGCCACTCACCTCCAACCGAGCTCAATACCCGATGAGGTTACATCCGGATTTTCGCATGTGATAAACAGGGTGGCCTTGCGATTGGCCAACGGGGTTTCTCGGTGAAGTTCCGCTTACCACCCTATATATGCGTTTCCTGGTCATGGCCAAAGTGCATTAATATTTAAATAGTACTTTCTAGGTACTCTCCTCTGCTAGTTTCCATGCTCTTTCACATTTTCATGGTCTCTCGTCTGAAGAATGACAACCACCCCCCCCCCCCCAATTAATTTAAGAGTTCTTACAGGTCTGCCAACAATTTCCACTCTGTCTTCCCAGGCATGAGAATCGTGCTGGTTGATGCCACTGGTCAGCGGGTTATCTCGGGGATCTCCCGTTTCCCCTACCCTTGCATTCCTGTGCTGCTCCATCGTCACCGCGCTTCACCCTCACAAGGATATCTTTAGCAAGACTATCAGAAGTGACATGTTTGCCATGAAAAACCTATATAAGAAAGTCTATACTTGAGTTTTCTTCACCCTTTGTTAATCAAACCTTTGAAAAATCAACTCATGTCTGAAGTTTTTTGTTGTTCCTTAAACATATCACGAAGCTATCACAAGCGTTTTATACTTATGTTAACATAAAAGTACGATATTTGTTATTAAATTGAAAACTTGTTTACATTTTATGAATAAATTAAAATATTTCGTTAGGAAAAAAATAAAACACAGAGAAAATGGGTGTATTGGTAATGCTAGTAAGAAATAGTTCTTATGCAGAATTATATTAAGCTGAGTGGGCACGAATGCGGTGCGTTGCCCCTTTGGTGTAGTTTTCTAGTCTCAGTCCAGGTTTCTTTGCATGAGGAGGACGAATATCCTGGAAGTAGAAATTGAGCAGAGCTTCATTAAAATGGGAAATAACCGTAGATTGACTATAGAAAGTTTACGTACAAGTTCCTCGAATACACGGGAAGTTCTCTGAAATTTACGGGAAGTCTGTTTCTGAAAAAGCAACGTATCTGTAATTTTGTGGAGTAGTTCTGAATAAGTTTTAAACGGTAGGCTACTTTTAAACAGCGATGAGGCAACAAAGTTTTCAAGGCAAACAGGCTAGAGGCGCTGAAGGAGCGAAGCGCAGGTGATGAGACGCCGCCACTCCCAGGCCAGCATGGCCGCCGGCGTCCAGCTCGCCTGCTCGGAGCGGCGTTCACACTTCGGCCTGCTGCTGAGAATTGGTAGCCCAAACACCGGCGAGAAGACTACTCTTCACTACCGAGAGGGCTGTTGGAGGAGGGGGGGGGGGGTCCCCTTGTGTGCCGAGGGCGTGGTGGACTCGCAGGCACGGCGGAGGGAAGAGCCCTTCTGGAAGCCCCGTGGCTGCTGAGAGTATTTGGTTAATGCCCACGGTGAAGGGGCAAGTCCAACCCCAGTTGACATTCCACTGCCACTCTCCCCTCCCCGCTGCAACCACCCACCAAACTTCGAGGCAGTAAGGTAAACACCAAATACGTGTATCACTGCAGTGCCCATAACAGACTTGCTCTTGCCAAGGGAAAGTTACCAAGCCACTCAACTGAATACGCGCGTATGATGAAGTCGCCTTGTGATTACTTCAGTATTGCTGACAGTGGTTACCCCGCCACTCTTGTGAGTCTGCAGTGGCCATCATCGCTGATACGTCGTGCCCTGTTTAGTAAAGGAGTCCAACCCACAAGCTAGTGTGCACGAGGCCGTATTGCATTTGATAGATTTATACGTGCGTAACTGTGCGGTGTAGAATTCAAGGAAGTACAATTATTATGGTTTCAATTTTCTAGGTAGTAGTACATCTGCAAAAAATAAATAAAAAGGATATGATTACAGCAGGCGGACACAAATACCTAGGAGCTAAGATACCATTAGTTGCGAGTACTGATTATTCCTGTCTGTAGAATGGTTTCAGGAAGTGGTGAAACAGCAAATTCATACCAGAACAGGATATTCAGCAATCAAGATATGAGTGGAAACGTGTGAACAAACTGATTTTTTAAAAGAAAATATGTGCTTTGTATAAACAATTTCAATTAACACTCACGGGTAATTATTATAAAGGTACCAAAAGTGCACATACAATACAAAAAAAAACTTAAGAATTTTGGCTTGAAATTAGCCATTTCATTATTGTTATGACAATATTAATAAACATACTGTCATGAAGTCCTGGTATTATTTCCACAAGCCAGTGGAGATACGGGAAGACAATTGAGTTTTAGTGATTATTTTCATGCACCACTGAATAATAACCTTTTTCCACCGAGTAAATATAGTTTATATAATTTTCCGATAAAGTGTTTTTTTACATTACCATAAAAATACGTTTGGTACTCTGAGAGTACCGGTGTAGCAATGGAAACGTTATTTGCCCTGCAAAAATCACTTCGCGTTCAGGTAAGCTTCGACTGGCATTGTTCGACCTATATTCTTGAAGGATGCATCTGTTTATTGCTAGTAGTGTCGTTTTGTAGCAACCTAGATGTTCAGCACTCTGTGACTTTACCAGTAACTAAATTATTTTCACAAAGAAACTTAAACATTACCATTTCTCCAACACGAAGCTAATTTTGATTTCCTCAAGAGCGACGAAAATTTTCATTTCCGGATTTTTCAGCTTAAGCTGGGGTAAATATGGAAGTAACAAAAATCAATGGCTTAAAGCAAAGCCCAATCTTTCACACCTAATCGTAACAAAATGTAGTGTGTGTGTCTATATATATATATTGTTAGCTGCAAGTCGTATCATTTTTTAAATCGTGTCATAATATTACTGAATAGTATACAATATTGTATAAATTTTAGCCAAATAAAACAGTGGGTCCCAATTTGTAAAAGAGTTCTCGTATTTAAATATTCAGTTAACAATTCAGTGATAAATACGCATTATAAAAGGTCCAACAATAACTCTAATAACAGAAATAGGCCCTATAATATAAGCTAACTATAGCATTTGTTAGCTTTTCACACAGTCATCACAAAAGTAAAATAAGTTAACCATTTAAATATCTGCTCTCCTCATGTGAACAAAGTTTACAAAAAAATAATTCTATTCAGTTTTTACCATAGGTGTTACCGCAATTTACACTGTATCCGGACTACAGGAAACAAGTACCTTCTTTTTCTTCTTCAGATTCTGCTGCGCATTAGTAAATAATAATTTTCTTTCACTGGCGCAGGTGTTTCATATGAGGAATCAGAATCTTGCTAAGCAATTCCTAATGTGGCGTTAATGCCAGAAAAATGGCTGGAACCTCGCGTCTTGGTTGTTCTTCGCTCTGGTAAAAATGAGCATGAAAGCAATGGGTCGATTTCTCCCATAGATATGCAACTCGTTGTAGGTGAACCAAGAACGATATTCGAATCATGAAAAATGTCTTTCAAGTGCTAGGCACAGGCTCCATTTGCTCAGGCATGTTCACATGTAGGGTAGCAGGCATAGTCGCAATTAGATGCTGTTGTTTTTTGGTTTAAATTGGACGATCAGTGCTCGATGCAGCAGCTAAGTTAGCTTCTGTAAACACATGGGGATCAACCCAACTCTCCTGCTGTTTCCATTGAAGCAGCCCCAGGAAACGCAGCTACAACTAAAAATGCGACATACCCGACACACTGTAAAACTTTCCGTATAAATACGGGCACTTTCACGGAAATTTACCGCAAATATACGGAAAATCAGGTCGTAGTAAAGAAAAACGTAGGTGAACTTTGTAAATCGGAAATATGGAATGTGTCCGTATTTCCTACAGCAATACAAAAACTTAAATAGAAAGTTAAAAAAAAAAAATTACCTACTTGACTAAAATTTAAATACCAAAGTTGTATCATACGTCGTTATAAGAAGCTCGTAGGTATAGGTGGTTTAAGGTAGTTTTGTAAAATAGTACCACATAATAAAATTAAGTTTTTAGGCCATACCTCAGGGATAACCGATATCTTACAAACTCATCATACAATTAGCGCAATTAGACCATGAAAACTTACTTATTTTCAAAATAACAGCCCTGTAAAGATTTCTGGATTCGAAACATTACACTAATAAAATCCGAAGTTGTTTCTCTAAATCATATCTCCGTAATGCCATTTATTGCATGGGTTCGAGTCCCGGGTAAGGCTCGCATGTAATTGCAATTGTCTCACTACTGTTGCATACGTTTCTGGTTTCATATCTTATGATATCGCTATCAACGAGACGTCAAGACCAACCTACTATCAAAGTTTTTATGAATTTCATTAAAAATTATTTGCATCCATATAGAGTAAAGTAGGCTCCTTAGTTATATCAGTAAGTTCTTCTTGTACTAGGAATATTAACGGTTTTTACAAAATTGTTTTAAGTGACTACATATAATTTGTTCTTACTTGACTGATTAAGAAGACAAGGAGATATGGAACTTGCTTTCCAAATCACAAAGAAGAAAACCTCAGCCCTCGCTTCAATGAAGAAAAATAGGGATCTGGCAAATAATCTTTTGAAGGCTTCATTTTAAGGAAAAGTGCTTGTAAACATTTATCCAGAACTCTCCGCAACCTCTCTGTAAAATTCCAGACAGGTTGGTAATAAAAAACGGACATTCCGTAAATTTTACAGAACTTTCCGTGAATTCACTGAACCTCTCCGTTTTCTTTGTTTCTATTTTTAAAAAACAGATAAAGGCTGTTCACAGTAAAGTGAGCACTTTTGTAAGCCCTTCGTATGATCTACTTGTATGCATATTGTGTATTCTTGCACCTTATGTAAAATTAACATTGCCAATGGCCTCATTAATTTACTAGAAAAATAAATATTTTACAAATCTGCATATTTTTACGCTTCTGATGCGTAAACAAAACAGAAAGCGAAACAAACAATTTTAGTTATTACAACACTTTTTATTCGGCGTTAAGATACGGAGCTACTTTCCCTCCATCGTTGCCTACTTTACTGGGCACATGGGAATATGTGCGTCTTTTAGGTAAAGTATATGCAGGTAGGGACAGTGACATTTTTATAAGGTTGTTTTCAAAAGTGTTCACTTTGTCGTGAACAGCCTTTAATGACAAAAATCCTCTATTTTAGTTATGCAGGTGTTCTACTGTGCGTAAAAAAATATATTAAAAAGTTTAATTATATAATATCTGAGCGTATTTTGATTCTGAGTCAAAATTTTGAACCCTAAGTTTAAAAAAGAGGTTCCCTGCATATACACTAGAAACTTATAAAGTTTGTTTTACATTGATTAAATAGTTTAATAGATATGACAAACTTATAAAAATATTTATGTTGCCGCCATTTTGAAAAAACATTGTATGAGATGAGTAAACTTAACCATGGTGTGAAAATTATGGTGAAAATTAGTTAAATGGTTCCGGAAATATGGAAAAATATTCTATTTTCACACCTCGCACATTTTTTGCAAAAAAGGCTGGCAAAACAGTATCTCTGTATTCATAATAGATTATTCTAATTAATACTTTTAGAGTACATTTTTTAAATGACGGTCTTCAATAATGGAAGACAAAAAAGTTATGTATAACCACATTCGATGATTGGCATAGATACAGCAAGGACACAAAATTAAGTTGAAATCGGTGGCATAGTTTCGTAGATATAACACAATAAGTTTAAATGTTTTTATAACCACCATTCTGTAAATGAGTATATGGCTCACTTAAAACGTATGAAATAATATGGCCTACCACAATACAACTTAGGCTCTGTGTAGACAAACTTGACGGTTATTCTGTGGTCTGTGGTTCTCGCGAATGTATGTTCGAAGTTGTGTGATATTTTTAGACTGAGAATTTTCTATATTACGTGGGATGATTGTACTTTTCTCTGATCAGAAAGTTCGATGTTGTGTATAATCTAACACACAGAAAAATACGTTTTGTAAACAGAGTTAAAATATTTTTGTAAACAAAATTTTGTAAATCTTCAAACAAAATCTTGTAAACATGTATTTGTACACTTACAAGAGCAACAGACGTACTGCTATAGATATTTCTAGCAGAAACCTGTTATCCAGTAAACTGCTGATACCATCTCCGAAGTTCAAGATGTGCACTAAGGCCGATGACTCATCTCTTCCAGAATCAGCTTACCCTGAGGGCCACTTCTTATCTGAGAAGACCGGGCAAAGTGCATGCTGATGTAGTTTGAGAGAATGGTTTACCCCAAGTTACGGTATTGCAACATTAATGTTGTAGTATTACAGACCAGGTTTTGATGTTTCTGTGATTTTGACTACGATGGTACAGATATGTACTTATCTCTTAAATACTCCGGGAAATGTTCAGAATTATTTCTTAAGCCATAATTTGTATTCGAATAACGTTAAGACAGCTGAATGTAAATGGTATGTTGCAAAATACGACTGCATTCACGTGACTGCATTTGAATATAATATGATAAATTGCAAAAATAAGCAACGAATTTAACTATAATGAAAACCATTCCGAAAAATTTAACCACATAATTTTTCCCCGCATGTACAAAGTTGCCTTTTTTTACGTGGGACCAATATAATTGTAATAATTAAATTCCAAGTAATTATAGTTCCACCGTGAGCTCTGTAAAAACTTAATGTTGTTCTCTTGCGAAGGTAAAATACAGCATATTAAAGCTAAATTAAATTATTGAAAGTATGTATAGCCTACTAAAATAAAACACGACGTATGGATGAATCTGTGTCGTAGTGGTTAGTGTACTTGCTTCTTACGTGGAGGATAAGAGTTAAATTCCCGTCACCAACCTGGAGATCACCGAAGTCGTAGTTGAGTAAGAGAGTGAGTGAAGTGATTTGGGCCGCTCTTAACTTCGAGGCCTTGAGAATCGATGAGGGTGATGTGATGTGAGTATGGAGCAGCGTCCGGGGGGGGGGGGGAGGAGATCCCTGAGAAAAGAGAAAACCCTTCGACCAGTGACATCTGACAGCTACACCAGAGCACCGTATATCTACCAGAAACATCTCCAGACGTCTCGTGTAGGCAAATTTCCTACAGTTCATTCTCGGTTACTTTAAACTTCTCTGAAGCCCTGCAAATGTTCTACTGTCAGAATATTCCTCCGCTTCATGCAAACAATGTTTAACCATGTCTAGAAAATTACGCCGAAAGCATAACGCACCGCATTCAAGCACACTCAGTGTAATAATATTCTGTATGAGAACTATTTGTTACTAGGCATTACCAGCATAACTATTTTTCGATGTTTTTATCCATTTAGATTATAAACAAAGTACTATAATTTATAAATAAAATATAAGTAAATGTTCAATTTAACCAGAAATAAGAGGCTGTTATGTTAACAGAATTATAAAACATACGTTATACATGACATTTTAGTGAACAATCAAACACTCCATACATGGGGAGGCATTTCAAAGGTATGATTAGAAAGGTAAAAAGCGTGAAGAAACAGCAAATAGACAGTTTTCTGATGGCTATCCACAGTAACATGATCCAGCCCGCGAGCCATACACTGTACGTTATGTATAATGGGCTGTAGTACAGAAACGAAGCGTTTCCGGACATATGTTCATAAAACATTTTTTTCATTCTCCAGATGTGAGGAATGTTCCCCCGAAATATTGACATCAATTTTACAACACTCTGTATATGTAAAAAAGATTAAATATATTTTCTTTACCTAAATAACAAGAAGCGAAAAATGTGCTTGTAAACAGTATGTAAGTGAATATATGAAAACATATTATGAAAATAAAAAATGAAACAAGTGAAAACCACATAAAGGATCTTGTGTAAAATAATATGAACGAATCAGATTATGTAGCAAAATAAACCGAATAAGGTCATAACAATATTTTTTTTAATACAACACAAAACTGCCAAATCTACGCATAATATAAGTTCAATTTAGCCAACACAGTAGCATAAACTGAGATAGAGTATTTTAATACACACTTTTTAATATATTATGAGATAATTAGTTATTACAGCAGTAAAAAAGTTTAACAGAATATTTTATTATAAATTATATTTTTTTTTCAAAACTACGTGATTTTCATTGTATGTAAATAATAAATTATCAATGGGGATATAATAACATAGCCAACATATATAATAAAAGAGATAATTTTACTCATACTTATACAATAGTACAGTGCATTTAAGCAAAATTAGACTGAAACCCAGACATTCAAAAAAAACAAGACGAAACCTTCACATATGTGTTAGTTCACATCTCCTGAGCGTTCCTAAAGAAGTCCCAAAAATCCAGCTTCGGGTTTTCAGCCATTTTGAAAAATAAAGCGGTCGTTAGATTTTCGCCTATTTTTGGGAGAAATATGTAGCACTTAAACTATTTGACATTTTTAATTGGTGTCTTTTTTACAACATGTTTGTTATAGAAGTGGCTTTCACACTGAGTACGTACATTATACTTTTACTCTCTTTAATTCCGTTTATGTGGCTGTGAAAAAATATTTAAAAATTTTTTTAACGTGAAGTTGAAATTTTTTAGCTATTTAAATTAAAACGGCTTACAATACGGAAAAATTTTTCAAATGAAAGTTGTAGAGCGTTAAAAGCTTATCGGGATCATAAAACATATTAGAACTTTACCAGGTATTGGGTTCACAGTGTAGCTTATATGTAGGCGTGGCTCAAAGGTGGCAGAACTGAATTGCTACACCGTGGGTGTATAATAATTAGGGTGGCTCGCTGCTCAACATTAGAAAAAAAAAATTTTTTTTTGCAAATATTGTGACTTTTTCATACTATTGTTGAAGAGTTAATGTGTTGAGAAGTTTCATTTGATCAACCACCTTATGCCAAGGCTTGAGAGGTGATTTACAATGCTCTTCCTGGAAGCTCATTGACAAAAATTGTTGTTTGCCTAGGAGGATTCAAATATTATTCTTTTATTTTTGGGTACAATAGGACACAACCTGACTGGGAATGGTGTAGAGAAAGTGTGGAATATGGTGTATGCTAAAAACAGTATAGTTCATATGAGCGGTAAGGCTTATTCAAGATCTGTCCATGCTCTTTACATGATCGAGGGAGCTCTCATTATAGCTTTGCTACAGATGTACAACTTTTCCCAGAAAATTGAGGTATTAAAAACCTTCCACACATCTCTAGCAAAGGGCACCACTGCTCCCTGAGACGCACTTGAATAAACCAGTTATGAACTTCGTTGATAAGAAAAAAACTATTGTAAACTACAAGAGAATCTGACCGTACTTGGAGTTTGTGGATTCAGCTCATCGATATGTTGGAAATTGTGCGCATGTTTGTTAGAGCACAAAGAAGTTTGAACTGGTACCTGCACTTGGTTGTGTCCATCTCCTCAGAACAGTATGTTGACTTGCGAGAGTCTCGGCAGCATCATAATGCCAAATATGTTCACCGCTTCACATGCTGGGTCCAGGAACATAATACATTCGAGAGAATATCTTATCTGCTTGCATCTCTGTCTACTGGTATGTTAGCTGATGAAAATGTAAATTGGGACAATGCACTAAAATTTGGTATTGCTCCAATGAAGCAAATTGAGAGTATGAAATTATATGAAGTAAATGTGAAGCAAAATTCAGTCATGGCGTTTCTGGGTAATGTAACGAGCTCAGTGGCAGCTCCCCAACCAGCTGTTTTACCGCGTTGTGTGCACCGTGAGGACTGAAAAAAAGCAGTCTGAGATCTTAAATTTTGAACATTCCGCATACCCCTCTTCCCTTTTCGATGAAGGTCTAATGAGAAATCATGCGTTGTGTGACTTCTGTCGACGACTCCGACCCAACCAACAGAAAACAGTGACTAAAACAAAGTGTGCCCTATATAGTCGATTGTGAACATCACCTTCATCGTGCTGTATGGCAGCATCCAGCGATATGTAAGAGAAATATGCCAGCAGTATACAGCATATCTTACTAAATACTATGGTCAAGCCCATGTAGTATTCGATGGGTATGGTGGAGGGCCCAGTACGAAAGACGAAGAACATTTGCGTCGCTAAGGGAAGGCTTGCCATGTGGATGTGGTGGCGGAAGATTCTGTGTATGTCACCCTTGGACAGAATTAACTTTTTCAGACAATAGCAACAAAATGCGACTAATTTCCCTTGTGAATCACCATTTGCAGAGTGTAGGTGCAAGGTACTTCAGGCTCATGCAGATACTGATGTGCTAATTTTGTAAACAACTATTGCAGAGGCCAAAAAAGTGCTCGAAGCAGTCTTGACCAGTGAAGATATGGAATTGCTTGTTATTTCCTTTCTCCGACGAAAACCTTTGTGAAGATGTTTACGCCACGAACAAAGAGTTATCCTGACAAGTTTCACTATATTGGTGATAATCAAGATAAATAGAGGAAATTAAGGAATTTCCTCTAACGTTGTACGCCTTCAGAGGATGAAATACTGTTTTATCCGCTTACCAAAATGGCAAAATCGCGCCTTTCAAAAATGTTCGCAACGATAAGCATCTCAGCAAAATTTTGCGCATTTCAAACAATCCTCATGCATCAGCTGATGATGTGGCTGATGCTGGTGATGATTTCTTTCTCTCACCGTATGGGACAAAATTGAGTAGAAACTTAGACAGCTTATGCCACCAGCTTTATTTGAAGACAATAGCTAAGACAATGTTCATGCACAGTTCAACTTGGCTATTCTTCCTCCAACATCCGCAGCTGCTCATGAGCACTAACTCCGAGTCTTTCATCAGATCCGGTAATAGCGTGGTGTTAATATGGATCCACTATACTGGACATGGAAGATAGTGAATGGTTGTCTCTGTCGCATACCAAGTTCGAAGAACGTTGCGTTAGAAGACCTATTGCATCTTGTCTTCTGTAACTGCACAAAAGACTGCGAAAGGAGTTGTTAGTGTCGCAGAAGCTCTTTAAAATGCTCTGCCATGTGCGTATATTGTGCCGGACATGGCTGCAGCAGCAGAGACGTAGAATATGAGGATATAGATAGATATTCGCGTTTGTCTGAATATGAAGATACAGATGACGTCGAAAAAAGACACACATCAACAAACATGTCGTTAAGTGTTCCCGACTAGTGTAAAGCGAGACTTATGGTGTGTTTATGAGCTATAACATTTTTGTGAGTGTATTTTCATAAAGGTCACACAGTAAAATAAAAACAAATTCGGAAAATTGTTTTGTCCCATTATTGAAGTTTTCACCCAGAACTTAATTTATCAAACAATTGAAACAGAAATCGCCTACTAAAAATTTTGAGTCGTTGCATCTTAAATGGTTGCAACAATAGTGATGTGGTTGAAAATGAAGGGGCAGATCATGCAACTAAAAAACTTAAACACCAATCATATCAGGAGAACTGCTTTATGTTCCAGCCAGTGGGCTGCTGAAATGTTAGTGCAACTCCACAACCAAAAACATGTATGAGGTAAGCTTGCAAAAAAAAAGATTTTGCCTTATGATGTTGTTTTACAGCACTGTCCTTCTAAAATAATTGCTGGAATTTTTTCATTTAGATATTATAAATCAACTGTTGTGTCGTATATGTTATGTTCTGCACTGCCCCTGCCAACCGCCCCACATGCCACAACTACACTATCTACCAAAAAAGTAATTCGGCACCCGTGAAGACAGGTAATTCAGTACATCAGTTGACGTGTGATTCACAGCCTTCGGCGTAGGACCGCTGGTGTTTGTCCGTGGTAGCATTAATACAGAGGCCTATTGTAACATTCTGGATAATGAAATTCTCCCAACATTGTGACGTTTTTACGGAATGGACCCGTGTTACTTCCAGGATGACAATGCCAGGTGCCATGTTTCAAGGGCTACTATGCAGTGGTACGCCGACAACAATGTTCGCCGACTAGACTGGCCCACCCAGAACCCCGACCTCAACCCTATAGAACATCTTTGGGACGAATTGGATCGCCGTGTGAGGGCTCGTCAGGTGTGGCCAAAATCCATTGCTCAACTCATGGAATGGTTGCAAGTGGAATGGCGACGAATCCCCGTGGATGTCCTGCAAACACTCGTAGAGAGCATGCCGGACAGGATTGCTGCTGTTACAGCCGCAAGAGGTGGCCCTACGAGATTCTAACAGGGGGATAACCACCGAGAAAACATTGTGGACAGGTGCCCAATTAGTTTTTGGTCGATAGTGTACAAATAAGCTGCATTGTGAATCCAATACATAGTAAAGTTCTAACATGTTATATGATTTCGTATACATCCAGATGTTTATTAAAGTGTCACGCCTGTACTATTATTATGTTACCAAATTATCAAAATATTCTTTTTAAGAGCGTATTTCAACGCACAGCTGTGAACCTGTCCAGAGTTAACGAATACACTTCATTTCAAAACCATTTGGCCTCGTACAATGGGATTTTATAACTTACTTTACTGGCCTGCCTTTCCTTCCTTATGTTGTTTAATTTTGAGCTAATTAATGACTTAAATAATGGAAACTTTAAACAATGTCTCTGCAGGGATGCCCAAGACGGTGGTTTATACATACATACATACATACATACATGCAGCTATACTGTAGTCACAAAATGAGTGGCCGGAAACATATATTTTTTCTAGAGACTGCCACTTATTTGAAATTTATTGTCCCTCCACTTATATAGGACGTCCAAAAAAGCACTCGGCGTTCGCTTAGGAATGCGCATGGGGTGTGTGGCCGACAAATCAACGTCAGGGGCGCTGTGTGCTTAATGAGTTGACAGAGGGAAGGCGGGCAAGGGAAAGAACGGAGTATTTATGAGTGGGCGTCGACCACTGTTGAGAAAATGGAGAGTCGCGAAGCTCGGTAGCAGCCTAATGCTCAGAAAGACACGGCGAAGTGGTCCTTGCCAAGTACTATTATGTTTTTTTAAAATTATTTTTGCTTGAAGATAAAATAAATTTGTAGTTATATAATACACGATTACATCCAGAAACAATTAATACGACGGTACTGTATGAATATAGTGGCCTCGGGAATCACTATGACGATTCTATGTGCTTGTGGCCACACGAGCGTGACACCTACGTCGGAATCACGTATGCATTCATGCCTATACATATGTCTGGTACGGCTGCATATAGTCTATGGTATGTAATCATTCCTTTACATTAGTCTGGAAGAGGTAGGTTACCCTACTAGTGTACCACGCCTTCTAATATGGTTTACTATCATTACTATACATATTTCTGGTTTGCAATTGTTCCTTTGCAAGTATTCTAGGGTTTATCTGAGATTTGCTGTATTATTTCTACCCATTTGTTAATGTTTCCGTGTATTTATATTGCATTTTTTTCCAAATACGCGTAGAAAACACACAATACGTGTTTTGGGATGTTGCAAGACTTCTGTATGGTAAATTGCCGTACATTGTCCGAGTGGAAAACTTCCAATACATAATTGGGTAAAGTACCAATTTTTTATAGTACGCTACACGACAATTCGAATTAAACAGCCAATCAAATACAAAACACTTCTGACGTCAGCGCGACTAAAATTATGGCACGACCAATTATATTAATTTGGAAACGATTTTGCAGTGTCATTCAACACTGCAAACAAGGATATGCAGCGTTATAAAACGGAATAATTCAACCAATTTCCCCTACAGTAGGGAATTCTCATCTTACAGGGAAACATTTATTTGCAACTCGCCGAAATAAATCATTGAAACTAACATTTACCTACACAGTGAGCATTTACCATAATATCTGCAATGTTTGTAGCATCATGGGTTCCTTATTTCCCTTCTGTCCACCGTCTTTAAAACTAGTGTTCTACAAGTACCTTGTAAATAGTGCAGAAAAATACTAACCTTCAAATTAACTGCCGTACTGTAAATTCAAGCAGTTACGTTGAAAAAGTTGTTGTGTTAAGGCTCGGACTGGCCAGCCGGCCTTCGAGTCGCTGTTCCCTCGAGTAGAAGAATTTGTGCGCTCTCGGTCCAGGCCCTTCCTGTAAGTGACTCAAAAAAATTATGATGTCAATAATTAATGTAAATTAAATAACTGTTTACATACTTAACTCGGAAGAAAATTAAAACCGAATTAACACACATTTCATGGCTGGGTGAGTTTAAAAAAAAATCTGTGCACGTTTTATTGTCTCTGATAATGCGCCAAGCTTGAACGCGGCGTAACTGGCTAGTATATCAATTTTTTACTCAGCCATGGAGTATTTTTTATTTCGTGACGGAGCTGAGAGTCTTTCTTATCATCAGGGCGGAAAGGTGAAATTAAATACATGTAAGAGACACTCATCCTTGCCGATAATCAACGACTAAAACAATGCTCATTAACATTATTAATTCTGTATTTGTACTTGCTGCATGCTGCAAACACCTTATTTATGTGCATTTTTGCAATGAGTGTGTTCGCGCTGTTTCCTCAGTAATAAACTTTTCAAGGGCAAACAGACTCCACATATTCTGTCTCGAAAAGAAAAATATCTCTCCGCGCCAGACGGGCTTAAGTTTGTATCCAATTCGTATTAAACAATCATATTATGAATGACTGAAAACATATTTCTATATACAATTGCATAACGATCATATTTATGGTTACTCTCGCTTTAAAAATGGTCGCCCTAAAATAAATCAAATAACCTCTGCAGACATACGCCTACGATTCGCACTTAATTCACGCTGATAGGAACGTGAGTCTACAAATAATAAAAATTTATCATACCTGAAATACAGAAACTGTTATGGGGAGGTAGCTCCATGCACACATTTAACGCTCACTAATATTAAAAACATTAAAATCTTTTTCGTTGCTTTCGTTTTTTACGTATTTAATTTATATATTTTTTTCTTGTTCAGTAGCACCATGCTACGTGGAAGTACCCATTACATCATGAGGATAATGGCTGGTTTCACCAACAATGAATAAACTAGCCCCAGTAAAGGGGCACTCAGGTTTAAGTGGCCCTTAAGGATGTCGACGTGTTTCACCATTATAAAACTCATTTTTTGTAAGTGCCGCTTAGCTGGGGATTGCATAAAGTAACAAGTTGCACATTTTCTCTTGTTGGTAGTGGTGCGTTGAGGTCATGTGACTAAACGAACCAACGGGAATTAATACCGAAGAAAGGGGAAAAAAATACCCCCCCCCCCTCCCGAAATGTGTTTTGGTTTACTTTCTTAATCGTTAAAATCAAACGAACCCTAGCCAAGAATTTGTTTGGTAATGGAAAATTTAAGCTTTATTTTTTGTCTGTCAAATAATAAGATTTATTTCAAATTGATGTCACCGCGTATACAAAAAAAGAAAAAGAAATGTGTATTCCATTCGTTCAACTAACTACGCGGGTAGAATTTTTTCGTTCAAGTTACGTACGTAATAGAAAGGTTTTTAATTTTTCGAGGTTACTTTATTATCGTGGAAGTGTTGTGTTGCAATTTGTGATGTTTTGTGATCGCTTCCTTATTAATCTTTAGTGCCAAGTGTGATTTTTCGCAGCAAAATTACAACGGTTCATATATGCCTGGATTGTTTTTTGACTAGTCAGAAGTTAAACTATTTTATATTTTATCTACGGTACTCGTATAATGTAATGTTTTAGACGCTTAGATATATTTACGTAACTTTCTTCAAGCATTTATATGCACAATGCTTCATAAAAAGAAATAAGTTAGGTTAATTATACATTTAAAATGATAATATGTTCTTGTTTCACTGATTGAATATTCCCTAAACGTAATGTATATTCCAAGCAAAGCCTTACTAAATTATGTTCAAGAAAACTATTAAAAATCGTATTGCCTTTAAGGATAAATTACACTGGTCTAGTTTACTAGCTACTAGCCGGCAAATTCACTAGCTGCAAATAAACTCGCCCAATGTAATCAAGTTCACTAGCTAACTAGCAGGTAGCTCAGCTAGTGCGAGTAAAGTTGAGAGCTGGGCTACTTTTCTCGCTAATCGCTGGCGTATGGGCTACCTAGCTAGTAAACTAGTTGTGTGCAATCATCGCTGTGAGTGTCCCGATGGTTCCTGGTTTGAGTGTCTACAAAATGTCGATGGAAATAGTTCGCGCGGGAGTCGTTGTTTTACCTCATGTTATAAAAAAAGAGTTAGAAAGAAATGAAAAGCAGAAATCGAGGCGTAGAAAAGTGTGCGTAAAAGCATGGATAGAAAGACGTGAGAAATTTGGCGCATCGAGCAATTTACTGAAAGAGTTGAAGGACGAAGATCCTGTGGCGTACCGGAATATTTTGAGATTAGACTGTACCCACTTTGATGTTTTACTGCAGATGGTAGATGGAATAATCAAGAAACAAGATAAGGCAATGAGAACGGCAATCCCAGTAGCCACAAAACTGGAAGATACACTACGTTATCTAGCAATTTGGATTCCTTCAAGTCACTTAGAATGCCTGTTTAGAGTTCCGGAACCAACAATTTTGAAGTTTCCTCCTGAAGTGCTATCGGCGATTTCTCGCGCCTTTCAGCCATTTATTGAGGCGAGTAAAAATTAATTTACTACGAACAAACAAATTTTTTTTGCAAGAATGTATTCGCCAAAAGTATAGTTACAGTATACAGTAACACTATACAGGTACAGTATTATTAGTAAACAGTTTCAATTCAAGTGTAGACTACTGTAGTGGAGTACTTATCCTAACGTATTCCTCATAACCTCATTCAAAACGTCATGATCGTCGTTTGAAGAGAGAGAATGCGAAGCAAGTGAATGATCAGACGATGGTGAATATGAAACATCGAAAACCTGTGGTGTGTTTGAATAAACCACATTCTCCAAAAAGGACAGCTTGGAACGAATGACACAATTTTGAATTTTCTGCTGTAGTAAGATGGCTTGTCGCTGAGGTAGCTGACGAAGTTCAGCTGCAACAAATTTTCCGAACTGGTCATACGGCTTCTCCTCAGCTGCATTCTATGCATCCTGTCCAATCGGTTAAGCGCGGCTGATATATTAGAAGGTGGTTGTTCGGATGCTGCTCGTTTTTTAAACCTTTTCATTGGCGTCGATGGTGGTCTCATATTTGCGGGCGACTTGTTCTTGAATCGTTCTTCTGGGCAGTTGTTGTAGTTGTTGGCGGTCTCAACAGATTCCCTACAGCTATGACTGTCCTCATCTGGCTCTGTTTCTTGACTGTTTTGTGATAGATCCTAGAAATAATATAAACATGTTACTGATTTAAATTAATTTAAAATATTCATTTATTACTTTGATTGTTTTCAGGTACCTAAAACAGTTGCTGAATAGAAATAAATCGAAAAGAGATTCTTCCAGCGTTCCAATTATCCTAGATGTTATGGGGCCATCGACGGGAAACACGTCATCAATACAATACCTCCGTGTTCCGGTTCAGTCTACTTCAATTACAAAAAGAATCTATAGTATCATATTATTTGCTATGGTTGATGCCGATTACTGCTTCACTTACAGCGACGTTGGTGGAAATTGCCGAGCAAGTGACAGCGCAATATTTAGCTATAGTACTCTGAACATTGCAATGGAAAGCCTGAATATGTAGTTATTTTTGGAGATGATGATTTCCCTTAAAGAACAAATCTACTGAAACCTTACAGTAAAACTGCTCTCAGTGCTGTGGAAATAAACATTTAACTATCGTCTATCCCGTGCCGAAGAATTGTAAGAGAATGCTTTCGGCAAACTTGTATGGCGGTTCAGAATATTTTCAAGACCAACTGAGTTGATACCCGAAACTACCGATAAAGTAATTTGGGCTGCTTGCAGCCTTCATAACTGGCTACGAAAGACTGATCCAGGCAACTACTTACCTCATCAAGCAGCAGATATAGAGGATTTAAACACTGGGAATATTGCACTCGGGGTCTGGAGGGAAAATGCCAACGTTCTGCAGCCTATTAATAATCTAGGCAGTAATAATTACAAACGTGCTGCTGAGGAGGTCAGACGAACGAATGCTACATACTTTACAGAAGAACATCCTCTGCCTTGGCAATGGGAGAAAGTTGGAATAACGGTCTGATTATTTAATTAATAATGATCTGTTTAATTTCGATCTGTAAATAAATAGTCATTGAAATGTATATTTAACTCACCAAATTTTATTTGCTGCTTCTTGTAGACAAAACCTCGGTCAAATAATTTGCACCCTTGAACCATGCCAGCTTTGGTGAATAAACATCTTCAGTACCACATCCACTTTTCTTGCTTTTTACAATTTTGTTGAGTTCCTGTCTATAAATATTTTAATTGATTTAATTTTTGCCTTTAGTTGCTTCACATTCATTCCCTCAAGTAATTGTTTTTCACTAAGCTCATTATAAAGGTGTTTGAAAATTTCATCTTTTAATTTGTTATTACAATAGTCTTTGTGTTGTATGTTCCATAATACAGAATACCGCTGGTAAATGTTAAGAAACGCAGCAATATGATTTGGGTTCACTTAATTTATTTAACAACACTATAATACAATAGCCAGAAAAGTTCAGCACATGATAAGTAAGCAAAGAAAGCAACAACGGAGACGCAACAGGTGATGCAACCTCGCCAGCTAGTTGGTTACTGAGCGAGTGGAAAGTTGTTGTGTGTAATCACCACTGTCAGCGCTAGTTCACTCGCCCGCTACTTTTCTCGCCGGCTAGTAGCTAGTAAACTCGCCTAATTTAATTGACTCTTAAGAAGCAACACTGGGCCTACATTTTCTCCAAGACCATCCCGAATTTTTCTACTCAATATAACTGTTTCATGTTTTACGTACCTACGACATTACTGCTGGGTTTTAAAGATTAGGCACAGGTTTCGTTAAAGTTAGTAGAGGTATTAATTTTAATAGTCGTTTTTGTGACAGTAGTGACATTAGTTGCGATTTCAAAATCCGCATTTTAAATGTAAAAACAGACTTGTCTAAACATTAATATTATGTCCATGATGCGTCCTTTATACAGTATGCAATGTCTTGCCGATAGTATTTCAAGCAATTACACACTGTGAATAAAATACATCTCCACATTTAGGATATGATGGTTAATTAGGATCTTGACTTTAATCACTAACCGTAATTGAACTTTCTGGAAATGTGATAGATTGTTGATAATGCTATTGACGATATTCATGTATAATTTAGAAACCCCCAGCGCTCGAATTTAATAAAATATGATTATCCCCACAGTCACACCTGTATGATGTCTTTAATGGGCTCTCGTTAGCTATATTTTGAATTCTGAACAAACGTGTACTAGAAATTTCTCATGTGTAGCATAACCAAAGTGTTATGTCCAGTCTCAAATTTAATCAAAGTAATTATACATTTTAACATATCGTGCATATAGGCCTAATGTTTAAGACAAATTTTCACTGTAAAAATTACATGCATTTAATAGAACTACCAAAAATGTGATGGATTCGTATGCCCTGTAGAAACATTTCCCCCCGATCATTTCAAATACTTCCGCCGTTTGTGTGTACTCAGTAATATAATATTTTATCAGCCAGTTACCTGCATATAACACTCAATTTTCTATGTATAGACCTATATTTGTTGTAGCCTACCTCTTGTAAATACCTTAAAAATGCACATATAAACAAAATGTTTGCCTGTCACGCGTTTTTAGCTAAAGTTGGATTTAGTTTCGTCAATCGCCATAAATGCATATGTTATTCCAGCAAATAAGGACTTGCTACCAGCCTCAATAACTTTGATTCGCTTGAACTTCTTATTTGTATTTACTAATAATGTAAAATTTAAAACTAAATACTGCATAACACATTTGGGGTTATCTATACATGACATTTCAGTAGCAGCCATTTCCCTTTAATTTTATCTCTTGGTTAAGGGACCCTTATTGGTTTAAGTGGCCGATTTCGGGCCCCGAAATTAAGGGCAACCCAGCACTGTATAATGGTTATTTAAAGTTGGTGAAACAGTCCGCATCCTTAAGTGCCACTTATTGCGGATTTAAGTAACCCTTAAATATTATGGGGGTGTTGGTGAAACCGGCCATAAGACTCTTTATCTCACCTGTTTGGTCGAGTGGTTAGAGGAGTCCCACGTACGTGTGACTCTGCGTCACTGCGCAGTTCATTCTCACTTGGGAATGAACATCCACCGCACTGAGCAGGGGACGTCAAAGTTCCTGCAGCTTAGGCTGTCAAACAGTGTGCAGAACTGCAGCAAAGATCGCATTATTGAACATTTATTTCACACACTCTCCAAACAAAGATGCTGGACCGTACAGAGGCTTGGTAAATTCTATATGTCTCTCAAAATATATTGAAGAAACATGGGAGCCAGTTCGATCAACTGTTTATTACTGCGAAAATGTTCATATCTGCATGTCAGGAATATTACATGGAAATATGTAAGATCCTTCTATGGACACGAAAGAATTTTATAATGAACTGGAGCTACTGCAAAAAGAGAATGAAAGGTCAATGAAATGCGAGGTGAATTGACAGAAGATGAAACAGCTCCATCCGCAATAAACGGGTTCCGAATAAATGTTTCCAATGCTGTAATACATGTCAAGCATGGCCAAAGCATCAATAACAAATCTGCTGATGAGAAAAAACTATACTGTATCTATAACACTCACACGGAGCTTCTCTGAACTTAAACGAGGCTTACCTCAAATGCCATGGGCAAAATGTTATTTGGTGCCTTGAAAATAGCAAATTACAGCTATATTAATTTATAAGTACAGGAATAACACCACATTCCTTCTACATTGAAAAATAATTACCGATAATGTTTTCTTGAATTCAGAAAGTGGAATAATAGAAGATGTAGAAAATTAAGTAAGAATATGTAAACTGCAATATCCTTGCTAGATATGCATAAACTTTGCGTATAAAGCGATTTTGACTGCAATATATACAGTATTTTGTAAACAAAGCTTAGTAAATGTTATTAATATCTGTATAGCAATTCCTTTAAATTAAATCAGCTTTAAAAGAGTTTATCTGAGCTTAAATTAGAAAAACAAGACTGTAAGTTGCAGTCTAATAAGTGAGAGCCTAGCAGCAGTCGTCATAGTATGGCGTAAGAGAGACAAGCCAGTAGCAGTTGGCAATGATATGGTTATCAGCAAATCACGTGAACAAAGTAACGAAATTAAATGACTTTCACTTTTTAAAAATTGCTTGTATGTGTACTTTTATGAACCAATTTAGATATCGTTTTCAGAGTAAGCGATATGTTATTGCTTCCACAGAGAAAGTATTTTTGTTATGTGTTGTTTTAATGTTTTTTTTTTAATTTTACAGTTCTGTTTCACAACAAATTTAACTTAATTAAGAATAAACGTAATGAAAGCGAGTTAAAGGACGAGGCTCAAGAAAGTATTTCTAAACAAAAAATACTGCTTAAAATGTGTACCTTGAATTCCATATGTGCTTACATATGGCAAATAGTATTTATTTGTTTTATGCCTTCAGTATACATAAAATTACAGGTTTACGGTTTCTGTGTGGAAAAAATATCAGTATTATTATTATAGAAGTTATTTGAGTACGTTAAGTATGTATTATTGAGGAATATCATAATATCTTATATTATAATATCATAATTATATATCATAATATCTTATATTAATTGTATAGTCATACGGAAAATAAAATAAAAAATGTATTATGGTAATGTGGGCATAGGTGAAGTGTACATTAAATTACTGTTCTTTAGAAGATTCCGATGTTCAAAACTGTCAGTAATGTATTAATGAGTTGATAAAATTTATATAAAATCCAAGTTCTGCCCACTTTAAAGGGTCCATTCCGGCCCAGAATTGTCGTCGTCGTTTTCGTTAGGTTAATGAAAAAAAATATTCGCTGAAAGGAATACGTGGAACTCAATTATAAGTAAAAAAAAAAAAAAAAAAAAAAAAAAAGAAGATGTTTGAGCGTTGCTCTTGGAACCACCACAGTAGTATAAAGATCTGCGCCGGGGACAACGGCTCTCGGCTGTGGATGTGTGAATTAGTCAGCCACTTATTATGACACCACAGCAGCAGGTCACTAAACACCGCACGCGCTTTCTCATGCTCAGTTGTTCCAATAAGGCGTCAGCCATGTTGTATGTGGGTGACTTTAACATTTGCCTTGAGGTGACCTTGAACCTGATGACATTGAACGCAAAAAACAGGGAAATTCACAAAAATATAAATAAAATAAATCGAGGGAAAAATTTACTACTGACTCCAGCCGCCATGTTGTATGTGGGCAACATTGACCTTAACCTTCAACTTGAAAATGTGTGTGAGCAACCTTGACCCCAGTGACTTCAACTTAAAAAATAAACGAAATTGGAAAAGATTGAAAAAAATAATTCCTTTGGAAAAAAAAAACACTATTGACCTGCAATCACCATGTTGGATGTAGGTCACATTGCTCTTGACCCTAGTAACTTTGAACTCAAAAAATCGGAAAATGCATAAAAGATCGTAGAAATGTTTAATGTCGAAGAAAAATTATATAACTGACCTGTAACAACCATGTTGTATGTGGGTGACCTTGATCTTAACCATGAACTCTAAACTCGAGACAGATCGCAAAGAAAAAAAAATTCTAAAATTCAAGGTGATAATTCCATTAATTGATTTGACCACCAGACTGTAAGTGGGCGAACATGGCATTAAATTCAATTACATCAAAGTATATATATATAAAAAAAACAGGTATCGAAAAACTTGAAAGAAACTAGTAAAATCAACAAATGCAATACGTTAATGTATCCGACCACGATGATGGATTTAGAGAACCTTGATCTTGACTCTACTGTAGTGACCTAAAACTGTAAAACCGGGAAAAATCGTAAAAAATCCCAAAATCTCGTAAAATCTACGAACAAATCACACTGCTAACCTCCAACAACCATGTTGGATGTGGATGACCTTGAGGGATCGATGCTCATAAAGACGGCGGATCACATCCACTCCCTGGTACAGCGGCGAGCAGGCGACAGATTAGTCGGTTCCTTCAGGAACCCTATGTCAATAGTTACTCATTGACAATATAGTAGGTCAATCTGCCGAACACCCTTACAACCACTGTAGCGAATTATTGGCTTTACATAAAACACATACCTTCTTCCCTCCCCCTCCTCTGGCGCCACGGTAAAACACCATTCTACACACACCTCCTTCGCAATTTACTCACCATAGCTCGAACCTCTTCCCCCCACACACACTACCATCACACCACTCGACTCTCCGCCTCCTTCTCCATTTATTCACCGTATCTCTACAACCTTCACCATCCACACACACTACCTGTCTCTCCAGCCCCTCGGCATTAACTCGCCTTTGCTCGGCCGCTTACCGTCCACCCTCGTCACCAAACCACTACATGTCTTCTCACCCCCAACACTGTCTGACCTTCAGTCCTTCACCCTAACCACCGACACACATCCCCTCCCTCTGAATACAGCTAGTTTACTCACTTCATTAAATCACTATGGTTCGAGTCATTAGTCGTTTCCCCTCCAACCTAACCAATCGGTTGCCATACAATTCATATGATTACTCGCTACAGTTTGAATTTTCTTCCCCAACTACCACAATTGCATGGACCCCATCCTCACACTACAGTTAATTCAGCCAACTTTGTTATCTCACTATAGTTCAACTCCTTTCATCCCTCCACTATATTTCATTAGCTGATTCATTGGCCCCTAACACCCCTTCACTATTGCCCGAGACTGGTTCAGGCTGTAACAAGGGACCATACCAGCCGATCAGAACAACCAACCAGCCAGTCAACCATACGGAACAACCACACTAGACAATGACTGACTTCACCCAAGGCTGTCTCCAAGAGACTAATGCCTGTAAAACTTACTAGAACAATGGCCAAGATCATCCATCTGAACCATCAGATGATAATGACCATTCTGTAAAACGTAACCTAATAGGAATCTCGTTGCTAACCTCTTCGCACAAATTTTCGGAAATTTTTTGCAAACAATTTACCAAATCTTTACAAATCTTCAAAAAATGTTCGCAAAAACATCTTAAAACAACTCACTCATGGGTGCCTAGCAAAGAGCCTTACCAGGCGACTAGGCCAACAGACAAACTGTACAGACTGACCATACGAACCATCAATGCATACCAGACGATCGTAAGAACCAACCATACCAGCTGATCAAACAAACTAACCATACCAAGTATCCATACAAAACGAATATACGAATTATCTATACCAAACATCTATTCCACCCAACCAGGGCAACAACCTAGAAAGGCCATCTGAGAAAACCAATTGGCAAGAACAAACCAAACATGCCATTCATACAAGCCAATCATACCAGCCAAAAATACGAACTGGCCATACGAATGAACCATACAATCCAACCATACCAGTCAGCCATACGATCTGAACATGTCAACCAACCACACGAACGGACCATACGAACCATAAATAGTGATTATTCATATGAGCCAACCATACCACTCAACCCCATAAACCAGTTATATTATACAACCATATCAACCACTCATACTAGCCAGAAATACGAACCAACCATAGCAGGCAACCAGTGAACCAACTATACAAAATAATCATACAAATCAACAATACCAGCCAAAAATATGAACCAACAATGCCAGCCAACCACACCACCGAACAATACGAACCAGACACACAAAACAAACATTTCAGCAGACCAGTCTAACGAACATCTAGATCAGCCAATGAAAATAAGTGATCATACCGAACAACCAACCAATCATACAGACTGACCACAAATAGAAGACAAGGACAAACTAGCCGACCAAGGCAATAATCCGACCAGACCAGCCGACCATACAGAACCGCCATACTACCCAATGACTAACTCCGCTCATGACTGACTTCAACTAGGACTCACTCCACTCAAAACTGACTCCACCCAAGACTGACTCCACCTAAGACGAACTCCACCTAAAACTGACTCTATGCAACAGTGTTTACACCCAAGACTGACTACACCGAAGATTGATTCAGGCCAAGGGTGACTCCGCCCCTCTGTCCAAGGCTGACTCCATTCAAGGCTGACTGCACCCAAGAATGATTCCACCCAAGACTGAGTCCACACAAGATTGACTGCACCCAAGACAAACGCTAACGAAGACTGACTCTGCCCATGACTGGCTCCTGCCGAAACCAACTCCTGCATAACTGACTGGAGGGTTGGTTGGACGATGGGGGTATAACTTCTCCACCAATGAAAAAAATCACGAGTCCTCATGGGTGAAGATGGAGGCGATGCCTCCATTTACAGCTTCGTCGAAGATGAAGATTAGGTCTCATTTTTTGTGGTGGAGAAGTAATTCATATATCGACCGACCGACCGACACTTACCACGCATTGCTGCATGACGTGGCTGGCGACAGGTTTTGAGACACTTTTCGTAGCTTGTGTCTTAGTTCATGATGTGGTCCATAGCATACTTTGATGTATGTTTCTTAGCTGTAGTCACTATTCACGGCATTGTTTTTGAGGGGTGTTACGTAGCTCGTATACTGGTTCGTGTCATGGCTCGCCACATGCTTCGCAGGATTTTCGATACTCACTTCTTTATGCATTGCATGATCGCTGTGGTGAGTTGTTTGATGTAATTTTGCAAAGTTTTTGAGAAGTTTTGCAGAGTTTTTACAAGTTTTGCGTCTATTACAATGACAAATGCCCCAACTGGTTAACAGGTTGCTCTTTATTAAATTCAAACTTATCTTCGGCAGCAGAACAATTAACATTAATCTTACTACCTATATGTGGTATTTTCCAATCAGGAAAAAATCTTGAAGGAAATCTGATTTTCTCGAATGTCCAAAATGAGTCCTGAATTTCTTATAAAGTTTGCATCTAAAATACAGTTTTGACTCAGATTATCTGCCCCAATACATTTAACCATCCAAATAAATTGGGCTAAAATTTTCCAATTTATTTTACTGTGGCGCAACAGGAATTAGGTAACATGTCATAAGAGGCAGTGCATCATTACAAATAATTGTATTGAACTGGTTTTATCAATTTTACACTTTTAAGTTCCTTAAAGGATTTACCTGAAGTGATACTATGCGCAGAACCATAATCAACTAGCGCATTAATAGAAAGAGTGATAAAGCCACTTCAACAGGTGGAGTGCAGGATCGTTGAAATGCCACAACATTGGGAAAGTGGATGTAACAAACTGCGAAATGATTGACATCGCTAGGGCACTCGATGAATATAATTGTTGAATAAAAATGACAAATCTCCACATATTGTTCAATGTGAGCATTATACTGTGCATCCTTGGTATGGAAGCCAACACGATTACCGCTCACTTGATCTCCTCGCAGTCCACGGTTTCTTATTGCTAACAGTGGGGAGCAAATTATTCTACCTCCTTACAAAAATACATGTTGGCAGTAATGGAATCAATTTCTTTTGAGTTTTGCGCATTTTCAGACTGATAATTATAATCTGAATTATTATCTGCTGAATGTGTATTAGTTTTGTCAGTTTGACACTTTATTTTTGTCACTTTATTTTTGTCACTTTATTAGTGGGCCAAAAAGTGTAGAAGGGATATCATTATTTTGATCAACGCAATGTATGTTTTGAGAGCGTGTACACATCTTATCCCGTTCAGAAAAATTATTTGATTTCTCAAGGAACACCAAACGAGTGCACTCGTGAGAAGTGAGCCCATCGAATATATTCTCTACGTCATCCTTTTCTGGGAGGTTAAGCCTCAAAAGAAAAATATATCCCATTACACTATTAATATAAAGTGACAGCGGTTCATCTGGATTTTATAGTTCTTTGTATTGTTTTAACTCAGTTCAGTTGAAAATTGCGAGGTAACAAGGAAACACAAGATATCTTCGTGGTACTGATCGAAAGCCATAGACTGGGCTATGGTATGCCTTTTCATCTCACTTAATGGCATCTGAGTAAAGAGGTAAATAAACTGTTACAACTTAAGCAAACAATCAGTGCTAGAGAATTTTTATAACACGCACTCAAGTTGATGTGGGATTTTCACAAGAACAGGCGAAAGCACAGGGCATGAGCCAGGGTAAACAGATGTTGACAAATTTATGTAGGGCACAAATATAGAGTTTGGCTTAGGACGAAACATCTGAGCACTAGGAAAAGCGCTTCACCAGTGCCAGCAACATTAAGTGGGTGTACTTAATACACTAGAGTTTGGATAACTGAGAAGGCTAGGGTGGTACGTAGAGGGTTTTCGAGACTTGAAGTAGACGGTTCAGCAATGGTGAAATTATTAAATTGTTCTGCTAGACGCGAAGAAACCGTTATATACTCGGCGTAGTGATCACCCGCAAATTACTTTCGTCTTTAGTAACAGTGTTAGACAAAGTTTCGACCTGTCCAAGGACATTTTCCAGAGTAGCTACTCGAGTGTCAGACAGGTCATCACTACGAATACTCAATAAATTTGTGGCACACGCCTTCTCTTACACTAGGAAGACACACATGGCATCGATCCATTTTTCAAATTATCCACAAGTTCAATAAAACTTAACCATTTTGATGCTCAATACTCATATTCAGAATCGTGACAACGATGTCGCTGGTCGGCGGGTTTTCTTGGGGATCACCAGTTTCCCCTACCTTTGCATTCCGGGGCCGCTCCATACTCGCCTCGATTCACCCTCATCGGCTCTCAAGACCTCTATATAAAGAACCGCCTAAATATTTCCACTCCATTCTAGTAAACTTCGAAAACTGAAATGAATTTTTTTTTTTTAATGCATTGCATGGGATGTTTACCGTACATCAGTCTGAAAATATAGAAATGCTATTATACAAAGTTGGGAACTGTCCTACGCATTTGACGTTTTTCTGAACAGATGTACAAACACTACCATGGAATTGTGGGAAAATAACTTTACCATTTGCGTTTTATTACTTTACATAACCACTGATATGGTATATGGTAAATTTGCCAATAGCTTCTCAGAGTGAACGTTTCTTCTATTGTAACACACTGCTTTGCTGCTACCCCACCCACACATAATTCACTAACCCAGATAAATAATCGAGCTTGTCTGTCTATGATATTTTATACGCCGGTTTTGTTGCGATACGGCGTATGTATGGATTGCATGTGTACATAAGTGTGTTGATGTGTAGGCGTTACTGCTAACACTTATGCAAAGAAGCGTCTCAATGCTGTTAAATATTTGGTATTCTGTCTTGAAAATTTGCCCAGTTCTTCGAGGCATGTTACGTTAGGTAAAAACGAACAATACCCCTTAATCATTATCTACTGTAGAAACATCTTTTTGGCTGGACCACAAAGTTCAGGAACAAAACAATTCATTATAGATATAGCAACAGCACTGAACAAATACTACTCAACACAAAATAAACAACAGCAGAGACGTTTGTAACGGCCGTTTAATTATGCAAGAAATTTGCAGGAGAATGCAATGATAAAAGGTTAAATTGGTAAGAAAAACTTTCTGATAACTTCGTAGAGTTGTACAACGTGAAACGTTATTAAGTATTAGAATAGGCGGCATCGGTAACGATAGCACGTCTCGAGACTGCTTTGATATTTACTCTCATACTGAAATTGATCATTCATAAAAAAAAATCAAGAATGCTTGTAAAAAAGAATTACAGTTCTCCAATTAAAAATTTAACGTAACTCTAAGAAATTCAAATCTCTTTGTCGAGGCGTTGTGGACTAAAATTGTGAAATTAGTTACGGCTTTAACGTTAAAATTAACAGCCATGTAGAAACAATTAATTACTCAAATAATTCTTTCATTCAATGAAATTCTCGTTGAACATGTGTTATTAAATTGCAGCAATTCTCCAATACTATTGCCGATCTTGGTACTCTGTATGGCATTCATTAAAATACAACGAAGCTTTTTTTGTTTTTGCGGCTTCCCTAGCTTAGATTCTTTGCCTACAGTGCAGCACTACAGTCCATACGCACAATACATTGGACGCACTATGTTGTGAGTGGTAGCTTTGAGTTCGCTATTCCCTGGCCCCGCAGTGGTAATTGAACCCTACTGGGCGCTCCGAGACAGGACAGTTGCGAGCATGGATCGACGTACCCTGTAACAGCCTGCTAAGCCATTATTCTTCGACCTTTTGCGGACTGCATTGTGGATCATACGCTTCACAAATCACAATTATATAATAATAACTTTCTTCCTCTCAAGTAAAAAAACATGATTTATATAAAATTAATCATAAATGAAACGTATTTAAAACAATATTTATTTCATATCTGCCCTCAAATATTTTTTATATATTTTAAACATGAATGTGTGACATTTAAAAGGTTGTAGAACAGTGTGGTTAGGATTATTTTTGTTCGTGGCAAGGTAGTAAAAATACTACAATCGGCACACATAGACGTTTACAGTCAAAGAAAACCGTGTTCTTGTTATTTGTTAATTAATGTCTTCATTCAACCACGGCACATGGTGGAGGTTGAGTGCAGAAATAATGTTCGCTGTAAACTTGCCCGCGGGCCGCAAGAAATCACTCGGCGGGACACAAGCGGTACGCGCGTTGAATGTGAGTGACTGAGCGAATGAAGATATCTGGGCGGATCTTAACATCGAGGTCTTGATAGCCGATGGGGGTGAAGTGCGGTGAGGATGGAGCAGCGCCGGAATGAAAGGGCGGGGGGAACCGGGGAGATCACGAGAAAACCCGCCGGCCAGCGGCAACTTCCGGCACGACTCCCAGTTGCGAAAATCCGGAGTGAACCGGCCGGGGATTGAACCCGGTTCGTCTTGATGGGAGGCGAGCAGACTAACAGCTCAAACCCCGTAAACCCCTGCGAGTGTTGAAGACAACTGAAGCGCGTCGGGGCACGACTCGGCTATAGGCTGTTCACGATAAAATGAGCACTTTTGAAAGCTCTGCTTATGATCTACTTATATGCACGTTGTGTGTTCTTCCGCCTTATGTAATATTAACATAGCCATGGGCCTCATCACTTTATTCGTGCGTCTGTCAAGTGAAACTATCAAATAATCAGAAAAGGAAATACTTCACAGTTCTGCTAATTGTAACATTTCTGCGCATTAAAAAAACAGAAAGCAAAATAAATAATTTGAAGTTATGACAAATGATTACCTAACTCTTTTTATTCAACGTTAAGATATTACTTTCCATCCATCGTTACCAACTTTACTGTCTGTGCGAATGCCACTCAGTGCACCCATTAAAATATGTGCATGCAGAGGCAGCGACTTTTTTCTAAGGTTGATTTCAAAAGTGCTCACTTTATCGTGAGCAGCCTTTAGTTGGCGCGTGCGGCTGTAGTTCGCGACCTAAGCGGCTGCTTCGCCTCTATACCGTCAAGGGCTCTGTGGCGCGGCCGCTACTCGGCGAGCGGTCCGCGCGCAGCCTTGGAGCGTTTGCCCATTACCCATGCTGTTAATTGCTCATCGCTCTCGTTGTAATTGCGGCCGAGCGGAGGCCACAGACTCGTGTAATTACGTCGTCTTCAATGCCCTCCCTCCCTCAGCCTTCTTCCTCTGGCACGCTCTCGTCTGCATACTGCATTCACTTCAGCTGGCCGAGTGAACGCCATTGTCCTTTTGAACGAGAGGAACGAAAAAAAAACGAGGAGTAATCAAGAAGATTTACCTGCTTACCTGTAATCGTATTAACCTGTATTCACTCGAGGCTGAAATAAAAAGTATACTGAGGTCTCTAAAAAATGGTTTGTTTCCGCTAAATTTTTTATTTCGATATCAAAATGTTGTCGTAGTTCTTAAATAGCTGTTCGTGTAAGATACAAAATATGCAATGAATAATTCTTCTAGCTCCACAAAAAAGTACAGATACATTTTACTATGTCATAATTGTTCTCACTATGTGCCTGCTTAAACACAGTGAGGATCTAAGATAGGCTGTTCCCCTGTTACTTCCCACTTTTCTGAAGCTCAGCTGAAGTTCAACTTTCAGGATATTCCCCCGCCTCATGTAAACAATGCTTAACAAAGGCTAGCAAAATACACCAAAATGACAACGCACCGCATTGGTGCGTACTTACTATAATAATAATTTTCATAAGAACTATTTATTACTAAGTATAACCAACATACTTACATATTTTCTCTCTGTTTTTATAAACATTAATTATTAATTACATATTATGTCTTATTGATGAAATATAAGTAACGTGTGTTTTTTTTAGGCATGTTAGTTGTGGTATGCTTCTTGAGTCATGTTTGACAGGATGTTTTTTAGTTATGTTTGATGTAATTTTGAGCTATGTTTTTGAGGTACTATGATTTTAAAGGTATGATTACTAAGGTATAATTTCTGGGGTATGATTTCAGGTATGGTTTTGAAGTATGTTTTTGTAATTTTTTAGTAATGTTTTTGAGGTCTGTTTTCGAGGTTTCTTGTAGGATATATTTTTTACGTATTTTTTAGGTATGTTTAGAGATGTGAATGCGAGGTATATTTGAGGTGTGTTTTGAGGAATGATTTTTGAGGTAAAATTTCTATGCATGTTTATTTAGACTGTTCTTTTCAGGTATGGTTATGAGGTTCAGTTTTTGAAGTATGTTTTTGAGGTCTGTTTGACATTTGTTTGGTTGGTCTGGTCAGTTGACCTAGGTTTTTGGTCTGGACAATTGGTTGGCCAGCTAGTAGGTTCGTTTTGAATGATTAATTGAAATATCGGTCTAAACAGTTGAAAGATTGATCGAAACGATTGAAATATTGATAGAATGGCCGAGAAGAGCATTGAACTGTCTATCAAACATGTTTATCCTGTACATTCAAAGTTTCAAGGGCCTAACTCCTAGAGTTTGCAAATGGTGTCTACACTGAAAGAGTTTGCTGGTCCGAACAGATACACAACATTTTTGCAGATTATTTAATTTAGGAAGGAAATATATGTGTAATTACGAGAGCGCCAGATAATACCCAGCAAAATTTGAGGGAACAGACGAACAGAAAAGAACTTACCAGACTGAATGCTGGAAATATCAGTGAAGAGAGAGAGTGACCTATCACATCTCGCATCAGACGAAGAACTGTGACGTGGCGTGTCTTTGGCTATATTAATTATCAGCAGAAGACAAGATATTACGTGACCAACAACCAATCACGAGCGAGCACTGTCGCGTCATAATTAAATCACAACTAATTTTTTTACAACTTCTATTAATTTTTACGATTTTTTTTAGCGTTTTCGGGTTTACGTTTACCGGGTTCAGGGCATTGATCTCCAAGACGGCGGTCGTGGTAAGTAATGCAATCCCCCCCCCCCCCCGATTTTTGGGGATTTTTAAAAAATATTTTTGAATTTTTCTTGATTTTTTCCTGCTCAAAGTTTCCTACTGTTTACGCCACGGAAATCCAGCATGGCGGTAGAGTTCATGAATGTAATTCCTTCCTAATTTTATGTGTTTTTAAATTAATTTTTGTGATTTTTCTCGAATTTTTCATGTTGAAGTTCGCCTGGGGTCACGGACAAGGCTACGGATATCCAATATGTTGGTCGTAGTCATTAATGTAATTTTCTCCGACGTTTTGTATTTGTTTACGATTGCTAGTGGTTTTTTAATTTATTTTTCGGGTTCAAGATCACCTGGGGGTAAGGTAAAGGTCACGATATCCAAGATGGTGGTTAGGACCAATAGGCGTAATATAATTTTTTGCCCGACTTTACAATTTTATCACATTTTTCGGTTTTCTCGATTTTTATGTTTCCTTGGCATCCTAAGGCCAAGGTTACACATATCCTAGATGACTTGTGGGCATATAATATAAACTATCCCCTGATTTCACTACACTTTTTTACACTTTTCTTGATTTTAAGTCTTTCATGTTACCTGGGGTCAAGGTGGAACTAACCCCGGATCAAGTTCATGATAATGGAATTCCAATATGGTGGTCAGAGTCCATAATGTAAACAAATAGAAACGAAGGATTTTAAAGGTTTTTTTGGATTTTTTTTTGGATATTATTGCTTTCAAGGTCATCCCAAGGTTGTCGCCCAAGGTCACAAGATGGGGGTTGATCGGCACCTGGCTTCTTTGTTATGCGCCGTATTTGTCCAATTAAAATTACACTACGCCCGAACTTAATTACGACTACAAATGTTTTTCTTTAGTTCATTGAAAAATAACGGTGTTCTCAATTTATGGGGAAATTCTTTTCTACTAAACATTTTGTAGAAATGAATGAAATGTATATTTTACAGTAATTTTCTTTATGAAATCCAGTAACGATTCACTGCACACATTTTTTAAATTTATCACTGATTCATAGAAATCGTTGGAAACCAGCAGATTTTACCAGTGTACTTAACTGCATACTACAAAAAAAAACACACGTATTTGTTTTTTTAAATCCTATATATCGTGAATTTGAATGAACTTCACACAGTACGTGTGTAGCTCTATACGCACAAGTTAAGTTATGTTTCAGTGTAAACGTATACGTACTTTGGAATTGATGTACAGATTTTCCGATTTTCGGAATAAAATCGCCATGTTATGGAGAGACGCAGATTAGAGGCATGTAAAACAATCGTGAGCAATAAATATAGGAATACCATTGAAAATATCAAAGCAAATAGCAGCTGGGATTAATAAGCAATCGTTAAAATAAGTGGATAACCGTTTAAAAGAAAAAAAAATTAAGTATCAATTTAATTTTAGTGTGGTGTAAATTATTGCCATAACCAGATAAATTTGCAGCACGCTTAGGAAGATAACAAATTTCGTCTCTTTACCTACTGTGTCTAATAGAAGTTTATCCTATCACGAGAGAATTATCCGAACAAATAATTTGGTCACATATTTTAGAAAAAAATTTGTTGAGTTATGTACTAGATAAACAATTATTAAGTATTAGAAGAGTGGAGTAAAATATATTGTACTATGATAATAAAGCGGTTATTGATAGAAATATAATTTGGTCGACTCTTACAGACTAGGAATTTGAGATCCATTCAGAGATTTTGCTCAAATATTAAAAGGAGACGTTTATGAAACCAAATTTCATCGTAGTTAGAAAATATTAGGAAAATATTGTAACGAGTTCGTGCAGCAACAAAACACATTAAGCACAACCAAAAACACGCACAAGGTTTTAGGGGGAACATTGATTATTACTGATATTACGTGGTCAATGAAGTTACAGATATGGCCTACGGATGTTTGACTTAAATCAAACATGCAAAACATGAAGATAGCTTGCAAATACAAGTAGAACTGCTATTGTTAAGGCCGTCACGGATAACAAACAGGCATACCGACGCCTAGGGAGAGCGCGTCAGCCAGGAACGCGGAAGGGGGAAATCAGGTTACTCCCCGATTCCTTCGCTGGAAGGAAACGAAAACGGCCATAGTTTGTCTCGCGCTGCAGAAAAATCTTTCAAACTAAACTCGCTACCACTCAAAAAATATTCAACCGAATGGCAAATCGTCGAACCTTTCTGCCGATGATACCGTAGTTAGCTTTCTGGAACTTTAAATATTTTTATTTTAAACAATTATAAAGTTTTATGTTGCTGATAATTTCTGCAAATGCGCAGAGAAAAAATCAGCATCGTGTAAACGTTTTTGTTTCTGAAGATAGGTGGGGGAAGGGTACAAACGGGAGAGGACGCATCAAATTTAATTATATGCCACTCTCAAAGCATTTCTCCTCGTGCTTATCTTTTGACGGCGTGTTAAATTTGAGACATTTTTCAGCCCCTCTCGACAGCGGCAGTGTACACTTATGTTTAATGTTAGCGTGGTCACAGTAAAAACTCAACGAACTTGTAATTATGAATATGTTATGGGAGCCATATTCAAAATTATTCTATTAAATTGTTACCAAAGTTAGATAATTTCCTACACATCTGTAAATTAATAAAAAAATTATAGAATGCTAACCTAAAACACATTTGTGTAATTTCATATAATCACTTCGATCGCTTATTTTAAATCAACGATGTGTTGGATAACGTACCATATAAACTAGCTGGTGTGTATATATAATAATATATATATATATATATATATATATATATATATATATATACACACACATAAGACTTTTATTCCTTTTGGTGGCCTGTCAAAGCTGGGAAATATTCCAGCAGTTCAAGGCAGCCCAACTAATTTTTCTGTTTAGTAGTTGTTACAAGTAATTCGTTTTTGTTTGCCGCAAGTCACAAATTATAAATTTGCTTAAAGCATATTTACAATTGATGTTGTCGATAATTCTTATTTATGATAATTTGACTGTTTGAAATCACTTAACACGTGTCATTTGTATTTATTGCTAATAGTCCTTTTGATTCCGTATTACATTTTCAAATAACCCTTGGCACTTTGTAAAGTGCAAGTAATTAACAGTTTGCTATGATTGTTTTCGCGTCGTAAGTACCCTGGTAATGTTAAAGTTTATTCATTTCGACACTTTCCTACATGGAAAATACCTTCAGTCGTGTGTTCTAATACATAGCTGAGTGAATAATTTTATGTGGAACACATATTATAGTTCATACGTAGCGTTTTACAAGGCTATTATAAATTATAGATGGTTACTTCAAAGTTCGCAGCACTCACATAGACCAGTTTAAAGAGTGATGACAAGTTTTAGAAGTGAAATTCATGAGAGTTATTTGACGTAAGCCTGTGCACTTCCGAAAGACTGCACTCTGTCTAACAAAGGTCACATAAACTGATTATATATATATACATATATAATTATACATATAATGGTTCCCACAACACATCATAGTGAGATGTAATCAAAGAGTGCTCTAGGTATACTTGCTCGAAGGAAAATAATGTATAAAAGCCTATGGAGTGTAAAAAATTTATTACGTCCATAATTAGTACAATATTATATTTAACATTTAACTTATACATTTATGTACACAAACACATTTGAGGAACAAAATTATTGTAATAATTGTATTTATATCCATATTTATTTTAATTTTTACAACTGTTTATACTTAAATAATTTACATTTCCGATTACTCTAGGTTGTGACCAATTTGTAAGACATTTGTTGACTTCGCATAGCCAAAAAATACTGCAGTCATTGACGTACACACTAAATAAACTCATATTTTGTGTAATTGTCAATACTCTAAAAATGTTATTGTTATGAGTTTGCACAAGCAGCAGAAAAATATACGTATGAACACAATGTGCACAAACTTCAAATTGTGTAATAATAAATATTGTCGGGAATTTGATTGCGTACATATATACCTTCATACATATATGTATACATATATAAAGTACTGTGGAAATTCGTAAAACATTACACATGTTTTAAAAAATGCTATACATAAACTGACTTTTACAAAATCAATGATTTTCCAATACAGAAGAGTACACCATAAAATTAGCTTCGAGGTGACAGCTCCGTCGATTTTTACGTATCGTCCATTTTATAAGGTGTTCAGGGATTTTCAATGGCAGCATTGTTTACAACCATATAATTTTTTAGCTGGATATGAGTAAAACATCTATAAAGTTTTATTACGATGTAAGTTTTATACCGAGCTCTAAATACACTGAACTCTTCACTGATTTTTGAAAATGACAAGTCTGCTTAAAACTGAGCGTACCTTTGTCCTCGTCAATACGTGATTGCGTTCTTTTGTCGCGTGATGGAGCCTAAGATCAAAGTAACACTTGATAAATGTATTTTATTAATTCCTGGACGTGTCCTGAGAAAAAAAACCGAAATTCCTGCTGTACTGGTCAAGATTATAAAATATATTTATTTTGCTAGCAGTTTTTGCTGCAGATGATAATGTTTGGGCAGTTAGATGTGCATATAAATTTTAACTGCTTTTCTGTGCTCATCTAAAATAGGCTTCTGTAATCCTACATATTTCTGCATCATCTTTTGAGGGCGGTATCAAGCCACCTTTAGTTTTTGTCTCAATAAGTGAGTAGTGTTCGTCGTTGGCAAACAGTACGTTGGCACAAACGTCACAGTCCGATTTTTTTTGATGATTCGAACACCACAGATCCAGCTATGTGTGGAATAACAGTTTCAGCATATAAACTTAGACTTGAGAAATCCGTTGAAAGATCCATGTCACTTTCTTTACTAGGTTGTGTATGTTGTATGCCTCGATGTTTGTTGATGGGAGAGTTGACATATGCAAAATCGTTATGTCAGAATGTTAAGAAATGTTGCATTTTTCTGAAAACCTCACTTGATATTTTACTAAAAAATTTTGTATGCTGCCTTAAATTGCCTAGCAGAATTATTTTTGTGTGAACCAAACTGTCTTCGGATACAGCCAAAAAACATTTCAATGTGATCTTGATTCAACTTGTTTGTCAGGATACAGCCAAGAATATTTTTTTCGGACAACTAAAATATCAAACATTCTGATGACACCTCTATATACAAACCAAGAAACCCAGTTTTACGTGCTGACATTAGAATGTCCTTACGCTCAGAGCTATGAAGTCCTCAAATGTACGCCTTCGCTTCATTTAAGTAGTCGAGCCAGAAAGATTTATTGGCGTCCTTCAGAGGCGGTGTATATGTTCTGAAAATGGGACTGGATGAGTTAAGAGTATTAAACAATCTGTCAAATATCCTAACGCATTTAAAAACGGCTAATGCACCTTGAAAGTCGTGGAAGTCGTAAATCTGCTTCTCACATTTTAAGAGCATCTGCAACGGATGAACTTAGCAATTGTGCTGCTAGCCGAACTTTAATTTTTTGCGTTTCCCACAGAATGTGAATTTCAGTTAATTTCATTCCCATTTTCAGGCCTTCTTTGTCTTACAACCTCTCCAAATCTGGTTACGAATCCCAACGATTTATACAACCGCACCCACCACGGTAAATGACCAATGTAACACACCAGACAATGCGCTGCTCAAGTCTGAAAAACACAGTGGCTGTGTTCCCTAGAAATACGCTCTCGTCCTCTCCGTTTTCAGCTCTTGTTCGCCTCCGGCCGGCTTCACTCCCACACCCACCCTATCCATGGCCTCTCCAGTTAATATATACATCCTCCTTGAGCGAGACTTATCGAATCGGTTGCAAGTGTCTTTTAAGGCGGATCTGTCTCTACCGTAAATTGCATTACAGATCTTTTATTTTATTTTGAGCTTTGACAAAGCTTAGGACATTACATTGCACATGTTCTACAACATGTATTCCTAGATTACTGTTCCAGGACCATTTCTGTAAGCGAAAGCAAAAAAAAAATAATAATAATTTCTTGCCTTTAATTACTAGTCGAATAACAATCAACTCTATAGAAATGTAATAGTTTGATTAAACTTAAGGAGCTATTATTTATGTCATGTCAAGCGAGAAATCTCATTAAACGTTCTTAAATGGAACTTATGGCAAAAATTGTGAAAACCCGAGATGGCGAGGACTGATCCCCCTTAATAGTGGGGAGCCAGACGGCTATTTCTGATGTTGAGAGCTGGAATAGAGCCCCCCTATTTCCCCTATTTAAGTGCATTTTTGTGACGTTCCTCAGACGTCGCTGTAAGCGATTTGTGTATTGTTATTAAAACAATAAACTTTTTTTTGCACTTTAACAACACTGTTTGATAGTGATTCGTTATATAGTGATACTTACCCTTAACCAAAACAAATAAACATAACACTATGATCACACACGTTAATATTTTCCGTATATTCTCGGAAATTTTTTGCGAAAATGCACAGTAAATATACGGAAACGCAATCCGTAATGACGAAAAACGGAGTTAAGTGCGTAAATACAAAATACGGAAAATCCTCGTATTTCCTTTAACTTTGGGTTTCGGGCACGAACAATGCCAAGTCTACACGGAACTTTCTTCGCCACTGTAACCAGAACATTATCGTTTTTGTGGCAGTTAAGGTTATCCATGTCACTAATGCCTCTTTTTTTTAACATTAAGAAGTAGCAACAGGCGTATGTAACACTTAAAATAGACTAAATTTAATAGAAACTAAAAACCTTGCTTATATGTTTAATACGGAAATTCAAAAGTTATGTCATGTTCACAACGCGAGCATTGTAGGTAAGTAGTTAGTGTCGTGGACTTGCAACTTTTTTGACTCGTGTTCGAATTTTGCTTAAGTATAAAAAAATTTGACTTTTTAAAATAACTTTTTATACACATTAGAACACCCGCATAATGAAAATTAAAATAAAATAAATTTTTGAAATTATTTAAACAAGAAGTAAAGAAAACTAACTAGGAAATTAACGAAGGGGTACTGTAAATTTTACAGAAAGTCTGTTTTGAAAATCCATTTTTCCGTAATTTTACGGAAAGTTTACGGACAGCCTTTTACCGTGAAACTAAGGACATTTTTCTTAACAGTGTACTGTTTCGCGTAATCGAACTTAAAAATTCTAGGAGTTTAACTTGACTTTAATGGTGACTTTAGAAATATCTTTTTATCAAAGGTATGATGACAGAATGTAATTTGCTGTTTCGTGTTTTTAATTGCAAGGTTATGCCCAGCAAGCTAAATACGACGGTACTTGTCCATATAGGTCTCCTTGCAGCTTAACTTGCTCTTTAGTGCTCAAACTCTGAGCCATAACTTTGTTCAGTCTCTACATGTAACGATATGGTACCTCTCGCCTGAGAAGTCAAGTTACTATTGGAAAATAACCGTTACAGCAAACTTACAAACTGAATGTGCAATGTGTTACGTATTAACTCTTGATATAAATTAACAGGTCATATGCGTGCTTGGAGTTTCCTGAAGGACAAGAAAAACTGTCAAGTTATTAAATGCCACCACTTAATGTTTGGAAGGAATAGCCAGACGTGGTATAGCAGTAAATGCTGTTGACGGCAAACACTTTATTTACAGTAAAGCTGACCTTTAAATTACCAGTAGACATTGTGTGAGCGATTACAGTTCTATAGTTCATTAATGGTTACTTACAACTTCCTGAAGCCGTGCTAAAGATCTACTTTCAGGATATTCCTGCACCCCATGCTAACTAAGCTTAACCAAGCCTAGAAAATTTCACTGAAGGGACAACGCGCCGCATTCTTGCCCACTCAGTTCAATAATATTTAGTATTAAAACTATTTATTACTAGCCATTACCCACACACATATTTTACCCTACATTTATTCATATAAATTACAATTAAAGTATTATTTACACGTAAAATATAAACATAAGTTTAATTCAAATAAATATAGGATAATTTAATGTAAAGAGAAATATAAAAAGCTTGTGATACACGCATAGGAAACAACCTAACACATCATACATAGGGAGATTTTTTAATGATTTAGTTCAAAAAGTGTGAAGAAACCGAGAATAGACTATATGTGTACATTTTTCAAGAAATATAAATGTGTTTCTAGAAATCTAAATGCATTTGTGTTTGATGTTATTAACATCAGATGTTTATGAGAGCACAGACCTCAACAAAGAATTATGCTTCCCACCAGAGGGAGGAAACCCCGATTCCATCGCGATTTCAAGAAGTTGTGTCCCTAAAATAAATATGGCTCTAGTAGCGGCTATCACGTGTGTTTCGCCAGTCAATGGGAATTAGAGCAGAACAGTGATGCACGTGGTTTCTCCGTGATTGCAGATGCTTTAAAATTAATAAATTAATGTTCAAAATAATTATTTCACAGAAAACAAATTAGAAATGTTTGTTGTGTTCCTAACTGTCTCGGGATGAACAAAACGTCACGTCTTACACGGTATGACAAAAACTTGTTGAATGTTTTGCTGCAAAACTCTTCACTTTCAGGAAAAAATTTATTTTATGTTATTATAAAATATGTACAATCGTTGTTACTGAAATTGATATTGTGTTTTATTATTTAAATATTAACATTCAATAGTTATTAAGTTTAAACTGTATTTTGCTAAATAATATGATTCAAGCAAATGATAAGAGTAGTGGCTATCGATTATTACCGTGCCCCGCAATAACCACATGTGAGAGATCAGAGAATATCGTTTGTAATGTTTGCGTCAAAACAATAGGTACTTCTCGTAGCTTGTAATTATTTCGCCACAAGACAGGCATTGTAAGTGATATAGTTCGAGTCGCATACATAGCAATTACGGCTCTATAAACCTCCCTTATCTGTGCCTCTCACCAAGCGAAGGACTTCACTTAAGTACGCTGTTTCTGCTGTTTACATTAGCACATCATTCAATTTTCTTCCTCTGTATCGGCCCACATATAGGGTAGTGTGACAGAAAGTGTTAATATATAATTTTCCAGGCTAAATCGCACCCCTTGACTGTGATGACTAAGCGATCAATGACAATAAGGACACCCGGGGCGGCGGTACCATCTCACAAAGTGAGGGGGTGGGGGAGGGAGGATAATCTGGGATGCAAACAATTCCAGGTATCCTGGCCCGGGAGGATTGTGATCCGGCCAGAAAGGGGAGGAACCACGGGACCGTGTAGGAATGCGGAGCCCTCTTCGTTAGTGTGGCGAGCTGGGGAGTTGGGCGGCAACGCCCTCTTGTGTCAACTGGCTGTTCTCGCGTCTCACCAAACACACAACCAGGCTCTCTTCCCAGTGGCGTGCTCTGGCCACGCTGGACAAAGGAGACGACACTGTCCACGGTGGCTCCCGAGGATGTTGGACCGGCGAAGAGTCGCATTCTACCACCAGCATAACCCTGGCTCACATTTACGCAAATCATGCCGAACAGCCGAAGCGCGCAGAACCTGTATAGTTAATACACACGTATAGGCTGTTAACGGTAAAGTGAACACTTTTGAAAGCCCTGATTAAGATCTACTTGCATACGCGTTGTGTCTTCTTCCGCCGTATGTAAAATTAACATTGCCACGGTCACTGGGGTCAAGGTCACGGGTCAAATGTAAAAGTCAAGGTCATTGAGATACAAAATGGCGGATGGTGACGTAACAACATGGCGGCCAGCTCCTGAGCTCCTATCCCCGATCCCCCCGTCATTCAACATAAATTTCCCTACTACTAACCAGAATTCATTCTTTGCTTGTTCCTAATAATTATATTTTTACTCGAATTGTTAATATACATTTTTACGTATTTAATTCACATAAAGATGCACTATGGAACATGTAGGTATTATTGCAAGGATAACAGTGTGTTAGTACAATGCAAGTACGGTAATAAAATGTAAAATTAAGATCTATTGTACTTCATGTTGATGTGTTTTTACAAATACGTTTAAACTTGTAATTTAACACCAACTTTCCAGTTTATAAATCTATACATTAGTGTGCTTTTAAATATATATTTCAAGGCCTTTGTGTAGTATTATAAATATTTTTTGTACACATTATGTAACACCCGTAAAAATACGTCTTAATGCATATAGTTACCCTACCTTATTTTCTTATTTTTATCGCTACACATATTGTCATGTAAGTTTATATGTAATATTTTTCACATCTGCTCCCTATACAAGTTCCACTGTTTATGTAAATTTTTTTTTCATGACGTAGGATTTTTTGAAACTTATTTTAGCAAATTTTATGTAAAATTGGATAGACTTGTTCATTTTTGATAGTGTATTTATTTTTATGCAATAAATATTTATTTTTGGTGTGATCTCAGTGTTTCGATTTATTATTTTATTGTATCTCAGTTCCGAGATCACGTATTGTTTGGTTTTTTTTTTTCAGCAGTTAGGCAATTGGAAGTGGTTCATGTGGGTGGTTGAAACAGTTTCGATCCCCATTGGCCCGCAGGTTTAAACCTTGACTGTTGGTTGGCTATCACCTTAGGTCCCCTTAAGCTAGCGCCAATATGCAGAGTATAATGCTTTCTTCTTTAACAACATCCAACCAAGTCAGACGTAGGCTAGGACCTCCCGGCTGATGTGGACTGAGAAGTAGGGTTTTAATTAGTTTTAGTGTTTGTAGACGTTTCCCTGAAGTCACTTAATAGTATTCTACAACCAGCAATGGAATGTGAGATGATAGTCGCCCTTTTTGCTAGGCTTAGTGGTCAGGAGATAGCCAGGTTTGAGGACGCCGTCTACGTACGTGTAGCTCCACGGAATAAGCACCTTAACCTGCCACACCAGTTCCATCCCGAGCATCTTACCTTCAATCCGGTTGGTGAATTAAAGCTAAGTCCTATACTTCAAGCTGACTTTTCATCAGACCATTTTTTTTTTGTTTGGATCAATTTCAGTTTTGGTTTACCGTCAGTTAAAAAAGCAACGCCATTTTGAATTCCTAAGTACATATGATATTATTTAATTATTTATGTTTTGTAGACCCACCAATTGGCAACGAAGTAAGTCATTAAATATAGGGAGAATTGCTGACCTAACGAGTGAGTCTGCACAACTAAGTCCGTACGAGTGTAGTTAACTTTGGCGAAATGCCTGAAGTACAGGTAATATACGTTACAAAATTAAATTTGGCTATCCCAACATGGTAGCATTGTGTGTGTATCTGGTACACTACAATACTGTAGTTGTTTTCCAAAATTACACATACTAAAAGTAAAACGACTAAAGCTCTGTATTTGAAAATTTGCGTTTTTTTTTTACAGTGTATGGGTAAGCGTCAAGCCTGGCACACTTGAGAAATTATTCTTAAAATAATTCCGCGCAAGGAAAAAGTATTTCGCCTTATTTATGTCAACATTTTAATGTACGTATGAGAGACAGCGGTGGCGCAGTGGCTAGCGCACTCGCCTCCCACCTAGACGATCCGGGCTGGATCCACGGCGGGCTCGCTCCCGGATTTTCGCATGTGGGAGTCGTGCTGGACGATGCCGCTCGCCGGCGGGCCTTCTCAGGGAACCCCCGTCGAGTCCCAGCTGGAAAACCCGTCACTCGGAGGATGTCGCCTCGACCCTGGGTCCACTCCCCATACGAATTTATTATTAATGTACGTATGCTTTTCTCGTGGGAAAAATATTTAATACTGATTGCGGTGTAGGACTTAAAAGTTGTTCTGCCAACCATGATCAATGTATAGAACGGTAGATAGGACATATTATTCTTTACTAAACTCCGTATCTTATTAAGTTCCTTATCTACGAAGTAATTTAAAAGATGGGGCGATTTAACATAAGTTTTATCTCTCGTAAGCACGATCACTAACTAAGTAAGAGTAACTAACCAGAGAAGAGAAAATTTATCTGCGACATAGCAGGAAAATATTGTGCAAAATACCCGAGCACTTTAAAATGAAAAGTAAACGTGTATTCGGCAGTAAGAATCGTATGGCCCTCCGCATTACTGCCTTTTTATACACTCCAAACGACATTCATGTATGGTGGTCAAAAACAAATGGCGACCAAAATGCTTTTATTTCTTCCATAACCATAAGATCCAAAGCTCTTAGCGCACTGCTCACGCGGAAGTGCAGATGCTGCGACGTAAGACGCGAATGGTTAGTTTTGTCAAATTTAGTTTTAAATCAATGCTGCTCTAGCTAATTCACTGCTAACTAAAAAAATTTCACGATCACTCTTTGAAAAAACAATTTCTGTTCCTTACTGCAAATATTTTAACGGGCGTACCGAATGTCACGCTCCGAGCAAGGCTGGCAGCAATGAAGGTGAAGTGGTTCCACACCTCTGCGTGATGTAAAAGAGTGCTGTAATAATATATATATATATATATACTGAATTAAGTATATTATGTATATATATATATACATAATATACATAATTCAGTATAAGTTTTGTTTTACTCACACAGGAGTAAGTGTTAGTTTATTTTGAACGTATTTACGTTTTTATAAAATTCACATTATTACTGATTGGAGGTATGAATATTATATCGGTGTCCAGGGCAATGTTAATTTTGCACTCGATGGAAGAATACAAGATCGACAGAAAATAATAATTTAATTGGGCTTTTAACCGTTTTCAATTAAACGTAAGTTCCGAACACCATTCATGTGTACACCTTCACCTTGGTTAGGTTTTCTAAGGACTGGCTCAGCCGCTATTACAAGATGATTTACTTAAGATTCCATGTATCGCATTTTGATGGCAAAATATTTTTATTTTAGTAGGTTCTTTGATTCGGCAGTGATGGGATTCTCATCAATGGTTTTGGCCACACCTACTATAGGATACTTTGTTTGCAGTCTTGCGTATCACAGTGCGGTTTTAGAGTGGCCTCGGACCCTTTCAATATGTAGGGTAGAGGATGCAATGTACAACCAAGTTGTAAAACGTATCATGTAGAGCCTTGCTTACATTACTTGTCTTTAGTTTGGTGTGTATTCAAAAGGTTGATTTCTTATATTTCACTTGTGTAACAAACCGAACGATAATGTGAGTTACTTTCATTGAATTTAAATTTAGGATGGGAATTTACGTTCACTTAACCTTACTTGACTGTTATTAATCCAACCCAAATCAATGATACTTTATATTGGCAATATTAACAAAACTATATACGTTAGAAAAGTAATTTGCCTAGGTCACTGTGATTGTTGTAAACTATTAGGTTCAGATCCAGCTTTTGTTATGAAACTGGTCGCACATACGGGGTCTTCAAAACTGGATGACAGGAAGTGGCCTTCAGCATTAAAGAAATCTTATAGTGTGCGTGTGTGTATGTATGTATATATAATACATTATATATATGTATATAGTTTCATTAAAATCTTGTATTTCAAGCATTCTGAAACACAAAGTCCCAGACAGGCCTACCTAGTACAATGGCGTTTCAAATTGCTTGAAATACAAGTTTTTGCACGAAACTCTCAAACGTGCGTCAAAATGACTGTCCTACGAAAAGAGCGCACATATCAGACGCGGGCAGTTGGGTGCTTCGAAAACCCGATATGCATTAGAAATATAATTCCAGAGCACTCCAGCATAATTAAACAAAGAGTTGCTGATATAGCTAATGAGCCTACTTTGCTCAACATTGGTACAATTAATTTTTAAATAATTTCTTAAAAACTGAGTTGGTAGGAGGTACTTGTTTTCTGTTTGATAGCAATAACTTCAGCAATTAAACCAGAAACTAATGCAATCGTAGTTAGACAATTACAAATACACACATACTTCATCCGTAATTTGAACACAGGAAACCTCGTACTATAAGCCATAGCGTGCAATCCAATGCATTACGGAGGACGGATTGGGAGCATTAACTTCGAGTTTAGTTCGTATAATATCTCGAATTATAGGATTTATTAACCTAAAATATTTCCAGGGCCTTTATTTAAAAAATAAGTGACTGAGCCCATAAAAAAATGTACTTTTAAATAACCTACCATAGTGCTACTAGTGCGAAGAATTTAATGAAAATCGGTTGTTTGGTCCCTGAGATATGACATAAAAAAACTTTATTTTCTTATTTGTTGCTATCATACAAATTGCCAGACAAAGACGCTGTGTATCCGATGTTTTAAATGTAACTATACAAGTTTTGGTTGAATTTGGTAAAAAATTTCTTATATAAATCATACTTACCTAACTGAATTATAAAGCTGCCATTTTGAACATCGTTGTCTAACACCTTTTTAATCATAAATGTGTATATAGCCTTCTGTAGCATTTATGGTGTGCACAATTTGGTGCAAATTTATTTGAAATGTTCCATTGTAACATTTGGTAGAAATCGGTTGATTGATCATCGAGACATGGCATAAAAACTCCATCATAATTTTCATGTGGTGATCTTTATAAATGGAGGACAAAAATAATGTAGTAGCGATTTCGATATTTGCCAATATAGAAAGTTATGTTAAAATAGATTACATAGTTTCGTAGATATTGTCACAAAACTAAAATGATCTTTTAGCCACCATTCTAAAAATAAGTGTTTCCTACTTTAAAATACACATTTATTTTTTATGGCCTACAGCAAAACATCATCATCGCCAAATTTTGTAAGAAAGGGTTTGATTGTTTCCCGAGATACGAGATAAAATCATTATATATGTTGTAAACGCTATCTTACAAAATGGCAGAGAAATGAGGCTCTGTATAGACGAATTTGATAGTTGTAGTAGTTACTGCAAACACACAGAGATAAGTTAGAATCTGTTTTGTGAACAAAATATATTAAGCTAAAATATTTATATAGCCACCATTTTGAAAATAATTGCCTGACTTACACAAAACATACGAGTTTATACCACCTCCTACAGTAACATTTTTCTACCATGTTTGGAAGGAATATGTCTATTGTTTCCCCGAGATATAACAAAAAAAAAAAAATTATTTACTCGTATGGCGCTAGCTTACAAAATAACGGATAAAATATAGTATATGTAAATACAGTCCATGGTATCAAAATCTACTGTCAGCATACAAACTTTAGTTGAAATTGATTACATGGTTTCGACGATATAACATTCTAAGCTTGAAGCCCTGCTTCAAGTCTGACATGCGTGTCAATTAGCAAACTCAAGCAATTTTATGTGAGTACTCCTGTCCTGCCAAAAATTATCCTGCCTGAACGATATATTTTTCGTCCCGTCAGCTGGTGAAATGTGTGATGCCTAGAATTTTCTGGAGTACGATTTAATACTGCTATTATGGGGTTGGTGTGTTTACAGAACTACATGACATTAATGAACTTGGTTAGCATGTCTGCTTGGTTACTTGCCACGTCTGTATTTGGTAGCCCAGATGAATAAACTGTTATTTTGTTTGAAGAGGGGTTACTATTTGAAGAGGCAATATATTTTTGCTGCAGAAAAAGGTACTTTGTTTTTCTTCACCCCCCTCCCCCCCCCCCCCCAAATCATCGTGGTGGCGAATGTCTGAACGCTTCCAAGCACTGAGCTATAATGAAAAGAGGTGCGCGGTGCTCCTGACGCGGCCGAGCGCTGTCTGGTGGCTACTACTGGCAACAAGTTCAGGCTCGCACACTCTGGCACCTTCCATACGCCTCTCCGCTACTCCCGCCGCCTCCTTAACCTTCCCGAGCCGCGTTTTCGCGTATAAATGTTCGTCCCCAGCCTGAGCAAGTGTGCAGTGTTCCTTTTCAAGTTGCGCGGGCTGGCCGACGATAGATGATATCTACACCACTTCGTACTTCGGGGCTTCACCATGCTAAACGCGTTTTCGCGTAATATGAGTACTACTCAAGTTAAGTACTGGAATGAACGTAGTTGTTGTTATGCTGGGGGTAGTGTTTCCTTTCTAGTGTGTGTGTGTGTGTGTTTTTTTTGTATATGGATTTTTGTAGGGAAGTGTTTCTTCACTGTTTTGCATGTGTAAATTTTCAATGTGGTATTTTATGGGAATGTTTCTAAGAGGTTTTTGGCGTGCTGTAGAAATGGTCTGCTGGACTACGATTTGCTAAACGAATTTTAATGCCAAGGAGTTTAGTAGATATTTTATTGCGTGCTGTTATGGTCATGGTTAAGTGTATTGAGGGTTTTTGCTCCTTCCCAATGGTATTCTTGAAATTAGTATTCCGTGTTGTACTCTTTAGTGAATCATCAGGCGTAAAAGTTGTAATGGTGTTTGCTTTACTCAGGGAGTCATTTTACCTTTTTTTTAAAATGGGATTTCACAAGTGTTTATTCAGGTTGGGTGATTTCTCAGGATATATTAATATTGTTGTTTTTTCTTTTTTTTTTTCAGTGGATGAGTTCACAGATTGGTAGCAAGCAACAACATTTACAAAGGCAATTGAAATGTTTCAAATCAAGTTGCAAAATAGTTGTTGTTGGTGATATGTATAGATGGACTTCAATATATTTCTATTGGTATTTAAATTTTTGGTGTCCACAATTTCTTGAATTTTTTTAATGGTATGCATCTTTCGCCCTACCTTCCTTTAGCCCTGCTACGCCCTAAAGGGACGCAACAAGCTAAAAATGGCTTTATAGCCACCATTTTGAAAATAACTGTCTAGCATTCATAAAACATACCACTTTCCATAATTTGCCTCTGTACGACTTGTTTGCCAAATATGATAGTTTTTGGTAGATTATTTCCCGAGATATGACATGGTAAAATCTTAGAAAATGGCTGACAAAAGATACTCCATGGAGATGCAACTGGTATCTGCGATGACTTCTGCCAGCATACAAAGTTATATTGAAATTGAATACATAGTTTTGACGATATAACATTTTAATCTAAAATGACTATATGGCCGCCAATTTGAAAATAAGGGCCTGGCATGCTTAAAACATATCACTTAACTTGATCTACGTCAGTACAACGTGTTTGCAAATTTGGTAGAAACTGTTTGATTATTTTCCGAGTTATAACTTTGGTTATTCGTATAGCACCATCTTCCAAAATTGACAAAAAAAAATTTTTTTGTATATATGATGCTTGTAATAGATTCTTTCGAGTATACAAAATTTGTTCGAAATTGTTAAATGGCATGGCAGATTTACTTAAAAAAAAACTTACATATTTGCGTGGCCGCCATTTTGAAAATAAGTAACTAATCAAGTTTAATAACTTACGTTTACTTGGCCTACCGTAGTATTACTTACATGACAAATTGGTTGAGAAATGGTTGACTGATTTTCTATTTTTAATGTAAAATATGTATTTTTCAATTTGTGACTTTTGCTAAAATGGCTGACCAATAATAATAGCCATCTCAAAATTTAATGCCTAAAAAATGACCTGCTAGCATACATTAAATTGGTTGAATGGTTGCCTTGATATGACGTGTCACCGAAAATTATCAAATGGCCGCTATTTTGAAAGTAAGCGCCCGGCGTAGTCGAAAAGTATAAATGTCAGGTGTCCTTACTAGGTAATATCGTTAAGTAAAGATATACACTAGAGTGGCCATAGGATAGGAAAAAGTCTGACCAGTTATATGTGTTAGTTCCGCTGTTGATCCAGAGGAGCGCTAGTGTTCTCGACGACGTCATCCGCGCGGTGTTGCCAATTTCGCAGCCGGTAAAGTATGTTATAACCCTGGCCTCAGCTCACCCACGTGTTCATTCAAGGTCTGCCAAAGGTGAGTCTGTCACACACGAGATACCAGCATTTGTTGCAGCTGTGAATACCCAACTCATGATTTACTAGTGACGACTATGGCATGTGTTTCGTTTCTGTCGTAGAATTATGTGTTTGCGGAAATATGCAGCGACATCAACTACTGTTAGGTTTTATTTACCTCTGCGGAAATAAATGACCATAAATATATAACGGTGATTGTTTTTAATTATGTTCTATTATTTTACTATAGTTTAGGTGTTCATGATAAAATACGAGTACTGTTAGCACTTACAATTACAAACGTCATATTAATCATGAATGATGTCATACACCATAATAAACTTTTCATTCCGTTCTTATGTGAAAGGAAATGGACAGGAAATGATTGTTCAGTAGTGGAGTAATATATGTTAGACCCACGACGGTCCACAATTAAACGCAATGTTTACAGTTTGGGGTTGTGATCTATTACATAGGTGACTGTTTGTACAAATGATCAGTACGTTCACAGTGTCTATTCAAGTGTCATTAATACTGAATCTGAACCTAGGAATGCAGATATGTATATAAGCATACTCCACTCGGCTCGATACGTGATACATTCCGATAGGTTTTCTTATTTTCATCTCTTATAGCAACTAGTTAGTTGAAAAGATTCTGAACTAGCATTTTGGCGGAAAATACATACAGAATATGCTCTGGAACGTAGGCGCATAGATTAAAAATTATCAACCCAATAGGAGGTGTAGGTGAAAAGCGCATGACAATGAAAGTGTTCGTATTAAGCAGTCATAGAGATTTTTACAAGACAGTAATGAATATATATTTGAGTCAGTAAACGCAGTTACCAATAATGTATCATTAAAACTGGTAACAACTAGAGGTAAATTTCCTTTTAACACTAATATTGGTATGTATAGAAATTAAATGTCGGATTTTGATATAAATTTTTTATTCATCCATGCCTTGTAATGCCATTGGTAGTGTTCTAAATGCTCTGCATATTAACTATAAATTCAATGCCATGCTCGATTTATAACATTTCAAGTAGAAAACTGGTTATATTTATCCCAGCTCTTCTAGGTTTTTAAAGCTTTAAGGGTTTACATTGTTAAGAACTTTGCTCAGTTGCGTTCCTCGAAAGTTAGTACCTCCATTACACTCTTTTTAAAAGAAATATTATGAATAATAATTATGAACTACATATAAATAGATTTTCAAAATAGTAGCTTATGGGCTGTAAGGGTGTGAGATGCACACACATTCCTTTCCCCGTGTACGTGCGTATGTCATTTCCCGAGACATGTAAAACATTTACGTACGTAGACGAATGCGAACACTGTTTGAGCGTGTATCTCATTAAGCCGAAAACCTTATACCCACTGCGGGAAAAGGACATTAATGTTTACGTATAAGCCTCAACTTTAACATATGTTTGTTTTAAAGCGACAATACAACTGCCGTCTCTGTAAGATCCAAGTTTACAATAACGATGTGCATTAGTGGATATTGTTTGCAAACTTGGCAGCTGTGTTTACATTCACACGAGTGTAACACAGCACACCATTGTATATTCTAAACTGAAACATCGGACTCATAACAGTGCGAAAAACATTGGCACTGAAGTGTTTATCAGTAATGTTAACACTAACGAACGAATGAAAACTGGACATAACAAAGAGACTCACAATATTCTACTTCAGACTAGGTACATTAAATAATATAACTATTTCTACACTAAACATCGGTTGAATGTAATGACTCGGTGTCAATCACTAGTAGTCAAGCTAAGGCCGTGTCCGTAAGGACAAATTCGTTATTTCGTAATTTGTAATTTTGTAGGTTTCAATCCGGACGTTGTCGACAGTCACTTGTTTAGCACTCGCGGCAACACATTCTTACATAAAGAGTGAAAATTTGTTTTATATAAATTAAACGCTTAAAATGGACTTAGTGTTTCTACAATCATCACTCGAATGCTGCGAATATGTTAATAAACAAGAAAATAATATAATATCCAATAATGACTTTTAAAAAACGTCTGTTGCGAATATATAAACAAAGTACAGAACTCACTTGCTTTTAAAAATATGTCTAGTGTATTTTATGAACAGTTTTGAAAGACGTTTTAAGTACGCATTCGCGTATGTGTTTTTAACGCCAAAACCCACATGGTGCTGATTTTGTCATTTTGTATTTTTGCTAACATCCGCTATATACAAGATACGAAATATCAATTTACCAAATACGTCACAATGTTTGTATACAAAATCGGGACATATGATCATTTTGTCAACACAATCTGCCATTTCGGATACGACCTACATTTACAATACAAAAACTATGCAGTAGGTGCATATCTGACATACAGAAACATGTTTCCTGTATTTGCAGTTTTCCATTAATGTTTTAACCAGCGCACCAGCCTGCGGAATCCACGGGCTGAGCCACCATAGGTGAAGCAGGTACCCCTTATAAATTAGTATTTACGGTGCCATGTCGTCTGGGAACTTCGGCATGTGCTCGCTCACGCCTATCGGTGCTCGCTCACACATCCCGACATGCAGTACCAATTATGGCGAAAGTACGATTTGAAATTTAAGGCTAAAAACTCAAGACTTAAGACTTAGGCCTCAGGTTTACGAAGCGCCTAACTACCAATTGGGGGGAGGCGGTCACGGAAAAGCACCCCTCCCCCAAGTTTGAAGGAAATCGGTCGAAAAATGCGCCTTCCAGGCCGATTCGAAGGCCAAAAACACACCCCAATCACACAAAATGGAAAACATACTCCCCTAGTCACTTTAACTCCACCGTGAGAAGGAAGGGGGGGGGGACTCTTTGGGGGGAGGGAGGGTTTCAAAGAGGAAGGATTGGTGATCAGTAAGGGTGGTCGGCTTCCCCCTCCCCCTCCCGCTCCGTTTGCCCCCAGCAGCCCTCCAAAACAGTGTATTTTGGGGGGGAAAAAACTTCCGTTCTTGATTAATTAGTATGATTCTTAATTCCAGCGAATGGAAACAGGCAGCAAGTCTGGCGTGTTTACTTTTGTTCCTAACATAACCTCGTATATAACAACCATATTGAAGCAGATCATACTTCAAAGCCGACATTTGCTATTAGAGAAGCTTATTATTTGTGAACAAATATAATCGTCAACATGTGCACACACACGCATTTGTCATATTGTTTTTATACTTACGTTACTTTAAATAACAGTCTCCCGCCAACAACACCGACTGCTCTCTACTGATTCGCCGTAGCCTCAATTTTTTTTCTAAAAATGTAAAATACAACTATTTCTTTCAATGCTTAAGGAAACCCATCAAAGAACACGAACTGATAAGTTCCACTGGGAACCAAAACATAAGCGAACACACATTTGTTTCTTCTGCTCACATCTTGGCGCATAATATAATGCTTAAATATTTCTAGTGTTTATCTAGCTTGACTTCAGACGTCGCAGCCCCACATCTTGACGCATAACTTAATGCTTAAATATGTCTATTGTTTATCTAGCTTTACTTCAGACGTCGCAGCGTACGCTGCATTATGGTGTGCAGGTGTGTTTAAACGCAATCGAATCAATACAATTCACTGTTCATAGCGTACAGTGCTTACCAAGAATAACAGAAATATTATTAAATATCTTGACTGTGTCAAAATTTTTTCGTGTATTCTGGAATGTTTGTTGTCGCCTAGCCTACAAATGGATAACAACAACAATTTACGAACACTGTGTACAAATTGGAATGATTTGTGACAGTAGGGCATTCTTGTGTGTTAAATTTGTGGCATATTTACATAATAATAATTTACTTTTCCTAAAGTAGTTATGTTCTGAGTGCCCCATGCTGTGTTGAATGAATAAATACTTTTTTCGTTATCGACCTCTCATTTTGTTTGCACGATTATACTATATTAACGAAATATATTGTATAACATTTACGATCATATTCATAACAAGGAGTATTAATTCATACAGCTAGTGTAGATGCGATTCGTTTATTGTGGGTATTTTCTCCTTTTTACTAGCATTCCCCTACCACTTTACAATGTTAATTGTAATATGGCAGTATAATACTAGCAGTATGTAGTGTATCATATCATATTTACAAAATAGTTATTCTTCCGATATTTCAAAAGGATTTAAGATGTTTCTAGTGCCTAAATTCTGCGAGGGGCGTGAGTCCTTTAAGCCGGCCTTACACGATACCCATTTTCTACTACTTTCTGTTATATTATACTCATGAGCACAGCTGAAGGCATACAAGTTTCTATAGCATAAGGGAAGAAAGAACTCATCCGTTCATACGCACACGTTACCTAAAGTGCTAATAGAAACTTGTTAGTAGCAGGCAAAACAACTCGAAGGGGACAGGGGTACAAATGCAACCAAATTTTACATTTAGGCGCTTTCTGTTGTATCCACGACGTACGACGATTGTTTCTTTTTTCCCCTGCAAACTTCATTGGTTTAGGTTTTAACGTATAAGTACTATTAATGTACAGAAAATGATATGAGTAACGGCACTGCTTATATATGGAAAACAAGGTACTGTATTCACATGTATGTACGACGGACATTTACGCCTCTCATTAAAACATTATATTACATAAACATATTATTTAAACAAGGGCGTATCTAAGAATGTACTCTTAGGATGGGGGGGGGGGGGAGATTTCATATTTATATTTTTGAACAAAATACAAAACCTGTATTATTACAAATCTATAGTTACATTATTACTTATAATCAATGGGCTCATGTACAGATATGGAACCACGAAATGCTATAAATATTTTTCATGTTCAATTAAGATTAGATATTTCTTGAATTAAAATAAAATAAAACGTGTAATTTTGGTTTCAAATTTTATTTTAATTTCAATGTGGGGATATGCCCCAATATATCACCCCCCCCCCAGTCACCCCTCCCCCTATACCGGCAACGCCGCTGTTTTAAAATGCGTATCTTTAATGGGCATAATAACCTATTTTATGCTCTCCGTAATTAAACGTGCAGAAATTACTCACCCTATACAGCTCAAATTATCTACTTTAGAAACCAATCGATGCGATTAGCAAACAACCACTGCTCCTCGATTGTACTGTACTGGTACTTGCGTATTATTACTTTTAGACAAGAATTTTATGGAAATAAACATTTTATAACAATAAAATAAGTTATAAACAGCCATAATGTGTCACATAAAAATTTTCGTTACTCATTGGAGATTTTGAGTTCTAAAACTTACAATTATGTGGTACTGACCTGCGCACTAACTCACTGAGCTACACAAACCATTTGCTGTGTACATGTGTGATAATGTTAATACATAATATAAACCCACAGTTATCACGTATTTTATAAAGGGATATTTATTCTTTTATTATGACCGTGTGAGTTATATGCTACGTTTCCCGTTACTAATGCGTACATTAAGTTTCATTTTATTCATACATATGTATTACAGAATATTTTCGTAAACGGGTATATACGAATTGAGATAGGAACTCGGGTGTCCGTCGCATTGTCTTTCCCAGCTTGTGGATATAGCAGATATTCAGAACACTTTCTACTGTTGCGGCCTTGGGACTGGGGGTGACAAAGATGGAGTATGAGTGAGAGTGTGTGTAGATGACAATGTGGCAACTCCGCCGACATTCCCCACGCACACGCCACGAAAATGGACTAGCGCTACGTGGTGTTCATCCCTCTAACTACAGATTCTTACCTGCTGGAGTGGTCAGAAAATTTAACCTGGGGAAGTTCATTTGAGTTATATCTTTACTCAGTGGTATTATATGTGTACCAAATTTGGTGAAATTCGGTTGAAGTGTTCAAAAATTTAATAGGGGGAACACACATGCGCAGACACACACAGTAATCTACACATAAATACACACACCTATACACTCACACAAACACACAGGCCAGAAAGTGTTCTAATAAGCCTTTCTTTCCTTCTGAAAGTAGGTTAAAAATACTGCTATCAAAAAGAAAGCATTCCTAATAACATTATACTAATTTATCTTTTGTAACTACCACTGGTCACACTAACTTATAGTAATATGTTTGAACTGCTTACTTTGTACGCCCATAGACTATTAGTGACGTTCTGCAAGTCATGAGGCCTACTGAATACACGTTGTGTAATTTGTGCATGTTTTAGCGTATACTGCTGTCTCTGACCTAAAGGATTCCAGCACCAAAATTGACAACAATAAATTCGTTTGTAGCCTAACGTCAAAATCATCCAAGTAACGTGAATTCATATTTTGTAAGAAAAATGTTACATCCATTAACTCCACTTCCTTGAATATTCTCAGAATACGCATGACACATAAGAGTCAATTTAAATAAAATGTTTTAGTTCAACGCACTTACTTTACTTTCAGCGATTACGTTATGGTCGTTTGGTCCCACACACAGAGTGAACAACAATAGCTAGCCTAAATATTTTTTAACGCATAATTATTATCGTATAATACAAGATTGGCTCGAGCTTTTTCTTTTGTTTAATACTTTTTGATGTTTAATGGTAATGTATTGTTGGATTTTACTTACCACTGCAGTCGCAGGAAATTATTAAGTTTGCCACTTTTAAAAATATAAATAAGTGCGTATGCGACTTGGGCTAGAATTAACATCATAAAATTTCTTTAACAGAAGTTATTTTTTAGGTCAGTTATTCCGTAAATACATTACAAAATCTCGCTTGCACTGCTTGCCATCAAACTTGTAATGGGAAATTAAGAAAAAGATCCAATAGTTATGTACATTTTCCAATAACTAAGCAATACGAAGCTGGATAAAATATAATGAACAAAAATGTACACAAGGTTTCGCAGCCAACATCGTACTGTCGCGAGCTACATCTGTTGAGCTATTATGAGGCCATTAAAAATGGATTGGATCTGCTGTAAATAGCTTATTTGATCCAGCACACTTGCCCGCAAGATACTTATATGAACGAAAGCCTGTAAATTATGTTGCTGGAAAGCTGTCTGTTTCAACAGCCCTCCCCAGTGTACGGCTGTTTGTCGCCTATCAGCAGTGTGTGTGAGTGAAGAAGACCTGACAACACACAATGATGTGGCTTGGGGAGCCTTTGTGCAGGTGCCTGATTGATCGACAACTCACACATACCGACGAATAACACCTTCGAGAAGATCGGAGATTGTCTCCCTTTTCAAGAAACGTCTTGATGCTGAATTAGGTCGTCTCTTCGTGTGGAAAAACATAAAAAGGATTAACGCATGTATAAAAACACCCATTTACACAGCCGATAAATAATTTTTGTGGGACGCTGTAAAGTGTGGTATCTGGAGTGTGTACATAATGACGAGGTGAGCTATTGCCGTTGTTGAAAGCGCTGGGACAGCAACCTGTGTGTCGGGACGAATGGTCTGGTATTTGTGAATCACCAAAGCGAAGAAGCGGATTTGGGAGGACTTCACGAGGGACTGGCATAATATTTGTTTTCATGTTTTCGGATTATTTTTTCAGGTGTCATTTTACAAGTATGTTACGATAAAGAATTTTGCTTCACTGTATCAAATTATTCGAAAGTTTACTATACCAGTGTATATGCTTAGTGAGAAAGCAGGAATGGTAATGTTTTCCAATATGTAGTCATTGTAGCGTTCCTACATTTAATCAGGTAAAAACAGTCAAATGCGTGGGGAATTTCCCAACTATTTATAGTAGTGACGCAAAACATTCCTATATCTGCAGCATGATTTGTAGTGTTGTAATAATACAGTGTATAGGTTAAAAACTTCCATTACAATATCGGAAGTTTACAAGAAAAATTTTTTTAAGTACTTAGCAAAGAAACTATTACATGAGTAAGTTACGAGGTATGAAAAGAACATTCTAAATAAGACGTAAAAAGACTTAAATGAATATTCTATAATTCTTTTTAAATACAACATAGCTATGAAAAAAAAATGACATTCCACCAAAGCACTTGATCATTTAGCTGAGGTATGATTGTGTTTTTTAGACTATTTTATAGGAATGACGTAAAAATATATATAATATTTACTCAAGATAATGCCAACACTCGCTTAAATGTTACTTCACTTGCTGCGCATTTCAAGGAAACTGAATCAAATCTTTAAGACTGCGGATTTCGAGGCATTTGCTAAAACAGTCCTAATTTTCTTTGGTATGTATCGACCATCGAGAGACACTTTGACTTTGCTCGCGTTTTAGTACGTTGGTGTTCTTCCGGCTCTTGGGAGTCACGAAGACACTTTCTTTCTGCTCGCACCAGTCCTGCGACTGCTGCTCGCAGGACGTCTACTCGCGGACTGCCTCAGCTGGGAGGACCGGCTCCTGGGACTCGCCCTCGTGGTAACTGTCCTGCTGCTGGTCCTCCTGGGAGTGGCCCTACTCCTGGGATTGGCCCTCCTGGTAACTGCCCTGCTGCTAGTCCTTCTGGGACTGGATCTCCTGGTAACTGCCCTACTGCTGGCCCTTCCGGGACTCGCCCTCCTCCTGGGACTGGTTCTCCTGGTAACTGCCCTGCTCCTGTTCCTCCTGGGACTGGCCCTCCTGGTAACTGCCCTGCTGCTAGTCCTCCTGGTACTGACCCTCCTGGCAACTGGCCTGCTTCTGGTCCTCCTGGGACTGGCCCTCCTGGCAACTGCCCTGCTGCTAGTCCTCCTGGAACTGACCCTCCTCGTGACGCCTCCGCGGCGATGTCCCGCGGACTCGGGCCGGCTACTCACCTTCTGCGACAGCATTGCGACCTTGTACTTGTTGTCCTTGCATGTGACCAGGTCCCACTCCATCAGTCTGTCCAGAGTCGTCTGGATGTCCTGAGGCACGGCCGAGTCCACCGAGGCGATTAACTTGGTGATTTCTGCGAGGGTGGCTCCTTGTGGTTTTTTCAGGTCGACGATTGCCTCCAGAACATCTTTGGCCTTCAGTTCTGCCATTTCAGTGTCTGCAAAATGTGCAGAATAACGTGGACATAAATAGAAACTACCTGACTAATTATTTCTAGGAGACTAGAAACATGAAAATATTTACTTGTTTAGCGCACTCTATTATTTACATTCAACGGGAATCAGACCAATCTGTCTTACGAAATCTTGTGTGTTTCATAAATTTATTTCATGTAGGCCTATAGGTAAAATAATATCTCATTTAACAAAGTCAACATTTATATACAAAAAACTGCGATGATATACAAAATTGAACTAGTGGTATAAAAATTTGCATAAATTGAATTGGAATGATTTAGGGTGTATATTTATTCTTTTTCCTCATGTTGATTTGCTTCTGAATCAAAATATGCTTTTTGGTGCCCATAATGGCTTCAAATTGTTCACTTTAAGATGGTGACGTTAAAACTTTTATTACCTTCTTCCTTGTACCATTTTCAGCCTGTTGGGATGATTTCGGCAGTCTACAGGGTTGGCAGATGTGGTTTTGGTGACAAACTTTTGAAAACATATATCTGAAAACTACCATAAATAGAAGCCTAAACCAAATATCTTAAGAAAAAGGACATTAATATGGCTGTGCAAAAAATGTTGTTTTATCCCTGAAAAAAATTATATTTTCTTACTAAATAAACGATTTTGTTTGTGTGGGAGCGCCAAATTCAGAGATTTTCTACTTTCGTATACGTAAGATGATGTTTTACTGGCCATATATTGCTAGTGTTACAAATATATACTGGGGACCTGTAATTTTTAAGGTGCGCGTGTTTGAAAAAAACCTGAACCCGTTTGTTTCCCAAGTGCTAGTATTAATGTTTAAACTCTTGAACTGCACATGTCTTAAAACTACACAATCTAGACTTATTTTCAGTGCGATTTCCAGCTTCCTGGAGTAAACCAGGACTGATTGGCAAAGGTTAAAAACATTTCCCCCAAAAATGCCCATAGTTACCCCATATCCAAAGTCGCCACACTCCACTGTAAGCAATGCATTTTTAGCGCTTTCTGTAACAAGACATTACTAACCAAGTGTTTTTATTTATAAACATTTTTATTTGCCAACGATCACTTATTGCTTTTTATCAAGCAAGCCTAACCATTGGCTATTGTACACTTTTCAGCAGCAGACAGTGTGTGTTTCGAAATAACAATTTCAGGTTAAAATTTTTATCAGGCTTAGACCTATAATAAAAAAAATTAATTTCATAGAAGAAACATATAAAGACAATGAAAGGAATGCCTACGAGAAGTTGACTGCAATTTGAAGAAGACGTATTTTGTGTGAATTAAAATTACGATGTAACCCGCTTGATTTTAAGCCAATGTCTGTTTTTAGCGTGTTAAACTGGCGTATAAACCTAGCCGACATAAACATATAAACGAAGAAACATAACCAATATAAACTAATCAAGTTTGTAAGCGGTACCATAGAATTTTTCGTGGCCGATAGCGTATCTGATATTTTTGGTATGTTCACACGTACAGCACGGTATTACATTTCCTGAAGTGTCTTGTATATATATATATATATATATATATATATATATATATATATATATATATATATATATATATATATATATATATATATATATATAGAGCAGTGTGATCAAGAAACAGTTATGATCAACAGCCACGTCTACAACGTCACACTCACGTTGTTCTTGTTTTTGTTTTAGCATTCACAAAGAAAACAATTGTTTATTGCATATTTTTCATTATCACTCGAAATGGCGTATGACATGTGTAAACAGGCTTTGTTAATGACGTAAAAATTATTTGAAAACACAATAAATTGTACTTATATTATTACTTGATAAGATAACGTCAAGGTAAATGTATACCATGTTAACTTACAAATAAAGGGCCCTTTCTGGAAGACAGGCACATGTGTCAGTGTATTCTTTTTCAGGAAATAAATCTTTAGTGACCACCTTACACTGAAGTACATTCCCTACAAACTGTGTTTCGAAAATCGAACGGAGTACCCAGGAAAGCATTTTACTAGTGAGAAAATCTCTACTATCTTATAACTTGTACAGGAAACTAGCTACCATTATTTACATTAGTTACATTTAGGATTATTATATGGTAGTAGATACAAAAGAAGACAGGGGAATAATTTCTTACCTCAACACCAATTCGGTTGTACCACAGTAAGACTACACTGAAATCTCGTACTTCCAGGGCATTCAGAAAATACCCAACCTTGGTTTTTGTATTAATGAAACACAATTACTTCACAGACAGTGATAAGTAAACTTTTGCTGATAACAAAACTTACTTACAGCTGAAAAAAAATTTAGCATTATAATTTGCTCGAACAGAAAACATACATTTAGGGTGAGTACCATCAATTTTAGGATGGAATATTAGTTAAAAATAATTGGTGGGAAAATTTTTCAAACCCAAAGCTTTGTTCCTAAGATAATAAAAGTTTCAGGTGTAAAAAAAAAGTCATCAACTCTATGGAGATAATGTCTTGTAGCACGAGAGCCAAACTCTAGTAATTTAACTCACGAAGTATTAGCATAAGTTATCTAAGTACTTGCAAAATCTCAAGTTTCATCTCTCGCAATGCAATAAGTGCAATAAACACGTAACAATGATAAAATAAATTATTTTTGGAAGGAGGGAACATTCTGTAACAGCCATCCAAACTCACCTCATACGTTCCACAAACCTTCACTGGGACAAAAATGCAAGTCCACATAAAATAATCTAAATTTTATTATGTATTCGCCAAATATTATGGCTGAACAAATCTGCTACTTGTAATATTTTAGCTAATGTCACGAGAGAAGAAGCAAACTTATTCAGCGTCGGTAGTTAGAAATTAATGGTACTTGAAAAACACATTTACTCCTGAAAATTATAAATCTGGATATAATTAAGGAAAAGACGTACGGTTCGACAATTCTAGATTTTTACGCAAGCTTTACCAAAGTTTTTATCATGATAGTAAATAATTTTAATTATAATACTTGATATAAAGATAAATGTTAAGAAATATAGGCTTGTAAGATATTTGATTTAAGTACTTACCACTGATGTAGATTTTACAAATTGATTAAATTACGTCGTGTGGTAAAATTCAAGAAATCGGAGACATCAAGACAATAGAAAATAACAACGGTGTCTAATAAAACAATTGAAGACAAGGAGAATACAAGATGGTCTCTTTGGAGCGTGCAATTAAAAACTTCTGTGGCGGTCATGAAGGGATACACACCAAACCTGAAGAAGTGATTTCAATCAGTAGAATAATTTTAACGAATATTCAGTTAATGAACTATTATTAACTGCAGAATTAGTGGAAAGCACTGAGGTTTTACTGTCAAACTAGTTGTTATGAATTTTACTTCTAGTCATGCTCATACTGAAAGCCACAGCGTGAGACGATTAGGGAGGGACAACAGGGCCCCACTCTTTTAGTTTCACAATCACTATAAATTGATTCCCCTTCCCGCTATACCTGTGGTCAGGAATTCAATTTAATTAAATAAATATTATGTGCAAATTGTCCATTTATTTTAAGTTATTTTGAACTGATTTCCTTGCCACAAAAAGTCAATACCAATTCTCATTGTAACTATTATTTTGGCCAGCTGAATGGAACTTCTGCAAAAGTGTAACCACCATTATCAAAATCTGTAAACTGACTAATAACGGACATCGAATGCAGCTTGCCCCCGCGCAATAGAACAGCTCGACGGTACCTTCAAATTTGCAGACGTAGCGCGCCTCTACACTGGCGTCCGCAGCTCGCGGACAGGCCGGCCTCCAGGAAACGCAAAGGCGAAATTCCGTGCTGATCGCGCAGGCAGTTCCCTGGAGAATTTCATGGCGAAAACCCACAGCAGAAACTATGGCTCCACCGGAGTTCGGCAGCGTTTCCCAACCAAGCTCAACACACAAGACGTGAGAATTTAGAACAAGCAGGCAGACTTATTTCCAGCAACCATAATTTTGTATGGGGTTCTCCAATAACCACGTTGCATACAATGTTAAAAGAAACGTGAATTTCAAATCCCCAAGCTCATACTGTGGCCCACTAGGCTACGCCATACCAGAGCTGGGAGTGCTACAACTTCGCACGTTACCGTGTCTGCTGCTTTTACAAGAGACTCGCCTCCACGCGCGGCCGCTACCGCGAGTGGCAGCGCTGGCGACGCGCGCGCGCTTAGCTGGATTTTTAAAGCAATCGGTATACATACAACACACTATGAAAATTACTAACAAATTACTCAAATATTACACAATGCAAAAATAGAAATGCTGAATATAAGTGTAATGCTAAAATAGAAATACTAAATATAAGTGAAATGCTAAACATGTTAAAAAATAAAAGGTTGGCTGGCCTAACCAAGAATTTTAATAACATAGTAACCACTTGTAAGAGAGCGCCAAATACAAAAGTGTCAACTGCTGCGTACCTTTTATTACTAGAGTGACGCCTCAGTAGTCACAATACAAGAAATGGTTAGGGGCATAGCTGAATAATAAGAGGAGATTTGGTAGAGCATGACTGTGAATTATGGGGTTTATTAACATGATGAGTATATAATAACATATTACGTGAATATTAATTACTCGGGGGAGCTTGTAAGGAATTCATTATTCTAATTTAACCTGTTATGAATGTTTACCAGATGCCACTACTATGACTAACTAACTGGAATGTCTTTTCCTTAATCATAGTTCCGTAGGCTGTTTCTGGTAGGCGCTTATCGAAGGTCGAACATACCCATCTCTGCGTCATCTCTCGGCGTTGTCCTGACGAGGAAAGACGACGCGCCCAGCGTGACGCTGGCCTATATCGTGGCATTGTTTGGCTTAGTCGTCCCCGATTGCTGGCCGGTGGAAGGGGTTTCTGCACATGGCTTTTTCGCAATGAGTTGTTGCAATTCCTCTCGTATCCTGGTTTAATGTTTAACGGTGTGATCAGGCATGCCGTCTGCCTAAGGCCTGATCACATCATAACAACTCCCCCAACGTTCACTCTAGCGAGGTGCCTCCTCTTACCCTGGAGTCTGGGTGAATTTTGTTGTTGATTGGTAGTTTCGGGGATCTTGTTATGGCAGTAGGAAGATGGATTAGGTTGCAGTCCTCTTCGCTACAGTAGGGAAATTTTGACAGGAAATAACAACAGGCTGATAACTGAGATACAAGGAACTGCATTGCAGTCCTCGGGCAAGGCGGGCCTTAGAAATTATGTGTTCTGTTTTTGCTGCGGTCGTGTGGGCCTTGAACTTCAATTCTGCTGGGGTGTGCAAAATGTCTTCCGCGCGAGCGTGGCAGATGCCTCGTAGGTGGTTCACGAACGCATTAGCCTATCTTGAGGTTGTGAGTGCCTAACACTATGTGAGTGGATATTATGATTACCTTAATTATTTAAAATGAAATAGAAATTAATTATAATGGAACTGTAATGACAATGAAAATTAATAATTTGAACTATAAGTAATTAGAATGTTAAGATTAACTGCTCTCCACATTAAGTCACTATTGTGTTTACAAAATTATCATAAGAACCTGGAAAAGAATTACATGTTAACACATTCAAAATGTTACATATTTATCAGAGTGATTAATTATCAGTAATATTTTGGTACAATTTAAAAGGACAGCTGGTTTTGTTAGTGATGTAATTCATTACGTACTAAATCCTAAGGTGGTAGGATGTAAATGGGATGGTATTGTAACGTAGTAGGTTATTAAATTTCTTATTTAAATTTTAATAAAATGTTCAAAGAAAATAAAATGTTGCCGGCTTATTACTTCCATGTTTCAACATTTTATTGGGATAAACGGAAAGGATACTTAAAATAACATATACATCTTTATCTAAAGTTAAAAACAATTTACTTATTTTAGAATGAATATGTGTCAAGAACAGATTATAATAAAATATATTAAATGTGAATTTGCTTGGTTCGTATTCTGTAAAAATTAAAATTTTAACTTACATTCTATAATGGGACAAGAAAAAAAATAACCCGTGCAGACCCCAGTGTCAGCGGACACCTACGTGACAACCGCTTCAGGCTCCGGAGAGGATTAGTAACTCAGCGGCTCGCGGCCCTGCGGGATCGGTCCGGCACGGTTGTTGGGCGGCCCGAGTTAAACAGTAAGACTTAGCTCCATGGCATATTCGTCGTGTGTAAGTTCGGTAAACCACCGCGGGGCATGGGTATAGAGGCCATGCGGTTCCGAACCCCCACTGCGGTTATAAGGACCCACACTGGAATTCTGATGAATCCCACAGACCCCAGAATCATACTTAAACCAAAATTCCTTATTTATTGTAAATTTCGGACTATCACTTAAGATAACAGTTCCGTTCAGTTTATTCTTTTACGTAACTATCGGGCATATTTTGAGGTATGCATTCTGGGTGTGTGCGAACATCACAAGAAATTGTAGGGTATGAGTATACGATGTAAAGTTAAAAACGTTTTCCTGTCTATCAACGCGAACACAAAAAAGGCAGTAGAATACAACACATGCGTTTTATTATTTAAAATTAAGAGCAAAGCCCCTCAAATTTTATTTGGCTAGAATAGTACAGTTCTTCGTTAAATTTTTAGGTGCCGTACATTAAAAAATAACAATTGGATTACAAGATGATAATTAGATGAAATGTTTTTGCACAATGTTTTCAAAACAACTTAGTAAGTTGTAATGTGTTTAAAGGCAGTCATATACCTGGTGCTTGAAATTCATTGTAGTGAGACAGCGAGTCTCAAAACTTTCCGAAAAACTACGTAACTGCAACTTACTGCCCGGTGGCCTAATGGACTGACCAATTTGTCACCTATGCCTGACGTATGCTTAGCACGTATGCAAAATCATCGCCAATGTGTGAAAATATAACTAAAGACTTTCACCAAGAAGATTACTACATTTAATAAATAAGTGTTTCTTCTCCTTGCCTTACTGAAGTGTTGAACTCTGGCTTCAAACTTCACGTGCGTGACACGAGAAAGAGACTTTCTTCAAGGTTATCGACACTGAGTAGCAGCATCAGCGCACAGTTAGATTTTGTCTCGTATACTGAGATGTCTGCTGCTGTTTTGGCGTGGCACGGCGCCACCTGGGAGCAGCACCGTCGCTTGGAGTGGTAGCTCAGCGGCAAAATTTCAAATAGACGGCGTCTCTTTCACTTGTTTTCTTGGAAACCGCGAAGGAAAATAATATTTCATCTGTTCTGACTGAAGGAATTCGGATTGTTCAAATATTCATTTTACCGTAATATTTTTTGTATAAATGGATCCCGGGAGTCTGTCTCTGGGTAGGTCGTATCCTGGGATCGTGCCAATTAAGTACTCTTCTTGAATATGTAACTTTGTAACTGTAGCTGAGCTCTTTAGTCTAGTGATCCTGTAGGTTGAACCCTGAGCTGTTCTATAGCATGAAATTTTAAATATAAAAAATTTGTGTAGGGGTATATTTAACAATCATGTAAAGAATTTAGTAGAAGTTTGAAATTCTTTTAATGCCCTTAAAGCATGACATATTTTAAAAACTAAAACTTGTCAGTGTCACATAAACGAGAAATTTTTTCAGATAAAGTTTGTGATAAACTTAAAGTTTTCTTGAAAATGAGATGATTCAGCATGAAGGCTGTGGTCACCAGGTTTTATGTCAACCTTAAGGTTTGAAGGTTTTTTAATAAAGATCAAAGGAAAAAAAATATCTAGGAAAACCAATTTTAGATTGTGTGTTGGTCTGTTTTTAAAGAAACTTTAAAGCACTAAAGAGATATTTTGCTTTCGAGGTAGCTTTTATTAGAAAATGTTTCGAAAATAGCAATTAGTCTTAGAACAAAACTAGACACATTTTTGTGATTCTGAGTATGTAATTTCAAGTAGTTAATATTTGTAGTACTATTTAATGTAAGTATTTAACCCAAAATCTATAATATTGAATTCTGTGTATCAAAAATAAAATATAAAGGCATGTATACTTTTTATAGCAGCCATATATGTAGCCATTTGTGTAATCCAAGTTGAGAGGAAGAAAAGAAAGAAAGGAAAATATAAATAAAAATTATTCTGCCAATCCATCCAAGTCTTTGATTTTTACATTATAGTATAAATTGCATTTAAACTCTGTCTTATGATAACCTTTTGAGTGCCCTCTGGTTTTGATATATTTCGCGTTTTTTTTTAGTTTTGACCTTCCTGATAGATTTTGCGGTTTTGTATGCGCAGCCAGACGGAGCCACAGTAGCATATTTGAAAAATGTGTATTTTGACGAAACTATTAAACATGCCCCCAGTAGGTTTACCTATCAAAAGAAAGCAAATTCCAGACTTTAATGGATTGATACATTCTAGGCAACACGCGTATTTTCGAAAGATAATTTTCATGCCCTCCGAAATTGCTAAAAAAACCGCTTATTCAGACTGCTGTGTCTCACAATACGCGAACCGGATACATCGGAAGCTGCGACACAGGCGTGAATTAGACCTTGTTGCAGAGGCACGTCCAAAAATATTATAATGGTCACCGCTTAAATTTCTGAAACTCTACGATCACGACGAAAACACTGCACACTATTTCAGGGGCATACGCGCAGAGGCAATGCTGCAGCACAATTCACTGGACGCAAACAAGTCATTTAAATTTACATACGTCATCGAAACAAGTGCTGCAACAGTAAATTCAGAATCAACGGTGAAATGAATTTGGCAGTAGGTAAACAGGAAAACTAGTCTGACTTTTCAGTACCTAAATTTAAGAAAACGGCATACGAAAATAATAGATGTAGATGATTTTACACCTAGTGTAGTGCGGAGAATAATACACAAGTTTTACATCGTGATGAAAACGTTTCAAGATTTACAGTGTATGTTTATATTTGTCTATTATTTGCTGTGGCAACATTTTTATGAGCTGCGTGAATCGGTTTGTTTACCATTCTTTATTTTGCTTCTCGGTTTTACTATTTTAGTGGGTCCATTGCCCCTTGAGTACCATTTCGAAACTTCGGCTTTTATCGCGGTAGCTTCCCATGGACTGGGCTCGAACAAATCACCATTTAGATACATAAACATGCAAGTCCCTATACATTTTTATGCTTGTCTCAAAGACGTTTATATACCGACTTGTGGCACAAACAGCTAATCACGACAGTAACGTTTGTCACTTGCTCAGTCTTCTATTACCACTACAAGTATAGGAAAACCTATTTAGATATGCTGGCTATATTTGAGAAAATTGACATACTTCTAAATCTGATGTTCAACACGTCATGTAGTAAACTGCGATAGTTCCGCTTTTGCTCGTGTAATACGGACTCGGACGGCGAGAAGCGGTTTTCCACCCCTCCAGCCATGTCGAGGTAGGGGAAGGCCGCTGCTGCACAGAAGTAAAATGGAGAAGGATTTTTGTTTCTTGTCCAACTATAAGAAATAATTACTGAAAGACTAGATTTTTGTTTTCGTTTAGACAAGAATGGAACCTTAAATTTAATATCAATTGCCAAACCTTAACTACATGCTGTTATACGTGGCCAACTAAGAATATTATAATAAATTCGAGACTTCACTCGGTTTAATAATGGCCACTCTTAAAATATATGAATTTATTTATATAAGTGGGTAGTTAAATATGTATTTCAAGATGTAACTTATAAATGACATTGTTATATAGTAATACACACATGCCTGTAAAATTTCTAATTTCTTCTTATTCTTTTTCCAAGAAGTGGAATATGTACTTTGTTTTGCTTACTGCTAAACTATTTCGAATCTCAACTGATTTGAAACTTGTTTATTTATACATCCTGATTTCAAAACTATCTTTTAGAGGCCTCATGTTAGTCACTAGCATATTAAGTATTGAACAACTACAGGGTTTTGAATGTAAAGTAGCGTAAGTGAAGCGTGTTACGGATATTTGTGCAAAATGTTGTTACCTGCAGGTTGCTGTGTGACTGGTGTGCGTTTATATATGGACGGTTACCTGAATACATTTTTACTACGCGTAAGCTGGGTTGAGCGGTAGTGCTAATACTGTAGTAGAAGTGACCGCCGTGACATTGACGTGCATGTGTGTGTGTGACGTCAGATGGGTGTCGCTGCTTGCGCTGACGTCGTTTCTGCATCCGCCCTCCTGGAGGGACTTCGGTTGGGGTGTGACGTCACTGCTAGTTACTGCTGTTCTGAAACTCAGCAATGGAATTTATTAACAAGAATAAATACATATTTGTGTACACCTTTTTTAAATCTTAATTTCACAAATTAAGTAGGTCTCAATAGTTTGTGTGAAGTACGTTTATTTAAATTTACTTGTTAATTTATTTCTGTTTTCACTTATATATGGGTTTTATTATATCACTGAGTGTGTTATATTTATGGGTCTTTTACATTTATGGGTGTGTCCGACCTTAGATATCTTTGTAATTAAACATGAATTTTAGCAGAACTTATTTCTGAATGGTCTTCGCCATGGGCTATAATATCTTCATGTAACTAATGGTACTGTTTAAAATTAATTTATCAAGCAATATCTGTACATGGGAGCTGTTATACAATTCAGTATTGGCATACAACATTTTTCCCTCAGAAATAATTAATAGTAGTAACCTGTGCGCGCTGTAGAACTTTTAATTAATAACTTATTACTATCAATGAAAAGATATATTTACAATACTTAACTGCACAGATTACTCAAGACAGTATAGGAGTAAATGGTGAAGTGTATGGAACAACCCACTAAATATGCATATAGTGTTGATGATGATGTATTTTAACAATGGTAGTTAGACGACTTCAGCTCATCAGCATAGCCTGCAGCGCATCTGATTTCTATGGAGTTTACCTTACCGTTGGCCACAAGATGCAATAAATTGTACTGTTGACTCTGCAAGAATGGACGTTCCAGCCATAACTTGTACTGTTCACCGGTCCACTGAAGCTATGCACCTCAATACAGCGAGTACTAATCACCACTAGATTGTACCACTAGTATGTTTCGTCGTTTGTCTTCCATTCTCCCAGCTGGCTGGTGACGTCACGCCATAGAAGTTATGCTTTCGCCACCCCCCACTCAGCGGCAACTCCTCGCCCAAGAAACGCCAACCAGTGAACGCCGAGGCAGCCGCCCCGCAGAGTATAAATACGGAGTCAGAATTCGGCCAGAGACAAATGGTCCCATAGCGCCACTTCCTTCATCATGGTGTTGCTTGCATCACTCTGGCTGAAGCCAGTACCAATCGAAGACTCCCAAACACAGCACCCTCTCTCTACTAGTATTTCATCTCCACTAATAAAGCATGGGTTCCAACCTCTAGCTCCTGTAGCATTTCTGTTTAATGTATGAATAATTTTGAATTATTTCATGTCGACTGGGTTTTTACGTTGTCTTTGACGGTTATTCCCAGTATCTTCTAGTTATAATCTTAACTATAGGTACACTCAGGGAAGTAATCATGGCCCCAATCGCCAGCCATGGCTGCCCAATCCCTCTCTGCCGCGATGCATGTCTCCTTGCATGATTTCCTTTCCTTGTAGGCGTAAGGGGTTAGTCCTGAGACGCGATAAGATCCCTCCCTACCCACCGGGCTTCCACTCAACACTCAGTAATAGAGTAGTTAGAAAAAATCGGCCCTGACGCTTGAACAGCTCGAGAGTTCCAGCTGCTGTGTCGTCGGGGAAGGGCCTATCTGCAGAGAGCTTCGAGGAATATATGTCTTTAGCACTTTTTAGTGCTAAAACACCGCACCAGACAAAGTTAAGTACCTTTTTCAACGCTACTTGAATGGTTTAAGCTGTTCCCCTGTTAAATACAGAAATAAAATTTCTACTTGAGGTAAAAACAGAGCGCTAGTAACCCTCCTCTCCATGGCCTTATCTCCGGTGTAGGGTAGATGATAGGAGGGCGCGGGCTTGGCGAAGGTACACACCACAACAGAGGTGTAGGTACACTGTAGGAACACATTCCAAGTAGGTTTCACTGCTATTTAGGTTTAAATTGTAATTTCCCCTCCGCTCATTTCATATCATTGTAGTTTCGACAACAAGCGAAGCTATGGCAGAACCTGAGGCTGCCATGGACTCGGAGTCACAATCACTGAAGCGCCCAGCCAGAGGGGAGGCGCCCAGAGATGCGAGCGTAAAAAGACAAAATATGACACAAAAACCAGCCCTCCAGGCATCTCAGGCCACAACCGCTCCACCTCAGCGAACAACAGCGCCACAAAATGACGCCGCGTAGCAGCCAACTGCTAAGAATGTGCAGATAAAGCCCTTCAGGGTATATACGTACAAAATACACAACTACCTCACCTTGAAAAGATCACTCGATGCGCACATGACACGGTTATGGAGTGCTGTTTGCACTGGAGCAGACAGCATTTGTGTGCATATGAGCACGATTACTGACTATGTAAACACGGTTAAAATTGCCAAACAAATGGGATACGAGCACAGCCTGCTCCGACAGGCTCAATAAATCCCGCTGAAATTGGTTTTCTGTTGTGTACACGTAGATACGCCCATATAATTCCTCCAGGAGGAACTCGCTACAGCAAGAATGACAGTGCAGGGGTACTGGTTTGTCCATGATCGTAATTGCCACGCAACTAAAAAACTTGTGGTCGAATTGCCAAATGGCGCAGACCCTGCGCTCTACCTGGCCTTGACAAACTTCGCAGGGCTTCAAATCAAAGTCGAAGAGTTCCAGCACCCCACTGGACCTTCACAGTGCGGCAGATGCCAACGATATGGCCATGTGATGGGCGGGTGCAATGTGGTCCCTAAATGCAGATACAGTGGTGATCACTTTAAATCTGCCTACAATATTCAAAATGATCGAACACAAGTCAAATGCGCACAGTGCAGGGACAATCACTGTGCAAATTACTGCGAGAGTAAAAATTACAAGGCTGCCAAGTGCAGTATACTGCCACATGATGAGAGACAGTCGCGCCAATTCCAGTCCAAGCTGGTTGTTTGCGAAAATGTGTGCATAAATACATGGCAACACAACCCCGCAATCTCAGGCCCCCTCAGGGCAACAGCAGGCGCCACCTCAACCTCTACAAAACACATTTCTGCCACACTGGGCACAACAAGCATGGCCGCGCCCAATCCCGACCTATAATATGTTCGGATACTTAACAAACGAGGCAGAATTTCCGCCTCTCACAAACAATATCATCTCCCATAATCCAAACCAGGGATGGGGTAGAAAACCGCGTAAAAACAACAACAAAAATTAACGATCAGGATCTGGCAAAAAAAAATGGCCCTCCCCCGCCCCCTGCCCCGCGGGCTCGTAAACCCTAGCACAAAACCAAGCAGCAGTGATATCCACGCAGGGACACACTCCACCAAGCGTGGCCAATCAGAGAGCAGCTTGACGCCCATTGGGCAAGCAGGCTGCAGCGCACCAGCCGGCATCGGCTCCTCTCAGTGCAGTGCACATAGTGGATGCAATATTTGTGAGTTCGATAAGTGGTAGGAGAATGTAATGTTAATTTCGGATTTTTGGAGTTCGATTCTCGGTCAGGGCGTGTAATATTATTTTATTTCCGATTTTAACCAAATTTTGTTTGTGAGTTGGTTAGGTGGCAGAGGTAATTAATGTAATGTTAATTTCGGATTTTGGAGTTCGATCCTCTGTCGTGGCAAGTAGTATTATTTCATTTCCCATTTTAACCTAATTTTATTTGTGAGTTGGGTAGGTGCCATGGGCAATTCATGTAATTTTAATTTCAAATTTTGGAGTTTGATCCTCGGTCAGGGCATGTAATATTATTTCATTTCTGATTTTAACCAAATTTTATTTGTGAGTTGGGTAGGTGCTAGGGATAGTTAATGTTATGTCAATTTCGGATTTTGGAGTTCAAACCTCAGCTAGGCTCGAAATATATTTCATTTCCCATATAATATTATTTCTTTTCCAATTTTTATCAAATTTTATTTGCGATTTAGCTAGGCGGTAAGGGTAATTAATGAATGTTAATTTCGGAATTTAGAGTTAGATTTTTTTGGTCAGAGCACGCAATATTATTTCGTTTCTGATTTTACCAAATTTAATTTGTGATTTGGGTATTTGCTAGACTTACTTAATGTTATGGTAATTTAGGATTATCGAGTTAGAAACTCGGTTAGAACTACTAATATTATTTTATATCCAAAATTAACTAATATTTAGATATGTTTTATATTCCTACTTATAGTAATTAATGTAATGTTATTTTTGATTACCAATATCGATTCCACGGGGGTACACATAAGAGCATTAAAAAATTGGGAAATTAATTATTATCCATTCACTTACGATCGTTGTTTATAATATTACCTGATCGGTGTATACTACTTATCACACGTGTTATATGTTCGATGTAAACTGTCCAAGATCGAGAATGATGGAGAATGCAGCTAGATGATGTAATCGTGTAACATAATCGTGAAAATCCATATTTGCATAAACATGCAATGAATATTTACTAGGTATGCACATACTCACATGAATAATTAAAGACTAAACATTCACCAAAGTAATAAATCCTCTCAGCAAAACAGCCAAACTTCAACTGTCATATACCTTTTTATTTGTTTCAGAATTTGCAATTAGAATTATTTATTATTAATTGGTGTGGAAGGTATTATACTCGCACTACGCTATCATTCACTATACACACTTAACAAGTATGCACCTTATATGTAGAGAGACATATGTCCGCTCCCGAGGAACTACAGCTCAAGACTAAAACATCACCGTAATCACATTTTTCGTAGGATATTTTCAAGCGAAAACAGTTCCTGCTTTATTCCCATCAGGTCAATGAACCATACCAGGAAAAACAATTGTTTATGCTGTTTCAACATATTCCAACAACAACAGACAGAATATTTCAATGAATTTCTCTGATAAACCATTTCTTCATTTAATAGCAAAACACACACACATCAACCCCAACAACAAACCAGACTACAAGGTCAAACACACACAAAGCCCTTTCATAAGCATACTAACTCATAATTTCCCATATGCCAATGCTATAGTTATCAAATTCAAAACTTAGGTATGGTATCCGATATCCAGAACAATGGTAAAGTCATTTAGAATTTACACCATTATGACAAGGTCAATTATGCCTTAATACTTTTTATAAGCGTACTAACTCATAATTTCCCATGTACCCAAGCTACAGTAATCAAATTCATAACACACACACACATTAACCGCAACAACAAACAAAACTACAATATCAAACACACATATAGTGCTTATTAAGCATACTAACTCATAATTTCCCATATACCAAAGCTACAGGCATCAAATTCATAAACACACACACACACACTCACAACACATGTAACTCATTTGCACATACCATACCAAGCAATTCCAAAACCCTATACCATCAAACTTTACAAGCAAAACTAAATACGTGAAAACTATATAAACACATCATACAACTCAAAAGAACAAAACATACAAAAAACAGTCACGATCATAATATGGAACTACTTCAAACTATATTACTGTCAACATAACACCCAACTTGCAAAAACCCTAACATCAATCATCACAAGCAAAACTAAATACTTAAAAACTAAATAAAAAACTATCATACAACATAAATGAACAAATCTTCATCATCTATCTTCCAATACACATTATCACACATATAAAATTTTAAGTATAATGATATACAAAAATAAAGCCTTACCAGGATTACATTTATCTAATTTACTATATGACATCTACTATAACCACACTAAGATCCGAATAAAACCCTCATCGCACTCAATCGTGCTATTCCATACTAAATACAGCATTCAAAATGTGTTTATTACATGAAAACTCCATAATCCAAGCATGTTTGTTAACATCTGCTCTTTTTAGCAGTTAATTCGATCCTTCTAGAATACATTGATCACATCTGGGCAACAAGTATTTACACAATTAAACCATCTTTCATCTCACAAGAAGCTTAAGTATTATTTACGTGTAACTATATTTATCTACTGTGAAAAGCATTAAAATCATGCATACATACTGATTTAGTCAATACTTCAAAGTAAATGCCGGCATGTATAATTATACTAACACATTCTTTCTTTCAATTCCCAAAGAGATAAATACGAATATATGAATTACTATGTGCGATATTTCTTTACACCCACTCATCTTAAACATTAAATATTAAATAATCATTTAAAATTATCGTCCTTTTTATGTATCTTTAAGTTAAAGACATGCTACTTTAACATAGTGTAATAACACAAATGCTAATTACTCATTATATAACAAACATCAACAGTAAATAAAGCAAGCCGATAAATTACGCAACATACCCTATCGTAGCCAAACATATTAATCTTTTTAATTACTCCAGGAAGAATGTTTTGTGAATGGCTAGCTAATTCTCGCAATCTTCCGAAGAACACATATGTTTGTTATCTATAGAGCTATACATTTTGAGAAACACAAAAAAAAAATTCTATCGATCATGAGAGGTTATACATACATTAGGAGAGTTGAGAACACACACAGTATCAGTCATCAAGAGTAAACTATGTATATTCGCATAACAAAATACATATTTCACATTAATATTTTGATATAAGTAGTATATACTTAGCGATTCAAGAACCATACAGGATAAGTAGTTATTTCTTTTAATTGCATATTGAGTAATTAACCAAAGTATCCGCATAATGAATATCCAAATGCAATGACTATGTATGTACTGATCTGAAACAAAATACCTATCGACCAATTGGAGGGAAAAAAAAAAAAAAAAAAAAAAATTGAAGACAACTATAGGTTTGAGAACATATTCATTGCTTCATTGCAAGTCAAGAACACTTATAAATAGTATTTATGTATTGATAATTATCTACCATGATTAATTTCACTCTAAGTATACATCTTAACATAACAAAAGCTAACTTCTTATTAACATATGTATGATATCAAGCATAACTAATTTACAAGCCATCTTGTAATGAACTATATAACAAACACCTTAACAATTTGCTTTTCCATTAACTAGCTCACTATATATTCAACTTCTATATAGCATTAGTCATTCAACAATTGAATAGCTATCCATACCCACTTAGTTTATCATCATCTCTAGAAGGGAGAACAACGATCTCGAGGAAAAGATGTTGGTGAGTGACTTATATAGGATGGCTACACAATTACAAACTTTATAAGATACATATTTAATGTATACAAATATAAATATAATTTTAAAGAAAATTTTTAATTAAAAAAAATAACTAAAACCAAGGTGATGAGAGCGAATCTACTTACAACATTACCGCTAGAACGCGAATGTCAATGACAATAAATTTGTTACCTAACACCCGAGCAGATCACAAACACCTAATAGAACATCCCACGAGGGAAAGTATACAACCCATGCAAATAGCAACTTTATCGTTCACGCTACAGAACATATCTAACAAGCTATCGAAATACAATAAAACACACGTAGATCTATTCCAGCACACACACAGAATAACACAAACTATTACACAAAGAACCTAAAATATTCTAATTGGCAAACTCGCTACACCCAAGACTAGCTCCCATTGAAGCAATTAATCCAAAAATAACACAAAATTGTTCCAAAATGATCCAAATCTACTCCGAAACACAAACACACAGAATGAAGTAAATACCTAAAACCTACATCGCTTTCTAACACTCTGGTATACCTAAACACACCAACTATTGACAGTTTTCGTGAACATAGTAACATACAAGGAAGAAAATATCATGTTTGAAAATCATCCCAGGATAATTAAACAGATCAATAAGGGCTATAATTCAATACTTAAAAAAAATTATGCAAAACCCTTTAAAACAACGATCTGCATATACAGCTCACATACAAAAAATAAACAATCTCTATATATTAGTCTGTTACCCTGCTAAGACAAATACCCCATATTCGAAAGGTCATAGGTTAGAACATTATACCATGCCGTACCTACCTACCTGCACACACACACAAACACACACTCACGATAGTCCATTTAGTTAAGAACATTTTGTATAATAAATACTATTGTTGGACTCATATCATCTCCTACACAATATTCACTTATAAATTTCCCTTTAAAATTCATGTTACATTGTAATTGTTTGATGCAGTCATTTATATTTCAGACTTATGATTATAATATTTTAGTTTATTTTACATTCTGCGAATGTCAAATGTTCATTTACAGAAACAGAGGCCTCACCATATCACCAAGCAACACACACACAAACAACAATCTTTACCAATCTCTAACAATCTTTCCACCAATATTTATCAATCTTTACCAATATTTCCATCAATTCTTACCAATCTTTTACAATCTTTCCATCAATCTTTACCAATCTTAACAATATTTCCATCAATCCTTACCAATCTCTCAATCAATCCTTACCAATTTTTACCAATATTTACCAATCTTTCCATCAATCCTTGCCAATCTTTAACATTCTTTCCATCAATTTTGACCAATTTTTTACAATCATTCCATTAATCATTACCAATCTTTCCATCAATCCTTGCCAATCTTTAACAATCTTTCCATTCATCTTTACTAATCTTTAATAATCTTTTCATCAATCCTTACCAATCTTTACCAATCTTTCCATCAATACTTACCAATATTTACCTGACTTTCCATCAATTCTTACCAATGTTTAACAATCTTTCAACCAATCTTTAACAATTTTTACCAATCCAAGGGTTTATAGAATCTCTCTATCCATACATATAAGAAAAACATTTTTACTAATGTCTCCAAAAATTTATACATATCGGTAGAATGAATGTTTATACAGACATTCAACTATCCATACATCTTATATTGGAAGTCTTTATTATCATTCTCTTAATTTTTGTTAGAGATTGCTGATAGCAACACTTAAAAGATGGAAGGGAGAAAATGAATAAAAACAATAGTCTTTCATACACTTTATCTTTATTTCACACAATTATCAAAAAAGGCATAGTAATACTTACATACAATGAAACATATTCAAATTTCAACAAAAGTATTTGTATACGATTCACTCTAATTATAAATTATATAGTACTAATCTAGTAAGATCAGGCTCGTGAAATTCAATTATGGAAGTACCATTTCTAGATCCAAGAATAGGGCCTATATGTTAAAGTCTTTATAACCATAATAGTAATTAGCTTAAAATAATATTTCACCATTCTTGACGAGGTGTAACAGACTGTACAATACAGGATTGAAAAAAGAAATAATATATTCAGTTTTTTTTTTCTTTCAAATTTTATTTAAATTTATTACTACAAAAACACTTTAAAAATATTCATGTTCTTCTACACACTTATATAAATCTCAGTCTTTCGCTAAACATGAAACCGACTAAGCTAGCACTTACAAACTTCGTGTCGTCATGCAGTAAGCTTAAAGGCAAAGTCCTTGTAGCAAAAAGCGACACAGATTAGCCACTGAAAGTTCTGTAGATCATACACTAACGGATACAGATGGTTCGTCTGACGTCATGTCGGAAGGAGCAGGAACCAGAAACGAAGTTGTCGATCACGCCGACGGTAAAAGTTTCAACAACGCAGATATAAACTTCTCAGCACTGTAGGTCCCTCAGAGATGTAACCATCATCTATCCATAGGCTTCTCACTTACCTAGGCTCCTTGCATATATACACTTTGTGATACCATGAACTGTGAATATTTTCATGTGTTCGTAATCCGTACCAAAGAAAAAGATATCAAAATAATGCATATGTATTGACTAGACTGAATTCGCTCGTTCTCAGCTGTAGATTATCAACCGTATCGAGTGTCCAGCCAGAGCCCTTCAGTACCATTTCTTCTTCCTCGCGGCACAACTTCATTATGGTGTTTTCAACACTCACTTCGATGTCATGCACATTATAGATAGGCACATTAGATGTCTTCAATGCCTTTCTTGCATGCTCATCCTTATATGGCTCTGGTTTACTATAGCTGCATTCCAGCCATATATTATATTTTATACCGCCATATTTTTCCACCTCCTCTGTAAGTTGGTTCATTAAGTTTTGCTGCATATATACCAGAAATGAACAAATATATTTCGTAGAGGCCGTTAGATTTGGAGCAACATAATATTTTAGAAAACCTCTGAATGCAGATTTCTTCAGGAAAAATCCGTTTGGATTCGGCTTCATCTCAAAGGTTATTTTCGTAGGTTGCGATGACGAATTGATAGGTACAGAATCTGATTCGCCAGTCGAAACTGAATTAGAGCCAGTTTTCGCTGTAAACTGCGCAGAAGTAGAATGATCTGCTCGTTCTACATCGGTAGATGATACATCACTTTTGCATTGTTTAAAATGTATATTTTAAATGTCAGTGCGTGTAAACAGTTTAGAGCACTTCTCACACAGATATCCGATGCGGACGGTGTACTCTGTTTCATATTACTTCAATAAAATTTGACAGCCATTGTGAGCAACCTACACAGCATGTAAACAGTAAACGCCCCCATTTTCAAAGTACTGTGCCAGCTGATGATTGTTCCAGGATGTGTGTTACTATGTTGGCGCTCTTGGCGATGATTGTAAAAGAAAATAGTACTAGGAAATAAATTATAATGCTGATAATTAATGATAATTACAACATTTTTGGTTAAAATTATGCTAATAGAATAATACGAAATTTTTCTGAGTTATAGTGCAAGGGGTTTAAAAATATTTATAAATATTATGGTGGAACATGCGAACATCATGATTATGTGAAAGGTTTCCCCCAATCTCCGTTGATTCTGTTGTCTACGGTCTCCATCTCCACCCGCCCGGCGAAAAGCCGTTGTTGCCATTGTCTCTCTTCCGTCGTTATTTAACAATATGCGAGAATTCCTTGATGGTGATGTCGGAATATTATACATGCAGTTAATTAATTTTGTATTTACGTATTTCATTAAGTATGTAGTTCGTTGTAGTCCTTTTTTTAACAGTCTCCTCAGTGAAATGAACTATCGACAAGTGTTTGCCGCTTTGTAAAATGGTCTGTTGTGTGCTGTGATCCGCCATTTTCTGTGGCCATCACGAAGCGCGAGCCAAAAAGTATTTTCGTTGTGAGGCGTGAATTTGTTGGTTTCAAGAAATAGTTCAAGTATTTTGTTAATTGTATATGTCAGAAAATAAATTATTTCGCATCGATAGCGGACGCGTGATTAATCATCCAAAGTTCGGTATGTGTTTAGGAATTACGCAGTGAACAGTTAGTTTGTGTATTTTGTAAATAATGTTTTCTTAAATAGATGCAATATTCGAAATATAATTGGACTTTTATTTGATTGAAAAACTAAAGATTTCTACGTAGAAGTTATATTTGCTTAACATGTTTACAATGTGTATTTCGCACATTGGTATTAACCGTGACGTATTTATTACGTTTTGTTCTTGCGGGAGGTTTTCAAATGTACGTGGCCTGAATAAGCGCCCTTTTAGTGTAGTTCACCGGGGCAGCGGTGGCGCAGTGGCTAGCGCACTCGCCTCCCACCACAGCGATCCGAATTCGATCCCCGGCGGGTTCGATCCCGGATTTTCTCATGTGGGAATCGTGCTGGACGATGCCGCTTGCCAGAGGATTCTCTCGGGGAACTCCCGCCCTTGCATTCCAGTGCCGCTCCATCCTAGGGCCACACCTCATGTCATGTTCAGGGATGACGGACACCTACGGGACCCAGCTGGCAAGCCCGTCACTCGGAGGGTGTTGCCTCGCATCGGTACGAACAGCGACACATTTATTGCATTTAGTTCTTTTGATGAAGTTAAAACTGTTGAGTTATCGTATAGTAAATTGATTGCTATTTCCGTACGAACAAAATTTTCCAATGCATTATCAAAACAATGCAAGTTCCAAGCGCCACTCTCTCAGAAGAACCACAAAAAAATAGTTTCCTGAAAGACGTAAAACTATAGTCCCCTACCCCACAAATAAAATAAAACAGAACTCTCTAGTATATTATGTGTACATAACAAAAATAAAACAGTTGGGAATGGCAACCAGCTATAGTAGCCAAATTAATAGAAAGAAGTTGTCAGTCTTTCTATGCTTGCCATTAGCTTAGTAGTTTGTTTGCAAAAATCGGTCTCTTCACCCACCGAACAGCTGTGGCGGAGGGATACATCGTGGCCGCAATTCATTTCGAGAACTGTTAAAATTTATTGAAGTTATATGAAACAGACTATACTCCTTACACATGCATTCTTTTCATGACTTCGTGCTTTATTTACGTTTGCGAAAGTCTTGTCGCAGTAGCTGCATGGACAGCTGTTGTCAGATAATGCTAAGCAGGAAGTGAAGGTAGACCGGTACAGGTTTCAATATGTCTTTTCAGGTTGTCACTTCGCCAACCAAACTGCGATTTGTATTTTTCACATTGAAAGGTAGCATGCTCCACATTCTGAATACAGTAGGCTTCATGTCTCCGAGCATTGCGGCTGTAGGCAAATATCTTGTTACAGTAGCAACAACGAAGCCTTGACGAAGTCGTCGATGACAGCATTACTGTAGGCGGCCAACCCAAAAAAGTCGATGGTGCAACTGATGCCATGCCTGAAGAAGTCGATGTCGATGATGCCGCCACAGGTGTCCCATCCGAAGAAGTCGATAGCACTGCGCTAACCTCAGGCGTTGATGAACCAGCAACAATTGACTCTCTATTATATTCCAGTTGCTTACATACGCTGAGACGAAGTGTCTTTCACTGCTGCCACTATCAAACTAAGCTTCCTAACTGAAACCTGCTACGTATATACTCGCAAGCAGGCTCCTTAACATTCTATGTTCCACCCACTGTAACTCATGTAGGCCATCTGCTATACTGACCAACACCATACCAACAAATGCACCAAGCACAATATCCATCATAACTCGAGCAACTATACAGCTGAAGTCAGCCCATAACTTAACACCCATACTGTCTTAAATTCCATGAAATTATCCCGCTCATACTAACCGACAATACTAGCTAAGCATTCTACCCCGCTCAAACTAACTAAACAAAAATTAATCATACAATTAAACCATTCTCTCCACGCCATCTAAGCTATACTTTTTTTATACTACCAAAATAACCGAACCTATGATCAAATAATACCAATCAATATAACAGCAATACCAGCCATACAAGAAAATAACTGTACAACCAAGTAATACTTGTATGTCTTCCACCCCATGTTTGGACATTGAATATATTTCATTTCTCTCGCCATCCACATAACCTAACCACCAGCACATTTAGTCATGTACGTAAGAACTTAGAAAGTAATTTAATATTCTGTAGAATACGGAATATTTTTAACTTAGTCATGCCCATTCTACCCCATGTCAGGGCTTTTGAAAAATATACTAACCTAGCGTATACAAGGCAGCGCACTTAGCACCACATTTAGCATTGCTGGCATCGCAATTAGCACCACACTTAGCACTGGAGGCACTACATTTAACATTGCAGGCACTGCACTTAGCACCACACTTAGACCTGGAGGCACCACACTTAGCATTGCAGGCCCCACACTCAGCACTGGAGGCACCTCATTTTGCATTGCAGGCACTACACATAGCACCACACTTAGCACTGGATGCACCACATTTAGTATTGCAGGCACCACACTCAGCACTGGAGACACTGCATTTAGCACTGCAGGCACCACAGCCATCACCAAAGGCACCGCCGTAATCACCAAAGGTACACAATCATCACCAAAGGCACAACAGTTATCATTAAAGGCATCGCACTTAGCACCAAAGGCACTGCATTTAGAGTCATTTTGAGTCAAAGAATAAAGGTCAAATAATCAGTCTTGTGAGTGGCTGGTCTGACAGCAGCCAGCTTTGTGAGTTCAAGCTGTGCGAAGATAACAATAGGACGAAATATATTTTCACATTAAAAAAACCTTATTCACTTACAGGGCACTGATGATTTGTTAGCAGCTATCGCAAACCATTTCAGAGAGAGTGCTATAGCCCTCCTACGATATGTACTCGTATAAAATATGATTTAAACTGAATTAATAAGTGTTTCAGAGAAGCAGATACACATATTACTAAGAATTTATACAACATTTTTATTCGCATATATTCAATAGATAGATTACCGCATTCTTTTGCAGAATATCTGCTCTACCAACCAACACCAGACTAAATTTACCCATACCTCAAACTAGAAATCATCTAGACCTCAGCCCACAGTTCAGCCATCTTGAACAAACCATTGCTAGATTTAAACTCACAACGCCCCGTTCATTTTATCCGACGACCAGCTGACCTTGTAAATGTCAAGAACAAGTCTATAACTGCACGTCACCACGCGCTCCTTCATTTTTATCCCAGGAACCGTTGACCTTGTAAACACCAAGAGAAAGTCTGTGCCTGCACGGTAACTGTAGTCTGTACGTGCTTCCTGCCCGTTTTCGCACCTGGACAGTGTCAGCCTCAGTCAGCACATAGCATTTCTGCTCCCTCTTGGTGTTTGGTAACTGGAGTCTGTGCGTGTTTACAAGTCGTTTGCACAGTCTACAGAGTGTCGAATGACCACGTGCGAGGGAATAGCAACGTTAGCAGGTCTGTACCTGCACGGTGTCAGGTAAATAAAGAGAATGAGTTAGCAGGCTTCACGAGCAAGTAGAAGCCTGCTACTGAATTGAACTTTGGGTTAGCATGAAATAAGTTTTTTTATGTATTCTTGCCATCATGTAGGACTTCGCATATACTAAAACCAGACTAACACAATTAAATAATATCATATTACTTTTTAAATAAATTGTGCGCATGTTAATATAAAAAAAACTCAATCAACCAGGAAACCAGTTAATTATTCCTGCCATACTTACTAAAAGCTGTTCTTACAAAACATACAAGGCATACTGTTCTAAGTCTATAATGTTACTGAAACGAAAAAATGTATAAAAGGAGAGTATTTATACTTTGTTTAAAATGCATATATCCAGGTTTCTTGGGATATTTTAATCGCTTCCTGGGAAAAACTGTACTTTACACTTTGCAATAAAAAGTGCCTAGAACTACATCAAGCTCATATTATGCTTCGCTATTGGTCGATGCAGGACTTGGACTTTGTACTGAAGAATGCAGAACCACTTTAAAGTTGTAAAGGATAAAAAGGATACGGCTCACAAACAGAAAGACAGTTATATTTTAATAATAATATATTATTATTTTGTTATTACATTTTTCAGAAGTAAGCAGTTCATCACGTCATCTGATATAACCCCCCAATCCTTAAGTTCTTCTATGATCGAAACCACCTCTTTCATGTTCGAGAAATCCCCCGCGTTTTTTGGGGTTCGAGTCCCAGCGAATGCAAATCTTGGAAATTTCAATTTTTAACACATGCACTTCTGATGCAATACACTTACGAGAGCCGTTCTGTAGATGTGACCTCGCCAACTTCCCTCGCCCAGCTAACGTGATACACTTGCTACAGCTCCACTGATAACGAGTAATGATGTAATCGTGTAGTTATTTATTTATAGATATAAAAAATCCAAAAAATTCCCAAAAAATCGAAAAAAAGCTAACTGTTGCACATACACACATTCAGTTACATGCATGAACACATACATAAATCCACACGCACAAATACATACGCCCACGCATAGACACAGACATAGACCCATACATCTAAGCATACACACGAATACACATGCATACACACGCATACACACACACACAAACTAACATCTCTCCATTTTTCCAACCTTTATCGATTGCTAACAACCTGGTTTACCTAAACACATAAACAATTTATACCGTTTCACCGAGCCAGTATACAACTGACAATTACACACTAGCAAACATCCTCTCAACGCAACAGCCAAACTTTAAATTTCAGAGACTATACAATTTTTTTATTATTGTTCTTCTTCTTCTTCTTCTTCTTCTTATTATTATTATTATTATTATTGTCATTTATTCATTACGGAAGCACCAGCTCATCACACAAGTCACACAAATACACTCTCCACGACAGCCAGTCCTCAACTGATCAGGGATAATACAAATTTTATTATTATTATTATTTCATTAGGCAGTCACCAACAACTATGCACCTACAATACTCACATACATAAACACCTCAACTAACTACAACAGTCAGTCGCCTGCTGACCTGTATCAAAGTGAATAAAATAAATTTTAAATATTGTTAGTTTTATTATTATTATTTCATTAAAGAATCACCAGCCCAATACACAACTCACACACGTCCTCTCAACACGAGTTGCTATGGAAATGACATAATACAGTACATGAAGACTACGTAATCGTCCACTACACTCTTAACAAATACGCATAAGTATCGGACTCGATGTCTAGACAGAACACATAATGTAATCATTGAAAATACGGGGTTCGATTCCTAGGCAAGTCGTTTGATATTTTTAAAAATTTCTGGAAATTCACTGAAATACACAAACTCATGCACTTGTAGACTCTTCGGAGAGAAAATGAACTGTTACGCAATCACACACACACACACACACACATGTTCACACTTCAACAGCTACAGATACAGCATCACATGTGACCAGGAGTGGAGAGGGGAAATACACTTACACACAGACAGGCAGATGCACACTTTCACCTAACCCCTATGGAACTACCAGAGATCTCACATCATCATAGGATGGAGACCCAATAGGACGGAAGCACTAACCACTGGTGAACGGATCGATACTCCCTTCGACTCTTGAACAGGACACTTAATATTTTTTGGACATGGGAAATTTTTAAGTAAATCAGGTTCGATTCCGGGGCAGAACATTGGAAATTTATTTTTGCGTTCGACTACAGGGCAGAGCACTTAATGCAATTTTTTTTTTGTTTTAGACAACCGAACAGGGTACTTAATGTATTTTTGGACTTGGTTTTTGGAAATACAGAGTTTGTGTATCGTTCAAATTACTTACATGTTTTGCACAATGAGACTATTTACACATCATCATATGAAAAACATCTCCCGACTTAACCTGCTGACATATACGAAAGGATATTTTGCCCCAACCAATGTTTTCCCGTTGACTGTTTACTCGAAAAACTTCCAAAACACATTGTTCGACTATTTAGTCACAGGCGCTCCACTACAGACATTTCTTTCATTAATAACTCCGTTTGACCAATTATACATGTCACCCATCCCACTCATTGCTTTTCATTGGTCCATTATTCGCGTGAGCTGTAATTACGCACGTGCATTCAACTGTCATGTGGGATTCGAAGACTACTATAAAAAGTAAAGGAAATGTATTTAATTAGATTTATTAATAATGCACTCGCATTTGCCTATTCACATGTAAAACGTAGTTAGTGATAATTTTCTAAATACATACGTATGCACATACACACTTGCGCATCTTTAAACATAATTACCACTAGACAAGCACTAACCCAATCCACAATTACCAACAACTGGACAAGTATGCACATCTGCACATGCATAACGATATAGACATTAATAATTTCCAACATATGCATAAGATACTGAGAGAGAACATGTCCACTCAACACGACAGCTAGCTCGCGACTAATGGTCGGCTCTCTAAACCTCGTTAACTTACACATTATAATGTCTTCTCTAGCACAAAAAAAAATTATTTCAAGTTCGTACGTATATTACTAGAGTGTAGTGGTTAGATTAGGTTAAGTTAGGTTAAATTGATGGTGAGTGAAATTAAATTAATATATTCAGAGTTCTTACAAAATGATTAGGTTTTCGTAGTTCAGGTATTCTCAGAGTACTCTCATCCTGAGAAGTTGAAATGTGAATACGATGTGTGTGTGTTTCTGTCTATATATATGTATGTATATATGGCTCGTGCCTTGTGCTCGTGAGAAAAGGATGGATGTGTGTTTCGCCTGCTACAGAGTGATACTTGTTTTTGTACTGACTTACGCGAGTAAAAGTGTCGGAATCACCTGAGCAAGTCGACTTTAGGGGTTTCTATAAGCTCCCGAGTTCCGACTTATGTGAGTTATGCGGGAAACCGTTTTTAGGGAAGCAGAAGTTTATTAAATGTGCTGGTTCATGCGGGACACGCTTCCATTGCCACTGTACCGGCTTGGCTATGACGAATACAGTTGTGGGAGATATGATTAGGCAATAAACATGTTTAATTTTACTCCTTAAAAAAGACGAATAGCGTGAAAAAGTCTTCAGTGAACCAGAAGACATCGCAGTTACGATATCACTTGAAAATAACGAATCTCTACTCAAGAAACATCAGCAAAAATTGCCGTCACCATGGACGCTAGTGTTCAATCTATGTTTCAAACTGTATGCAATAAGAAGCACGTACAGGTATAGACTTGCACTTGACATTTACAAGGTCAACTGGTCCTCTGATAAAAATGAAGGAACGCTTGGTGACGTGCAGGTATAGACTTGTTCTTGACATTTACAAGGTCAGCTGGTCCTCGGATAAAATGGCGGGGCGTTGTGAGTTTAAATCCAGCAATGGTTTGTTCAAGATGTCTGAACTGTGGACTGAGGTCTACATGACTTTTAGTTTGAGGTATGAGTAAATTTAGTCTGGTGTTGGTTGGTAGAGCAGATATTCTGCAAAAGAATGTGGTGATCTATCTATTGAATATATGCGAATAAAAATGTTATATAAATTCATAGTAATATGTGTATCTGCTTCTCTGAAACACTTATTAATTCAGCTTATATCATATTTTATGCGAGTGCATGTCGTAGGAGGGCTATAGCACTCGTTCTGAAATGGTCTACGATAGCTGCTAACTAACCATCATTGCCCTGCCAGTGATTAAGGTTTTTTAATGTGAAAATACATTTCGCCCTATTGTTATTTTCGCTCAGCCTGAACTCATAACTCTGACTGCTGTCAGACCGGCCACTCACAAGACTGATTATTTGACCCTTGACCCTTGACCATTGACACTTTGACTCTATGACTCTCAAAGTAATGACTTTGATGCTAAGTGTGGTACTTTTGGTGATGACTGCAGTGCCTTTGGTGGTTACTGCGGTGCCTTTGGTGATGACTGCAGTTCCTGCAGCTCTAATTGTGGTGCTAAATGATGTCCCTACAGTGCTGAGTGCGGTGCCTCCAATGCTAAGTGTGGTGCCTCTACTGCTAAGTGTGGTGCCTGCAATTCTAAATATGGTGCTAAGTGCGGTGCCTTGTATATGTTAGGTTAGGTTATCATGCCTTTCAAAATTCCTGACATGTGGTTGACTTGACATGACAAAGTAAAAAATATTCAGTGTACTATACAATATGGAAATACTTCATAAGATCTTACGTACAATTAAATGTGCTGGTTGTTAGATTAAGTGGATGACGAGAGAAATAAAATGTATTCAAAGTCCTGACTTGGGGTGGAATGCATACAAGTATTACATGGTTGTACAGTTAAATTATCGTATGGCTGGTGTACCTGTTATGGCCTGATCACATGTTCGGTTATTTTGGTTGTATGAAAAAAGGGTAGCTTAGATGGTGTGGGGAGAATTGGTTATTTGTATGATTCAATTTGTTTTGTTAGTGTGAGAGGGACAGAATGCTTAGCTGGTATGGTCGATTAGTATGAGCGGGATGGTTGTAGATCAAGTACAATGGGTATTAAATTATGGGCTGGCCTCAGCTGTATAGTTGCACAAGTAATGATGGATAATGTGTTTGGTGTATTTGTTGATATGGTGTTGTTCAGTAGAGGAGATGGTCTACATGAGTTACAGTGGGTGGAACATTGAATGTCAATGTGCCTGCTTGCGAGTATATAAGTATCCAGATTTCAGTTAGGAAACTTAGTTTGATAGTGGCAGCCGCGAAAGACACTTCGTCTCAGCTTGTGTAAGCAACTGGAATATAGTATGGAGTCAAAGGTTGCTGGTTCATCAACGCCTGAGGTTAGCGCAGTGCTATCGACTTCTTCGGATGGGACACCTGTGGCAGCAGCATCAGCATCGAGTTCTTCAAGCATGGCATCGGCTGCACCATCGACTTCTTTGGGTGGACCACTTACAGTAATTCTGTCATCGACGACTTCGTCAAGGCTTCGTTGTTGCTACTGTAACAAGATATTTGCCTACAGCAGCAATGCTCGGAGACATGAAGCCTACTGTATTCAGAATGTGGAGCATGCTACCTTTAAATGTGAAAAATACAAATCGCAGTTTGGTTGGCGAAGTGACAACCTGAAAAGACATATTGAAACCTGTACCGGTCTACCCTCACTTCCTGGTAAGCGTTATCTGTCAACAATTCATAGGAGCTGTACTGAGGTGGTAACTGGCGTGACAAGCACTGGAAAATCATCGATGCAGACAACTTCGGCTGTGGATTCTATCGGCAGTTCATTGTTTCCATCAATACTTCCATGCAGCTACTGCGACAAGATTTTCGCAAACGTCAATAAAACACTAAGGCATGAAAATTATGTATATGAAAGGAGTTCCGTCCGCATGGCATATCAGTGTGAGAAGTGCTCTAAACTGTTAGCACGCATCGGCAGTCTAAATAGACATCTACCGATGCAGAACGAGCAGATCATTCTTCTTCTGTACAGTTTGCACCGAAAACGGGCTCTAATTCAGCTTCGACTGGCGAATCAGATGCTACAACTGGCAATTCGTCATCGCAACCTACGAAAATAACCTTTGAGATGAAGCCAAATGCAAACGCATTTTCCTGAAGCAATCAGCATTCAGAGGTTTTCTAAGAGATTATGTTGCTCCAGATCTAACGATCTCGACGAAAGATATTTGTTCATTTCTGGCGTATATGAAGAAAAATTTAATAAACCAACTTACAGAGGAGGTGGAAAAATATGGCGGTGTGAAATATAATATATGGCTGGAATGCAGCTATAGTAAACCAGAGCCTTACAATGTTGAGCATGCAAGAAAGGCATTGAAGAAGTCTAATGTGCCTATCTATAATGTGTATGACATCGAAGAGAGTGATGAAAACAGCATAATGAAGGTGTGTCGCGAGGAAGAAGAAATGGTACTGAAGGGCTCTGGTTGGACACTTGATACAGTTGATAATCTACAGCTGAGAACGAGCGGATTCAGCCCTGTCAACGCATAGGCGATATTTTGATATCTTTGTCTGTGGCATGGATTACGAACACATAAAAATATATAGTAATTAAATCTAATTATTGTTATGGTTATATAAAGGGCTTTAACATATAGGCCCTATTCCTAGAGCTTGAAATGGTGCTTCCATAATTGAATATCAAGAGCCTGCTCTTAATATATAACCAATTACATTTACCTATCTAAATGTCTGTACATATAAACTTGCTTATAGCCGCCCGACTTACTACACAATTATTTTAAAAATTATATATAGGAAAATAAATTATATGTTAGCTATGAATTCAGACTCCGACTGAAAGTTACGAGATGTTAAAATACAGCACATCACGTTGCTTTACATAAATTAAAACTGCTCTGAAATATATTATTCATAAGCCATATATAAACTGGTTGAAAAATATATATAATTCATTGACAATGTTTGTGTATTTGTACGAGGGAACGTAGCTTCTATGTCAAAATCTTATATTAAGTTTTAAGCAGATAACTTTGTGTTAGAGGCTGGTCTAGTGGTTAGCTTACCGGACTTCTAATCCGAAAGTTCAGTGTTTGAATCGTGCCCAGGAAACAGAATTTCTTCGTTTTTGAAATGTTTCCAGCTGTCTTGGGAAAGTGTGAAATTTAGCAACTTTAAGCTTTTTGAACTGAATTCTTCATTACAAAATACATTTTTACTATGTCTTTCAAAGGTTTCCGCATATATTCTCAAATGATAATTGAGATAAATTAAAAAAATTCGAATTATTTATTAATTAATCGATTCCTGGATGTCTGTCCAGTGCCTCGCATTCGCAAGCACTTGTTTCTTTCCCGTGCGATGTCTGTGGATGACGTCACTTCACACCACTTTTTGATGGCCATTCTGACAGTTCGCTGCAAGCGCGTCTGTCCCTGGCGGACCTGTCGGCGTGGTGATGCATGTGTGGTTACAGGGGGTAGGCGATAAAAGTAAAAAATAATTGAATAAAGTTAAATATTAAGACAAAATATTGTTTTTCAAAATATAAAGTGTTGAAAATCGAATATGTTTTACAGAGTCCTGCCTGGAATGTACTTTACAATAATTTTTATGTACTTTCTCGTGTATGGAAAATTACATCTTTAAATTCGTATTTAAATATTCTCACTGACGATTCGTACATTCTAGCGGGCAATGAAGGAACTATGTAGATGGTGGAATGGAGCAACTGCGACTTATCGAACAAGTATGAGTAATTGGCCGAACGAATGTGAGGGAAAGTGAGAAAGTGAATGTGAGAGACAAGAGAGAAAGGTAATAGAGAAACGAAACAACAAAAATGGAAGGACTCTGAGAAAGCCTATGGGCTGATATAGAGTAAGAGAGAAGCGGAAGAGAGAAAGAGATGGAATAAGGGAAAGGGATGGAAAGAGAGAAAGCGAATGTGAGAAAGAAAGAGAGACAAGAGAGACAAGAGATGGAATGAGAGAAACGAAAGAGTGGGGAAAAGGGATGGAATGAGAGAAAGATATTGAATGAGGGAGGTAAGAGAGAGAAACAAAAAAGAGGAAGAAAGAGTGACAAGAGAGAGATTGGAATAAAGAGATGGAATGAGGGAAAGAGAGACAAGAGTGACAGGGGATGGAATGAGAGAAAGAGAGGGAAACAAAAGAGATAGAGAAAGGTATGGAATTAGAGAAAGATATTGAATAAAGGAGGCAAGAGAGATAAAGGAAAGAGAAGGAAAGGGATGGAATGAGAGAGATGGAGATAAAGAGCTGGAATGAGAGAAAGAAATAGAGACAAGAGATGGAATGAGAGAAAGAGAGAAACGAAAGAGAGGGAGAAAGGGATCGAATGAGAAAAATATATTGAATGAGGGAGGCAATGGAGAGAAACGGAAGAGAGGGATAAACGGATGGATTGAGAGAGATGAAGATAAAGAGATGGATTGAGAGAAAGATATTAAATTAGGTAGGCAAGAGAGAAGGAGACAGAATGAGAGACTGAAAGAGAAATGAAAGAGAGAGAGAGAGAGTGAGAGAGCATAGAAGGATAGCATGAAAATACGAGACAGAATGGTGGTATGATATCATGAACGTATGTGCATTGAAAATACGAATCCATTGATATATTACACTTATTTACTTACGCCTTAAAATAGTCTAGCTACCAAATTTATTTAAATTAAATAAATTATTCATTCGAATTATTTCAAATCACCTATGTAGGCTAGAAGTATGGAGCAAGCTCCCCAACATATTAAAATTGGCTCGTTTTTGCAGAAATGGGGTTCGCTACTACACATTCTAGGGCAAGGCATTTTAAAAAGGAAAACGGGAAATTTTGACGGGAAACGGGAAATTTGTAGGGAGAAAAGGATAATTTTAAGGCTTAATGGGCTAAAACATACGATTTTGAGAAAAATACGGGAAGAAAACGGGAAATTTCTAACATGGAGGCTGGCTTCCCGGAGCCTCTTGACGCCTCCTACTGTTCCCTGTGTGCCCGAACATACTATATCCCACTACTAATATTACTTGACCTGACCAAGGATCGAACTCCAAAATCCAAAATTAACATTACTTTAACTACCCCCGGCACCTACCCAACTCACAAATAAAATTTGGTTTAAATCGGAAATGGAACACATTACGTGCCATGACTAAGGATCGAACTCCAAAATCCAAAACTAACATTACATTAATTACCTCTGCCACCTAGCTAACTCACAAATAAATTTGGTTAAAATCGGAAATGAAATAATATTACATGCCCTGACCGAGAATCGAACTCCGAAATCCGAAATTAAAATTGCATTAACTAACCCTAAAACCTATTCACCTCACAAATAAAATTTGGTTAAAATCGGAAATGAAATATTATGTGCCCTGACCGACGATCGTACTAAAAAATCTGAAATTAACCTTACAATAATTACCCCTTGCATCTACCCAAATCACAAATAGAATTTGGTAAAAATCGGAAATGAACTAATATTACGTTGGTAAAGATGTCCTTGATGAGTATGTACTTGGTTAGTTTATGACTAACTATTTTTATAAAAGGGCTTAAACGCATAATTGACCTTGCCAGAACAAGTTTCGGACCTAAATACCTTTACCATTGTGCTGTATATCGCGTATGATGTCTATATTATGAATTTGATGATCATAGCTTCGATGTTTAGGAAATCATGACTATATTTACAAAAAGGCTTTACTCAAATTAAACGATTGCCAGAAAAGGTTTAGGACCTAAATGATCTTAACATAACGTTGTACGTCGGGTACGGTGTCTATGTTATGAATTTCATGAGGATAGCATCAATGGTTAGGAAATTATGATTACATTTAAAAAAGGGCTTAACTCAAAACTGACCTTATTAGAAAGGACTTGGGGCTTAAATGCTCCTATCACCGTGATGGGTATCGGATAGGTGACTATGTTATGAAATGTATATTTATAGCATCAATGGTTCGGAAATTATGAGTACATCTATAAAAATGGCTTAAATTCATAATTGACCTTGTCAGAAGGGGCATAAGTCAAGAAATTCCCTGTTGTAGGATAGGCGATGAGTTGTATTTGATGGTCGTAGTGATTACATAATGATTTTAAAAATAAAATAATGATTGCTTCTATGTTTACTAAAATTCAGGATGGCCGCGGATATGTTTGTCTTTAAAAAATAATTAATTAATTTTGTATTAAACCCATAACTTTTCTTAAGCATTAGGATAACCCTAACCCCAAAATGACCGAGCCTAACCTCACTTTTTAGGTGATTGTCGATAAGGGCGAACAAGGTTAATTCCTTATACCAACCTCGCCTCCGACACTCTCTCCCCCAGGTTAAACCTTATGACACTATGCATGCCGATGTCGATAAGTCGGAGAAAACCCTTGGAATGAAAAGGAGGTAAGACAGGATGATAACACATGAAAAAACAACTTGGAATGAAATAGCATAAAAAACAACTTAGAATGATAAAGCATGACAAATGATGTATGGAATGACAGAGCGGGAAGTCCGGGAATCCAGGATGTAGGCCGGAAATGATGAATGCAAGATGAATGCAATAGAAGACGAATGACAGATCAGGAAGATTCGAAGTGGAGTGCAAGAGCAGCAAGATATGTACTGGCACACAAAATGGCAGGATACAACATGGTGGTCGCATGACCGGAATGACAGAGCGGGAAGTCCGAGAATTTAAGATGGCGGTGGTCGGAGCCGGCTCTTGGTTCCTGTAGCCGGACATACTACATTAATAATTAAATTAATTTTATTCTGTCAGCTCCTTAATGTGACTGAGTTTCGGGGTATCTCAGCCACATTGAGGGGCTGCGTCAGCCGCAACGAAGAGAAAATATTTTTTCACAAATTTTTGGGAAATCGGGAAATTTTTAGGGAAAAACGGGAAAATGTTAAGGAAAAAGGGTAGTTTTGAGGGGAAAACAGCACATTTTGAGGAAAAAAGAGAAATTATGGGGGAAAGGAAAATTTTGAGGGGTAAAAAGGGGAATCCATGATTGCGACGGTTGGAACTGGAGCCCGCTCCTGGCCCCTGGTGTCGGATCGACTATATTACACTACTATCGAGGATATTAATGCGAAACATCCATTTTGGTTTTCGCGAACTAGAACTGCTAATGGTGTGCTATTGCAACGGCGCCAAACTAACCGAAAATATCAGGTTATGGCACTTTATGAGCCGACATATAACCATACACAACGAAATCAAAACCCTGATGTGCTTGATAACGTAATAAATAAACAGTTTTTGTACTGGCTTACACCTCAGGGTCGAGCAGGATCTTTCTTCTGACCATTTCCCAGTACATATAGATTTCCACTCACTTAATGTTGAAACTACTGCCCCTAAAAAAATCTAAGACTATTCCCATGCGAATTGGCCCGCATTTGAAAATTATATTGACGAAAATTTACCGCAATTAGATGCAAATTCTTTAACATCAACTGCACTAATTGACGAAGCAGTCTCAGTCCTTACTGAAACTATTTATAAAGGTATGGCAGAGGACATTCCAGAGAAATAATCACAACAATACTAGAAACTTTCCCACAATACATACGGGATATTATCACGCAAAAAAAGATTATTTAAGGCGCCATTACACACGCCGCAGAGACCGCAGAATTAAGGCCCGCATAAATGAGTTGCAGGCAATGATCTCGGACGAAGTAGCCCTTTGGAGGGCTAATGTTTGGGATGCGAAATTCGCAAAATTAAATACAAACACGAATAATCTACGGGGGCTAACAAAACGCCTATTAAATAAAACTGTTCCGGCCTTAACCACGAACACTGGGATAGCTTTCACTCCTAAGGCGAAAGCACAGGCTTTCGCCAATGTGTTGGAAAACACTTTCCAGCCAAATCAGGAACCCAGTGATAGAATTTTCACCCCCAAATTCTACAAGAACTAAATATTAAACAATGGCAGCCCACAGAGTATGAACCTGAATGTACAAAACTGCAATAAATCAAACTTGCCATTCGCCATATGAAGCTAAAAAAGGTACCTGGTGAGGATGGTATACAAGCGAGTGTACTAAAGGAACTCCTTGACTTAGCCCTTGAGCCTTTAGCACTCTGTGTGAATTCAATGCTCAAGTTCGAATATTTTCCTAATAACTGGAAAAATGCGAATGGAATTGTTTTTCATAAACCAGGAAAAGACAAGACACTGCCGCAAAATTATAGACCAATCAGTCTACTCAACACACTTTCAAAGGTAGTTGAATATATTGTATTAAGGCAGAATAATTCTCACCTGGAAAATAATAATTTACTACAAGAGGAGCAATTTGGCTTCCGATCAAAACACTCGACAACATACAGACTTGTACGACTTACGGAATACATTACGAATGCTTTTAACTTCAAAGATTATGTTGTTGCAGTATTCCTTGATATTGAAAAAGCATTTGACCGTGTATATCACGCAGGCTTTATAGTTAATTATACGAAATAAAACTCCTTGATTGCTATGTCAAATTGATAAGCAGCTATTTGGCGCACATAAATTTCACTGTCTCATGCGTGGGTGCATAATCTGGTGCAAAAACTATTTGTGTCGGAGTACCACAAGGCATCATTTTAGGCCCTGTATTATATAATATAAACAAAATGACCTACCGAAACTTGCTGCGATTTGGGTGCAATGCGGACGACAGTTATCTTCAGTCGCGCCCACAATCTCGAACAAGCAACCCAAAGTTTACAAAATGTCCTAAATACTATTCAATATCTTTATACAAAATGGCGAATTAAAATTAATGTCGGCAAAAGTGAAGCTATTGTCTTTACTCGCAGACAAATAGGCCAGGTGAATAATCGCCCCGAATTAACTCTGTATGACGAACAAATCCCCCATAAAGATGCGGTGAAGTACTTAGGCGTCCATAAGGACCGAAAGTTAACTTGGAACGTGCATATAGATGCTAAATGGCCCAGCACCCAAGCCCGGCTATTCACACTCTATCCTATATTTAACCCACGAAGCGTCCTAACTCGAAACAAGGCTGTATTACTGTATGCGATGCTAATACATCCAATTATAACTTATGCTGCGCCCATCTCGGCACATGCATCTAAAATGCACACAAGGCGCCTCCAAATAATTCAAAATAAATGTCTGCGAATAGCAGCAGATGCACCCCGATACTGCCCTATTGCTGACTTGCATCGCGAATTAAAAATTGAAAAACTGAATGAGCACTTCGTAAAATTAGCACACCAATTTTACACTGATTGTGCAAACAGTGCAAATGCGAAAATATCCAGCCTTAGGGATTATTACCCCGAGGAAACTCAAGGATATAAGCCGCCGGAAAGCATTTTGGCACACAGGCCGCCATAACTCCCCTAATCAACCAAGTTGGCCATCAGCCATGCATGATAATCCTCACACTTATATTAATTACTGAATATAGTAAATATTAAATTGAAGCGAAGAAATGTGTGATCGCAGAACAAGGCAAAACATACGCCATATATATATATATGTGTGTGTGTGTGTGTGTACGCGTGTGTGTGTGTGTGTGTGTGATGCAACACCGCTCTTATCAGACAGCTCTTTGTATAAATTGTCCGTCGCCACTGCCAATTCCAAGGCGGTCTCTGGGCAGTTTACCAGCAATAACTCAGGAGGCTGTGGCGTTGTGTGCTCTCTGCAGCAGCTGGTGGGGGTTGTGAAGTGGCACACTCACACTAACCCACACAACAGTTAGTACACACAAAATATATTTCCACATAAATTGCTGCACGCGAAATAACGCCGTAGGTAATGTCATTTCATTGCACCGCCCCACCACACCCTTTCCTCTTCCTAATTACTCCTATTTTTATGCTTGGAAACAAACACTTTTTTCTACTTCCAGAGAGATGACTGGCATCTGAGGCGCAGTTCTGTCCCCCGCCTCCAGGGCCGTGCTACTGCGGTACGACCCTGAATACATTCCAGCAGCGGCTCGACCAACTTCATATCACCCTCATTAACCTCTCAAAATCTATCTTCGTGAACTAACAAACACCCAACTTTCTCCAGCCCTAAGCCAATAAAAGGAATTATTTTTATCCTCCGCGACTGTCGCATAGTTTTTCCCATGCCCTCTCCGCTTTGTCTGGTTTTCTATGCCCCTTACTAGACCCTTCTTATGTCGGGGTGTGTCCATGGCTACAATTGCGGCCATGGCACCAAACAACCCTGCTCAGCCGCAATGCATGCGCCCTAAGGCGTAAAGGGTTTGCCCTGAGACGCATCCCATTCTCCAACCGTTTTAGCTACTAACATGCATGCCGGAGGGCACACAGAACTGTTAAGGTGCTCACGCTGGCGTAGCGGGATTTGGGGTCTCACCAGAAAAAAAAAATTAGCCCTGAGACGCACTAAAATCCCGTCGTGCCTTTGGGCTTCCATTCCACCAACACTTACATTAAGGTAGATTAGAAAAAAATAGATGACTCATCTTCATTATTCACCGTGCTAGCCACTGAGGAACTAATCTGTCTGCACCTTAAGCCTTCGCTTACACTTCACCACGCTTGCTGCCGAAGTCCAACCTAGCACCTCGCTATTCCTTTCCTCTTCGCCACACTTTTAGTGCCAGAAGTGATGCCTAATCCTGTTCCCTTCCACACCTTGCTTAGTAATCCAAGCACCGTGCTGAAGAAGTCAATGCCAAGTCGTCTATACGCTAGACACTGCGGCCCCTTCTGGGCAAAAATGTTTTAGGGAATTTAATCCTATTTATCTAGTTGTTTTCACAGCGCTCGACTACCCCAAGCCCATCGTAGCTCAGGACCAGGTCTCCTCAACCTGAATTTGCGTAGGCTTAGCTCCCACAAGCTCTTACCAAACGTAGGAGGTTGTGCATCACTACATGTTTGCTTCCAATCACATGGAATAAACAGTGTGTTTTAACCGATCCCTGGGTACCACGTTCTTGTAGACTTAGCATAACCAGTTTTCGTCGTTATTTATTATAAACCTGGTGTGGCAATGAATTTAAAGTTAATATGTAGGGAAGTGATAACACGGCCACTTTTTTACAAGGCAAGGCTCGGATAAGTGTGAAAGTTATTTCAAAATTCGAAAATTAATTTTTGTTCATACATTTTTAGTGTTAAAAAAACATTTATCTTTAGTTCTTACAAGTTGTTATAATAAATTATAGATAACTGTGTTAACTACGTCAAATAATTTTTCATTCCTTTCTTAAAACGTCTGTAATTGATAAACAGTAACACTTTCATCGTCATGCGCTTTGCACCTACAACTCCTAATGCGTTGATCATTGTAAAAATATGCGCCTACATTCCAGCAAAGCTTCAGGATATTTTTTTCCTTCAAAATGCTTGTTCAGAATCTTATCAGTTGGCTAGTTGTAACGGATGAAAATAATTACGCCTGTCGGAATGTGTGAAGCATCGAGCCGAGTGGAGTATGCTTGTACACATAAGTGCATTCCTAGATTCGGACACAGTCTTAATTACACTTTAATCGAAATACCTATATTAGTAGGCAGGGATTAAAATATGTTTCCCAAGACTTTTGTTAGTTTTGCAAATGAAGATATATTTGTCATTTCAACACGTAGAGCACTACGAAGGGTTTTATTGACGAGCGCGTAAAGGACGGGGATTTGGAAAGAAAGTGTCTAGTGTACATGTGTGTGTGTGTTAATGGCGTATCTTTTCAAGGAAGCAGATAAATTCGAAATGACCGTCGTCTATTAAGTATCGTGTGCCTCAGTAACGGCGTGTTAATCCTACAGTCCGCGCGCCACGTCTAGGCAGATGCACGCCATAACGCACTGAGGGGTTCGTCCGCGCTAGACGTGACGCGCGACTATACGTACTTTCATCGCATACATTTCTACAGCATATATCATTCCTTTAATGGCTACACGTCTATTCGCGTGGAAGTTAACAATCGCAATACGTGTTTGAAAGCGAGTGGATGTGGTCATTTATCAACGTTTGTGACTAATATTCTGGAAACAAAGTTTTTTTTTTCCCAACCTTATTACGGGAATATGCCTCGAGAATTTTACTGGTACAATGAATAGTCTCGGTGCAATAAAGGCAATAATGATTTGTGTAGGCTGTTTGCTGTTAATTGATCGCTTTTAAGTCAATCTTAAGATTTACTTCTCTACCCATTTTGTTTCTTACCGTCATATGTTAAACTAACACTACCATGGACCCTATCACTTTATTCACGCACAGGTAGGAGGAAACTGTGATATTGTTAGGTAGGTAAATATATTTATAATTTCCTTATTCTTATATGCAAGGTCTATATTAAAAAACATAATTTTTAAAAAATTTTAATTTTGCACTTTTAATATGGCGTAAGCTTGAAAAAATTGAACTATTTTTTCTACATCACTGCCAACTAAGTGGAGACATGCCAGCCAAGTATGTCCGTTAAAATAGGCCTACTTGTATGCAGTTAGTGGCAAGAGACTTTTTCAAATATTTAGTTTGCAATTGGCGAGTCAACCACGAACCAGATATGCCGTGACTGTTAGTGCTTTTGAAATAAGTGTGAAAGTAGACGTTATCGTCCCTTCCGACTCACGCAAACTCGCCGTGATTGAGGCGGGGTCTTTTTTCGTTCCACTCGTGGCTGACAAAACTGACCTCTCTCTGCACATCGCGCAACCGCGTCGCGTAGCGAGTGTTTGCCTGAAGCCCGTGCCCCGGGGTCGCTCTGTTGACCGACCCGTGCGCTGGGATGGTATCCACGCTTGGAGAGGGGCGAGGAGTAGAATGGGCGGACCTACAACTCCCCCGCGCCAGAGAGGGGGAGCATTCGCCTAGTGTTTGACGAAGGGGCGGTGCCTACCTCGGCATCTGTAAACAGTTGGCCCCACTGGCCGGCTGGTTCGAAACCGAGAATTGAAACCGCAAACCAGCCGTCGAACCACGCTACACCGATTTCTAGGCACAAAAAATAAAGATAGCTCGGTGGTGTTATTCGCTCCTCTTGGCCTCGTTACAAGAGCCCTGCCTTTTAAGGCTGTTCACGGTGAAATGAGCACTTTTGAAAGCCCTGCTTAAGATCTACATGTATGAACGTTGTGTATTCTTCCGCCTTACATAGAATTAAAATTGCCATGGGTTTCATCACACTATTCGTGCGACGGTCAAGTGAAACTGGGAAATTATTAGAAAAATACATATTTCAAAATCTGGTATTTTTTTTACGCTTTTATACATAAAAAAAAAACACACACAAAGCGAAAGAAATTATTCAAGTAATCACTAACACTTAATTCGCCGTTAAGGTATGGAACTATTTTCCATCCATCGTTACCAATTTTGCAAGGCCTATAGGACTATCACTCAGTGCGCCCATTAATATATACTATCGAGGGCAGTGAATTTTTTCTAAGGTTGATTTCAAAAGTGCTCACTTTATCGTGAACAACCTTTACCTTCTTAGATTTAAAGAACGTGAATTCCGAGAATTAATTTAGCAGCAGCTCTGTCCTTGACATACTCGAAACGCACATACTAGGCAGTTATTTACTACTACTACATCGAGTTATCTCGTTGAGTTCAATATACGTAACAAGATATAAATAAGAATAACATCAAACTCAAATATAACACAAATATGAACCCTGTCTTTGTTATTGTGCATAGTTTACATAGGCCTAATACTATTGACAACAAATCACATAGTATTCATTTCTAAATGACCGCAGAAATAAACTCTCCTATAATATAGTTATGTGAAAAAGTTTCGCGTGTAGATACATTTTATTAAATGTTTGATCGAAAATGAAAGTTTTTCTTTTTGTGAATGACCCGTTTTACTTACGGTGACTTGGAGTGTGCTAGGTAATCAGTTTTATCGTTGTTCCGCAATGACCAAGGAATTAAACTGTCGTTAATTGTTACTCAGTAAGTTATGTGTGAGATGCATACTAAAGTGATAAATGTTTAATGATTTGTGTTGCTAAAATTCGAGTATTTATTTTTGGTGTGAAGTGAATTCTTTATATTTAAAACTTATGTATTTATTATGTTATGTTGGTACGTATGAATCTATATGTGCTTTGCTAACCCTCTAGGTTAGAAGACTGCATAATCTCCTGCCCTCCGAATGTACGTCTTATTTTGTGAATGAGCGATCACAAGCAAGCAGGATAGAATAATTAATTCTATTGGAGCTGCTCGTGAATGTAGATGCACTGTTTATCTGAAACATGGATGCCAGCAGACTGCTACAAGTGGAGCTTGCTGACACATACGAGGTTCACGCCTGTCGTTCCCATCTATCCATAAGAACGCAGGTAGCACGAAAGCTTGCGACAAGCTTGTCATTTTACTTGAATTTGCCTTTCATATCATGTATGATTTCAAGCGTGATTCAAGTCAATTTTCTCATGAATGGCTCATACTTGCTAATGGCAAGCTTATAAATGGTTTCAACTAAACTTGTAGGTTGACAAGGCAATATCGCAGCAAGTTTTAATAATCAAGATTGCTGCAAGCTTGACCTGTGAACACTAGTTAGCTTGATAGATTCAAAATCGTTGACTTTCATAGCAAGCTTGATTCGAGCATACCGGCTTGTCACGGCAAGCTTGATTCAAGCTATACTCAAGCTGACTAGTCAATTGGAGAATGTATGAGATGGGGATGGAGCTGCGGTGGAAGGAAAGAGGAGGAGGAGGAAACAAGGGTTCCCCGAGTACAACTCCACACCACGGAGGTATCACATACACTTCACTTTAGAGCTCCTGTTTGGAATGGAAATTCCCCGCCTGCCGAAGTGTGTGATCGAACAGGGGATTCCTGCGGTAGTAGGCGAGTGACTAACCGAGCGGACCGCGAGTCCTCTTGTGCGTTAATATTAACCTTTACCAGACCGACAATGTCATATGGCAACATTTTATTTACTGCAAAGTATCTCCTTGAAAGATTCCCGCAGTTGTCAAGTGGCATTGTAGAACGACCGCACGTATTGTTTACCACGTGTTTTCTTAGCAGCATTAACTCAAAGTTTTATCCTATGGCTTTTACATTCATATTACTGTATAATGATGTTATATAAAACCCTGCGATAGATGGCACCACTAGAAGTTTGCTACTTAAAAAATTAAAATATTATTAATTTTTGCAAAAAAATTTGTGGTATTTTAAAGATATTAAATAGAAGTTTGTGTACGAACAATTTTGGTTTCCTTTCTTCAGTGGTGCGATCAGGAGAGAGTTGAAGCAAAGAAGAATACAAAAGGAAGGAGAAGAATGGCTGGTTCCTCGACGCCTGCTATGACTACAAAGTGCAGTGAAGGAAGAGTAGTTAGCGCCACAATAGGATCTTTTAGCACCTGTCCCGACACTGTCCGCTGTGAATATTCTAACATTCCCTTCTTTTTCAAAGCTCCTTTCCTTGTACACATCCTCAAGAGTATATAGTGGGCCACGTCCTAAAAAACCACGCTTGTAAACAAAGCTGAAAGTTTCCTTTGTTTAAATTTAAGGGGGGTGGGGCTCCAAACAAAGTTAGAAAATTCCTTTGTTTCGAAATTTAAAAAAATACTTTGACTTTATTAGTGTTACGCCTCCTCCGGCGCTGTCAGTCTTGACTATTTCAACCAAGGACATTCAGTTTATTTACTTGCTGACGTGCTTGATTGTCTGTGAATATACAAGTACGTACAACTAACTGATTACACGGATTTAGTTTTGAAACACAACTCCGTACCAAACATTTGTCAATTTATTCAATTTGATCACGGACGTCAAATAACGCACCTATTGTGTAAACAGATCATCCGTCCTTTAAAAGATACACGGGCGCGAAAAATGATGAGTAAACCAGATCCTCTAGCCATAATACGCAATTCCTTCTTTATATGACAAATGTTATTGGTGGATGTGCACATTAATGTAGCGATAACGACGAACCGGTTGTGGGTTGTAAAATGGTTGTACAATGGTTGTACTTACCCACGGCATGGCTCCATTTGTACCCACCAATTCGTTACTCAGTAAGTTATAGGCCATTACTTTAATCATAGATCCCGTTAAATTTTACCTATTTACCGAAGGAAAGATAGGCTTATGTTTGTGGATGTGTGTCCGTGTATGTTCACTGATGTTCGCCAAATTAATAGCACTGTGGTACTAAAAAAGGATACGTGGCGTTTACTTTATATTATTCTGGAAGCCTGTTTTCAAAGAGCTGACTATGTAAACATTTAGGTGCTATGTTTTATTTCCCAGAAACCGTTTAACTGATTTGAATTAAATTCGTTAATTCAACAGAACATTATCAGGATAAAATGTACTAGCCCACGCCCTTACTTCTCTTTATTCCAAAATTACTGCCACATAAATATTTGGTTTATAATGTCATATCTGCTGAACCATTATACTCGTTCCAAGGATAATCCGTACACTTTCTGTACTTATTGCGGGGAATTTATAGGATGGTCCGCCTAACGTGAACACCCTAAAATTTCTGGAACGGCTGCATATCACAAAAAGCTGTTTTCTCCAAATGAAAATTACGTATGGGGGCAATTAATTAACTGCAAAGTGACTATTCGTAACACGCGTATGGACAGAAATAATTAAACCACGTATAATTTCCCCCTGGAACATACATTTATTTCAACGACGTCTGAAAGTACGTGCAAAGAGGAATTCAGTGATATAGCATATACGATGGAAAGTGACACAGAAACGCCAGGAAACAATGTGCAAACATTACGTTAAGTGGATCGGTAGTTGGACAAAGGAGAGCACCGCAACGGAAGGAAGGCGGGCAATGTGAGTGCAAGTCTGACAACAATACATTACATTATATTCAGATATCAACAATTCAGGATATTTGTTTCCTAGTCATTAACTGTACTGAGTAACGACTGCGTACAGATGCACAAAAATAGAGCAAACCAACCTAAGTAGAAATAGAATCGCATCCCCATGCATAGTGTTACGTTAAGCCCTATTAGCATTCGATTTACTAGTTCTTATCTGAAGTAGGAGGAAGTTAGCGCAGAGGAATTACTCAGTATTAAACTACCATGTCTATATAATAGAAATTGTTGACAGAACAACGTTTACATTGTGCTTTACATTATGTTCTACATTCAGTACTTTGGGGGAGCATGACGTTAGTTAGTTATTATTATTTAGATGTATTATTACTAATTAGAGTTTAGTTATTTAAGCCACGCGTGAATCTCTATACAAAGTTTGTATTGAACAAGTTGGAACGTCGTCACCTTAATGTTGCCGAAGGCTGATCATCGTTGCGGTTACGGCGGTCGATACACTCGGCTCGCTGTGGTAAGACGTCACTCGCTGGCTTCGCCGGCCTTAAATTACCAAGCGTGTTTCCTAAACACGGTGCGTATTATTAAAACGCCCGCTGCTCGTGGCCTGCTTCGTCGTGGCTCTATGATTCCGTTTCATTAGTACAAACTTGCACGGTTACGGTTGAAACGCTTCACGTTAGGTCTCTTAACAGAACGTGCTCGATATGTTTACCATCGACAGCAACACACATCTGTAGACGCACATGTAGCGAGCGATGAGCGGCCTGAAGTGTTTCTGGTGTAATGTCTCTGCAAGCTGCCACAATGCGTCCTTGCATGTCTTTTGGGCTCGTTAGAACCGTGTTGTACGCCCTATCTTCCAGTGTTCCACGCAGGAAAAAAAAATCGAGATGTATGAGGTCGGGTGAGCGAGCTGGCCATCTTACAACACCACCACGCCCTGGCCACAGGTTTGGAAACGTTTCATTTTACATTTACCTCGCCACCAAAGCAAAATGCGCAGGACAACCCTTATGCTGAAACCATATATCATGACGTATGTTGATTGGCATGTCTCCCAGAAGTGCTGGTAAGGCCTTTCTGAGGAAATGGGCGTACGTACAGCCGATCTTTGTCCCTTAAATTAAGTATGGCTCTATGACGTAGTCTCCAACGTTTCCAAACCACACGTTCACTTTCCACTGTCGCCAGTGCTCCACACGGGATAGTCAATTTGCGGCAAATTACTTGTCCCCGTACGTAATTTCACTTAGGGAAAACCGCATTTCGTGATCTGCAACCGTTCCGAAAATGTTGAGGGTATCGACGTTAGGCAGATCGTATATGCTAATTTACAACATATTCTTTATGATACCTTCGAAGGTAGCGTTACTTACTAATCCTACGTTATATATGTTGCCAAAATTTACATACACATAAGCAAATAGCACGTTTTTTGTAAACAGCATAATTTAGTATATCAGACACCAATTTTTAAAATAACTGCATGTAAATATCTTTGGTTGGTTTACCATAGTGCCTGAACCACTTAGTCAGTTTCAGTTAAACTTTGTGAGCCTATATTTGTAGTGCATATTGCGAGCGTTTGATATAGGACCTACTACTTCAAAGCCCTCCTTTTTCGCAAATTTTCAAGATAGCTACACCAGAAAAATAAATTCTTACACAATCTCTCAAATTCGCCTATTTTAATTTTGATTTATGTTTTATGTTAGACTTCCACCTCTACTGAATAGTTATACTTATTTTAAAGACATTTTGTATGGGGTTTGTATCTGCATAACCGTAACATTCATTTGCAAATATTTTTTTGCTCGACACTTCCTAAGATTGTGCCAAAAATCATAATTCAGAAACTACTAACATTTTTCTCGAAATGTTAACATATTCATTTACCTTCAATTACTGATAGCAGCATGGGTATTTTTAAATTAATTAGCTATTTATTTTTTAAACTGCTGCCTCGGTACAATTTGTTATTGTCATTGTATCTACGAGACAAAGCTATTTAAATCAAACATGGCCTGCTGACAGTTTTTATTGTGTGCATTAAATACACAAACTGATTACTTCTTTAGTATGACGTGTTAATAATTCCACCCGAAATTAAAACTGAATGCTGTAGCTCAATAACTTTACAGACAATTCCCACCATGCAAAAATGCGATGTAAGGTTGTTATAAAATTTAATTTATTTCAGTACACCAAGACTGTGTTGAGTTCAGTTGAACCAGAGATATGGCAATCAATCCTAAATCAATAACACTGCGGCTTTGATCATGAATTTTGAAAGAGACTCGGGAAAATTGTAGGCACTTCAGGACAGAACCATATAAGTACCAGCCATGGAAGACGACATTGCACGCAACGACCCAAGTAAGGACTGCCTAAAACGAGAAAAGGAAGAAGTGTAACGAGCATACTGCCCATAAAAAGTATTGCACTACCTGTAACTGGTTGCTATACATGAAGATTGTTCGCTGGGACATACAGTCGGCGCATTACAAGAAGACATTTGTCACGCTTGGCGTGGTATTCTGTAAAGGCGGTGTGAATTTCATCCCATACTTTCCCTTGAACTATGATCAACCTACTAGCTCAGAAATCCTGCTGGTGCAAAACTTTTTTTGAGTAGTGCGTATCTCCCATCATAAGACAGATTTGTTGAAACTGGGAAATACAGTATGTAAGATAGAGATGTTGAAACCCAGATGTAATTTTTCTACAAGATGGTGCACAGCCTCATTGTGGTTCGGAAGTTCGTGCCTATCTTGCTACGACTTTCCTGGACGATGGATTGGTCGTGATGGTCCGACAGCTTTGCTACCACGCTCCTGTGATGTTGGCTAATGTATGGGCAGAAACAAAAATATCGACCATATGTGCTACGTACTACCAAGGACCCTCACGGGCAGACTTGCTGATGTGTTGTCCTGTTGCAGCAAAAATCTTGGTTAGTTTGTCAACATTTTGGCCACGGTTTCACATATCTATCTTACATACAGCGGATATAAATGAAGTTTGTAATTAGGGAAAGACTTCGTACATCCCGTATAATTATCCGAAAGAAAATAGAAGTTCGAGTAGACCAGTGAAAAAATGGAGTAATACTTGGGATTTGCAAGCTAGAAATCAAGGGTACGAAATAAGTTCCCAAGCGGATAACCTCTGGCGACAGATCTCTGCGTCTAAAGTGTAATTGGCCGCTGCACAGAACACCAAGGCATACGGAAGCGAAACTCCTCGTAAGTCGCGGACTCTGTGACCGTACCACGGAGAAGATAAGCATACAGAGGCAAAATGGCGAAGCTGTTTCTTTTATGTTACCGTAACCATTCTCTGATTGGCTGCGCGAGGTTCTGGAAACGGCCGTGGTGCTTGATTAGCTACTGCATGATGCTAAAAGTTCCCTATTTACGGGTCTGCAGGCTGGAGAATATGTTAGCAGGCGCTAATTGGCGGACCGCGTTCTAACAAGTGACACCATTTTGCTGGCAAGTGATACGGCTAGAGCTAGAAGTGTAAGTGGCGGTCTCACCTCGGTATTCTTAAGGGACCCGCCTACCTGAGGCTAGTTTCTACGTCTGGGGCCGAGAGGCACAAAAGCGATAAGGGCTACAATGACACTACACTACACATAAGGGCTACACTACACTGCGCCATCGCCACTAAGCGCAAAACTCTGAACTCGCGTGCATTGTTCTCGTCAAGCTGCGTCTACCTATAGGACTTTAAGCGGTCACCCTATCATTTTATTGGCGAAAAGTCTGTAGTGAGGTTATATGTAGATATCCTTTAGCAGTTTTGAATGTATCTTACACGTGTATTTTGAGATTCAGCACTATGAAAAAAAAAATACCTTCTCCACTTATGTTATAATGCGCTAAAATGGTGTTCTAACGAGCGTGACGTCTTGAAAGCACTCAACACGCCTCATCTGAAGTGTGTGCTCTTTTCGTAGATCAACACATAGGACGCACGTTTAATGTTTTCGTGAGTAAACGTATATTTCAAACACACAGCGACGCAATTCAAGCGCCGGAGAGGCGGGCCGCTTCAGGACTTAGTGCCCGTAGCCCGACTACATTCATTTGTCGCGGGATCTCTGCCAATCGGCGCCCAGAGACGAACCTTCTGGATGACAGTCGACCTGCTTGGAAGCCGCGCACATCTTGGCGGGACCACGCAGACACGAGGCCCGTCGCACAGTAATCTGAGAATTGGTGCACTTACAACGAGAAAACCGCCATGTCATGTCGCCGCATTTGTGTGGCTATCAGTCCTCTTTTCTCTCACCGCCGCAACCCGGAGGGTCTCCATCTCCACTCCACTTCTCTATCGGCACTGAAAACCCCGGCTGATATAGCCGTCCCCATACGATTCATAATTTCTGCTATAGGCTATTCACTTTAAGGTGAGCACTTTTGAAAGCCTTCTCATTTGTAATAATAGTCAATAAGTATAATTTATTTTAGCTAACGTTAACTTTAGACTGCAGTGGTATATACACACATTATGTTTATTACTTAAATGGCAATATTTATTTTAAAATGTTGTTAAAGGATAAAACATGACCGAAAGGAAAAGTAATTAGGGCTTCAAAAGTGCTCACGTTACTGTGAACAGCCTATACCTTCTGTTACACCCATGGGCACAACAGAAGACGTACGTTTCTACGGTAGACGAGAAAAAATAGCCTAATGCGTCAGTTCACACCCACCTGTTACCGAAACTGCTAACAGAAAATTGTAAATGGCAGGCAAAACAACTCGCAAATGGCAGACCAGCGCGTAGTTGGCACAGGTACAAATGCAATCAAATATTATCTGTAGTCCCTTTGTGGCGCATCTAAAAATTACGAAGATTTTTTTATTATTGAAGACTGTATTTATTTATGTTCCTGAGTACGAGTACTATTAACGGGTGAAAAATAATATGAGTAACGGTACTACTTAACGTATTCTGTACGATGGACATTTACGCCGTTCATTAAAACATAAACACGTTATTTAAATATTTTGCTCCTACAAGCATAATGATCAATTTTGAGAATTCCGTAATTATACAAGCTTTTGCTATTAGAAGGCCAAAAGAATACAGTTATTACAATATTTGAACTAAGGCGTTTATGCGTGTCTATTAAAAGTAATTATGCGACACAGCATAAATTATCTACTTTAAAACCAAATATATTTGATTAGCAATCAACCACAACCAGTAGACAGCACTATATAATTTCTTGTGTATTACTGCTTTCTTATAAGTGGATTTTTAAAATAAATTATATCTAACAAGAACAGAACTTATAAACAGCAATAATATATCACATAAAATAACTTAAAAGATTTCGTTACACGACGGAGAATTGAAATCTATAACCTGCAACTCTTAAAGCTTAACCTCATATTAGCCCACTGAGCTACGCAAACATTTATTAACAGATATTCTAATAGGACGTATACAGATAGAAATATCTACAGCAACCAAACACTCATTTTTTAAAGTTGTGTTATTGTTTTATTATGACCGCGTGAGTTATTTCAAATGTTTACCGGTACATACGCTTACATTAAGTTTTATTTTGTATGAAAATATGTTGTACATATCTCTTAATCATTTCATAAACGGAAGTAAACGGCGTTAGGTAATTACTCGGGTGTCTGCCATTTTGTCTGTTGCAGCTTTGTGGGTATAGCAAAAATTTTGAACATATATGACAACTGTTACATCTGGAGCCAGACCCCTCCTGCTCGGTGAAGGGGGAGAGGAATCTGCATTGTAACATACACGGGAACAAAAACACTAGAAGAAAATGGTATGAAAACTGCTACGGAAATGGGCATCGTGTAGAGCCGGATTTAGTGAAAAACCCAAATATCTCGCCTGCTTCTGTGCTTCTGAGTGTTTGCCTGTTAAATTTTTAACGTGTGTAATTTTGTGCAATGCCGCCCCATTCGGCTATCCCAGCCATGGTTTGTTATACTGTGTTCGTCGGCCTGCAAGGCCCTGGCATGGAGTACTTAAAGGTTGATACAGACGAACATATGTTGTGAACATGAAGGGGATCGCCCTCTTGTATTCAAGTATCATGTACAAACGTACACACAGTAGAAGTAGGTTCTTGAATGTTGTTGTATACCAGTCACTCATTTTCTCCACAACACACAAGGATTTACAAACCTAATAACTCACTAATACTGACTTAAATATGTTTTACACTCTCAAATTAAAAATAACAACATAAAAGTGTACGGGAACTACATAAAAGTATAAAACCCAAATGTAAACAAACTACTTTCACAAGAAGGTGAACGGAAAATAGAACAGTCTGTAAATGATTCTAGCTAGAACGCAAGCCCTTGCGTTCAAGATACTTGCAAACAAGTTAGCCAATCACACGATGCAAATTAACTTGAACCAGAAAGGCGCACACCTTGTACAAGCTAGTGAACTGTGTGTAACGGGCTTAAGAATACAGCGCTAGGTGAAACTGCTGCCTCTTACACCACGAACATCATCCGCACACGCCAGCAAAAATGATGGTGCCGCGGTAGTGCGATGGTCAGACTACTCGCCTCCCACCTACGCGAACCGGGCGCCATTCCCGGCTGGCTCGCTCCTGGATTTTCGCACGCGGGAATCGCGCCGGACGATACCGCCGGTTGGCGGGTTCTCTCGGGGATCTCCCGTTTTCCCCACTCCTTGAATTCGCACTCACCTCGTTTCACCCTCATCGGCTCTCAAGACCTTGATGTTAAGAGCCGTCCAAAGTTCTCCACCCATGCCCACAAAATGGCGGTTGGTAATCTACTCGCCGGCTGGCAGCCCGGCCAATAGGGAAACTTTTCGCAACATGCAGTAACCAATTAGAGAATTGTTATTTCCACATCAAAGGAACCGCCGCGTAATTTCGTCTCTGTGTAGTTATTTACTCTGTGTGGTGAAGCGCGAGTAGTGTGCAACATGTAGGAAACGCGACGCCGTGTGTCGACACGCGGAGGTGAGAGGCGACGCGGCAGGACGTCTGGTAAACACGCCCCGAGTGTTTAAAAAAGAACCCCGGCGCGCGCAGACGTCGTCGGACGGCGCGGATCGCGCAGTCATCTCGCCAACAGTGTTTGGGCTCGCCGCGCCTGAGGAAGGCCTTTACTTCGCGACCCGCATGTTTGTTTGCGTAGTCGCAAGTCGTGTAGTGCAGACCGGTTCCTCCGCCACCACTCGCGCGCACAGTTACTCTTCACGCCGCGCTCTCCCTCCTCGGTTACGTCTGCGTCAACCCGACGAGAAAGGGCCCAAATCTTACCCCATCACCCTTCCGGGAATGTCTCCAGCTCGTATGAATATGCACTCTGTTCCCGCCCCAGGCGGCAGGTTGCTGGCGAGCCAGGTACATATATTGTTGAGGAGCGAGGAGGTGGGGGGTGCAGCACAAATCACAATTTCCGCCCCGGGCGAAGGATAGCCTAGATCCGTCCTGGGTGGACAACATGGGTGATAGTAGGAGGCTGACTCCCTACCCGTGAGACAGACCTGTTGCTTCGGCCATTACCGGCATCGGCAGACACGTTAGATCAAAAAAATACGTCAGTTTTTTAAAAATGAAAATATGGAACTTCTCACGCTAATAAGAGCATTTCGTAATAAACTTTGGAAAGGGTTCCACATGCAAAGAACCTTCATCTGGTACTTGACAGTGGCTTCTTCGGAACGGTGTCATCAAACATACGCGCTATCTGCGGTGTGTCAAGTGGAGGGTGAAGAGAATGAGCACAGTGGCTAGCGTAGGTTATTTTACTTCCGGCATTGTAATGTCAATGGCTAATGAAATTCCGCAATGAGTATCTAAGTGCCCGGACACAGTTGACAAAATTACACATACATACTTAAAGGCTGTTTACGGTAAAGTGAGTACATCTTAAATCAATTGTTGAACAATGTCATACTGCCCATATGCTACGGCACACATTGGAATGCAGTCTCTCTCTCTCTCTCTCTCTCTCTCTCTCTCTCTCTCTCTCTCTCTCTCTCTCTGTCACACACACACACACACACACACACACTGGCAGGGAATTAATAAAAATAACAGTAACATTAAAAATACTTTCGAAACCAAACTTTATTTATAAATACACTAAAAAAGAAAAATAATTATTGTAGTTACAGAATCTGTAGAGCTTGTAAGACGTGGTCGAAAAGCCGTAGTAAACTTCACTTCAAATTATTATTTTTGTATCAATTTATATTTATTATATAAAAGCTTGGCGCAATATACATCGTATATCTCATTTCCATAAGCGTAGTAAGCACACATCTTGAGCAAGAATCTTAACTTCTCAGAATACAGAATGTATACCTCATTTGAGTAATCGTAGTTAGCACATATCTTGTGAGAGGCTATCAACTATTCGCACTATGCAACGTATAACTCATTTGTGCACGTGTAGTAACAATATATCTTGCGTAACGCTCTTAACTATTAGCGCCAAGCTTTTATATACTAAATAAAAAACGATATAAACTTAATATACTGTAGTAAAATTTATAATGGCTTTCCGGCCACATCTTTCAAGTTCTACGAATTCTGTATTTACTATAATTATTTTTATCTTTTTAGTGTATTTATAAATAAAAGTTTGGTTTTAAAATGTTTTTATAGTTAATTTATTTTTAAATTTATACTCTCAGCATTTTTTTTTGCTATTACCACATATGTATACTATTTATACATTTATTTATACATTTGTGAAACTAAAAATGTGCAGTTAAACACTGGTGGCACCTTCCAAACTTTGGGCTGCAACCTGACGAACAGTAATGCGCTGCAGGCAGACTGCACGCCAATTCAGTACATAGATGTAAGTGAGTGAAGAGATTTTGGCGGCTCTTAAGAGAGAGGTTTTGAGAATCGGTTAGGGTGATTTGAATTGAATATGGAGTGGCGCCGGAATGAAGGGGCTGGGGAAACAGGAGATCCGCGAGAAAAACCTGCCAACCAACGGCATCGTCCGGCACGAATCCCACTTGCAAAAATCCGGTAGCCCGGCCGGAGATTGAACCCAATTCGCCTTGGTGAGAGGCGAGCGTGCTAATCGCTCAACCACCGTGGCCCCGCATAGATGTCGGACAGACACCGTATATACAAACAATGCAAGTTAAATAAAATATTGTAAAAATTGCTGGCCAGTGAGGTTAGCGGAGTGGAAAGATCCACTGTAAAAAAAAATCCTTAATTTTACGGAAGATTGGTGGTAAAAATTTATCCAGAAGTGTCCGTAACCTCTCCGTAAAATTACGGACACATTGATTTTTACAAACGGACTTTCCGTAAATTTCACGGAATCTCTCCGTTAATTTTCAAGTTAGTTTTCTGTATTTTCCGTTTAAAATAAAAATAGATAATTAGAATGTCTTTAATATTCGTTATGTGGGTGTTCTACAGTGTATAAAAATATTTAAAAAAGTTAAAATATTTTGTACTGAAGACAGGTTTGAACCCGAGAAAAAAAATTGCTAGTTCACGACTCCAACCATTTTTTATAACCTTCATTTGACTTTGTTGTGACATTTTTTATGTTGACGAAGCTCTAGTGAGACCGACTTGTTGACGAATTCCCAGCTACAAGTCGGCCACCCTACCCCTGAGCTGTGAGGGCAGGGCCCCCATTCGCCTACAACTCTCTTTTATAAATCGTGGTATAACTTTATATATATATATATATATATAATATATATATATATATATATATATATATATATGTATTCGAAAGGCAAAAGCAAAAATTCTGTTTTTATTAAACTTAGTGTATTTTTAGTTTTGCCAAATGTTACAGACGCCTGATGCTATTTTTTAATGTTTGAAAGAATAGGCCATAGTCGCGTGGATAACCTTAACTGCCACAGAAACGATCATTTTTTTTGTTACAATGGCGGAGAATGCTTCGTGTAGAATCGGCATTGTTCGTCCCCGTAACTCGAAGCCAAGGGGAATAGGGAGACTTTCTGTGTTTTGTATTTACGGACTTAACTCCGTTTTTCGTCATTACGGATTGCCTTTCCGTATATACACTGTACATTTCCATAAAACGTTCCGTAAATATACGGAAATTGTTAACAGTTTTTGGATTGCTCTTAATAACGTCTTGAGAGTCGATTTAGTTGAGGAAATTGAGAAGCGCCGGTATGCAGTAACGGGGAAAATGGATGATCTCTGAGAAAATCCACTGACCAGCGGCATCGTACAGCACTGATTACCACATGCGAGAATCCGGGAAAAACCCCACCGGGAATCGAGTCCAAGTCGCCTTGGTGGGAGGTGACCAGTCTAGCCCCTTCACCACTGCGGCCCCAACCAGAGAAGTTAGTGTTTCTTGTTATAGTCTAAGCATATTAGAGTAGAAATGTTCATACAAATAACACTTGCGTATTCGTAACATTTCCATTGTTTCACTTTGATGGTGTACGAATTGAACTAATCTATAAAACGAGAAACACATGCGGTGCGAACACAAGCACGGTAGCCTTGCTAAGCTGGCAATGTTCGTTTGCTTACATTTCTACTTTTAGCTCCGGATAAATTAATGTCGATGTAGTTGGTAGTGTTTTCTCGTTTTTTATGCAACTAAGACGTTTTTATCATAAGGAATTTGTATAATTTCATTTTTGACTTGTAACGTCACTTAAAACCATTACGTAATTTTCGTGATTACGATGCTTTAGACACCAACAAAAAATAATAACTGTCAGGGGATATACAGTAAGTCAATAGATTGTTTTTCGTAAATAAGTTTTTCACTGCACAACGTAGTAGAAGGTTCAGGGTTGCTGACTGGCTTAACACTCGCACACAGCAATAATAAGAAGTCAAGTTAACTGTTCTTGTTATAGTTATTACGTTTATGGAAATGGTTATCGATATGCGTAATTGCAGTTCCTTTTAGGGTACGAGTTTTTTGTCCCAACTGGTATAGAATCTACTATTCGGTCACTTTCTCTATGACTTTTAACGCAGGTGCACAGTGAATGTCATAGTTTTGGCTAAATCATGGTAGTAATTTCTTTGTGTCACAATTACATATCCGTAATGAAAATAACTTCATAACAGCGTATATGCAGAAATAAGTACTAGGTTTAGTTCTTCTAAGATAAGGAAATTGTATGGTTATTCTACAATATGTACATTATTATATCGCTATAACTTATCGGCTTTGGTATAGCTGAAAACTGGGTCAGTTAAAATCTGACATCTCCGCAATTTTAATAAATTATGTGTAACTGTAAACTATCTGATAAAATTACATATACAACTAAAATCAAGTTTGCAGGAGCCTTGAGATTCCTCAAATGATTATTAGTCAACGAGGCTTTTAGAGAATGTGTTATATGCAAAAATATTTTAAAAATTTTCATGCAGTGTTTGGGTTATATTAACAGCTAATACGAAAGTATGGTGAAATGATATCATGATAGTTGAAGGAAATCAAGATTCTTCCTCATCTCACTATGGCGATGCACGCGAATTACCCAGCTACATTGAATCGGTGATGTATTAAGAGAGCTTCGAAGTTCCAAAAAGTGAGTGATGTACTGTCGCGTCAGTTATTGAGCATTAGGCCCTACTAAATGCCGCATCAAGAGAGAAGTGATATATGAGTAGTAAATAATCAGCCAGTTCTATGTCAGATTTTTAAATGAAGATGAGCGATGTAAAATATCCTGTCTAGAACCGGCGCATTATATATTACTTACGTGTAAGGTAAGAAATAAATTCTGCCTGAAATATAAGCAAACAAATTTCGCTACAGAGGTGTAGTACAGGTGAAGCTAGATATAATAAATAATTATTAGAGACACGAGTATTTCACGAATTCGTTCGGAGGCGAGGTAGACTCCAAACACTTGTTCTTTTCTCCTACTGTTGTGATTGGGCGACAGTTCTTTAGACACGCCCCGTTCAACTGCGAGCCAGTAGAAAGCAGGAAGCAGTAGTGTGAGTGAGTGTTTAACAGTCCTGTACAGATGATTCACTTTATCACAGCAAACAATACGCAAACGATAATGTTTCGAGTGTATAGAGAGCTGTCCAGTCTAGCTTGCTGACAACTCAATCCGCGAAATACTCGGGGCTCTAATAATGATAAATACAAAACATCGACTTTCGTCTTAGCATACTGTAAAATCATGACTTTCAAACACTCCTTGCTTGGTCAATCCGTATTTGTTTTTTAATAACCGAGCAGTGTTTTAGGAATGCTCATGATCAAATGAAAACAGTCAACATAACTTGAAGAAAATGTTTGCTGACTTTGAAATTTTTCGCGTGAATAAAACATGGAAATAGCATTTAGTAATTCGGAGAATTGCTTTCATTAATTATTGAAACACAAGACAATCGAACATTTAGTTTTCAGAGGAAAAGTTGTGCGCAATTCTATCTTCTACATCTTGCACCCTGCACGTGCCACAGTTACCAGAAACTCGCGACGTTAGTAGTGACCCAGAACTTTCGCGGATTCATTTGCTGTCACTAAAAATTCCCAACGCCAGTGGGATTTGTCGGTGGTGAGCAGAAACGTAATTGACACGCCCTGGAGGTGAGTGCACCAATGACAGGCAGCTTGGAAGTACACTGACAGAACCACGTACGGACAGCTTAAGAGGTTAAGCCAACGGGCAGACGTAACTTGCGCAAGTGTATAGAGAACTACAGTAAATCTAGTCTACTACTAGGTAAATGTCTGGGCCTCTGGAAGAGAGCTCTTTAGGCAGCAAGTGAATAGTGCATTTAAAAATTCGATATCTCATTATACAGTATAGGCAACAGAAAAAAAAAATTAAATACAAGTCCGTCAATGACATGAGATTGAATCTACTTATTTAATTAATTATGCATGGGGGTTTATCATAAATGTCTAATATTTAATGAATTTTCTGAACAAAAGATTACGGCAACGGAATTTATATAGGCCTACAAAGTTTTTAGATCGCAGCTTCTTTCCGAACTCGAATAAATTTCGAGGGTTGAGAAGAGGAGAGACAAGCTCTTTGTTAACGTAAGTATATAACCTTTCAAGTACTTATTTTTTACCTTGCAGCGATGAGAAATGCCTCTCGCCGACAACCCTGCCCTGCGCGGGATGCGCCACTAATTTGGGGGATGCGAATTCGCCCCCCACGTGCCGCCTGGCTGACAACGAAGGTCCCTCGCCACGGGGTGGCTGTGGGTAGTGGAGCCCGCGGGGTGTCACCTCAGCCAGCTCGAGTCTGCCCGGGGCAACAACACTGCAACCACCTCCGCAGCAGAGTTGGTACCTGTGCCGCGAGATTCTCATTCACTTTGGCTTCTCGGGAGACCAACTACGGGAGTACCGCTAGCTGGGCGTAGCGATATTCTAGTAGGCTGCTGAATACTACACTTCGTGCTGTGGCAGCTTACACCACGCTAATTGTCGTTTTCACGACGTATATCGGCTCCCAACAAGCGGGAAAGAGTGAATATCACGGCGCAGGTGTCGTAGTCACTGAACGCTTGTAAAACTCTTACAGCTCCTGCCCTCGTCAAGTGCGTCTTTTTCAAAAACAAATAAAACAAAAATACGCCTGTTCCTAAAACCGTGAGTTGAAGTATTCCGTGGTGTACTTCTCTTTTAATTTTTGCTTTGTAACGATTCGGATATATGCCAGGAGACCAACCAAAAGACGGCTTACTTGCTAATATAGATTTACATCAAGAAACGACATACGTGCATGTTTTACCCAGGATTCGATGAAAGTACTTCACGATCTCAAAATGCCTTAAGGCTCTTCAAGTGCACAAAAAATATTATATTCCTAGCATATTTTATATTTTAATAATTTACCTAATTCCTCTCTGAAGCCACATGCTGGGAAATTAAAGTCTAAAGCTAAAATCAAACAAGGTTGCAGAAATTTAATTTTATATATCGTTCCAAACAAATATCACAATCTTCCAGAAGAAATGTGTTTGTCTGCATATCAAAACCACTTCTGATTTCACCAGAGCACAACAAAGAAATATCTAATAAATTTATTGGGCGGTTTGCCCAGTTACTTGTCTTTTCAAATTTAAAGGTAAAACAAAAATTTTAAATGCTATAAATTAAACCCCAATGGCCAGGAGACACTATCGCAATTTTAAAAAAATCGTTCGTAATTTTTTTACTGTACCAAGATACATTTGCAATGAAATCAAGCCTTCACGATTTCTTAAATCATCAAAATAGGTTTCGCAGAAAGTGACATCATGTTACAAAAATATAAAATATATTCTAAATATAAAACAAAAAAAAACAGAAGCTATATAACATGACTACCGCCATGGAGGCAACATTTTGCCTAGGAAAAAAAATTGTACAATATTAGGTTGCCAAATAAAAGTCTTTAACGATACCAGATATCCAAATAAAAAGTTACTAATTTTTCAGAAACAGGCTAGACATAAAATGCTTGGACATAAAAGCTGCCTTCATGGGGGGGGGGGGGGGACAACCGTTTGATAGACACGTCCTAAAGTGCACAGAGCCAAACAACAAAAAGAAGAACACAATCTGTGATGCCTAGTCAGCATACAGCTAAGGCAGCTCTTACTACAAACAAGTTTTACGAGTTGCTGTATCTGTAACTGTTCAGTTTTCATTAACATCTGGACTCTTTAGGCGGGGGATCGAAACAGGGCCGGTCGACAATTGTGTACCTTTGTGTTAAGTGACATGTTATGAGAAAGACTACTTTTGTTCAGTCTCTAGTTCAATCATAAAAGTGATATTGCCATTTCGCACAAAAATAAATTAAACCCCGCTAAAAGTCTCGCACATTTGCACCCTGTTCTGCTCAAACAGCGTTACGGACCTTCTTTAACTTATCAGCATTCATACGGACACAATAGCGTGTCTCTCCAGGAGAATATTTCTGGTAATTTGGGCATTGTTACCAATCGTACACACCTGAGTGACGGTCCTTAATTACCGTGCGCGTCACTATGTAAGTTTGAAATGTATAGTATACCACTGGTAAAATACTGATCTAATGGTCATGGTGTTATCTAATGCTTCCGAATTTATGCCTTCAAAAATTGGTTGTCGCTCACACATTAGAATTAAGGTTAATGTTATTTAAAACGGACAGTTTTCTGTAGATTGATTGGAATTAGAAATGTGGATATCTTGCATCGTAGAAAGAATTGTATTAGGCCGTGTGCGAATTGACGATTTCGTATATTGGCAGTACTTTAGTATTTAGCAATGTTCAATTCAGACGCCGACGATAGTTACGTGTTCAAAGATGGTTGCGATTTAGTGATTTAGTATTTTAGTAGGTTTGGTATAGGTATACTTAAAACTAACTACTAAAATACCAAACACGTCAACATTTTAGTCGACTAATTCTTGTCACGTGACCATTTTGTAATACTAAAAGTGCCAATTTGAACACAGTATTAAACTATGCCACTGATGTTTGAAATACAATAAAGTACAAATAACGAAGTCGGTTTAGCATATTTTTTAAATTGATATATCTTGCATTGTCAGTGTTTTAGCCATAATCCCCTACTTCAGATATTTCTACACATACAAGCCTTGCATATTGAGTAATGAAGGTGGCAGTTACGACAATTTGAGCCAGTATTTAGTAAATGACCAAGTAGAGTTGGCAATTCTCGAACACACCAGGCACGGTAGTAGCTACGACTACTGATGAGCATATACGAGAGACCTCCGCTTATTGTGGTCAATTCGCTTGGTTTGTTTTAATTGTGCGTATCTGTTACCAATGCTTGCAGTCAGAGTAATTTTATGGCGAATCAATGATAGTGAGCTTAGAGGTGTTTTAATATCGAGATGAAACCGCCCTATTTATGATAATATGATATCGGTGGACAGATTGTGAAAATAGGTGATTCTTTACGTAAGTTTAAATTCGTTTTTAATTGTTTCTGAATGATTTTCTACAGTTTGTGGATACTACTTTAGATGATTAGACGTGTTTCTTAGATACATATGGTTCTAGGACTCGTCTTAGTGTAATTAATTTGATTCAAATCGAATGCGTAGTAGTTTTTCTCTATGAGTACATTGAAGACCGCCTACAATATTTTCCTGTGTATGCTCTTCTGTGACTTTATCAAAACACATTATGTTTGGCGGATGGTGGTAGCCGCGTGGTTGATATTGAGTCCAACAGCGGTTAAAATAATGAAGTTGAAAGACCTTCAAGTAATTTGACGTACCATCAGTCAACTGGCACAGATACTAGCGGATAATGAAATCACGAAGACAGGAGTTGTCAGTAACAGCTCGCCAACCACTTACATTGCAATCTGCACTGTGTAGTTGCCAGGGCGTCCAGCGAGCCTAGGCCGCCAGGTTTAGCGCATAACTCAGGGAAAAATTACTAATTCTAAAACTTTTTCTTAATTTAAGCAACACGCCCTTTGACAAGTGTACAATTTATTTTTGCAGTGAAAAGTGTTAAGAGGAAGACGGAAGTCTCCAGAGTAAATTTTAGGCATGAACAATGGGAACGGGCACTTTAAAATTGCGAATCACGTAGTGCGTTCGTGTATTCGTATTCATGTTATAGTTATTTCGCTACTAAAAGGCGAGGCCATATCATGAAAGCATGCGTCCGCGCGCAGCACGACTGCAAGGCTGCACGCCACTTGAATGTCTTCTGCAAAGAGCCGACGAGTCATTTGATGTGCTTGCCATTTTCTCCCGTAATGTCTCACAATAGTTCCAGGAAAATAGTGGTCCCAAAATGTGGCCCTTGTCAATGTACCACATACATTAAGTAAATGTGAAGCTCTTATTTTCCTTCTTTTAATGATTGAGCGTGATAAATCGTTTTTTGAATTTACAGCAAATCCAAATTGGTTTACTGCACCCAACAGTACGAAATGCATGTTGGCAACTAGTGCAATCACAAGGAAATGCGCTATCCCTATTATTTCTTTATGATGCCAGGTAAACACATTGTGTCGTCACAACTATCGAACTTAAAGATGTTTTCTTCGCGACATAAAAATACTACAGCCACACAATCAAGCGCCCTTGCAGATATTTGCAAATGTGTTTGCATTAGGGGTTGTATTAACAGTGTCCCATATCTCTAACAAAATCAAGTATATAATAACGTATACAAAGTAGAAACTGTTACACTAAATTAGTAAATTTTGGTCACTGCTCATTTCTCTACTTTGAACTAGTGGGCCAGTAAGCCAGGCTGTACATACTAAAGTAACACAAGGGAAATCCCATTTAACGTAACTAGTTGACATCGAACTCGCGACATTCGGATTGTTAGCCAAGACATTTTGCTCCGTGGACGAGAGCTATTCAGTTAATAGAAACAAGGGCAATTTTATTTGGTCATCCGTCTCAATTTGTTGGCAATAAATAATTTTCGTTGTAGGTATTTCGCACTTCGAACCAATGTTGGTGACATTATTTTATTGTACTGTATTTATGTATCTGTTTGTGAGCGCAACAAAAGTAATCGGTAATTTAAACTAAAACTATTAATATTTTTAAAAATTATGACATTAATACTAATATCAGCTAATGTTACATGTAGTGAAGTTAGTTCTTCTGCATCTTATTTGGGTTATATAGCTACAGATTTACTCAGCGATCTACATGCCACGCCAGAAACAAGGAAACATAAAATTAAGTAAATGAATATATTTAATTGTAGAAACGTATCCAGGACAGTCTCGAAATAATAAATTACTTACAATAAATATGATTAATTATTATACATGAGAATATTAGTGGAATCTTTAAAAATTCTGTCAAAACGTATTCAGTTGTATTGATTTATTTTCGTTTCACTCAATTATTTATATCATATAAAATAAGTAAATTAAAAAAAGTATAAATAAACTTTCTCAGAAAAGGAATGCAATGTTGACAGTACAAAAATTAAGTACCTCAGAATCCAACAACCGCACCTATTCTCCCCCCCCTCCCCAAACCAAAATTGTGGTCAAAATTATTCCTCAGAAATATTAAATAATGAGTAAATGATTTTCATGTTATATGGGTTGTCGGTTAAGGAGTTTTTCACCCCAGCACGTGGTAGGAGAGGATCGTGTTCAGAGTTACAGTTTATTATTCCGACTCTCTTCAACTGCAGGCACGCGGTGATTCAACTAAAGTGGTCTATACGACGGGGGGTCCCAACCCCTACCTGCAAATAACCTCGTCCCACCCCGTGTAGTATCCGACTGAAAGACCGCCTAGGAGTCTTTGTAGATATACTTGCCTCCCGACATTTATCACCGCTATTTTAGGGGGCCAGTCCTTGGCAGGAGGGTCTGACTAGTAACATAACCTAACACAGTATTACTACATAATTTTCGGCAAAGAAATGTGTGTCCCTGTGTGTAAGCCCCGGGAGATGGGTAGGGAAGTACGGTCTCAGGGGAAAAATAAACAATAGTAATTTAAAAACTCTGTGAACATCCCTTTCACCTTCACGTTGGGGGAGGGTCAAGTAGTGTCTGGGATATCACAGAAACGTGTAATTTAAACTGACCAGTGATGAAACAACTAACTTAAGTCCTGAATTAAATCGTGTGTTAAGACGTATCTTAAAAATACTTTGAAAGCATCTAAGATTTTAAAACACAATAAGACAAATCCTTCTATTAGGGCAAGAGATTTTAGGACAGATAACTTCAGAGTTAGTGACTTTAGGGCTACTGCCAATTTTCACTGAAAATTAATTTTAAGTTGGAAGCTCTCCATGAGCCTCCTTAGTGATGTTTATAGATACCACGTTCTAGTAGGAAAGATTTTTAATGTTCAAATTTTAAGCACATATTTTTATATTTACAGTGATAGTATCACACATTAGTTCATTTTTGTAGTTATAAATACGCTGCCTCTTTGAGACGATGCAGAAATATGAAGATTTTTGTGAAAATAAATATTTAGGTATCAATGAAAATATTTAGATTGAAATATGATAATATGTGTATAGCGTAATATTATCTTATTGTATTGCTGTTAAAATATAAGCACAAAGTAAAAACCATTTTAATTGCCGAAATTCTTTCCAATTGTCATCCCTGCATAATAACACATATTCAAAAGTGAACGCATGTCCAGATCAAAGCTGAAATAAGGAGAGACACATTTGCTGTGAATAAAGAGAAAATAAAAGGGTTCTTTCCGGACCAACTAAACTACATCCTATACTCGTTAAATTATACATGTATAAGAATACTGTGAATTTGTATTACTTCTGTAGCTTCTAAGTATGTTTCCAAAGTGTTTTGAGTAATGTAGCTCATGAATTTCTCTAAACACCTTACCTATAAATGTTCGTTAACATATTTTTAATTAGTTGCTTTTTAAAATATACTGAAATTGTTGTATACTGAAATCGTTTGTATAATATTAAATATAGTTCAGATATATATCTGCAATGATTAGTGCACTGAAAGAAAATATTTCTTTGTGATAATAAAAACTATCTGGTTAGTGTTTTCCAAGGCGAAATTTTATTAGTAGTAAAAAAAACATATTTTGGTTTACAATAACACGTAAATTGACAAGGACTAAGGCCAGTTATTGCTTACTTACATTTTTGTTTAGTGAAAATGTACTTATTGTGTGTCACCATAAAACTCTTAGCGATAGCATTCATGTAGTCAAGAGTGAAACATTTTACTGCGAGTGCATGCTGGAGTACTGGTCTGACAACGACACAGAGCACTTCAGCATACAGAGTTGAAGTGGCGGTGTTAATTGCGAATACACGCCAGCAAGATGGCTGCACCGACTAGCACTACAATGGACTGTCCTTCACCAATCAGCTCCTGGAGACTAATTTGCCAGACGGCAGCCCGAAGAATAGACAATATTCCGTAGCATGAAATAGCCAATCTGAATCAATGCCCAATCCCACAGCTTCGTGCGGCCAATGAGAGAACGAGTTCGTTTACATCAAAGGAACAGCCATGCCTTTTCTTCGTTTCTGTATCTTTGCCTCTTATCTTCCACGACGCCTGTCTGCCCGTGTTCGTCACCTTGCATCAAATTACAAACGGATTCATGAGGGATATTCTTAATAAATTGGAGACAAATATGATCCCTTTACTCCAAGTAAGGATATTTTACAAATAGACGACTCCAGGAAATATACTTTCCTTCAAGTGAATTCTTAAGTCCTCGGCCTAAGTGCCATTTTATAGATACATATTATGTTTTAAACGCAAGCTCAAGCCAAAGCCCGCAACACCAATCGAGGTAGCACAGTGGTATCATCACACTGATCTCGCATTCCAATTTGAGAAGACCTGAGTTTGATTTCTGGTCCGTCCATTCAAAATTTGATTTTGATCGTTGTCCGAGATCATTCGAGGCGATTCTTATTAACGGCGTTGGATGATATCTTCTACGATCCGTTGAACAGTAACTTAACTACCAAAATTCACAACACGTTAAACACGATCGTGAGGCGTACTATACAGTATATTTGCTAGCATCGTTACATTTATGCTGCAGCAAACAAACACTCTATTGTTTACCAGCGCACTGAATTAACTGATGACCACAGGAGTCCTTTTGCGATTACCGCAAAATACTACAATGACAAAAAATTTTGGTCGGTGCACACATTTTTTGTAACGTCTATATTGATAAACGAATTTTGTGGCTATCAACAAGATTGTTTAAGTCACTACAAAACTGTTTTTCAGTAATTTATTGATTTTAATGTGTCTTTCAAATATCGAAAAAATCCGTTCACCTAACTCTGCGGCAAATTCAATACGGTATATTTTGAGTTAGATCTATCAGACTCCAATATATTTTCTTGTTGGCCCATAGATTGTTCTTTTCACAGTTGAAAGTTGCACCTGCTCCGACCTCACTCGGTCTCTTCTTCAACCTGCCGGAAACTCTTTGCTTTTTAGGCTGATAATGATCATTGTGAAATCCCTACTAAAGATTTTTCTTTAGTTTTATGAGCAGTGTGTCTTCTTTCCTCGAGGTTACCGACCTCTTGCAAAACGCCTAGCTTGGTGGACCGGGAAACATTTATTCGCCTGACCTTTCTCCTCTAGCCTTTCCCATCCAATAGGCCCTGCCAGTGGCTACGCTACTTCCGGCGCAACTCTCTAGTCTTCCTCCCCGCCTGTGACTGTCGACGGCAAGATGAAGGCGTCGTCGTAGAAAATTGAAACGTACTTGTTTATAAAGTAAGTTAAGCGCTGAAATTGCTGTAACTGTCCGTCCAGAAAAGAAAAGGACGGAAAGATATGTGTAAAATTTGGAATTTTCAATTAATAAACACCTGTTAAATAAGTCTATAGCAATGAACGTTATGGTGTTAAGAAACTGCTAGTATACTCTTTTATTTCTAATTTGTTTTTATGATTTATAAATCTGGCATTTATTTAAAAAGAACTGCTCTTACGTCTTAATGCACAGTTTCATTTATGTGGGGTCATTGCTCGGTTTTGTATCTATTGTTGTTGAATTCTTATCTCTAGTAGTTTTAAATACTGAAGTGGAAAGAAAGGTGCTGGTTAAATGTGATATACTGCGCGCACTCAGTTATATGAATATTATTTTAAACTACGTATGACAAAAAAAAAATTCTTTTATTTTTTTTTTATCGTCCCTTGCTACGGCGGAGAGTTGGTAATCATTCGCCACTCTGCTTTGCCTCTACTTCACCTACTTCTATCGAAACCTCCTTGGAAACTAAACTAATTTGAAGTATGATTATGAAGAAACCAGTTTCGTTCTTGCTTGTATGTGTGACGGGAGTATTCCTTGACAACATTTATTATTTAAGAGATTCGCCAGAGTTTACATGCTTTCATTTAGAGAAGCGTTTGATTAAAAATGAATTTATTGCGAAGATGTATGATACACATTGGTAGAGGCTGTTCACGATAAAGTGAGCACTTTTGAAATCAACCTTAAAGTCACTGCCCTTCCTGTATATATTTTAACTGGCGCTCTGAGTGACATGCATCCCGTAAAGTTGGTAACGATGGACGGAAGTATTTCCATATCTCAATATCGAATAAAAAGTGTTAGGTAATAATTTGTGACAACTTACATTATTTATTAAATTTTTTTTTTTTTAAATGCATCTATGTACTAAACGAGCAGATTTGTAAAATATTTACAAACATCGGAGTTTCACTTGACTGACGCATGAATAAAGTGACGAGGCCCATGGCAATGTTAATTTTACATAAGGCGGAAGAATACACGACGTACATACAAGTAGATCTTAAGCAGAGCTTTCAAACTTTTCCAGTATCTTTCATGTGGGCAATCCCAATTTGTGATATATGAATTTATCAACATTCTACAAAGGGCCTCTGCTTGAAGCCTGAAGTTGACAAGGGTGATGCTGTACACATTGAATTAACCCAATTTTTAGTTTATTTGGATCTCTAACTCCCTTCTTAACAGTCGACTGGCGCTTACTTTTAGGGCCCAGATTTAGAAATGTAGTCATGTATCAAGGTTACTTTCGTTTGTTAATTTTTTTTAAACATTCAGTGACTTGAATATTAGAGTGTACGAAGAATGTTAAAATATGTAATCTTTAATAATAATTAATGCGTTTTTGGCACTAAAATTTTAAGCTTGAGTCATTGGAAACGACTGGAGCGACATTTTCTTCGACGCATAATGGAATGAAAACTCGAAAAAAATCTATATTACTAGCGCAGGCGGCAGTTTTCGAATTAAGTAATATACTAACTGTAAATGTGAAGCAGGCTAACGTTTCATGACAGGTAAGAATCTACAAAAAAATGTTTTCTTGCAAACTTTGGGCAGATGTTTTTAGAAAAACTATAAGTTACTGATATAACTAATCAGCCCACTTTCCTCAACATGGGTACAATTAATTTTTAAATAATTTCTTAACAGCTGAGTTTGTAGGTAGGACTTGTCTCTTTGTAAGCAATATCATTAGAGACGAAACTAGAAACATATGCAACAGTAGTGAGACTATTACAAACACACACGTGCCTTACCCGGGACTCGAACCCAGTGGGGCCGCAGTGGCTCAGTGGATAGCAATATATCAAGTCGGGCCGCAGAGGTCCAGTGGCTAGAGCTATTCCAAGTGGGTATGCAGTGGCTCAGTGGATAAAAATATATCAAGTGGGGCCCCAGTGGCTCAGTAAATAGAACTATATCAAGTGGGTCAACAGTGACTCAGTGCGTAGAACTATATCATGTGGGGCCTCAGTGGCCGAGTGAATAGAGCGATCCCAAGTGGAGCCACAGTTGATCAGTGGATAGAAATATACCAAGTGGAGCCACAGAGACCCAGTGGCTAGACAGATTTGGATGGAATTTGGTACAAGGGTAGATTATATTCTGAATTAGCACATAGGGTACTTTTCACCCCGGAAAAACAAAGAGTTTCTTGGGGAATATATAAAATATGCTACCAACTATTAAGATAGAGCACTTTGTCATTTAATTAAGGTTTGAATTATTCACGTTGGTGAATTTATAAGACAGCATTAGGTGACGGCATTGTTGAAATAACAACAGGTTTTTTTTTTTTTTTTTTTTAATAATCATTGATATAATACGCTTTATAGAAAAAGATACATTAGTTTTTCGAAAATTTAGGTAAAATAACATATTATCAAAAAACAACACTAACACGGCGATATAACTATTAGCCCAGTCAAATTAAGTTTTTACCCATAAAAAATAATGCAAAGCGGAATTTCGTCACAGTGATACTACTAAACTTCTTGAACAACATATCAAATTACTCGGACTCTCTCATGTTCACATCCAAAATAATGTAAAGCTGAATTTCATCACAGTGATACTACTAAACTTCGTGAACAACATATCAAATTACTCGGACTCTCTCATGTTCACATCCAAAATAATGTAAAGCTGAATTTCGTCACAGTGATACTACAAAACTTCGTGAACAACATATCAAATTACTCGGACTCTCTCATATTCACATCCAACATTTTTAGACCTTTAAATTTCCTGGAGCCTAAGAGTTGCACTATTTTACTCTATCTCACATTGTTACGCAACGGATAGTGCGATTGAACATATGATTATCATAATTATCTTATCAAACATATAATTGTGCAGTTTATATGAAAAGAAAATGTTGCAACATATCTTTAAAAAAACAAATAAATACACAAAATTAAATTTTCTTCGAAATAATGTAAACCTATTGGATTTAGCTACTTTAAAATGAAATTTAGGCAAACACAACTCCGTACAAAAATTGATGTTCGTTTTATGCCCTCACCAACGGTATATCTACTTGTTATGTGCGACTGATAGTTCTGAAACTGTAGCTAAATTACGAGACGTTTGCATCACCTTTCACCCATACTGCATCAAACACGCACTCATTCTCTGACGCAGTAAACTGAATTAATTAGTTCAAGTGATCTCAAATTGAAGAGTATATACACAGTTGAAGGGGGATTAATATAAATATGGCATACTGGAGATGTTTCTGTACGGTCTAGAAACATACAAATATAAACTACGTTTTTAGATTGTTGTGAATTTACATATATTTTCACAGATTAATATAAATATAAAATACTCTCCGTTGTATACTTAATTTACATACAATTGTCAAACTACAGCTCATCTGTGTCCAGTTCGTAACTCACTGCGTTTAAACAGTTTGTGCCTTGGCAATGTCCACACATGTCAGAACATCTTTCGCCTGCTTTTCTGCAACTACACCGAGCATTGCAATCACGTTTGCATGTGCAGGCAATAATCCGCACCAAAAAGCTCGGGACTGGAGGCAATATAGTTAACACTGGCATGAGGGTATCTTGTGAGTTAGAAAAATGTCATCCCCACTCCGTAGGCAGCAATTCATTCCCCCGCCATTCCTGAATCTAAAAACACAGAAAAAGTTTAGACACGTGCATGTAACATTTAAATAACTTATTTCATACACACATGTACAGTAGGGTCTGTCTGAATAAATGTCCTCAGTGAGTGGTAGAGCGCTGCTTTAGTTGGAGGAAGCACCGCGAGCTCAAAAGAAGCTGTGAGAGCCTGTCTATCAACTATATGATTGTACCTACAGGCGTAGTCGCAGATCATCAATATTATCAAATTTATCTCCACCAGGATACATAACTCGAACAAACCTCTCACCGGTGTTCGTTACCTCTTCAGGATGAGATGCGGGGCTGTTGAAGATGTTAACTATTTCTGAACGTAGGCTTACATTTTTCTGGAGCAACGTATATGCTTTTATTTTGCCTTTTCCATAAATGGCGTATGTTTATCACCTCCGGTGACAGTATGCGTAAACAGAACTGCACTCTACATGTCGCCAGTATCTTTTTGGATTGCAGCAATGTCATACAGTTTCGCAGAAGTTTCGTTCGTACTTGGATGCAGCATTTTCACATTTCCATTGAACCTGTTCCTATAAATAAGTATAACTAGCAGGTCTGTATCCGTACCGACAAGTATGGCAGGATTCCCTGATAGCTCTATGTCGAGTGCAGTGGTAACTATAAGTACATCTGTATCATCTTTGGATTGAACAACTCGAATATCAGCCACCACTAAACGTAATTTCAGCATTACTATAAGATGGCCTTTGTTATTCTCATTATTTAAGAAATATTCCTGCGAATTTGTCACCATAGTCTGTTCACCAATTACGATATCAGGACACGACCTCCTCATTGCCCGCCGAGCCTAATCCTGGGTTTTCGTTCCTGGTTTCCCACTATATCAATAGAATACCACCACTGCGGACGGGTAATTATTGGTTATATGTTTCACATACATGCCACAGATCTGACCGTAATTAGCCAGCCGTGGCCATGTTGTAGTTGCAGCATGAAGTTTGTAACCTCCATCGATAACAAAAGTAGGAGAGTCAACTGCCATATTTTCTTCTGGCGAAACCTTTTTGAAAAGTGTGGTAAAGGCAGATTTGTCTGTCTTCCTCATATGTAGACCATCAAAAAGAGTAGGTGACTGTGGAGAAAGCTCGTACTTGAAATACTCAGCCTTTTCTGTGTCACTCTTCATTATGCATACTGTCCGCATGAAAAGCTGGTTTTCGCTGACAGGAACTACTTTATCGTTAATAGTGACGGTGTTATGAATAACTGAAAGGGAATTAATTCTGGCCTTCCGAGAAATCTTGGCCTCTGCGAACGTCTTGTCGACTTTAGCCTGCAAAGCTGTCTCACCAATTCAGAGATTCAGCAGAGATTCCAGACGATAAAGAATGCAGTTTATGCTCATGTTGGAATGAAGAGTGAATTTCTAGCCAGTCTTGCAGAATTATTGAGTCACGCCTGTCCATGGTGCGACGAGAGTCTCTAAGGTCAACGTGCTGAAATAAATAGAATAATTTTACATCAAAAATACTCAGAATTACAACTTACCTGCTCGGTCGTTTGAGACATCAGTTCAAAAAATTCCTCCATTGTATTGCACATTTCCAAACATCCTGGAAATGAGTGGATGTAGTGAGCCAAAGTACTTTCTGTAATACCTCGTCCATGGGTGAGACCACCTTGACATTTGAGGGGGCGCATTAGGTCGTGTTCAATAACTTGATGAGCCCATGTGCCAGCCCAGAATTCATGGTTACGTCTAATGGTGAAATATCCTCTTCTGGTGTATTTGTCAAACTCGTCTGGTGGCAATATTATCTCCAATTCCTCCATTTATTGTACATACAAATAAACTGTCTTTGCATAATTATAATGTCCTGCTGTTTTGTGATGTTCTGCACGTCTCTGATAACTATAATATGTGAGGGTAATAAATTAAAACTTTAAACTGTACGACATTGGCCAAATTATACGATCAAATTGAAATAATACGGCAAAGAATTATATAATTGTTAAAAATAGGTAATCGACAGTATTATCTTAATAGATAACGTGACGCAATCTGTTTGTAAACAAATGAGACACAACGGGTTTGTAAACAAAAATTACGAAATTTCAGATAGAACTATTTTAATTAAATCAGGAAAGTACAAGAGTTTTGTCAACAATAGTGTGATTATGTAGTTGACTCGCAGACATAAATCTACGGAGTACAAATAAATTAATAAATTAATAAAATGAATAAAACACGAAAAATTTTCAGCAGCCTGGCACCATTTGCTACTTACAGGCAATGTAAAATAATTTTTATTCATTAGGAAAATTTTTTAACAAAGTTATACTGTTTACTCAGGCACGCTAGAATGACATGTATGTTCATTTCATTGGAAAAAATTGACCAAAACATTTTAAAACCGACACAACAATTTTAATGTTACGCTCCATATAACACAATGCTAAGAGTAAACTTCTGCACTCTAGCAGCATTTTGTAGATGAACTACACCTAGGAACACTCATCGAGATAGCCAATGCGAAATCCTTATGCAATCTCGTAGGCAACGCAAAACTCGCATTGTCCGAGACTTAAAATTGTACACTAAATAGTTTTTTTTTAAACTATACTTATACAAAACGCTTATCTGCATTGTAAATGTACTAGGAAAGGAATCCTTTAGGAGATCATACCTCTTTTCACTTGCTTCTTTTTAACTTACAATGCCTTTCTGAAACGCTGTACTTAAAAGTCCACTATTAAGAGAACTGTTACATAACACATTTTGCTGACATTCATCCTCACAGTATGACATTTCAGTATTTATAAATCGTATATACTAGACATACTACACTGCCACTCGTGTAAAATCCACCCGCAGATTGAACTCTAACAAGACATCACTGTTCCTTCTAACGTTGTTTTGCAGGAAGCGCTTGTCCTTGCAATGTCATTGCTGTTGGGCTGTAATTTATACACACCATCGTTGAAAGAGACGCATGTGTCACGTAGTTTGACTACAGTTTCAGAATCATAAGTCGCACAGCGCAATTAGATATACCGTTGGAAAGGACATGAAACGGACAACAATTTTAATATGGAGTTCTGTTTGCCTAAAATTCATTTCGAAGCAGCTAGAGCCAATAGTTTGACATTATTTCAAAGAAATTTTTGTTTTGCACATTTATTTATTTTTTATAGAGATATTGGAATATTATTTTTATATAATCTACACATAGATATGTTTGGTAAGGTTTTCTCTTCAATTTGAGATCAATCCGAGCTCAATAGCACTACCCTTTGCGTAACAATACGAGATAGAGTAAAATAGTGCAAATCATAAGCACCAGGAATTTTAAGGGCCTAAAAATTTGGACGCAAACACGAAGAAGTTCTAGTATTTTGATATGTTGTTCACGAAGTCTAGTACTACCATTGTGCCAAAATTAAGCTTTACATTATTTTGTTATGAGTTTAGTTTAAATGTGATCTAACTTGACTGTGCTATTTCCGATAATAATGTAACAATCTTCCGAGCCAATTATATAGGTATGAATTTCAATAACACCATAAAACCTGGGCGAAGCGATGGTCCGCTGTATATATTAATAACCCCATAAGGCTAGTAAGGGAAGTAAAATTTCTTTTAAATATATGTAAACAATAATTTTTAAAGTCCATGCGAATGAAATCCCAGGCACAGCATTAATTTACATATAAACATAAACATAAATTTGTGAATTCTATATGATTAATATTTAAATCTTTAATTCATATTTACTATTCTTATTATGGAAATTATTATCTATAAATTTCGATTGACACTATTCACTTCTTATTTCAATGTTCTATTTCTATTTTTTTTAGTGCAAAGAAATCCTTGAGTCCAAGGGTACGAAGTCGCGGGAACAACTAGTATGAAATAAATTGGGAGCTGCTTTAAATTGTTTGTGTATAATTAATTTCGGAGTTGGTTTTAATTGTTTTTGAAATTATATTAAATAACTTCGTATCTATTTTGAAACTTTTTTTCTAATTTTTAAAGACATTTTGGAGCTATTTTAAATGTGTATGCATTTTGTTTCAGAGTTTTTAAATAGTTGTTAACTTTAAAAAAAAAAATTTAAACTTGTTTTAATTTGATGCAACTGGGTTTAACTTGTTTATTGAGGTAATGTGCAGGCTTTGCTTAATGGGCGAAATGTGATAAGACGGTAGACACACACCAAACCAAACCAAATCACACACACTTTTATTCAACATTAACCTATGATACATTGATATAGAGAAAAGTTGTGGGGGTTTATAACTCGTTTAAAACACAAACAATTAATTTTGTCAGAGTATTTATTATATATCAAAGTACATCACTTTACATAATACAGTTTTATTACTACCCTGTGTGACATATTACATCGTGACATTTATTTGATTTCACACTTTAACTAGACACATACATTAAACAAATTTAACAAACAATACCACAATTTGAGAACCATTACACAAACATTTTGACAATTTTACATACATTTTGTCAATTTTATATACAAGTATTTACAGTGTGTTTATAGAATTATTTACTAGTGACATCATACTTTTTTAACATTGGATTAGAAATCCTGATCCTGGGTAATTTCAAAATGAGTGTGTTTTCTCAGCCAACCTGAATTAGAATTTTCAAATGTTGTTTGGGAACTCTAATCTTTACAGCAATTTGGAGCATCTGACACAATATTATCGACCAGACCAGGAAAACTCTCCTGATGATGTGATGGAACATCAACACTTGCTGGCGAAATCATATTCGATTTCATGAAAAGAATATGAGGTATGTGAAAGTGAAAAACTGAATCGCAAGATTCACTTAACTGACATATAATGCTGCTTGACCAAAAAGAGTACTCCACACTTTCCTTACTGGGAGTTACAGATACAAATTGGTTAGCTGAATGGATGAAAGTCATGTTTACAGTATGAAAGCCAAACTGATACTGAGACAAAACCACTTTCTCCCCCATAAAACAACATTGAAACAGCTTTAGACGCAATAACCGCCTAAAGAACTTGGTCATGTTAACTATACAACTAGACATTTTCCACAAAAAAAATCAAAAATTAACTTTATCAGTATTTTACTCTACCATTTTATACAATGTGCAATAAATGTTTGATGGTTAAACTTTGCTCTTCCTAACAATAATTTTATATGCACAAAACAATTAGCTGAGTCACATCCACTAACTTATATATATATATATATATATTCATTGACTGTTTTCAAAACATGAACATTCCCATCACACCAATCAAGGATTCCCCCACCCTCCTTACTGCATGCATTGCTAACCACTAAAGTATTACTCTTACATTGTTAAATGACCGAAACACCTCCTCTATTTATACCTCCATATCACCTCCCCTCTTCAACCCTTCTCTCTCCTTGTTACAGGCATCGCTAACCCCTGAGATATTAGTCTTACATTGTCAAGTGAGAGTTCCTTCTCCTCCCGTTCACCACAATCCATTATCAGTGACCATTTGTACATTAATTTCGAATTTTACCCTGCTGAGATGAAGGGTGATGTGTAACGAAATGTTTGATGTAGTTTTTTTAACGAAGACCAATTATAGCCTTTTTGCAAATCAATAATTTTTTTCCCTTCCACTCACTTGATGGAATGCATTTTTGATCATTTTCACATATGCATACTTCCATGTTTTTAGGTAGTTCTTGCAGATACCCTCTATATTTTCATAGTAAATATAACCCCCTTCCCAAACTAAACCATGATGATTTTTGTAACCCTTGTATTTGTTCTCTTATATTTATGACTTAGGTATTTCCAGTCGAAAGGGACTTTGAAATTGAACACTGTTGCGTGGTCTTCCATGTCTGCAACCGCCATTTCCTTATTGATAAACCTGCATGGAGCATGAAATTCCTGTATATTGCAGAACATGTTGACTCTTTAACTGATGAAGAGTAACTGAATGATGTTAGTACTTTAACCAATATATCTCGAACATTAAATGTCACTAATCTGTTGTGTGTTATTAATGTGTAAGTTTGAATATTTGCAGGAATGGGTGTGTGTGCAATTACTTCAATATGTGAATCAATGATGTTATTGCTTATTGTGTCATTTTGTTTGCTTATTTCAATCATGAATAAAGGCTCTCTGGTCTTAAATGACTTAGGCTCTAAGTATGGTGCACTATCTTTATTGTAATATGTTTCCTGGAAAAGTTGGTTTGCTGGATAAATTGCCTTTTAATAACCTAATATTAATGCAATTGAATCATTTTGCATGAAATAATGTTTGACATTACTGTGCATTAGAGACCTTAACATTTTTGAATTACCTTGTAGCATAAACTTGACATTTTCAGGAACAATAGCCGTTATGTAACATTCCATGTCTTTGAGTTTGTATGACCCAACAAGGACAATTATTGTGTGTTCCTCATCACCAGTAAGTAATGTGTACAATTGGTTCTGTGTGTCCACATTGGGAATACTGTTACATGTTCCAAACTCAGTTAAACTGATTTGACACTCGCCATCTAAATACAATGGTGGAAAATAAACTGAGCACCGTTGGGACGAGTTGCCACATACAACAAATGTAATTGACATTTTAGTAACAATTTTAAAATGTGTGTATCCTATTTATACTGAAAAACCTTAAACATAAGTGTCCGCAATTGTACTTGTTTGGTAATTGTTCTGTTTTTAAATTGTACTTCAATTGCACATTCTTTAAATAGTTATGTATTTCTATTGGTGGTCTTATGTCGCCAAACTGTTGTAATAAAAGTAGTCACAAGTTAAGAGAGCACGAATGGACCATAATGTTTTAAATTGACAGGTATTTCGCCCTGTTACAAGTAAATTGAAAGCATTACAGGAAACATTACATACTGAGAAAACACCTGGAGTTAAGAGTGAACCAGCTTTGAAAAAAAAACCTGAAAATGTTAAATTTTTTCAATTAACTTATCATTATTTAGCCTCAAAAAGTACATCACCAGCTGACAACATAACATTAGGTGTATATTGTCATGGCAAAATATGGTTATTGGGGATTCTGTAATTATGTTTTTACCAGAAGACAAGATTAAAATATGTGATAACATATTTAATGCAAGTGAAAGAATGTCTGAATTAGTATTTTAAAATTTCCCAATTGGGTACTCAGACTCTGATTTAGATAAATATAAGGAGCTTATCAACATACAAATGCTCATTCTCACTTAAACAGTATTGATGATCACCCAAAATTACATTTATTGAGGGAAATTGTTTGTAGTGGGATATTTAAAGACGAGGTTGTAATAATATTACACATATATTTTGGGACAACCTTAACGAATTAGCGATTTGTTTGAAATAACTAATATCCTCAAAAGAGACTGGCAATAACTCACATACTAATGAAATTGTTTCAATTATAGAGGTTTTAACTGAGAGTGGGTATATTTATTCCTAAATGAAGTTCAGCAAGTGTGCTACATAACTACATGCACCTGTAATGATTAATTATCGAAGAAAGAAAGTTATTGCTCATGGTTTAAATACGCTTTTTGAAGCTGACTTGTGTGATGTGAAATTAATATCTAAACACAATCGAGGATAAAAGTATATTATAACTGTGATTGATGTATATTAAAAATATGCATTTGTAGCAACAAGAAGTTGCTGATGCAATGACTAGTATTTTAAAGGAAAGGGTACCTCATCACCTCCACATAGACCTAGGGATGGAATTCTTTAATCCACACTTCAATAAGTCAATGAGAAATAATTTACTAATATTTTACATCTTGGGGTAGTTATAATTGGCTGGATATTTTGCTAAGGTGGTAAAATTTTTTCAATTCAAGTTTTCACAGAACAATCAATATGGTACCCATCGATGTGAAAAATAATTACTTATTAAAGGCATTATAGAATAATCCTAAAGTCATTGACAAGAGGAATCCAAAGTTCAAAGTTAGGTAATATGTCCGAATTTATAAAGTCAAATGTTTGTTTGAAAGAAATATTCTGTAAATTGGCCATATTAAATATTTAGAATTATTTCAGTAAGACATTCCTTTCCCAGAATTTATTACCTTGAACGCAACAATGGTGAACCAATCACTGATGGGTTCTACAAATATAAATTACAGAAAGTACATTCGCCATATATGAACTTGGTTGATGAAATCATTACTCCAGGGAAGCATTAGAGTTTGATGCAATGGAAAGTATTTACACAATCTCAGGCTACTTGGGTAACAAACAAGGACATTAAGGTTTTAAAGAAGTTTTGAATATAAAAATAGCTACTGTGCAAACTGTGCTACTAGGTTGGATAAACCACTTCTCTAAAATTAGGTCAAGTGGAGACTGTAAAAGGAGGGAGCAGTTCCTGAAGTCTGTCAGTCGGTCTCCAACCACTGAGCTGGAAAGTTGGGTTCCGAGATTGAATATACTTAGTTAGATCTCAGTCTGTCTCGGTTTATCATAATGTCATAATCTACAATCTCTACGATATATATTCACATTACCACCAATTGTTGCGATTTTGGTTTAGCAGCACTTCATTAAACAACTGTCTGCCAGAAAATTGACATTAGATCACCACACAAAGGATTTTTAATGTAAGGAAATAGTTGTTTTAACTTGCTGTAACTGGTTTTAAATACATGTTTCAAACATTCTCAAATGGGGGGGGGGGGGGCATCTCTGTAGCATACTTGGTTAAGACGTAGGTTTTGCAGTGTCCCTGATGGGGTTTTGCCCCCCTTCAGGCTAAAAATAATCAGATACAGGGTTTTTACATGAGAAATGTGTGTACTGTTTAAAAAGGTTTTTAATTCGACATGTGTGGGCTTTGCTTACTGTGGGGGCACGTGTTATATGTAGGGTTTGCTTAATGGAGTTCTGAGTTATCTCGATAGACTTGTTTAATGGAGGTCTGTAATAACTTGCAGATTTGCTTAATGGCAAACTGTGTTAACTTTACACACACCCAAGCACACTCAGCACACACACTTTTTGTGTGATTTTCAGGTATTTCTATCTGTTGTTTCATGTAGCTATATACTATTTTTCTCTTTTGTTACAGATCCTGAGTTTACTCAGTGGGTTGTTTGCTGGTATTGGTGATTAAGGGGAGGGAATTATTAGGTATGGTATGTTGTTCACTAAAGTCTAAGCATCAGCAGCTTGACCACTTGTTAAATAACTCTATGTGCCCAATACAGAAAGTAGTTCTAGCTCAGATACTTCAGATGCAGAGACTTCATCTGAGTGGGATAAAGACAGTTCTTCTGACATGAGCAGGTCAGAATCTGGATCGAGTTCCAATTCGTCCTCATCAGTGGAGAGTTTGCTGCCCGATTTAGTATATGTCCTTTTGGATGTTGCATTTGGAGGTAGACTCATTGATGTGCGAATTTCAAATGATAGGCCCAACACTAATGGGAATTTTTCACAATTTTTGAGAGGTACAGGGTTCCTATTCAGGCATTAGTTGAGTCAAACAACCAAGACTTTTAAAATTAGCATTTCCATAGTGGTTAAGTATGTAAAAAATATGATGCCCATGGAAGCCATTATGGAAACATTTTACTTTTGGTTCAAAACTACTCCTGTCCGGTATTTGCCGATGTTGGCAAAGTGCATGACAATGGCATCGTCCTTCAGCTCACTAGCCAACTTTGAGAGTTCAGCGGAATGGGCAGTGGCTGGGCAATGCAACTTGAGTGTATATGGACATCCATATTTTACAATACAGGCCATGGACCTTTGGTGCCTCTCACATGGAGATACCCAAGTTTATTGCCAATAGGAAAGCCTGCATTAATGTGCAGTGCCTACAAAACATATACTTCCTATAAGCCATTGAAGCAGTTTTACTTCTGGCCACAATCAATGTCAGCAATCCCTATTCATATCCAAAACCTCATGAGGATTTGAATACTGAAGGAATGTCGACTCCTGTGGTACTGAATGAAATCAAACATTTTGAGAAAAACAATTATATTTCCATCAATGTCTGCTGTGTAGTATATATATATGACGAAACTTTTTGTATGTGAAATTAGCTTTTGTACTTACAAAATTGGTAAATGAAAAATATGATAATTCGATAAATTAATGTCTTGCTAATTATTTTCAATTATTTTAATTAATGTTTCTGTACTTATTATTAATATACACATTTTTAACGGTCATTGCACAATGCCGACCTCAGTCGCTTGTCAATCTCTGAACAGGAAGGAGCTATGCTTATCCAGAGTTCACTCGTGTATTAGACTTCGAAGAGGTAACACCTATGCTACTCCTGTCCACCACCACCCCTCCCCTCATCAACCATCTGAGCTCAGTTGTATTCTGGACTCCGAAGAATCAACATCTACTCTCCCCAAATGCCCGTTGTGCCTTTCTTTCTCCAAAAACCAACCGACCAATCGCAGCACACCTCCAACGAAGGAGGGGTAAACCTTCTGCACAAAGGGGTAACCATTCCCACAACCACTAGCACGAAGGGTTAACACCAACAGCCAATCACAACACATCCCATGGGGGAAGTAAGGGGAGGGGAAGGAGTATAACCAATCACGGCATACCTCTAGGGAGTGGAGGGAGTGTAAGGGGACACACAAGCAGGGGATCGGGTGGATGAATGGGTGCGGGGTTTGGTGGATGGGGTACACACATTTTTGTGAAATGGCTCTTAGGCCACTCTTGCACTTTGTTTCCAGAACACTCTCGCTCTCACTATTCACTCAAAACTAGTGCAATTTTCTTCGCCCCTCTGCAGCATCAAATGAATCGAACTGTGTTATTCTGTCCGCATTTTTCCTCTTCTGACAACGAGTTGACAATTTTGATCCGCTGCTAGATGATATAATGTCCACTCGATTAATTATTTTAAATAAAAGTTATTGATTTCCTGGTTGCAGCTGAATCAAATTTTGTTGAACAGTGAATAGAAATCCTAACATTACCACCATCCTTTCCTTTATCGCAAAATTGAATTGCACATCTAACAATTTCTCTAGCTTCGCTGTACGCATGTATTTTTCTTTTGTTTCTCAGACATCGCAAATATTACGATAGGTAAATAAAACGTACCGGTGCATACACACATACACACACCACACACATACACACACGCCATAATGACGAACACTTGCTGATCTAGCAAAGACAACAAATATGTACGCAAGTCATATTAGTACGTATAGTGGAGGTAATACTTATATAGTTTGCATGTAAATGCGCGTGACACGAAACTGGGTGGAAATCAACTGAATACAGTTTGCCACAACTGTTCTTCACCACTTTACAACTGTCGTGACTATACGCTCAGTTAGTAGATAAAGGCTGCTTGCTGGCTATTGGCTGGAAGGAGACGAGACAAAAGGAAGTGCAGGGAGTGATGGTGTGTGTGAGAGATAAGAAGAACGTTTTTTCACATTTTTCCCGTGGCTTCGCTAATGTTTGTCGCGCTGTATGTACCGAGTTTGGTGAAATTCGGTTCACGCATTAAAAAATTGAATGGGGGACACAAACGCACAGAAACACACAGATCTACGTACATACATACATACACACAGCCACTAAAAAACACGCCTACACACAGACACACATACAAGAATGTGATCTCATAAGCCTTTCTTTCCTTCGGAAAGTAGGTCAATAACATTAGCTGACTTCAAATTACACTCGGACCTACGTTGTCAAAACATTATGTTATTAGTCTGATACCAACCAAATGTATAATGGCTGCTCACGGTAAAGTGAGCACTTTAGAAATGAATCTTAGAAAAAAAGTCACTACCCTTGAATGCATATATTTTAATGGGTGCACTGAGTGACATTCGTACAGTAAAATTGGTAACGATGGATGGAAAGCAGTTCCATATCTTAACGTCCATAAAAAGTGATAGGTAACCATTTGTGATAACTTAAAATTATTTATTTCGCTTTCTGCTTTTTTAATGCATAGAAGAGTAAACATAAGCAGATATGTAAAGTAAATACGTTCTGAATAATTTCACAATTTCATTTGACCGGCGCATGAATAAAGCGATGAGACCCATAGCAATGTTAATTTTATATAAGGTGGAGTAGTACACAACGTGTATACAAGCAGATCTTAAGCAGGGCTTTCAAAAGTACTCATTTTACCGAGAACAGCCTATATAGATATTATATAACATTGGTAATGTGCTGCCAAGACACGTTTTTACATACATAATGCCAAAAAAGTAAACGACTATCCGTCAACATTGGTTAGCGGTGTTTTATATACATTTTAACAACTTGTTAATAATCTACCATTTTTCTGCACTTGCAGTAGTTATATCATTGCTTATTATATCAATCTAGTTTGCCCCCAAAATCTCAGTCTGCATTCTGAAAATCTGCTGGCTGTGTATTAGGTGCGAACCCACCCACTGAAGTTCCCCGTCCGATGTACCATCCACTCACCATTCTCACTCTTCACAAAGGATGAAGTAATGTAACATATAGAGTAGCATTACAGTTCACTACGATGTGTTACATTCTCGAAGTACTGATACGTTTATTTTACGACTTTAAACTGTTGTTAACAGTAATCCCGTGTGAAATAACTGATAAAGTTATCGTTATGTCTTACATGCTTTCTGGTGTAGCACATATCTCTTTTTAAGGCTTTTATTGAATCAAAGCATGCAATGTATAAAACTACGAGTAATGTGGCGGGATACATTTTTTACAAATGCGTATAACTGCAAAGAAAACTGATGCGTATTAAAAAAAATATGCCAGCTTTTATTCAAACATATAATACAAACTACCATATCAATATACCAATCGAACTCTGTTTAAAAATAGCAGGTCCTATTTTATTCCTGTCTTAATTTCTTCCAATTTCTAAGCTTCCGTAAATGATACAATAATTAATTTAATATTTATATTTATAACAAGTAATTCAAGCTTAATTAAAGAATTATTATTCTTATACGTTCGCCATATATTTGGATTCCATTCCAACGTATTTACAACCTTTCGAACCAAGTACCAGCAGTTATAGGCGTTGGTCAAGCGTAAGAACATTACCATTTAAATCATTATATTTTACTCGCTGTGCTGAACAATACCTGATAAATCAAGAAAAAAAATGAACGCTTTACTATTTGAAAAGTCTTAATAATATGTGGCGTTGGCACAAAATACGCAACGCAGTGTTGACCCAACATAACAAGAACTATTCGTCACCAACAGTCATCTTCACAATGTCTCAACATATAAGGAATAAAACGCATTTTAAAACGAATTTATTATTAAATGACGCTCAAGTAATGTGATAATTAATAAAGATTGCATATTAAACTATTATTTTATATTAATGATATTGAGTTGGTTGTATAATTTATGTTTACCCAACGAAAATATACATACCAAATACGGACAGGATGTTTTCCAACAAGTAACCAACACAAGATCAACAATCATCAATGTAAAACTTAAATAAGGCATACGGTTTGCGTGTTAAAACGTTATATAAATATAAATATCACGGAAAGATTGTTTTATTTTATCATAAATATGGCTATTTCCATTGTTGGCATAATATTGGTTAAACATTGTTGGCATAACTTAACTATAAATAACATTTACCCAACGTTGTGATCCAACCATTGTAAACAAATATCCAACTGTTAAAATTTTTTAAGGCTTCTGGGCGTAGCCAGGTTTTTTAAGTGATGAAAGTCTTTGTAAAATAAAAGAGCTAATAACAATTTTCTAATTTATTAATATTCAAAACTTACTCTTTGCAGATAATATTTTCATAATTGCGCGTTACCTAACAGAAATTAATAAAATCAAATAGTTAAAATCAGTCTATAAACATTTTATTAACATCTATTGAATAATGTACAAAAATTATGTATTTGATATCTGAAAGTTTCAGTAATTACAATCAAGTATGTATCAACTCACTCATTAAGTCTCACCTCGTTTCAGTCCAGATATAACCAGTCTTTCCTGTCCGGAATGTCCTAGAGCTCTCTCTTACACAGCAACATTCCACTCGTCGGATACCTCGACCTGCGCAGCACTCGCGCATCTTGTCGCCGCGCACACAGTCGGCCGCCACAATCTCTTTTACACCCTCTTTCGCCGCCGGACCTTTTCTTTAAAGTCCCTGGTTGCCATTTATCCCATTCAAGCCAGGTGGATACCGCAAATTACCGACCCTCCGACTGTGGTCGTATTTATATTGTAGGTTGCTTGACCCACAACCTTCTTTGCACCCCGGGAAAAGCTGAGGGAGTTGTTACCTGGAAGGTTCTTTCTTATAAGCTGTTCATGGTAAAGTGAACACTTTTGAGGCCCTGGTTACGTTTTCCTATCAGGTATCTTTTATCTTTTAACCACATTTAAAAATAAATAATGCCATGCATGTAGTAAACATAAACACAGTGTGCATATTCCACCGCATTCGGAAGTTAACGTCTAAGGCTAAAATAAAATATATTTTTAATATTATTACAAAGGAGACGGCTTCCAAAAGTGTTCACTTTACCATGATTAGCCTATAAACATGTTCTCTAGTCTTTGATTCCTCTTACAAGGTGGGGCAGTGACATTAGTCTAGGTAAGCGGTCACACCTTCCTCCTTTTTTTTCTGTCTGGCCACATAGCATGTTTGGGTCTGCTTGGGGAGAGGCGGGTCGTGGTGAGTTACTCTCACCCCTCCCCCTTTTTTACCCAACCCTGCTTTCGTGACTCTGGAGACTGGCCACGTGTAGCATAGATTAACATGTTTCAAAGAGCAGGGATTTCAGATCTTGCAACACCTTCTACAAGAAAGGGACATCGTTTTCTTTCGAAATATATGTTCAGAATTTGGTATAACATGTTTCGTAAAATGTTGTGTTTACACCGTAGCCCCAACAGGAAAGTTCGTAAAACTTGCCTAGAGTATTTCCCCCCAGTTGTTACCAACTATCAACCAAAAATTGTCATGATTTAAAAGTTGCCCTTGCTATAAGGTCTGAAATTTTCTGATGTAATGACACCCTTTTCTGGAGGATGCTTAGTATAATCTCGTAATATTGTCATGGTACCGAATTTTTGTTAGCATTTTACACTGGACAAACTTATTGTATTAATGTGTGTTCCGTCCCAACATTTAGCCAACCTTTACAGCCAAATTCAAACTGCTGGGCCGACGTTGGTTGCCTCTGGGGATATTAGGTATATTTGAGAGCATATTTGTTGTAAAATATATTTACCATCACTTCTGCCAGGAATTAATTGCGGGTTTTTTCTTTTCTTCTTTTATTTATTATTGTGACCGAATAACAATTTATGGGTGAACTCTAGCTGCCCTTAACTCATGGTAATCCGTATTCCGTATCTTTCTTACAGTAGATTTTGTCTCACCAGTTTCCTAAGCATATCACAGTGCTTTCGTAACATCGTTCATTGTTAAGAATGGGATGTCGCAGTATTCTGAACATAAGTAAGAGCAAAGGCCTCATCATGTAAGGAGAGAGAGTTAAAAAAAAGTATTTTCGAGTAACACGAAAAAGAAAAAAAAGATCAACATATTAAGTCAAATAAATAAATTATTGATAACATTTTAGAATACTGCAAAATATTTTAAAAGCCTAAATTTAACAACCGACACTCCCTTAGCGGGTAAAATGCTACTCTGAACATTGGTTGACAAATATGTTTTTAACTTCTAATACTTATCTGTTTCGCATTCCGTATCAGCAATGCAATTAGCTGATTTATGTCATTACAGGCGTTCGAAGAATGTTTCGTACAAGATGTCAAACAAGTCGTGAAGCAGAGCATAATATAGAACATGGTGAGTCATCTCAGTTATACTGAGCAGGTGTTTAGCCAAATAATAAAGTAATAGCCCGCCCCTCTCCACGAAAACAAAAGACTAGGAGCGTTGAAGCACGGGTATGACCGGAGCATTATTTATGCAAATAAGATAATTTAAGATCTTAATTACGATCTGGAAGACTGCCGCAGATGGTATCGCGTCTGCTCTCGGACAGAAATCAGATGAAGGAGGAACAACAATGAATCGTCCTGGGCGGGGACGATCGATGAGCTGCTCTAATGCCTGGTTCACATGTAGGCTGCGCGGGTTACGCCGGACACACACAGTGGAACGCTGGAACAGCCAATCATAAACCATCCTCGTTTCCCGCAAGAGCCACCCCGAAAAGTTGAGATCACACCGGAATGTTTGTTTCGGCAAAGAGCAAATTTCCGCGATATTTCATCAATGTCTACTGTTTCATATGTTTATGCCAATAATTTAATGGATTGCCAACGTATATTGGTGAACAAGTCTACGACGGTTAGGCTTAAATAAATGTATCTGCAATGAAACATGTTAATAATTATAATTTCAAGTAAAATTCTTTTCATAGAAAAACGCTATCAAAACAAATGTTTGGAGTTTTGGAAATGCACCTACAGGTAGCAATAAACTATAACTATTATTGATATCACAAATAAAAAAATAGTTAATTCAATGATATTCGTACCATACTGAAATACTAACGCAGATAATAAATTTTGCAGCGTCTAGTTTATTGTCCACCAGAAACTTAAAAAAATCGACATTAAAAATAATGAAAGAAGCGGCGCGGTCGTAAACTAGGGGGCATTAAACCCCCGCCCCTTTTTCCGCCACTATCACTAGGGTGCGCTATAAGAAACCAATATTGATTTAAAAGCATATTTTACGTACACTTACATAAAGTTAAAGATCAATAACAATAGCAATGTTTATACTGTGATAAGCATTTTGTGCCAATAAATAGCAATGTGTGCGTAAATACGACCATAATTGCTTTCAAAACAAAATTCTGAGGAGGGGCGTACTTTGCATCAACAGGGACACCAAACTGTCTACACGACGCGACGCCTCTGTGAACAACCATAGGTTGTGTCTGCTTTATCTGTCTGGAGTAAACGTCATAGAGGTGGGTCATAGAGTACCAGCTTGTTACTTTGTAACTAATACCCACGGTAAACGAGTACACTACTGAACTATCAGGAACTTTTGGTATGAGTTTAACATTCGCCAGTCTGTGGCATCTATTGTTCCAAGTAACACTGAAACAATTTTAATAATATTTAAACTGTGCGGTTTATGCTTGGCAAATGCATAGTTGGAAGTTTCCCTTAAAAATAATTAGAAGAGAGTTTAGGCAATTGACATATAGCAATTTTATTCTTCTCTGTAAATAATTTCCGCACAAATAAAGTTTTTTTTTCTGCTCTTGCTCTTATTCATACTTTATTTCACTATCAGATACCACGCAGTACACCGATCTAAAACACTTACTTGATAACACGCGTACCTGAAAACTTGTACCTGACAACATGCATGGGCAAGTCTATACGAGAGACTAGCGAATGTTAGCAACCAGCGACGTACTAGGGAATTATTGTATCTGAAACCGAAAGTAATAGATACAATTATGTATCAGTAAGGTTTATTCTGCTCAGGTTAGCAACAAATCGTGACTTGCTATGGGAGAGTTTGATATAGGGGAAATTTCCACCGCTAGGTGCGCAGTGTTCGAAAAGAAAAATAATAATAATAATTGAAGCTACGTGAATAAGAAAATATAAATGTTTTACTAAGTTAAGGAAGTTATTTAATATTCGATTTTTAAAAAAGAAAATAGAGAAAAATTTGGGACAATGGCGACACTAGCGGTTACCTAGTGGCGAAAATTGTTGGCTGCCAATTTTTTAACATCGATGTTCGCAACTTGTAGTAGAATTGACCTTCAGTGTCAGTATCAGTTCGTAACAGGTACATAGAAATACTGTTAACCTGCTTTCTCTAAAACGGCGTGAATGTGAATGAAGCTTAACTGTGGGCTAGGTGCGGCGCTTCAGGCGGCGACGGTGCTGCCGCAGTGGCACGACCACCAAGCTCCGCGACTAGCACGTGAGTTACGGCGGCCTGGACCACCCAGCGCCGCGCAAAGCCGCCATAAAACTTCAATAAAGCCTCGGCAGATGCTCCCGAACCGGCAGCTTCGGGCTTCCGTCTGCCCTCCTCCGCCTGCCTTTGTTCTTAGATGCAGCCCAAAGCATCTCTATCCACTAAATCATTAAACAGATCCGAACATCGTGCACACGAAAACCAGTAGTTTTGTCTGACTTCCTCTGCTAAACGTGGATTTACAACCAGACCGTCGCGTACCTCACGTGACCAGCAGCCAATCAGATGCTTCTAATCGTATAGGGAAAATGGGGTAGAGTGCGCACGCGAGATGTTCCAACATTGGACTGGATTTCTGCCAGCCTACAGCTCTGCGAAAATCAACGTGGGTAGTGTTTCAAGTAAGAATATTATTTATGTAGGTAAAAGCTTCAAAATGTTTTTACATTTCGTCGAAGTTCTATTTGCGGTTACTTCACAGTTTTAAAAGCAAATCTAAAAAAAAATCACCTCTCGTCTGTGGTGTTTGATTGTTTTCACGATGTAGACATAATGGTGTGATTTTTCGCATGGTATTTCTGTCTCTCTCTCTCATTTTGTGACTTCACAGCGGCGACAACTGCCTGGAATGGCCCATAAAATTGTATTTCAAATACTGCGTTTTATTTTGTTTGGGCAGCGATTAATAAATAAATACAAATTGTAGGCTAACCTGGTAATCTCAGGAGTAAAGCTTAAGAGATGCTTCATGATTTAATATAACTTTCAAATGCTCATTTAAATTGAAAACGTTTTATTGTTGCTAAAATATATAGGTTGTGAGTTATATAGATGTGGATTCGGTAAAAACATTACGGACTCCAGATTACATGTATTTGTAAACATGGACTTTTTTTTTAGTGTTCATCAAATTCGTGAGAGAAAAGTTGCAGTTTTAATATGTAATTAAACAATTTCACTGCCACTATGTTTAAGAAGTACTTGTTATTAAGCACGAGAATATGGTTTATTCCCGAACTAGATTTACAAGTTATATCTCCACATTTTATTTGGGATATTCTAGCATTCAAATTGTGCCACTTTATACACGAATGTGAGAGATGGGGAATATTAGGCTGGGCAAATAAACCTACGCGAAATGTAAGTTATTTTATGCAGTGCACTTATCTGCTACCGAAGGAACTTTGTTTACCCTGTGCAAGAGCACGTGTCAAACAATTACTAGCGCTTATACAACCACGAATATGTATATCACTGATGACAAGATAAGTTTTATTCTAAAGAAAGAGAATTGATATTTCTACCATTTTTTTACCTCATCAACAGTCATCTACTTATCGAGGTAAAATTGTAGGCAAACTTTCTGTAACACAATTCCTTCCCTAATAATGTCTGAGGTTTACAATAGTGTGTAAACAACCACATCATGGTGTCTTAAAATATTTACATTATCCACGTTATATACCTTTTAAAAACATATAACTATTGAAAATAAGTAAACATTTTTGAAAATATTTGTAGGTCTGAAAAAATGCTGTGTATTTGGTACTGTACTGAATTATAAGGTATTGTACTTAATGACCTTGGAGGATTGCCACTATAATGCCTACTGTCCCCATTTTACGACGATACAGGTATTTTTTCTAGAGCAAATACAAAAGCCTAAATTTCATATTATATGAAAAAAGATCTGAATAAGGTTTATAAATGGCTTGTAAACAATAAACTAACAATAAACATTAATAAAACAAACTGTTAGATTATTACAAGATTATAAAGTATCCCGTTGTCGCACATCGGCGCAAACAAATTGCATGGTAGCAAATGGGACACATGTCGGGCTACAATAATACTGTATGGCAACATTCGTTATACTCGCACGATTCGTTCATGATGACTTTTTTTGCAAAGGTATGCGAGTTCTGTAAATATATTTATCAACAATGACAAACACTACTACGAGTATTGAGTACAATTGGAACCTTGCAATTGAAAAGTATTTTGTTAAAGTGAGTACAAAATGGTTACATTATCGAGTATTAGGCTATTGTGCATCACTTGAGAATTTCTGGAAAACCCAATATATTTTTATTTTTTAAGTTTAAATGTTTTTTCTATTTTTTTTGCAAAACGTTTAGCCGAAAGTTCCATATATATAAATAAATAAATAAATATATATATATATGGGGGTTTCCTGTGTTACTTAATTTAGGATATTCAGCAAGCTAAAATGTTTAGGAAAAGGCATGATTTTCTGAAAGTAGAAGAGTAGCTAGCATATCAACAGCCATATTGGAACATCATTGCCATGAGTCTGCGAATTAACAATCAAGGCATAACACAATTGCTCCGAGACTGGACTGGATGTCACCAAATCAGTCCTAGCAGCAAAATGCCGGGCCATGCTTGAACCATTTGCGGTGGACCGCACTGTAAAGTAAAGTTATCCAGAAAAATTAGAATAACTGGAGAAAGTAACATGTCATTCAAGCAGCAATTTGGAATACTGGGAAAACTAACATGCCGCTCAAGCAGGCAAGGAAATAATGTATAAAAACACACTCAACAAAGATTACGATTCAAAGTACTTCGACATATTTAGTCAGATGAAGATTTATAAACGAAATCTATGATATCACATCTGGGTAGCTTGATTCAATAAGGAAGAAGGCTTAGTTGTGACCAAAGATAGTTGCGCGACTGGACAATTCCGACCACATGGAGGATTCGATGTATTCGTACGGCCAAGCTGTGGACCCGAATGCAATCTTAATTACAATTCTCAAATAAAATTATGTTTCCTTTATTTATACCGTACACAAATTACACGCACGAAATGTAGTAATATATGTTCAGCTTAACAAACATTATGTGAATATGATAATCCAAAAGGAAATTGTACAATAATTTAATGTTAGATGCAGAAGCTAAAGTGCATTCTGTGGTGGCCAAAATAAAACACTATAATATGTTATTATATAGATACGATTTTAAGCGCCATTGCAAAGAACACACACAAACAACAAAGCCACATAAAATATAACAAATCTGAAATTTTAAGATTTTATCTATCAATAGCTGACAAATAAATGAAGTTAAAAAATAATTAACAATGGAAAAGAAACAAATAAAAAATAAAATTATGCAAAAAACACTTGTCAGCCCCAGTAACCAATATTACTGTAAGCATAGCACATTTGTGCTGTGACTAATGAACACATTAGTACCTACAAAAACACTAAATTTGTTGGTGAACACAATAGGCATTTTGTGGCTGCTACTAATTACTGAAATGACAAAAAAAAATTGTTGGTTCAGCAAAGTCATTTGTGAGGTCTACATTGACAAAAAATCTGGACAGAAATAATTTCTTTTGGTCCCCTCAAAATATATTTTTAAGTGTAATGAAGTCGCCGTTGTTGGGGAGTCAATGGAAGATGGTACAAGGCACGTCAAAAATGCACGAATTATTCTGCAAGTAGCCTCATAATAGTGCGGATGGTAAACAGAATTCACTGGTGATGCTGCTGCTTGTCTCTTGATGATGGAAGAGACGCTGTTAGCTGAGTTCGCGCCTGCCGAGTGATGAAACGATCCTGCTTGGGATCATTCTGGGTTACCCAGAGTCTTTCTGATGCGTATGCAATGCCTCTAATTTGTACTGTTCTCAAAACTGTCACATAGTTCGGAGGCAATGGTCCAGGCGGCCGGAAATTCAGGATATCAGCCAACCTGCCTCTCATAGTCCAACAATGCTCCCTCTATCAAGCTCTGTAAGTTGTTCTCACCTTGTTGAATTCATGTGCAGTGCATGCTAGCTACTTTTTGACGTTGAACTCCATACGCAAACTTATTACACTGAACATAACTTTGTCTTGCTACCGCTCATGTCACTAACGTCATGGTGGTTTTAGCGGCACTATGGTCAGTTCTACACCATATATCGCGGTCAATCTTAAATCGATAAATTACTCGTGATGGTAATGTATACAAGTTTTCACCTTATATAAATAATTCATACAGGAAACAGTTTTTTTTATGTCAATGAGTGTACTGCAGATGAACACTCGCCATTGCATTATAGATGATAGAGATCTGTGTGAAAGAAAGGCGAATTTTATAGCCGCCCACAAGAAACCCTCAATGCAATTAATTTTACAACCAAAAATAGATTCTTAATCGATTAAAAGTTGCGATATATAATAAACTCGATTGACTTGTAACATTTATAACTGAGAATCAGGGATTCAAAAATGCCTATTTTTAATTAATTTGAAAGTTTTGAAATTGAATAAGTCAAAAATAGTTTAGTAACAGACTTGTCACTGACCAAGAAGAAGGTAGGGACAGCAGCATCTTCGTCAGTACTTTCCTTGACATTTCCAGAATATATGACCGCTGCGGTGAGCGGATGCAGGTAAACACGAGCTTTGTTCACTAGAGAGAGCTAATGGAGGAGGACGGCCGTCGTGGACTCCGTTAATGTGTAAAACGTGACGGCAGTGCCGCCGCTGCGTGCGGGTAGTGAGCATGTTGGGAAATTCGAGCCAAGTCATCTCTCAGCTGGCACCCTCCTTTTCCCCGTCGATATTAAGTCATAACAAACTGCAGACAATGGGGAGCACCGGCGCATAATGGCCGCGCCCCTGCCCTTACAAGCGTGTATAAACTACCTGAATATGGATGAATACGGACTTCTTTTTGTCCCGCAGGAGCGCTCTTGGTCCAGACGGATGGTGCGTAGCTGATACGCTGTTTGGTGGCATCGGCCGTAACACACCGTAACATTCAGAAATAAAAGGAAACAGAAGATTTATTACCCGGTAATTGTGAAGACAGATACGCTACCACCGGCGATAAAGGTCCACGAAATAAAAAAAATATTTTTAAAAAGTTTACTTTTTCTTAGTGGCAAACGTAGAACTATGTGAACCCGAAGTACCGTAATTAAAGTACCTATGGTGGGTTTATTTGAATTATATTTCCATCACACGAGCACTACTTAAAGTAAATGCGAATGTTAATTACTTTACCAATATTATACAAGTCTATTTTTCGGCAATTATTGCGGAAAACAATATCTTACATAAAGAACTTAAGAAGTTAAAATAATTTGAAAAGTGATTTGTCGTTACACTCATTACATAAACATGCCTAGAGCCATGCCAATATTTTTATAGCCTTTTGGTATCCGTGATGGAGTATTATTCGTTGTTTTTGGAAGGATTTTAATCACATTTCAGACGAAAATAAATGCTGACAACAATTATAGGTCCATTTAAGGTTGTTGCTTTCTTTCCCACTTGACAACGCTGTCTTAGTTTAAATCTGCAAGGTTTGTTACAGAAAATCAGAGGCATTTGCTTAACTGAGGGAGTGATAGTCTTTGAGAGAACTAAAATTGTTGTTATCAGTCGCACCACATTCATTGTGATGGCATTAGCACTGCTATATTCAGAACAGTCTTACCAATGTAATACAGAGGCAACATTTAAAAATGAAGAAAGCAAATATAAATAATGTTTTTTTCGTCGCGTATGTTTTGCTGTCAATTTGAAAACGACGAATCAAGAGCACATGTTGACATACGCGGTATAATTCAGTACTAGCTGTATTATTGGTCAAAGAAGGAAATATGAAAAAAAAATTGTTGTATGTATTTACTTCACAACCATGCGTTACTGTTGAAAGATATTGATAAGTCTTATCATTTGGTCCCTCTGTAAATATGTACATGATCATATTCAATTCCCGCTACAAATTTATAATATTATTCACTAGACAATATGCACAAATGATTAATACTGCATAACAATTTATTAATGCCCATGGCTAGGTAACACATCACTTTAGTTGGAAAGTAACATGGCGCCCACTGATTTGCTAATGATGGGCGATGTTATTATAGTCTATCCGCGGTTTCTTCACCCTTTTCAAATCAAACCTTTGAAAAATCTTCCCATGTATGGCGTGTTTAGTTATTTCCAACATATGCCACGTATCACAAGCATTTTATACTTGTGTTCATAAAAATCTTTTTTTTATTTTAAACTAAAATGTTATTCATATTTCATGTATCTTTATCTATAAAATCCTCTGTGCGTGATTAAACCGTATCATCACTGACAAACCGGTGGAACAATTGATACCATACTCACACCATATGTTATTGAGGTGGCGAGTAAGGTTTTTAGTTCTGTTTCATTCCGATAGGTGGCGCTGGAGTGTAACTTCTATATTTATGGGCCAATTTGGCTCATACTTGAAGGAAATGTTTGTTGTTATAAAATAAATTGTTTTATTGTGCTTTGCATTCGGTAGGTTAGGTTCCGATAGGTGGCGCTGGAGTCTAACTTCTATATTTGTGGGCCTATTTTGCTCATACTTGCAGGAAATGTTTGTTGATCTAAAAGAGAAAAATGTCAGCAACACCACGGTCAAACATCGGTCGACGTACCCGACATAATATAGAGGACGCATTGAGAAGGCAAAATAGAGCATGAACACGCGCTGCACAAACTGAAGAGGCACGAACACAAGATAGAGAAGCACGTGCACGCCAAACAGATTCTAATAGACAATTATGTGCAGAAACAACACAGTTCAAACAATACAAGACACACATCAATTATACAACACTTTACAATATCCACTTATATTCTGGGAAGGAGAGGAATGTATATAATTTCAATTATAAACAAAGAAATCCAAAAACAGGTGCTGAAACTAAAAAAAAAATTCTATGCGTATCGAATAATTACTCATGAGTTTTGTCATTGCGCAACAAAAACGTATGAAAAATAATTTAATAAGCGGTGTTGAATGATTAATTAGATATTTATTATGTCAATTCAATGTAATTATAGCATGTAACATCTAATACTTTTATATGTAAAAACAATTATATTTACGAAGTACAATAAACATGACATTTGCGCCTAATATAGTATAACGCACAAAACACATGACATTTACACTTCACTTGGCATTTTCAATTTGAATACAGCAGACGGTGTTATATACATATTAATTATAAATTTTAAATAACAAAAATGCAGAACAACGTTTGCCGGGATCAGCTAGTATATTATAATGTTTCATTTATAAATAATTTGAATAAAAACCGTGAGAAAACACGGGTAATGGCAGCGCCTAATCAGAAATAGTACTTTTACCAAATACCTTGTCAACCGAGTGCACACGAATTCGGTGCGTTGTCCTCTGGTGTAATTTTCCAGACTTAGTTAAGAAGAGTGAAGAGATTTGGACGGCTCTTTACATCGAGGTCTTGAACACGAATGAATGTCACTTAGCCCTTCGCCAATATGGTCAAACCTGGAGCGCGAGTGTGTAATGATAGTGCTATAACAACTATACCTTATCAGGACACGTTTTCAAGGAATATGATGTCCTCATGACTTAACAACGTTCTGAATAGGTGCGGATCATCCCTGGCAGAACGACGGTAATGATGTAAGTAAGTTAAGCATTCTTTGTCATGTACATTTCCGTATTTATTCTACTTTCAAAGTTGACATTTTCTTCTAAAACAAACATAAAACAGGGTTTCATTCTATCAGACACTCCAGAATTGACCCGCCATTTGTTATATAGTGAAATTTTTCTTATTATGAAGATTTTTACCATTACAACTGCCATGTGTTGCACGAGAACGTGAGGCTTGTTCACTTTTAAGTGTCTTCTTCAGATCTCAGGTGGTGTATCTCTTGGAGGCTTGAGGAAAAGTCCCAGTGTCTTGAAGTGTTATACAATGTGACAACACTGTCGCTCTCCACTGAGCCAGAGGCTGTACGATGTATTTATACGGTATTATTATACGGCACATAGTTCTTCAGAAGGTGGTGTATCAGTGAGCAGTGTGTAATGTGATACGTGTCGCAGTGGGCTGTACTGAAGAGCGGTGGCTGAATCGATGCGCGAATCTGCCCACCTTATATACCCGGAAAGCCCTACATTTCACGTGACCAACAGCCAATTACAAACGAGAAATGTGGCGTCATCATTACATTTTATCCTCATCAGTGCACTTTAGAAATCAATGCTGAAAACACGAGTTACCTGTGCACTCTACAACTGAAAAAAAAAAAAAAGATAATTTTACACTAAATGTAGTTATGTGGCAGCAGTGTCTCCAATGACATCGGTGAATTTTTCACCTACACGATATGTCCAAGTTTCACTTTACTCTACGTCAAAGTAAATTTACCCTACAAATTAGTCATATAAGTAATTTTACATAGAACCACTCGTGCGTAGTCGGTTGGTGCACCGCCGGTCTGAGATGCGGTAGGTTTTGGGTTCGAATCCCAGGTAAGGCACGGGTATTAGTTTAAGTTGCTTCCTAAGTTAGTTTGAAAGCCGTCACCTGATAAGCCTTCAGTCAATACACCGGGGAACATTATTAAGCCCTTTCCAATATAAAATACTTAGTGTAAAGAGTTCCCTTACAGTTGGTTCTCACTTATCATTTCGGTCAATATTCATTTTATCATACAATATTTCATAAATTTTCTGTTAATCTGTGCAATTTATATTACATAGAGAACAATATTTATTTTTGAAGAAGTGCAGATATGGTGAAACTAACTAGGCAGAGGCTTTTGATTGCTTGGAATGTTTTCGGGAACAATTTAGTAAAGCCACGAAATGGAGACTGTTATTCTGTAATGAGGATTGATGAAAAAGTTATGCAGTTTCTATCAATGCCATGCCGAACAAAATGATTTGAGAATGAATAGGATATTCTGCAGTCCTGGAGGATACTGTCCACTCCTGATGACGGCTACATGTACGATGGCGACTAATTGGACTGATGTTACTGTCCAATTTTCATTAATTATGGTTTGGTGTACCTTTTACTTCGATGGCAGCCAGATCTTCATGACTTCGTGTCTACGTAACGTCAAGTAAGGCGTATATTACCATTAAAGTTAAACAGCGACCGAATTTACGTAATGAGCTTGTTTTTCTAACTTCTCCAGACAGTGATTGATCAAAAAATACTAATGCTCAGTGGTCCTGATTATTGCTTGATAGTTGATTCTAAATCTCAGAATCAATAGTTTTAGTAGTTTTATTGGACTGAATTACTAGCCGATGATACACATAAAATTACACTTAAATGGAACATTTAAATGAGCTAGATATTATTCTACATGCTTTTTTATTATGTGATCATTTTGTATTTAGGGAACATCCTTAATTCATTTTCTAGGCAGTCCCCATAATCATTTTATCTTCTTTTCATATGTTGACAGCAGGCAGTAATTTGTTCTTCTATTGGTTATTCATTTTAAGATGGAATTGTAGTTGTAAACTGTTGTCACGTGTAGTGCTAGAAGTGTCTATTTATTAAAGTTATAAACTTGATTTTTACATGTGCTTTCTGTAGGTAGAGCCTATCTTAAGGTTGCACTAATATATAATTACTAGTTCAAATTTCTGCCGTTATGATTCTAGAAAGTTTTATGATTTAAGGTGATAATTCTGAAGATAAAGCTGTCTTTCATACTTTTTCTTGAATAGAACTACCAAGTAGATGTTTTCAAATATACATGTGAAAGGGCTCCCATATCTCTACATCCATGAACTACACTCTTATAAATAATTTTGTACGAAACACTACAATAGAATGGTGTAAAATTACTATTGCTATCAGAAAATAAATTGCAACATACGTGTTTCTCTTTTCTACGGCAAGTAAATTTTCACAGACATTGCAATTGTAATTTTACCACCGTGTGTGAGACTTTTGTTGCTTAGAAAAAAAAAGGATTTCACAGATTAACTTTCTATATATGTTTCACTGATTTACTAAGCAAATGTCCTTTTACAACTGCGCCACGTCAATTTACATACTATGTATGTGTACTTTTACCATTTTAAAGTTCTTGTACTACGTTTTGTAACTTGAGTAGTCCTACTCCCTAGCACTAGATTGCTCGTTTTAAACAAATACTTGTAGCTATCTTGAATTCCTAGGAATATTAATGTAATATTACAAATACTGTACTCGATTAACAACATAATACATAAAAATGTAAAATTACTGAAACTTTGAATGAATAAATATACGCTTAAGTATGCACACACACAGTCATTGTGAAATTTAACAGTGGAAGATGTACAACCACACTGATAGCGAGTGTTTGTACAACGACCGTGTAGTAGTAAAACTGCATAATTCAAGAGTTTAATACAAGGAGTGAGTGCATTTTTAAACATACTTAGCGTGTAAATTAACTCTCTGGATTCTTAAGAAAACCTGTGTAAAATTACACATACTGTTGATGTTTGTACTAATTACACATACAAATCATAAAATCACCAAAAATCTATATGTGTAATTTACATTTACTTTTTGCAGTGTAGTGTACCATAAACTGAGGAATAAATCTGAGGAATGAAATTAGTGAATGGATAAAGTTTGGTGCCCCGAATATTTTCATACAAGATGTTTACGATAAATTAAAACAAACATGGACGAAAACAAAAAGGTTCACGATTTGACATACTCTGTACCTACGAAACCAAAATGGCCAGCGGCTCCCAGAAACATACATACTGTAGCCGGGAGACGTCTGGCCACGCGAGTCCCCACCTAATCCCTAGGCTGCGGCTCGGCACGGACCGGTCTGTAGCGGAGTGGCAAGACAGCGGCCCGGTAGTATACGTGAGGACATAAAAACATTCGGCAATACCGAACACGGATACGTTTTACTGGCGACAACATATAGCAGTGCTCTTGTGATTTACTTACTGTGTGTGCTGTTTGACAGAAGTCTATTGCTCTTCTGTTATTGAGTGCTAATTTTCTGTTAAAATATTCAACAGTGGCGAAGTAAAATCACTTTAGATAAAAGCAACTGCGATGGAGGTGGAATACTTTGATGCATTAGCAGATTACTTGTTTCTTTTCCACATTTACATCATATGAAGACAAAATAAATGTATCACAAACCCTTTGGCCTTTAAAATGGGGGACTGGGAGGGGAATATAAATATATTATGTGAATATTTACAGCGTGGCGTAAGAAATTTCTCAACGGGAATGCATTACTCACAACAATAATTGTTTACAAAGTTTGCAAACATTGAGGTGTTTGAGACAGCATAATGAGAATCCATTTGAACACATTTTACAGCATAGCTGTTGTACTTCTAAATATAATTAAAAAAGACAGCAAATAAGAACACATAAATTCGTACAGAGCTGTCATCTATCTAACCAATGCCGAATGTAATTGTGTAGCATATCCATAGGTGGTTGGCACAATCTTTTTGATGGTATAGAATTATTGAATTGTGTCTCGTATTACTCTCTTGTCGAAATCAATTGCAATACAACCTTTAGTTTTGGGGCTGCGATTAAAAGTGTAATAAAGAAAAATATATTTAAAACATCTCTAATTTTAATATAAATTGTATTAAGTGACACAAGAATATTTATAATAATTACTGCTAGACAGTAACCCAAAACAGAAGTGAAAAAAGGATAAAAATATGTTTGTGTTTGAAATGCTTTTATTCCAAAGAAAAGAGTGTTGTAAGTTAAAGAGAAACTATAAAATATTTAAAATCAACGTTCAAACCTTTTCCCGCAGTAACTGCATTTAATTTATCACAAATATAGGAAAGCGAATCCGAACCAATATGGCAGTAAATTATGGGCTAAAATGTGCAGCAATTAATTAATATATTACATAAATTGTAACTTAAAAAGGATCTCCGATGAAATAAGCTGCATTTGTTCATTTTAAGTAAGTTGTTATAACCACTGGCAGTGTTCTGGTTGACCTATTGGCTGCTCTCTGTGGCGCAGTCGGTTGAGTGTTGAGCGTGAGTGGTTTCTGTTTCCAATCCTGGGTACAGCAAGGGTGAGTTTTATGCCCCTCCGTAGGAGTCACCTTCTCATGGTAAATGTCACTTCCAATAGGAAATCTACAAGAACAAAGTTGTCACGGAATTACAAATAATAGTGCTGCACATCTAAAAATATGTTTGCATTTTGTATTGTACTTTTTACAAGTAAAACCCTGGATACTAGTAACTGATTGGATACTTGCTTTTTCTTGTAATAAATACATTAACTTCTAATTTTACTTGCATGATATATAATTTTAATATTGCAATTAAGATTGTATTTCAGTCACATTGGTAAACAGCGAAAATAAATATATTTATACCGCAACTGTAGTACAAAGATTATCTTTCACATTATTTTTAAAAAAATAAGCTACAACTGGAGATCGAAACTGCAACTTCTTGAGCAAATACGTGTGAACGTAACTTCAACACAAACAAACAAATTCACTGATTACTATGACGATAGCACTGGTTTCGAATCTATTTGTGTAGTAATTTTGCAGGTCTATAATTCTATTCTTTTATTTTTTTTAATGGTTTTCAAATTGGATTACATATTTGAATATTCTTGGTACCATAACAGAGAAATTATCTTCTCTTAATGGATGTTGCGTTTGAAATAACACTTACTGGCATAAATCACATACAAAAGTTTATTACCGACTGTTAAGTCAGTACAAATAATATTATCATAAAAGCTACAGAAATATTTTTTACATTGGTTACACCATGCGGCCGAAGTCAGCATTATTTGGAAAAACATATTTGCAGGTGGCATTTATTTCACACGAGAATTTGGAATTATAGAAATAATACATCAACCGACATGATTAGTAAAACCTGTTTTTAAAAACTCTCAATGATTTACTGTGATTTTCGTGTGCTTTTCAATTTGAACACCTAGGCGTATGTAGACCACAATTCCGCAGAACCTACCATTAAACACTACAAGAATGCTTACACGCAGATTAATTGGGTGGGATTTGTAAAGTATATGGCCATTATGCTGTAGAGTGTAATATGTCATGGCGACGGAAATTTTTAATTTATGATATTTTATTTTATACTTTATAAAAACAGTCTTTCTTTATACCATGGGTCAGTCCATTTTGAGTAAAAACACTTATTTTCGCGACTTCGAGCAAATAAAGCTATAAAGCGTTTCTTTACGTTAAAAAGAAAAGCTCTGGTCTGAAATTAATGTTTGGTTTACTTTGTTGAAATTTACGCCAAAATGAATTTACGCAAAAGTGCACCGAGTCTTACAAACTACGTATATTTTAGTTGTACAATTTGTATGATATATGGTCGTACATGAATACCATAGGTAAGTGCAATTTGTAATACTGTGGATAACTTTTCCTTACCTCTGCAAACGCCCTTCGTCCTCCATTGCCTTACATAAAACTGATCTCGTCGTACCTGATGTTTGCGAAATAGTCGATAGCACGGAAAGACCTGCGCGCGCATGTCGTCCTCCCTTGCTTGGCTTACCCCGCTTGTTGGAGACAAAATCGCGCATTTTGCGGTAATATGTCAAACAGTTCAAAGGGCTCTCTTTCACTTCCATAACACTTGGTCACTTAAATGAATTTTGGAAAATGTAATCGATGCTTGATATTCGTCGATGTATTATGTAGCCAGTCTGGAGTGACGAAATTGATGTCGTCTTTAATTCTCCCGTGAAGACAAACATCACATACAGTTTATCATTAACTTTGTCATTTAAATTTCCTCACGAAAATAAATGAAGAGGAGCTATGTCTAGATGTCGCGGTGGCCATTTGTAATTCACCTTCAATCCACCACTATGACAAATATCTATTAAGAAATCTGTGAGCATTAAAACTGCATTGAGGTGACGCACTATTTTGCTGGAAAATAACATAAATGTTTGCAGAAGAAGGAGCTGAAGAATAGCAGATTGCTCAAGTATGTCGATATCGAGATATATGTTCCCGTTATACTTTGATAGCTAAAAACAACTATCAGGATATTCTGACATTCACCAACCATACGATACATTCCTCTTTTTGCGGTTTCTGATTGGTTGCAGAAAACTGAAAGGCTTTTCAGATCCTCAGACATATACATTGGGTTGATATTAACCTTCCCAGGCGTTTGCAATCTTGCTTCAACTGTAAAAATTGCAGTAGTTAAGCAATTTGAATGTTGATCAGCCCGGTCCAGCACCTCTATATAATACTGTTTACGTTGTGTCATAGCTTTTTCCTGCAGCCCCTGCAGAAGTTTCAATTTCTATGAACACAAATTATGGCATTTATGCAGCATCATGTGGATTGTTCAGGGAGCAATGTTCGGTTTGCATTATTCCCTTCCAGGTGACATTACTGAGTTTCCCACGAAGATCTACCTAACCTACTGTTTCAGCAGATTAACTTTTCTGCCGAATCTGAGTCTTTGCTGATACTCCAGTTACTGTAAATGTGCCATCTCAATTCTTGGAAGGCCATGTGTCTGATATATCCCACATCTACACTCAACTGTAGTATGTGTCTGAAAAGAACCTCGAAGTACTTTTCGAATGCAAACCATTATAAATAAAAAAACTTCATGAGAGTGTAAAAAGAAGGGAGGATGAGTATAGAATTCCAGTTTACCGCGTAAGTAAGCTTTACTCATGCTATGTAGAATAATTAACTATGGTTTCAATTTTCAACCCTCCCCTCCGCCCTCCACCAGTTTGTTACTATTGGTAGAGAAGGTCACAGTCATTTGGATGGCCGTATATAACCGCGTTTCATTGGTTCGTTGTGTGAGTGTAACACTTCCCTTCCCCCAGCCTCTAATTAAGCCTGGTATCCAATACTATATGCTCACTCCAACTTCAAACTCTAGATTACTGCAATGGAGATAAGGGATGTCACAGCTGATGCTCGTGATGGTGGCTAAATGAAAAGGATCATTTACATATATATATATATATATATATATATATTATATACACTCTACAACAAACTCTAAGTAACAGAACACAATACATTTACGTTACAGAACAACTATGGCTACAGATACTTTACACAACAAGGAGATTACAATTACGTTATCAATTTATGCTGAAACAATAGTTTAAAAGGATTCACAATATACGCAGCTATGCCCTAACCTTGCCGTACTCATTACAAGGTTGGAAAGGAACGATGACTCAATAACAGAATGGCTCGCTACCGCAAACGCGTTTATGCTCACTCACTATCGTATTACTGGCTAGCCTCAGAGCTCCTCTGTGGCCTAGGGTCATCTGCTGCCTTCGTCTTCGGCCTGCAATCGCACTCACGGCGCCTCAATACACGGTGCTCTCTTGGGGAAGGGGAGGGGGTGACAGCGCTTTGCGGGGTCCCTTTTATAACTGGGCCAAGTAGTCCACGTTTATGCCCTCCCCTTCCCCCCGGTCGAAAAAACAGTCGTCCCGGCTGTGAAAGAGACCAAGGTTGTAGAAGATGGCATAGGGTGTGAGTGAGAGTGGCACAAGCATTCTGGAGTACATCAGCGAGGTCTAAGAGCTGAAGGCAGTGTAAAACGTTGCGTAGGGTGGCATACCCGGAGGACTAAAGCGCGGTATCGAGAGAGCAATTACAAGTAGGAGCGATCGTCGAAAAACAAAATGAAAAATTGAGTAAGACATAGTTTAAGTTAAACAAGATATATAAGCATATATTTTGTTTAAGTTAAACAAGATATATCTTGTTTAAGTTAAACAAGATATATCTAGCATTACAGTGATACAAGAAAATTGGCTAGCCATGTTAAAGGTTACAAGGTCTGAACATGTTGTGAGTGACATGTAAGGGAGAGGGGGATGGGAAGCGTCCACGGCCACATTTAATAATTAAGTGTAAAAAAAAATCCTCCAATGGCTAGGTGTTGGGCACGGGTAAGTGGGAGGTTGGAAAAGGTGAGCCTTTAGTAAACACTTGACAACATGCCAGAAATATTATCTATAAAAAGAAACAAGATGAAAGGCACAGCCATCAGGCTGAAGTTATAATTTATAGTTACAAGACAATGTGTCATGGGGTGCCGGTAGTAGGGCATCAATAATATGGTTAGTTTGTAAGAGAAAAGATAACAAGATCACTCGTTGGCAATGCGAAGGATGTGTGCAACACAATTTAAATTTAAGGAGTTGGCTGCGGCAGACACACGCTCAACTGTCGACAACACAGTGTGATGGATGGCGCGCTAGGCGCTTGTGTACAGTGAGGAATTGCAACATAAAACACACGAGAATCTTGGGATAGTTACAGCTACATATGAGAATTAAATGGTCAATACATATATACATTCAGTGGCAGTTGTATTTATGTCTACGTATGGTGGATAGAACTTATGTATTTTTTGTTTGTTAAAAGAAACATACATATCTTTAAAACTAGTAAACACTGGAGATATAACAGAAAACATGTGAAAATACAAAAACTGAAAAATGATAGGTACAGACGCCATTGTGAGAAAGTTTATATTCGGTAGATGGGAGCCCTGCGCATAGCACTGATGGTACATTTCTCTCATTGTCCACTTTGTTTCACTGATAGTTGGCACTCACGCAGGAGTGCAATAATATATGTTATACACATGGAACTGTGAAAGCACTTTTTTGACGTGGCACTGTCTTTGAGGAAAGTTCGTAACACAGTAATATTGATATGTTTCTTTCACGCGTATGAGCTGGCTTTTGAGAGAAAGAGTAAGGGCCTTGTACCAGAACCAGTACATTGAAATAAGAAACATACTTAGGAGTGACACACAATATTATGCCGTAAGGCGATATTAACAAGAAAAAAAAATATATGTAAGTTATTATACAAGGAAATAGAAAATACCTTTTATAGTGAAAGTATTAAACTTAAGCTCTACATTATAACATAGGTACAAACATCTTACTGGCTAATGTTAGTTTTCATAAATAAGTTTATTGAACATAACATATACAAAATAACATAAAATCTGCAGCTATGGGGAAGGGATAAAAAAAATGGTCGCACTACTCCTTTAAAATTAGCCTATGAACTAGAAAGAAGATACCATACCAGAGACAGAACCTGTGTCGTTCTGGATATTAATAAGTTAAGTGCACACAAATAACTCTGTACACAAAGCAGAAGATATTGAGAAGGTCACACTGGCAACACCAATCGATTCTAGTATCACTAGCAAGAGCAATGCACAGATAAAGGTACTCTGGATTTACTTTTCTTTATTGTTATATGTATTTTTTATCTTGTTTTTGTTTACTGATAAAGCCACGAGGCAACTAAATGAATAAAAATCTTATTATATACCCTTAATTCTAGGCCTAAGTGACAAGCATTGTAAGGAACACATAGGACTCCCCCTTAATAGGGAGTAAAAATAATTGAGCCTAAATGTCTATTAGGAGTAGATACTCATGACTTGCAAGATAAATAATCCCTTAATCAAAAGTTCTGTATAAAATTGCTGCTGCTCCCAGAGCAGGAATGAAATTGCAAAATCTGAATGTTAATTCTGTGCAAAACTGCTGAAGCAGTGAGGTATACTTAAGCAAATATTAATAAAGGCCCGTAGGCCCAAGGAAAGGTACCTGTAAACACACCTACACCAGGAGGCATGCAATCTCAATTCTCAATTATATATACATAAATAGAGACCCTTGGTCACTGATAATAAATTGATATGAGCCCTATGTAAAGGCAATACTCTACTCATTTTCCTCATGGAATAGTGAAAGTAATAAAATCATATTTCAACTTCATTTCGTACCATAAAACATAGTACACATACTGAAATCCTTGGAAAAGTGGAACAGCAGTGTGACCTGCAATAACTCATACATATAGTCTCATTAATGCATCTGGTGCAAATATTCATGTAGTTGAGGTCTCGTAAAAGTCAAATGGCATGCCTAAGCTTAAATACTGCAATATCGCCTATAATTCCAGGATTCATACGAACTGACTCTCTCAAATACAAATATAATTAAGTATAGACCTTTGGACACTGGTACATGAACTTGATTGATATCAACCCTAAGTGAGGAATAATATTTGATGTTTTTGTAAAGCAAGAAAATCATATATTAATCAATAGGGGTTACCTCAATCCTGATTAAAAAAATTTCAAATATACTGGCGTCCTTGTAAAAGGGTAACAGTAGTTTAAACTGCAAAAAAAAAAACACAATCATTTATAGCCATAGAAATGCATCTTGCACAAAAATATAGACAAGCTGAAGCGAGGCACTATTCAAAACTGTAGGTGTAAGCTCAACTTCAAATAGATTATCTATAATGCCAGGAGGCATAACACCTTAACTTCAAATTGACCTGAATTATAGCAGAAGTTAGCAGGGCAATATAATACTCATATAAGGGCCAATAGAAGCAAATAACTAACACACACACACACACACACACACACACACAAAAACGGCATATTGAGGGGAGTGAATTTACTTAACATATCCGAAAAGGCAGGTACAAATAAGGAGAACTGGGCCTGTTGATGTTATAGAAACGTTAAAAAAAAAAAAATTTGGCTGGATGCAACCCTCTCTAACAAGCAATATATTTTAATTATCTGTTGACATCATGGAGGCTTGTTAGGTCTCATGAGAAATTAACCTAAAAATAGTTGAGTAAAAAAAATAGAAACAGTACACACACAGGACTGAATATGAAGCTACATGGGAATATTACAAGACATAATGGAATGGTATTATTGTGGTATAAAACACACAAGGTAAGTCAGTCTGCCATAATGCCTGCTAAATGACTCATAAAAATTGACAGTAAGTCCAGACCTGTAGGTCTAAGTTACAATCACATGAAAGTATAGTTAAAATAATGTTGTATAAGACAGCTGGGACATCATGCAAAAGGGGAAGTTAAATATACTTGATTGCAATAAATGTAGTACGGTAACAGCAGTAAAGATAATCCATAAGGCAGGTAACCGCTAATAAAAATAACCACAGTGACACAGTGGAGTATTCTGGCGGCCGTTTACTGAGACGTGTAAAGCAACTCAGTGGGGCGCATTAAGGTGCATAAGGAGGGTATATATTTACATCAATTTGATGTAAAAAGTGGTTACAATGCATAGCAGGCAAAACAGTGAGGCGAGGGTGAAGTAATCAAAATGAGCAAGGTCAATGAGGGAAAATAGCCTAGGAGACGTGAATGTGCCACTTGTAGGACTGGGAACAACATCTTGCAAAATAGGACATTTGGTATGATTGGCATGCCAGTCAGTATTCAGAGCAGCTGGAATGTTGTAGAAATGAATCCTCTATGGTAGGGATAGTTGGGGAAGGTGAAATTATTGCTCAGAGATCCAGTGCACGGGAATGACCATCTGATGGAGAGGGATGACAGGAGCCCGCACATCACACAAATGTGCGGTGTGAATAATGATGCCGGTGGGTGTGATGACCTGGCAACCACACGGGACACGGAGCTCTACAGCTCCTAAGGGGTGGGTGGGGATGATAGTGTCGAGCGACGAGTTCGTACAATTGACCATGGTGTTGGGAGGGGGGCTGCATAATACAAATTGGTGGGGGAAAATATTAGTGACTGTAAAATGGACGGCAGGTGTGCAAAGGTACTTACAGGATTTGAACAGGGAATTAACATCAGTCAACAGAATGACAGCAGTCATACATTTGGCATTGCCGCCGGGCATTGTCGCCGAGGAGAGAATCGGGAGGGATGAATACAACATCCTGGGAGGGGTGAGTGGAGGGTTAAATCGCCTTAACAATTTCTGTTTTGTGGTCATTTGCGATGAGCGGGGATGGCGATTGAATCGTGCAGGAATGATTGTTTAAGTGATACGGGACAGACTTGACGTGATAAATATGCCATTGAGAATGTATGTCGACTTGTAATTTAATCACTAACTGCTGCTCTGAAAATGAACACTCAGTGAATTCGAGAGGATAGTATTTAAATAGTTCCTTAGTAGTGATACTGATAGGAAGGTTTATTTCGTTCAGTTGTTTTTGCAATACAGTGAGGTTATGAGTGAGTTGAGTTCTGTTCACTGCTGCAAGTGGCAGTTTGTGGAGGTGGCATGAGAGGATGAATGGTTCGATGGAATGTTCGATGATTAAGTTGTTGATAAGGTGCAAAACACTCGACACAAGCAAGTAGACTTGTGTTTCTAATGAGCGAGCCATGCTAAGTGCAGTTTGTTGGGACTTAATTACAGTGGAAATGACATTGATAACTTTAGATAATGAATTGATTTCAGTTTCAACCTTGTGGGTAATATCATCAACAATACTAAAATATGCATTCAATGCTTCGTGTGTACTGTGGACATTGGAACATTAGCTGCAAGTTCTCGGATTTTCTGGTCAAGCCTCAAGTCGTTTTGTAAGAGAGTGTGGAGGTGCTTATTTGTCAGTAAATTACAGCACCAGCTCCCCATGTCTTCTATGACTTGGATGCCGTGCTTTACACGGAAAGGGGTAATGAGGTCTGTGTGATAATCTCTCAGTAATCCCGCTTCGATTCCCTGCATGTATTTGTACAAAATTTGGCCATTTGTACACGTTGTCGTGTTGTGATCGGCACAGGCAATATGGAGGAATTAGTCCTGCGCGTCATGCGGGGATGGAAACTGTAGCTGGATTTTGTATACCAGCGAGAATGCTTGTTTTGTACACTAAGTCAGGCCTCGCCATGATGTAATACAACTCTGCGTGGGTACGTAAGGTACACTGTGTAGAGAGTCCAGCTGCTGAAACAAGAAGTCAAAAACACAAGGTCACTATGGCCATGGGGGCGGAGATAGCGCCCCTCCCCCTGGAAGTGGCGTGGCCCCCACTGCCCATTGCCTCGCCAACGTTCTAGGGCAAAGGAAGTGCAGCCAATGTTGGCCGGCAGTGAGAAGAGCATAGCCACTACACTGAGTGGCAGCGAGAAGTGAGGGGAGTAGTTGGCGAGCCTGGTATCCCCTCTACCATGTGCTGGCCATGGAACAGTAGGTCGACGGCTTGCAGAGAGGCAGGGAGGCGACATAGAAGGCACGCTGTGGCTGCTACTCGCTGCATCACACGTGCTGATGGGAGACTTGCTCAGCACGCCCCAGTTGCTATGCACCACATATCCCTTGTTGCAATGTCAGGACACAGACAGCTTAGCACCCACAGGCTAGTATGTGATGTACGAAGGAATAAGAGAAACTGCAACACATTTAAAATAAATATTAGACACTGACACAGAAAGATATAAAATACAGAGCGACATTATTACAAAACATTAACAGATGTGCCCAACTTGGTATGCTGTGTACAGATGGTGTCAAACATAGGGACACCAGATTTGTTTGTCTGTACGTGAACAGTGGATTCGCCTAATATCCGGGACACGAGACAGGCCATGAAAGCGATGGGTTAGGGCCTTATGTTTCCCTTGGTTACGCACCCAAACGTAGTCGTTAACACATATGGTATTTTCCCTGTGCATTTCATCAAATTAGGCTTTCTGAAGGCTCTGAGCCTGAATTAAATTGTTTCTGGCAGTTTCATGAGTGGCTAAAAGTTACTCACACCAATTATGCCCCTGTTGGGAAAATTTTTTGGCTACTACCTGGGCGGGAAGGACGGCTTTAACCCCATGAAGCTAATAGAAGGGCATAAACTTCGTCGAACTATTAACATTAACACTGCTATTGTGGTTGAACTGAATGAACAGGATGTACAAACACTTGCACAGTCTGTAAGTTGTTCCCCAATGGAGCGACTATTATTTTCGACCAAACCAATACAACAGGGGTTATATGTGGTGGCAGTTTGCTTGTGGACGCCTAGGGACTTGATAAGGTTGCTAATTAGTTCGTTTTGAAAACTGGTCCTGCGATCTGTGAGTATCTGTTCTGGGCAATCAAACTGTAAGACAACTTATTTTATGAATTCAGCAAAGGAGGCCGCATCAATGGATTGAACTGGCTTTGCACAGACATAACGGGTGGTGTATTGTCATCACTAAAAAAATACTTATTGTGATGGGTGATGGCAGGTAAAGGCCCTTTGGCATCTAAAGCCCAATGTTTCAAAAGCGGTTGCAGAGGGTTTGGGGTTAACTGACCCATGGGTTGGGAGGTAATGGCTTTAATCTTTTGGCATTCAGGGCAGGATTGAACATTCTTTTTGATATCAGTGGCCATTGTGTCCAAATGTAAGATTGTTTAATTTTCTGTAACGTTATGAGCACACCAAAATGCCCTCCCCCAAGTATGGCATCGTGATGGGCATTAATGATTTCGGAGACGTACAACTGAGGGACAAGTGTTAACTTAGAAGACCCCTGGGGTGAATGGACCTTGAAAAATATTTCGCCATTAGTGGCCATGCCATAGCGACGACTCAACTTACAAAATTTTGTATTGGCGTGTTCAGGGTGTAATAAGGCCTCTTTCACTTTGCGAATATTGGGGTCGTTATCGTATTCACTAATGAAGGGAGAAGTATGAACAGTGAGTCGGCACAGATGGAATACTGATTTGTCATCGATCTGAATATATTCCCTGAGCATGAATATAAACAGGAAGAAAATGGATGATATCATTAAAAGGGATGATAATTATAGTACATTTGAAAACTAGGTCAATGCACATTGTGGCGATTATAGCAGAATACCTTTGTCTAATATCTTTGTTTACTTGGTAGAGGGAAGTTATGATTTTGATTATTAAAAGGATAGGAATAATGTCTTATGTGGCTACAGCAGAGGCGGTTTTTTCCCTCTCACTGGGATCACGAGAGGAAATGAAATAGTGTTTAACATCGTCCCAGTGTTGCCTAATGTATTTGGCTACTGATACAGTAATTTTGGTTGCTTTGTTAGGGTTTTGAAAAATGACTTCTGCAAATGCTTTAAAAAGCGAATTATAATCATAATGTTGTCTTTCACGATGTAGGGGATACTGTGGACTGTGACAGTTTGTGCAGCGACTCATGGGGTTGTGGGGATGTGGCTGAGTGCATCGGGAAGTGTGTTCAATTTATCCTTAACAATATTAATTTCAAAATCAAATTCACTTAAGGCGATCACCATATTTTGGATGCAGGCAATATGGTCCGCCAAGAAACGGAGATACCTTAGACTGGCATGGTCGGTCTCAATTGTAAATTTATGCCCATATAAATAGTGACGAAAATGTGTACATAAATATTTAATGGCCACTAGCGCTCTCTCTCTCTCTCTCTCTCTCTCTCTCTCTCTCTCTGTGTGTGTGTGTGTGTGTGGTGGTCCAGTGCCCTTCTTGAATAGAAAATTTCTTAGAAGCGAATGCTACAATATTCCATTGTTTAGAGTGTAGGTCGAGCTGGATGAGTGCCCCTCCTACTGCAGTGCTGCTGGCATCGCATGCTAGAATGATATCATGGCCCTCATTTAATTTGAGCAGTAATGGCGCCTGAAGAATGGCTCGTTTCAATTCTGAAAAGGAATTTTGGTGCTCTTTTCCCCATTTAAAGGGCTATTGTGCTTCGTCAGATCAATCAATGGTTGTGCAAGAGATGCATAATGCAAAATATATCGCCACAGGTAGGAAGTCGTCCCCAGAAAGGTGCGTAGTTGTTTAAGATTAGTAAGGGGGGGGGGGCATATTTTCGATTACAGCTACCTTGTCGGGGTCTGTAGACATACCTTGGGGTGTGATGATGTGGTCTAAAACATTAATTGTTTGTTGGGGAAACGAACACTTTTGGGAATTGACCTTAACATTGAACTAGCACAATCTTTGGAAGACTTCATAGATATTGGCGATATGTTCCTCAAAGCTACTACCCAATATAAAAATATTGTCAGTGTAGGCGATTGCTGCAGTTCATCTGAGGGGGCCTAAAAGTTTGTTGATGAAAATTTGAAAGTATTGGGGCAGGTGCTGAGGCCCATTGGCATTCTTCGATAATCGAATAATCCCACCCCATCAATGTTAAAAACCAATCTGTGACAATACTGAGGTCGAACAGGGATGCTATAGAAGGCAGAAAATAAGTCAAGGCAAGTAATGAAAGGTGAAAGTTGCAAAGCATTAAAAATATCCCCAGTACGAGGTAGTGGATATTTCACACTAGTAAGATATTGATTGAGTTTTCGAAAATCGGTCAAAATCGAAGGTCACCACTCTTTTTGGAGATGACAATTCTAGGGGCAGAATATGGGGAATCAGCTTCTTGTATAATGCCAGCATTAACCGTGTCTTTTAACTGAATTAAAAGGTCATAATGCACCTTGGGACTGTTTCGATAGAGACGAGTAGCAATGGTTTGTCCGTGTTTATGTCCAGTTTAATTTCAAAGTCCTGTGCTTCTGTAAGCTCTAGGTATAGAATTTGCAAAATGGTCATTATAGTACTCTATAATATCTTGAATGGTTCGTTTATGGGCCTAAGAAAGGTTATCATTAACCAAAGGACCCTGAGAGGGTTGAGTTTCAAAAGCCTCGAGAGCATGGGTAATGGACTAGTAGTCAGGTGTGTCTGTGCTAACGGACACAATGGGAATTTCAGTGAATTTATTCTTATTGTGGGTGTGGATAAAGAGCATATTGTATTTTTAAATAGGGATGATGCTGTATTTCTTAAGAAAATTCACACCTAAAATGATATCTTGCTGGAGGTTATCAAGAACTAAAAATTTCTGTTGATAAGTACGACTGTGAATATTTAAGTGAATAGTAGTTTCAAACTTAGGAGGGGGCAAAATTAATGAGGCTTGCTACTAGTGTAATATTAGCCTTGAGAGGAGAAAGGGGCTGATCTGATAAAATGGTGCTTGTTACACAGCTACAGGATCACCCTGTGTGTACTAATGCATAGTATTTTTGCCCTTAATAATGACAAGTATGCGAGACGTAGCAGTGCTAATAATGTTCGACTTATATGGTGAAAGGGTAGTACCATGTGCTGGTTTCCGTGTTCCAATTCTTGATGTGGCCCCGCCCAGCATGTTTCCCACCAGACGCTCATCATTGCGGCCCCCGGCGTCCTTGTTGTGAAAACATTCAGCACGCACCACAGCGGGAGTGGGAGTGGAGTGGGTTAGAAATATGGTACGCTGCGTCAGCTGGAATGTATTCTTAAACAGGCTAAAGTGGTCACCAACATCCATTCAAAAAGCAAAATTCTGATTGGGGAATATGGGACACTGGCGACTCGTATGACTGATGTAGAGGCATAAAGCCCAGGTATCGGTAGTGAGGATATGGGGACCATGAACTACTGGCTGCACTGCAGGGAATAGCTGTGATGTGGCAAAGCTGCATTATCGCTCACAGGGTGCTGGAGGTGTGGCAACCGTGACCTAAACTGTGCAGGGTGTGGGAAAATGCTGCACTGGCACACATCACTGTGGGAGGGCTTGGGATGCGCTGGTTGATGAGTCCACGCTTTGTGTGACCACTTTGCAGATGGCAGTGTGGATAATTGTTTACACACTGGTTGCTTAGAAGGCAGTTTGTTTGACCTGACATTATTCTACAGAGGCTTTGCTGTCGTAAAATGTATGGCGGATTTGATTTCCAGGGCCTAGTTTCGTTGCACAATGTTGGTTGGCGAGTAAGGACGGGATGGGATTTGATTGGAAATTACCTCCCTTGATATTAGAACTGGTGATTTCCGGGTACCTTCGGCTGGGCATCACTTAATTAAAAAGAGAATTGCATGTGGCCCGAACCTGGGCCTGCTGCTCCTGGGTTGGGGAGACATATTTTCCTCTGTAATGTTCCCTGTACAGTACCCCAGAAATGTATCCTTGTACGAGTTTATTTCCTGTTCTGAAGGAGCCTGCCTGGTGGTGTGTGTAGTTTTGTTGATAAGGTGCATGGTAAGATGGATGTCTGTAGTGATGTTTATTCTATGGCCAGGTAATGATGGTGGGGCGGCGGTATGTGCGTTGAACGTGTGTGTTTCTGTGGGTGGAGGTTGATATGTATGTGCTTTGATGTAGTGTACAGGACGTGAGGGTGGTGGGGTGTAAATTGGTGTGTTTTTGAGCATCTGTATCTGTTCCTTTAAAATCACTAGTTCTTCGTGAAGTTTAGAACGTAGTGTGTTTGGTGAATGGTGTGTAATGTTTTGTTGTTAACTGTACATGCCACGTTCGATGTTTTCAATTATGTTTAGTAGCTTGTCTAGTGTGGTGTTGTCCGAAGGGATAAGCTTGTCAGCAATTGCTGGCAAAATAGAAGTCCAAATAATGTCCAAAAATTCTTGTTCAGTCAAGTTCTCGATATGGACCTGAGCGCTTTGGTCGCGTTGTTGTCATGTGGTGCGCAAAAAATGTCTGTATTTGTCCTGTGTGTCTACCTGTGTAAATGTGTGCAGTAATTTCTCTTCAATTTGTTGCCAAGTGTTACCAGTTGTACTGCTGTAGTAGAGGTTCTCGTAGGATCTCTTCGCAACCCCTACCAGATAAAACTTTAAATGCGGTCGCTTGTCAAGTTCGGTCCAGTTATTTAACACACTGACGGCGTTAAAGGTCTCTAAAAATTCTTCTACCTGTTTGTGTTTTTATCCTGCGAAAGTGGGAATGTGGTGGGTTTCAGATATCACAATATTTACTGGGAACGGGGGGGTTTGTGGATGGGTAGGTGGAGTTACGGTGTTGTCAGTGTTTGTAGCAGGAATGGAAATGGAGTGTGTATTTGTTGTCTGTAGTGAGTGGATGGGGCGTGGTAGCAAATAATAACTGCTTGCACCAGACTGGTTAAGTGTTGATTGGTGTTGAGAAGTTCATTCAATGGGTGTAATTTGTGCTGTGTTTGTATTGGTTAACTGAGTGAGCAACTGTTCGTGTCTGTCTAATGTTCGTGTAGGTGTAGCTGAAGTACGTGTAAGTGTCTGAACTAATTCTCTAATCGATTGTGTCGTGGACATGTGTGGTGTGCTCATTGCGACATGTTAGTGAAAATGTGTAGAGCCAGTGTATATGATGCGGTGAACTTTTAGTGTAAAGAGTAAAATTAAACAAAATACTGGAAAGATGAAGAGAACACAATACAACAGCACACAACACACTGGAGTGGTTCAAATAAACAAGTAAAGAGTATGTTCTGCATGCATGATAAGTGTAACAATTAAAATACTCTTAACTAAATAAAAGAAGCATTCTGGGAGGGAATGGGTGGGCAAGAAGGGTAGCTCGGCAAGGCTGCTACGCAAGCGCTGAGTCGCATGCATGACAACTGACCTACGCCACGAGTCGCATGCGTGACAACTGACCTACACCACACTGAGTCGCACGCGTGACAACTGACCTACGCCATGCTGGCTTACATTGGGAGTAGAACAACGATTAGCATGGGTGGGTTGGACTGTCTGTTATAGATGGGGGAAGGCGACTTACTCTCAGTGGTATCGCACGTCTGAAAAATATTAACAATAATGTTTAATGACATGATAATGAAGTTGCCTAGGAACAGGTGGAGCTTGGTAGCAGACAGGTGGGAATGAAACCGTGGATCCACCAGTGTAACACTTCTAGTCTCTAATTAAGTTTGGTATCCAACACTCTATGCTCACTCCAACTTCAAACTCTAGATTACTGCAAGGGAGATAAGGGATGTCACAGGGGGTGCTCGTGATGGTGGCTAAATGAGAAGGATCATTTTATTTAAAAAAATATATACATATTTACTATAACAAACTCTAAGTAACAGAACACAATACATTTACGTTACAGAACAACTATCGGATACAGATACGTTACACAGCAAGGAGATTACAATTACGTTATCAATTTATGCTGAAACAATAGTTTAACAGGATTCACAATATACGCAGCTATGCCCTAAACTTACCGTACTTTTTACAAGGGGGGGGGGGGGAACGATGACTCGATAACAGAAATGGCTCGCTACCGCAAACGCGTTTATGCTCACTCAACTTCGTATTACTGGCTAGCCTCAGAGCTCCTCTGTGGGGTAGGGTCATCTGCTTCCTTCGTATTCGGCCTGCAATTTCACTCACGGCGCCTCAATACACGGTGCAACCGGGGGGAGGAGGTGACAGCGACATGCGGGGTCCCTTTTATAACTGGGCCAAGTAGGGCTCGTTTGTGAAACCACTGCACTGTGCCACCAGCTATAGCCTGCACGATCTTAGGCGGTGTACCGATGCCAGGTTATCGCTACAGAGTGTCAAAATAGTTTTGCTACGGTTGAAACTGGCACAGAAATCCAACAAACCCACGTCATACAAGTTTTCCCTTTTGCTGCACCCAGTTGTTTCCTATTGCATAATTTAGCTGTATCATACTAACGGGTACCTTGTAGCTCGCTTGTGATTACGTTCAGTGTTTCTTAGCTTGAGGGAATTATGTACGGGAACATTTTCTGTGAAATCGTCCTTTGAGCGCAAACGCGTGTTTTGGTAAATAAAAGTAATCTAAATACAACTTTTTGACAGAAAGGATTAAAAAAACTATTGACTTTATTCCTATCGTTTTACTTTTGTCATATTTAGCGTATTTTGCCATTTTCCTCTCGGAGGAAAAAAAATCTTGAAAATGGTCAAATATCACATTTTTAAGACTTGCCTATGCAGTTTGCTTAAACGGCAAGAGAAAAGTACAACGATACGGACGTAGTTTAATCTGTCGCCTTTCATCGCATGTAATAAAACCTCACTGTTACAGATCTAATTTGCACAGTTCAGCGTTACGACGGAAATACTGCACGCCTTGCGCATAAGAGTGATGAGGCACTAGGCGTGCGTGTTAGTGTTGCCCATATCGCTCCCTCGCTTCTTGACCTTAGACGCGCAGGTATATAATACCCTTAACGGTATCACCAGTCCATTCTGCGCGCATCCGGAGTACACACTATAGTCTATTCGCGGTTCTTTCACACTTTTTGAATCGAACCTTTAAAAAATCACCACATGTATGACGTTTCCGGTTCTTTCATAAATACGTCATGTTTCACAAACTTCTTATACTTATGTCAACAAGACTATCTAATTTTTGGTTAAATTGAACGTTTACTTATCTTTTTATCTTTAAATTGTATTACATTTATAAGTAATATGAATTAAAACAGGATGAATACAGGTGTGTTGGCAATGTCTAGTACGAAATATTTCTAATGCAAAGTATTTTTACATTGAGTGCGCACGAAAGCGGTGTGTTGTCCATTTGGTGTAATTTCCTAGACTCGGTAAAGTTTATTACTACTAAAGGTTGGGAACACCAATGTTAAAGGTTTTGCAACCAAAAAAATTTGCCAGTAGATAAGCGCTAGAGCCGGCAATTTACCAGATTTTCTCTATTTTCTGCATTTATAAACACAGTAATTGCAATAACCACAAATCAAATACAAAATAACATCGCAATTAAGTACAATCTCTCTCTTTTATTGATCTCGTAGCTTAAAAATTTAATTAAAATTTACATTTTGGAACACTGCGCACCTAATGGTCGCTGATGCCATTGAGTAAGGATATATACTAGAGTGGCCATGGGATAGGAAAAATTGAACAAAATACAAAACCTGTATTATTACAAATTTATAGTTACATAATTATTTATAATAAATGGCTTTATGTACTGATATGGAACCACCCAATGCTATAAACATTCTTCATGTTCAAGGCAGATCATATATTCCTTGAATTAACCTATAATAAAAATTGTAATTTTGTTTTCAAATTTTATTATCATTTCGATTGGGGAGGGGGGAGGAGTATGTCCCAATATATCACTTCCCATCCCGGTTACGCCCATGTTTTTAAATTTGTATCTTTAATGAGCATAACAATCCATCTTGTGCTCTCCGTAATTAAACACGCTTTTACGGTTATACGGCCCAAAGAAGACAGAACTATTACAATATTAAACTTAAGGTTGTCATGTGTGCCTATTATAATTACTCACGCTATACAACTCCAATTATCAACTTTAGAAAACAATCGATGTGATTAGCAAACAACCACTGCCCGTCGACTGTATTGTGCTGGTACTTGCGTATTATTACTTTTAGACAAGGATATTCTGGAAATAAACATTTTCTAACAATAAAATAAGTTATAAACAGCCCTAATGTGTCACATAAAAAAAACTCGATACCCGTCGGGGATTCGAACTCTTAAGATATGCATTTGCATGGCAGAGACCTGCGCACTAACTGAGATACACAAACCATTTGCTGCGCACACGTGTGATAAGGTAAATATTAAACATAAAACCACATTTATCGCGTATTTTATTAAGTGGCGTTTATTCTTTTATTATAACCGTATGAGTAATATGCAACGTTTCCCGTTACTTATGCGTACATTATGTTTCATTTTGTTTACTCATATGGTTTACAGAACTTGTAATCTTTCCTTAAACGGATATATACGACGGCGAAAGGAACTTGGGTGTCCGTCATCTTGTCTGTCCCAGCGTATGGGTATAGCAACACTTTCTACTGTTGAGGGGGAGATGGAGTATGAGTGAGAGAGAGGGTAGATGTCAATGTGGCAACGTCGCCGACATTCCCCTCGCTCACGTCACGAAAATGGAGTAGCGCGTCGTGATGTTCGTCCTTCGAACTACAGCTGGAGTGGTCAGAAAATTTAACCTGGGGTAGACCACTGTAGGTATATCTTTACTCGATGTTGATGCTCCAGCGTTCCTGTAAGGCGGCGGGCCACCTGCCACGGCCAGTTGTCTCCCGGGCGATGCATGCGAAGGGCGGACCTCACGTCGCTAGGCGCGTGCCCCGGGAGAATGAAGCCATCAAGACATACCCTGCCTGAGGCTGTTTGTCCACCACATAGGTGGTCCCTGCCTTCCTGCCTGCTGCGGCGGGTTATTAGCCAGCCAATGGAGACGAGCTAGGGAAACACGCGAGTGCCTGTCTTCCTGGGCGGTCCCCGCAGTCCAAGATACCTGACCTCGGGCACCAGCGTCCTCTGTCTGCCACAGCAGTCTCACCTGTTCTGTAAGCATACTTTCTGCGTATCCTTGTGGTTACCAGAAATAATATTCTCATAAAAGTGCAAAAAAGTACAGTTCAAAGTCTTATGAAATATTTTTACAAAAGAAATATTGATCAAAATGGCAAAGTGTTACTTGTAACCTGCGAGGAATTTTGGTAAAATTTAAGAAAAGTTATTTTCGCAAAAGTTGGTTTTTATTACCCCCTCATACATATCCCTTAATTAATATATTTTAAGGGATAGCACACAATTTTACAATTAAGTGTCTTACAGCTTGAAATTAAAATTCACAGGCGATCGTATCTCATACCGTCGGAGGTTCGCTAAGTTGGATAACATTTCAATTTGAACACTGAATTACTTTCTGCATGCTTCCGTCAGAAAAATAAACTTTTTTTAACTAATTTATTAGTGATGATAATCTTATTATTCATTGTCAAGATTCTAGTCATTCATATAAAACCTTCTTATTATTTTAAGGTTACTTGCCACCTACAGCTTGAAAGTGAATCTAAGGACACGATTAAAACTGCTGTACCGAAAAATGTCGGTACGAATGACAAGTTACATCGGAAATAGTAAAAGGTAAGGACCCTTATAACGTCGGTCGCTAAGAAATGAAAGTACCGTTAATGCACGAGTTACGATTTTTTAATAACTTTTGTCAAAATCGTGATGTGCCCTTGTTGCGCAACAGAAGAAACGTCATGATGAAGCGAACCGAATAATTACCACGTAATAATATGTTGTAACATTTCTTGCCATCCATAAAACAATGTTGCATTTGGTGGAGATCTTTATTGCCGTTGGCGGTGCTCACAAACTTGCCGCCCGCTACATACGTCGTCTCTTACTCTCTCTCTCTCTCTCTCTCTCTCTCTCTCTTTCGCTCTCTCGTGCAGTCGTGCGTGCGCAGCAATTTGATTCCGTTTCTTACTCTTGCGTCTGATGTGCTTTAATTGCCTCGGCCTGTTTGTCTGTGTTGTTTTAAGACCAGCCCCTCCCTAAGAAGAGACAATTAACTACATTATTATGAAGAAATTAGGCTTTTGAAAATCGACAGTGCGCGTGACAAATAAGAAGAGCGCGACACAAATAATAGAGCCGGAGGAGGAGAGTGGAGTGTCCGACAACATGCCCCTAAATGATGACGTATCAGATTTATTCACGAGGGCCCACCCATATACTGGTTGCTATACGCACTGGTAAAAGCGATATTTCTCATAAAGTGAGATTTTAAAACGATATAGCTTAGGTTGTGCCCGATTAGGGACTGTGTAATTTTACAAGTTTTCATTTATTTTCTTTTATAAAAACCCATCCTACCAATTACCTGCACTCCTCTCGACGCTTGATGTATAAAAAAAATTAATGGCATATTCAAAACAATATAACATATAAAAATCTAAAAATAGTAAGTAATTCACTATGTCAAATATTTTATTAAGGACTAAGTAAGTAAGATCTAATTAAGTTCTTCTTTTTTTAACAGTTAACACAAATAACGAATAACAATGACCACTATACATTACATTGTTATACAGATTGTGTATAAACTGCATGCATAAACGGAAGCCACAGCATCTGTGGGCTTAAATAAACATAAAACCTTAGGCCTATTCACGGTAAAGTGAGCACTTTTTGTAGCGCTCTCATTTAGATTAATAGTTACTAAATATGTTTTATTGTAACCTTAGACGTTAACTTTCGAGTCCGGTGAAATATATACACTGTGTCTATTACTTACATGGCAATATTTATTTTGAAAAGTGATAGAAGGATAAAAATTGGCCGATAGGAAAAAAGTAACTAGGGTCTCAAAAGTACTCACTTTATCGGGAACAGCCTGTAACAAATTGTCGATAAAGGCAATCGTATACTACTTAAGTGAAGGTGAAGTTAGACGCAACAATGTCGAGAATACACAGCTGTAAATACGCACATGTACAACAAGGTTGCGTAGTAGTAGGCGACCACATCTCAGTGTTGCACACTTATCCAGTGCACAGTCGCTGTCGCTGGAGACGTCTGTACAGCGATTGTTAACGCCCCCGTCTTTATGAGGGTAGGCTTATTGTAGGCGGCGTACAAACTAATATAAACTACTGTTACAGCGACCATGCATTTTAGTAGCGGGCAACACTGCGATGTGGTCGCCTGGTGATAGGCAACCTGTTATCTTGCAACTAAGCACTCGCAGTATTGTTCGTATAACTTCACCTTCACTTAAATAGTACACGATTGCCTTTCCGAACATTTTGTTACTAGAATTTTCTGTTTATTTAAGCCCACCGATGCTGTGGCTTTCGTTTTTGCGCAGAGTTCAGATACACTCTGTATTTTCTAACGTTAACATACGGTACTTACCTGACTTTATCATAGTTACTGCTTGACATAAAGGAAGATGACAACTTTATGGGACATTATGAATTTTACCACGTAGATTTAATTGCGGTTGTCTTTTTTGAGCGGGGTGTTCAGAACTTTTCTAGTCATATCATATATTGATATCTGTTTTTTGAATAAGCATTTTAAAACATTTATGAACTGATAAATGTCTCAACGGCCTAATATTTAGCCAAAGACTGTTAACATGGCCACATCCCAGTACGTATCATTGTAGTACGACCTGCTAAAGGTTGTTCACGGTAAAGTGACCACTTTAGAAATGAATCTTAGAAAAAAGTAACTGACCCTGCATCCATGTATTTTAATGAGCGCACTGAGTGACATTCGCCCATTAAAGTTGGTAACGATGGTTAGAAAATAGTTCCATATCTTAACGTCAACTAATAAGTTTTAGGTAACCATTTGTGATAACTTAAAATTATTTCTTCCCCTTTATGTTTTTTTTTAATGCATCGAAGTGTTCAATTGAGCATATTTGTGGATTATTTACTTTCTTAACAATTTCTCAGTTTCATTTGACTGACGCATGCATAAAGTGATACAGCCCATGGCAATGATAATTTTACGTAGGGCGGAGGAATACAAAACGGGTTTACAAGTAGAACTTGAGCAGGGCTTTCAAAAGTGCTCATTTTGTTGTGAACAGCCTATACCTATCAGTTTCCACATCCCATTTATGGTATACCGATTGACAACGTATTCAGACGTAATTTAAAGGACAAACTTCAATCTCTAAGTTCGCCATTTGCAATATATGCCAAGTTAAATCAGAGTTACGTAGAATTGTGACAGATTATAGTTTCTCAAGAGTAGAGGACTGTCTTTCTCCACCACTGCACGACGGGACGCATTCATGCTTGTTCTGTGACAGTCAGTTAGTATAACCTTGGCGAAACATTTAAAGCCTTTCGTGAATAAATCACCTGTCATTGGCCCCAACTAGATAGTACTAACGATATACCGACTACCGCTCTGAAGACTGCCAGGCAACCGTCATTTCTAAAGCTATGGGAAATATTTTTAGGAACATTTCAAAGACTGTAAATTAGTTCCCATAAATAAAGTTATTTCAAATTTTCAGTAGTTAAATAAATAAAATATCTTTATAACACCTTAAACTTATAGGTATAAACTGTGTATACCTCATATATTTATAATTATTCCAAGAAGATTTTAAGTTATCGCGCATACTTAAGTTTTGATCCTTGGGTAGTCTGTTAATAAAATTCGCCGACTTCATAGAAAAAGTAAGCGTGAGCAATGAGGCAAAGCCAACCATATAGCCTGCACTTACTTCCGTCGATACTCTCTGCACACGCATCATACACAGACAGCCTAGAAAACAGTGGCTCGCACGTCTCTAATTTGATTTAGTTTTATGGCCTACTAGCCTAATATGGCTCGGAATATCACATAAAAAGAGTCCGAAAAATTTTGCTAATTAATTTTGGTGAATTTCTAAACGTCGAAATTTTGTAAGATCCCTTTTATTATTTGGTAACTTATAAAGTATATTCTCAGTTTCTTCACACTTTATGACTGAGACCTTTAAAAAATCACCACCCCATGTTTGACGTACTTGGTTGTATCCTAAATACGTCATGTATTACAAGCGTTTTATGCTTGTGTTAACGTAGAAAATTCCTTAAATTTTTATAAATTGAGTTTTTACTTGTATTATATCTATAAATTATAATATTTAATTTATAATTATTATGAATAAAACAGGGAGAAAATAGGCGTGTAGGCAGTGCCTAGTAATAAATAGTTCTTTAAGTAAAATATTATTACACTGAGTTCGCACGAATGCAATGCGCTGCCCCTTTGGTGTAATTTTCTATACTTAGTTAAGCTTTGTTTGCATGAGGTGGAGGAATATCGGGAAAGTATAACTTTAGCAGGGCTTCAGAAAAGTTGGAAGTAACTGTGAATGGAATGTACTAAATTAAACTCGCCTTGAAGGACTCTGGAGTCAGTAATCAAGCTGCAAACAAATGACTAAACAATATGTAACCCAGTCAGGAGTGAAATTGATCGCTTACAATGGAAACTGCTCATAACTCATGACGACTATATCTTAAACAGTTCGGAAATTACAGCCAACTATGCTTATAAGTGGGCTTAAGGCAAACGGTAGAACTTCACACACTCTGGTGGTAGGAACGAGAATGAAAGATGGTCGCCTACAGCAGCCGACACGGGCAAGATGGCGACGGGTGATTGGCGTGTGCATGCTTTAAGTGTGAGATTTTAGAATATTCGCAGCATTGGCGTCATTATCATAGATGGAATTAACATAGCTGGAATTAGCATAGGCGAATTGACATTGGTGAATATACGTTGGCGAATTTGCATCCAAGACGGTGGCCGTGACATCATCCAAGATGGTAGCCGTGTGTCCGCATCCTTCATCCTAGTCGCGTGAATACCCATTTTATAACAACTGGTGGGCTTTACAAACTCGGCATAGTTACTTTAAAAGAACGTAAGAATGTGACTAAAGAAATCAATATGATGCTGGACATAGGCACATAATCGTATTTTATGTAATATTCTAATGCGTCTTAAAAATTTGAGTTCTATATAGTTACTTGATGGACATTGGGCTTTAAACGCATATAAACTGCATACCGCGGTAAATTTAAGCAAAAACTTATTTACATCATTTTATTTATAAATATTACATCGTATTCGGAACATTTTTTGAACATAATTGTGACCATAGACGTGCCCTGTTCCATAAGTATATTGTTTTAAATGTAATTAAATATAAACAATTTACAAAAAATTATATATAATAATATATCAAATACACAAAAAGTAAATATTGGCACCAACAAATGAGCTCATCAGCAGTCATTGCCAACGGTGCGCGAGGTTACGCTGTTGTCAGGTCGGGAAGTCATTGGCCTGACGCGTATTTCTGTTGTTGGTTTTGAAGAGGCTCTCCTATATTACTCTTAGGCGGGCCACAGGCCTATGTAGGGCTTTTTTTTTTTTCAGATTGATGGAAATTGAATGGTCGAGTACGTGATCGATCAGTGAATTCGTGTAAACATGTGATTGGCATGTAGTGGTGGAACTCGGCGCCTGCACAAACCAGGTGTACTGTTAGCCACTGCTCAACGGAGAAAAGTACTTCCGGGTACCGAGATGAGCAAGCTGCATACGTCGGGGCCAGGAGTCACGTCATGTAGGATTAAGTTAAGTCTAGGTTAAGACAGGGTTACGTAAGATTGAGTAGGGAGCTAGGAATGTTTGATTAACGCCGCGAACTCGACAATCTAGGCAATCCAGATAAACTGAGATGAAATGAAAGCATTTAGAAATGTAATGCTTTATTTGAGCAGTTAATCAGTTTTAATTCCGCCAACTTAAACTATTCTAGTCTCGCGTTAACCTTCTGGTTGTTCAAGTTTCTGTGGTTAAATTATTAATTGTTTATAAGGTAGGCCGTCAGCAATAAAATCTGTCATTTATTACGTTTAGGAAGTCCATGCCTAGTGATTTTATGACCCCCCTCTAGAAGTTGAGGTATGAGTAATCAGAGTTTGTTATCATTTGTGTTCTGAATTACAATAAGGAGGACATTTGACGTTCCGTACAGGACGACAACTAATATATTTTAATCCTGAGAGAGATGACCTCTCGAGCTCCCTGGAATAACTGCTACTTATATGTGTTAAGGGAGTGCGTGATTTATCGTTTATTATTATCCTAAATGCTAGCTGTGCTGGTGGTCAGGTACGAGAATGTTTCTCCCAGAGAAGCATCCACATGACAATATTTTTAGGTCTCCTATATCACACAGTGGTATTAACAGACAAACCTATAGACAAATGACGATTACGACAGCTGTCGGATTGATTTCAACACTCCAAAACTTAATTCCGGTATACAAATACGCTAACAAGTGATCATAAATTGCCTTTAATCATTCCAATAGCGGAATGACGCAATTCCTCCAGATGAATAATCTCAATAGTTTCAAACAGTAGGTCGCAGGCTGACTGATGAACTGCAAACATGTGTTCGTGAGATCACTGAGCGGTATAATTGTTCTTCATTGCTTTATCACGACACAAGTAGGAATAAATTAATGTGTTTGTGTTTTTGTTGATTCTATGAATCTTAATTTTCTCGCAATTTTCAGGAAATCCAAATTTTTACTAAAATAATTTATGTAGCAGTGTGGCCCGTGCCAAGATGTGTGAAGTGTGTTTTTTCGTTTGAAAGCGATTCTGTGAAATGTGTCCGAGACACACATACAATCTCTCCTCTCATTCGGCAGGCCCCGCACTGGGCTGTCTTTACACCTCGAGGTTAAATTTCAGTCTCGGTTAAGCCGTAAATGAGTGTGTTGTATTTAGACAAAAATGTACCTAGGTTAGTACTTATTATAGCACGCTATAGCCTCCTCCTCCCCACCAACTCACAAAAAAAAATCATCTGGCATGAAAACAGAAAACACGGCTAACAAGCCAAACCCCATTATTATTATGATAATTGTTGATGTTGTTGAATTCTCTGACTGTCGTAGGCGAGTGGCAAAGTAAATCTTGGCACAGGCCGCGCGAGGCAGTGTTATGGGAGGCGGCGGCGCCGCCTACCGCCAGAATCATGATAATGAACGCGGACGTACGTGGAGGGTCGAAGTGGGGCGTGCTGGCTGGGTGGGCGGCGCACGCACGTCGCACGCACACGCGCCTTTACGCATTACTCGAAACCGCTGTAGGAAGATGATAGAAGTTTAACTACGAGCTTCCTCATTCACTCTGATTGCTCGCCGCACGCCTCTTCTCCTCTTCCTCGCGCAGAAACAGCTGCTACAGTGCGTCTCAGCCGAGTTGTTGCAGCAACGAGATCTCCTCTGCTTTCTTCCGCAGTGGGAGCAAGGAGTGGGTGCCTAACATTGCGTGTAGCATGTTCCGCTAACAGGTGTTATTACATGCCTCGCAACACAGCGAATAATAGTCCGTACTTTGACCTATTGTTTTTAGAAAATATGTTGCAAAAAACGTTCGTAGTGTTACTATCAGTTCATATTTTTACCTTCATCGCTCGGAAGTGGACGTATATTTTTTTTTTACGTGAATGCGTATTTAAATTTGTGAACATAGCAGGAGATAATACCGAAAATCCGATAATAACAAGATCGGGGGTACAGTTTGGCATTGCAGCTCCGAATTTATCGTTACATTCAAAAATTCAATTACACCACTCGATTTCCAAAGGATCAACGAATATGTTACGTTGAGTGAGAACTTCCAAGGCACGGGGGGGGAGGGGGGGGGGGGGTTGCGCAATTTTTGAGTTCGTTTCGCCGCGTCTCATAACTTCTGTGTAGTATAACTTTTGACTAGGAGAAGCTACGACGCTCGTTTAAGGTAGTTGGTGCATGAAAGAAGTATATGTATATAATTTTTCTCATAGTTTGTTTCACAGCGGATTTTTCACAATTTTTGGCTCGACAAGACGAAAATTTCAACTTTTAATACCTTCTTACGTTGTTACAAATTCACTATGTTCGTTATTCTCGGAGCGCTAATTGCAGTTAAGAAAACAAAAATTATTTCTTTTCTTCCATCAGTGCTCCAAGAATAATGACGGCAGTGAATATCTAATATCTAACAACGCAAGAAGGTGCTAAAAGTTAGTTGCTATTTACGTCTTGTCGAGCCGATAATTTCGACAAACCCTTCGGAAAACAAGCTGTGACAAAAATTATATAAATATACTGCTCTCATGCACTAATGGCCTTAAGTTTAAATCGACAGCTGTCATCAAGATCGTTCAATTGCGTATAAAAAAACATTTGCATGGCGTGGTTATGGTGAAATTGTATGAGTTTAATGTAAAAAATTAAGAATACCTAAAACAATTTCGGCCTATACTTCTCAAAAAGCCAAGTCGAAATACAGAAATCGTATACGGTTGGAAATATCATCTCAAAAGCAATCCAGCGATACCTATAAAACCACATATAATAAAGTTAAACGGTGCCGGGAACGTAAAAAAAATCAAGGCGTCCGAGCGCATCAACGTAGACGTATTCACGCAAAACAAACGACCGTGTCCCCAACAAAGCCGCGTCTATTTTTTTTGTGATCTCGAAAGATTAATGATGAATAAATAAGTGGTAAGTGTAAGAATTATTTTCATTATTGAAAAAAAAAATCGGTGTAATCAAGATATGAGTCGAACATGTTAGGTCCTAATGCAATCATTTTACCACAATGACTCTTTATCTTACAACATTTTTGGACAAGTTTTAATGGTGATGTATAATTGTGTGGTAACTTTGGCAAGAATAACGGCATATAAATAAAGAAAATAATTTAATTTAGTCGTTTAGAGAACTACTGCTCTGCAGAATTACACTAACAGTCTGCATGCAGGTTGCATATTAGAAATTTGCACAGTCGTAACTTTATAATTCTAAAATATGAATTGTTTGCGCCAGGAGTACGCTTATTAGCAATACATGACTAAAACAATATTATAACTGTAATTTTGGTCGATTACAGAAATATTTAGGCATACATAATACACTCAGAGCTTTATTATCACATATGCCTTCTTACTAACAATTTAAGGCAAAAAAAATATTTACGCTCAAAAATTTGTTATAAGTTACAGTCTCTGCCTCGCCCACACCCCGCCCCCCCTCCCCCGCCCACCCGCAATAAAATAAATTATTCTAGGTTCATTAGAGTGTAATTCGTAAACACACTCATATGATTAAAGTTATATTCTAACGCTATATTTTGTAACTGACTCGGCGATTTAAAGTGATGCCTGGTTAGTACAAACAATTTTTACAAAGGATAATATTGTGTTTTTACTAATGTTAGTATATGTACACAGAATTTGTTACAGTGAAGTCAAGAAATAGACACAGGAATGTAAAATAAATATTTTCACAAAAATATAATTATGCATATAACTACCCAAATTTCATTTTATTGATAAAATTAATTTTCATCTTAAAATTTTAATTAGTAACGATGTTGTGTGCGTTTTGTGGACAAATCTTGCTAGAAGAGTATTTTGGTATTTATAAAATAATGTATCCGCCAATAACTAGCCATCTAACACATCTGTGGATCATTTACAATAAGGTACAGTCAAGAGCCATCCTTAATCGAAGTTACTAGTACTCTGGTTCACTGAATATAATATTTAAGAATTCAATATAACCTGAATCTTTAGTATTGATGCTGAGAGTTTATCAGACATGTTTATTTTCAAGACATGTACTTCGCCAGCACATAAAACTTTACAGCTCCCTGAAATATTTTTTGGGCGTGATAGAGCGCAGAAAATTATCAGTATTCGTATTACGGTTGGTATCTGGAGAGTGGTCTGGAAGAAATGTTAATAATATGTCTGCCACACAAAAATTTCTAGACTCGTTCGCAAGAGAAAACTTTCTACGAATTGCGCATTACTTGCTGTTTTTGACGTTCTGAATATGTGACTTCTAACATGACACGAGGTGTTTTTGTAAGTGAAGGAGTTTCGTTTTCATTTTTATTTTCACGTAGGTAGCTAAGAGCAGTATATGACTACCTGTAACTAAGTACCGCTGCTTTTCCCACATCCATTAGTTAACAGTAATGCACTAGCTGCACTTAATATTGTCCTGTAAAGTAACCATACTTATTCAGTTCTGTTTGCATTTAAATCTCTATGTTTTGCTGTTTATTTTAACTAAAATAATATTCACAAGGACACAGATTATATGCATATTTGTGGACGTAATACATATAGATATGCTATATTTAGTAAGTGATCTCGTAATTAGGAAGTTATAATTTTATATCACGTTGTATTTAAATTAATCAAATAATTTAGGCACACAATGCCTAACTTCAGAAATAAGCCCTGTGTATTAAAAAACCTGACTATCGCAGTACATAAAAATTAATTAATGGAAATATATTAACTAAATATAAATGTATGAAAACTCATTCACGTAAAATCATTTTAAACAGCGCACAGTTTTTAGCACCAGTGCTTTAATCAGTTCATAATCCTTTGAGCCATATAACTAAACTATCTATGGTAATGAAAGTTACTAGGTAGCATTTAAACCAAATTATTTGAAAGATCTTAAACTCAACATCGTAATTTATAAGGTTTTCCTTGAACAATAGACAGTTTGGTTCGACATATGTAAAAGTTATCCGTATGTTTAGTATGGCAGTGTTACAGAAAAACAATAAAAACCTATAAATCATCATCGTAGATAAAGAAACATATTATATTCACTCGAGAATTACAAATGTAAACAATATGACAGACTTAATTATACTCAGTTATCAGATCCGGGATATGTGTTCAGATATAACGAATGTTAATATAAAAAGTTAAATGCTGTTATATAAAATATTTTAATAAACCAGCTCTGCCAGTAACGTCATAAATTTAATAAGACAAAGAGTAAAAATAACATTAGCGAAACTTATATTATAACGTGCAAGGAGAACCCCTTGTGACAAATTTGTGGCGTTAATGGTATTCATCGAAAAATATTGCAGTGTGTATGCTAACGATATTTATATTTAGCAAGTTAGAAGTGTGTGTGAAAATTGGGAATGGATGAACGTCCTGACATACAGAAACAAAATGCGTTGAAGCTTTTACGTTTAAGCGTTAACTACCTAACATCTGATACATGCATATATTTTTTATCTCACAATTTGCAGTTATAGGGACTTAAGACTTATAAAATCGAGGTTTTATTTCAATGTATTATTTAAACAATTTATTATTGTTCGACAATTATTGGTATTCGGTTTTTTTTCACTTCTGAATTATTTATTCTATTTCATGGAATAAGATTATCCATTAGTATTGCCACTAAATCGTTTAAAGGCTTTAAATTTAAATGAGAATTTAGAAGGTTTGGCTTAGGATGATAAACTAGTTCGGTTTATATCAACCATACATACGAAGGGCTTGCACACACCGCCCATACACATAAACACACAGGCATACGCGCAGATACAGAAGCTAACAGAGATACACGGGTCCCGAAAAATTATAATTCGAAAAAAAAAGTTAAAAATGTAATTTGGTATTCCAGCTAATTATTGTACTTGTTTCCCACGCTATTCTTGCAAAATACAATTGGGTAAAACAATGTATGTATATGTAGTTATTTCTTATGTCGTTAATAATTAAACATATTTTGAGCAATCATGTCAGGAATGACGTCATAAAACAGAAAGGTTACTCTAATTTACCCTACATTTTTTTGCTATCATTGTGTTTAAAACCAGCAGTGTGGTTCAAATGTCACTTGATTTACATCCTACGAGTACATAGTAGTAAAAGCAAGAATGAAATTACGAAAAATCAGTCGTTTATATTATAGAATTTGAAGTCATTGATCAAGTATATAGCTCTGTTAGTCTTTTATGTCTTGATTTCGAATAACCCAATAGTTCAATTCGCAAGCTTTTTATATGCGAAGATAGCCGTATTCTGAAAGCATTAAAGATATAAAACTTAAATAGCGTAAGTAATGTGCCGTATCATAGTAAGGTATTTATATATTAAGGGAATAGCATACGCAGGAATGTGACAAATGAGGTACATTGATATGCGTTGTAATAATTAAACTGGAACTTGTGTCAGAACACACAGTTTAGCTATGTATGTGTTTGTATACATACAGTATGTATAAATAAATAAATAAATAAATAAATATATATATATATATATAGTGATGCATCGGCTGAAAAGAGTGACTAGTCTGTGCGTATGTGTGGAGAGAATACTAATTATTGCCAATGTGTAGAGAAGCGAGATGTGTGCGTGCAGGAGAATGCGTGTTTGAGATCGTGTTTGACCTTTTTATCACCTTTAGAACCTACTCTCCAACGATGTACTGGTCGTCTCAGGAACTTTGCAAGGTCATTTGCATGCACTGGCATTCACAATACATAATACTTTCAAACTTTTCAAGAAGCACTTCATTTATATTATTAACTCTGTAAAAGGAAATTTGGCTGGTGTAGTTCAGCATCAGAAATAAAAAAAACCAAAATGTTATTAACTATCTTAATCCAAAGTAGAGAAATTGAAATGAAACCAGAATAAAACTGTTTAACTCTGTGTGAAAATACAATCAATTAATTTAAAAATCCGGTTCTGCAATTAGATTAAATTTATTAAAATTTTACCACGATTCGAAAACAAGAATTACTTAAATTGAAAATAAAATAAAAAGCTGCTTTCAAAATAATAAAAAAAACTGTGGATTAATTAAACTGTTTTCAAATTAAAAGTGTCTGTATTCTTAGTGCCGCTTAAACAAGATTTACGCTACCAAACAAAAGTCTATGTGTCCAGAAATTAGGTGGCGTCACCTTAACCGCTTAACGTATTATCCCGAGTATACTCATTCACGTAAGACATGTTGCAAACTAGGTAAAGTGATGGTCGGGGCTGTACAAGGGAAGATGCTAGTGCCAATAGAGACTGCAAATTTTTCCTGGTTATTGGTATTGGCAACTGCGTGTACATCAACATTTTATTATTTGTTGTTGCCGGAGCTATAGGAAAATATAAGTTATTCTCATAAGTTCCATTGTATAGGCTGTTACAAGGAATTCGTAAGTACACGTCACACCAAATATCTCCTCTTTTGAAACACCTGGAACGAAAAATTAATGTGTAAGTTAAGGGGTTAATCTGCAGCTAGATTGACGTTACCAGCATGACGTTGTGGCGTAAATGTAGGCTCTCCTCGTCGACAGCGTCCACTAATAAAGTAAACTAACTCGGCTAGGCTTTGGCCTCTTCTTCACTTGCCAAGCTAGCCCTCAAAATATACTAACTTCAGGGTACCAAACACTGTCCTAAATTATGACGATGCCGGGGATTTCACCCAAGAAATCCTGGCTCGTGAGAACCACGTATTTGGATCTTCAGATCCGTACCCAGAAGCCCTTGACTTCCGGCAACTTTGCTATCAAGTCCTATCAATGGAGCTCAGCTACTTCCGGTTCATTAAGTCACAAAAATAGGTTAACAGAAAGGAAAATTAATACTGCAAATAAAAGAAAATAAACGGTGTTAAAAAAATATTCTGACATTCGAAAAACTCTGAGAAATCATTAAGTCACATACATAATTTAAGCAGCCAAAATGTTCAGAATAATGTTCTTGCATGCCATAGAGTAACATAAATTAACGTGCAAGGATTGAAAATAATGCTGGGCCCTGACTCATATTGCACATATAGAAATCATAAAAATCATATAGGTAAAATTGCAGAAGTATTCCTATTAAATTAAATAAGTGTTTAAACATATGCAAAATATGTAGTTTTCATATGGTACAAATCAATGCACGTGTTAATCTGCATACTAGTTATGGGACATATAAATGAGAGTACATGGATCTGTTACAATAATTGCATATAATGAAGCCCAAGCTCTATCTATGAAAACTCAAGAAGAACTTGGAATCTGCCATCCCAACCCTCTCCTTTCGTGACGCATGAGAAAGTAGGCTGTTCTGAACCATATTCTTCGGTTGTTTTCTTATGGCATGTGCCTCTTGAGATGCAGTCAGGAGTAAATTCTCCCGCGGTTGTATACAAGATTTATAATGCGACAGTACTGTAATGCGGCAATGCAAGTCAGTTATAGCCTGTTCATTATTGAAAACTTTTGAAAGTCCTGCTTGGGATCTACTTTTCTTCTCATTTTGTATCCTTTCACCGTGTGTAGAATTAAAATTAGCGTATACTGTCTCACTTTATCCCTAGGTCAACCAAGGATAAGCCAGTGGAATATTAAGATAGCAAATGTGTTGACAAAATTCAGATTCGTACTTTTATGTGTACCTATAAAATAAAATAAAAAACCATCCTCTTCAGAAGCCATAAATTTTACATATCACAATAGAAATATACCGTTAAGTCATAGAACCATTTTTATTAATTCAGTGTCAACTTAACTTGAAGCTTGTATGCCAGTGTGTACTGTAGCTTGTGTGTACCTAAAAGCAGTGTTTTCTTTTTCAAATGTTCAGTTCAAAAGCGCTGTATTTGCCGTGAACAAACTTTACCAGGGGCCCTATTCTATAATTTGAGCTTGCTTAAAGACAGTCAACGTTATCATAATGATGGTTACCCGTAGGCGTCTTTAATATGATATTCTGTAAGTCCTATATTTATTGATATCTTTGTGCAAATATGTACGTTTGGCAACACAGTGGGCTGTGTTCTGAAATCAACTATGTGTTTGTTGAATCATATTTTTTTCCGTTATTGCAACATGCATTGTGTCGCAAATTTTTGTTATTACAGTGAATTTCTAACTATTAGTGAAATTGATTTCTTAACACATTTTCGAATAATACTTCTAAATTAAATACACTTCTTTCTATGCATACAAGATTTTAGGCGGTACTAGTTCATATTGAGCATCACGAGGTAGCAGCACTAACCGTGGCAGAATCTGTCACTTAGTAGTTAAGTTAAAGCGATAGTGTCACTAGCGAATTATAAAATATATTCAATAAATGTATTCCAGACACCGTTTATTTGTGCGTAAATATAACAGGATATAATATTTCTCATGTTTGGGGCATTTCAAAACTTTTTTTTCTGTAAGTCATATTGTGGAACTAACGTCCATATGTCGGTCATTTTCATTCCACTTTTGTCATAAAACACCTATCCGACCGGTCCTTATATAAAAAGACAGTTACAAGGCATTCGAAAGATCATTATGAAGACATATGAGTTACAGAATCATTATCCTCGTAAAGATAGTTAAGAGGTAAACGTCTTTATATAAAAACAGGAAAAAATTAGAAAATAGGGCCCTTGGATGGTTATGGTTGCGACAACAAGCGGTCTTCTGACATGAATACGTCTTTAAATTCGCAACCATAATGGGAGGCAATCCAGAAAATCCGATGATAACAAAATCGGGGGATACAGTTTGGCATTGCAGCTCCAAAACAATAGTCTACATTCAAAATTAAATCACACCACTCGATTGCCAAAGGATCAAAGAATATGTTACGTTTAGTGAGAACTGCGAAGCATCGCGCGTGATGAAAAAAAAAGGGGGGAGGGGCAATTTTGAGTTCGTTTCGCCGCGTCTCATGACTTCCGCGTAGTATAATTGTTGACTAGGAGAAGCTACGAACCTCGTTTGGGTTTCAATCGATTGCGTGTATAAAAACATTTGTGTAGCGTGGTCATGGTGAAATTGTATGCGTCTAATGTAAAAAATTAAGAAAACTCAACAAAATGTCAGCCTATACTCGTCAAAAAGCCAAGTCGAAATACGGAAATCGTATACGGTTGAAAAGAGCATCTCAAAAGCAATCCAGTGATACCCACAAAACCCCATATGATCAAGTGAAGAAGTGCCGGGAACGCAAAATAAACATCAATAAACATAACGTAGACGTATTCCCGCAAAACAAATAGCCGTGTACCTAATACAGTGAAACCCTATTTTTTTCTCCATCCAACGCCGATGTCCATCCAATCACGGGCGAGTTAAAACAACCAGCCAGCCCTGCCAGTGGTGGCGAGAGAGAACCAGGAGGATATGTAAAGCAAGCGAGGCGGTGGCGGACATAGATTGCTGTCCTCCCGCCGAGCAGTTCTGTCATGTGGCCAGAGCTGGCCGCCCACTGCACGTAGCCGCCATGTAACGAGGAAGACGTAGGAGTCGGCCACTGTGCTCGCTCACTGTTAACAGGAAAAAAGGAGACGACCCGCTTCTCGCTCACTTTCTTTCTCTCTCTGGATTCTTCCGCCCGGCCATCTTCTGGCTGCTCTGCTTTTTAGCTGCGCAACGCTTCAGTTCGCAAGGCCGTGAGGACAAAATATATCAGTTGCCTGTCATCGAGCGCCTAGCCAAAAATTATATTTAGAGATCTAAGCATAACCAGTTATATAACTTGATTGTTTTAATTCTAATTAATCCAAGGATGTACATAATTGTATAGTTTACGTTACAACACTCAACAAACGCCGGCCAACAGTGCAACACAAATATCCAACGAGTAATTTGGCCACATGAACCATGGCAGGCATTACCTCACTTATGCAAATGTCCTTGGTGGGCGTTTCCTCTAAGGAGAAGGTCAGCCCTGTGATGGTGCGCGCCTATCCTTTATCATGATCTCCCTCTATCTCTCTCTCTCTCTCTCTCTGCTCCTCCCTCCCCCCCCCCAGCCTTCTTTCTTCGACAACAACTGGTAAAATTGTGACCATAAACGATACGCAGTTGTGTGTGAAAAATTAGCGGTAACTTTATATCACAGGTTCTGCATGATACGCAGTTAGTGTACGGTGAATCTGGCTAATCGCAAATACAGCCGAACGGAGTTGGCATTATGGGTGCGGATATGAGGGCATTCAGGGATATGGGAGTGCAGATAAGTTGACCAGGCATAGTTTATGTGAAATGAATACGTATTGGTTTGGCATATAGGAGTTTACAAACTGGATGGTCAGAGTAATGGAAACCCACCAAAGGGCGCTGAAAGTCATGGAATTTCTTAGAATAACTGTTAGTGGGCAAGCCTCCAAACTTCATATTCTGCTGCGTCACTCTTCGGTCATTTCAAAAAATAAATACCGTTTTTCACGACAGGTAAATAAGCTAATCGTACCTGTTATCATTAATACTGTGTTCGTAATGTGTGAATGCAAAGTTTGCGTTTTCTTAATTCCCGATTAGCGTACTTTGCACCAAAAGTTGGGGTCTGCTCAAGGATCAAAGTGAGAAACGTTCAGTGGATGCTAGCTTTGAGGTCCGGGTGTACTGAACCAAGTAATGGCATTCCTAATGTATCTATAGGAATGCTATAACAAGTTGAGGCTGCGAATAAAACGAAAAAGTCATCCACCAAATTACGTAATAACCATTCAAGATTTTAGCACTTCGGTTTGCAGTTTCGTTAGCACCTTCTTCTCAAAGTTGCCATCACCGTGATCATCCAGCAGTGCCTCTTGTTTGCACAGTGGTTTGCTCTTGTGAGAAAGATTTCTAAGTCATGCCTCCTTTACTGCTCTTGATGTCATGGAGGCGTACGCATTTCAATAAAAACGTAAGAATATCACTATTGTACTGAACTAATTAAACATGCCCTTCCCTCTAAACATAATTGTAACCACCGTATCTTCTGTCACAGTAAATGCTAAAAAAAACTTAACTTCCAGAATATATCCAAACAGAAATCAAGAATGGTTTATGTTAACCATGTATAAATTAATATACATTTTTCACGATATGCGTGTTTTTTAAGTCAGTAAAATTATGTTTAATGTTTTCTAATTACAATAAAATTAGTTGCACTGGCTGAGGAAATTTGTTTACCGAACGAGAAGTAGTGATAAAGAGGTTTCATTAAGAACGGCATTTATTGCGAAGACAGAAATATTTCTCGAGGAAACACGAGAAACCGATGATCGCAACCCAGTTCAGATATTTCATGCAGTTGCGCTAGATACGTAAGATGAAGCAGAGCGAACTCATTATTTTAAAAGCTTGATACTCTGAATGGCATGACTAATATAAAAAAAACTGAATGGTAAATTATCATGCATACACTGAAAAAAACGTTTTGGTGAAGAAAAAAAAAAACGAAGTTTGTTAGGGAGAACCGAATCAACTTTCTGTATGAAATATCTTGTCTTTGAAACCAATATTTTTGCTTGCTTCAACTAAAGATTTATTGGCTTTAGGAACATTAAACCATTTCAGTTATTATAAAAATAGTAAAATCGTAACGGGGAATTGATCCCACATCATTTGAACCCAAGCACTACTCCATAACAACCTCAGCTTAATAATCCACTGAAGAATAGGAAATGATTTGAATACATAAAATTCAAATACCAGAAAAACCCGTAAATAAATATTTCAAGTTTACATAGATTTACTTCTTAGTTTCCTGTAGATTATTTTTTGTTTGGACCCCTATATTTTCATTAAACATCAATAGCTGCACTAAAAGCACTGTTATTATCATAATTGTCACGAAATTACAAACACTCGATCTGTGTTTCCGAACGAAGGCAATCAAATGAGGGGCCAAGCATATGTAAACAGTGTTCAACTTAATATTTTCCCAACAGTATATTTTTTTATACCTAAAACAGAGGTTTTATTTATTCAAGTGCGTATTTTGTCAGATCTCTACTATTGGATGAACACAATATATTTAGTTGCTTATTAAGTAGTAGGGGCGTAGGGATTTCACTTCACTTTTGATTAATTGAAAGGGTTAAATTGACATCAAAGGGCCAATCAAATTGATTGAAAGGATTAATCAAACATTGAAAGGGTTAATCAAAAAAGGGATAAGTTTTAATCCGATATTAATCCGATCGTAATCCAATTAAAATTTTCTTAATCAGATGAATTGTTTTATGTATGAGTATACATTATTTTCTTTCTTTCATTTTGGGGGGGGGGGGGGAGTAGCAGGAGCTCTGTACGATGTTGACGATGTGGTGGCCTAGAGGCGGCGACTGACCAGAGTGGTGGGTTGCAATGTCTTATATAGGGGTAGAGTTTAGTGAAAGAGTGGACTAAGGCTGCATTATTTTATTTTTTTATTTTGAGGTGTTTTTAGGGATGTTGGTGGTATATAGACGATTAATACTAATATATTTAACAAACAAGAGAAATTCAAAGTGTTTAAACGATTTCTAAGAGTGGCCTAAGTTAACATTTTATATTTTTGGTCGATATTGCTCATAGGCGGTAGATAGGGGACTTTGAAAAATGCGAATTACGTGTTAAACGATTTGTTTTCGGAATGCAATTAAACGTTAGAGGATTTCAGAGTGTTCTACTTATGAATAAATTAGACACATTGAATAGTACATTTCGAACGACTATGCGAATAATAAGTGGAATTATGTGAGTCATAAATGTAACATGAATCTCGAGCTTAGAAATATAATTTACAGAAGAGAGAATTTTAACTATGTGAATAACATCTGATGTTGACAAGTGCAAACTCACAAAAACGAAATCCAGCTAGTCAGTATGAATAAATTTCACATTAACACGTACAAATAAAGATTTCCAAACTCGTATTTGAATTAAACAATTCAAATTTTAAACAGACACGATAGTATAATAGAAATACACGTACACTACTTAACGCCTCTCGCATATACCTTGAATATTTTTATTTAAAACTCCCATTTGATGTGGAATCTGATGTATCAATTAGTCCAGCATAGCAATTACGTCGTCTTATAAGCTGTGCATGTGGAGAGCCTGATTATATATGTGTAGCGAAACCGGCATATTGAAGGTAAATAAGTATAATTTTCAAGAAAAACTCTGCATTCGTCCTACAACAGACCCCTAAAAAACTTTTAACACAAATTATTTCCGCCGAAGCATAGGGATACTCGGATGATGTGAAGAAGTACTTAAGCTCACAAAGCATAATCTTGCAACTCTTTATAGAGATGTACTACAAATTTCTGTTGAATCTGTGAAATTCATGTCACTTGGTAACAAAAAAACGTGAGTTGAAAATAGTACGAAGTTTTGTATACCGAGCATAGGAATTAACTAAACACACGAAAAAAGTTTTCCATAAAAATAGTTTTTGTATTAAAACTTTAATCATGGGTAGCATTATAGAGATGAAGCTATATCACACTCTTGGAAAATAATTTAGGTATTTTTACATAACATGAGTAGAATGGTATTTTATTTAAAAACTATTTAAAATAAATTGTATTATGTTTTTATTCTTCTACTCCAGACATCACTGTGTTGTATCTTGAACAGAAACTCTTGTAATCTGTGTATATTTAAAATTAAATATTAAAAATGTTTGCTTTATTCTGTTCACTGGTTTCTGTTGGCTGTAGTCATACATATTTTAGCTAGAGAAACTTTCTTATAAGCAAGGAGGAGCAGAGGTCTTTGCTACCTGCCTCTGTAAAAGGTTTGCGGAGCTCACTTTCAATATGTTCCCCTGGGATGTAACAAAAGTTGCCCAGCAGAGTGCCATGTCCTACTCTAACTTTCCACTTGAATAGCCAGAGTGGACAAAGGTTCTCTCAATATACAAACCTGGTGTCTTGTTTCTTTGCAAAACTTCATTCATTCATTCAGCTATATTTGATTTTCTCCATATTTTTTTTTGTAATTTCCCCTCAACCCTTCAAAGTAAGTTAGTTTTTTAATAAAGTTTTAATTTAAATGATTCTAAGTTTTTTAGGTCAAGAAGATTACATTATCTTCTTTGTGAAATCAAAAAAAAAAGTTCATATATTTGAATTTAAATACAAGTCATCAATCAGCTCACCATTACTTTTAGACACATACACTCATATCATTACAACAAAAGATTCTTTCCTTATGACTCATTGTACACAAGAAATTATTGAAAAAAGTTAGTCACATGAGGTATTAAAAAAATAACAAGAGACATAGTATTCATTCCAAACATTTAACTATAAAATATTATTTTCAAAATCATCCTTAAACATGAGTATTTACAATATCACACAAAGAAAATAGAATTTACAACTAACATCTGCACATAGTAAAAGTCATCTTTCAATCACAATATATATATATATATATATATATATATATATATATATATCCATTCTGCACATACTTTGAAAACAATCATCTTACAACTTATTACAAAAACAAGTAATTTTTACAAAAACAAGATATTTCATAAATAACATTTTGACATCAACTTACAAACTAAAACACAGTTCATCAATAACATTTTATCAACTGCACTTTACAAACAATTTATCATACTTTTTACATCTGGTACTTAGCACTACAACTATTGTTACTAAAACTACTATTACTATTGCTACAATACTGTTACAAAAGTGTTTGACATATATTACAAGATTAAAACAATTATTACAAAAAAAATCATTATATTACATCAAATGAAAAACATTGAAGAGATTTGTGTACAAGAAACAATTTTCAGAGCATGATGGTTGATATCTCTTTCCTAAATATATAAAATGTTTTCCATAATGACACATTCGAGAGGTGTGTTCATAGACAAGCACAGAGGGGCGTTCATTTGTCACATTCGGGTAATTCTCACTCACACAGACCAAAGCCAGAGTGTAACACACACTCACATGCACGTATATTCGAAATTTCAATGATGAAGACATAAATTTAATTTTCTTCTTATTTGAGAAGGGAAATTGGATCGAAGACACGTGTATAAAGAGAGTTATTACTGAAGTTATGCAATGCCTTACAGGTAGGTAAACAGGGATTAGCAGCATTGGTGATGATTCAACAGGTGTTGTAAATATTTGTAGTTAGTGTAGTCAGCTGCGAAGAAGTTTGTAGTCGGTTGCAATGATGATTGTAGACAGGTATGATGACTGTGTAACAGGAGGTGTGTGTGGTGTCGGCAGATGGGTGTCCTTGGCATTGTATGGTGCTAGAAGGCCTATAAATTTATTGTGGTGTTGAAACTGTTATATGAAGGAAAAAATTTATTCAGGTATTCGATTGTGCCCCCAAGGTAAGGTTGATATTCCATCTGCCTCATTGTACCACTTATCATCTATACCTGGCAACACTACCTTTGTTATGCGTTCGGTGTAGACTTGATGAGCATGTAAACGGAAATGATATTGGGTCCCCATTACCCTTGTGTAGTTTTCGAGAGTCTCGATAATCCTCGTACTTGACTGATTGCAATACATTGGGTTTAACACCCTTCGCTTTACGAATACATTGCTCAATCTCAACAATGTATGCATAAAGCTCAGAACGTAAACCCACAAAGTGTTCTTATGCGCATAGCACATTCATTTTTCATCACCCCGGTACAGCCGTTGTTCCTCTGAGGGAATCCTTGCAGGTTATTGAGTGAATAGATGGATGTATCAAACTATGCCTTTAAATCTGGGATAATTACTTTATATACATCATTGCAAACAATAGAGTTTACCAAGTAGTTGGTGTCACAATAAAGGAGGTGCAAAGCCAGCAGAAGAAATTTTGTACATATGTACAGATAGCAAATTTAATAGAGTGTTAATTTTGAAAGGTCGAGAATGGCAAAACCCGTGTACAAAGGTGATGAACACAACAGAACTATTTTACATCTCGATAAGGACTAAGTCTTCTTCGATAATGTGCTGCACCTGGAATATCGGATGTCGTATCAGTTCTGCAGCACCTTAGATTGTGTCGTATCTCGAGACAACTCTGATGTCCCTATCATGGCGGACATTCTGCAAGGTTTTTCCATAAACTGAATTATTGATCAACTTGAAAAACGATTTTTCGAAATTCGTTCACACCTGGGCACGTTTCTCAATGTTAAAGTCGATGTATGTAGCCATCCATGCCTTCTGTTCAAAGCACAAAACACAATGAACAAAGTCAAGTTTGGCCCCGTGCATCAAGTACTGCCTCAGTGTTTCCCCATGTATAACATATTTTTTCTGCAGCGCGAGTGTTAAAAGAAGTTTCTCATGCGAGCCATTCGGGGATACACCATTTTCTGGGGCCAAAAACAGATCAGATACTGCATCATGCCACTCCTCTGGAAATGAAAGATAAACTTCCACGAAAATACCAGTGTCACCATCATTCACTGTGTTTGCAAAATCCCATTAAGAGAACACGTCAGCCTCAACCCACTCGAAATTACTAATCCGAAGTTTGGACCGCATTGTATGACTGTACAGCCCGCTGATGTTGAAATAGTGTATATATTTCGATGCCACACTGGGGTCGTAGTCTTCACCCGTGCAGATATTGTTGACTTCCACACATATTTTTGAAACTTGGATAATGCTGCCCTTAACCCTGCATTCTACAAAACAATACATGTGAGGATCAGTCAACAGCTCTAGCCGTGTGCATGTCATTGATAATAAATCATCCCATGAAAGAGATGGAGCTGTGGCGTACATGGCGGGGTCAAGGCCATAATGAGCCAATCATATGGTCCTGAAATTCTGAAAAACATCAGCCAGCAAACAAGTGTCCACACGTAAGTAATGAATGGCATATTGCAGCAAGTTTATGCAGTTGAACACATCCTATGCAGCTTGGGCATGAGCATAATCCTCATCGCTAATGCCTTCGCCTCTCATCACATTATGAAATGTGTGAGCATTGTAACTCTGCACTTTATGGAAAACAGCGACAAGTTGTATTTTGGGCAGTCTGAAATTCAAGTTGCACTTATTATGTGCACGGCCTCTGATTTCACCCGTCAGATGGTCATGGTCGACCACAATATCATCTGTACCGAGCAGTTCTTTACAAATGTGACAACTTTTCTGAACCACCAACCTAGCTTCATTAGCAGGGGTTTTTGGCTTCATTGGAACAATGATGCTGTAAATTCATGCAATCCACTTTTTAAGTTCAACTAATTTATCAACTAATTTGTACAATCAATCGGCACCCACAAACTCGAAATACTGAAATAAACTTGGATTGTATGAACAAAGTAACAAAATGCTACAAGCATATGGAACATGCTGGTTGATGGTAGTGGAATTCCTTGTTTCATCATTAAGCAAGCAATGGACATGGGTTTCAGGCAACTTTCAACATCGCAGTAGGCGACGAAACAGGCACTGCGAACACCCTTATGTTGCTGGAGAAAATACTGTGACCTGCGAGATTCTCCTCAATTCTGAACAACTGAAGGCAATGATTGCAAACATGTTTCTTACAATTCATCTTACTCAGCTGACTACCAACTAGCCGTGACAAAATGCAAATGAGCGGCATTTCCACTCGTGCGAATCGCCAAAATATTCACATATTTGTTATGGGGTACAGGAGAAATACCGATGGGTACTGCAACCCCCTCCCCTTTTGCAAGTTTCGTCAATTATATTGCTATCTTTGTCTACCCCACAGTAGACATTGATAGAAATAGAATTCTTCTCCTCAAACTTGCGAATATCCTGCATTAATGCAGGTGTCGACAGGCCTTCGATATTCAAAACCTGGTGAGGTTTTTGATATGAAGTAATTCTGTGGGCATTTTGTGTGGCTGGAAACAAAGATGCTACAATGTCATAGTGAAAACACATTCCCCCCAGGCAGTCTACATCGACACAAGCAAAACAATTGGAAATAAACGTCCATGTACGTTAATATTTGGAGACTCCGGCCAGAACCACGCTCACTAAACTCTTCAAGTCTGTTTGTGAGATAAAGAACTATATACTCATCATAGGTTAAACCCACTTCGGATGAATGGAGGCCAGGGAGAGATTTGCTTTGAAAATAAAAAGTCTGTGTAGCACCTTCTTCTGCCATGATGGATTTCAAGTACTTACCCGCTACAGAAACTGATAATCTAACTGACTGGGGTGATGCCAATAATAAGCTTAATAAAGGGATGTTACAGCTCTCAAAGAAACGAGAAAAATCCACGTCAGGCTCTAATTGATTATTACATATCCGCACATCATTTAGTATTCCCACGAACGCTGTAGCCAATAGCTGGTACGTTAGGTCTGGCAAAGCTTCCGCTGAGGCTTGAGAATCGGATAAGGAATTATTTTCCGACTCCCTTGGCGAAATACCTATAATAAACTCGAAAGTCGGTTGTGAAATGGTTGGAGCACTTTCCGAATCACAAGAATCTTCTGAGTCTGACAGAAATAAGTCGTCATTCAAAAGATTAACCTTCTCATGTTTGGGGGGAAGTGGACACGTTTTGACCTTTTTGTATTGACAATCTCTATGTAAGGGAATCCATGCTCAAATCGCTTAAGTAGAGATCTTCCTCCAAAAGACAAACTCATGTCTGCTTAGGCGAAAGGGACACTGTCTCGACAGCTTGTTTGTCTTTCCGTCTGCGATTCCGAATCTAAATCACTTACGTAAAGATCTTCAAGCAAGATGTCAATACAGGATCGCTTACGCTCACCCATTTTCACCTAACTAGATGTTTTTCATTAGTCTCCTCGGTATATAAGTTTAAAAGCTACAATAATTAAATTGAAGTGACCTGTCGTTCTGAAAAAAAAGAAAAAAGAAAACACTCTTAATAACTCACACACACATGCACAATATAAGTTAAGACATAATTTTATTATTAACATCTCAGACAAAACATTTTTTCCTTAATTTTAAATTTTATGTTTGTTGGGGAAAGATAGAAGCGAGAGCTGTGAGAAAAAGGTAGCTAAGCCCGAATACTTTTACAAAGACAGGTATCTAGCAGGCGAGGAGAAACACAATACATGGGTCAAGGTCTCGCCCGCCCGACGGGTTGTGTGCAGGGTGAGGGGGAAACGAGGTGATCATGGAAGTAGCCAGGCAGGCCATTCTGCGCGCTGAGCTGCTAACAAGATAATGGGGAACTCTAGTACACTAAACTGCCACTAGCACACACATCCTCCACTGTATGGTCGCTTTACCCCTCCCATGCCAGCCCAACAACTTCCCCTTCTCCCCTGCTGATGATCAAAGCCTGCTGGTTGCCTCCACACATGTACAACAGAGGGAGAACTTCCCCTGCCTGCTCCCTTTTCCCTCCAACGACACATCATGTTGACTCTGCAGGCATATTCGAATTTCTACACCACCAAAACTTTTAAGTAGGGGCACACTGTCAACATAATTAACACAAATTTGTACACCATTAAAATTAAAGCAGTTTTACACTGTTAGAATTTTTTTATGGATTTTATAAATTTTTCGAAAATAAGTTTAATAACGAAAGTTTTAGCAAGGGGAATTACTCTGTTACACTCAAGACATTGTAAAACTTGTCAAAAAATTCAATCATATTTTATGCTATAAACTAAACATTTTTTTAAAAATACTTAAAATTCAAACTTTTTACACTATAAAACTATACATGCAATAATTAAAACAAATCCACATATTTATTTAATAATTTTACAACTATACAACCATGCATTTTAGAAGTTACATACACTGATACTTAAAAAAAAAATAATAATATATATATATATATATATATATATATATATATATATATATCTCACACACACACATACACTTACACTTGCATTTATCCAACAACTTTAAAAAGGAATTGTCTTAACATTTAATTAATTACATAAACCATCTCGTCACATAAACTTCAAAACATTTCATTCTAAAGAAATATTCCAGGCTCATATATTCGTCATCATACATCCTTCTCCAGTCAACTCATACTGAACAAGCTTGGGAGCTGAGATTATGCATCTCCCCCTCAAGCTAGGCATGAGCGGTGTAGTTCTCTCTTGTTTTAGCCATTCCATAGTTCATTCCTCATACACACAACATCCCTCCCTTAAAAATGTATTATAACTATGTAAAACTAACTAAAATTCGCATGACTTTCCCCTGCACTCACACCTACCTAACCAAAATTTCTTAGAGTACTTGGCCATACATTCTAGATGCTTTTTCAAATACTTTGTGAATATTTAAACAGTGAAGAGATGCAGCATATGCATGTTATTGACATGGCCCTATTCTATATAGTGTGAGAAGGTACTACTGGTGGTTTACCCCTTCTCTCAGCTCTGCTAAATAAACTCAAAATTACGAAAAAAAATTACACCTGGAATTAAATTTACATAAATTTCCCCCACACTCACATCAACCTAACCAAAATTTCTCAGAGTACTTGGCCATACATTCTAGGTGCTTTTTCACATACTTTGCAGATATTTAAACAGTGAAAAGAGACATTAGGTGCATGTTATTGACACTGCCCTATTCCATATATTGCAAGAGACTACTACTGGTGGTTTACCTCTCCTCTTAGCACTGCTAAATAAACTCAAAACTACGTAAAAAAAATTACATCTGGAATTAAATTCACACGGCATTCCCCCTGCACTCACACTCGCAGTCATACACTCACACCCAGTTATAGCCAAAACCCCTCCTTAAACATCGTTAAACAGCCTTAAACTTCACTGAACATCATCAAAATCTTAAAAAATACATAACTTGACAAAATATTCTGAAGTGTGAAATGATTTAATTTGATTTTAAAGAAAATGAATTCTGTTTCAACGATTTATAAAGAAATTTCATTGATTTGTAATGATTTTTTAAGAAAATTCATTCATGTCTAACGTTTTTTAATGAAGTTTCGTTCTGGTCTAAAGATTTTTAATAAAAATCATTCAGGTCTAACAATTTTTAATGAATTTTTATTCAGGTCTTACAATTTCTAAAGAAATTTTAACTGATTTGTAAGAATTTTTAAAGAAAAGTCATTCAGTCATAACGATTATCAATGAAATTTCATTCGGGTCTAAAAATTTTGTTAAAAGTTTAACTAAATTCATTCAAATGTTTTACACTTTTAAAGACTAATCATTCAATTTGATAAAAATTGATTTCAAGTCTTAACGATTTTGTTAAAAGTTTAACGATCGAGCAAGCGGTCGAGGGAACTCTACAGGTAACTTTTCCGACAGGCGAAGAGGGTTGTTTTCACCGTCGTGGCAGAACCCATGGGCAGGCGAGCGGTGTCCTTGCTTGCAAAGCCCCGTCGAGTCAGGTCCCAGTAGTGGCTGGTGGACGAGTGACCGATGCCCTTGACCTAGGCACTGCGGACTGGTTCACAGTTGAGATGATACACAGGAGGGGAGGTGCTGACTCCATGGAGTCACACAAGGAAATTAGGTCCAGTGGGTGGGAGGTGCTATTTATACCCTCACAAGCCTCCCTTGTGACATAAATTAAAATAAATGCTATTCACCTGAAATGGATATCAAATAGACTACTAATACATTTTAAGACCATTTAACACACTTTTAAGCAATTTTAATGCATTTAGAAGAATTGTACGTGATTTTTTTTAATTTAGCATGGATATGCTGTATTATAGCCTTTATATCTGATTTTAACGTGTAATTGTCCGTTTTTAATCCATTAGGTTTGAATTTCGTTCTTATTTAACGATTTCTTACACAAACAATTGTCGTTACAATACGTACTTTTTGCATTACGAGGTGAAATCAATGTAATGCGAGTCATCATCTGTTTTTTACATATAGGAACGAATTCCTGTTTTTACTATCATTTATTTGTCATTTTAATTGATTAATCCTTTTAGTTAATATGGTTAGCGAATTACAACTGATCTATTATCATACAAGACCTAGCCTGGAATCGAACCCAAAATCTATACATCAACCTAACACTGAAAGTGAGAAACAAGATTACATTCGTACATGATCTAAGTGGGAGTCAAACCCAACTTATGTCAACCATGTCTAAGCCAGGAATCGAATCCACGAAGTATATATTACAATTTACAATGCCTTACCCAGGATTCGAACCCAGAGTTTCCTTGCCTAATCTGATAACTCTATGGAGGCAACTTATTTTATGTATTTATTATTTTTCCAGAAAACATCTTTTTTTTTATCAGATGCAAATATATCTTTAGCTGATTAGTATTTTTCGGCGAACTAATAGTTTGTTTGCGATCTGATTTGTTTATTTTTCTTTACAAGACTCTTTCTTGTTAATGCAACATACTTTTAATAGAAAATTTAATAATCTCTCTCTCTCTCTCTCTCTCTCTCTCTCTCTCTCTCTCTCTCCCTCTCTCTCTCTCTCTCTCTCTGTGTCTCTCTGTTAAAAAAAATTTTTTATCAATATTTATTTTTCATTTCGTATCAAAACAAATTTACTTTTAATAAGTTAAAGGTGAAATATATTCCAAGAAAGGGATTCATTTTGCATCATATTTATTTACAAAAATATATACAAACACAATGATCCAAAAATAATTTTTTCACTGAAGCAGCATATTTAATTAAACAAGTATAAAAGTTTTGCTCCAAAACATATACAAATTAAACATATTTGTTTCAAACATTTCAACACTATGAAGTATAGGATGAGACAAAACATTTTAACACTATCAAGTTCAATTTACTCCAAACATTACAATATATTTATAACATTTTTTTAACACTTGCTAACACAGCATGTTACACAAATTATTTCAAAAATACAGGTAGATCCAAAAATTTATGCCCAACAATTACACCTTGCTCCAAAACAAATACAGGATACCACAAACCATTTTAACACTATCAAATACAACATTTTTTATCTTTAAAAACAAATATTTTCATAAACTGTTAGCAACTTCCATGAAAAACTTTTCATACATTTTCTTAAAATTGGATCCAGATCCCCTTCATACCTCTGCTTTTAAGGAGTGAACTTTTCTTATGCCCTGTATCTAACCTGTTTGCACACAAACATCTCTACAATTAGGGGCGCATAAAACAATGCTTTCAACCATATCAGGATAGGATTCAACGTAATTAGAGTATCCATCTTCAATACTATATGGAAGAAGTGTGTTTGCAGTCATATGAAACAGTGGACATTTCTTGTTGTCACTGCACTGAATGTGTTCCTGACTCTTTTCGTCTCCTAGAGGAAAGTAAATTACTTTAAAATGAAAAATATTGACATGGGTTTCTGTAAATTCTTGCAAAATTCCTTGGCACCATAGGGCATAAGTTATATTAGACTTCCCTTGTTTGACACTGACATAATGATTTGCAGGATGAAAATATGTCATGTTTCTAATATGACATCCAACACTCGACTGAGAATATTTAGTAAGGAACAATGTATGTATATTCATAAATCGATTCTCTCTAAATTTGCAAGTTGAAATGTGTTTTAGGGCAAAATTTTATTTTTGCTAATTTTATTGCTCGATGTACATAACATTTTGATGAATTACACCCAGTATGAGAAATGTAAATAAACTTGTATTTTCTATAATGATATAAAGTATGGAGATTATTATCACATTCTTCGAAATACTGATAATTCAAAACAGTGTCAAACATTTTTCTTCCTCACAATATGAGAGTGGCATAGCCAGGATTTGTGTTTGGTGGGAGGGGGTGGTGTGCCAAATTTGGGAATTTAATAAAGGAACACCGAGATCCCCAATAAAGCATGGAGTAGGAGGGTCAACCCCGGAAAAATTTGGATTTCTAGGTGCAATGTTATGCTATTTGAGCATTTTTCGTATCTAATCATTGAATATACTGCTGGTAGAAATATTTATATTTTTGAAAATAAATTTTTTTTAATTAAGGGACGAAAAGTGGGGTACCTTCTGGTTATGCCCCTGCAACGAGTTAAACAACAAAGAGAACATAAGATATTGATATTCCAATTTAAAAAAAAAATATTTAAAAGTTAAAAGCATCAAACACTGCATAAACTGAAGTCCACAATAAAGAAATTAACCAAGTGGTAATGTTTCTTTGGTCACTGTTTTGCCTAAAACATTTAAATAAGCAGCATTCTTCTGTTCTTTGTGAATTACTCAAGAAATATATCTCCATTTAATTGTATGCTGTGGTGTATTGACATTAGTGCTAGTCCATTTAAATTATCTTTACCAGTGCTGTTTCTGAGATCTGTTTTCAGTCTCTTCCGTGTCTAAAAGCTTCTATCTACTGATGCTGTGGTAACAGGAAGGGTGGCCAGAATATTTAGAAGAATGTGCAAGTTAGGAAACAAGATTTCTTCACAGTTCATCAGTTCTGTGATTGCATCCTTGGGCAGCTCGTTTTTGGAGTTTTTCCATTTCATGGTCCACAATTCCCACTCACCTGCTCCTACGCACAATGCATGCAGTCTCTCCATAGTTTAGCTATACTTTCCAAATAAGATCTGTAACAGTAGGATTTTATTACGTGTCGAAAGCCGCACAGTTATACTTTACTCCTACCCCTGACAGAAACAATTTCACAGAAAATCGGTTGGTACTATATCCTCTTAAGCACAAAATAATTCCAGCATCCATCAGACTAAGTACTGTAGCAAATGTTACCGCACTTTGTCGTCGATCAGATTGTTAAAAATTGAAAAATTGAGTATTTTGCGAAGATTTGTATAATTAAGTGATGTAAGTATGTTAAAATATATAACATTAAAAACAGTATAGGTTTATATTTTCAAAATTAAGATTTCAACATTCGTGGGGAAGGGCGTAGCCCATCCCCCCCCCCCTTGGATTCGCCGCTGCAATATGAAGTTACAATGTGTTCGCCCTTAAGTTTGCGCTTACAATCTACTACATGAGGCCTATACTGGTTTACAAGACATTCAGAACTGTTACAGTTAGTTAAAGTACCATCATAGTATTTGGTTTACTATGTGCTGACAAAGCTTAAGAGAAATACATACGTTTGAAATGAATGTCTGACTCACACCTTTCCTTTACAACAAAATGTTAATATAATAAGCTGGAAATTACAGAATGGGAACATTGGGATCATTATTCTGAATTAGAAACTCCACACGAATATAAATTACACATCAACGGAAAAACTAATCCTCCTTGTTCGAAAATTAAGTTGTGGCTGCCTCCATCGCAGGTCTCCTTCCAACGAATGGTGATTCCCTGGTAAGGTCTGGTGAGCTGGTAGTCGATTACTCCATATCCTCATTCCTCTTCTATTTCCTCACTAAGACAGACAATCATCAAATCTTCTTATGTGGATGGTAAGTCATTGTCGGGACGAAGATATCTCACAGCACAATCATTGTATGCTATTCCATCACCATAGCGAATGCCGAAACTGTTGTCGAAAGTGTAGCACCAATGTGCTATATTGTTGCAGACATGCATTGTAGAAGACTGTCATATAGAAGAATGCTCTTCTGTGTTCAATTTGTAGGACCTCGTATATGTCTGTAGACTTGAAGATCCTAGCCATGACTGGCGATATTAAACTAGGCACAATTCTTTATATATTCTGCCAAATGTTCTTGTTTTGAAAAAACCTTGCATTCCACATGCCACAAGGTGAAGTTAATTCTTGGTCACTGATGTACGTATAATGTTGCTTGTTGTTGCATTGTTCTGTCCAAACTGTAGTAAGAGAGCAGCAACTACACTCATTCTGCATAACGTATTTTATTTTTTTGTAGGACTCGCGTTTGGTGATGTATCCACTGTGAGCTTCAAATTCCAGTTCACCTTCATTACAAGGTAGGTTGCTGTCAGTATGTAAATTATATAAAGGACAATAATTTCGCACATAACATACGTCTAACACTTTAAAAGTTTCTGTTGGACTGATTAACGAGAAACACCAATGTCCATCTCCGCTGCACATCTGTATCTGTAGTGGACTATCTTAATTTTCAATTCGAAACCACACTCGCCTGAATCCTGGAGTAACACTAGCATGCTGAATGATGAGTCGAACCTCTCCATTTTAACTGAAGCTGTGCTGTACGATTCTCTCTTTTTATATAGACAGATGTTCTTCCAGTTAAAATTAGTTCTTCAGTGACAACATTTTAGATCATATTTACAGACACAAACAATACTGTTACAAACCTCGCAGTCTCACAGTCCACATGTCGCTCCTAAAAGTGTGCTACTGCCTTGTATTTGGGTGATGTGTTCCTTATTATATGTTCCAGTCCATAAGGTTCTGGTGGTGTCGTAAGATTATCTAATCAATTTATATTTAATTTGATTAAAACCTGGTTCTTTTGTTATTTCTGTACTGCGACTTTTAAAACATAGGTCCCAAGAAGAACAGGTCAGTTTGCTGTTATGCCTCATATTAAAAACAGGACAGTCTTCTTCATCACACAGCACTCGTTCTGTATACAGGCATTCTCCGAAACTTCTTGCGAAATTCCAATGTTCATTTCCGTTACAAATCTGTGTTTGAAAGTATATTTTGCCTAGAGACTGGACCCATACTTTCATGTTTCCTCGAAAAATAGTAGAGTAAGTCTACTCAGGATCGAATTTCTCAATTTTTTCGAAATATTATGCTATCTGGAACAAAGCATTTTTCGAAAATTAATATCTCTATACGTATGTAGGATGTTAGTAAAAAATATTCTTTTAAAGCTTCGCTTTTATATTTTCAGCAGAATGTATTTTTTTCCTCACAGTGATTTGTATTATAACGTTTGACAATTGAACTAATACTGGAACAGTCATGGTATCTTCTGATATTTATTACTTCTGCATTTGTTAAAGTTTTTAAAATTTCCTTCTGCATTTTTTCAAGCAAGTGTATGGAATAGACTTCGAACAATGCATCATTTACATATTGAAAACGTTTTTTGTAAGCTATGTCACCAGAGTCCTATTTCAGGTTATGTAACTCGTAAGTCTGTTCCCAAAACATCATTTTAACTTCATGCTGTAAACTATACCAAATGTCTGGGAGATTTAAAGCATTGTTCTTTAGATTCACTAGCATTGGTTGCATAATAAATAGCAAGCTTCTTAATTACAAAGGAGTTATCATGTTAGTTTTCGATACCCTAAGTGTACCACATCATTATTAGATAATTCCTTTTTATACACTATTTAACAAAAAGTCTCTCGCTCTCATAGAAAATTTTATAATATGACAGTGCTGGCCTCGGAATCTACTTCATCGACTCTGGAATCGTCCATTACTATAACTTGAATGATTCTAGCTTCAAGCATCTGTGCCAGCCTGTGTAACATACAATCCTTCCCCATACACTGTAAGTTTTCATCATTAGCAAAAGCAGGCATGCTGCAAGGACAGTCATCACAAGGTAAATATGATATGATATCCTCATCGGCCTTTAAATGTTGAGACAGGACAGATACTCCAATTTTATTTGTGACCTACAAAAGAATTTACGAATTCTTTCGGCAACACTTGCAGTTGGGAACACTCTAGACTCGGTAAGGTTTTGGCCTTCCCATAAGCTAGAATAACATTGAATATTTCAACACATTCAGAGTCGCAATAGTCACAGTAGTCACCTTGATGCATTGTACTTGTTGCAAAGATTAAATGTCTTGTACATTTTGTGTTGATGATGATATAGATGTAGCAAGCTTGTAGTAGACGTTTGGTGTTGTAGTGGGTGCCTGGAGCTGTAGTATATGTTATGGAGTTGTAGTAGTCGTCGTGATAGACGCCTGGAGCCGTAGCAGGCGTGATGGGCATATATTGTTGTAGAGGATACCTGGCATTTTTCACATTATCAGAGCTTGCCGTTGATGTCGACACTTCCCTGATGCCTGTAGTAGATGCCTGACATTGTTATCTACGCTACTCCAATGCACAAGCACGTATTCGAAGTGACCTTAGCAGATGGCGAGTTAAGACTGAGAAAAAATGTATTTATTCTTCCTTATATACTGCAAGGATTCAAAATGGCTGCCATTTTCCCATGAATGTACAAGAATTAGACCTTTTAGTAAAAAAGTGCTAATAAGGTTGAAATCGCTATTTTCCAACTCTGAAAAACACGACTTCCGCCTATATTCATACTGTTTTGATAAACTTATGTTGGAAACTGTTAAAATATTAGATAAATTCAAATATATACATTTTATGATACATAGAATACATTTTGCTGTTGGAAAGTTTTTGGTTAGATGTAAAGAAGGGAAGATGTTGGTTGAGTGCTTATCGCGCTTGCCTTCCTGGGCAGGTTACAGCATAAAAATAATTTTTTTCGCAATGTGTGTATGTTGTGTTAGATGTTGATCGGCAGGTTTGATAGAAGATGTATCTCATTTCCCTAGTCTCATGCGCATGACCTGGTGCTTCTCGCCTTGCTTCACCCTCATTGGCTATCGAGACATCCTTGTTAAAAGAGATGGACAGTTCTCTCCCAATTTTTTTCTTTCCAATATATCGAATTAATATTAAAAACATCTCTTAACGAGTGAATAAAATATATTTTGTTTGAATACTTGTAAAAAATAGTTCATAGTTTGCTTGATTCAAATTTCTAGATTTTTTTTGTTGAATGAGTTTTAAATCTGGTGCTTATATTCGGAACTTGGTTTCAGGGATTTGTAAAAAATTTTTCACTTCTCATATTGTCGACCTGTTGCATAAAGTTGAAACGACAGTGAGTCAGGCCAGATCTCTCGGGGTATGCATTCAAAGGGCTGCGACTCGAAGTAGGGAAATCAACACTAGAAAACATGTTCTGAATACTGTAGCGGGGTCGGCGTCATGAAACAGGTACTGCAGGGACATCAACTCACGAGAAAAAATATGAAAAAGCATTCTGAAGAAAAATGATGGGATGTGTAAAACAGGTTTTTGCGAACACCAGGCTCGATCGATAACGGAGCTCTTCAGAAAAGTCACCTTCTTGAGTAGGGGTGGTAGGGGTGCGTGGACAGGGTCACGTCCCTCTGGACATGGCTTGGAGGGTAGGAGGTGACTGGCATCCTGGACTTGGGCCGGTTCTGCGGGCAAGGAGTGGAGGGTAGGGTGGCTATGAACAGCCAGCTCCCGGTGTGAAAACAAGTAGGCAGTTGTCGCCATCTTGTATCAGCGGACAGGTGACTGACTCCTAGGACCTCGCAGACATGGGATTTTTGGGGAGGGGGTGGAGGGTGTTTGGCATTGTAGAGTCGGACCAGCTCTGAAGGCGAGGGGTGCAGGGTGGGGGTATGTGGTTGGGGTGTTAGGGGGTGGCAGGCAGGCTTCCTCCGATGTGAATGCAAGTAGGCAGATAACGCCATCTTGAGAAATTACCAAAAGCATTTGACGATCGCTGGCAGCTCAGGGCAGCGTGCACGGATGAGGAGTGGGGAGGGAAAGGGGGTGCAAGCTGGTTTCTCGACCTCAGGGTCCCGCAGATGCTGTCTAGTGGTGGGAAGGGGGTGCAGGCAGCCAGGACCCGATCTACACCTCTGTAGACATTCTATCTACACCTCTGTAGACAGAGGGGGAGACAGACGTGATACTCGTCAGCTCCTCTGAACAAGTTAAACACCGCACCTCTAGACACTTGGATCCAACGAGGTCAACCTCGCACATACCTTCATATCTATAGTGATACCTGCTATTAATGCTTTAATATAAAAACTATTTTATCGGGAAACTTTTTTCCATGTGTTTTGTGAATATTGCGATACGATCTTCAATTTCTGTGTTCGGTTGACGAAACTTCGTAGCATTCAACTCACTTTTTTTTTTGTTACCAAGTGACGTGAATTTCACACATATTTAACGGAAATTTGTAGTATGGCTCTATAAAGTGTTGCATGATTACGCTTTGTGGGCTTAAGTACTTCTTCACATCATTCGAGTGTCTCTACACTTCGAAGGAAATATTTTGTGTTAAAAGTGAATTATTCTGAAAATTGTGAAATTTTAGTTTAAAAAAGTTATTGTTTAGTGGTCTGTTGTAGGACGAATGCAGAGTTTTTCTCGTAAATTTCGACTCATTTGCCTTCAAGACTCCGACTTCTCTACACATATATAATCAGGCTCTCCACACGCACAGCTTATAAGACGATGTAATTGCTTCGCTGGGCTCATTAATACATCAGAATCTGAATCAAAAGGACTTTTTAATTACTCAATGTATGTGCGAGAGGCGTTAAGTAGTGTAAATGAATTTCTATTATGTTATTGTGCCTGTTTAAAATTTAAATCGTATGGTTCAAATGCGAGTTTGGAAATCTTTTTTTGTTTGTGTTAATGTGATATTTATCAATACAACTAGCTGTATTTCGTTTATTTAGTTTGCACATGTAGACATCAGATGTGATTCACATAGATAAAATTCTCTCTCATTTAAATTATTCACGCAGTCGTTTGAAATTTACGATTCGATGCATCTCATTTATTCATAAGTAGAACACTATGAAATCCTCTAATGTTTAATTGCATTCCGAAAATAAATAATTTAACACATAAATCGCATCTTTCAAAGTCGCCTATCTACCATCTATGAGCAATATCCACCAAAAAAAAAAACAAAATGTACACTTAGGCCACACTTAGAAATCGTTTAAACGCTCTGAATCTCTCTTGTGTGTTAAATATATTCATGAAAATCGTCTATCTACAACCAAAATCCCTACAAACACCTCAAAATTAGAAAAAATAGAAAAAAAATAGCCTTAGCCCACTCTTGCACCATACTCTACACCTATATAAGACATTGAAACCCACCACTCTGGTCAGTCGCTTCTAGATACCACACCGTCAACATCGTACAGAGCTCCTGCTACTCCCTCCCCCCACACAAAAAGAAAGAAAGAAAATAAAGTATAACCACACACAAAAAAAATAAATAGGATTAAGATCGGCTTAAGAAAATTTTAATCGGAATAAGATCGGAATAATAATTTTTTGATCGGATTTAAATCGGATTAAAATTTATCCCTTTTTGACTAACCATTTCATTTTTTCATTAACCCTTTCAATAATTTTAATTAACCCTTTGATATCAATTTATCACTTTCAATTAATCAAAGGTGAAGTTAAATCCCTATACTCCTACTTCTTTTTTAAGTTTTGTTTACTAAACAGATATTTTGCACTCTCTTTCTCACTATATATATACACACACACATAAAATAAGACGATATACACACACACTATCTTTCTCACTATATATATATATATACACACATAAAATACACATACACACACTCTTTCTCACTGTATATATTTTTTTATGTATTTATTATATGTGTATATATTATATGTACTTTATGTATACATATATATAAAACTCACACACACTCTCTTTCTCATTATATATATATATAAATATATATTATATATAGGATATATGTATACTCACACACGCTCTCTCTTTCTCACTATATATAAATATATATTATATATAGGATATATATACTCACACACGCTCTCCCTTTCTCACTATATGTATAAACATTTATTATATATATACATAGGATATATACTTATATACTCACACACACTCTCTCTTTCTTACTATATATATATATACATAAAAATATATATTATATATGCACACACTTGCCCTATAAAATAAGTATTTTGTTGGTTATGTTGCGATATCTTTGAACATTTTCTTGGTAAACCAATTACAAGTGATTATGACGTGCAATTTTTTCTGCTATTTGTAACACCGACTGTTGACGTGGGTGATGTTTTTGTGCATCAATTCACGTATACTTTTATGGTGGGATAAACAATTTACCTTTCCAGTTCCTAAACTTTGAACTTTGCTATTACGAGCTGGAGGCTATATTGAATAACATATGCACGTGTGTGAATTCGCATAGAAATAAAAAAATTTATTTCATTAATTTATTAATTTTTTTTATTCCTATGGTATAAGAAATGTACCTGCTGATATGCACATGTGTATAAAATATTTGGCAAGTAACAAATGACTTGCTATAATAATTCCACTCACTTCCCCGATGCCCGACATGTATTTTCTTGCTAACTATTAAGACTATAATGGTCGGCGAACATGCAACAACTACTTTCATGTTTCCATGGTTTAAGGAACCAATCTCCAGAGATGCTTGCTGTGGACAATGCAGATAGAGTCACAGATGGATAATTTAATATTAAGGATCGCTTATCCATTTACTGTGAAATATCATTTCGACAAAATACTCTGTTCGTGTTGTCTGTCTCGGTTGGTCATGTTGTGACCTGCTTGTTGCCTACTTATATATAAATGCCTGACAGGTTGCAAGTATTTGGGATGAACATACATTGAGTACTACCATGTACGAAAATATTTTGTTGGATAGTTCACTGCGATCGGTACATGATGTGCTCGATATATTTAAATATACAGGAGTTTTTAATTATGTATCATGCTGTATTTCTACCTGTGAAATATTTGGAATCTATAGGAGAATCGAACCTACGTTACCTTACTCGCAAGGATGATGCACTGTATGCGAATCTCTATCAAGGTACACGAGTTATTTACTATAGCATATGCATGTTTTTTTCAAGAGAGACGTAATTACAGTACTTGTAAATTTATGTAGAAAAACTAAGTACATTTTGTCAAGGGCGGTGTACGTGCAAGTTACGAGTTGCTTTCTTGGCTGCTAATGTATACTGTGTACTGATAGGCAGAACGATCATTGTGGTCTGTGCGTTCGTAGAGTTCGCATCGGTAGCTGTGCTCTCGGTCTCCAAGTCTTCTCAAACAGCTACGTCAGGTAAACCTCTTCTCTTCGAGTCTTCCAAAAGCATAGTACATTCATAGTTGAAATAAGTGTGAAATTGCCGTGTGGGTAATTTATGTATGTGTATATTTTGCATATGTGCGATTAGCTTTGCATGCGATTTTCTGTTTATGAACTGCCGATATATATATATATATATAATTTAACAATCTTCTCAGGTGAGGTATGACATAGGGGGTTTGAGTTCGAGACTTGAAACTATACAAAAAATAAATATTAATTCTCTTTCCGACAAATTCTGAATGATGGAGGAGAAACTAATATCAGCATAGTTTAAATAATTATGTGAATTAATTTATACACTTTGCCTATATTTACAGACTTGACATAATACTACTTTCTTTCGTAGGACATTTCGGGCTATGAGCATTCATGCGCTCTGTATTTGCATCTGCCACACTGTAGTTAACACATTGGTAGGTCTTGTAGGCGATGGCAAATGGTCAGTTACTATCTTCTTCAAGTCATTTTTTTTCACTTGTACTGTTAACGAATGTGTTGTCGCAATACTCGTACTCGCTTCCCGATGAACTACAAACATTGGGTTTGTGCTTCTTGGTATGCATATACAATGCATCAAAACAGCTCAAAGCAGCATCACAGGGGTACGCCTTGTATGCTGAACTGAACATGTAATGATAACTTTCATGTCGCTGTGTATTACCACTTTTACTAAAAAAGTTTTCCACAATAGTAAAATTGTAGTGTCCCTCGCCGACGAAGACGATGTCAGTGGTGGTGTTGTAGATGGTAAGTCATCGTCTGATGATTGTAGTGGAGTACGTGATCGCTGTAGATGCGATCTGCTTTCCGCAATCGTCACCCACGCCGACGACCTACGTCTGTTTTACATAATGCTAATTTTGTATACTGATCATACTGTATGCTAGTTTGTCTTGCACATCATGAGGTTGGCTCAGTAGATGCCTGCTGGCTGTGATGCATACGTCTACATGGTTGTCGGACGGATATATGTTACCTTATCAACTCGTTCGTTGTCTGGCTTGCGAAGTAGGCCTCTCAACTTCTTTACACTCGTTCATCTTTCCATGTTGGAGGTGCCTTGTTTTTTTCTCTTTGTTGCTCGCTCTCGTTGTGTCTTACACCAGCCCCTGGGATGTGTCGTGTCTGTAACGATAGCAATAACTTGACACCATGCTAGACAGCTGAGAATCTCTTCGTCCTGTTGCAGATAGGCAGGTAGACATTGATTTTATTTCGTGTCGCGCAAGAAGAAAGTTTGTGTTCCTTCTTATTTGGTTGGCTCAGAAGATGACTGCTGTATGTGTGATGCATACGTCTGCATGGTTGTTGGACGGAAATATGTTACCTCATCCACTCGTTCGCTGTCCAGACTGTGAATCTAGCCAATGAATTTGACCTCTCAACTTGTTTACACTCGTTCATCTTTCCATGTTTGATGTATCTTGTATTTTTCTTTTGCTGCTCGCTCTCGTTGTGTCTTCACCAGATCCTGAGATGTGTCGTGTCTGTAACGATAGCACTGCCTTGACCGGCCAAGAATCTCTTCGTTCTGTTACAGATAGGCAGATAGGGGCGGATTTAATTTCGTGTCGCGCGAGAAGAAATTCTTTAGGCATGTATGTACGCACGATATCTTTGTAGAGTGATGCAAGTGATTTCATCATTCCATATACCAATAAAATTTTCTGACCGCTAGAATAGCATGTCGTCATTTTCACTATGTCCTCCCGGCGAGAGAAAAAGCAATTCGGATCGATATGTGTTGGTTACGACATACTTATGCAGACCTGAAAGTGAGTACGGTGGACAGAAGCGTTATCCTCTTCCAACACCACTTTATTCGAAGCGATATTTTAGAGACCTGCTAATATTTACAGCTCAATGTCTTAAAACAAAATATATTGTTACCTTGTACTGATTTCTACTCGTAAAGGGACACGCATGTGTAATATGCGATGGGAATGGTTGGTAATTGCTTATAAGAGTTTGTAGCAGTGTTGTCCTTAATCTTCCCGCACTTCGCCTACGTACAGCGCTCGATACTCCCGCAATATGCATTTTATGGCAAATGCAGATAACTATTTTGCTTTTCAAATCTATTTGCCACAGCACGTAGAAAATCCGACACACTTGCACGACTAATAGTTTAAATACATGTTTCTTATGGGATATAAATTAAAATATGTACATGTATAGATAATGTTTAAGAGAAATAAATTGTTACCTTGTACTGAATTCCTTTCGTAAAAGGAAGTGATTGTGTGACACGACAGGTCTGCCACCCTGGAGCCTTACACATCTCTCTCGTCTAGTGTTCTGTACCATCCCTTTGACTTGGCAAGAGCTGCACGGTGTTCGCGTCGCTGGCTGGCCACCTGAGCTAGTTTGATCGCACAACGTCTGCCCCGTCGGACGTGTTCTGCTGCCAGTGATGTGAGTGTTGGCTGAATTTAATGGTTTCGTTTCATTTAGTTCGTGCAGAAGGCGTTGTACTGACCAGGATGGTCTAAGCTTGTCAGGCATCTTTTGCACAGTGTACAGCACCCGACGCATGTGTATTATATGCGATTGCGCTGGTTGGTAAGTGTTTATAACTATTTTCCTTTACATTTTTTTTTCTGTTTGCATCAGTGTGTAGCAGTTTGCATCAGTGTTATCACGTCTCTGCTTCTCGGCTTCGTGAAAGTATTTTCATTTAGACTAACGTACCATATGGTGTTCGATGCTTGTGTAAGTTGTTAAATTCTTATAACTATTTATTCTTATGATTTTTTAATACATCTGTTTGTCTCGGCGTGTAGGGGCGACGTCTCTCTTGCGAAGCTAATGGTTTAAATGATACATATTCAAAATAAGTCCATTTCCTATTTTCTTTTATGGTGATGTCTTACAGATTAGTCGATCGCTCAATGCTGGACAGGACGTGTGCGTTGTGCTACTAGTGATGGCTGAATCAGGTGGTTTCGTTTCAATCGATTCGTATGGAAGGTGTTTGCTATTCTGTTGTACTGACGAGAACAGCACACTGTTCTCGTCAGTGGCCTTGTCTAGAAAACTATTTTTATATCTGTTGGTATCAGTGTGTGTAGCAGTGTTGTCATTATCGTTACCACATTTCACAATAACATTTTTCTGTCTAACATAATGCTCGATGCTTGTGCAATATATGCAGGTTGTTAAATGGCTATATCCATTTTTCTCTTATAACTGTTCACATCAGCATGCAGCAGAAAAATATCTTTGTACTACTAATGGTTTAACTGTATGTATGTGCTTGTAGTTAGTTCTAGCACTATAAATGTCGTGTATTTACAACAGAATAAACAGTTCGCCTATACTGTATAAGTGAATTCCTCTTGTAATGGAAAAGTACCTATATGATTCGGTTTATTGTCACATCACCGGATGTTACAGACCTACCGTACCAGACCTTTTCTCGAAAATCGTGAACACTGCGGTGTCTAGAATCTGCAGTAAACTAGATGAAACGAAGGTAACTTTAAAATTTCAAATATGAAGGTGGTACAAAAGTAGTACCATTGACTAGAGCTCGCGAAACTGAACATCTTTTGTCTGGAAAGTTTTATGGCATGTTTCGCCATTTTGAAAATATCGAAATATCCTCTGTCTTGCACATCGTATATGGCATCGTACCACGCCACACCAGCCCAAACGAGGCGAGCGGGAACTGTTGACGCTAGATAGCAGTACTTGCATTTCCCTTCTGTTTGTGCCATTCGTCATACCGAATAAGACTTTTCAGATTCAATATCAAACATCTTCCTGGCACTGACGACGAGATGATGTACGTAAAAATACCTTTTTTATGTTGAAGGCCTAGTAAGGAAACAAACTTTTGCTTACACTCACAGTTTGAAACAAATGCGATTTGTGCAATTTAACAGTACAAAAATTAATTATAAATCATGTTTCTTTAGACATTATTACAAAATAAATTATTCGCTTGTTTTTTCTTCACTGTAATAGGTGTTCGAAATGTTTTCCGCCCTGTTCTAATAACATTCGTGCCCGTCGTCGTACACTTTGTGTACCCCGAAGTAGCTCTGCAGCTGGCAGCGACCGGCATTCTACTCTAATTCGGTCTTTCATTTCACCTCTCGTTATAGGAAACTATTGATACACAGTGTCTTTAATGCATCCCCCTGAAAAATAATAAAGGGTGTTAGTTATGGGGACCATGTTGGCCAAGTCATTGCCCCCCACCCGCTCTCCCTATCACTCTACCAGGAAAACTGATTTAAAGAACACCTGGCCACCAAGGAAAATTGGGCCAGGCATCCATCTTGTTGCAGTCACATTAAGAACCGTGTTGCTAGTGGAACATCTTCTAGAATGTCAGGCACAGCATGTTGCAGAAATTCAGGGTACTACCCACCTACTACCCAACATTTATTTGTTCATCAAAAATATAAGGTCCGATAACTTTATGAAGGATGAGTCCACACCAGGTATTCATGATCCAAATGTGTTGCATGTCATGCTGATGTAACCAATGAGAGTTTTCTGCCGACCATTAGTGAGCATTGTGTACTATTACCAGTGATGTCATCCTGCCGATCAGCCAGTGATAGCTATCTCTGCGTGCCCTTTATGCGCGCGCCGATGGTGTGTCACGTTCAGCACGACGTCAGCATCGTCTACGAAATTTCCTGTGTGCTGCCTTGTTTGGACAAAAGTTTCCTGATTCGTCAGTGAATTCAAGCTACCCCTATAACAAACATTCCTGCCCTCTTCCCAATTGGACACATAATAAATGATTGGTCGAACAGTGCTACTACCACTATAAGGGGCATTGCTTGCTTTTCTGTATAAATAAGATCCTCGCTTGTAGCTCGAGGTCTTCGAGAACAGCAGCAACAACCTCTAGATAAGCGAGAATTTGTAAAGAAAATTAACTTAGTAAGCCAGTATGGCGAAAACTAGGCAAATCACATTTTGTGATTTTAAATAGGAGCTGTAAGAGCCATGTTGGCGAGTAACTTGAAAATTTTGTTCTTATTTTGAGCTTACTAGGTCACTATCTAAAAGAAAAAAAGTCGATAATAAAAACTTCAGTAAAAAACATAGGTTCTTTATGTAGTATTAATGAAAGATCAACTTACTTAAAATGCTATATAAAGTTCTCAAAATATATAATGTAAAGGTGCAAATTTCAGGCTAGGCATTTTAATACACTTTGAAAATGCAAATATGCTTGAATAATTTTAATGTCACCTTTTAGAATTTTGGTTGGCCACCTGACCTATAGTTTAGCAACGCCCAACTTTTGGAGTAATTTATTGATATATTTTGAGACCTCGTGTAGAGGTAAAAGAATAGTCTACAAATACATTTTGATAATTTTGGGCAATGGCCTCGAAATGTTTGGATGGTCATGATAGTTTTATATTTGGGCAAAAGTGCCTTGTAAAACCCAATGTCTGCTCAAAGAATTAAAGTGTAATGGAAGTTGGGAAATATTGCCGTTTAGTATATGGCAGAACTACTCTCATTCCAGTATAAAGTTTTTTGCCGAAATATTCATGTTAACACATATTCATCACGTTTTTCGTACCTGTCAGAATGTCAGTATAATTGCTGTGTGCAAGATTTCCCCCTTTTTGTAAAATTCTCGTTTTTGATCTGGGGAATTTGTAGGCCAGGTATTAATAATATTAATGAACTAGTGTAAATTGCATATTGTGATATTATTTTAAGTCTAGCCATGGGAGATATTGTATTTTATATAGTTTGCAGTCCTTTGAAACGTATATTCATTTTATATGTTGGCATGTAACAAACAAATTTCATATTACTTAAAATATTATTGCCCATGTTTGGTGCTATTCTATTGATTAAAACGTATGGAAAAGAACAAAACAAAATAAAAAGATTCTTTACCGTATTTAATGGATTTTCTGTGTTCTTATATATGGTATGGTTTTAAATTTTGCTCTGAATATGAAGTTTCTCTGCTCAAGGAGGGTTTCCTTTGTATGTTAAAGGTTTTTTTTTATTGCGGACATGCTGAAGTCCACTTTTCCACGCCTTTGTGGTGACAAGGGCGCAGCAAAATGAATAACATATTTAATACATATTTATCTCAGATAAGACTTACTCATTTTTACTGTACAATTTAATATAAAACAGATGTAATAAACGAATAAAAACAGTAGTCTTTCATACACTTTTATTGCAAACTTATAAAAATACATAATAATAGTTACACACTCAAACATATTCCTCATTAAACAAAAATATATATTATTTAGTCTGACTTTAGAGAGCAATTCCTGTTGTGATCTTTCAAACAATTCCTATTCGCATACACCACACCACCATTAACACATGGATACATCTTGTATGAGGTGCTGAATTTACAGTTACTTGCTTCATGTCGTTTGGGGTTAGAGCTATTCTTGAATGTCTTGCCACAATATTTACATATGTTCGTTACTCTTGTGTAACTTCGACTCCCAGAAATCGAAGGCTTTCGCTTTACCATTGGCGATGTCGACATGTACCTACCAGCAGGTTTCTTATTCATATTATAACATATTACGCAGTAGCAGTAGATGCAGCTACTCGCGACGATCTCCCTTCCAACACAGCCGTCAAAGAAGTGAAACACGGCATACATGTTGATGTGGGATTCTAACTCATGTTCTTCGTGAAGGGAAGCTGAGCTTAAATCCATCGCAATAGACCGCTCGGCCCCCCTGACGATTTGTATTAGTGTGGAAATTTCAGAAAAAGTTTTTATAATGAAAAGTGTTAATCTTACTTATCCTTGGATGACGTCATAGGATCTTAACCTTATCATTTCTTAACATCTCGTTCAAAATGTATTGCTTAAAACAAAAAGAAACACAGTTTTTAGAAAATTGTAAAACATTTCAAGAAAGAATCACAATTTTTAGAAAATGTCACAGAAAAAGTCACAATTTTTTAAGAAAATTTTCCAAATCACAATCTTTTAGAAAAATTTAAAAAATCGCTAAAATAAATTATAAGTGCCTTAGCGGCTGAAGACGGACACCCGTATTCAGCTTCGTCGAAGGCGAAGCTAAGGTCAACATGTGCTCGAGACCCAAAAATATAAAAAAATTTAATTTTCTCTCAGACTTAGAAAGAAATGTGGTAATTTTTCGCAGTATATATGAACACCTGATAAAACGATTTAAGCAATCACCAAAGGTGAGGTAAAGTGTATGGCCCTGAGTTCGAGACCCGATAATACACAAATTATTAATTTTCTAACGGACTTATAAAAAATGCTGTATTTTTCGCTGTATTCATGCACACCTGATACAAGGTTTTAATCAATTTCCAATGGCGGGGTATGGTGTGGGGCCCCGAGTCCGAGACCTGGAAATATTAAAAAAATAAAAAATATCAATTTTCTATTGGAATTAGAAAAAAATGCGCTAATTTTTCACACAATCATGTGTCCCTGATAAAAGGACTTAAGCAATCACCGAAGAACTCTGAACCTGAGACCCGAGAAATAAAAAAAATTATTAATTTACTTTCGGATTTAAAAATAATTAGGAGACAGGTTTAGAAATGAAAAATTATTGGGAAATGTAAGTTTGAGGCATCGTATATAGGTATCAGGGTAAGTTAAGAGGACCGCAATTCGATTAGTGACCTGAGTTTCGGAAACATTTTTTAGGCATATTTTTACATTAATTTTTCACTGTTTCGTATTCATTCATTAGTTACACAGGTTCGACACTTGAGAGACATATACACATTTCCATACTGATGAAAAAATATATACACGTTACCATACTGTGTGATGAAACATGACAGAACATACTGATGTGGACAAACAAGTAACATTCCCTTAAAAATTAATCAATCGCCACACACATTCCAAGAACATTTAAAACAAAATTAAAGTCAGTGCACAGGTAAAATATGATGTATAGAAGTCTCTGCACCTTCCATTCATAAGTTGCTTTATGCTTGCTAACATGACTTGGAATATTTAACACTTGTAACATAAATTCTACCATGAATATTTATTATTTTAATCACACCTATATACAGGCACATGAAATGTGAAACAGCATACAGTAAAAATGTTTAACCCCTTACATCACAGTCAATTTTGTAACAATCTATGGGAAAAAGAAAACTTCACACACAATTTGCCACAGAAAAAAAAACTAGCTTTAATTCGTAAACAATGTACATTATCGTTAGCTCAGGAATGGTCCTACCAGACGAGTTGAAAAACCTTGCATCCGACTTGCTAGCTGCTAAGTTATCATCGTTGCCTGGCCCGAAAATAGATTTATTTTCAAATGTGAAATTATACTTCGTCCTTGTGTTATCTTCGTTCAGCTTTAAGTCATAGTCGCAAATAACTGACTTCTGCCGACTGACCCCTCACAATATTGACCCCTAAATGACCCCTAATACCCCTAAACGACCACTATAACCCCTACTTACCCCTAATGGCCCCTGAATGGCCTGTAAATTACCTCTAATAACCCCTAAATGATCCCTGATGACCCCTGATTGCGGTGCATGCAGTTCTGATTGTGGTGCATGAGGTGCTGATTGTGGTGCATGCAGTGCTGATTTCAGTGCTGATTGCAAAAGATTGATGGAAATATTGTAAAAGATTGAAATATTGCTGTGCAGATTGCGATGCTGATTGTGAGATTGATCGAAATATTGGTGTCTGAGAAGAGCATGAATGATTATCGCCTTAGCTGTCCTCGTATATTCCAAGTCTCCAGGGGCCTGGCATTATTGTCATTTAAATTAACGCCAATTATTTCAAGTGTTGGCAGATACCGATCCATACCATGATTATTATAACTCGTACATGTGGTGGCTATTAGTATGATGGGCTTGGATTGGTCACATTTATATACATTGAAAAAAGAAGTATCATATTTATGCCAAGAAAACAGTCGCGGGAGTGAATAACGAGACTTCAAGCGAGGGACTGTAAATTTCGTTCAGAGACTTTTGCATGGTTCCGCAATATCCTATGTATAATCTCAACACAAAATAAATAAGTAATAATTGCAAATTAAAATATAAATGTTAAATCGAATAATAAATACAGATTTACGTATTGACATACCATATGCGTTTAAAACCAATATGGTTATCAGAAACAAACATATGCTTGCAGAAAATTAGTGGGAGTAACTGCCTTATAGTACGTTCGGCAAACCCGAGTTGATGGCTTCCGAGCACCCCCCTGAGTCGAGCCGAAGATTGCCGAGCTCGTCCGAGACGAGCCGAAGATGGCTGAGCTAGTCCTAGTCAGTCCGCAATAGGTGATGCAGCCGAAGACTGCCAGCGGCTGAGCGGCTGCAATTTAAAATACATTGTCCTAGCTTCATCTTTACCCTACTACTTGCGTATAATTTAACAGTTTATTTTTGCGAATGTCAATTTTATGGTAGTCCAAAATTTAAATTTTTTTGAGGAAGTAAACATTCCTTTCGCTGTAATAGTTATGGCCCTTTTTGTACTTTTATTGTTATGGATATTTGGATGGTGATAAGTAATAGTGATCCAATGCCAAAATACCGAACCGAGAAAATTGATCAATTACAAACCTCTACATCACTAAATCTGTGTAATAGCTATCTTTTCCAAAACTGCTGGAAAATTATGTAATTTTTTAGAATTTTCTAAAAGCGTGCTTGAATATTTATTGTTTATGTATAAAACTAGTATTCTGTGTTTAGCTATATGGAACCACCCACTCTTGGGCATTATGGTATGGTAGTATACATATAATAAGAACTTAATACGAGACAATTGAGTCAGCAGTATATTGGTTTGATATCACAAGTACAATAGTCTACAGAGAGAAATAATGCGATGAATTCTTAAGTCCAATGTCCTGTTAAGCATAGTTTTCAAAAACTTCACTGATCATTGATATCAAACGATACAGAGAATAATAGTAATAATAATATGTAACATTTCTCAAGTCTAATGTCCTGTGAGGAACAATATTCAGCATTTTAACTATTCTTTTATGTCTTCTTCAAAATCAACTACCTGATTAAACCCTTCTATATAGTTGACGGTGTTTCCATTTGCAATAAGAAAGAGATTGAAAAAAGTGCTTGGCATCACTGGGAATCATGTAAAACATAGATTCTATATCGTCAAGCTTCGGTTTATAGATGCTTTCCCTTAAGACGTCTGTTTCTTCTTGAGAAAAACGTTTATAGTGTGTGTTTTGTATAGCTTAATTGAAACTGAATTTGCATATATAGCCATCTAGCTTTCAAAGACACAACATCTTGAAATCATAATGGAATCAATCGGCCCTGTTCAGTTTCTACCCATGGTTTTAGCAGTCAGTGATGTCACACTATCGCGAAACAGATCGCGTTTGCAAAACTATTTCTGGGATGGAAATATAAGATAGGGAGATGGCACTGGTTTAACTGCAGCTAGGAAGCAGCAATGTAAGCTATTGCTTGGAAGAGAGTGATTCAGATGGAGAGTTGGGAGTAGAGAAGGAACTGACTAAGGGTTGTCCACAGGGTTCTGTCTTTTGCCCACTGTTGTGAAATGCGGTTTTTGACTGACTTCTTCGAGCCACACTGCCCGAAAACTGTTAACTCTACGGATATGCCGATCACAGGCTGATACTCATCCCTGCATGGTCAAGAATAGAACTAGAAGGCAAGGCAGAGCAAGTTTCTAGAAGAGTAGAACATTTTGGCAGAACCTGTAAAGTAAAAAATTGCTGCAGACAAGAGCAACTGCATGATGCTGAAAGGTAAACTCCAGAAGAGATACTCAGTAGTGAGGTTCCAGGGCAGACACTTAAAGTTTCTCAAATGTGTGAAATACCTGGGAGTCTGTGGTAGAAACTTGGGAGTTCTGCACAAGAAGACAGCAAGTACAGCATGTGAGAAATGCTACACGCCGAACTGTGTTAGAATTAACAAGGTAAAGACTGATATAAGATGTTGAACAGGGTTGTACATTAGGACCAGTGACTACGAGCTCCTTCCAAGAACAAGATCTTTGGTGCCGAGTGAGAAGGACTGAAGATGGATTGCTTGCTCTTTGCTTGGAAGAGGAAGAGGCCGATCGGGAATAAGAGGTACCACCCGAAGAGATCTCACAGGCAAGAGACCAGATTGGGTTGCAGCCAATCCAGCACCTTTCTACAATATGATAGAATTAGGGTAACACATCCGAACATTGGAGGGAATGCCACTACTGTTAGCTGCCATAGCTATAGTGATTAGACAAACGGATGGAGGCAACAGTATTTTGTTCCCCTATACCGAATAACATTACCAGATGCTCCTAGCTACTAGCAACATCCCCAGGGATAAAGTGGAACTAGAGACTCTCCTACAGGAGACCTTCAAAAGAAGAGGACAGTATTTCAACATGGAGAAAGTCAGAAAAGAAGCAATTGAGATGTATGGGAGGCCTACTTTTGACTATGGAATGCCTTTTGCCGGATACAAGGTTGTAAGGTATTAGGCAGGTAAGACATAACAGAAACATCTACTACTCCAAGGGACTGGGCCCACGGAGTCGAGCAGGTGACGGTCAACCTCGTCTGCCCCCCTCCCCCAGACATAGAACTAATAGGCGGAACTAAAGAAGGAGATCGTCTTAAATTGCTTGGAAACGACACGAGATGAGAAAACACAAACCAATGACAGACAGGCTGAAAAGAGCCATACTAAATAACGAACATCGGACTATAACTCACTGTGAGAAAGCCAACCCCACAGTGATCTAGAGAAGAATGGAAGAGAAAGATCACAGGATGAGTGGTCTCGTGCCTTTCTCGTATCGAGTACAGTTGCATGAGGGGAGGAAGGAGCGACCCACGTGGGGCGCTCTCCGGAAGCAGTCTGTTACTTAGAGAATTTTTGCTAAACTAAAATAAACCTCGCTGGAAGCACTGAAGGAGTCATTTCAATATTTCTGTTTTGGTGCTTGGATCACTATTGCAATTTGCAATCCAATTTTTTTTTGTTTTAGTATATTTTTTTATAATTGTTGAAATAGTTTTAACGTTTACTTTTTTCAGTAGTGTTTATTAATCCTTCTATGTGTTAAGGTTTTTAATCAAAGAAAGCATAGAGCATACGCGATGTTCTATTTCAGTTTGTAATATTTTAACTATAGTAGCGTGTATGACTGATGTGTGGAGTCTAAATGTTTTTTTCTAGCATTTTCGTATGTGTAGACCTAAGACTGTTTAAAAACATTATCTTTATAGTTTATTTTTTATATAAATGCTCCATTAGACCAAGAAAATTTCCGCTTAAATTAACGGTATTTTATATTTATGTATGGCTAGCAGCCCGACATCTCTTCGCTCAGGTTTTATGTAGTTATTAAAATACATACCTAAATATTTACGATTACCCACGACTACCTGGGACTACTTGCGAATACTTAAAACTACTTACGACTACCCGTGACTACCCATGACTACCTGCAACTACTTGCGACTACACATGATTACTTACGACTACCCGTAATTACTTGCGACTATTTGCGACTACCCGTGACTACTTGCGACTACCTGCAACTACCTGCGACTACCTGTGACTACCTGCAACAACTTGTGAATTGCTGCGACTGATTGCGACTACCTGTGGCTACCTGCGACAACTTACGTCAACTTGTGACTACTTGCGAATTTATAATATTAAGACAATATTATGATTCACTGAGCCACTGCGGCCTCACTTGGTATTACTCTACCCACTGGGCCTCTGTGACCGACTTGATATATTTCTATCCGCTGAGCCACTGTGGCCCCACTTGAGAGTGCTCTAGCCACTACGTATCCACTTGGGATCGCTATAGCCACTGGGCCACTGTGGCTTCACTTGATATATTTATATCCATTGAGAAGCTGTGGCCCCACTTGGGATCACTCTAGCCACTGGGCCACTGTGGAACCACTTGGAATCGCTCTAGCCACTGGGTCTCTGTGGCCCAACTTGATATATTTCTATCCACTGAGCCACTTCGGCCTTTCTTGAGACTGCTCTTGCCACTGAGACACTGCGTCCCCAATTGGGATCGCTCTACCCACTGGGCTATTGTGTCCCCAATTGGGATCGATCTACCCAATGGGCCATTACGGCTCCATTTGGCATTATTCTAACAACTGGGCCTCTGTGGTCCCACTTGCTATATGCCTATGTATATCTGGAATAATGTAGTTTTCTAACAGTGAAAGGGTTATAATAATCGGCCCTGTCATTTTGGTAGAGTATGCTTAGAAAGCACTAAAGTAGCTCATTTGCTCATTTTTCTCCGACTGTGTATACGAATTTCAAACTTTTCAAGTACTTTTTTTAATTAAACATAGCCTATGACGATCTGGAAGAATGTAACTTTCTAATAGTGAAATAATTATAATAATCGGCAGTGTATTTTCTGAGATTACCCGGGACATATAAACAAATTAATTAATAAACAATCTCACATCATCTCTTTATAATATTAGTGTATATTTCGTGCCGATATATACCTTATACGATCTGTGTTTCCGTGTGATAAATTTAATTATGGCGTGTATTTACATGTGTTTGTAGTAACGCATTATTTCTTTCTCTGAACACCTATAAATAAACAGAAATAATTCACACTTTAAACGATCAATTTATTGATAAACTGCATTAGAATAAATAAATGTTTTTTAAGGTTGAAGCAGTACCCCTGTATTACATTCGAAAACGGGTAGGAACTCCTATGTTTTAAAATGATATGATAAAAATCTTGTTTTGTAGTATTCATGCACGACTAATGTGCTATCTGAATTTTAAAACTATTTTATCGCGTTTTAATTTTGCATGTACAGTTGTCGCTTGAAATTGGCCTAAAAACAAACATGATTTCTTGACTTGTAAGGAAGTTTTTTTTGCATGAGGTTCTAAAAAATTAATTTAAGATATTTTATATTTAATAATTATTTTTATATTCTCACTTTACAAATTTCCTTATACTTATAACTCTCCTCACCAAAAACTATTTTTAATATAGGCTGAATTCAAAAACTATAATTTGGGGAATAATTCAACAACTTAGGTTGACGGCAAATATTATATATATTCTTTTTTTTTTACCTTTCTTTAAAAAAAGCTCAACTAATCATTCACCAAAGTCTTTCATAAAGTGGCATTAAGAGCAAGCTTTTATTAAACTTACACTTACTAAGAACTTATGTAGCGCCTCATGGAAAACAAGTAGCCCGTGATTCAAATCATAGCCCAAAAAAAAAAATTCGATTTCATGGGCTATTATTAGGAGAAATTTTGGTGAATGTCTGTGGAATCAACTTTCAAGGTACTTTCACGCACATTAATTTTTTATTCACGCTCAAGTAGTACCTTCATGGCCTAGGTCACAAAGACTGTGACTCTGAACCAACGCATTCCGGTCCGAGTTCCGGGCAAGCCAAGAGTTCGTGTCATCCACAGCTGCAAGTTTAGAAGGTACTTCAGAAAACCTCATAGGAGCCTTCTTAAGAGTGAAATGTGTTACGTCCTATAGTAATAGTAATTATATGGCCTTGGATATTGTCAGGATATCGAGGATAACAAGCGAACAGTGAAGGAATATATTTTCTCTTTCATCTTCCCCCATGGCCTTTGGGGCAGAAGTATTATAAAAATGCCGATTCGAGCACAGCCCCCAGTTATCAGAAAACCAACGGTAGATTAAATGCTCGAGCCATCAGAAAATCATCATAAAAATTCCTCTTAATTTTCTAATCCAAAACATCAAATGCCGATTCGAGCACAACCACAAAAAAGTGACTCAAAAATTTGCATTTGGGAGTAACTGCAAAAAAGTGGCTTAAAAAGTTGTGTTGGGTTAGATCATAGTCATTAGAAAAAAATGTTATGTTAAACTTTGCATTTGAGTGCATCTGCAAAAATACGCGTAAAAAGTTGCGTTTGGGCGTTGTTGCAAAAAAAAGAGTGCCTCAGAAAATTTGGATACATTAAAAATAAAATATTGTATATAATAAATGAGCACGAATAAAAATCAACTGATATCAAATATGATGACGACCATGGCAATGAAAAAGGCAAATGCAACTGGTAATGTTTAGAAAGAATTTAAATTTAGGAAAGATGATGTTGAGGAAAGAAAGAAGAAGAAATCTCAAGAGAAGTATGTCAAGTGTGAAACTAGTAAACACTTTTACAAACCATCTCTCATAAGAAGTCATCTTAAAAGTAGATTGCACAATGGTATTACACCAATACATAATAAATCACACGAACCAACAAATGCATGGGGAATTTTTAAAGTACCACAACATTTAATATCAAAACAGAAGTTCCCATGAGAGAAACAAGTGAAATGTGAAACGTGTAGTCACTATTACAAACCGTCTCTCATAAGAAGTCACTTGAGAAGTAAAATTCATAAGTAGACATTCAGATACAGTGTAGAAGAAATCGAAACAGCATTTCAAAGTAGAATAAAAACTTACCCTGTAAAGAATGTGAATGCCTACAAAGACCCAAATCATTTCCTAAATGATGTAAAAGAAACTGTCACAGAACTAATTAATCAACATTTAAAATCACTCGAAGTGAACATGAAACTCTTCACTGAGTACAAAAGGGGAATTAGTGAGATTATTGAATACGTAGAAAGCTCCTTTAAAGCAAAGAACGAAATTATACTGGTACCGACTAATCTGGAAGAATATTATGCCAACAGCATATCGAAAATCATAGCTGAGATGGGGGCTTTCGAAGCAAAGGGATCTCAGTGGGTACTCAACAGAATATTTTAATTAGAAGTGCGAAAAAATAAATATGAACCATTCAAGGGCAGTACTTATGTTGATCTCCCAGAAAAAAATCAAAGCTAAGCAGGCAATAATTAATTTTAAGAAAAATGATCAAAAATGTTTTTTGTGGTCTGTACTATCTGTATTAAATCAAGTACAAAAAGACCCCCAAAGAGTGAATAAATACACAGTTTACGAACTTGAGTTTGATGATGCACTTAAGGGTTTGGAATTCCCAATAAAATTGGAGAGCATACCAACCTTTGAGAAGAGAAGTGGAATTTATATTAATGTATATGCATACAAAGAAGAAGATGGTGGTAAGAAATATATAATCTCTTCATTAAAAACAACAAAAAATAAGACGTATAAACACATAAACCTACTCTATATCAAAGACGAAAAAAACGACCACTACTGCTGGATAAAAAGTCTTTCAAGACTTATCGCATCACAAGTAAAAAATAATGGACACTACTCTGTAAATAAGCTGAAAGATCACAAACAAGACTGTCGAGATCATGGTGGTGTTAGAGTTGAACTACCATCTAAAAGAAAAAATGACATACTAAGATTTAAAAACCAAAATCAATCTTTGAGAGTTCAGTTTGTGATATATGCTGATTTTGAATGTTTGTTGTCTAAAATTGAAACTTGCCAACCAAACCCCGACGAATGTTACACGAAATCATATCAAAAACGAGAGCCTATTAGCTTCTGTTACTATGTAAAATACGAACACGGATACTATAAACCACCAGTAACTTGTGAAGGATCTGATGCATCTACTGTATTCGTTAAAATGCTAATGGAAGAAGCAAAGTCTATTGGTGATATATACACAAATGAAAAACCAATGCTTCCACTATCTCAGAAAGAACAAATTGTTTATGGTACAGCTACCCATTGTCATATATGTGAAAAGCCTTTAAATGGTGATTCTGTGAGAGATCATTATCATCTTATGGGGAAATTTAGGGGAGCTGCACATAGAGATTGTAACTTATCGTATAGAAATCCATGTTTTGTCCCAGTGTTTATACACAATATATCTGGTTATGACACACTTTTATTCATAAGAGATCTTGGCATCGATGAAAATAAAATTGATCTAATTCCCAACAACGAAGAAAAATATATTTCTTTTATGAAACATGTATGTGAAAGTGTAAATCTTAGATTTATTGACTCATTTAAATCTATGGCTAGTAGTATCGATAAACTCTCTAGCAACCTTTCCGGAAGCCAATTCTGAGAAATGTGTATGCATTTTTCCAATGCACTTCTTGACTTTGTTACAAGAAAAGATGTTTACCCATATGACTACATGGATAGTGCTGAAAAAAGGTTGTGAGACATCACTTCCATCCAAAGATGCATTTTACAACAAACTCAATAAATGTGACGTTACAGATGAAGATTACGAATTTGTGAGAAAGGTATGGGAAAAATTCAACATAAAATCACTAAGAGAGTACACAGAACTCAAATTTGATGTATTGATAATGTCTGATATAATGGAAAATTTTAGAGATGCGTGTCTCAAAACATATAAGATATATCCAGCATGGTATTTCACAACCCCAGGGTTAGTGTGGGATGCTATGCTCAAACATACTAAAATAGAATTAGAATTATTAACAGATTACGATATGATTTTGGTAATAGAAAAAGGTGTTCGTGGTGTAATTTCACAATGTTGTAAGCAATATGCTAAAGTAAATAATAAATACATGAATGCTTATGATAGCACAAAGGAAATCTTTTATTTTACAGATATGGATGCCAATAACTTATATGGATGGGCTACGAGTCAGTATTTGCCCTATGGTGGGTTTAAGTGGGCAAATACAAATATAGTTGTAACAAAAATAGAAGATGATGCTAGCAAAGGTTATATATTGGAAGTTGATAAGAAATACCCACATGAACTACACGATCTCCACAAAGATCTGCCATTGGCACCAGAGAATAAAATACCCGAAGGTTCAAAAAACCCCAAACTCTTGACTAGTCTGGATGGCAAAGAAAAATTTGTATTATACTATGTAAATCTTAAGCAATATCTATCTCTCGGAATGAAGTTGAAAAAGATCCATAGAGTGCTGGAGTTTGATCAATCAGATTTGGCTCAAGCACATTTGGCACTATATTGATCTAAACACAAATATGCGAACAAAGTCTACAGATGACTTTGAAAAATATTTCTACATATTAATGAACAATTCCATTTTTGTAAAAACAATGGAAAATATTAGAAACAGAATGGATATACAGTTATGCACAATTTCTAAACAAATGGATAAACTAGTGACTAAACCAAACTTTAAAGATAGAACTATATTTACTAACTCTGTGGTTGCAGTTCATATGATTAAAACAAAACTATGCTTTAACAAACCCATTTATGTTGGAATGAGTATACTTGATCTATCGAAAGTCTTAATGTACGATTTTCACTATAATATAATGAAACCAAAGTATAGGGAAAATATTGAACTGTGCTACCAAGATACTGATTCATACATCTATTATATAAAAACACCAGATTTCTACAGTGACATGAAAGAAATGGTCGATCATTTTGATACTTCTGACTATAAAAAAAAATATATGGTATACCGTTAGTTAACAAAAAGATTATTTGAAAAATGAAAGATAAAGGTAATGGAAAAATAATGGAAGAATTTCTTGGATTGAAATCGAAAATGTATGCTATACATGTGGAAGTTGGTGTAAAGAAAATAGCAAAGGGTGTGAAAAACACTGTAGTCAGAAATGAGATCAGTTTTGGTGACTACAAAAAGTGTTTGTTTGGTAAAAAAAAGTGTTGTATAAAAGTATGAATCTTATTTAAAGTAAGAAACATGAAATCTCTACGATTGAGATGAGAAAAAAAGCATTAAGTCCCAAAGATGATAAAAGATTTATTCTTAAAGATGGCATTAATTCACTACCATGGGGATACTACAAAATTGAAAAAAGCATTGCGAGTGAATGTAATGGAAAAGTATTATAAGCTGTTGTCACTATTAAGAGGGATGACTTGAGTCATCCCTCTTGATTATGCGCATCCCCACACAGTTTATATTCCAGAGCTCAGGCTGTACAAGTTGATATTCTCGTCTACCCATTGCTACAAATTTCAGTGGGTCTCATGAAAGAGCAGTTGCCCATCACGAAGCGCGAGTCGCCTTATCGCTGATATCGTTCGCGAGTCGTGTATGAACTTAAAGAAAAGCATATGTATAACAAAATGCAATCGCTCATTGACATTGAAAAGAACAAGCTTATCCATGGCGGTAAAAATGTGTATGTGATCATCGACATAGATGGCAATCCATGGTTTAAAGCGAAGGACATTGTGAAGATACTTGGGTATGCCGATCTAAAAAAGGCGATGGGAGTGAATGTAATAAAGAAATGAAAGAAGCCATTGTCGCAGATAAGGTGGGTGACATCGAGTCACCCACCTTAACAATGCACAACCGCAAACAGTTTTTATTTCAGAACCCGGGTTGTACGAGTTGTTATGCTCATCTAGACTACCTGTTGTTACAGAGTTTAAAGAGTGGGTCTTTGAAGAAGTGCTACCGTCCATTCGCTAGCATGGCGAGTACAAGATTGAGCAAAACTATAAACCGCTACTGGATGATCTGAATAAGAAACTTACAGATGCTAAAGACATCATCACCTCACATATGACCATCATCGACAAGCACGTGCTGCGGCCTACCGACGATATCCGTAAGCATCACCAGTTTGTGCTAATCTCACTCAGCGGAAACGACTACTATGTCATCAGATGTCAAAAGCGACTGATGAATGTACGACTTGATGCGATTAGGCAAGAGTACCCCGAGATGCAAGTGCTATTGTCTCTCGACAATGTCAATCCCATAACGTTGTACAACCTCATGAAAGAGCATTTGCCCATCACGTCGATAGGCAACCGCTTCATCACGGAAATGAATCTAGATGACTTGATAGACAGTATCGTACACATAACGTAGTTTGCGAGCTTAAAGGAATGTCATCAGTCGATCTACTTGGAGTAAGTATTTCGAGATGACATCTCGAAATGTATCGCAGCTATTTAATCGCTCAATGCAAAATATATCGCAACTTAAATTGTTCGCAAATTATGTGTAAGCCTGTAAGAGTCTAACAAAATGCAATCGCTCATCGACACCGTGAACAGTAAACTGGTCTACGACTGTAAGACAGTGTATGTGATCTTTGATGAATAAGACAATCCCTTGGTTCAAAGCAAAAGATGTTGCACTGATTTTGGAATACACAAATCCTGAAAAAGCAATGAGAGATCATGTTAGAGAAAAGCATAGACAATTATACATGGATATAGGGGGGAACGAATCGCTCACTCCTTTGAATATGCAGCCACATACCATATTTATCAATGAACTGGGCTTGTATGCATTGATCATGAAGTCAAAGATGGCAGCTACAGAACAATTCCAGAACTGGGTAAACGAAGAAGTCTACCATCCATTCGCAAGGACGGCGAGTACAAGATTGAGCTAAAGTACAAGCCACTACTGGATGATCTGAATAAGAAACTTACAGATGCTAACAACATTATTGATAAATGTGTGCTACCATCAACGGAAGATATCGGTAAACATCATCGGTTCATTCTCATCCACACTGGTGGTATCTGTTACTATGTCATCAAAATGCTAAACGTGTATAGTATGTGCACGCATCGATGAGGTAAGACAAGAATACTCCAATATGCAAGTGCTTTTTTTTCTCACCAACATTAATCCCGTAATGCTTTATAACCTTATGAAAGAGCAGTTGCCCATTAAAGCTGTAGGTAACTGCTTCATCACAGAGATGAATCAAGATGACTTTATTGACAGTATCGTACACATAAGTCGTTTGCGAGCTTAAAGGAATGCATAGCAAAATGCAATCGTGAACAAAAAGCTTATCTATGATGGTAAAAAGGTGTATCGACTAAGAGAGTAATCCGTATTTCAAAACGAAAGACGTTGCGAGATACTCGAGTATGCGAATACAAAACAGGCAGTCATACTAAACATCGACGACGACGATAGAGACATCCTTCAAAACTTGCATATACAAAGGGAGTCTGTGTGACAGACTCCCTTTAATTCCCATCCCCAAACGGTCTTTTTTTCAAAGCCTATTAAAAACATTCTTATAGCGCTATTAAAGAACAATTATACAACAGTAAATGTTTTTAATGGATAACCATCCATTAAAAACTAATAACCATACATATTTGCGCACTATTGGACTTCGGTGATTCTTTCACTTTTAACATCATAAATTAGGTTTCTTTGGCTTACTAGTACCACATTACAGATAGTTGAAGCCAATATTGGTTTATTAAAATCAACTGTAAGTTTCAGATTAGTTCGATATTGTACAATAGCTATTTTTCTGTAAGAACAATCAAAAACATACAATGGTCTTCTCCCAATAAATGACCTAGAGATGAAGCACAATTCATTATTACAATAAGGGGTATCTAGTTTAGTCTTTGAATTTCTAAAATCATCGTAAGCAATATACATCTTATCGAAAAAATTTTCATCAATGTTTAAATTCCAATTCTCTTTGGGAAACACTTCATTCCGTCCATTCTTAATAGAAATATTTTTGACAAAACAAGAGTCAAACATTGAACCATGTGTGAATTGCCCAGGATCTTCTTTTCTGCTGTGCTGAAAACCAACAATGACAAAGTCTGGCATATCGAATCGGATTGAATTGAATTGATCTTTTATATCAAACTGAAATGAGTTTGCATTAGTAGGTACTGGTTTTTCAAGACATTGCCAATAATTGAAACTAATTGGAATTTCGGAGTGTTTGCATAATTTTGCTTTAATTTCGTCTCCATAAATAGGTACATATTCAACAATTGGCCACAGAATTTCCATTTTCTCAATAACAATTTTACCAGCATCTGGTATATTATCTCCATAATCAGATCCATCTGCTTTCTTTGGGGGTCTTCTGTAAAAAGAAACATAATCATTAGAATTTCGAATGAATGTGATCTTGTACCCACCTTTCCAGAATATTTTGTTACAATATCTCATAAACCCAAACAAATATCTTAATGCATAGGTAATTTCGTTATGCTTATCTTTCCTAACATATTTACTTAGTTCTATCCCTGACATTTGGAAGTATGCTGATTCTGATTCCAAACCTAGCAATGTATGCATCATTGTTGAAGTGATGCCAGGGTTGTCAATACTTTCGATTATACAACCATGTTTAGAGATCTCTATTCTTGAGAACTGGAATGGGAAGAAATTCTCACAAAGATCAATAGTTGAATTTTTTTCATAATCTGAATTTGTATCTCTTTTAGTTAGCTTATACTGTTGGTATATATAAGCTTCATTCGGATGTGAAAATGCATCGCCAACAGGAATATCAATCTCAATGAACTTGTATTCATTCAAATTATTTTTTGTTTGGTCATTTGGCGGAAACAACTGATGCTCATAACTTTAAATTTTTTACTGATCCATTCATTATATAAAAAAATTTCTTAAATATCTACACTTTTCTTATCAACCCAAGAATTATGACTACTATCAAAATCCAACCATTTAATTAGCAGCTTTTATTCATACATTTGAGACAGAATACATTTAAGTTATCATTGTTCATTTTATTTATTTATATAATAAATGAGACATCAAAAAATTGTAAACAATATAGAGAAGAATATAGAGAGAAGAAGACAGCTAATTGGAAAGTTTTAAACTTTTAGAAAACTTCGCCAAGATGAATATGAAAAAAAAATCACAATCAACCATTGATAGATGCTACAGAAGATTTGGGGGCAAAAAATTGAACACGTAACAAATGAGAATAATAACTTAATAAAAGAACTTGTTCCATTTGCTCTTAAGAATTTAGACTACCCACAAACACTAACAGAAACATCTTTCAATAGGAAACTGTTTGTTAAAACAGGCACTGATGAATGCTATGACGATGGCATTAAACGAATTGGCAATGACGATGGCATTAAACGCATTGATGATGATGAATGCTGTAACGATGATCGCTATGGCGATGAATGCTATGACGATGGCATTAAATGCATTGACGATGACGATAAACGCTATGACGACGAACGCTATAACGAAGCACTGAGGTGTTTGAAAACTGATATCTCACAGTTAACTAACTACAAAATAACATATATTGATAAGAAATTGGCCGATTTCTTAATTGACTGCAAAGATGTTTTTGGACTAAGGTCTGATAAAGGTAGATTGCATATTGGTGATAGCGAAGTAGGATTCAGCAATGACAAATTTACTGTAAAAGGTCGTACATACACTGGAACTGATGATTTTATGAAATTACTAACTAGTAACAAAGTAACAGAAAGTGACTACACTGCAACCAACTATGAACACTATAGTCGTATCCTAGCAGATACAAACACAGTTTTTCAAAACAATGATCCAAACTTGGGAATGCCAAAATCGAGTAAAGGGAATAAATGGAAAATTATTTTTAAACCTATTTACGATTCGATTAAAAGAAACGTCCCTCACCTAAAAAGGGGAAAGGTATAAAGAAGTATAAAGACTATCCTAAAGAATACATATGGATGGATGATGTTAAGATGCTTATTGATCGACTTCTCGTTATTTAAGGCGAAGGGAATACTGGAAATGATGACTATTACAAAGAAAAAGTTGGAATAATGAATACGAAAATTGAGTGTGGTGATAAACCCATTAATCAACTAGATGCCGCTGCAATGGAACAAGATTATATATGATCATCATCATAAAGATCTATCTGAAAAACATGTAGCTGACAAAGAACTAGAAAATAAAGCGTTCAAAAGATTGTTAAGTTCAGATGCTGATCTCAATGAGAGATTGTGGGCTGGTGTTACTGGATCTCGGATGCATATTAAACATAAGCTTCGCTGAGGAATTAAAATGAAATGATAAAAAAAATGTTATAATAAATTAAAGTAAAAAACATTACATTTCAAGTTCCTAACAATGAGTTGAAGGGTTTGAATATTAATTCTTTCCTGACGAAAGACCAACTGGAACATAAAAACAAGTAATTAAAGGAGGACAAAAGGATGACTATCACAATTTCAGTTCCACAGCTTAAGAAAATGTCCAAAGAAATGAAAACTCGAAATGGTTCACAAGTTCAAAAGGGTGGATTTTTACCCTTAATTTTTGCAGCATTGGGAGCTCTAGGAGCATTAGCTGGCAGTGCATCATCTATCGCGACATCAGTAATTAATGCCAAGAAGAAAAACAAATAATTGGAAGAACAACACAGACATAATTTAGCTATGGAGGAATACGGCAAGGGATTGAAGAAAGTTAAGTTGTGTACGAATGTTAAAAACAAGTAACTCCACTCAGTAATGTTGATATTGATCAAATAGTTTAAAAATTAAAATTAAGAATTTTTGGGGTGTATTTATGATTGATGAGCTACTTAATATGCCACTCGATAATGAATGTGGGATTGTTAATCCAGATATTTCAACAAACTCTGGTGCACACTAGGTATGCTATTGGAAAAAAGCAAACAACAAATATTATTTTGATTCATTTGGCAGAAATCCACCCCAACAATTAATATCATATCTCGGAAGTAATATTTTTTATAACTATGATAGAATTCAAAATTGCAATCAAGTAACTTGTGGTAATTTGTGTGTAATTGTGCTAAATCACTTTTCACATAATTTTAAATTTCCAAAAATTATTTCACTATTAATAAACAATGGATATATGTGGAAATGCATTAATGAACTCTTGGATTGAAGATCAAATTAAAGAACACATGGACAATGATACAACTACTGAGAAGATAAATCCTAATGATTTTGTTTCCTACACACAGTTCAAGGACTTTATAGTCACACTGACAAGAAATAAAAGATTATTGGATAAAGCCTATCTAACTTACTTGGAAGTAGATAATAATAGAGATTTTGAACAAAAAAGACTAAGACATGTGGGAGATCACATTGCACCGATGGATGCAATCAATTTAGAGAACTATCAGAAAAACAGAATTAACATTATTTCTTTAGTTGGGAAATACAGTTCAAAATAAAAAGTATTTTGCTTTGATAATCGAATAGAATATTTTTTTATGAGTGATGGAACTATAGTTGAAATAATAATAAAACCAGAAAAATTTAAAAGTGTTATCAACTTATACCATGAACAGAAAAAAATTGACATGTATAAAACTTTTGAAGTATACTCTGATGATATGATATATTTTAAAATACCAATAGCCCACAATGCACCCGAAAGTATAATTGTGTTTATTGAAATAGTTCAGGTATAGCAATACATTTAAAAAGATCAGATTATGTTGGTTTTTAATGGAAACACTTCCATTAAAAACAGAACTTACTTATAATCTAAGAATTTAAAAAGTCTTTAATTTTATATCTATTGTAACAAAACCATATTCATTATTCCAACATTTTGAACAAGTCTCTCTAAATTTCTCAAACGACATATCACCACCAACAAAATCACTATGAATATGTTTAAGATTTTTATTGTCTTGTCTGATTATGCAAAGAAAATTGGCATTGTCTCTTATAAGCTGCTTAGGTACTTTTGAGCATGTCTGGGCTAAATAGAAACAATCAAGATCTTTGTGTCTATCGCGAGTAAAGTAATCCCTTACCATATTTTGATTATCAATTATGATATCATCGAAAACAACTACTGACTCTTTATGACATTCATTCACATCAACCATTTCTTCATTTGATGGAAAGCAGTATGCTGTTGGTTCATTTAATAATTCTGATGCTACATTTATATATTTCTTTAAATTGATATATTTTGGTTGGTCCAAACTTTTTGAATATACATAGAGAGTACCAAAGTCCAACCATCCCTGAGCATACATAAAATTATCTATCATAAGTGTAGTGTTTCCACAGTTACTAGGACCCACTATCAAACATATAATATTATTAGGTAATAATTCTCCATGACATTTTGTCGATACAGTCTTGTCTGGTATTCTTATTTTAATATCCCAGTCTACATGTTTCATGCTTTTCTTGCTCACTTATTAATAGATTTTATTAATGATATAATAAATGAGTAAAGTATTCAAACTAATAGAAAACAAATCAGTGTTGAAGATATGACTACATTACCCTTTAGAGATAGAGGGGCACTCATTGGCTTTAGTTCAGTTCTATACTACTTATCTAACACATAACATTATCTCTGGGAAAAATAAGCTGTATTTTGTAGGTCAGAATTATATGGAATCAGCAATGGATATTCCAGTTGGCCAATATAGCTTAAAATATCTTGAAAAAACTATAAAAGCAATTTTTTCATTTAGAGTAGATTCAATGGATGGGAAAGAAAATGAGCTGGATAAAATAACAAACAGAGTGAAAGTAAAATGTTCACTTAAGTTACAGTTTGGAAAACGGGGTTCAATAGGAAAACTTTTGGGTTTCGTAGAAAATAAAAATTCGAAAGGAAATGTGGACCATTATGGCGATACAATTCCAAAATTTGCACCATTTGAAACAATAAATATACACTGTAATATAGTAAATGGTATGATATTAAAACATGATGAATATATTCATAGAGAAAATAACATAATTACAACTTTTAAACCAAGAACAACATTTTGATTTGGCGATACAATCTATAACGAACCAGCTTATCCATTATTTTTCCCAGTACAAACAAATCAAGTTAATGAAATAATAGTTGAAATTAAGGATGAAAAAGGTAAGTTAATTAACTTTGATTTGTCTGAAAGAACAGTGGTATTAGAGATGAGACCGTAGATATTTTTTTGGGTTGGAAGTAGTCATATTCTATATATAATAACATTAATAGTTTTTAAACTATTAAAGTTTCATGTTATAAAGATGAATAATATTTCTATAGAAAGTGCAATGAAAGATTTAGAAAAAGAATTCAGTGTTTCGGCTTCTTTAATATGTTGAATTTGGAGATGTGTATCTAAATTATTAATTAGGCAATGTTGTAGCACATTGCCGAAGTCAGATCGATGATTGTGTTTTAATGATTGGACAACCATTAAAACTTTATAGAGATATGAGCACAAATAAAAATCAACTGATGTCTAATTATACGATGACGGTCATTTACTCTTTAAAAAACCGAATAGAATGCATCTGTTTAACACCACGATCCACCATTCCATCATATGCAAAACTTATACCTCCACAATTAACATCATTTAAAACTTTTTCACTGAAAATCTGAACATATCTGTCTGGTAAGGTTACTTTAAAATTTCCAGAAGTAATTACCACTTTGTATCCATACAGTGTATCACATATTTCAGCATAGGTCTGTCCGATTGTAAGTTCGGAAAGTTTCGTAAATTATTTGGTTCTGTTTAATACATTTAGCAACTGATCCATCTTTCTTATAAACAACATTTTATTTTTTACGTATTAAAATTTTTTGAGCCACTCTTTTTTGCAAATGCTCCCAAACGCATGTTGTTACACGTATTTTTGCAGATGCGCCCAAACGCATCTTTTAACACAACTTTTTTTTCTAAAGATTACGATCTAACCAAACACAACTTTTTGAGTCACTTTTTTGTGGTTGCTCCCAAACGCAACTTTTTGTAGTCACTTTTTTGCAACTGCTCCCAAACGCAACTTTTTGAGTCACTTTTTGTGGTTGTGCTCGAATCGGCATTTGATGTTTTGGATCAGAAAATTAAGAGGATTTTTTTCTGATGATTTTCTGATGGCTCGAGCACTTAATCTACCGTTGGTTTTCTGATAACTGGGGGCTGTGCTCGAATCGGCATTTTTATACTACTGGCAGGGATGTCAGTTCACCAGAATAGCGGCGAAGCATTTCCATGTGTTGGTGTTACAAGTGGGTTTTTGTTTTGAAGCGACTCTGGCGTATCAGCACGAACACCCACGCGAGATGACTTGATCGGGCAGCGGCTGTCCTCTAGCAGAGCCTTGTACGGCGACGACGTGACGGGGCCTTGCGGAAGAGAGCAGCGCGGGTTCCAATTACCGGGAGTGGTCGGGAAGAAGACAGGGAGAGGGGTGACAGAAGATCCACGACGACGTATGGCGGAGGGCGACCTGTGAAGACCACCACCGAGTGGCCGGAGCACGGGACGGGATGGCAACAGGGGCGATAGCATCAGGACACCAACGCCAGCCGCAGATGTCCTCGGCCGGCCCTGCGTTCTCGCGTCGCTGGGCTACCAAATAAATTTATTTCCTCTTCACCTCTCCTCCTGCTCCTCTTCCCACCAGGAACACCACAACATACATTCCTCTCTCGGTGGCGAGGCAAACAAGTGGAGGAGGTGTCAGTGTCGTAACCCTCCTCAACAACCAGAAATATTTTAATTCATTCTATAGTCCTCGCTTCTGTGTCCCGACGTGATATATGTGGCATAACCACCCTGTCCGGGGCCCTGCCGTACGGTACTGGCTATAGTCCACAGTTATTTACTTCGGCGTCAAGGAGGCCACCTTTCTAGGCACAGCTTCATCTAGAGACGTTTCATTCAGCAGCTGCTCAACATTTATCAGGGTTTATTAGTCGAATAGCATTTACAAGGCCCGCCTGCATGGCTCTTGGAACCCGTTTCAGCGTGTTTAAAATGCAGGAATTTTTTTACGAAACTACTATTAAACGTATCTCCAGTGTGCTAATCTACGAAAAGAAAACACACATCAGACTATGCCTGTAAGTTATTTTCAGGAAATGACGTTCATTAGGAACGTCATTCCGGTGCACTCCAGCACAGTTAAAAACGGCTTTTTCAGAACGCTATATTTCAAAATATTTGTGTAGGGTACATAGAAAAGTACTCGGGGGGCATGCACCGAACCTTAATACAGACTTTCCACCAATAAAATAATAGGTTCGCCGCTTTAAGTCCCATAGTGACGCGCAGAGTGACAAGAACACTGCACGCCAGTTCAGAGCCTCGGGTGGGTGACAGTGTGGGTGACAGTGTCATCCTTACCGCTTGGCGTCGAACGATGAAATCAGCCCCAGGTTGGCGGGTCCCTTAAGAAGCCGCAAAATAATGTCTACAATATGTAGGTAGTTGGGCTTAACATCTCGTCGACAGCGAGGTCATTTGGTACGGTGCAAGTTACACAGGGAGGAGGGATTGGGGAAGGAATCGACAATGACCTCTGTTAGGGACCCATCCCAGCGTTAGTCTAAAGTTATTTCGGTAAACCATGGAAAACGAAATCAGCATGGCCGGGCCAGGAATCGAACCCGGGTCCTCCCGAATGCGAGTCCACCTCGCTTGGTGAATGTCTACAACAGTTTGTTCTATGATACTCCTCCAAGTCGTACTTTTTGAGGAATGTGAAAATGGTTGAAATACTGATTTTTTTCCCCCACATTCATCTATGGTATGAAGATCTCATCACAAAATCTTTCAATAACTACGACGTGGGCAATGCATATTTGTGAGAAAAGGGACCACTCGTCGGCCAAGTACATTTTACAGGAGAGCTAATATTCCAAGTCTGCTGGTGAGAAAAGAAGAAAATTAACAGGGCATACGTAAGTGCCCAGTTGACTGTAAACAGCCTGTATTCCTGAGTTCGATAAGTTACACTGAGCAACATAACGTGCATTTTACAACAAACTTTGTTTTTGCTTTATCGAAATTCAAAAATTAATCTCTCTGTTAAGTTTCGAGGTATAAGGGTGATATTTTAGTTTAAATGTTTATCAGTTTGTCCTCTAACAGAATAAATCAAAAAGTTAGGCAGTTTCCGGATTGTCAGTATATACGCGTAAGTACGTACATTTTCCTACTAGCAGTGATGTGTACTTGTCGTGTACTTGTTGAAACTATTCGGACATGTCATCGCCTCTTCATGTTATACTGGTCGCACACATTCTGGCGGAAATATCAGAAACTATGTGGCAACAGAAAAATGTGGTGCATGGTGTTTATATATATATATTTTTTTTTGCGACATCTTCTATGGCTATGCATAAAAAAACACGTAACTATATAAACATTTATTTATTTTTGTGCCATGGTTTCTTACCTGGACATCTTACGAGTTTAAGCGCCGAAACATGGTTTTAGCTGGGAATAAGGAATTAATAGGAGCATTAGTGAGCGCGTATTATTTACAGGAGGGAAATGAAAGACGGCACAGAAATATTGTACAAAGGCTGCTTGTCAGAGCAGCAAGACAACAGGTGTGTGTTGTTTTGAACGAAATCTAATACTCAAATTTAATATATGACAATATAATTTCTGTTTTTGGTCATCGTACACTTTGAGTACAAAAAACTGCAGGAATATAGAAAGTCTTGTACCCTCGGTATCCTGAAGTTATGTTTATCTGTTCAGCTTATCTCGATTTCTCAAGTATTCATGCCACACCAATAGCCTTGGGATATTTCATTATCACGTCAATGGAAGATTGTAAACAAATTAGGGCAGTTTTTATGGGATTTGTTGCACTTATTTATAGTACATAAAGTACATCGTCCCTCGATACGTACCTTATCATGTTTGAAATATACACATTGAGAGCAAAAAAAAAGAGATACAATTCAATGAAATTTGCAATAACTTGGAAATGTGGCTTACTAATGTAGTATTATTTGTAAGCATGCGCCTGGAAAATATCTTGCAGATGTCTATACGTCGTTCAGAATTTTATTCATAAGTGGAAGCACATTTATTAAACTGACAACTATTTACGCATACAACAGAACGACATTTCGCAAATACTTATTAACATATAAAACTTGTGAGCTTTATAACCACAAGACATACACGTTAATTTTCACACCCGAAATACAATATGGCGACTGTCGTAAGTACACAAGTATGCCCAGCAAGTAAACAAATTCAAATACTTGCCAAGTAGTATATAGATCCTGTGTGTACTATACTGGGAATTCGAACAGAGCTAGTATATACATGGTAATGTCACTTTCGGAGACAAGTACGCACAAGTATGCATTTATTGAGAATCCGTAAACAGCCTAGTTTTCAATTCGGCCGACAAGGGGTCCTTTTTCCTTTCCGCATCGCATTTATCTATATTAACACACTATGACATTATTAAGTCACCTTTGAAAGTGCCAAGCAAACATTTTTTCCGACGAAAAGGTGCCAAGTATATACAGGCGATGATCTATAAAAATCCGCTATCTTTGCCGTCCTTATCGCTGCCGCTATTCTAGGTTATGCTTACGCAAAATCTTCGAAATATCCTAGAAGGGACAATTGAAGTACGCAGTTGCTAACCATCAAATTTCAACTTAATTTTTGCAGTTTTATTTTCCCTATTTTTTAAAAGTTACGCTGCACAATCTCCGAAAAAATCGCCCAAAAATATTACTAGTATAATTTTTATTGACTGGAACGTAAACATAGAATCATTATTTTCAATGACCTATTTTGAAGTGCGTAAAACTCCTGTTCTTGAGTCACGAGGAAAAAAATTCACAAGACAAACTCAGCTTATATTACTTCGCCACGTGATCCTCAAAAACAGGTGGTACATGATCGCCCACATGACTGTAAGTGTTTTATTATATGGTATACAATAAGACCAAGCGAACAATAGTGATCGTATTTGCTTGAGAAGTATTTTTGATGTGGGCCATTAAACACAAAATGACTGACAGAATTTCATATGTGGCCCACAAGCAAACATCAGTGAAACACCCACAGGCATCTTAGAGTATACAAATAACGTGTGGCTGATGTATGCCAAAGAGTATGATTATAAGATCATGTTTGCACATAAAGCCCTCGCGTGGTAGAATCATTCATTTCTGATAGTTGACCATCATCATGTGGGAAATTATGGGCCATTCAACACAAAATGACTGACGGAATTTCATCTATGGCGCACAAGCAAATGTCTGTGAAACACCCACAGGCATTTTAGAGTATGTTGAAAAAATATGGGTCATGTTTGCCAAAGAGTACATACCGCCTTTTGCGGTATGCCAACTGTTCCTTATTATAGTCTAGACGGATTTTGGAATAAAGGCTCTATTAGCGTCGAGGTGCATTAGGAGGTAAAATTCAGAAACCTTATTTTTTAACATAACTAGGGTTGCATACTGCAATGTTGGAAACAAATCATTTGGTAAATTCTGAAAGACAAAATTGATTTGTTTGTAATGCCGTCTATTTGATATACCTGTCATCATCCAAAGGTGGTCACACTGCACGCTTGAAGTGGGAAACTCAAAAGCAGGAGAACATCTGTGTCCCGTGATGACACAGCCACTGTCCTAAACTGGCTTTGCAGAACATGCAACACGAGCCCCGTATCTGCTTCTTCATGTGTTGATTTCAGCGCATTTATATCAGTTGTTCCTCTAGATGACCTAACCTCAAATTCGTCGCTCAAGCCTCCTGCAACTACAATTTCCTTGTTCTCTGATGGTTGTGAACATAGCTCATTTGACAAAAAATTCGCTATATCTGCTTTTATTTTCGGCTACTGCAAGATAATTGTTCCAGTTCTTTGGAAGAGGTACATCGCGACCCTCAGTAAGTCGTCTAGTCGGTCGAGTGAATTTGATATGCCTTTTTCTGGTAGCCCTCTTGATAGTCTCTTCTCTGTACCTATCGAACACAGCATCTATCCGTTGATACCTGTAGCCTACTTTCAGCACTATCATAACGTACATGTCAGCCAGATTTCCAAAGGTTAGTGCATTCTCAGGCTTTCCCAGGGCTACCAAAAGTAGTTCATCTTGTCCATCAATGGTTAGACAAGATGAAGTTTCGTGAACTTGAATTGTCTCAGGACAATGAATTCCTTCTGTTATCAAACGTGTCAGAATATGTTTGTTCCCAGTACTAAGTGTACCATTCATTTATATATGGGACAAAGGAACTGGACGAAGTTCATGTTTTAGAACATTTGGCAAGTCAACCGGTCGACAAGCTTCATAAGCAGTAATGAGACCTTGAAGGACATTTCTCTCAGCCTTCAAGATGGTTTTATTGCCTTTGTCCTTAGTTTCGTCACCCACCTCATATATAGAGAGGCAAATGTTTGCCCTTTATTCTTATTGAGAATTGCATGTAATGAAACATGTGACTTGTCATGTAGCATTGAAAAAATCATTTATTTATTATTTTCCAAGTTGTTTGGCATGGAGTAGTGAGTCCTGGATTGAATTTGTTGCCAGATATTTTGTTGCAACATTTTACAATAACTCTTGGCGTGTTAGAGTGGAAAACACATTGAAGTCTTAGAAGGTCGATACCAAGGCACTCTCACTCTCATTGTTACACTTTTGTCGAGACTTGGTTGCTTCGTTGTGAAGGTACGTATTCCCAAGACGAAGATGTAACATTACATGCGTGCTAGTTGCAATGTGAGATCTCAGGTTTCATGACAACGCCCACCTGCACAGTGCTGATGTTGTCTTGGTGATACCAATAATTCCATCTTTATCCACTCCATAGCTTGGTCAGGATCAACTTGGTTCAAGTCTGAGAAGATCCCTTGACAACAAAGTTGCCCTTTCGAAACTTTGATGCCACTGCATCTAGAAGTTGGTGCACGTCAGCTACATATATTGCACCCCTTCTTGCTTAGTTAAGGTGATCACACCGCTTGAAGTATGGCAACATCTGAGGGAAAGAGTGAAGATAGAGACCCCACATGACATCGTGCTGGGCTCGAGTGAACTGCAACAGTATTGACACCATGTCCATATACTGCCACCAGAAGATGAAGTTGACATACTCAGATTTACTTTCAATAAAATTGGCAAGAAGCTTAAGAATCCTTTCCTGCATAATAAGTGATACCAGTTCTGGGATTCGTTCAGGTGTTTCATCATTGACTAATGTGAAAAGCTCTGTGTGGTAGTCATTATCTGCTTCAGCAAGATATGACAGAAATGTTGTCACAAGAATTCTCCACAAGGCATGTAATGTGAGTTTGTGAGCCCTCGTACTCTATTGTATGCCTTTCCTGCGAGAACAAGTTCAACTGCACCTTGACCCAACAGTCCACTTTCCAACCACACCTCAGCTAATCCAGACCAACCTATATGTTGTCCTGTCGCTTTTATGAAATTTTTTGAGATATAAAGGCCGCCACTTTAGCTCCATAAGTCTGCCGTATAGTACTTCATCCACTGTGATGACTGTATTTTTCCTGTCCAAAATGTGAAGATATTGACATGCATTACTTCACAACTGAATTTAAAGTATCCAATTCATGAGCTGGAGTTAGAAGTGTGGGTAGGTATCCAGTTGTCTGCTCTGGATTTACTGATGAGATAGAGTGATTGAATACTGTCTAGGAAGGCCTTGTCTCGGAATTTTGGCGACTCAGAAACAGTGGATTACAAAAATGCAATAAAAATTTTGAGAATAAATACAGAACAGTGGCAATCGCAAGAAAACAATATAAAACAAATGTAGATACCACCAGAAATACACGTTAAGTATTATGACGTATAGTACATGGACAGAAGGACAGAAGAATTTTGTCTATGCTTACTATAAGGTTAAATATGCACAAGCTGAAGTCTAAAGGCGAACACCTCGCCAAGAAAACCACTGGATTGATCGTCGTTTGAGAAGAAACAATATAATATAATAACTGTAATAATATTTGTTTTCCGATACATCAGCCAACAGTTCATCAAGAATAAGTGGCCCGCTTGTGGTTGACTTATGCGCAACTCTTGTTTTGCCAGACATCAGCCGACAGTTCAACAAGAAGTGGCCCGCTTATGGTTGACTTATGGGCAATTCTTGGTTTGCCAGACATCAGCCGACAGTACATCCAGAAGCGGCCCACTTGTGGTTAACTTACGGGGAACTCTGGTTTTGCCAGACATCTGCTGACATTTAAATATCCGTATGCGGCCCACGCGTAAACACATCATACCACAGTCATCATTCATCATGTGTGCCACATGCATCTGCGGGTGCATTCCGCTTCGTGAATGCCTGTGGATACCGCATGTGGGCTGCCTGTTCACAATCAGATGTGGGTAAACTATATTTTGCTACTTGGGTAATTACAAGAAAGTCAACTACTCTGACTGCCAGACATGCATAATGACACGCTCACATCAGGAAAACTATTCATCTCAGAGTTTTTATTTGGCAGGTACCATGCGGTTTTTATTCTTTAATAACACGAGAGGAGTTGTGCGCACCAAAATTAAAAGACATTCTTCTTGGGTGTTACTGACACTTTAAAGAGAGCACTTCTGGAAGCCATAGTGTTATTCTCATTTCGTATACTTCCCACGTATGTAAAATTGACATTGTAATGTGCCTGATCACTTTACTGATCCGTCAGAAAGCGAAAAGAAAAACTATTTGTTAGGAACCCATATACGTCATTAATATGCCAAATCGTACTGCGATGTGTATAAAGACAATTTACCCCACTTTATTTTCCATAAATTTAAAAGTTATATTTGCAATACGTCAATATTTAATACTATTCTACCCAATTCGCGGCGAACTTAACTGGGAAGCTGCATGTTACTGTGTGCTGTTAGCATACATGCAATTATAGGTTATTCACGATAACCTGAGCACTTTTGAAAGCCCTGCTTAAGATCTACTTGTATGCACGTTGTGTATTCTTCCGCTTATGTAAAATTAATATTGGCATTTATTTAATTTATTTTTATTTTTTATTTATTTATAATATAAATAATTTATAAATTAATTAAATTAATTAAATTAATAACATTACTTTATTCATGCCTCGGTCAAGTGAAACTGTGAAACTATTAAACAAGTAAATATTTAACAAATTTGCTCACTTTTACACTTCGATGAGTTAAAAGAAAAAAAACAGAAAGCGAAAGAAATAATTTAATTTATAACAAACGGTTACCTAGCACTCTTTATTTGACGTTAACATACGGAACTACTTCCCATCTCAAAAGTGCTCATTTTATCGTGAACAACCTATAACTGGTAGTAATTTTGAAAGGTCGATTTCAAAACTGTCTACTGTACCGCGAAACAGCACATACGTGTAATAAAAACAGTTATACTTGCGGAAACAGGAGCGGTGTTGGCTTGCGGTCTGGGCCCCCCTCCCCTTTTTTCTCACGGCTACTCCCACCAACTGGTCACGCCATAGTGACGCGGGTGATTCAAGCGACTAGAAGGAGACTGGTACAGCTAGGGATGCTACGGCTGGAAGAATTCACTTGGTTGGCACACACCTGCTTCGCTGACAGCTCACGAGTAACTCGGATGTACCTAAGAACGTTCTTCAAGAATGTCAAAGATTGTCTTTTATTTTTTTTTTGTTTATGGAAGTTTTAGTTTTAGCAGTACGTGCAGTTGACAAATTCAAACTCTTCGAAAAGGTTTATAATGCAAAATATAAACTTTTGTTTCATTAAACATAGCTTGAAATACTAAATGTTTGAATTGCATTTTTTTTCTCTCTCTCCTTCATAGTGGCCTAATGAAAGTTTGTGACTCCGATATAAATGAAGTTTCAAAGAGACTTACAAACCAACTGAAATACTTATTTAAACTCGATTGTACGAATTGTTTATTGTTTAAGAAACGTTTCAATTTATTGTGATAACTTTCAACTAACCGTTAGATACTTTATTCTTCACAAAACGCATGGATGGAATGCTAGACATACTGGGGGTATAATCTTTAATTACGATGTAATTCATTTTTACGACCACATGTAGCTTGTGGAAGTGATGACTTCGGAAAAGTAGCTATCAGAAGAGGCCTTAGTGTATTATTAATTGAGAGTAAAACTATGTTCGGTTTCGAACATTTTGATTGGTGCATGGTTAGAGACCTGGAAAATTAGCAAATTAATTTCGGGACAAGCTAGAATTCAAAACCTCGAACCTTTGTATTGCTTAAGCTATTGGCCAACCCATCAATTTACTCCTTCTGGAAAACTCTGGCCCGGTAATAAACACACAATAAAATGCAAATCCAATCACCGTCTTCCGCTAATAGAAGCGACTATTGAACAGTGATGTTTGCAAGATTTTAAATACGACAATAGAGTATAGCCTAGATGTAATTGAATTCACGCATTTTTCAGGTCTCTACTCATGATATAAAAAGAACTCTTTCAAAAGTCCTGCTTGGCTACTTCGCTTTTCGTATTATGCGTCCTTCTGCCATACGTAAGAATTAACTTCGCCATGGACCGAGTGACTATTATTTATATCCCATTCATGAGAGCTGTGAAATGGTCAGAAATATAAATACATAGCCATCTGCACCAACATTAAAACAATACAATACAAACGAATTTTACAGGCGACCTACTCCAAAATTACACGTCTTACAAAACGTTAAGACATCGAACTAACTCCCACAATTCGCTATCGATATTACTGCCAGTGTGTACGTTAAAATACTGTATGTAACCGATAATTACGAGCAGAGATATTTTCTTTCAAAGGTTTTCAGTTAACTATGAACCAGTTACAACCGGTTCGTAGAAGGAATTACCTTCTCACTCCCAGCTGTGGGAGCCAACCGAACCAAGTTCCAACCGTTGATCCTACGCAAGTTTAAACATTTCTGAAGCACGTAATTTAAATTTTTTTTCTCTCTCCGCGAGACAAAGGAGCTGACAGGAAGGGACCACGTGAGTCAAATCCGCGGAATGATTTGTCGGCGTGTCTCGGTCGACGATGGCAAAGAAAGGCGCGGGGCAGGTGCAGCGCTGTTCGGGCCGCCTCCTTCGCGCCAGGGGTTTATTAGCGTCAGCCCCCTCGAATAAGGGCTTCCAAATACGGTCATCCGAACAGAAGCCGGGGCCCTCCTTTTTTAATAGAGCAGGTCTGCCGGCAGTCATGAGCCGCCTTCGTTATAACACACCGCCTATACCGTTAATTATTCCCGGAAAAGAGCGGGCACAAGTGCTTCTTCTTCCTCCTCGACACTTGTTAATAACTAAGGAGGGCACAAAAAAAAAAGTTTACGGGATGCCGATAAACCTCTAGGCGAAGAAGCAAAGCCCATGCCACGGCGGGTTCAGAGCGACTGCAAAGATTCTATCGCCGCCGAGGTTAAATAATCTTCGCTACGCTTCGCACGATCCGCGCGGAGGAGTCGAGTGATTACTCGTGTTGCGGTTCCTGCCCACGAGGTTGGCAAGCCTGTAATTAGCGAGCGTGCCAACAGCGATAAAGGCTGATCATCGAAAAATAAGGCAGCCAAGTGCTGAAAGTTACAAGGTACGCGGGCGAGTATTGCGAGATACGAACCACGCGCAATCAGATCTACTGTAGTGGGGCATAGAACAGCGTTTATTTCACGCTGAACTGAGCTGAAATTACCGGTCCCCGATAAGTACATTAATGGCGCGCTGACAGCACTATATCACATAGGTGTTACCATGACAATCAACATGTAACTATATCGACGAATTCAATAGCCTCGGCAAGGAACGATGTACTTATTTCACGGAGGCCAACCAATCAGAAACATCTGGAAAAAAATTAACTTAGCAAATATTTCAACAAACTTGTGATGTATATCATATTTCTGCGGAATATTTTCTTATGCTAACTAGTTTTCCTGTATTTCACCGTTTATCTTTATTACATACCAATTAATATTGACATAAATCTACTGCTTGTATTTATGTTGTGGATTTTTCATTTTGGTATTTACATAACTGTCGATTCACTCTTATGATTTGTTTGATTTATTTAGCGACCCCTTTTAATAAATTGGTTACAAAGAAAACCATAATTGAATACTTAAGATACAAGTTATTTATAATTTATCTTAACTGTGATAGTATAAGCGAAATTTATAACTTTATTACTAGAATTACATCCGTAGTTAGTATTTCCCACATTCATGCGCGGAGTCGACTTTCGTAGTAAAGGTAAGCCTATTACTTACTTTCCAGCAAACTAGTAAAAAGTAATATTTCCTTAAGAGTGTCTATAAAAAGTTGTGCTATTTTAACATTATATATATATATAATATATATATGTGTGTGTGTGTGTGTGTGTGTGTGTGTGTGTGATTAATTAAGACACTGGAATTTAATTTTTCATTAGGGCTAAATAAATAACGTGTTTTTTAACTTCAGATGTCGAAATCAAACCACGATACCCACAGGCTAATATAAACAATAAATCGCAGTAGCAAAATGTTTGAATAGTGTATCTAGTATTTTTGTAACTGAAGGTGGCAAGACAGCGCCGGGAGTCCGCAACTTCACATACCTGCGTGCACAGCAAGTTGCATGTCGCAAAGGCGAACTGAACTGGTGCGTAATGTGACGATAGCCTGCGCATAGTCCACCGTGAAAATACATACAGAACCTACATCGCCAATACTGTTATTTGTGTGTTGTTGGAAATGAAATGAAATGCAATCACTTCTGGCAGCCTTTACGTGTCTAGCCTGTTAGTAAGTAATTTCCCTACCTCTCTGGACCTAATATTTTTTTTTAAATCAGTTTTCTAAGTCATTGTTTTTGGCATTACGACTTCATGTGTGTATCAATTATGGCTTAGTATTTTCTTTTATCACTATTTTATAGCAACTTCCTTACGTTCAACTTTAATATAATGGTCTATATTTCAGTGGGATACCTCTCAACATCCCCGCATATAAAAACTGAATCAAAAGCAAATAAAAATTTTGCTTACAAACTGTGGAAAAAACCCTAGAAACATGTCATAAAACACAATGTTACATAATACATAATCAAAAAGGCAGAATTTGAATTTCTTAAATGTAAACCTTATTTTTCAAAGCCATGCATATAAAAAATTGTGCATTTTCTAATGTTTATATGAGCTTGCCCTTCCTTTAAAATGTGAATGCTTTGTGATATAAGTCGAAATATTTTTTTTAATTTCAGTGCTTTCTTCTGATACATCAAAGTACTTTAGTGCCCGTGTTATAGTTGTCGAGATGTTGCTATTATTAAATATTTTTGCTTCATCGTTTCTCGAACCAAACCTGTAATTTGCAATTTGAACTCTTTCGTCTCGTTTTGTTATGTTGTGATTCTACGGGGGAAAAAATGCAAATAAAGAATTAGTTTTTGTAATCGATTCCGATTTTGTTTGAGATGTCGGCGTATCATCAGTAACCTCCATTGACTGCAGCAGCCCCGTCGTAACTTGCCCAGATATTTATTCCGGCGAATAACTGAACAGGAAACTAATGGGACCGAAGCCGTAGTTTTGCTAGACTGGTCCCCATTCATCATGGTCTCTCCCAGTCTTATATCTCGTTTCAAATTAAGCATAAATTGTTGCGGCTCGCAAGAGTTACGGTTCGAAATCACGTTGCAAACCAAATAGATTCCCGCGAGGTAAAGAAAGTGAAGAAAGAAAAGCATTAATGGTTCCCATTGTCTGAGAACCGGCTTGACCTGCAGAAGGTCCAGATTTTATCGTTTGAAAGGACTTACTCGCCTTGTCAGAAGAGGATGCCGAGTTAACTGCAGCTGCAGCATAAAGCGGTCTGTTAGACAGCGACGGCATATTACCGCCAATAAATAAAATTGTTTCGCAGTAAAGGATATTTATTAATTATTTTGAAGTTTCGAAACTAAACGCCACTGGGAAATTAGCCGACTTCACTGGCATGGCGTTTCACACATCAGAACACGAAACATGTCACTTGCTGAAGTCCGGCCTCGTCCGCATAATTATGTTACAGCAATCCTTTACTCATCCCTTCAAGAACATTTTTTTTTTTCATTTCAGTACATAGGGGAACAAATGAATACATCAATGAATCAGTACAAGTGTACCATTAGCAGCATTTTAGGGTCTATATATTCACTTACTTTTATGCGGTTATTCCAATTTTTAAAAAGGAAAAATACATTAGCCTTCTAAACAAAATTTGAAATTTGCTACCGTGGGCAAAATGCGAACGAGATAACGAAATCTGTAAGCAACTGCATACAAATCAAAACCTATAATGTACTAGCCTTTCCGTTTTACCTTCATATTTTTGTTTTCCAAGAAAAATTTAGAAAGTGAAAATAGGTTTATATAGTAGAGATTTACTGACTTAACCAAAGCTATGATGGGAAAGAGTTTCTGAATTATTATAACAAAATGTTTTTAGCAGATATTCACATTTACGAACAATTAAACCGTTTCCAAACAAGTGAATGGCTTATTAAAAATGCTGCATTCTAAATGTATGTATAATATTAACTTTACTTAGCTTACATGAAGAACTTAACAACAACAGTCATGCTGAGAAAAATTGGCAAGAAAATGGGATTTTCATCGTGACACTAATATGCCGGTATCACGTAAACTTTTGGTATCAAATGGGCGAACGTACGATATCTGAAAATATTGTTTACCAGTCGCGGTGCCAAGATATTCTGGTATACGATTAGCATACTGCTTTCAAATTTGCAATGTTGCCGATTCAACGTATATTCAACCGATATACAAACATCTCCATAGTTTTCTGACCTTATTCAAGCACGTTTTGGGAGTAGAGTCTTACTTCGATGCCAACAGGCTCCATAGATTTAAGGCTTTTATATAGAAAATATACATTGCAATTGAAAGCCGTAATAAAGAAATACCCACTAGATATTCTTATCTGAATCCCGTACTGCCAACACACAGGATACCTCCTGCCCGTGTTTAAAATTATCCTCCAATTAACGTAAAATTTCATGGAATTGTATCTTAATAAATATAAATTTTGTCTGTTTCTATAAGAAACGGAACTGATCTCTCAACTGTGCTCCAAAATACGGACAGCCAAATATATTATTGTGGAATTTAGTTTAACGTGTTAACTCTTCACTTAGTCATGTACGTAGATCCGCAAACTCAGTGGAGATGATTTTGAATTACTAACATTTTAGTTTGATTTTATACTCTTTTGTAGCAGATTAAGAACTTACTATCTGTAAACAGTGCAACGCCCACCTAAATAAAATCATATTTAGTGGATCAAATCACGTCAGGAAAGTTAATGAATGTTCCGTTGATTCCGTTAGTATAATCACTCAGAACTAATTACTGGGAAAACTGTAAGTGTCTGTAATTTTACGAAGATTTCAGAATATTACTTTTTCCAATATTTTCTCAAAAGTGCACGGAAATTTTTCTTAAAAGATTATCTCGAGTTCTCCGTTTTCCGTATGCGAAAAATGCTGAGGTCACATGAACCATCCTTCATTATTATAATCAGAAAAGTAGTTGCTCCAGTGGCAATGAGTACCGGTGTTCATGAAGAGAAAAGGTCAAATGCTTGTACAAACCATAGGTACTCGCCACAAGTTAGCCAGTTTCAAACACTGACTTAGCTGGTAAATCACTCGTCATCAAGAACTTCGTATGTTGGAAACTCCTTTCCGTAAAATGCAGCGTGCTAGATCATATACTAGCGTGAGTGATTCGCATTCGGAGAGGCGTGTGCTCTACCAGCCGACTGAACTATGGATGATTTCTCTAGGTGGCTTTCTACCTATATTCCATGCACAGGCCGGAGAGATTAACTCATATAAACCTTCCTAAATTTTAATTATCTTCACTGCAATCCAGGAATTAAATATGACGTGTTACTTTCTGTAACCAACTAGCTGCATACCCCATCAAGTTTCATAACCTGTATATTTCATTAAGAATTTCTTTGTTTACCGTCTTAAAGCAATTATGGTTCAACGTCTATATATAGACATATATATAGTTGTCAATAAAATTAGTTTTGTATAAGGAAGTAGTTAGCGGCGATAAAGTTAGCAAGAAATTTCTCAAGTATAGTTGCCACCAATGTCACGCGATGCAGCGCATTGTGCAGCCTTAACTTATTTACAGCAGTATTTTTTTGTTAAAGTTCAAACTGTATTCTTTGTGTTTTGTACAGGAATACTTAATTATAACTAAACAGGAATACGTTTCTTAATGACAATGTTAATAAACTTTGCTTATGTTACCAAATCGCATTATCGAGCTTTCTTTTAGTTTGAGAAAATGAACCTCAAATAAGGTGACAAACAGGCTGCGATTAATTTTTTCTCTGATTATTAAAAAAAATGTTTTGCATTTGAAGTTTATGTATATCGACATCGTCAACATTAAAAAATAGTTTAATTGCATACTTTTAGTATGATTTTTAAGTAACATACCAAATACCACAAGGCTTAAATTTAAACTCTGAGGAATTTTAGGAGAAAACCAAAGTTATAACAAGAAAATGCACCATTCCAATACAACACAGCCCATAGCCTGCTCAGTTTGAGCCTCAAAAGCGTTTGCTCAACATCTGAAAATGCAAGTAAACCTTGGTAATTAATTACTGTTCAAGGTGTAATGAATCTGTGATCATGTGCCATCATCCCCAGACATACACAAAAAGTTATTGCACTTAACGGCTTCAAAATTATGCACATCATCGATCCACTCTACTTCAGTACTAATGAGCAACCCTCCCTCGAGGGAAGTGATTCCTCAACTATTTCAGGAGCTGTGGCACCTGCAGATGACTAAGAAAAAAATGCCATTAAAACGCTCGGCCATGTGAAAATAAAATCAACAGGAAAAGGATAGTAAGCAATAGGGATGAAGAATTCCTCAGCTCTCTCTACCTCTTAAAACTAAAGCGTGCAAACCCATTTTAGTCGTAATGAGCTCCTGAAAGTAATTATTAGTAACGCAATCATCACTTCGCGGCGGCTGAGGCCTCGACAGAGGGATGCGTATCTCGTCACGGCTTTAATAACTGCCTCGCCCTATTAAGAATTCGTCCACACGAGCACGCCATCAGGGGCCTGCATCGCTCGGGACATAATAGGGCTCCATTTACATGAGGATTTGTTTATTGAACACTTCGCACCGAGAATGACTCGGACCAACACTCGTCTGAAAGGTGGATGTGATAAGCACATACCTGAAAATATTTTAGATCTATTGAATTTATACAAATATTTCGATCTACTGAATTTATCAATTCTGTTCCGCGATTACACCAACAAATTTTGTTGGTTGCTACTCACGTAACAATATTTCGGTCATATAAATATGACGCATGATTTAATTCAAATCCCGAAGGAGTGACACCTTCGGGATAATAGTGAAGATGCAATTTTTTTACGCGATTAGTTAAATCTCTGCATTTAGTTTCATAGACTGAATATAATATATATATATAATATATATATATATTATATTATATATATATATATATATATATATTATATATAACTACGAATATATTCACTACTGAAATAGCTACCACTCTTTAATTCTTTTTCAAGAAAGAACTGAAACTACAGGCAGTGTCCATGTATCCGGTGTTAGCAGTACATGTGCTGTACCTAATGAAATAATGTGTTTTAATTACGTATTATTACACTGCATGTTGCATGTAACAAAAACATGCCGTCTTGCTGCTGAACGAATATATCATGATATTTTACAACAAAACAGCTTACACAAGGCGTGGTGAGTGTAAACACGTTTAGCTGTTAGTAGTACTTCATGCATTCTTTGCTTTTATATACTTATATACTTTTATATACTTAACTCGTGTATAAAAAACTTTCAGTTTTGTTTTTGTGGTTGTCCCTCGGCGGATAGCGAAAACGTAGGCGTCACTTTCACGTGACAAGGTGGTTAGATAGGCACTCAAATGAGGGTGGTAAGCTGTTCAGAGCTGTTCAGAGCTAGCCAAGTTACAGAACAAAGCGGAATAATCACTTCCAGCATTGGATGTAAAAAACTACGTAGAAGAACCGAAGAGGTAGCATTTTTTCCGTTTTTTTTTGTAGCTAGTTACCTGGCCGTACACCAGGAAGCTCTGTAATAGCCTCTGCTTTACCGTAGCGCCATCGAGCGGTAAGTCGAGTGTAGTGCTATCCATATTGAGAGGGAATGCGCAGAATCACCAAACAGACAGGGCGAGTCAATTCCTATAAAGAGGTGAGGGGGAGGTTGGGCAGTTCAGTTTATTGTCTCGGCGCTAGAGGATCCGTGGTGGGATAGTGGTCAGACTACTCGCCTCTCACCTAGGAGAACCGGGTTCGATTCCCGGCGAAGTAGCGCCTAGACTTTTGCATGTGCGAATCGTTCCGGACGATGCCTTTGGTCGGAGGGTTTCCTTGGGGATATCCGGCTCCCTCCGCCCTTGCATTCCGGCGCTGCTCAATACTCGCCTCGTTTCACCTTTATCGGCTCTCAAGACCTCGATGTTAAGAGCTGCCCAAATCTTTCCACTCCACTCTGCGCTCGAACAAGGACTCTTGGTTGGCTCTGGAATGTTCAGTATATCAACTAAAGCGAAAACATCCGTCAGTGGCCGTCTAAAATGTTTGGTTATAATGTTAACTAAGGCACTACAGCGATAACTACGCACCTTCATTTATACCTTCTCTCTCCACCAGACCCTTCTCTTGTGGCTCTTCTACCCCTCAGACTGTGCGGGGAGAACATTCTCATTTGAACCGCACATCTATGACGCCATATTGGATATACGATTTTTTGCCACAGCCTGTATTACAGATTCTGTATTGTGGTAAACTCACTGAGATAGCATAGGGCATTACTTAGTACATTTTCAACAACCATTTTGCTTGACTACTGTTGTTAGTATAATTTATACTATCGCGCGCAAGAAATAACTTATTTATTATTGGTTGTACCAGTTGAAATTTAATTAAGTTTGTGAATCTGTGACAGTTTAGTAAAATTCATTATGCTATTATTTACTTTAAGCGGTAATAGAAATTCCGATAAACCTGTTGAAATAGAACTCGTGTACAAATATTGGACGAATCAAGATTGCGAGGTTTGTAATGGTAGCCATCGCTCCTGAGAGGGCCAAGAGTCACAATGTCTAAGCCAAGCAGAGTGGATAAAGTAGGGGAGAATATTGGAGAGAGGTCTTGAGAGTGGATGTGAGTGAAGCAAAACGAGTACGGAGTGGCGTCAGATTGCAATAACGGGAGAAACGGGGGAGAAGGAGTGATGCGTGTTTATTATGTTCTCGGCTCGCCTCACTTTGTGTCGGACCTTGAAGCTGACCCAAAAAATTTCAGAGAAAAATTCTTACGGTTTTGTGTCTTCCATTATAAAGTTTACAGTATATTCAGAACAGAACATATTAAAATGGCAGCAGTACCCAGCTGAAAGCCATAACTGGTCTTAGTTACTTGAAATTAAAATAAATTTGGAAAATAATCGAAACATAAAATGTGTTGCGTTATAAAAATAAAATAAAATAACCGGTTGGATTTTAAAATTACATATGCTTAAAATTATATTTTTATATTCTAAAAGAAAAAGGTTACGTTAAGACTTAAAAACTATATTCAGTATGGTTCCGGTTGATGCAGCTGCTTCCAGATGTCCACACCAAGAGTGTTGGGATAGAATCGAACCGAGTCCTGTCTACGTACCGCCAAACGTCCTTGCGAATCTAATTTAGCCACACATAAGAAATCGCATGTTTTTAATTACTACCAACGTTGTGGCGTTGTGTATCATAGCTCAAAATGGCTGTCGTAAATTATGATTCCATACATTTTATTCACTCTTCAGGAGAACTGTCATTTAATATTTACGAAACAAGACCTCTAATTATCGCATACAATTTATTCCAACGTTTCTCAGGAAACAACAGATAATTCCTTCATTAGTTTAAGAACGATGTTTCTCATTCTGAGCTTAGCCCACGCCCACCTCTGAATTATATTAGAATTATGAGTAATCCAATAAAACGGTTTTAAGAAAAATGGAGTTTTGTGTTGTGTAACTTCAGCTAACCTAGACTACAGACTAAAATTCTTTAGTTAAAATGTATACCCAGCAAAATGTCTGCAGAGCTTAATACATACTTAGTCTATAAACATGTCAGGCCAAACGATTTTTAATTGAATGCATGTTATGTCTGGTAGACCAAAAGCCTGGTTTGCAAAACTGTTTAAAGTTAAACGCCTGCTAGACAAACTGTCTCTGCGATAAACTCAGTAACTGTATTTGGATAAAACTGTGTAATGCAACATGAAACGAATGCGAACATACAATACATAATTATATGATAAACTGCGACACAGACTGCAGCATCACGTATTAGTAGTTGTAGGCTGCCTCAGGAACTTCCACATGATATCTGCATAGCTTATAAGAGAATAGTGTATGATATTGACAATATTTATGGACACAAATAGCGAGTAAAAAAGGAATAGATGTATTCTGCTTCGAAGGAATGTTCGCTCGGCAATTCTCGGCTCAGGAACCAATACGTAGTATGCGTAGGAAACTCAGCTTTTACAGCCCCACTCTCATTACAGGCAAACAATTATTTTCCACACCAGCTGTAAAACATATTTGTCATAGATAAACACATAGCAAGGCGCTTTTTTGTATTATTTTGAACTGAAAATATTGAGGAGATGTAGGATAACTGTGCATACTTAGAAATGATGTCAGGCGTTCAAATTCCTCTCAAAATAAAATAACTCGAATTTAATTCAGAATTTGTATATACCTCGACTGTCTCAATCAAGTAATAACACTTGACTTCTCTCAGATAAATTGTGGTAAAAATGTATTGAAGCTAATAACGGCGCCTTGTCAACATGGCGTCGTATGGAATGTTCTACGCCAACGGCGTTACGTAGCAAAGTTTAAGTTGTAACAATTTAAATACTCGATGAAAGATTATTCTTGTAGACAAATACCAGTTTATTGGCGGGTACAGGACGGTGTGTCTCTCAGATGGAACGGAGGTAGGGATTTCATTTCTGGCTGCGGTGCTGCTTAACGTGGCTCGCCGGCTCACGGACGTGACGTAGACTTAGCTAGCTACCTGATCTCCTAACAGCTGCTTATAAAGATGACGCGGGGGGCTTACTATCACACAACTCGACGCAGATACAAAAAGTATAACTGAAGGATGCTGTAAGAGCTAAAATCACCTAACTGCTAATTATAAAACCTCCGCTACGTCCAACTGTAGGACGAGCGTCCTGACATAGCGTCTAACGTAGTGGAAGGATGGCGGCAGAGAGAGATAGCTTTCAAACGACTATGTTAACCTCTCCAGCCAATACGAGCACAGGGTTTGAACCTGTTAGTCAATCACAAGGCTCACTAACTAACGAACTGAAATGACACACTCCAAACGGCGTAAATCCATGTAGCATAGAGTTACGGGTCTTGTAGAAGATAATAAAAAGAAATTAAAATTTCCTGAAATATTCGCAACAAAGGTGACACCAAAAATGTAGAATATTAGTTATTGATTAAAATATAAACAAAATAAAATCTAGCTGTATATCCCAATTAAACCTGAATTATTGCCATTCGTACATCTAATTTTAAATATCTCAGCCATAATAAAAATAAAAATAATAAAAATTATGAAAAAATTATATGTGAAACATAGGTAAATTACAAGTGTTATGCATAAAAGTGTCCAATGTGTGAAACAAACACTAATGATGAAAAATAGGTGCAGATCGTGGCAAATTATATGTTACAGCTGTGCTCAGAAAACTCTCCTTATTTACTGAGATAAGCTTTTCTTATTGAAATTCAAATGTCCATTTTATTAACGGTTAAGAGGTTTTGCTTGTGTTGAACACTTTCATTCGAATGTAAGTCAGAAGCAGTTTCCATTTATCAGAAATATTGCCAGAACAGAACATAAAGTGAGTCAGGTACTCGACATTTGCTGAAAATATTATAAAACTATGCAAAACAATTTTCTTTAATAATTATCCGCAAGTTTTTTTTTTTATGTTTCGCACAGATGCGTATTTGTTCCGCAAAGTGTTAGGCGTACCTACTTTTATCTTGCATAGCAGAAGACATTTTATAATTTCCATCTGGACCAGCTGTGTACAGTTAGAAATTCATGTCAATTATAACCACACTGTTTTCATTTTCTTATGGTTTCCGGTTTGATGATTTCCCTGAAATTAAAAAACCCACAGTCTTAAAAAAACCTTTTAAGAATGTCAAAAGCTTTGTAACTGGGGAAATATTATCACTCGTAAGTTTGTAACTGAAATTTGTAGCGAGTCATAAAAATTTTACTACTTAAATTTTGTTTTGATTTTTAATACTAACGTGCCTACCGATAGCCATAAGCCATTGTAAGCAGGAGAGAGATTTAATTGAACAGTGGATCGAAGTTCAAGGGATTTAATGTTACTCACAGATGAAAAGATGAAAAGCTATTATATTGTTTAGCTTCATATAAGCCTAACATGACGTGATTAAATATACTAATTAATTTCTAAAATCACACTTTTCAAGGCTTTGTGTCCAGAAAGTCTTGGGTTTGAATTTTGACAAGTGTACGGTTCAGTTGACAAGGGAACCAACACTGATACTACCATGATTAGTGGGAGACTGGCCCCTTACAAAATTTAATAATTGGCCGTATATAGTCAAGCTTTGGCCAATAGGGTCAAATATTGCTCCATCTCCCTCCAACCCCTCTGTCCTGTTACTCGTTGCACTCGATCTCCTTCATTAATTTTCATATGCTAGAACTCCAACTCTGGTGGCTTCAATACTGTCAAGTGAGCATGGAAAATAAAATAATATATATTGCTCATTTGCAGGTATTTCAGTCAGCTTTGATGTTCTCAGGCATCATGCAACCTGTTATAGTTGAGATCGCTAGTTACATTTTAAGTGACCATGGCTCCACCCACCCACTTTAATCCCCATATTTCACATGCCAGATATTAAATGAGTAATTTCATCTGGTTACCTAAATTGCTTTTAATAAAGAATTTGTATTTGCAGTAAAATGGAGACCTGTAAAAGTGTCCCCTTTTTTTATTCTTTCATTTATAAAATTATATATTTCTCTCTATATAAACCACAATTTTTTCAGACAACGTGAAAACTAAGTAAACACACAATTAATTAAAAACCACATATATTTTAGTAAGTAAAATCTATCTACGGTTACACTAGGAAACGAATATACCATCGAAAAGAGTTTTGTGTACTGCAGGATACCATTCCCCAATAATCCCTGCTTTATGTTGCACCAAATCAGGTAGAAAACACATACTATAGTAAACAATGTTGGCAGGATCTCAAAACTAGCAATTAAAAACAGCACACAAAAAATTTCAGTGAAACAAGTTTTATTTTATAAATTATTCTTCAAATCGTAATACTGACAGTAATTGCTTGAAGAAACACAGCACACCCTTTAATAATATCTGTTCTCCAAAATGAACATGTAAATATTTTTCAGGTACAAAAATAAAAATACTGATTCTCACCAACGAATCATTTAAAATTACAGTTGCTTTGATACTACATGGAACAGGTATTCCTTGACTTTATTACAATTCAATAGCACCCAAAAACTGTGCCTAAAGCAAGTGAACATAGATTTATACTTGACCACAATATCGAGAAAAGTGCTAAGGCGCGTTAACGAGGGTACGAATAGCAGCTTATAAAGTGCAATGCTAGCCTTAAACCATAATCTCAAGCGCTGTAAATGCCTTTTTAACAAACTAATATAAAACGGGATTATACATAAAGCCCTAACAAAGTAGTTAAAATACAAATTCCACTCAAAGGTTTGAGGTTTCAGTGTGAACCCTGCTGTCAACCTTTTATTTGCGAGACCCGCGTACGGACGGGCACGCCACCTGCTTTCAGGTTGTGTCAAACGGCCGAGTAACAATTGCTCAACTCAGGAGCACAACCACCAAGTATGGGGCTAGAATCGACCTGACTAAGCTCACTAAAATTGCCACAAAGCAATATAAAAATCGTCCAAAAAATTGTTGAAAAATTACAGCAAAATTTAAGTGCTCAACCCTCAAACACTGCAAAATTCTACATGTGACATTAAAATTCATGTGCACTAATAAACCAACTAATAATCAACAAATTGGAAACATTAAAAGACAACACGAACATTATAATAAACGGAGAAGGCGGCGACGTGCAGCCCTACCAATGCGCCTAATCCGCATGACACATTAAAATTTTAACTTAAAAATCCGTAGCCTATACAACCTCGCTATGGGCTCCTGACAAAAATGAATGTAAACTAGCAGGCCAAGCACAGTCCTAGAAAGAAACTTAAGTACATCGAAATAAATACTAAAAGACTTCTGTGCAATCAAGCAGTGAGCTGACGCCGCAGAGTTAATAGGAGTTAGGCTAATGGCAAATGGGGCTAAATGTTAAACGAGCAATTTCATTTCTCAACATTAACAAACACGTGTTCTAAACATTCTTAAGAAATATTAAAACGTATCTACAAAGCTCCAGAAGGAGTAACCTACCCAAAATATCTAAAACAAACTAACAGTGTACTAAAAATGACTACAGTGGAAATTCACTAAGGACCAACACTCAGTGCTACGCACTCAACTCACTACAATTATTTACGCCTCTCACCCGGCATGACAAGAATATTTCCTACACTGAATATTAAATACAAATAAGATATTACTTTAGTATATGTTGCACTGATGAAGGTGTGTCGCAGAAGCTCGATCTCTTGTAGAATTGTGCACCATAACGGTCTATTGGAGTATCATTATGAAGACCAGCTGATTGCTACTTGCACGGACAAGACACAGATAAGAAGTGCCCACCGAATATTCGCTTACAAAAATCTAAGCTGGAAGATGTGACGCAAGCAAGAAGAGGATGAGTAGAGGGAGAAGCAAGGAGAAGGAAAGGGGAACGAGAGTGTTACAAAGAGGTCGCCTCGGGCGCTCTCCACGTGCGGAAAACGACGGAACTACGCGGAGGGCGCTAATATCCGTCCAATAATGAAATGAAGCGGAAAATCACATAGTTATTTGGCAGCGCCAAGCAAACTAAAACTGAACATGGTTCCAATTAACACACGTAAACGCTCATGCGTTACACTGTGTGTAATAAAATACATATTTCAATCTTTTTTTTTTTGCGTGGGTAAACTTTGTACCATACAAAGGAAAAGTTCTTCCCTAAAAAGTTATGTGAAGTACTCTTGGCCTCATTCTTCAGTAGCAGCAGACTCGATATTGAGGTTATCATGCCTAATCATATGCAATAGCACAATATTTTCCTTCGATTTGCGTATGTACACATGCTCTGTCACACTAGGGCTGTTACACCTAAACAGTGTAATCTGCTACAGTGGTGTAGCGATCTCGAGAAAACTTAAACCAATATTGTTTAACATCTCAACAGAATACTTATCTACATGCAGTATATGTATAGCTCAAATCGTTCCCCTGAGACTCCTGCTATGGTGACTGAGCGGGTTGCTTACCAGAAGTTCGTATTTATTGTGCTGGGAACACAGATATATTTTTAACACCTACCAAGGGTTCTATTTAACATTTCATGAACTAAGCCATTGGAGACAATCAGATGCATAATAATCCTGCACTGTTAGGAAAAGAGGTCGCCCCACTGGCACAATTCATATCTTCTCTCTGTTGTAGGAGTCAGAAAATTCTCTGTTGAAATAACGACACCGAAGTCCTATGAACTAAATAGTACAAATTTAGAGGAACCTACATATCTACATAAATTGTCACTGCAGCCAAGTAGAGCTTTACAACTGTCTCACAAAAAATATATAAAAAAACGATAGGTGTAGACCATTCATGGTTACTTCCAACGTTTCTAAATCACAGCCAAAGTTCTACTTCCAGAATATGTTCCGCTTCATTCAAACAAAGCTTATAAAATTACACCACAGGGCCGACTCACCGCATTTGTGTGTACTCACTGTAATAATATTTTTGCACATTAACTATTTCTTAACAGGCATTACTAACACACTTCTTTATCTGTCTTTAGTCATGTTAGTTATAAATGCAATATTGTAATTTAATCATAAAATATATATACTTTTATGTTGACACACAAGTAGAAAATGCTTAAGATTTATGAATTATTTGGGAAGCAACCAAACACGTCACAGATGGGGTGTGTTTTCAAACATTTAATTAAAAAAGTGTGAAGAAACAGCCAGTAGGCTACACCACGACCATAATAGTCATGGCTCCATGCACTGTAGCTTGCTTTTCATGAACACCTTGAATCAATAACAACACTGGAGTTTTGTTGATTGTACTGCCAGTGACGTACATGGTATGAAATAAATATATCATAGTATGAAACATCGGTGGACAAAACTATCATATAAAAATTAAATATATTACACCTATGTCAAATCATTCTTTCCATGGCAGTGGATATTCTGTTTTTCCAGGAAATAACAGTGAAAAACCTCCTTGAATGTTACAATTTCAGTGTTCATTTAAATCCTGGAGCCAATAATCACGGAAAGACTATAGTGAAACGAATAACCTACACCTTCGTCCTTCAGTATGGATCATGTTCGGTGTTTTTCCTCAGGCAGGCGAAGCAGATAGTAATGACTCATACATTAGAGATATGTTATTTGTTAATGTGTACGCACCTTCCGGCTCTCAAGGGCATATCATTCATAATACTTTTTTTTTACAAACAGTATCCTTAAACTGTGTTTTCTCACAACATAATGCACTAGCACTACAGATATGGGGCAACCATAAAGCCTCTCAAAGATCTGGTAGATCAAATAGGTTTAGTATGAATCATAGACTTACGTCCTTTAATATAAATTCAAAAAGTAAATTATTAGAATAAATTGTTAAAAACCTCTTCTTGTAGCTTGCCTTCACGCTTTATTTAAGAGGAACGAGGGAAAAAAAAACTATCAACTGCACTACAATCCATTGGCTTCCCTCGCAATTAATTACACTGACATGACAAAAGTCATGGGATACCCATCTGATAACGTGTAGGACCGCCTCTAGCCCGAAGAAGTGCAGTAACTCGACATGGCATGGACCCTACAAGTGGATGGAAGATCTCTGGAGAGATGTTAAGCCATGCTGTCTGAATAGCTGCCCAAAGTTCCCTGAAATTGCTAGGTGCAAGATATTGGGATGCTCGATTGGGTTCATGTCAGGGGAACGTGCTAGCCACTCTATTCGCAGGAATTCTCCAGAATGATCTTCGAACCAGTCCTGAACATCCGTAGCCCGATGATATGGCGCGTTATCCTTTTGGAGCATCCCATAGTTGTCAGGAAAACTGAAGTCCATGAACAGCTGAAAATGGCCACCAAGGAGAGTTTTGTGGCGGTTACCATTGAGTTTTGTGGGTAAATGGACAAATAGACCCAACCCATGCCATGTGAACACTCCACACCATTATTGAATCACCATCAGTCTGCATGGTGTGTTGATGACAACTGGGATCTATGACCTCACTGGGTTAGCGCCATATCAGAACCCTGTCATCAGTCCGAAACAACCTGTATCGTGACCCATAAGACCAGGCCACATATTTCCAGTCCTCCAGGGTCAAATTAACAACCTCATGAGCCCAAGTTAGGCGTTGTACCTGGTATCGCACTGTTAACAGGAGCACTCTGGTGGGTCTTCTGCTTCCGTATCCCATGAGAGCTAATGCACGTTGTATAGATCTGCTAGATACGAGTCTGACACCTCCTGCAATGAATAAGGCTGTGATATGAGCAAGTGTTCCTGCTCTGTTAGCACGGACGATTCTACCCAACCTCTGCCGGTCACGATCATCAAGTATCTTTGGACGGCCACTGCGGTGTCCATGGTAGACCATAATGCCTTTATTTTGATATTCCCTGTACACATGTGACACCGTGGATCGAGGAATACTAAAAGTCTCCACAACTTCTGAAATTGAATGTCCCATCCTTCTGGCACTCACAATCATGCCCCGTCCGGACTCTGATAACTCACATCGCCTTGTCATGAGCATGTAAACAACAGTCAAACTGAGACCGGTTTAGGCCGTGCAATGTCGTTCTGCAGTGGTGGTGCCATGAATCATTCAGTTACGTAGTGCTATCCCATACATGTTTTCATGTCAGTGTATATTCCACTTGTACAATTCCAATTTTGGAGGAATAAAGTTACAGCAAGAACATCTCGAAGTCTTGGTGTTTTAACATTTGTATAGGGAGGTTGATTTATTCTCCGGGTAAGGTCTTCCATGTCATCGTGTATTATGGTTACGTGCGAAAGGCGCATCACAGCAACAAAACTGGTGTCCCGACTACCGACGACTGTAACAAACCTCCAAAGTCTGTCAATGGAACTGATGGAGTCGCTTTTGTGGTGCGATAAATACTAATATTTAGATTACAATGTTGACGACACTGTGTTCATCGAAGTTGATGGCACAAATAAAGATGTCACCAATGTAATGGTAATGGGAGTTCAACCATTGACTAGATACCTGAAATATTCGCTAATCCAATAACACATAGGATATGCTTAAAATATTCTATACGATCATGCAGATATCAACTACTCTATGGCTACTTTCTGCCACAGTGAAAATGCAATAATTGAGTCTGCTTTTTTACTGCATGCTCATTATTAGCTCAAGGTTCTGCAGGAGGTGTCAACGTATGAGCTAACAGAAAAGGTTACATAAACGTACGAGATATAAATCCATCCTTGTCTCGAAGTGAATTCGCGAAATTTTAATATCTGTACCAATTAGGACTACACATAATTTCTTCGCCTTAATCTCGGAATAACTAAACAATTTTTTCTAGTCATTGGATATTAACGTCCTTGCTTTGTTCCGAAGCATACTGGTCAATTACCGTGTTACGCTTTCCCAAATTTACTTCTAAATCAATCCATACATACGTGGATTACTCAGAATTCTGACACGAAACGTCGTGTTCCGAAGATTCCACAGCGATCTCGAACAAGGAAGTCGCTCTTACGGAATCGAATATGTGAAACTAAGTAAAGCAATGCACTTCAGGTGCAACCATCAATCAAGTAAGAACGTCGCTGGATGAAACTCGCTCACGTTCTTACAAAAAAAGGCAATGATTGTGTAGCACCAGCTGCCCACACGTGTACGATGTCATACAACAGATCGCAAGTGCAAACAGGAATGGGTTACTTGCGCCCAGGCGTTGAACGACCTAATACACAGAGCTTGAAGAGCTTTTCATGCATTACCTTTGGCACTCCACGTACATCAGTGACAAGTTTTAGATATGGGCCGTTCACGGTAAAATTAGCACTTTTGAAAGCCCTACTTAAGATCTGCTTGAAAGCATGTTGTGTATTCTTCCGCCTTATGTAATATTAACATTGTCATGGGCCTCATCACTTTATTCATGTGTCGGTCAAGTGAAACTGTGAAATTATTTGAAAAGTAAATATTTAAAAACTCTGATCATTTTCACAATTCGATGCATAAAAAAAAAAACAGAAAAAGAAAGAAGTAATTTAAATTATCACAAATGGTTACCTAACACTTTTTATTCGGCGTTAAGATACGGAACTACTTCCCATCCATCGTTTCCAACTTTACTGGGCGCATGTCACTTAGCGCGCCTGTTAAAATAAATTTGAAAAGTGCTCACTTGATCGTGAACAACCATTACTAATCTGTAGCGCAGTTTATTTAAGTTGGTAATTTTCACGTCGTTCTACGTATTATAAAAGCTGATATCTGGTTTGCTAGGCGGAATGCGGTCTGGAATGCGGTCTAGCAAAACTTGTTTCTTATTTCTTTTAAAATGTTTTTGTTTTCACACGTTAAGTTGTTTGTATGAATAAGAAAAATTACCTAATTGTGTATTTTAAACCAATTTTTTTATAGTTAAAACGACCCATTCTTAGAAGTTGGATAGCAACAAATTCAACTTATTTTAAGTATATATTTAAAACCTACGACGACAAAAAGTACGTACTTACACGTTTAGCCCACTCACAAAACGCATTATTCGAGTTTTTCTTGGCTTTTAAACAGACTAAATTCTGTAAGTCACAATTTTTTACGAAATGCTGCAAGTTTTGCCAAGTACATATCTTGTCGAAGATATATTTTAGTTACGGAAACACAGACCGTGGTATTATTCGACGTACTTCATATTTGACTCTGTGTAAATAAGTTCTTTATGGTAATATTCATGTAGCGGTTTCATGTGTTGTTAGGGAGGCTAGTTTTAATTGCGACTGATATCCCTACACCTTCCACCTTGTATATCTCAACACCTTTGAGTATAGGTCTTTAAACTAAGCACAACACTAGGCGATCAGTCACAAAGCGTGGAAATCAGTCGCTGCTGACAAAAAAAGTGTTATAGCACTATTTTAAATCTTATTAATTATGTGTGAGATTTGTTTCCCCTCGTAATCCAAAAATCGGAGAACTATTATTTGTGTACCCAGAATAGAGAAACGGTTTTGTTTAAATTATATTGTGTATTTAATTAACTTATTAATTGTATACCGGTAACAGATTGTAAGATTTCTCGTGAATGAAGCCATACAGTCTATTCGCGGTTTTTTTTCACAATTTTTGTATGGAACATTTGAAAAATCGTTCCATGTATGACGTGTTGGGTTGTTTCCTGAATATGTCATATATCACAAGCGTTGTATACTTCTGTTAACATAAAAGTGCCTTATTGTTGGTTAAACTGATTTTTTTATTTATAAGTTGTAGTATTTCGTTTATGGTAAGTTTAGTATATAGTTTATAGTGAGAAATAGTTCTTAAGCAAAATATTATTACACTCAGTGTTCACGAATGCGCTGCGTTGTCCCGTTTGTGTAATTTTCTATATTCGGTTAAACTTTGTTTGCGTGAGGCGGAGAGATATCCTGAAAGTACACCACCTAAGCAGTTTATTCTAGCCGTATTTTCAGTGATAGTTGTAAATCTGCGTTGACCCACTCTGTACGCTGGCATCCCTTCTTAAAACTCGCGCCTACCTAGAGTTTCTCGTTCGAGGCCGAGAAACGCGGGGGCTAAAAGGGCGGCACTATCACGCGCTTCAAGTGCGTCATCGCTCCTTAGCGCAAGCCTCTCAACTGACGTGCAGTGTTCTCGTCGCATTGCGTGTACTTATGGTACTTTCAGCAGTGACCCTATGGTTTATTTGGTGGGAAGTCTGTAAGAAGGTTTAATGCAGGGCCCTTGAGTAGTTTTGTATGTATCTGACGCGTATATTTTGAGATACAGGGATTTAAAAAAAAAAAAAAACCGTTTTGACCAATTTTTGAGTATACTGAAATGGTGTTTCTAATATGCGTGACGTCTTGAAAGTACTCAACAGCCCTTGTCTGGAGTGTGCGTTCTTTTCGTAGCCCGGGGCATAGGACGCACGCTTAATAGTTTCGCAGAAAAACGAGTATTTCAAACACAATATAACGTAGTTCAAGCAACAGTTAGGCGAAACGTTTTCTGTGAAATCGTTACATATCTAGCTAGTTTACACAGTAGAGCGTTAGGACGGAAACACTGCACGCCTTGCGCGTAGGAGCGATGAGGCGCTAGGCGTGCGTGTTAGTGTCGCCCGTATCGCTTCCCCACTTCTTGACCTTGGACGCGCAGCTACATAGTCCCCTTAACGTAGTTTATTTGAAACAGACGTGCCAATATGCCGAAGTGCCGGCCGCCTCATTCTCTCCCCGTCACGAGGCGGGATAGAAAGGGTGGTAGCTGAGTCACGGGGGCACGTGTTGCAACATCGAGGATGCAGACAATAGGGTAGGCGCGGCTTGGCTGTCAGGCATGTGGAGCACTCGGGCATTCCGGAGGTACACTTGGTGCCGCTCCTCGACGCCTACTCCTTTACTGCTTCGACCATGCACCTCGGCGCCTGTCTCTTTCTATTTTCATCTCGCTCGAGTGTCATCTCGGTCGAATTGCGATAACTCGGTCTAATAACTGTTTTCATGTCTATCGGAATGTTACAAATGATTTCGATTGCTGTTTATCTGGACACATTCTGGAAAAAATGGCTGGCAGATGGAAGATAATCGAAGGTTTTTTTAATGGCAATAAGCAACCATTGTTTTCTTTAATACATCAGTAAAAATATTCTTCAGAAGAATTATTTCAAAATCTAGATTTTTAAGGTCGCGTATCTCTCCAAACCATTGTAGGACTTAAGAGGGCGCAGCACAAAAATTAATGCTATTGAGGTTTATAGTATTTTACCAATTTTATGGAAGCCGATAGAGAAAACAAAGAAAGGGCAACCAAACAGAATAGTATTTACTAACTACGAGAGCAAATATTTTACCTGAGTGACGTTATTCTGCCGAGATATTTCTGACGCCGTCAATTTTTGTGTTTTTTTCGTGGCGCAAGACACTGCGAAATTGATACAGTAATACTGCAAAATACTTGGTAGTTAAGTTGCCAAAACCTATTATCTAGGATTGCCATTTTAAATTTTTTCTATGTTGGCTTTCAAAAACCAGTAAACATCAATTTACGTATTTGGGGTTCATTTATGTCCCACGCCCCCTTAAGTCATTAAATATTTAATGTGTCATTTCGCAAGTGGCAAGTTTACACAACATTAATATACGAGATGAGAATAATCTCTTATAACCACAAGCGTGTCCTGCGTGCATAGGTTGGACATCATGGTGCATCAGGGAAACGCGATCTAGAATAATCGGCTACTTTAACATGTGGGAAGCGACATAAATGGCTGAGAATGCTTACCCACCTATCTCAAGCCTTACACCTCCCCAACCCGCATTCAAACCTGGTATAGGCTGTTCACTGTAAAATGAGCACTTTTGAAAGCCCTGCTTAAGATTTGCTTGTACGCACGTTGTAGCCTTCCGCCTTATGTAAAATTAACTCTGCGATGGGCCTCATTACTTTATTCAGCGTCAGTCAAGTGAAACCGTAAAATTATTATAAAATGAAATATCTTGCAAAGCTACTTATTTTTACACTCCAGTGCATTAAAAAAAACTAAATAAATAATTTAAGTCGTTAAATATTTTTACCTAACTGTTTTTATTCGACGTTAAGATATGGAACTTCTTTCCCTCCAACGTTACCAACTTTACTGGTCACATGTCACTCAATGCGCCCGTTAAAATATATGCAGGTAGGAGCAGTGACCTTTTTCTAAGGTTGGTTTGAAAAGTGCTCACTTTATTCTGAATAGCATTTATAAATAACTAGCAGCCCGCCATCGCTTCGCTCAAGTTTTATGAAGTTATTGAAATACATACACATATATGCGACTACCCGTGACTAACTACGACTACCCGTTACTACCCGTGACTACCTGCGAATACCCATAACTACCTGCGACTACCCGTGACTACTTGCGACTGCCCGCGACAACCTGCAACTACCTGTGACTACCTGCAACTACCCATGTCTACACATGATTAATTCCGACTACCCATGACTACCCGCGACTACCCGTGACTACCTACGACTACCTGTGACTACCTGCGACTACCCGTGACTAATTGGGACAACGCGACTACCTGAGACAACTTGCAGCAACTTGCGATTACATGCGACTACCCGTGACAAATTTTGACTACGTGCGACAACTTGCAACTACATGCGACTACCCGCGACTGCCTGCTACTACTTGCGACTACGGGAACTTCGGTATGAGCAGCTCACCATCGCTTCGCTCAGGTGTTATGGAGTTTTTCGGTAAAATGTTTTTTTTTTTTTTTTACAATTTCTTTCTTCCAAAAACTAATCTACCTTTTTCTATGTATTTTCGACCATTGGCGACTACCCGTGTCTACCCGCGACTAATTGCAACTACCCGCGACTATGGGAACTTCAGCATGTGCTCTCCCGCACCTACAGGTCCTACCAAAAGTATAAGTACACCCAACGAAATGTATGTAACCTTAAATTTAAAAACATATGGTTATATACAATTACATCACATCACTCAAAATCACTCCCAAATCACACTGTTAATGTTTCTAATAGTCTATTGGGTCTCCTTTGGCTTTCAAACACAATTGAAAACTTTTCACCATGCTCTGCACAAGTTTTTGATACTCTTGCACTGTAGTATTATTTCAAGCTGTGGATATAACTTCACGAAGTTCATGACGGTTTACGAGCCTGCAGGCAGCTACTCTTGTGCCAATGATGTGCCATAGGTTCTCAATTTGGTTGAGATCCGGACTTCTGCTTGGCCACTCTAACACTGGTACTTCATTGTCTTCAAACCACTGTGTGGTTGCGCGAAATTGTCCTGTTGATATACGAAGTAACGGCCATGAAGCTTCTCTGCAGAAAGGATCATATTGTCCTTCATGATTGATATGTACTTCTTGGAGTCCATTGAACCATTAATGAACAGCAATATTCCAGTACTATTTGCAGACATGCAGCCCCATATCATAACTGAGTCTCTGCATACTTTTGTCTTTCTATTTCATAACTAAGATTTCTATCTTTTTGGTTAAATTTGTCACACTCAATAGCTTATTTTATATCTGGAAAATATAAATCTATTCTATAATTGTCTATAGTATATTGTTGTTTATAATTTAAATATTTAAACATTTAATAATGTGGGAAATATGTTTTGTTTCTTTTTCTTGTAATTGCGTCAATATTTTGGGAATGCATTTTATCTTTAAGAAATCCCATTAAATTAAAGAATATATTTCATTTATATACAAAAAGATTCGAAAATATTGTAAAATCTTTAGTTTTATTTCTATACTTTCCTTCTTTTATTTTTATACTCAAATCTATTGTAATAAAGTCATAACCTTCGCCCCAAAATTTTGCACAAATTTCTTTAAATATATCATAAGGCATATCACCACCAACAAAATCATTATAAATATATTTTAAGTTAGTGTCATCTTGTCTAAATATACACAAAAAAATTCATATTATCTCATACCAATTGTTTGGGAACTCTCGAATATGTCTGTGTAAGATAAATACATCAATGTTTTTGTGTCTTTCATGAGTAAAGTATTTGCGAATTATATTTTTATTGTCCAATATCATATAATCAAAAATAACTAACGAATTATTTTCACATTGGTCTAGTGGAATCATTTCCTCAGTATTATTTTTAAAATAAGCCATCTTGTCATTAAACTTGCTCGGTATTGCATCAAAGTCATCTTGTAATTGAATATATGTTGGTTGATTTAATCTTTTAGAGCAAACATACAATTTATGAAAATTTAGCCATTGTGTCTTATAAATAAAATTAATCATTAAATTCGTCTTACCACAATTACTAGTACCAACTATTATACCTCTAATATTATCAGGCAAAACCTCGCCTTTTTCTTATTCTTAGAAGATTCTTCAGAAATTAATACACCAACACCCCAATCAACTTTACGCAGCTTGACTGCTGTGGCTGCCGCTCCTTTATTTAATTAAATATTTTTTGTAATAAATGGATAATAAAGTTTTCAAGTTAACAAAAAATAGCTCTATACTGAAGAAGAAACTTCACTATGATATATATCATAAAGATAAATCGATACCATTAGTCAGTTTTCATATAAAATTTTTAACACCAAGTATAGACAATAATACTATAACTACAATGAGAAAATTAGTGCAGTTATTGGCAAAAATGAAGTTATAATCATTTCCAAAGGCCAATAGGATGTTGAATATTTAAAAGAAGCTATTAATTCTATTGAGCCAATAAAAAATATAATTTAACAAACAATAGACAATGTGAAAAACAGAATATCTATCAAATCTAATACTGATATTAAACTTGATAATTACTTACCTGATATGCTTGGCTTTCAAAGAAATATTACTTTCGAATAAGACAAAAGTGTCACAGGCACTACATTGCTTAATTTTAATCCATATAAAACAATCAAAATTCATTGTAACTTGGCATATGGCATGTTCATAAAATATGATGAATCTAATCATTTGTAAACTGATATAACTGCTAGTTTTCCACCAAAAACTATATTTGATTTTAGAGATTAGATTAGCTATGAGCCCCCAATATCCAATTTTTATTGAATAAATAATGCACATTTTAATTATATTGTCTTAGAAATTAGAGATCAAAAGGGTAAACTTTCAGAAATAGTTGTGATGAATATTTTTTGTATAGCACCAAATGCCATGGAATCGCTGACACCGAATTCATCATATGAATTTTAAATATTTTTCTTGCTCGTCACACCTCTCATTAATAAAATTATGAAGATTTGACCAGCACCAAAATGGTGCTAGTGGAGAATACTAAATCGATTGTAAATTTCGGTATTTATATGGCAGTGTATCAATTTTATTTTAGAGTATAATTCTCTTGTTATCACAATGCCTTAATGTGATTTTATTAACTTCTACTGTATATGTTTCGTGTCTCTCACTCCTTATCGAATTCATTATCCTATATGGAATATTCTCATCAAACAAACCATTCTTATAGTCTTCGAATGTAATTCTCTTATTAACAACACATTTTTTTCACACCTTTAGATTTTTTGCTTTCTTTATTGCCAACTCTATATGCATATATTTTTGCTCATCAACCAACCAATTCTTTTATTATTTTCCCATTACATTCATCTGTTATCTTACTTATATCTCTTATTTATTTGTGGCATGTTATAGATATTGTCGTTTGGATAATCACTTGTATCAAATTTTTTCTAACATTGTCTTCATGTTTTGTAGAAATCTTCTGTTTTATGTTATATATAGCTATTGGTATCTTGAGAGCATAGTTCAATTTTATCATCATATTTTGATTTCATATTCTTTCGATATGTCCAAAATTGACATGGCCACATAAATAGGCTTATTAAATTTTACAGTTGTTTTATTCATATGTAGAGCCACAAGATTCTGATTAAATATAGCACTTCATTTGAAATTTGGTTTTGATATTGATGTTTCACATTTTTCTGCATCTTATATTAATATTATATTTGCTCTGTTTCTTATATTTTTCATAGTTTTGCTAAATGCATAATTATTTATGAGCTTATAAAAATCTTTTTCGAAATCATTTTTTGCATTAGTTCTCATCTCTGTGTTCAAATCAATATATTTCTTCAACCAATCAGACTGACCAAACATCAATATTCTACATTTTTTAGTGAGTTTTAATCCATTATTTAGATTCTGTTTCAAGTTGCGATAGTGAATTACACACTTTTGTTTGTTATCTAAAGTTGTTAATACTTTTGAATTGATTTGTCTTTGGAACTACATTATTTTCTGGCCAAAATGGAATATATTTATGTAAATTATGTAGTTCTTGTGGATACTCTAAATCAACCTCTAATATATAACCATGTTGTGAATCCTCTTTCAAATTTAATATTTTTTCACTCAAGTAATATAAATCATATAATGTATGGTATACCCAATCGAAACCTCTGTGTGGTAAATATTGACACATTGTCCAACCATATCAATTATTTGCATTGAGATATACTAAATAATTTGATTCTTGATTAGAGTTAAAATCATCTAAATATTTGTTATTAACTTTAACATATCGCTTACAACATTGTGATGTTCCACCTCTAATTCCTTTTTCAATCGTTAAAATTATATCATAGTTATGTAATAAATCTAATGGTTGTTTAGTAATTTTGGACATTGCTTCTCACAATAAACCTGGTTGCGCGTAAAATAACATGCTGGATATAAATCATATGAATTTATTCATGTGTTTCTAAAATTTTCGAATATATCTGCTAACAATAATACATCACTTTTTAAATATAAATCATGGTATTTACCAATATTTTAAATACTTAACTGATTCCATACAAATTTTGTATGTTCGTAATCATCGTCAGTTATATCAGAATCGTTAGATTTGTTATAAAATTCACCCTTTCGTGGAAGTTCAGTTTCTTCAAATTTCTTCCAACTGTCCATATCATATCAGGACATATGGGTAAACTCCTTTTCTACTAAATCTACTTGTTCTTTTGGAAAATGTTTTTGTGTGTGTTTCATTTGATCTTTACTTAAATTCGATGATAATTTATCTAAACTACTTGCATTTCTAACTAATTTCATTTTTAAATTTTCTGTGTTTTTTCTTAAAGTAATAAACTTTTCTTCATTATTTGCTATTAAATATTTTTTTGTTCATCATATCCTAACTCTTTAATGAATAAATGAGCGTCATACACAGCTAAATTATGAAAATAAATTGATACAAAACTTAGTAATTTAAATTTTAGATTACAATAATTACATACAGGATTAATGAATTTTCCACTTATGTGATCATGGTGACACACTTTTTTTACTGTCTTTCGTATATTCACACTCGCATACAGTATATATTTTTTTATTTAATATATAATATTTTTTCTTCTGCTATTAGTGAATGCATTGGCTCAATTTCCGATTCTATTTCACCAATTTCTTCTACTTCACTTTTTATTGATTCTATATATATTTTATGTGTATTTGGACCTCGAGATACAACTGGTGGCTTATAATGCCCATAACTCGACACAATATAATAACAAAAACCAGATGCTTCATGTAAATGATATTTCATTGCACATGATTCGTCATTCAATTTATTTCTTTTTTATTTATTTATAAAGGCCATTATGAATATCATCTTCTGTTAAAACTGGCATTTTTTGATTATTTTAAAATTTATAAATTTATTTTGGATTTGGTTTAATTGTTGATATTTTATTTAGAATTGATTCAAAATCCTCATATATTGTGAATGGGACCTTCATTGTATGTTTATAGTTTTTGAAAGTTATTTGCTATCCTTTCGAATGTAATTGAATTTCTACTGCTTCATTTTTTGAACTGTCTTCTATGTGCATATTTAATTTATCTTGCGAATAAAAGAATTGAAGACACATATCGCATACATAAGTTTTATGTTGCTTATTATTTTTGTGCTGCAAGTAGCTTCGATAAGTCTTTAGTCCAACAGTAATATGAGTTATCACCTTCTTTGAAATAAAGTAAATTTATATGCTTATCTTTTTTATTTTTTGTGAGTTTTAACGGATGTACATTGGATTTCTTACCTTCATTTTCAATAAAGTATACATTTATAGATGTATCAATTTGATTTTCAGTTTTGATATATCATCACTTTTAATTGGATATTCAAATTTATCTATTACTTTATCGATATTATGCCCCAAATTTTATATTTGATCTTATTGGCTGTCTGCTGGAAAAAATGCAGATTTTACAGCCCAAAGGAAGCATTTTCGATCATTTTTTTACATTTATGCATACCTTCTTATTTTTTATAAATTCAGGTAGTTCAATATATGATGCAGCATTTAATGGATTATACTTATTTATAGCTAATTGAATTCCCATTATTCTATCTAAAGTCCATCCTGGACCTCTTTTTTGAAATTCAGAAAAATGTGTAATTATTTCTTATATTATGCATTTATAAGTTCTTTTAATATCTCCTTCATTCAATATTGCATAACTTGGTGATTGAAATGTAAATAATTCAACTTGAGTATTTTCCTGCTTATGGCAATTTATATAAAATTTAATGCTGGTTTTCAACCCTCTAAATTTTAAAAGATGATCATGTATTTTATCAAATGCCTTATTTTATATTGACGTCAAAAAAAATAGGCTGTACTACATTAAAAGAATTTTCAATGTTATATGTTGATATCCTACTTTCAAAATATTTACTAACTTAGTAAGCTTCATTGGTTTCCTAATTTCTTTTATTAACGAAAACATTAGTAGAATAAGGCAATATTTCTTCCAATTTGCTTTTATCTTGTTTATATAATTCATTGATATCAGCATTAGATAAAGGTAAATTTGCAAAATTATTTTTTGTTATCCACTCTGTTACCTGCTTACTTTTATCTCTAGGTTGTATTAAAATATTAGTAGAAAATGGAGAAATTTCTTTTAATGGTTTTTTAGCTTTTATATATTTTATAGTGTAATTTTAGAAGGGATTTTTTTAAGTTTCTTTTTCTTTGTTAATTTATAACATATGGTATAATAGCTGCAATTAAATCAGCTTTCCATAGCATGTGTAAATAATTACTTTCAAATCTTCTACCTGTAATTTTCGATTCTCTCACTATATTTTCACTCAACGCATGAATTATCTTTGAAGCCTCTATATTTCTTTATATAAAAGGAAATCATTTTTAATTGTAAAATAAAAGATAAAAAAAGTTGGAATAGCATCAAAAAGGTGTTTTAATTATTGCGAAATCCATTTAACTTCTTGTTAAGACAATAATTCTTAAGATATTTACTAACACAATTTTTACACAACTTTTATTAAAAGAAAATTATTTTATAGATTTTTTCGCATTTCAAACTGTGTATGTTTTTGTTGGTTAATTCTCCTTTTGAATTTCATTTAGAATATCTATTGATTTATTGTGTGATTTAGTTTATTTATGGTTTTCGAGCTGTAGATTATAAATATATTTTCCACATTCACATAGTACATTCTCTTCTTTTAACTTATAATGAATTTTGGCATATTCATTCATACATTTTTTGCATTTTGTTGTAAGTTTGTGTATAGTTGCTTTATGTGGATAAAATGAATCAATATATTTATTCACATTACATACTACACATGTTTTCGTTAAATAATCATGCTGAATTTCAATTTTATTGTGTGATTTACTATTTTCATGATTTTAAGAGATAGCTTAGAAACATATTTTCAACATTCACACAGTACTTTCTCTTTTTTTTTTTTTTTTTTTAACTCATATTGATTTTTGCCATATTCAGCACAACATATTTTTACAGATGTTAAAAAGTTTATCTTTTTTGTATTTATGTGTGGTAAAACTTTCTATGTTTAATACTTCGCCACATTTTTCACATTTCTTAGATATGGTATTAGTTTCCATTGTATTTATTAAGAAAATTAATTTATTGAGTGAATGAAAAAAAATTCTTTAATGATTAGTTTCTTTGTAAATAACACAAAAATAAATGGAATCTCTGCTCAACAAGTTGAGCAATTCGCTTGAATTCACCAAACTACAATATCTTTAAAAAAAATTATGGTTTACTGCTACAGATTTTTAAATTTAAGAATCAAATTTTGGTAAAAAAAAAAAAAAAAAAATAATTGTATTCTAGATGGTAAACTTAAAATTTCACTTCCAGAGCTCTATGTCAAGATACATGATAAAAATTCTCTGAAACTAATAAATGAGGAGGTTTTTATAATGTATGAAGTCTTAGAAGAAATGGAAAATGGAAAATGTGTCCATCAGCTAGAATTCTCTTTAAAAATAAATAACTTCTATAAATTATATTATTTTAAATATTTTCATTCAATTTTTGATTAATTTGCTTGACTTTCTCTTAAATTTGCTTGCTCGCTTGCAAAATTACTCTTTCTAGAAAACGTGAAAATTTTGCTTGAAAAACAAGAAATTTGCTTGATTTTAGCTTATAGTTTAATGTTTTTAAGGTGGTACAAAGCCTGCACACCATTTTTGAAGAAAAAAGTGGTAAATTGGCTTGATTGTTGGGGTAAATTTGCTTGTATTTTTTGTATGCCTAAGTTCTTAAATTTCAAACAATGATTTTGGAACAAAAAACCTTGATTTTGGCCTCAAATCGCTTGATATTTTGATGAAAATATGGAGTGGTCCAGGACCGGCCTTTTATATCTACTCAAAAGAATAAACCATCTATATCATAGGCTAGAAGTATAGCTAAGGCAAAATGCACACTAGATCAAGAGAAAACTGACACAGCGGGCAGATTCAATTAATTAATAGAGAAAGCCGAAAAATTAATTCAGGAAAACTTAGACCTCATTTCGCAACTAGACACACAGTCTACAAGGTTAATGAGGAGCCTAGTAACCAACATTATTAACACATGATTAGTACCACATACATCAAAAACAGAATAAATTTACGACGATATAAATATATCATAAACCCAGTTTAATAATAGCACGCATATTCAAATCACATACGTCAACACACACACCACTGGCTACATATATTTACACGCAAACAGAACAATTAAACGAGCACTAAGTGGTATACACACACCACTACAAGTAATCTTGCCAAAATCGGAAAACATTCCCATATTTTCAGGGGACAATAACTAACATGTAACAGATTTCATAAAACAATTTACCACAGCCAGTAACATAAATGGCTGGAACGAGAAAGACAAATGTAGACATATCAAGTTTTACCTTCAAGAAACTGCTAAAAGGGCGTACAACAATTTAGTACAAATCAGGACAGAAGAGAGTAGTAGGAAATAGTTCCTTGACGGCCAAGGGCATCGGGCATCGGAGCCGAAGCCCGATTGTTGTTACGTCACTCCACCGCCATATGTGATGTCATTGAACATTTAACCCTGACTCACAAGACCTTTGAAATTGACCTTGTTCTCAAGGACCTTTGACATTTAAAACACTTTTAAAAAATTTTAAAATTCGAAAAATCCTCAAATAATTCCAAAAGATTCTAAAAAATACTAATAAATTAAAAAAAAATAGTAAATGTTATTGAAATTATTAATATTCTAATAAAAGGATCCTCAAAAATGACCTATTTTCCAGAACAGCTGACAGGGATCAGTGACTCCGAGCTAGGTGACTGGGATCAGAACATATGACCTTTGACCTTGAAAATGGAAAGTCCAAAACATCGCAAAATATTAACAAAAATATCCCAAAAAATCCCGAAATATTCCAAAAGAAAACCAAAAAATATTATTAAAATTAAGTTATTAAAAATTCTTTAAAAAGTATTTAAAAACTAATTTATTTATTTTATTGACATTTCCGAAAGTCTCCCCAGCACCACCATCAGTCACATTCGTTCCATCCCAGCAGATGACTGACACACCTCACCCCCACATCCCTCACCTATACTCAGTCCGCCATCTTTACTTTTTCATTCGTCATTTGTTTGCATGTTATTGGAGATTCACTATTGCATTCCTTCGAATGCCTTTTTTGTTTATATGTTACTGGAGGCTGTCATATTTGTCGTTTCCGTTCGTCATTTGTTTATACATTACTGGAGGCCGCCATCTTGGTAGGTGAACACTATATTAGTTGGCATCTATCATCCACCATATTGGAAGCCAATTACCTTGACCTTGAACCCATGACCTTGAAAACGACTCGAGAAAAATACATAAAAATCAGCCAGCATAATACATTACAGACTACAACTGCCATATTATATGCAGATTATCTCGACCTTGACCCGATGACCATAAATGACCTTGAGAAAAATCAATATTAGATGCAGACTAACTCGATCTTGATCCCATGACCTAGAATGACATTGAAAATAAAAACTCGATTAAAAATACATAAAAGTCTTCAAGCATATGACATAACAGACTACTACCACCATATTAGATGCAGACTACCTCAACCCCGTGACCTTGAATGACATTGAAAACAAAAACTCGAGAAAAATACACAAAGGTCATAAAGCATATAACATAACCGACTACTACCGCCATATTAGATACAGACTACCTCGACCTTGACCCCATGACCTTGAATGACCTTGAAACAAAAACTCGAGAAAAATACAGAAAATTTAGCAAGCAAAATACATTACAGACTCCAACTGCCATATTATATGCAGACTACCTTGACCTTGATCTCATGACCTTGAAAACTAATTCGAGAAAAAATCTTTCCACAGATACATAAGATGGCCGAGGCTATGTATCTTTACAACAGCCATTGTCACACTAAGCCTTACAGCCTACCTCCCTACTGCTTGCAATATACACATATGCAAACCGTTTGATTCTATATTGACTTTGAACCAATCGTATTGCACCATTAATATTTTGTGCAGACACCGACCAACCAATCACCGAGTTACCACATGATTTCAGTTGACCAATCACATGCAGGCATTGAGGCATCACAAACACACATATAAGTAGGCAAGCTTTAGATGCTAGTTCCTCGATCACATTAACTTGCCTTCATCAGTTTCTTCCAGAATTCTTCGCTCACCTTTAAATCATGGTCACACTTAAAGTAGACAACTGACTCCTGCTATTGGACTGCCCCTAACAAGACTTATCCATTGGCCCAATCGGCCCTTTGACCCATGACCCATTCACCCATTGCTCTATTCATCCCATTGACCCATGACCAATGACCAATTGATCCATTTATCCAGACTTATAACCTATTGACCTATTGACCCATAATGACCCCTGATTGTGGTGCTAATTGCAGTGCTGTGGTGCTAATTGTGGTTCTGCAGTGCTAATTGTGGCGCTGTGGTACTAGTTGCAGTGTTGCGGTGCTAATTGCTGTGTTTATTGCGGTGCTAATTGCAGTTCTAATTGTGGTGCTGATTGTGATTGGGGTGATGATTATGATTGGGGTGCTGATTGTGATAGTGGTGCTGATTGCGATTGTGGTGCTGATTGCGATTGCAGTGCTAAGTATAGAGCTGGTTGTAATTGTGGTGCTAAGAGCGGTATGTGTGCGTGGGTCGCGAGTAAAAAACAATTTAATTATTTTAAAATAAAATTAAATAGCCCTATCTCCATTAGCTGAAATGCGAACATTTTATTTACTAATCTCGCTTTAAGAAAGTGTATATCCAGGTCCCTCAGTAAATTTAATCACTTCCTGAGTAAACTGTATTTACACTTTGCAATAATAGTGCCCAGAACTACAGCAGCCTCCCACAATGCTTTGCCATTGGTCGATGCGCAACATGTACTTTGTACTGAACAATGCCGCACCACGACATGCCACCGCCATGCTTCCAAATTGGAAGTAGTCGCGAGAAAAGGACTCTTCGTACGGACCACCCTCTCATGCCGACTTGAATTCTTTTTTAACACATAGATGAAAACCGGATCTCAGAATCGTCACTGGTGACAACCAGTTAGTGATGATGCAGGTTCATGGCTCCATGTTCGTCGAGGTCAAAAGGCAGCCCTTCATATTACACAATTCATCTTCGCAGTATTGCAGCACTCTGAAGAAACCGACATATTCGTTCGCCCCTGGAAGAAAACACACAGGTACTTACATAACAATGTGTTATTTAAATATTCTTGTAGGCATACTTATATATCTAAATATAGAAATTAAAATTAATTTTATATTTTCCATTATGTACTATGTCCAATTGGGCAGCATGGTGGTGGCCTATTGCGGTGCAGCATTGTTCAGTACAAATCCATGTTGCGCAACAACCAATGTCAAAGCATGGTGGAAGCCTGCTGTAGTTCTGGGCACTTTTATTGCAAAGTGTAAATTCTTTTTACTCAGGAAGTAATTAAATATATCGAGGGACCTGGATATATACTTTTTTAAACCGAGATTATTAAATAAAATGTTGGCATTTCAGCTTTTGGAGGTAGTACAATTTACATTTATTTTAAAATATTCTAATTTTTTTACATGCGACCCACACACACGCCGCACTTACCATCGCACTAGCACTACAATCACAATACGCACTGCACTTAGCACGGCAATCGCTATCATCACCACAATCACTATGAGCAACACAATCACAATCAGCACTGCAATTAGCACCACAATCAGCACTACAATCACAATCAGCATCGAAATTAGCACCATGGCACTGCAATTAGAATGGCAATTAGCACTGCAGCACTGCAATCAGCACCACAATGAACAGTGCAGCACCATAATTAGCACCTCAATCAGGGGTCATTAAGGGTCACTGGAACAATAGGTCTATGGGTCATGGATCTTGGGTCAATGGGTCATGGGTCTGGGGTCAATGGGTCATGTATCATGGGATAATGGATCAATGGGTCAATGGATCATGGCTCAAAGGGTCGATGGGTCAATGGGTAAGTCTTAAAAGCGGCTCCCCCGGCTCTGGCTCAGACATCAATTAACTTTTTTCTTCTGCTAAAGAGGTAACATGGAATTAAATCACCGTGAAACTAAAAAACACTTTTACACCATCATATTACACAGAGAACTACAGATAGCTAATATACACAAAGAAGAAATGCATAGGGTAAAGCTGCCAAATGCGTGTAGAAGACCTTATTTACTACAGGAGAAGGTACAACCCACACATCCCAGACACTGAATTCATTGCAATTATATGGAGATCACAACTACTGTACATTGTGGACAAAATCATAGGTTTGCAAAACGACACAATATAACACTTATTAAATAATTTTAAAAGGGTAGAATTAAGTATAAATAGATACGATGAGACAATTGCTGCAGTGTCGCACAATCCCAAAACCGAAAGTCTGCACTCGGAAATCACAAAATTGAATGAAGAAATAGTAAATCTGGCAATACAAACAAAGGAAAGCACTAAACTACCTCAAAAGAACATACCACATAGCCATGATATGAAAAACTACAGAAGTCAAAATGCACAAAATCAGTACAGATGCGATTAAAACCACTACATGCCAAACTCACCATGTACAAACTCACAGCCCATTGTCATAATATGAAGACAATATACACCATTCACGAAGAGGGGTCAGTATTTAACACACCAAAGTGATATAAATAACTACAGGAAACAGCTGAGAAGCAAACAGAGAGCAGGATAAAAATGAGCCACAAAGAAACGTGAAAAGATGGAACATACCATATAAAGAACAGTATCAGTCAGGCAATCCAAGGAAGTCTACCAGATATTCAGAAGTTAGAAATAAGTAAAAAAAACTAAGTAATGAGAGGGAAGAACGCATGACCCCGAGGATACAGCAAGCAAAAATGCATGTAGCAATACTATATTTTACAATTGTACCCCCGGTAGGACCTATGCTGACATAGCGAAGTTAAACACAAGAAACAATAACAGATGTAGATTGTTCACAACAGGCATGCAAAAAGATTCACATAAGTATGTAAAGCCAAAGTTACACCAACTAAACTCACAAATACACCTTACAAAAAATTACCAAAGGAAGAAAGATAGTAGGAGGGCACAAGAAAAAAAAGAGGAATATGAAGCTAAAAGCTTCCAAAGCCTTGCAAGATCCATAGCAAAAAATCCCAAGTTCATATCACAGCAGGTGGCCATTCAAGGACAGAGGGAAACATGACCGCAGTAACAGGGAAATGCAGGTCAATGCAAAGCCACATGACAACACCCCATGGCAGAGCAGAAACAGGAACGTCATAAGACAGCAGAGCAAAAGCCAGGATAAGTGTGCCCTATGCCTATATCCTGGACACTTTTTTCCAAACCAAGAAATACAATTTAATACCGACATTGCGGTGAGGTTTTGCAGATTCTAAAACAAGTTTGGTATGCAACCATGGTAAACTACACATCAATACAGAATTTGATATTGGACACAACACCCAGGATTCAAATAAAACCACATTAAAAAGTGACAATGATGAAACAAGGCCAACGGCAAGGCCACTGAGTCACTTCAGCACGAGTGCAAAGAAGAACTTGTGAAAACATCAACACCACATGTACTCATTAAACTCAAGGACAAAGAATACTGTGCACTTCTTGATACCGGATGCAGTCGGAACTGCATAACAAGCACATTAGTCACAACACAGCAATTAAACCCATAACTGAGAGATTTACATTGGTAGATGCAACAAATGATATAGAAGCACCAACATTTAAAACTAACATAAAATTCACCATGGCAGGTAACACATTAATGAAAGAATTATTAGTAATTGATAACTTAAAACTATGTAATTTTAGGATTATGCTTCTTTAACCTCTATGATATAATCCCATTTCTGAAACAAAATTTTATGCATATAAATAGTAACAACAGTGATAATGTAATACAGGTTCTGTTATATACCTCTGGAATAGAAGATGAATGAATGGGAACGATCTAATACTGCACAAAGAGAATCGACAGCACAGAGGATAATAAAGAGGATGATATTAAAATTATAATCAATAGACATTTAGATTAATATCAGATACAAGAGTTTTTAAAGGCAATAACCAAATTTCAGGACAGGTACGCGAGTAACATACTAGAATTAACAGAAGTAAAGAAATATGGATTTAGGCTTGAAATGTTAACAGGCAAGCCCATGTACACACGACCCTATATGATTAGTCCTAAAATATGGGGTAAATTAATATTACAAATTAAATATATGGTACAGGCAGATATTATTGAACCTTAAGTTCAACATACGCTGTGCCAATCTTAGTTATATATATATAAAAAAAAAAAGTTTGTCTACTATTTTTGTCATAAAACTAACCAATATATAAAAAGAGTACAATATCCCCTCCCTAGAACAGAATATATTTTTAATACACTACAGAAGATCAAATGTATTACATCACTAGATATCTTCTCGGGATTTTATGCCATTCGAGTTAGGCAATAAGACAGACAAAAATTAGCATTTATTATAGATGGTGTAGAATTTTACCAATACGAGAGAATGGCTATGGGATTAAGCACTTCACCAAAATATTTCCAACAAATTATCGATGTATTATTAGGGTCATTAAGATGGAACATAGCCATAGCAAACATAGATGTCATTTTATAATAGGTAAGACTTTCAGAGATTATCTGACAAACATACGCAAAGTATTCAAAAGGTTACAACAATTTAATGTAAAATTTAATACAAAATTTTTTTATTTATGAAGCAAGAAATAAAGATTTTTAGGAAATTTCATTACGCCACAAAGAATTGTTACCAATCCCGAAAAAGTAGTCACTATACAGCAAGTGGCACCACTAGCAAATGTAAAGGAACTCAGAACATTCCTGGGCATGGTGTCCTACTTGTACAGATATATAGATAGCTACACATCGATATAAAAAACCCTTGTAGAACTTACAAAATCAACTACGGGCTATAACTAGGGACAAAAGGAACACAGAGTATTTTATTTCTAGAGATAAAGAAAGCGATACAAAATGCTCCCATATTTCAAAAATTTCACAAAAATATATATACTTTTCTGGCATGTGACACATCACAGACCACCATAGGAGCAGTATTAATGCAAGAACAGAATAACAGCAAACAAAGGAACATTATAGTACTCACATCTAAAAAGCTAGCATTAAATTAAGCAAAATGGTCGACCACAGAAAGAGAATTTGGATCAATTAAATATTTCTGTAATTACTTTTGACAATGCTTCTATGTTAGATCATTCACCATTGAAACAGATCACACGAGCCTTAGATATTTGAAAAGTATGGCAGAACATAATATCCGAATACAGAAAATGGCAATCGTGTTAGTGGAATACAATTTTCAGGCAAAAATTGTAAAATGCAAATTTAATACATTAGAAAATGCAAAGAGCAGAATACCTACTGTATGCCACATGAAATAAAAAACAATATATATTAATAATGTTAAGTATAACACCAAATAGAATCCCTACAACACATTAGCCTTATACAAAGCATTAGCAGAATGTCTATATCAGAACCTGCAGAAGGAATCAGAAATAAAATTACTATCTCCCAATATATCACCAATAATTGGATGGACATAAAAAACGATTTTACCCATAAAGGAAATTACAAGTCTGATAAGACAAAAATTAGCTAATCAATATTAAAGGGGGAAAATATTCCCTTATCAGTTATATATAAATCACTGGCCAAATATTCCAGGCAACAATAATAATTTTACAAGAAATTAATTTAGACAACTTAAAGCCATAAGCGTGGACCCAGTCCTAAAATGCAAAATCATTGTAAGGAATGTTAAGGTCATAACACTCTGTATACCAAAATGAACAAGAGTACATGAAATTAGAAAATGATAATGAACTACTCATGTGCCCATTGTACCATTGCCAAATCTGCTAGCATAGTAGCAAGTAGCACAATTATTAACTGACAGTAACCAACAATTTATTTTAATAATTATGATTAAAGAAAATTTTGTTATCCCGGGGATCACTGTGTAAATATAGCCAACAAGACATGTAAAGAATTGGTGACGCAATCATATAGTCCTTATTTCTTTTACAATAATCAAGTTTCATTGCACATCAGCAAATTTTCTCTTTAAATTCTTAAATCAAAAATTTTAACAAATTATCAGAAAAGTTAACTAATTACGAAGGCTAAATACAAAAAAAAAAAAAAAAAGGAGGCGCCTCTCACATCAGATATTAATATAAAGTTATAGCATCATATTCATGTTCTATTTACTTATTTACTGCCTTCATTTTGTACATAAAAATAGATATAATAAAATCTCTTAATTTTAAAGTGTGACAATGTTAAATCTAAATATTTATATGTACTTGTAAGAAAATGACATCCTTAGAAATTCAAAAGTAATAAATTAAAGTATTGTAAGTCGTATCTGCTTTTGTTTAGTCTGTTCCCGAGCACCGTAAACACAGCATCTGGTTGCTCCTGCATGCAGAAGTGGTGTAACTCGTTCACAAGAACATGATGAAATTCAAAAAAATCTCAGCAAAAATCACGTTAGCCAATTTAAGAGAAAATCATGAACCAAATGGTGGGGCCAAACTGAGACCAATTATGAGAACCAAATACTGAGACCCTCTGCAACAAAATTTAATGCAGAAAATTTACTATCGGTCCTATCCACGAAAATTATGATTAAAAAAAAAGAGCCAAACTTACCCAAACTGGAAGGGTCTAATATATGCTAGGAGTGATACATCGTCGCACTGGCGACAGAAGTTACATCACCAAATTAAAAAAAAAACGAATAAATCTTTGTTACAGTTGTTATACTACACCATTGTAAACTGTCTACATTGTAGTCAGTTAAAAAGTCGCAATGGACGACATACTTCAAGTATACAGGCGAGGGCAGCAGGAGCGCAGCAAAGTCGTGGGTCTCTCGTCTGCAGTGGCCTAGGGAATGTCACACTCAGACAGTGTCGGATGGCGACGAAGCACACGAGAGCTAGAACTATGGTGGCGGCGAAACAAACTAACTTAGTAGTGGGCACACCGCAAGGTATCACTAAGATGAAGAAAATACAGTTTCAGGACGTCATTTAGGATGCTTTTATACCGGGACTTGGTGTACAAAAGTAAACACTGCAGAAATTTATCATGTGGCAGGTTGAAGCATGCAGTGCAGACCCGCTTATCAAAATTAGATGAAGAGACATGACTGTAAGTGCGGACGGCTGCAGTTGTAGTCTGATAACATGCATGGGACACATCCCATGCTGTCACCGGCACTGTTCGTGAGATGGCCCTTTTGCCAGCCCCGCCAAGCTACTGAAGTTGGCCAAGAGAAAAACTAACTTGGAAAACTTCAAAAAGAAACTAATATGTCAGTTATTACCAATTCTATAACTAAAATTCTTAAAACAGATACTAATTAACTTAGCACCTACCAAAATAAAAATGCAAAATACTTTAAATTTTTCCTAGAAAATTTTTTTTTATAAATGCCATATAAAACAGCACAAACTCCCATCTCCAAAGCGGATGCTTCAGAAACTCTCATGATCTAGATGCATCTTAGCATACATGTAAATTGTGCCTATGTGCACTTGGCCAGGCTCAGAGGAAAAAAAGTAACATCGAGAATGGTAGCCATTATATACAAAACTCTCAGACTACAATAGAGCATGGCAATTATACACACAATTAAATATATCATGTCATGAACATTAAAACACAGACAAAGTACATTACACTCTACAATGAACTCTTCTGTGTAAAGTTTGCTCTAAAGAAAATAATTTTTACAATAATGTTTTTACGTTAACAGTTTTTACATTAAGGGTGCCCTTACATAGCAAAACTGTGTGCACACTAACTTAAAACTAGTACACAGGATTTCTCATATAAATGGCTGAAAAGTCCTAGCCTCCAGAAAGGGGATTGACATTTTGATTTTCATGTTACCTGTAAAATTCATACTTGAATCCAGCTGCATTACTGTACAGATGGGTGATCAGTCCACCTGAAACTTGCTGACCTTACAAGCCATTAAATGTACTACTATACACTAACCTATATGAGGTTAGGACAGCTAATCTTTAACTGTGAAATGTGGGCCCTGGTCACAAATTGACTACTCACTGGTTCACTAAGTACCACAGTCACAGGAGTGAGAAATCTCTGGATCTGGATTCCAACAATAACTGAGCTTTAATGCTTTTTTGTCCACGGCCTAACTCAGTGGATATGCTTTGTACATTACGAAATCTCCCACTTGGAATGCATTGACTCTAGAGTTCTCATCGTACCTTTTCTTTTACTTCTGGTTTGCCAGGTTTAAGTACTCCTTAGCTCATTTCCAGATCTCCCTGATGTCCTTCGGATCATCAGGAAAAAGGTCGACATGCGACCAAAGATTGGAAAGAGGGGTTTTCGGCTTATATGTGAAGTGCACTTATATCCCTCTTGGTATGCATAGTTGAATGCCATTTACAGCCATTCCACATTCTGATCTCATTTATCCTGACTGTTCCCATGGAAAGCAATGAGAGCTGAGTGAAGATTCCTATTGAATCTCTTCACATGGGAACATTGTGGATAATACTGTGTGGTGGTAATATGCTGAATACCATGGCTGAAACACATATTCCTGAATGACCTGGACTTAAACTGTGGACCATTATCAGACACAATGACAGACGGAACACCGGAAATTGCGAAAATGTAATTTTTTAAAGCTGCTATTGTGGTATCTGAAGTAGCCACAGTAGAAACAGCTGAATGCCGTATCCACTTTGGAGCTAATGAGAGATGCATGGTCTATAATGTAGAGAGCCATAGCCATGAATATATATCAGAAATTAATTTGTCAGAGTTCTAAGACAAAATTTCAACAGAACATCAAGCTGCTTTTCAGCACTTACTTAACACATGGAAAATTGTTTTTGCTAATCACTGTGCCTTACGCAGAACAAAAGTTGCAGAACATGCCATACCATTAATTCAGGAAGAGCCAATTTTCAGTAGCCCACATAGCTACTTACCCTACCAGGCACATATAATAAAACAGCAGATATCAGAAATGCTTTCGGATGGAGTGATCAAACAGACAAGGAGCCGGTAAATTCTGCCATAACTCTCGCACTGAAAAAGGAGGTTCTGCGTGGTCTTCAGACCCATCAACCAAGTGACGTGTAGTGTCATACCGCCCTACATAAGCATTAAGGATGCACTCAGTTCACTTGGAAGGGCCAGAATCATATCGTCACTTGACCTGCGAAGTGCTACTGGCAAATACTAGTACGTCAGGAGGACCGGGACAAGACCGCCTTTACCGCCCCAGATGGTCGACAGCATCAATTCTGCACCATGCCTTTTGGAATGAAATGCACACCCACTGTGTTCAAAAGTATGATGGTAAGAGTACTCGATGGTTTGGTAGGCGAATTTTCACTCGCCTACCTCGACAACATAGTAATATGGTCCAAAACGTGAGAAGAACACTTACATCACATGTCACTTGTACTAGAGAGACTTAAATTAATGGGCTGACGTGTGCCTTTAAGAAATGCCACTTCGGCAAGAGCGACCTCGAATTCCTCGGTCACATGGTTAACGAACAGGTAACAGGCCGAACCCCGAACAGCTGGGTCTGATCGAGAGTCAGACGGCACCACGCACGCATAAACAGTTAAGAGAATTTTTCGCCCTAATAAACTGGCTGCTGGAGCATGTCGAAAATTTTGCCAATATCACCGCACCCCACAGAGACCCGCTATCTCCACAGAAGCGTTATGTGTGGAATAGCGCACAGGAAGAGACATTTCTAAAGATCAAGGAAAAATTTCGATTATGCCCTGCACTAGCGAGATATGACTCAACACGACACCGATACCTGCAAACTGACGCCAGCCAGAAGGGGCTGGGCGCCGTGCTATACCAGTACAGTGACACATGTGAGAAATGCTTGATTGACTTCGCCAGTGCCAAATTAGGAAGTACGGAATTCTGTTACGACGTTAATGACAGAGAGAGCCTCGCAGTAATCTGGGCAGTATGGAAGTATAGGCTGTACATGGACTATAGGAGATTCACTCTGCAAACTGATAATCACTGTTTAGTATGGCTCAATAACATGCGGGAGCCCAGGAGTAAGCTCACGAGATAGGCACTCTTAATACAGGCATACGACTTTGCTATTGAACATGTACCGGGAAAGGAGCACGAACTGGCAGACATGCTGTCACATACACCAGATGCAAGAGAAACTGTAACAGATGACATAGAATGGCAGGAGGTGTTACCCCCTGTCACCACAGAACCAGTTATGGAGGCGAGCATGAACCGAATAACGGTCGGAGTAAACGAACAACTAGTGGCAGATTTGTACCGCGAAGTAGTAACAGCACAAGAGAATTACGAATTTGCACGAGAGAAGAGGGAGAGATATAAGAGAGAGCAAGTAGGTAGATAGAGAGTTGTAAAGGGGCATGTCGAAATGTGTTTACCATGGGACAATACAACATGGCGGCTGTATATACTCGCCAATTGTCGGGAAAAATATTCGAACATGCACATGGTAGTGTAATGGCAGGACACCCGGGCACAGAACAGACAGTAAAGAACATCTAGGAAAGATTTTTCTCGCCTGGAGTAACGCATTACTTTAGGAATTGGGTGTGAAAGTACCAAAAAGGAATTTATTCAAGTCCCGACGAACCAATGGAAACCAGCAGCAACAACCTGGACAGCCGAAATGACCATATGACACTGTTTGTTTAGACCTCATGGGGCCATTTCAGAAGTCAGTCAGAGGAAAATGGTTAATTTTAGTGGTTACTGATAGCTTCTCGCACTGGATCGAGGACTAGCCACTAAACTGTGCCAGAACGGACAAATCACTAAATGTATGTAGAATGAGTTTTCGCATGGTGGGGTACCTGAGGGAACTTCTCATGGACAACGGGTCGCAGTTTACCGGCAAATGTTGGCAAGAACTATGTACTGGCTGGGGAGTATGGCATCTGAAAACGGCGATTTACCATTCCTGCACGAACCCCACCGAGCAGAACAGCCAGGAATTGAAGTCACAACTCTGGCTCTGTGTGGGTGAGCAACACACCATCTGGGCCGAACATCTGCCTGCCACACTCTTCACGCTAAGATGGAGAGTGCGTGCAGCCACAGGTAAAACCCCGGCATAAGTTCTACTGGGCAATAATATCACGTTGTCGAGCAAGCGGAATTGCCTGCATACACGAGAGAGTAGCGACATGGAAACTAGTGGCGCACGAGACGAGAGGCACAGACGCCGATACCGTGATCAATGGGACCGGCAAGTGAAGTACGCAAAGTGTTGGCTTCCTGGCCACCAACAGCCTTCACTGTAGTCCAGATTGTATATGTCCGAGCACACCTGCAGACCATGGTGTGAAAGAACTTTTGTGTGGAACTTGCGCAACGGTTGGCAGGACCACACAGGTCCAGCGGCGTACTTAGTAAGAATAGGCAGGAAAACCATGAGAATCTACGGTGATGACATCCAAGCAGCAGCAGGTCCCCTAATGCAGGTGAGGCCTCGACACCAAACAACACGGAGTTCATCAGGGGTCTATTTCGCGACAGCGCCATAAATGAACAGGTCGCCGCATACAAGAGCAACAGCGATGGCACAGGAGAGAGGGGAGAAGAAGTTCCCGGAGAGTGTACAGGATGTGCGGAATTGGAACAGTTGTTAAGATATAAGGAATACCAGGTGCCCCACAATGGCGGACGGGATGACGAGCCCCCTGGTGACAGTCCAACAATGAGAGGTGGAACAGAACCTCGAGAAAGTGTGCTGGCAGAGAACAAAGCAGCTCCAGAATCATCTGACACACAAGTGCTGACAGCGGTATGCCTGTTGACCCTCATCGACATGTCTGACGGAAATGAGCCGTTGAGACAAGCCATTGAGACAGAGGATCTGGAGACAGCCCCAATACCACCTCAAGAGGACGGGGAAGAGGAAGAGGAACATCCCACCCCAGCAACAACACCTGTAAGCCTGCAGGAGGATGGAGTACCGGAGGTTCGGAACAGGAACCAGCCTACCAGGATGCAACTACTGGATCCCAACCGGGCACATTACGAATGCAGCACCAAAGAAAGTGGTGAGGTGAACAGTGAGAACATCGAGAGTGGCATGTTGGCCAGCTCGCTACCTCTCCAACCTCCCAAGATGCGAAGATAGCCGCTGCAGCATTGTACCACCCGCGTTAGTGCCACAGCACGCCGTAGGGTGCAGGTCCACCAACCGCAGCAGAGGAACAACATCATACTGCCGCCACATACAGAAGCCTACGTGTTACGTACTTTACCCCGCAGAGAGCAGAGGAGGTGCTCCTGCTGCGAATGAGTCGCCAGATGCAAGCGGACTCGCAAGTGGGGCGTGGGGAGGGGGGAATTCGCCACCATCTGCTTTACTCTAACCTGTTTGCCTGTTGTCGCCGGCAGCCGCTGCAGCCACCAGCACTCTACCGGGCACTCATGTGCACCGGTCGAGTAGTGCACCGCAACTGTAAAACCAAGAACATCTTAGTTCCTAGTGCGGCCATGGAGCAGATGGAAGCACTCGTGATGTGTGCAAGCATGAAAGTGTAAGTGGAGAATTAATCATGTACGCCCACACGCACATATTTAAAATAAGACCCTGTGAAATGGGGCTTAAATGAAGTATTTCCCTAATAAAGAACGCTCAAGGATACCCGTTCACTCAGCTGCAATTTAAGAAGTCTTACAGTGTTTTAATGCCTACACAGGCTTTAGTTTCAGTGTTTTAAATTTTTTGTTATTTTTAATTTTCACATGTTTCACCCTCATTTCATTCCACACAGAGCTGTGTACGTATTAAATAGTTCCAATGTCAACGGCATTTATTTATGTATTATTTGCAGTTCTTAGAGCAACCTGAGTATGTTTGTAGAAATTGTGTATGTAAGAAAATAGTCAGCGTGTTTGGTCTGCCCGCCAAACCTCGGCTGGCACGCCGCACTGTGCCATTAGTCATTCTACAGTGTCTCGCGGAGTTGGATGTGCCGATAGTCGGGGACACATTTTGCGCACTTGGGCAGTGCATCAACTTTTTAACCGAATCATTAACGTGCGATAGACCCTAGCTTACAGGAACCTCGTTTTACTATCGCCACCCACGATTCTCCATTCCTCCTTTGCCATGGAATAGCATTGCCCGGGAGGCAAAATTTTCATGTAAACCGTTGACGCCTTAGGACTTTTGTACAGTGCTACCCTGCCGGAGGGTTAAGCCCAGCACCTTGTATCAGAATGTTTCCTAGAGGAAAAATTAATAAAACCCAGTCTCATTCTGGTTGCTGCCAGCTATAGGGGCGATGGCCCCCACCTTTCCCACCAAATCTTAAGGGTAATGTGCCAGTGTTTTTGTGTAATCCCTCTAGTGTTTTATATATGTATAACTAAATGTGGGTGTGTGAGTCGCCCTGAGACCTCACTGCGGAGAGTTGGTAAAGTATTTTTATTGGTATTAATTACGGTGAACGGAGCCTGGAAGGACATCGCTGTGGTCGTCGGCACGCGACCCGGAGGAAGGCGTCTGCTCTACCAGAATTTAGCATTGCATCCTGACAATGCCTGATGCCCACAACTTTACTTCAGAGATGGTGAGAAAGCTCTGGTGAAATTCCTACCAACTCCCAGCCTCTAAAACGAACACCTTTTGCTCCACTACCTACCATCATATCATATACCTAACAGTTTACGTATAGCGTTCATTGTAGAATATTTATCTAAACCCAAAATGTGATACGTGTACACAATTAACCTTTTTCCTAAAAAATTATAAATGAATTTTACCATTATTGCTTCAAGTTGTCTTGGAAACTCTGAAAGGATAGATTTAGGTATGCAGTTATTAGTCAGGTTCTCTTCCTCTTTCTTGAAAATAAGGATTGCTTTTGAAATTTTCAATCCGCGTATTCGAAAATTCACTGGTGCATCCACTTATGTACACCAGATGTTTTAAAATTATTGGTTTGGTTGCATACCATTGAAATGGTTTATCCATCGGTTCTACCCACAGTCAAGAAGCAGAGGTCTGAACATACTGTATTACAGCCAGCATGCAAAAATGATTCACTTAATGTCGCCGTATAGTTCTGCCATCTGCCCAGCGCTACATATCATATAGTGAGACATTCAGCTTGCCTGTTATAAGAAACTTAACTAATTTATTTTTGCATGATGAATTCGTATCTGGCATATGTCTAGATATCATTCCATCAGTTATTTGATTCCTTAGTTTAAATTCACTTTCTTAAGTTCATTATTTCAATGGTGGCAGGAACTCACGATTGTTGCTTATCTTGTGCATCGCAACAACAAAGCGAATTCTTCACTAAATGCGACAATTGTAATTTCTATTGTCTTTAGGCTGAATGTGAAAGCAATCACTGTAAACATTTTGATTTAGCAGTTTTAATGCCTAATCACTATATGATCCCTGGGTGCAAAACAAAATATCAGGCGAAGTCAGAACAGAAAATCGGGGCATTTTAAGAGTAACTGCTTGTATGTGGGCTCAGGTAGCAGGTCTCATGGAAGCTATGACATGTTAGCTAACCTCCTTTCATTAATCAATGTAGAGTATTAATACTTGGTTGATATTCCAACATGTTTTATTTTTGTTGTTTGGCCTCTGTTTATTTTATATTTCGGGAGAGATATGAAATATTAGGGGGAGGATACGGGATTGTTTTGCAGTTCTTACGAGCGGGGGGCATTTTGAGTTACTATTGTTTTGATGGAGCAGTGGAAAATTTTCTTGTATGGAAATAGCATTCAAATTGTTGTAACTTTGAAAATTTTAACTTCAATGAATAACAAAATGCGATATAATGCTATTTGTATTCGTAGATATGCAGCAATACACACACATTTTGGCCTTAGTTAACCATACACTCATTAAATCCAACTGCAAGACATTCTCGTTCATTAACATCATACCACCGCTAAACTGGGTCGAATTTAGCACTGCCAAAATCCACAATACTGTCTTCCCTGTTGTATGAGAACTAGAACAACACTGCGCCCAGCCCCTTCTCACTGGCGTCGGTCTGGATGTACAAGTGCAGTAATGGGCCATACTTCGCGAGGACGGAACACTTCTGGAAGCAGCATTTGATTTCGTTAAAACTGGCTTTTTGCTCTGTTTGCAACTTACACCGGATATTCGGCAAAATCAGGTCCGTGAGGGGCGCTGTTACCATGATGAACTCCAGGATGTACTGTCACAGCCAGTTTATCAAACCGAAAAACTTCTGGAGTTGTTTTCCGGTGGCTGGTACCAGGTATTCCTTGATCAGCTGGAGCTGTTCTGGGCTCGGGTGGCTGCCATCTGTGTCCATGATGTGGCCCAGGAACTGGAGGTTCGCCTTCCCGATGTGGCACTTTCTGTTGGCGCAGGTAAGCCTGTTGCAAGCGAGGCATTACAACGACAGAGACAGGTGTTTAACATGCTCCTCACATAACTCGGACCAAATGATGACATTGTCGAGGTATGCCAAGACGAGCTCGCCGATGTAGCCATCGAGGACATGTACCATCATCGCCTGAAAGGTGGATGGAGCGCACTTCAGCCCAAACGGAATCGCGCAGAATTGTAAATGATGGCCATCTGGAACTGTGAATGCCATTTTGTGGTAGTCAAAGGTGTTAACCGACACTTGCCAATATCCACTAACTCTCCGCTGGTTCTATCACCCTTTTGAATTGGCTCATGTGGAAATTGGTTAATTATGTTTTGAGGGTGGTGGAAGTTAGGTCTGGAATGGAGTTACCCGACTAGACACTAAGTGTCATCAAAGCGACGCCGAGATGTTGGATGATGCTGTAGCACGACGACTCTTGATAACCTCAGGATTGTGGAACGTACGCCCAGACAGATATCCTCACCGATGAAGTTGTTGACCTCTGCCTCGAGAATATTAATCAAACTAAGCTGTATTATTATTGTTTGCTAAACAGTAGCCGGTGAGTCGACTAAATACCATGCTGCCCAGTATTTTTGGCGGTAAAATTTTACAAGTCTTTAACACTCACATATGTGGATTGTTACGGCCAACCACACGCCCATAAAACATGCAAAAACCTGTTAATAGATATACACTAGAAAATACTGAGTAGAAGCAAGAAATTCTGATGTTATATGAGCAGGTATTGTTAGGCCGTCCCCTTAAATGCACAAGACGGTCGAAATAACGTATGCAGTTTCCAGTTCAAAGCAGTTCTCAGGGGAACGCATTACATGTGAATGAAGTGGCTAAAACAACACCGGCTACTGCGGTTAAGCTGCAAAACCGGTCTTACGGCACATAATGAGTTTACGGTAACATAATGATTCTTGGGGCTATGCTATTCCCACTGGAAGTAAAAGTGGTGTACCAGGTGACTAAATGAAAGAAAATTCCAGAAGAATTAAGTCTCCTGAAGCTAACTGTCCATGATCAAACGATGAAGGAAGCCCAGTGCATGGGAAACGTGGGAGCTCGCGACACACGCACCACCCTTGTACAATGCTAATAGCTGACTGACTCTCCCACTTGATACATGGGCGGGCCTTGGCTGACCCACACCCAGAGCGGAACTACTTTATGTTGCAAACGTGATATCTCCTGCTTGACATAATGTTACCTGCCAAAACTTATGTTAACAATTACTTGCAAAATGCAGGAACACAGAACACTACTGGATGATGATGGACCTAGCGCTAGATGAGTGAGGAAAAGAAATATACAAGACACATAGACTCAGCATTACACTGAGAACAAAAAGGGTAAACAAGCAATAATTGATTTAATAACAATAACAGAATAATTAATGGCATGGGTCCTGGGCCTTTAGGTCCAATTATTGAGGGTCTACTTTCATATCACTCTCCCATAGTCATTCTCTGCAACCATTGGCTGCGCTGTACCACCATGCCCACATGCTGCACTACCCTGCACTGATGACCTATGCGCACACCAGCGACCCAGTAAACACTTTACACGTCCATAGAGTGCGCCTCCCTGTTGTGGTCACATAATGGGTCTTGGCCGAACAAACGGCCTTAGGGGTAAGAGGAAAGTGGCACAAATCACCTCCATCCAGCATTTCCTTTATTTGATATTGGATGATGCGACATTGGTGGGGATAATACCGCCTCGGACCATCGTATATTGGTGCCTCATTGATGAGCGGAATGGTGTGCTCGGCTACATTGGTTCGACGTACTAGGTCCGCAATGGTGAAAACATACAAGCGTTCATCGAGGAGGAACTGCATCATTTCTCGGAACTCGGGTGGCACCACATGGTCTAGTTCGTCCAGCGCTATGGCATGTGATTCCCTAGCTGGCTGGAGGTTTAAATTATACACCATCCTTCGTTCCTTCTTCCCGAAATGGATTCTATGGGGTGCTTTCAACTACCGTATTCTGTTCCATCAACAAGGGTATCCCTAAAATGGCTTTGTCCCTAATCTCATCAGACACGACACGAATGCTACTGTCACTGTTTCTAGATCACGAATGCCCACAGTAAAACACACTTTCCCCATTATTTTTCCCATGTGCACCTAATATTATTGGCATTTACGAAATTACTACAAACAAAATTGTGCGAACTGTATCAATCAGCACGTGACATGGATGACTATTGATGAGCACAGAAATTCTTATGAAACTGTTGTTGTCACTCTTTATCGGCGCTATAAGTACCTGTTATGGTGCCGGGTCCATGGAGAACGTAGTGGCCCGACAGTGAGTAACATCTGGCTGTCCTACCATGGGCCCTGTGCAGCTCTACAGTAATGGTTGTACCCAGCAACATGACTATTTGGAGAGACTCTCGCTCTGTGGAATGAATGATGGGTGCCAGAGCAGCTCGGTACTCTGGCAGTGCTCGCTACCATCTCCAGGACTCCTTGGGTGCTGAGTTCTGGATGGTAAGTGCAGATTACGATTATCTTTTGCTTGACGAAGTTATAGCATGACTCCTCTCCCTGCTCCACCAAGACTATGCGGCTCCATGCCATCAATAACGTAATTCCATATCAATTCATACTTCAACATCACACATGTGCATCTCCCCCAAAACGTTCCCCAATGCAGTTGCGCCAGTCCTCTGGGCCAACGCCGTATCGAGTCAGCCATCTCTCACAGTCTCGCAAAAAAGCAGTAGGGTATTCATTGTCTCATCCTGTGAACACAGGCATTGATTGGACCTCGCTGGTGTCACAGAGGTGCGGGCTCTACTTTCCTGTGTCCTCCCATATGTACTCTGTAGTATCGTTTGTGTTTCATGATTCCAGACTGGAACGGCCTGAAACAGTGGTGCGGAGCAGGCGGGGCTGTGGTGCAGAGCGACATCCCCGCTGGCGCGATGCCAGGTAGTGGGTGTGGCAACATCAAAACTGGCACATGCTATTGTTGTGGTAATGCACCACCGAATCCACTCACCCCCTTCCATTTTCGCTGGAAATGTTGCACGGGTAGCAGGGAGCCAGGCTGTTCTGATTTTATCTTTCATTCACTCAGAACTGGTTGGTACTGAATACAGATAATGTAGAAGGTATCCCACAGCATTCCTCATTCCTGCATTGTAACACATTGTCCATGGTACATCTGCCAGAATCTTGTGCATGCCAAGGTGGCTTTTCCAAATTCATCACATACGGTAAAGTTGGCACACTTCTGCCAGTTTCTTCTAAAGCATGACAGTGATAGTGACGGCTCAGCTGGGTTATAGCGTAGGTGCAAAGTCTGGACATGCTAACAGGGTTAAAAAATCCCATGGACTGACATGGTCTGAGGTAGCAGGTGCAAAGATCATCCGGTCTGCCTGCAATAGTATGCTCCCACGCTTCTGTATGGAGTTCTGCATCCGCAGCTTCCACCTCCGAGATATATATGTCATACTGCCATAGAGTTATCACATAAGCACGTTTTTTCCTGCAGGCCTATGAGTGAAAACGGGTCCGGTGTTGCCATACGACATAAATACTTGTTGCACAGACAGGAAGAATTCACATTGGTGATCTGAAAGTCTATACACTCGCGGTTAGTATCATGGCGCAGATAGCACAGAAAGTTCATGACATTTGTTTAATTTTCGCAGGGACACGTGGCACACGGCTCACAGCAGACACCATGGTGGTGTGCCAGGATGGAGTGGTTGATGTGGCGTGGTGAGGGGAGACAGGTGGTGCGGTCTCTCTCTTCTGGTCAGGTACCCAAGACGGTGGACGACTGACATTACGGTTGTGCGCTCGACGAAGAATACATACAGGCTGAAGATGGCCAACTTCATATGGTAACCCCAGACAAGTGCGATTATGATGCAAAAATTTCCTCTTGTTGTTACTGGTAATTTTCCTTCATTCGTTTCTTGTAGAATGGCGAAGAAAATGTTGAAATTTCACCAGTAGCGATAAATACAGACCGCGATGGCCAGAGGAACTGATAATAGTGGGCGCATGTGTTAGAGGCATCCAATACCATAAGATTTGCATGGCCTGGGATAGCATGCAGCGTGTAGCCCCAGCACAACTCATTTCAAGTGCAGATGTCATTTTTACAGAACTAAAATCCAATGGCCTCGACTAGCAGTGGAATTATTTTTCATACACTATAAACTGTTGCCAGTAATGTGTGAAGCATGAAGATAACAAAGGCCTTTCAGTGATAGCTGGCACTTCCCCCGTTGAACCTATTATGTGGGGAGGTTTAAAAAATTGGGAATATTTATTGTACAAGCATAAATAATTCACTTAAAAATACAAAAGGCACAATTATACTAAAAGTAAGGTCATCAGTCCACGTGGTAAGGGGTTACGGACATCGGCTATCACACTCATGTCGCACTGCTTAAAACTACTGGCCTCAGTGTTGGATGGAACGGGCCGATTTTGACATGTTAATGGCATTGATTTATTATTATAGTTAATATTTACATAAATTGCACATGAAGGAGTCATAATTGCGATTGTTCTTAAATATTACATACCGCTTGCCGTGCAATCTTTATGGTTGCTGTAATATTAGACATAAATATTGGCATAGTGCATTGCACTTAAAACATATAAAACAAAATAAGAAAACAAAAGGCAGGTGACATAATAATACACACAACTCAATATTAAATCAGAAAATACAGACACTAGATATTTACTAACGTATAAATAATCCACCTTTTTGTGGTGTATGTCAACATTGTCATGTGGTCGTGATACGGCACATTGTCACTTGCACACATGATAGATATAAACAAAACTCAGGAATGTAAACAGTAACACAAATATTTAACCTAAGGACCATGTTAATGCAAACACAAATAAAGAAATATTCTACACTATGCACATCACACCTTGCACTGGTGCATACTCAGACACACACACGGAACACTGGCTTCTGATTACTGCTGCACTTGTGTGGTGTTGGAGTGGACTTCGGCGGATTAAAAGACGACCTGTAAAGTGGTTTAGGGTTCGGGATGTGGCACACATCATTATGGAAATCCTTGCACGAACACGTCACTATATATTTGTACATCACTGATATGAAATAATTTACTTGCATATTAAAGTAAAATAAATACTTTGCCCATTTCCTGAGACCAACAAACTCAATAATACTTTGAAACACAAATACTTCTAGTGTGTAAAAACGGTACGTGCAACCAGTCATGCTTAATGAAAAAATGTACAAAACAAATTAAATTAAAGCACTCTCTGGTATCATTGCCAAGTACGATTGCATGAGACTGCATATTTCTTTCTATTTGAAACACTGCCTAAGGCTGTGTCTCAAATAACCAGCATCTGCACTTCCACTCGCACGCCCTCCCGTAATTCCCTGCATACTCTTCATTTGGAAAATACCTATGCTCGCACTCCCACTCGCTATTTACAAGTATAACTTTTGTGTGTTGTTTATTGTTTTCGTTCAATTGAAGTAAACAAATCATCTTAATCCGTATAATTGTGGCTGATATTATTTGTATACAATTTAAATGACTCTTTTATTGTGATGCATGTTGAACATGATATACAATAGCAAACTCATTACATGTTATAAAGAAAAAAATTTTTACTATTGCAAACATTTACCTACAGCGAAAAATGGATTGTTCGTTCGGCATCGTGTTGATGCTGACAGTGTTCAGACGCAAATAAACAAACAATATCCCGAGAGCATGCATAGAACATGCATCGACACACACTCGCAGCATGCACTCGTACACTCACGTTCTGTCAAATAAAACACCCCTCTATGGTGTCACTTCCGAGTGAGAATGAACCAATGTGAATATTTTGACCATCTGAGACACAGCCAAAGTACCAATAAAGTTTCTGACAACACCAACAAGATACTTGAATAAACATGATAAAACTTAGCACAATCCCCCAACACTGGAGTACTATTTTCGTTCATTACTCGAACTGGTGATCGGAAATTCCTATATTTGCACAGGCATACGAGGTCTGAAACAGAGGATAGATGGTGGTATGTTTTCCTGGACCATTGGGGGATGAAGGTTATGTGTACATGTTCGTCAAATACTTAGGTTACCAGGTACTGGGTGCCAGCTCTCAGTGGAGAGCATGAGATGTGGATGGATGTAGTGTGGTTGACGCCTCTAGTGGCTGTCTCCCAGATGTTCCTCCGTCTCTTAAAATGATGATGAGCTAAAAATCCAATTACCTAGCATAGTAGAAGATATATAGCCCCTTCCATACATTTATCTCACTCCCGTTAAAGGCTGTTCCAGGCAACTTTTACACCCTTAATAAATACGTCGAAGTTGATGAAATAAGTTATGTGGCCGTTAAGCACCCGAGAAATAATTGCATACAATGCATCGGTTCCACGACATAATTTATTACATGAAAGCCCTCCGAAGAGGCACTGGAAATTATATTTCTCCATTATAGTGGGAGAGTACTGGTCGTGTTGTAAAATGGTGTGAAGCCTACATGGTTTAAGAGTAAATTAAGGCTTAGTCGTGTACAATACGAAATAAACTGTGGGACAGTGGTCCCTCTGGTATGAACCAAAACATGAGGTACCGAAAAGTTAGATTATAAGTCTGTTGAAGCTACATGGTTGAACAAAGAAGTGCTGGCCAGAAATATGGCGTGCGCACATCCATCCCACTATGATATCAAGAAGCTACTGATGGTGGGTTGGTATGGAGTTCGCTGAGTGGCCGTGCCTTCCTGCTGACATACTCGGGGTTGTGCCATCCGGGAATTCGTTAGGTGATGGGATATTCGTAGTTTAGATATTCTTACTAGGCGGGTGTCAGTGCTCCCCTCAGTGTAGAGCATGATATAATAATTTAGTTTGTGGACCGTTCGCCCTAAACATGATCCCAGATGCACTGTCGTCACTGTAGATTTTATGAAGTGCTGTAAAACTATATCCATTGTGCCTAGGCTAGTAGGGGATATTCAAGCTCCCTCTAGGCACTTATACTAAAGATCGATGAGGATCTTTTGGCCATCCAACGCCTTCACTGATCAGGTACTTTTTTAGTTTAAGTGGTCGAGACACGACCATATTAAATAAATCGGACGCCGATTACAAAACAATCATGATTTATTAAAATAATTTTCTCATGCGAGGCACTACAAGAATCTGTTTCTATATAGTCGGAGTACACTAGCACTGCAAAAATGGTGCGAAGCCTACAAAGAGTTGAATGTTAAATTAAAATCCCATTCGTGTACAATTCGTACTGGGCCATTGTGTAGCATGCTCCCTGGATAGCAGTTAATAATCCGGTTCCATAAATAAATGAAGTTACATATTGATATGCTAAATGATTAGAAAAATGTTGAAGGTCTGGGGACAGGACACGACAATGTACGTTTACACAACACCGTGGCAACCATGCTACTTCTCTCTAAGGCTAGGCGTCTCACTGGCCAGCTCATCTCACACAACTTATGAGAAAACACATAATTGTAAATTTTCTTCAATATTAAAATGCATGATGATTTAGAATGATTGCAAATGATGTGATACAGTATGGAAACACTTTCACAAGAGCCAGCAATTTCTATTTACTAAAATAATTATTATTTTTATGTCTATATATGGCCACTTTATGGTACCACCAAGGTGCTTGCTGCACCTAAAACACATCTTTCATCACTTGATTACAAGCAAAAAATATTGTCCCTTTTTAAACATGTAAGGTCACATTTCTAATTTTTATAATGGTTCCCTAGTGTTCATATTAAAATTCCATAAATTTGTGGTCTATTGTAACTTGTGGTAAAAGGTTGTTGAGATAATCACATGGTCAATGTTTATGTTTACAGTACGTAGTTTGTAACAACCCTAAGCTCGCAATACTGACATACTACTGGAGTGATACTGCCTAATAATAAACTTATTATATATATATATATATATATATATATATATATATATATATATATATATATATATATATATATAGCGGCTTGCACTTGTAATTGCCCATGTGGAAAATTATGTGTTAATTTTCCCCGTGTTGCATCACTGCTACACGTGGGAAATGCAATGTTTGTTTTCATGTGGGTCAGGTGCGCTCTGCGCACTTAACACACTAAACTCTTAGCTTACATAAAAACCCTCTAAAAACTATACACAATACCCTCAATATAATTACAAATGCAGCGCCATATATTTTATGGTTAGTAGTGACTTACCATGTTCTACTGCATGAAATACATGGTGACGCATTGATGTGCCTCATTTGGAAAATGGGAATTAAATTACACATTTTAAATAAATTATCTCAATAAAAATATTGATCACATATATAACACTGTTATAATAATATGACGTGTTCTTGTTTGGGACCCCGCAGATGTCGAAACTGTTTTGTTTATGTTTTATACATACACGTCAACATACACATAACCCTGAAAATATATGTGGCACATTGCTTGTTACACTGCTTCCTCTCAGAACACTTGCTCACAATCTAAAATGTCATACACAATATAAACAAATAAATTAAATTAATATTATTCACAAATCACACTATCGTTGCACCGATGCAACTGGTGTGCACACACAGATCAGTATGCTGGGTGTAGTGGCTCTCATTGTGACATCTCTGTGGCGATGTGTGTTGGGCACTGAGATGTGGAGATCGGCTTAGGGTCGACAGTGCACGTCACCGTGTTTACATAAAAAAAAATTTAATTAAATGGCAGAGTGCAATGCCAATGGGATGAAACAACACACAAATATATCTATCTTTATTAAATGATAAAAGAAAATTGAAAGTATAAAATATAAAGTTACATAACTTAAGAGGCAGACATAGGCCTTAACATAAAAACACACTCTTTTACACTGCATGTTTGAATGTCTCGTGGCGCAAGCTGAAACTAAATTATTATGCCCAGGGGTTTTATTGAATGGGCTGATTTAAAGGCTGTACAAACAAACACTCAATAGCAATTATCTCTATGTTACTATCAAAGTGAGGCTAGCTAGCCACGTGGTCGGTACGCTACAGCAACAAGCCCATGGCTTACGTCACTACACTGAACCTAACCTAAAATACAAGCCAAAATACAGAACAAAAAGACAAGACAATACTTGACAAAATATTAATATAATAAATGCAACTTTCAATGGTCTCACGCAAGCAAGCGCTTATATGTGAACAATATATACATAAATACTAAGGACCACACTGTAATTAAAATGAAGGTGCAATGTGTAATTCCTCATTTTGGTTCTGAGCATGAAAATTGAATTAAACTATGCCGTAAATTCTGTACCTTAAAACCCATACAACAATTTCTTAATATTTATTATGGCATGTGATGAGAGTTGGATGATAAATCTACACAAAATGTATATATATATATATATATATATATATATATATATATATATATATATATATATATATATATATATATATATATATATATGGCACACTTAAATATAAACAAACCTGAACATTAAACTCTAGTAAATGGATATGACCTTGCACATGTATAATTAATAAAATACAAATTAAGAAACCCATAAAACATTTTACAATATTACACTACGAAAACAAAACACAATAAAAACACTGGTACACTACACCACACACACTCGCACACAGAATACACTCGTGGTGTAGCACTGCTCTCAGCGGGCCGGGGTGGAATTGAAGGTGTTGCGGAATGAACGATCTGAAGGGAACATGTGGCACACTTCAAAAGCCCCCTTCTTCTGCAGACCATTCACTCGCACCACGCCTTTTCCTCAGGTACAGCATGAGGACATCAGGTGAAAGTCACCATGTGGCCACAAGTTGTATTGGCACAATACACTCATTGCCACTTGCTGCTGGGATGGCTGTTCTCTCGATGATGGTGGCGCCATGTCGGCTGCTTGGGGCAGTGTGTGCCTCCAGACCATGAACGTGGCATGTCTCACAGTACAAACATGCTGGGAATGCTGGGAGGGAGGAGGAGTGCTGACCTGTCCCCGACTCATATATGCTGCTGTGGAAGTGCTTGGCAGGTGACAGCTGTGTTGCTTTCGGCATGGGTCGAGATGATCCCGCTGATCCGATGGGACGACCCATGTGCCGATGGGCCCAATGATGGCACTGGAGACATGGGCCATACAGGAGGCATCACGATGCTGGCAGGCGGGAGTATCATCTGGAGATCATGGCCATCCTCAGATGGCCTGTCTGTTACTCTGTCGGTGTTGTCTCTAAGGGCAGCTGATGTTGGAGCAAAAATATCGGGCAGGACGAAGTCTGCTGATGCAGCACCTTCAGATAAAGTCCCGGTGGACGCAGGAGCATTAGGTCATTTTTCCGCTGGTACACATGGCATACCCTCCTACTGTGATACATTTTTATTTCTGTGTTGCGATGCTGAATGAATGATGATTGATAGCGACTCGCAGGATGGCTTTTACATCTTCATAAAGCTTGATCCCGGTATATGTGAGGCGTCGGGTGTACCAGCTGGAGATACACTATGTGCAGAGCTGTCATGATGTCAATGGATGCTGTGGGAGGCGATGATGGATGTGCTGTTACTTGGGTGATGCGGCGAAATCTTTATTCTATTATACTTTCATAGGTTAAGTGCTAATTAGGCGACCAGAACAAATAAAATGACGTACTTTATGCAACGATCAATTTTATTCATTATTTTCCCTCTATGAGGCACGAATATTCAAATTATCTAGTAAAGCACGGATTACTGTACAGTAGATAAAATGGTGCGTACGCCGATATAAAGAATTACATGTATATTACATCCCAGACATTTAATTACGTGCTGGGTTTTCGAGCGGCACTCTCCCCAGATGAAATAAACTTGAAAATGTTGCTAGATTACATATTAACTATTGATACTCAACATGATTGGTGATAAACGTGAAGGTACGGAGAGGACGCGAACCACACAACCGCTCGACGGGTGGGATGATCATGACTTCTTTGGCTATGCCGCGCTGCTTTCTGAGTGTCTGGCCATTTCCGCCTCTGTATCAAAGTAACATTACTTGCACTTTATTATTTTAGGTGATAAAAATATTGATGCTGGATGAATGATTGTGATGTGAAACATAGTATGAACACTTACATATTACTTGGAAAACATTTAAAGCCACATAAAAATATAAATCTTATGAATCTTAGTATGGTAGACTTACCCCGTATTTATACTTAGCAGTGTACAAGTTGCCTGCCTCGGCACACATTGTGTGTGTTAATTTACAATACCCTTTTTAATCTTAATAGGTCAATCTTCTAATTGGATGATGTAAATTACAATGCTTCCATTCAGAACATCTAACACACTTCTTAATTACAAGTTATGAAAAAGTGGGGTTAACTCGCCACGTGGTAGCGGCTTATGGCGGTGAACTTAAGGTTAACGGCAACCTAACCTAAATATTCTGTTCGTTACTACTTTGATACTGTCCACTGTGAGCTTAGTATTCTGCACGCTATCATGCATGACATTTAATTCTAATAATTCAAAAGCACTGTTAAAACTAACAAACATTTTACACTGATCAATGATTATAATTTCTGGTTGTGGCATTTCTACTCATCTACCTTGTTTACATACGTCATGTAACCTTCCGTTGATGTCGTGCATGGCGCACAGTAATTGGCAACACATATGCGACACTGATTTAATTACACAATAAATAATGGACAATAACCCATTGAAAACATGCAATAACACTCTTACAATTAAATATGAGTATGTGTAGAATATTATGTGCTGGTATTTCAACATACTCGTTACTCACTTTGATAGGTTGAAATGCACACAGTATTTACATTGTGATGTAAACACACAGGGCATGAAAATACAAATACAAAACACTCACTGACTCTACTTTAACACTTGGCCGAAAAAAACATAGTTATTATGAACACAATATGCACTTTAATTCATGTAACATATCTAAGCACACCACTGATGCGGTCGAAGCCGAAAATCAATATTTACATTCCATTGTGTGTGCACATATATTCGTATACCTTCGCTACACTTAAAAATAAACATTGAAATGTGACTTCTACTTTTATACTTGTCAAATGTGTTTAATGTTTACAGCTTTTTAAATAATTCTGTCATATTCCAAAAACCATTCCGTATAATGCCTATGACATTATTTAGGTCAGCTTTATGAAGAAAATTGTTTTAAAAATACCTTAATTAACAATAGTTCCTACGGTTACGTTATATTAACATATTTGTTTTCCACGACATAGCACATTACACATAATGCACGTTAATATTTTGCAGCGCTTGTGTTAAACACTGTTACAACTGCAGGGTAATGATCTGTAATATTTAACTTTGTGTTATTGATTTGTTGGGTTAATTCCTTATAAGGATGGCCTCAGTTCGAATAACGAAGGAATAGACAGTCCAATGTAAAGCGCCATTAAAATCAAGCACACAACTTGTGTCGCTCATTTTTTGTTATAGAAACTTAAAATATAGCGGTGAACATGCATTCAAATAAGCCTACCATAACTTTAAGTCCACTCATATTTACATGTATTGCTACTTACTTTGTATTAGGTTTATTGAAATTTATTGGGGCTGGGCTTGGTTATTTTGTTGGGATTGGTGGTAAATCAAATTCCACGACTGTGTTTCAAAACACCCCGGACAAAGGTACAATGTTGTGATAAATAAACATATGTGGATGTAAATAAATAACTTCGTTATAAAACAGTTCACATTTACAACGTTTAAATACTTCACATCAAATATTTGAAATCACGCACACACAGATTCAGCGTAACTTTACCAAACAGCCACGCCACGCTATTTCACATGCAGTGGTTAATGAAACACACTGTAACAGTATGTTTATCACTGCCGCGGAAAAAACAGATTCATCACAACATCTTAACTTGCTTAGATAGGTTTAAAAAACACATCTATAAACGTGATGTGGTAATTTGAAGTATTTTTTGGAGTAAGTATAATTTACGCTTCGTTTGGTAAAACAGTAACACGCCATGTCATGGCTCGCCACGACTGCCAACTTCTCTTTGTTTCTGCCACGCCATCATATCTAAATACATTAAAATAAGTATTCAAACATTAAAATTTTTCCAGTTGTAAATTATAAATTCAAAAATCATTATTTGCTGTGTATGAAATATGCTAGAATTGAAAACAGGTACAATTTCCGCATTCTAGGGAAGTGAAACTTCCCGACTGTGAACGAGACAAAGACAAAGCTCGCTCAGCAGACAGTTGTTTGAAAATTGCTTTCACTCGATAAAACAACACCGTACCAATACAGCCTACTCACGATATTTTCCGCTGTTATTCTAAAACTGTAAAAATGAGACATGTTGTCATCGGGGCTACCTAAAAATTTAAATCTTTCAAAAGGCACTGTTTAATTTACAAATAGTATACTAAAAAACTAGGTAAAAATTATATTTTAACTGTGAACTATTTCTTACCAGCCGTTGCCAACACGTCGCTGCTCTCGCAGTTGTTAATTCATATTTTAAAATAAAAAAGTATTACAAGTTATAGAAGATATTAAGGTAACGTTTCATTTATTCAATAACACAGTACTCTAAAGTTAACGATAGTGTTATATATTTGTGGAATACTGGTTATTGAAAAAACAGGTTGATATGTTTTGCGTAGGGTGTTTTTTAAAAGGTTGATTTTTGTAAGTCGCTTCCAATCGGGAATGGACTCAAGCAGTCCCTAACATGTCCCGTTGGCATGTCTCCTTGCTGTTCCGTCGATGATTCCGATGATGAACTTGAAGATGCTGCTGCAATGATGGGCACTGAACTGGCCGTAGGGCTCATTGGCGTTGCGATGCCATCAGGCTGGGTCGGCACCTGACAATCCTGGCCGTCATCAGGTGACTCTCCCTGGCTCGTAACTCCTGACGTCATAAGTCAATGATGGCTGCAAATAGCATGGAGATGAACTGCTGTCAGTTGTGCTGTCACATGTCGGTACCTCTGTAGATGTGGCTGTGTCGGGTGTCCCGATAGTGGGCATGGCTGGTACGGTTTGATTTTTAGGAAGGGTGACCGCAATGTTATTGTTGACATTGGTTTGGGGGGGGCATGATTTTTAAGATGGGTTACCGTGATATTATTGTTAACAATATTCGGCTGTTGCCTCCTCACTGTTGACATCGGAGATTGGTTCAGTGCACATGTTTGTTACGAAGAGTGTGTCCCGATGGAAGACTGCTGCTCTTCGCAGACTCATGCGGACTTTGCAGCACACACCTGCCATAACTTTTCTAATGGTGTGTGGTCAGCTCCATTTTTCAGCGAATCCGGTGTAGAACCCTTTTCATACAATGGATTGTCGATGCGAGTGTACATAAACATTTTGGCCCACATGAAGTGGAGGTGGAGGCTGTGAAGTTCTCAGTAAGCAGCGTACTGTGTAGCGCCGTTGTTGTTCCCTGCCTCTTGTATTGTGCACTGCCTCCTTTCTTCCCTGTTGTTGTTATTCTCCTCTCTCACTCTGCACATGAATTCCCCTGGAGGGGGCAGGTAAAGGCCTTGGAATAATTGTGCAGGGGTTTTAACGGTCACTTCGTTGGTCCTTGTTCTCAATGTGAGTAATGCGACTGGCAGTTGTTCAGCCCAGGAGCTCTGTTGTTCGCCCACATGCAAGTGCAGCTCAGTTCTGAGCTCCTGATTTTGGCGCTTGGTGGGGTGGCACGTGGATGATAATTAACAGTGGTGTGATGCCTGACTACCCATTTAGTGTAAAATTCCCTCCATACTCTGCTGGTAAATTGAGTCCAGTTATCTCTGAGCAGGGTCCTTGGGGACCCCAGCAAGAGAAGAACTCATACTCTAGGGTTTTTCCCACTGTTCTGGCACTGACACTTGACACTGGATACGCTTCCATCCAATGGAAAAAAAATATCAGTCACTTGCACAATAAATCTTTTTCCCATTGCTGTTCGCAGGCACAGGCCCATAAGATCGAGCATGACCATCGCGAACGGCTCGGTTGGTAGATGTGGTTGTTGTTGTTGGTTCCTGTCACTGTGCCTGCTCTTACACCTGTTGCATGTGACACATTCGCATATGTATTTCCGCACATGCGCTGACATACCAGTCCAATAGAAATATTGTAGGATGTCGCATTTGGCTGTGCGGTCCCCGGGTGTCCTTTGAGGTTGTTTGAATGTGCATGATTTTGGACATTTTTCCACTCGGCAGCCGGCACAAACACACACCATGTGTCACTGTTTACATCTGCTTGGGATTCGACAGGATTGTCAACAACCCAACCTCTGTCCACTGCTTGTTGTTGGCACAGCTGTTTCCATTTTGTTGCAGTGGGGTATTCTCTTTGCATTTCTACCACAAATGCATATACCTGATCATGTAGGGGTATTGCTGGCAGCGCCATGATACTGGAACACTGGATGGTCTACGATGCAGTTGTTCTAGCAGGTTTTGCTGAGAGAGGAGGATATTTTCCCACTCCTCCTCATCCCATGCTATGGTGTTCCCAGGTGTGCGGGAGAGGTGGTAAGCCAGTTAGTTGTCTTCTCCGGCTACGTGCTGCACTTCGAAGTCATGTGGCTGGAGTGTCAGTGCCCAGTGGGTCAATCTGCTGCAGCTCTCTTTCATTGACTACAATCACAGTAGGCAGTGATTAACTGTGTGGAGCGTGAATCACTGGTTCTCCAGGAGTGCTCTGTACCACTTGAAACTCCACACTACTGCCAGACATTCTCTGTTGTTGACGTTATATCGCTGATCTACCTGACCGAACTCTGTGCTGCTAAGTCCAGGATGTGATGGGTCTCATCATCGGCGAGCTGAAACAACACCATGCCAGGCCTTTCTCAATGGCGTCTGTCTGAACGTACATGTGTCGGGTCGAGTCGTACCTGGTGATGATGCTCATTGTTTGAAGGCAATTTTGATTTGTTCAAAGCTGGTCTATTGTTCAGCTTTCCATTCAAATCTGATGTTCGGTTCAATGGTTGTGGTGAGCGGTTCCATAATTAGGGCAAATTCTGGATTATTTTTTTACCCAGTTCACAAGGCCGAAAAACTTCCATACTTCTTTGAGGGTTGTGGGTGTTGGATATTCCTCAATCAATTTCAGTTGCTCCGGTGTCGGTTTACTTCCATTTTCGTCCACGATGTGTCCCAGGAATTGGATGTTAGGCATGCCAATGTGACATTTGCTATTTATGCATATTAGTCCATTTATGGCAAGTCGTTCAAACACTATGAACAGGTGATGTATGTGATCTGTCCAGTACACTTACCATACAATCACGCCATCGAGTTAGGCTAACGCACATTTACCCACAAAACTGGCCAGAACTTTGATCATCATGGTTTGAAATGTTGATGCTGCGCACTTGAGTCCGAACTGCATCTCACAGAACTGGAAGCGGCGGCTGTCAGGAGCTGTGGAGACAGTTTTATGACAGTCAACTGGTCGGACCAGAATTTGCCAGTAAGCACTCCTGAGATCGATTGTAATGAGTACATTCCCACTTCCCAGGGTGTTAAGTGCATCTCGGACATGGATTTACAGTGATGGTGCTCTATTAGTGACAAGATTGAGACATCGGAAACCCACACGGAATCTCCAAGTTCCGTCTTTTTTTGGGACGATGGTAATTGCTGAATTGTAGGCACTCTCGGAAGGCACGAATACTCTTTCTTATATCTCGGCGATCTGTGTGTTTATGATTTTACACTGGTGCGGGTAGTACCTCCGCGGACTGTCATAGATGGGTTTGTCAGATGTTAAGTCTATGCAATGCTCGGTGACAATATTATGACATAAAGGATCTGCTTCTGTAAATACATCTCGGTGTTCATTCAAAATGTGTTGTACAGCCTCGCAGTACTCTGCGGGCACAGCATGGTCCAGGCTGCCGAGGAGAACTGCGGGAGGTTTCTCTGCTGATCGGGACTCCAAGTTGTAAAAAGTATGATGTTCCTTTCGGCCGAAATGGATCCGTCGTGCTGCCGGTTCGTCAACTGACTGTTGCCCGGTAAGCCACGGGATGATGAAGATAATGTCTTCTCATATATTGTCAGATATAAATGCTGTCGTTGTTGTTTCCATGTCTCGGATGCGCACTGTGATTTTTACTATGCTGGTGATCTCTCCTGTATGCTGTCGCATAGCAAACTGAATGACTTGCTGGGTTGGTTTGACTAAACTGACATTGATAAAATGTGTGGGTACAAAGTTGTGCGAGGCCGCTGTATCGATGAGGGCTCTGCATTGAAAATTATTTATATGCACTGGAATCCTGATGAAGCTGCTATTTTATCCAATGATCTGTGATATAAGTATCTGTTCTGACATTGGTTCTAGGTTATGTTTCTTTGTTTTGCGGGGTGAGTAGCATCCAGCCACTCTACCCCTGCTCTTTCCATTTCCTGTCGGGGCTTGATGTGAGTTTTCTCTCAGATGTTCGTAGTCGACCCGAGTAGGGCAATTATTATTCCAGTGGGGACCTCCACAACATCGGCATGGATTAGGTGCCTGGCGGGATCTCGTGGAAGGGCATGGTGCTGAATCATTTGTTGAAGTTGATTCAGATGTTCTTGTTTTTGAGATGACGTCATTTGAAGATATTTGAAAAGTGTTTTGCTGGCTTTTTCATTTGGTTCCTGTGTTTTCATACTCTAAGAACTCTCGCAGCGTGATTGAGCAGTGACGTTAGCATCGAGCAGCATGACAGTCTGGATGAACTCACTATCTATTGTGTGTATGGCGGGTGCAAGCGCAGCACAATACTCAGGACATGCAGACCCGGCAACTACCTCCAAAACATCTCTAAATGGTAAGTCTGGGTGATGTGATCTTACTTGATTGATCTTTTGTGTAGCGAAATTGTAGTGGGATTCTTCTCCCTGTTGCTCTAATACGATGTGACTTCTTGCTCGAGGTGACGTAAATGTATTCGCGAACCTGCTGGTAAAGCTATGGTGGAGTTTTCCCCCCTCGCCTTACCATAGTGGGTCATATTTTGACGCCACGAGCTGGCATCGCCAAAAAATCTCTCCCAATCTCTCCAGCAATGGTTTAGAATGTGCGATTGGAGTCTCCACGGGTAGTGGATGCGCGATGGCGATGGTGTGTTGGCATGGCACCGTCAGCTGTGGTGGTACCTCATATTTCCCCACTGCGATTTATTTGAAAATGTCCCCACATATTTCTGTCGGCTGTTGACGTGTATTATGTTCAGCTGTTGCTCCCATCGGAATATTCAGCCAAGAACACTTGTCTCTGTTATTGGAGTCTGGGTAACAACCCACCCAACAGATGTAGTGTTTGTTGCATAATGTTTCCCATTCCTGTGTGGAAATGCACCACTCATGGTACAAGCAGAAACATTGTCCACAAAAAAAATTCGCTGGTCTACATCCATCACAATGCGAGGTGTTGGCACACTTCCTCAGAATGTTGTGGAATGTTGAAGGTTGAGGTCGACTGTTCGTTCCCACAGGTGTGCACGCACATAGTGTGGGTGGGCAGACGGGGTTTACAAAACCACGAACTTGTACAGGTTGCATAAAGCATGTTCACACTTCCTCATGATTACCGGAAATTGTCAGTGCTAGTAGACCACCACTGATGTCTAAATTAGCATTGTCCCACTCCTGCTGCAATAGTTGGAGAGCAGCAGGTTAGCAGCAGACACGCTCGTCTTCTCCTGGTAAATCAATTAGTGGCGAATTCGGATGTGGTGTTCGTCCTAAGGACTTGGCACACAATATTATTGGTTCCCCGTTCGCTGTTCACCAGTCCCAATATTCACAGTCCTAAACATGATGTGGTAGCTGTGATGCTTCCATTTTCCTGGTTTGTTTACGTTCGGAGCCACATGGCTTCTCACAGCTAGCACCCACACGGTGCGCTGCGAAAGGAGTGGTCCTGCCGATACGACGCAGTGTGTCTGTAGGGGTGGAAGACAGGTGGTCGCTTCCCCTGGATGATGAAGTGTCCCAAAATGGCGGCGTTGTCTGATATCACAGCCATGGTAGCCATCCATGATGGCGAATTTTCTGAAGTGCTGGACAGTGGAGATTTTCTTGATGCCAAAAAGTACTACTGTATTTTTCCTAGATTTTCCTTTACCATAGAATTTTCGGACGTGTTCCTGACATGATGATCATTGAAGGTAATGTTTTGCCAGTAGCAAAATTTTGAGAACCAGAGGGTTCAGTTTTGATACCATCCCGTAACACATGTGGTTGTACATTGTTATGTGGATATAGAAAACACATGAATAATTTCAATATAAGGACACTTAATACACATAAATGATGAACACTGATGTTTGACGAGCAGAAGAAATATGTCCATGGCACAGGTTCGTTGTTTGCCACACACTTGGGACCTCCCATTGACGCGATGTTGATCTGGGCATTAGGGAATTACGAACCATGTAGGATGCATGATTGTAGATACAACTTATACCAGGTGGGCGCCAGTCCTCACTCAGTCGAGAACACGATGATGAAATGGGGTCGTGGGCCGTTTGCCATAAATGTGGTTTTCTGATGCCCCACTATCACTAATGCTGTTGTCCTTTATCAATAAAATCCAAGTGCCTGACATAGTCGAGGTTATCAGAGCTTCCATGATACACACATCCATGTTGCTTTTTAACACAGAGAAAGCAATACATACTCACTCCTATGTTATGGTTTAATGTCTTCTTAATTTTCTTGATCTTCCTTTTATTTACATAGAACATACTAGACTTAAACAGCAATATTGACAACATTTTATCTTCAATAACAACACACAAAACCTTTTCCTGATCTTCTTCATTTACCTATCAACAGGAAGAGGAAGGGATCTGTATAGCAAACATTACACTTTTGGCAACCTTCAAAACTTAATAACCTACCTCGCCAAAAGTCTCTAGTCCCATTTCTTTACAATTCTTCAGAAATACATATCTGGTTAAACCTTTTGTCAAAATGTAAGCCGGTTGTCTTACACTTTCAACAAATTGTACATCAATCTCACCTTTCTTGACTTTATCACATACAAAACAATACTGCAAGCCAATGTGTTTTACCCTTCGAATATTTTCTGGATTCTTAATTACAGCAATACAACCTTGATTATCTTCATACATAATAATCTTATCTACTTTGACACTTAAGTCTGACAACAACTTTTTCAACCATAAACACTCCCAAACTGCAGTACTTAACGCTACAAGTTATGCCTTTGTTGTTGACAAGGCTACACAATTATGTTTCCTTGTTACCCAGGATACCACATTGCCATTTACCTTACACAAAAAACCTTAAACTGATTTTCGATCATTTACATCTCCTCCCCAATCTGTATCAACAAAACAAGAAAGTTCAGGAGAACTGTTTCCTCTGTACACCAATCCAACTTCTGTGTGGTACCCTTCAAATATTTCAAGACCCTCTTTAATTGATATCATGCCTCATCAGTTGCTTTGTCCAGTATTCTACTGAAGTAATTTACAGCAAAACATGTGTCTGGTCTGGTACCCAACATCAGATACGTCAGTCAACCTATTATGTTCTCTAAAATGTTTTGTTGTTACATCATTTTCGTGTGTACAGGGTTTTATGTTTAGCTCTGGCTCAATTGGTGTTAGTGATGATTTACAATTCTCACATCCAACTGTTTTCAAATTTTCTTTAGTGTACTTGGTTTGGTTAATTTTCAACACTTTGTTCTCCCTGTCGTGACTTATCTCCAACCCAAGAAAATGTTTCAGTTTTCCTTTTTCTTAGACCTCAAAATTTGATGCTAGCTGAGACTTAACATAATTATTTAGATTAATGCCTAAACTGGCTAGAAAAATGTCATCCAGATAAAGCATTAAATTCAAAATTTCATCTCCACTCATCAATGTATACAGACAACGATAGTTTTCAGACCTTACAAGACCTAATTCTAACAGGACCTTGTTAAACTTGTCATTCCAGCACTTAGGTGCCTGCTTAAGAACATACAAAGATTAGTTAATTTAAGAACAGAGTTAGGCTTACAACTAACTCCAACTGGTGGATAAATACACACCTCTTCATTAAATTCACTATTCAAAAATACAGTTTTTACATCCAACTGCTCAAAATGAAAATACTTATGATTTCCAACAGTTAATGATGTTCTTATGGTAGTCATTCCAGCTACTGGTGCATATATATCATAACAACTTACATTTCCTTCTTGTTCAAAACTTGTTCACTTACATTCTCTTCTAAGGGTTTCAATGCATATGACCACTTTGTATCAATAACTTTTATATCAGTTGGCTTTTCTATTTCCTCCCTAGTTCAATTTTTTTTATATACTCAATTTCCCTATCCATAGACTGTAACCACATTTCTTGTCGACCCTTTTTTTCTACTTTATAATCGTTCTTTGGAACATTCTCTACAAAACTCATCACTTTATATGCCATGTACATTTCATAGTCATCAAATCTTTTTGGCAACCTTATACTATGTTTGTGATCCCTCAATACACTTTCTTTTTCTTTTTCACTTACATCTACTGGACTGACACTAACATTTTCAGGCTCACTACAATCCCCAGCATCCTGTTTACATTCTACAAGTTTTCTTTCATTTCTTTCTTTAAATATAAAATTACCTGCATTAAACTTAACATTGTGTGACACTGTGTTTTTTCCCTTTTCAAGATTCAATAGTCTATAACCATTTCGAGAATACCCCACATATATTCATTTTTATGCCTTATTGTCTAACTTTGTACGCAACTCCTTTCGTACATGGTTGTATGCTGCACGTTCAAAAACCTTCAAATTTTTTACATACCAGATTTCAGCCGGTGTGACTCCTTCCACGCTTGTGGTTTGACTACGATTTACAATATAAGCTGATGTTCTGACCACTTCTCCCTAAAGTTGTTTAGGTGCCCCATATTCGCTGATCATACTACACACCCATTCGACTAAACTCCTATTCATCCTTTCTGCCTTGCCATTTTGTTCAGGCGTGTTTGGCACTGTGTAATCAATAATTACGCCTTTCTTCAACAAAAATTAATCAATTCTTGTGCAACATTCTCTCCTCCATTGTCGCATCTTAGCTTTGATACAAATTGCCCAAACATATTGCCTGTCATACTATAACAATCTTGAAAACATTCTGTAACATCGCCTTTTGACTTGATCAGATACACCATTGTAAAATTTGAAAAATCATCAATGAATATAACAAAATATTTATGACTCTCATTTGTAGTAGGTGAAATTGGACCACACACATCTAAATTAACTATGTCTAACCCACTGTTACTTTTTGTTCTGTTACCAAATGGTAACCTTGTTAGTTTCCATTTACACACTCGTCACAGAATTCAACTTTGTTCATATTTAACTCCTTGTTTATCTCATCCACCATGTTTTGACCGAACAATTTTTTCATTTCAGAATAGTTTAGGTGACCTAACCTTCTGTGCCATAGCTTATTTCCTTCACTCTCTACTTCAGTCATGCAACTTTCAGATAAATTTACATGAATTTTTAACTCATGCTAATAATTTTAACACCCTCTCCAAGTTCGTGTCCCTGAAGGTACAACTGTGCCTTACCATCCTGAAAAACAACCTTAATATTAGCATTTTCTAACATTTAACTGATAACAAGTTTTGTTTTATGTTTGGTACATAAAAAACACTTTTTTTTGCAGTACATTCAGTTCTTTTACCCTCTACTTCCAAAAACCCATGAATATTTCCTACATCTGTTGCCTCAATCACACTATTGTATTTAGCCCCTGCTATCTTTACAAGCTCTTTCAATTCTACAAACTCAGAAAATTCAATTCTGTCATTCAACCGTACCATATGATTTGTACACCCTGAATCTACATAGAAACTAACAACAGCATTTTTGCTGATACTATCATTGCCTGCTTCTATTTCACTTATGAAACAAATTTTGCTACAATTAGGGCGACTAGTTTGACATTTACCTTGAGTATCCATGTCAACATAATTTCCTTTTTGGTTCACCCTTTGTTGAATAATGTTGAGATTGATTTTCCCGACGACCAACTGCTTGGAAATGTCCGCTCTGGTGAACATTTCCATAATACCTTCCAGGTCGATGATGTCAATGAAACACCTTGTGGTAACCCTGTTGAGTTGCACCTCTTAAGCTATTCGCGGATAGCTGCTTACACTTTTCCACCGACTACACTGTTGGCATGATAGAGCTCATAGCTCTAACTGAAAACCCAGTTTTGATGTTGGCTTCGGTGTGAAAGTGATGACCAGCGTGGATTCGCAATGTTGTAGTCCCTTGTTTTACTTCTCCTAGCTATGTGGCCTCGCAACATGTGGGTGTCACCCACATGGTGCGATGCAGGAGGGATGATCCCTGCCAATGTGACATGATGCGGGTGGAGGGGGCAGGCAGGTAGTCCGCTCCCCTCAACAGTGGAATAGCCCAAGATGGTGGTGGGGCTGATGTCATGGGCTGCGGCTATTAATGTGACAATCCGCAGGCCCAAGATGGCAGCTTATCCTGGCATGGCTGGGGGCAATGGCGATTTTGATGCCAAATTGCCATGCTGCATTTTTCCTAACATGCAGTTGTCCAGGAAAAGGCATGAGATGCTGAATTTTCATGGAAAATATTTTGCCATTAGCAAAATGAAGTGAACCCATGAATTAATTTGGATGCTAACACCGTGAAAAACGTGGTCACGAGAACATGAACATTGAAAACAAGGACAAGAAAAACATCAAAAGGTTGATACGATGGTGAGGTACAGAAACAAAGAATTACCAGGAGTGGTAAAACATGGGAAAAGTACGAAAGGAATAAGCTGATGGTACATTCAAATTTTGGAGCATGTGGGGTGTCTGAAAAGCTACTCAAAAAGGTGCCACTTGTTGGTGGTAGGTTTTGCTAGACCCCTGGAGGATGAAAGTTATGTGGAGAGGTTCGTTGAATACTAAGGTTACAAGGTGTTCTGGGTGCCAGTTCTCAGTGGACAGCATGAGATGTGGATGGGGGTCGTGTGTTCAACTCCCCAAGTGGCTACCGCCCAGATGTTCCTCCATTCCTTGAAATGCTGTAGATATTGATGATGAGCTAAAAATCCAATAGCCTACGCTAGTGGAAGATGCATAGCTCCTTCCATGCGCTTCTCTCACTCCCGTTAAAGGCTGTTCCGAGCTACATTTATGCAATTAATAAACACATCGACATTGATAAATGCAGGTTATGTGGCTGTTAAGCGGCTGAGAAATAATTGCATGCATCGAATCGGTTCCACAACACAATTCATTACATGGAAGCCCTCCGAAGAGGCAATGAAAATTACATTTCTCTGTTATAGTGGGGAACACTAGCTGTGTTATAAAATGGCGCGAAACCTACATGGTTTAAGTGTAACTTAAGGTTTAGCAGTATACAATACGGACTAAACTGTGGTATGGTGCTCCCTCCGGTATGTCCAAAAACACAGCGAGGTTCCGAAAAGTTAAATGAAAAGTTTATTGAAGCTACATGGTTGGCGAAAAAAGTGCTGGCCTGTGGGGCTATGATCGGACGTCCATGCCACTATGATCTCAAGAAGATACTGATGGTGGTTTGGCGCAGAGCTCGCCGAGTGACATAGCCTTTCCACATGTACATGAAAAAAATGATAATATTACTGATGATGATAAATGAAATTAAATGGCAGAGTGCAATGCCAGTTGGATGAAACCACACACAAAAATATCCATCTTTATTACATTATAAAAGAAACCTGGAAATATATAATGACTTATAACTTAAGAGGCAGGCATAGGCTTTAACCTAAAAACACACACTTTTACACTGTATGTTTGCATGCCTCAAGGCACACACTGAAATGAAATTATGCGCAGGGGTTTTATTGAGTGTGCTGACTGATATGCTATACAAACAAACACTTACTTACACTAATCTCTCTATGTTATTACAAAAGTGAGGTAAACAGGCTATGTGGTCGTAATGCTACGGTAATCAACCCATGGCTTACTTCACTACCATGACCTAATCTAAAATACAAGAAATAATTAAGGACAAAAATACAAGGCAATACTGGACGAAATTTAAAAATAATAAATGCAACTTTCTGTGGGCATGTGCAAGCATGCGCATATATGTGGAAAATATATACATAAATACTACAGGCTGCACTGTATTGAAAATGAAGGCGCAATGTTTAATTCCTATTTTGGTTCTGAGCACGAACATTGAATTGAACTATTCCATAAATTCTGTACCTTAAAACCCTCACACTAATGTATTAATTGTTATTATGGCACATCATGACATTAGAATGATGTACCTACACAAAATGTAAATAATACAATATACATAAATACATATTGTACTTTTAAATATAAACAAACCTGAACATGAAAAACCGTGCATATGCATATGATATAGCACACATGATAACTAATAAAATAATTTTTAAAAAAGGTCATAAAACACTTTACAATATTACACTATGAAAACAAATCACAGTAAAAATTCAGGTGTACTACACTGCAAACACACACACACATACAGAACACACTTGATGCGTAGTACAGCTCTCACACGGGTGGTGGGTGAAGTTGCAAATGTTAAAGGACGAATTGTTTGAAGGAAATGCATATCACATGTCACGGTTATGTTGGTTGGACGGTAGCATGAGATGTGAGCAAGCACTTTTAATATCAATCATGTCGTTCGTGGAATTACAATTATTGGTGCAGGACAGAAATGCCTAGAATTATATTATTATAAGGTATTGTAGGATTTAAATTCACTGAGATGTCATTAAAACAACATATACATAAACGAATTAGACTGCACACATGGTCTAAGAATGGCTTTTACACGTAAATTTCTTAGCATTTAGCACTAGTGAAGACTCCCTCAATCGACTTCCTGATGACTATAATTGCATTTTGTTAGAATGGTAATATTATTTTGCTTCGTTTGTATTATTAAACTATAATTAACATAAACAACACAATGCCTGTTTTGGTAACATTCAACTACACGAAATGTAGCACTGCAGTGGTTACCTTGCGAAGTATGGAAACATTAACTAGGTATGTTTATCAGGCAAGTGTCCAGATCGCCCCTTCTTAGACCATGGTTCCACTGGCAGGAAAATCTGTTGGATCTGGTGGATATGCACCCAAACATCAACCGATTAATTTTCAAACACCTTCTCTGAAAAATAAAAGTTAGAATCACCCAGAACTCGTAATTTTTCAAGCATTCCAGAATATATCAAATTAATTTAGCCACCGGGTTTTATAAATGGGCGATGACAACTTTAAAATTTGAGAAAAATGTTATAGGTATGTGTCTGAAAGCAGATAAAACACCACTAAAAATCTGCCTGATGTACGAAAATGCCTCATTACACCGGTGTACCAACCACAGTGGATTCATCGATGAATTACCGAAAATACGAAACCTCAGGGAAATCATCTGTTTCTATTGACTTATAAAAAATATCCACAAGACTTGACAATAATTAAAAATAATTTTTTATCAATACTGTAGGTATGTCATCTGATCCGCATGAAAACTTACTAGTTAATGAAATGATCTCTTTTGTTTATTTCCACAAGATGTCGATTAAATATTAGTACCCATCACGTGCAGTGGCACAAAACAAAGCAAATAAAAACTCAGCTGCACTTGTACCCATAACCATGGTGCAAATAAATACACAGAACGCAAGTGGGCGGGGCTCTTATGGCCACACAATTTCATTCACACTATCCAAACTCCACTGGCCAATGAAACAATTTGTTACAAGGGTCTTTACGGCCACATTGTGGCCGTAAAGTATGCAGTACTGTGTTTTTTAATTGGGTGTAAACAATGTTTTTATCGCACAGAAATTTGTTAACATTTTGTAGTGACATCAGGTGGGATGTCTCCATGGCGTGGAAAAATGTGGTAAATAGGTTACGTTTTGCCCGGCGCCCAAGTTGTAGAGCTGACTTTTGCTAATGCTCCAGGTCATTCCGCTGACGACCAATGCCTTTCTTTCCTGGCTCCTTATACAATGATGAAGAAAGCTTAAATGTAAATATTCGCGGACTTTTAAAGTGGATCACACACCACCTGAATTCAATTTGTTGAATTGAAAACACTGCCGTACAGAACACACTTGAAAAAAAAAACACATAAAAAGCCCACTTTAGAAATGGCGGGAAATGAGGGTCCTGTGCCCTTATGCACACAGAGGCGTAGACAGACATGTACTTTCCTGAGTGAAGTTATTTATTCGTCCGTGAATTTACATACTCCTCTAGGAAGTAACTTACATAGGTACCAAGCTTAACCAGTTATTGATGGTGAAACTGAACAAAAGGCCACGTGGGCTACACAATACTTACAGGTACAAGGAAGCTCCCGGTGGCGATGCAACCCAACTGGGCGAGGAGGGGTGTTGTCCAGTGTGGCTAAACCTAAAAAGGTTCTGGTAGTTTAAAGTCTTTTGCAAACCTGCTACCCCTGGCTTGCCCTACTATACCCTGCACTGACTTGACACACTTCACTACACACTGCATGCTGCTTGTGGTCTGAGTAGTGTGTGCATCCTGACAGAGAGGATCCCTCGCTCTCTTCGGCGGGCAGTCAGTCTAGGGAGAAGCGTGGTCGGCGTCAGTAGTAGTTATAACCTAAAGTATAACTGACAGGTGTTTTATTTATGCTGCGACATTTGGATGTGGAGAGCCGCTTATTTCACTAATTGATCAAGTGTGACGATTGGTGATTAATATGTGGACATCCACATATTTTTAGGAGACAAGAAATTAACATTTCAATGAGGCAACATGTAAGATATGCTTGAGATTGTGTGTTTGATGTTATTTATGCTAAAGAGGAGACATGGAGCCGGTTTCACTAAGTCAGCTTAAAATTTAAGCACCAATTAAACACTGAATAAGCTGTCCCTAGTACCGTTTCACCAACTCTAAGCTCTTCTTAAAATGTTTTAAGCAGCTATTCGTCTAGGCAACCGAAATCGGATGTCCAACTCTTTAAGTTCTGCTTAAATCATTGTAAACAAATTAACAGGAAGATGGCTGCTACGGAAAGTTGGATGTAGATGACCTTAAATATGCTACAATGTTTATAGTTTCATATATTAGATTTTCTTATAAATAAAAATAAGAAATTATTGGGTATTAAAGTTATTGAATTTGGGTGCAAGTCCTTAATTGCTGAACTAGCCTATGCTGATGGTCGAAAACATAACTTGTGGCAGGCCACAGTCACATATTTTTGGTAATGTGCATTTTCCACATATTTTCAAGAGGCAAAACAAATATATACTTAGAAAATTGAGTGTAAAAGCAGGTAGCTGATTGATAAAATATGATTTTATTGAGTACGCACAAGCTACGGAAGTATTAGAAGAAAAGAAGTTTAGTAAAAATGTGTCTAAAATGCCTGTATAGATGATATGTAAAAATATATAATTACTTTGAATTTGAGACTGGATATAATGCATTGTTTAACTACACATGGCATATTTGCAGTACATTTTTTGCACACATTTGACTTTGTTTTAAATTACAAATGTTAATGAGAACATAATTAAAGATGTCATACTGGTGTAACTGGTGATAATCATATTTATAAAAATTCTGCCACTGGGCCGTTTCTAAATTGCACATGAATATTGTCATTATTATTATTAAAAAAACTACTACTATTTCAGAAAGTTCAATTCTGGTTAGTAATGAAAGCCAACATTTGACCATCATAGCCTCAATGGGGTGATGTATTTTCTTCACAGTGTAATTGCTTGAAATATTATCGGCGAGACATTTCACTGTGTATCTTTAAAACCTAGCATTAATATACGTAAAAAATAAAATAGTTCTATTTAAAAAAAATCTAGATTTTTTTTAGTAAACGTAGCCCAGTTTTTTTTGGACTAAACGAGACAACAGTTTCATTTTAAAAATTTATCATTAACCTAATGTATAATTTTTATAAGTATATTGAATATATAAATGCTTGACGCAAGCTACGTAATTATATGTTAAAGAGTCTGAAACAATACCCGAGTAGATAAAATATAAAACAATTAACATTCTGACAAGTAAAAAACAGCCCTTTCAGAATTCATTACAGTTTACTTGTTTGTTTTTGATGCTGCAATGTTTACATATTTAAGCGCCATTTCACGTGTGTCGTCTGCTAGAGCCATGTTACCCTGCTGTCGAGCAGGGTTAGCCTAAGAGTTGACTGAGTCGAGGACAGAGTTAACTCGGGTGACTTTTCGGACGCGAGTTAACTTTAACCCGATCACTTTTCGAACGCATTGAGTAAAAGTTTTAACCTGATCCAGATAACCGGTAGATTTTTCGTAAGCGCCTTTTGTAAACTGTAATTTAATTTGTGCAACATTTTTGTACAGCTATGTATTGGAAAAAGATCTTACGGACGCAATAAAAAAACTTATATAATTTTTGTATATCATTCCATAAATTATGTGATATTTCGTAATTGAATGAGAAATTTGCGACATATCGATGGAGATTTTTTCACATGTTTGGCACTACTGAATATATTTAATATGGGCTCGAATTTTGAAATGGTGATTGTGAAAAAATTTATTAGGCAAAGTATATTAAAAATGTAGTTTCCAGATAAGTTTATCTGTTTCTCACTTTACCAAGAATATTTCAAATTACAAAGTTCTGCGTTTTCCTCGAGCACCTTCTTTGTGCATTTTGTTTCAAGCTATCATATTAACAATGTCTACTGTGTGCTCGTCTATCAGCAAGGTGAACCGTCGAATTGTCAATAATTTTTTTTGTTTATTTATTTAATAATTTATTTTATTTGTGTTAAAGATCCAAATGTATAGATTAATGGATTTAGGACTATTCACATCACTAAACTTCACTTTGGTATTACTTTATAAGTATAAACATTGGGGGCTGCGGTGGCAAGAAGCTAGCTGTTAAGACTGGCCGCCTCCCACCATTGCGAACGTGATTCAATCACTAGCCGGGCCACTGCCAGATTTTCGTAAGTGAGATTGTGCTGGACGATGCCGCTGGACAGGCTTTCTTGGGAATCTTCAGCCCCACCCCCTCTCCACCAAAAGAATTTTGGCGCTACTCCATTCTCACCTCATTTCACCCTTATCGGTTCTCAAGACCTCGTTAAGAGCTGCCCAAATCTCTCGTACAAACATGGTCAATACAAATTACTTAATACCGTAATTCTGAAGAATAGGAGCTTTTTAGAGAATCGGGACTATAATACCTGGAGATGTTAGATATGATAATTACTAATCACACACAATTTTTTTTTGTGGGGATCCGTGTAGTTCCCACAAAAAGAATGAAATGTGATAGTGAGGAGGGACTCCAGTAAAGTTAGATTCGAATTTCAGATTCATTTCCCAAGTACACTTGAAAACGTAGTGATCCACAAGTACACTTCAACATCTATTGTGTACTACCTTCACTGGTCAAGTATGCATACTTCCCGAATTTTTTTGAAAACATAAGTGATCCACCAGCACACTTAAAAACCTAGTGTATACTGCCTTCACTAGTCAAGTATGCATACGTTTCAAGTTTTTTTAAATACATAGTGATCCATAAGCACACTTAAAACCTAGTGTGTACTACCTTCATTAGTCAAGTATGTATACTTACCAAATTTTTTTGAACATAGTGATCCACAAGTACACTTAAAACCTAGCGTATACTGCCTTCACTAGTCAAGTATGCATACTTCCCGAATTTGTTTTTAAACAGAGTGATCCACAAGCACACTTAAAAACCTAGTGTATACTACCTTCACTAGTCAAGTATGCATACCTCTCTTTTTTTTTTTAATGTGATGATCCACAATTACACTTCAAAACATAATATATACTACCTTCACTAGTCAAGCATGCATACTTCCCGATTTTTTTGAAAACGTAGTGATCCACAAACACACTTAAAACCCTAGTGTATACTACCTTCACTAGTTACGTATGCAAACTTCCCAAATTTTTTTGAAAACATAAGTGATCCACCAGTACACTTCAAAACATGGAGTATATTTACTACCTTCACTAGTAAAGTATGCATACTTCCTGAATTTTTTCCCAGCTTGCATACTTGTGCAAAGATTTTGTTACACTTATGCCAGTACACTTAAAACATAGTGTACACTGTGAGTATGCACACTTTTCCTTTTTTTTTTTTTATTTGGTTACTGTGTTAAGATTTTTGTTAAAGTTAAATAAGTACACTTAAAAACCTTGCATATAACTTGACTACAGTCGAGTTAGGAAACTTCTATATTTATATATTTCTTACATTTTACATACTTGTGCTAAGATTTCGTTACACAGTAGAGCCCCTGAGAGAAAAATATATATTTTCCTTGAAAATGACAAACTGTACTGCATACATGAACAGAGATATTTTGTTAACTAATGAATGCTCTTTGCAGAGGTACATCACATGCATTGCGACTTTGTTTGGTTTTCAGTCAGTAGGTCACCGAAATCGTAGTCATTTTTGAAAGGGCAAGTATAATATTTCCTTTTAAGTGTTACATAATTTAAACAAAAATTTTCTGTTACACATTCAACTCTTTGTACTAAGAATAATGGATTCAGTATGGAGGCGTTTGGTTTTGGGACACTAGTTCCTCGAACTTGGTGTGGTGATTAAGTTAGGTGACACTGAATAGAGAAATATTTTTTTCATTCAAAATTTAAAATTGTATTGCATACTTGAACATACATATTTTGTTACGTACTGAATGCTCTTTGCAGAGCAATTTTAAAAGGGGAAGTTCACTGCAGAAATTTTTTTTCTTCTTGAAAATTTTCACACCCTTTCCCCAAGATATTGTGTTACTCATTAAACTCTTTGTATTAATAATCATGATTTGTTTTTTAATAGATAAGTGCACAGGAAATGCATTACAAAAGAAGCAAGAAAACGTAACGAAATACTACTACGAGTTTTGATATTGTTAAATTTTCTTACCAGTGTTATGTATTTCTTTTCAGCAAGACATTTATTTCCAAAATGAGAATTTAATAATTATACGTAGTTCTCAAAAGTCGACTCCAGACAACCAGTTCCTGGTTGGGGTCGAGGCAGCCATCTTGGATCACAACTTCCTGCTCTGTCAATCTGGTCAGATGACACATTTTTGCACAAAAATAGCCCAATTGACATTTGCTAGCAAAATGGCAGCCAATTAAAAAACTGCTTGCTCTGTTAATCCGGTCTGCCATATTGGACACGACACTGTCTAGCAAAATGGCTGCCAATGCACTACCTAGCAAAATTGTTGTCAATACAGAACTTCCTGCTATGTCAAACTGGTCTGCCATATTGGAAGTCGGGGATTTTACCACCAGCGACCATTTTGTTAGCCAGGCAAGTCAAAAATGCCTAGAAGCTTCCTTCCGATTGTCTCTACTTCGTGCTCTACCATTCAGTAACATTGTCCCCTGCTCAAGTCTGTTCCTGGGACAATAACTTAATGCTGTCAATCTGGTCCGCTATCTTGGAAGTCGCACTGCCTAACGAAATTGCATCTTTCACAAAATAATGACCAATGCAAAAATTCATGCTCTATATCTACCTATAAGCATAGTTGGCTGTAAATTCCGAACCATTTCAGATACAACTACAAAATTCATAACAGAGACATCAACCTCGACGACGAGAAGTGTCGCAGGGACAACTAGACCCTATGTATGCTTATAAGCATAGCTAGTTGTAATTTTAGAAATGTTTGAGATACAACTACCATATTCATAACATTGGCATCACACATGATGATGAGAAAGGAAGAAGGGCCAAGTAGACCCTATGACTACTCACATGCATATTTGGCTTTAATTTCCGAACCATTTAAGATATAGATGTCAAATTCTTAACATAGGTATCACACATTACGATGAGAAGGGCCATAGGGCCAAATAGACTGTTTACTTATAAGTAAAGTTGGCCATAATTTCTGAACCATTTCAGATACAACTATAAAATACATAACATAGGCATCAACCAGGCCAATAAGAAGAACTACAGTGTCAAGTAGACCCATTGTCTACTTATAAATATAGTTGGCAGTAATTTCCGAACCACTGAAGATATGCTGGAAGTATAAGCACATACGAAACAACATATATATTAAAACCATCGGCTATATGTGCACAGGCATCAAGCATTGTATTTTATGTTAGGTGACAAAAAAGTTTCATTGCATCTATTTGGCCATTCTACATTTCTCATCGTCGTGGGTGATGCCTATGATATGAATTTGGTATTTGTATCTCAAATGGTTTGTAAATTACAGCCGACTATACTTATAAGTAAACATAGGATCTACTTGACACTGTGAGTCTTCTCATCGTTGGAGGCGATGCCTTTGTTATGAATTTGGCGGTTGTATCTCAAACAGTTCAGAAAATATGGCCAACTATGCTTAAAAGTAGACATAGTCTACTTGGCCCTTCTACCCTTTTCACCATCATGTGTTATGCCTATGTTATGAATATGGTAGTTGCATCTCAAATGGTTCGAAAATTACAGCCAGCCATGCTCATAAGTATACATAGGTTCTACTTGACACTACGACCCTTCTCGTCATCAAGGTTGATGTCTATGTTATGAATTTGGTAGTTGTATCTCAAACGGTTCAGAAATTACAGACAACTTGGCTTATATGTAAGCATTGGTCATTCTTCATTTTTTTTTGCTAGGCAGTGCATCGACAGCCATTTGGCTAGACAGTGCATTGGACGTCATTTTGCCAGTGCTGGGTGGCTCAGGCTAGGAATGCAGCCGTCTAGTTCTAGATGACTTCAGTTTGGGGACACAATGGCCATAAAACTACACTCTCCTCAAGTCTGTTCGAACACTCTACCAGGCAGTGCCACCATTTTCCTAGTCAGAACAACTTCCAAGATGGCGGACCAGATTGATAGAGCAGGAAGTTCTGATCCAAGATGGCTAACTCGTCCCCCACCAGGCGACATTTATCCTGGGGTGGCTTCAGGCTGGTGATAAGACCGTAACACTGACCTCTCCTCAAATCTGTCTGAACACTCCACCAGGCAGTGGTTATTTTGCTAGTCAGCATGATTTTCATGATGGAGGACTGTTTGGATAGAGCAACAAGTTCTGCATGTGCTGGCAACGCTGGTCAGGTTTGGGTGGCTTCAGGCTGGGAACATGGTAGTAATACTGCCCCCTCCTCAACTCTCTTCCAACACTCCACCCTTTTTTTCTAGGCAGTGCAACCATTTTTGCTAGACAGTACCACCATTTTGCCAGTGCTGGGTGGCTTCTGGCTGGGATACAACCATTGGTCAGTGTTGGGTGGCTTCGTGCTGAGGACATAACCGTAACACTGCCCCCTCTTCAAGTCTGTTTGAACACTCCAGCCTTTTTTTGCTAGGTAGTGTTGCCATTTTTCTACACAGTTCCGCCATTTTTCCAGTGCTGTGTTGCTTCGGGCTGGGGACGCCACATTCATTTTGCTGGTTAGTCGTTTGAGGGCTTTGGTATGGCCACCATTTTGTTGGTCAGTGGTTGAAGGGCTTTGCACTATTTTGTTGGTCAGTGGTTTTGCTGGCGTGGGCCACCATGTTTACTAGGCAGTGTGACTTCAGATTTTGTTAGGTAGTGCTACCATTTTGCTGAATTTAGTGTTACATAATGGTAGAGCACGAAGTAGAGACATTTGGTAGGAAGGAAGCTTCCAGACTTTTTTGACTGGTCTGGCTAACAAAATGGCTGCCATCAGCATACTGGTCGACAAAATGGCCACCACCAGCTTACTGGCCGATAAAATGTTCGCCGGTGGTAAAATCCTTGACTTACAACATGGTTTACCAGATTGACAGAGCAGGAAGTTCTGATGCAAGATGGCTGTCTCGTCCCATCCAGGAACTGGTTGTCCTGGAGTCGACTTTTGAGAACTACTTATATTTATAATTAAAATCTCTTTTTGGAAATAAAGGTCTTGCTGAAAAGAAAAACATAACACTGGTAAGAATAAGAAAATTCTACAATATTAAAACTCGTAGTAGATGTAGTAATGTATGTACTTGGCAGCACTTTTGACGTACACCCCAAGAAATGTAATACAAGTGAGCAGTTGGCAGCTATGAGCGGCAAGTTTAAATTACTTAGTCTATATTGTGAAGGCTTTGCTTTCTCTTCTCTGCAATTCGTGGTTTTCAGAGGGCAATTCATGGTAATTATGCACCAACACACGCCAAATATGTTTAAATAAAAAATTTTCTCGACACAGTCAAATGGATTGCGATGTAAGGAATACTGTGGTAGGAGATTGGCCCCACTTGGACCAGTCATTTTGACACATGGCCGATGCCGGTAAAGGTTGGAACGGGATTTTCTGGAGCGGTGATGGTGAAAGAAAGGAATAAATATACCCAGGGCGCCAGACACCATCAGGTAACGTCAAAGATGATGCTGCTCCTCTTAACCTCAGGGTTGCAGGCTGTCGACCCTAGACCAAACTCCTTACCGTGGCTGCTGAATTGTTGTCATCCACTTGTAGATTATTGCTCCACATGAAGATTGTTTCCTAAACACTAGCCCATTGGTGGGCTATGCACCATTGTTGATGTTGGCAGGAAAACTTCCTACTCATTACACTTGCATACGTGGGCTGTCAGGGCCTCCCACATGCCCATATAGATTGGAACAAAACAGATTACACTGAAAATGAGAACTTAGATGCTGATTGAACGGGGATTATTAGGGCATGTTCCCTGCAATGCGTACGCGGTCCTGAATAAACAACTGACTGGAAAACAGTTTATTTATTACATTAAAAATTACACCCCTTCTCTTAGGGAACTTTACACTAAACACACTCAGCTATTTTAACCGGCCATGCGGTTAACCGGCCATGCGGTGAAGCAGAAAAATGTCTGACATTAAAAAACATTTACGTGCACATTAAGCTCCCCAGGGCGATGCTAATCCACTGGGGAGTGAAGGTGGCTTACAGAGTGACGAGATAGTAAAATGTTCTAGATGATGAAGTCTATTGTAATTACATGTCCGGTTGCGAAAAGTGGATGGTCGCCCGGCGTGCGCGGGAAACGCCTAAGCTTACCGTACACACTCCACCTCCGTGACTTGCTGCTATCTGACTGACTCTCCAGTCCAACCCAGGTGATTACCGCGGCTTGTCCTCATGCCGAAACGGGACTACTTTCTGAGACGACTTGTATTACTGACCCTTGCGTTAATGGAAGAAAGTAAATATACATATGAAAACAAGTACAAATATTCCAAAAATCTAACACTGGTGAAATGGGATCGACAAAACACTCTGCGGAAGATAAAAAAAATAATGACATGTTACCTAGCAAACACAACAAAATACAACAACACCTGCACAACAAACCATAAACATTAAAATTAACAACAGAATAAAGTCTCTTAATTAGGCCTGAAATGTTCCAGTTCAATATACTGGCCTAATTATTCTTCCACTGCATCTTGCGTTGCCATGGTAACCACTAGCTGCACTTACGCCGGCGTGCTCTTGCGTTTGCTTTGCGCCTGGTCACTCCAGTGACAGGACGCACACTCCACACCAGTAGAGTGCACAACCTTGCTGCGGGCGGCACAGTCTACGGCCGGACAAACTGTCTTAGGGCTGGGGTTACGTGGCACACATTCTGCTCATAAGTTGTTTATTCAAATTTACTTTTGTTATATGTTTGTATTTATGCACGTAAAACACAGTATTTGGTATATGCTTTAATGATAATTAACTTTTTGATGCTCAAACTGAGCTATTATTTGTCTTTACCAATTTATACTCCTTTTCAAATTATATAAGATAATACAAAATTCATTATGGCAGACATCCTATACCACTTCTATATTAAAATAAAATTGGAGAACACTTTGATGGTTCTCATTTCCTTTATCACCTTGCTGGCAATCATTCTTAAAGCAAAATCTAAATAAGTATGAGTCATAACAGTGAAAAAAAAAATTTTATGAGCAGAAATGACACTAAATTAATAAGAAAACATTGTAACAACATAAACACTAAATAACACAGCAATATTTACAAGCAGATGAATATATTAACAAGTCATACGTAGAAAACAACACATAGGAATAGCGAAGATTACTCGAGAAATTCCAAAATAAATAAATTTCTAATTTCCACAATATTTCATTTTTTTTCACCCAGAAGATGATCCAGTGGATTACTTATTCAAACAGGTGAGTATTCAATTTTATTGACTAGTAGACTTGCATGGTTAAGGTGTTTTAGACTCATGTTCATGTTGTTGTTTGTGTACAAGGCTTTGAGTGCAGGGCAAAGCTGAGGATAATTAACATCTCAACACTATTTATGTTAAAACAGTAGTCTTCACAGTGTAGGTTCCCCATAGTTGTGTAGGATACAATGCGTGAACGACAGTTTTGGTAAAGGATAAACAAATTAACATCACAAACTATCACCAAAAATATCTCCATTGTGGTATTTTGCAGTACTACTTGGTACACAGTGGAGGGACAAAATTTCAATCATCAATTCATTCAGTAATTCATTCATCATGCTACACAACAAATACATGCTATATAGCATCACAGATAGAACAAAATAAATAACTTAAAATCAGATAAATACAAAACATATAAACTAAAACAATAATAATGTTAACAGATGTGCAATATGTGACGCCGGCTAACAGCCAGCGGCGCTAGAGCCTATTACGGCGCTCACGTGTCACATGTACTGCACGTGCGCAAAGAGGCAGACAAATTTGAACATTCCTATAAATGTTAATTTCAGGGTAAAATGTGTTATACTGTCTTTACAGTGTTTAATATGCCTTAAAATGTTTTAAAGTGCCTGTGGTGCCAAGATTAAGAACACTTAATATTTTGGCATGAATGTCATCACAAAGAGACATTAAAATAAAATTGAAATTCGTAACAAAATTATAGAAATGTAAAACAATGTCTAATTTAATTTGTGCCATTTTATTTTCACTTTAAAATATTTCACTCGGCGTGCATAGCACTTCCGCTTATGTGAACCCCATAGGCGGCCATGATAGGTCCGTGAGACGCTTGTATGTGGACAGTCTGTCGAGGAGAGCTAGCGTGGTAAGACACTGTCACGTGCGCACTACAACTTTTGTTCACTGATGTAGGTTTCCATAGTCCATGTAGTTTACCGGTAAATCTTTGCTTGCGTACGTTTTTGCCAGACTTTTTCCCCAGCATTATGCTCCCACTTTACTAATTTCTTACGCCCTTGTGGCATTTTTAAGTTAATTGAGGAGAAGGAGGAGAACGATGTTGGTGAGGTCATGCGACCTGAGCATTTGAATCAGATGCCATCTGCCTATGTTTATGGCATTTCATTGTAACTTCTGCATAATTGTTACACATAATTTTAAGAGCTTTATTTTTATGAATGTATTTAAGGGTAATTTTCGCGTTTGAATATTTTACAGCAACATCACGTATAACCACGTGGCCGACTGAAGCCAAGTCTTTGTATATAATCATCATTTCGTTTTAAGAGCTTATTCATATAACATTGTATGTGCAATAATTTATTTCAGGGTTCCATGTATTTTTCATTCAGGGTTTAATGTATTTTCACGTAAATTGATGCTTTTTGTACTTGACCAAGCGGTCATAGTAATGTTTGATTTTACCACCATCAGGCATGTTACAAGCCTGTAACAATGCTAATAATAAAAAGAATCATTTGCCAAACACGAATAATATTTTATCTGAATTTAGTTTGCAGTTTCCACGCAGTAATAGTGCAATTTCACCTGCACCACATGGTCTGCTATGAACTTCATCCAGCAGCATCCGCGCCACCTAAGCTTGTTTTCACACACGTGTGCGTTTATTGTTAATATTCACCTCGTGTCCCATCTTATTTCATGTCTCATTCAAGTGTCTATATAATTGTGTAATTAGAGTACAATGCAATTACTCCCATCCTAGCCGGCTCTGTGTATAGGCCATCACCACACTAACAATGTGCTGGAGGGCAAGCCCCGATAAGTTTGTGTTAGTGATGCCGTGTAATCACTCGTGTTAATGTGTATTAAGGGTATTCATTTGTAATTCACTGTGTCCTAACTTCAAGGAAAAACCGTCAGTCCACCCTAGCGGCTGTCGGCCCTCTTCCCTTGTGAAGGCTGTGCTTTCACGCACCTTGGTGAGATCATCCATTTAGGCTTGCGCTAGATTAATTACGGGTTGGGGAGCACCCAAGCAGAATTGGCTAGTCATGACTGAGATAACCATTTCATTGGCACGTTGATATGTATAAATTATATCAATAAAAACAAGTCTACAGTGAACTCAATTTTTTATTCAGTAGTGACCATGTCTTAGCCACATATGTTTTATCTATTGTTTATTTCAGTGATTTTATTAAAAGTTTAGTATTGTCAACGTGTTTGTATGTATGTACGGGTGAGATGGATACACAGAACCCACAACATCCCTGAGAACCCTGAGTCTCAATAGTACGGTGATTGGAAAGCACCGCTGGCGCCCAAATTACTAGTAGGTATTTGTGTCATTGTTCATCTCGTGTCTCACCCGACTGCGTCATATGTTACAATTAAATAATTTAAATACAATCGCAATATACACAAATTATGATCACTTGGGATTTTCGTTAATGTCTCCACATTTCTTTCTTTTCAAATTTTTTTCTTTTCATTCCTTTCTTAGCTTTTCTTTGCATCTTTCAAGACAGATAAGTGGTTTTTTCACTGGTTGGCCTATTTCGTAATGTTTCCTTGCTTGTTTTGTAATGTATTTCCTGTGCATTTATTAAATCTATAAAAAAACACAAACAATGATTCTATATACAGAGTTTAATGAGTAGCAGAATAGCTTAGAGAAAGTGTGTAAAATTTTTCAAGAAGAAAATAAATTTGTACAGTGAACTTCCCCTTTCAAAAATTCAATTTGAAATTTTGAAGGAAAAATTTTTTTTTTCCATCCAGTGTCACCGAACTTCATCACCACGCCAAGTTCGAGGAACTACTGTCCCAAAACCAAACGCCTCCACACTGAATCCATTATTCTTAATACAAAGAGTTGAATGTGTAACAGAAAATCTTAGTTCAATTATGCTAAACTTGAAAGAAAATATTTTATATTTGTGCATTATATTCGCCCTTTCAAAAATGAATCTGATTTTGGTGACCTACTGACTGAAAACCAAATGAGGTCGCAATGAATCTGATGCAAAGAGCATTCAGAAGTTAACAAAATATCTCTATTTGAGTATGCAGTAGGACTACACTTGGTCATTTTCAAGGAAAATTTTTTTTTTCTGTCCAGTGTCACTGAACCATGGCACCACTCCAAGTTCGGGGACATACTGTGTAACAAAGTCTTAACATAAGTATATTAAATGTAAGAAATATATAGAGAAGTTTGCATACTCGAGTGAAGTCAAGTTATACACTAGGTTTTTAAGTGGACGTATTTAATTGTAACAAAAATCTTAACACAGTAACCAAATTTCAAAAAATTAAAAAAGTATGCATACTCACAGTATATACTAGGTTTTCAAGTTTACTTGTGGAAGTGTAACATAAAATGTTAGTACAAGTGTGCAATTTTTCTTAGTGTAGCACTCGGTTTTTAAGTGCACTTGCAGAAGTGTAACAAAGTCTTAGCACAAGTATGCGAAATGGGGAAAAAGTTCCAGACGTAGCATACTTGACTAGTCAAGGTAGTATACACAAATTTTTTAAGTGTAATAGTGGATAACTTAGTTTTCAAAAAAAAATTTGGGAAGTATGCATACTTCACTAGTGAAGGTAGTATACATTAGGTTTTGAAGTGTATTTGCAGTAGTATACACAAATATAAAACATAGTGGATCACTACGTTTTCATAAAAAAGAAAATTGGGAAGTTTGCATAAGTTACTTGACTAGTGTGAAGGTAGTATACACTAGGGTCTTAAGTGTACTTGTGGATGACTATGTTTTCAAAAAAAATTTGGGAAGTATGCATACATGACCAGTGAAGGTAGTATACACTAGGTTCTGAAGTGTACTTGTGGATCACTACATTTAAAAATTGAGAAGTATGCATACTTGACTTGTGAAGTTAGTGTACACTAGGTTTTGAATTGTTCTTGTGGATAGCAACATTTTCAAGTGTTACTTGGGAAATGAATCTGAAATTTGAATCTAAATAACACATATTTATGATAAATGTGAAAATATGGAAAGTGGTATAATTCCACTCTACTAATTACGCAGAACACAAATTTACTAGGAGCATTAAGACTAAGTAAGACAAACCCCAAAACCGATAGTGGGGAGGGCTGTGAAGATCAAGGAAATTGAGGGGTAAAAATAATAAAAAATATGTATATTTACATGATAAAATTTTACCACACTATTTCCCTCCAGTTCATACCTCTCCCCACTATTGTATTTTTAATTTGTATTGGTAACATTGTAAATCTAGGTATTGTTCAATTACATATATTAGCAATTGAGTGTTTTTGTGATAAAATATTATTAAATGTGAGGGGGCTACGCTTGAATATCATACATTATCACAGTAACATTTGTGTGTGTGTGTGTCTATTAGTATTATTGGGAATTTAGGTGTTCGGTTAGGACTTTTTGTAATTTAATATGTTTTTGTGATAAAATATTATGATTACTTACATATTTTTCACTCGTTTTACCCTGCCATTTCCTTGATGTTCATAGCCTTCCCCCACTATTGCATTTGTAACTTGTGTTGTTAAAATTGTCAATTTAGTTATTGATCAGTTTTTTTTTTGTTGCAATTTAACGTATTTTCATGATTAAATATTACGATTACGTACATATTTTTCACTCATTTTACCCTGCAATTTCCCTCATATTCATAGTCCTCCCCAATATCGCAAAGTTATTTTTAATTTGTTTATGTACTCATTGAATCAATTGCCATTTATACAATGTAGATGATTAAGCACTACGCAGCATGGATTCCATTTGATGAGAGAGAGAGACAGAGAGAGACAGACATGCATGCGCGTGCGCACACACACACACTATAATCACTGCACAAATACTATAATTTAAATTTACCCATGCTATAGTAGCACAGAAGCACTTGTATTTGTGCACAATTATTTGATTCAACACATAAACAGAGAGAATTGCAATAAAACATGCCGAACAGCACATGTACATCACAAACCTACTCACAGTGCAAAATCACACCTTAGAGTAAATGGCGTACAGTCCCACATTACATCTGTGATGTCATGCAATTGAGATATGCATTTGTTTCCTGTCTTTTTGCATCATTGGTCACCAAATGTATAATAATGTTTCATGGCGATACACATCAGCTGTTTATATACACCGTCTGTGAACATAGTTTTGTATGATCTACACATTTTTTAAATTCTACTAGTAATATGTTATGTAGCACTATCCTCTCGTGAATATAGATAAGGTAAGCCTTGAGCAATTTACCAGAAATACATGATGATCCAAGACTGTTTCATAGATGTGTTGTTTATCTGTATAACCTCAGCGCAGAGGTATAAATATACTCTGCGAATGGTATTTTATACATTAAAGATTAGTTTCAAAAGGCATTTCCACATTTAATACAATTTAGCGACCCAGTAAAAATATATTGGACTTACATTTTGCATGTTTTACTGCATAAGCACAGCAATCTTTATAGCCCTCCTCACAATCACATTCCATGGTATATACTGCAACTACGTGAAGCCCGGCTAAAGTTTTTATTAAGTGTGATTAGTAATAATCATATATAACATTTTCAGATATTATTTTCCAGACTTTCAGAAAAGTACCTAACAATTACCAAATAAGCCATTCTTAAAATCTTATCGTCAACCTTTTTTCTTAATGTTCGTAATAAAAAGCAATACTTTAATATGCTAGCACCAAGTTTGATGTTTATCAAGTTGGTAAAATTACTGATTGTCGTATGTTAAGTTTATTATAGTGAATAAATTTAGTTTTAGCAAAATTTCAATTTAATTTGTTAGCTGAATACCAATTATCTACAGTTTTAAGTGTTTGAAAATTTTTTGTTATAATACTATTCTGATCTTTAACCATGTGACGTAAAATCGTAAATTATTACACTATGGAACTCATTAGCTGTTTATGTTGCACATTTATATTACTCTATGATTCCTTGTTATTGAATCACCAGTTGTTATATGTGCATTTATAAGCTGAATAAAGCCTCATTCTAGGTTTAACATTACAATTTATTCAGCTTACAAATTAATAATTTTTATTAGAAATGGACAAGGTCTTACGACCAAACAAACTGGATGCTGATCCTAACCCAACTCTAGCATCAAAAGAATAGGAACATTGGTTTAGAACTTTTAAAAACTATCTGAATGAAATTCCTAGTGTTGCTACTAATTCTGAGATATCATCAAATGTATATGATCATATCAGCATTTGTAAAACTTATATTGATGCTATATCAATTTTAAAAGGTCTTTATATTAAGCCTATTAACAAAATATTTGCTTGTCACAAGCTTTCTACAAGGCACCAAGAAGCTCAAGAAACAATTGGTCAATATCTAGAGTTACTTAGACTGTTAGCTAAGAATTGTCAGTTCAAAGTAGTCTCTGCTGAAACTTGGAGAGATAAATTCATTAGGGACACATTTATCAATGGTGTTCATTCCACAATTATTTATGAGGAGGTTCTTGAAAGGCCTTCACTAACACTGCAAGAAACCTTGGAGTTAGCTCACTCCCTTTAGTTTGCTCATGCATCAAACTCAAATTTCTCTAAATACAGTTTCTCCTCCATGTGACCTTGACCAAAATGCTTCTGATGAAAATGATCCTACACTAGCTGCTATCAAAGTAAAAGGCTGTTATTGTGGCAAAAATAGACATCCAAGGTCCAACTGCCCTGCTAGAGACTTAACTTTAATTTATGTGGAAAGAGAGGACATTTTTCAATGGTATGCCAATCTCAGAAGTCAGAATTATAAGAAATCTTTGAAGTCCAAAAAAGGTTGCTTCCTTTATTATTAATTCTGAGAAAATTATTGCTTCCTTGGGAGGCATTTCATACCTGTTTCCATAAATGGCACTAAAAATCTCTGCTCTTGTAGACACAGGAAGCACATCAAGCTTCATCAGTGACCATGCTGTCCAAAATCCAGGACTAAAAGTGTCAGAAAGTTGTGGGAAGGTTTCAATGGCTTCTTCCTTGTTGACCTTTACTACAACTGGGAAGTGCTGTGTTGATCTCTCCATAAGTGAACGTACATACACTGATATAGACATATATTTTACCAGGACTATGCTCAGATATTATAGGTCATGACATCCTCATTAAACAAACAAGTTTAGATTGCAAATAGGCCACTAGGCTACCAAAAATATATAAAGGACAGGAATCCAAGTACTCACAGTCTAGTACTTGTCGATAGGAACACAAACAAAGTAGGACGACAGTATTTTCACGCGGTTTTGTCACATACAAGTTTAGAAGTGGTGTTTGGTGGAAAGAAGCCTCCTCTCACTATCTGTGCACTCGCAACTAGAAAAGTTCCTCCAGCCATTCTATTTGCAAATCTTTCTTCAGATTGTCAACCTATCGCTATAAAACTTGATGTCAAACTGAAAGTGATTCCAAATTCATAGAAGCGGAAGCTGAACGCATGCTCAAAGAATATTTAATTGAGCCAAGTCGCAGTCCATGGAGAGCACAAGTTCAAACCACCACCAATGAAATCATAAATAAGGAGTGGTTGTAGACAATTTGCAGACAATAAACAAGTTTACTCCTTTAGATGCCTATCTGCTTCCGAGAATTGATGATATTGTCAATAAAGTAGCAAATTATAGTGAGTACAGCAAAATCGAGCTACGAAGTGTATATCACCAAGTACCCATCCAGGAAGAAGACACAGGATATACTGCTTTTGAAGCCTGTGGTCGTCTGTACCAATTTAAAGGTATACCTTTTGGAATTAAAAATGGCGTGGCAGCTTTCCAAAGAGTCATTGATGATACCATCCGAACAGAAAATCTTTGCCTACTTGGACAATGTTACCATATGCGGGAAAAATCAACAAGAGCACAATAAAAATCTTGGGAAGTTTATGGAAGCAGCTGAGAAGTACAGCCTGACCATCAACAATGAAAAGAGTATATTCTGTTTGCTCTCTTGCTTGGCTACCTTATATGTTATAAGAAAATCTAACCAGACCCAGAGGGTAATCAACCTCTTCTTGAACTTCCTCCTCCTTTTGACAGTGCTTCATTTAAAAGGACTCTAGGAATGTTTTCATAATTCTCTAATCAGATTTCCAAGTTCTCGGACAAGATACTTCCTCTCGCTCGCTGTAAATTCCCTTTGTCTTTTGAAGCACTCACCGCATTCGATACTCTGAAAACCGAAACAGAAAATGCTACTGTTGCAACCGTTGACCCTGAAGAAAGGTTCACAGCGGAAACTCATGTTTTTGAGAATGCAGTTGCTGCCATATTTTCCCAGTCTGGTCAATCAGGCGCATTATTTTCCCGGCTTCTTTCAGACACGAGAGACGACATTCCTCTCTTGAGAAAGAAGTTCAAGCAATCATTGACTATGTTCAGAAGTGGAGGCATTTTTTTGGGAAGGAACTTTTATTTAACTACAGATCAACTATTAGTCTCCTTAATGTTTGCGATACTAAGCACTATGGCAAAATCAAGAACGAAAAGATCATGCATTGGCGTTTGGAGATGGCATGTTTTCATTACGACATTATATATGAACTGGGAAAAGATAACCATGCAGCCGATGCACTCTCGAGAATATGCTCAGCACTTGACAATACTGATGCTAAATTGAAAAATCTGCATGAGAGACTCTGTCATCCTGGGGTTACACGCTTGAATCACTGGGTGAAGAGCAAAAACTAACCTTACTCTGTTGAAGACATTCGTACTATCACTGGCTGCAGAACATGTGCAGAAATAAAACCTAAATTCAACAAGAAATCATAATCTTCTCATCGTTGTTGATGAATTTCCATGATTTCCCTTGCAATTCCATGTTGGGACACATAGTCTGCAACAGTGATAGAAAAACTTAAGAGAAATCTTCACTGTATTTGGTACTCCAGCTTACATCCACACAGATCGCAGGACATCTTTTATATCTAGGGAGTCAAAGGAGTTCTTGTTTAAACAAAATACTGCAACCAGTCATAGTACACCCTACAACCCTTGGGGAAATGGCCAAGCAGAAAGATATGTTTGCATAATTTGGAAGGCCATAGAACTTGCTCTGAAATCTAGAGCTTTCAGTATCAGTTGCTGGGAAGAAGTTATTGATGATGCTCTACATGCTGTTCACTCACACTTTGTGTACTGCAATTAATTGTACTCCTTACAAGTGAATGTTTAAACAGCCTCGCGCCGCTGCGGTAATGGACAATCTGCTCCAACTTGGCTCCTTCAGCCTGGTCCAGTGTTTTTATGACGACACAACAGATCCTCAAAATATGATCCAATTGTCGAGTAAGTAACATTATTCGTAGGGAACGCTGATTATGAACATATTAAATTTCATGTCTAACACAAAGTTACAGTTTAAACTAAAGCCTCAGTACCAGCACCTTATGCTAATAAAGAACTTCCTCATCAAGCAGAACAGGAAGTACTACCTATTCTGACAGCTGAACCAGTACATGATGCACTACCTGTTCTAGCAGATCAAAACTATGGGGAAAACTTTGACAACAGGACTCAGAGGACAAGGTACTGTTCAGAATTTTCAGGAAAAGAGGTACCAGAAGAATCGCTGCGCCGTAGCTCAAGAACTAAGAAACTGCCAGCTTACCTTGAAGACTATGTTATATAAATTTAAATTACTGGAGGGAAGATTGATGTGTAATCATAAATTATAACACTATGGAACTCGTTTATGTTGCACATTTATATTACTCTATGATTCGTTGTTATTGAATTGCCCATTGTTGTCTGTGCATTTATAATTTGAATAATGCCTCATTCTATGTTTAACATTACACCATAATACTAATATCATCTGCAAATAATGTTATACGTACTTCATCAATCACTTTAGGAAGATCATTAATATAAATTAAAAACAATAGCCTCATAATGCTGCTTCATGGACCCCATATTTTATTCTTCCCCACTTTGAGCGAGATGTACTACTACCACCCATTACTTGTACTCAATCTATTAAAAAATAAGAAGAACCAATTCCAGGCTATACCTCTCATACCATAGTGAACATATTTAAATAATATTATATATATATATATATATATATATTATATATATATATATATATATATATATATATATAATATATATATATATATAGTGTGTGTGTGTGTGTGTGTGTGTGTGTGTATGTGTGTACAAGCACCTAAAACACAAGATTCCAAAATAAAATTAGAAATTTATAGTAATCCAGAGTTGCCTGTATCCAGTTTTTTCATACTGCAGCTTATATTATTTATCAGGCGTGGTATTAGTTGCTTTACAGTAAATAATACATATTACATACTGCAGTCTTGGTGGTCTCTAAATTATTCGACAGTTGGATTGTGTTTATAAATATAATGGCCATTACCTATGTCATCATAATTGAAATGATATTTTCTTGTTAGAGGTGGTGGTGGTTTTTTTTTTATAGAAACTGTTTTGATCACTCCTCTCTCAACACATTTACTAAATCTGTGTCTACATGTTTAATGGAATTTCAGACTAGTGATAAATATAGCATCTTTTTAGGGTATTTCTACTGAATGAATTGTAATCATCCCATGGCAGTTCCGGGGATTAGTGTACAACCCGATTCCACAATGTTTACCTGCATTTTATGATGTCACCAATATTGCATCAATGACGTCATATGTATTTTATTATTACCACATCCCTTATCTATGACAATCTAACAGGGCATCCATGGGAATGTGGGGGTTTTCGGAAGGGAAAATTTCAACATTTATAGACATTAGAATCGGGAAGTACATTAGAGCCCATCTGCTCTAGTGTACTACCCGATTCCATACATGGAATTGTGTAGTACACTACAGCCCATCCGCTCAAGTGTACTAACCAATTCCATATATGGAATCATGTAGTACACTAGAGCACCATCCGCCCAAGTGTACTACGCGATACCACATAGGGATCATAGTCAATAAATTACTATTTTGCCACCAAAACTAACGTATCTGATTTGTAAACGATGATTCACTATTTTCGGTAGTTCAGCCACATCTTGTTTATCACGGGTCGTTTGGGAGCAAATCACTGTACTGGGTTATATTTGGAACAAATATAGTAAATTAATTAATAATTTGCAACCAAAACTAATGTATATATGCAAACGATGAATCACAATTTTCGGTACTTCAGCTACACCTTGTTTGTCGCTCATGTGTGGGCAAATCACTGTAATGGATGCATATTTCGAACAAACATAGTCAATAAATAACTAATTTGCAGCCTAAACTAATGTAGCTTATCTGTAAACAACGAATCATAATTTTTGGTAGTTCAGCCACACCTTGTTTATCATGGGTCATGTGTGGATGAATCACTGTAATGGTTTGATATTGTGACCACTTGCAAATTGTTATTTTCCACACACAATTTCATTTCTTGTTTAAATATCATTTTTGCTAAATTATACGTTTCACTGTGTCAAATACTGCCTAAACATACTACCCTATTCCTAACAGGATATACTTACAACAACCTTACTCTATATGTCACTACAAACATCAAACATATCCAATTATTAATTACTAATGTACCTGCTACATAATTCTGACCTAACATAACGTACCTAAAACACTGTTAACTAAACCCGATACATACATTACTAAATTAACATTTTAGCACTTACCTGTAAAAATCAGATCCATTTTCTGCCAACTTGTAATGCCACACTCATACTCATTATTCCACGACACACGTAATTTACACTACGATACGTATATAATTATCCTTTGTACATAACACCACTATTCACAACATATTTTTTATTAACTCCGCACACAATTCTATACCACTTCACTTTATTTTAAGCATACAACTTTATCACTGTATATAGGGTGTTTCCATTTTATGATACAATGTCGCGTAATAAAACTGACTCTAAAGACTCTGAACACGTAAACTGCTACCTTTTTTTACTCTATGACCTCACAAGTAGGGATGTTGAGATATTACTGATATGATACTGGTATCAATACTTTCATTTCGATACTGGGTATTTTGGAATCAATACTTTTATTTTGATACTTTACCAGTATCACATCAGTAAATGATTTCATACTAATACTTTCTTTCAGAATTTCTTCTATCTGTTAATTTTGAACACTTTCAATGAAAGTGCCTCAAATACATAGAGATGTATTTTCCTTCAAAATAAATAGTAATTTGGGAAGCAGTACACATCAGTATTTTACTTGTCCTCTAATTAGAACGATGCCCAAATATCACTAATACTAATAAGTCCTGCGCTATGTATTATATCAAAACCAATAACAGATGTGAACAAAAAAAATTCTGTAGAGACCTCGAATTGTGAGAACAATCTAAACATTGGATTATTACCAATATAATTAAGTATGTACAGTATAAATACAAAATCTTTTAACTAAAAATAGAAGAGTGATGTGTGCTGCTTATGCAACTAATCTAATACGATTACGACTCATCGTCAAGAGTACCTCTTCCACCACTACAGATGCGAGCGACACATTGCGTACCCTACAGGCAGCAGGAACTTATGAGCGAATTCTCTTCACATGGAGGATACGCAACCTGGCAGCCACGCTCCCCCCTCCCCTGCTGAAAGTCTACAAGCTGCCCAGACCTCGGACAAGGCCGGGCACAACCGACGAGGCATGAAGCAGAAACGCTGACCAGTCTTCCCACACCAACCAGGTCAGAAGGACGTCACGCCTTCCCCGCACCCCCAGCCAGCAGCCTACAAACATCCACTATACAAGACCGGACGCTGCCGAGCTCGGGAGTCATTCGTATGCATCCTCTCTTGCAACATCCAGCACTGACTCAGTGCTGTGACCTCCGGAGATCTTGGAAACTTCAATAACGCCCCTACGTGTACTTACTATGCCTCAATGACCAACTAACACGATTATACACATTCAACTTAACTTTGTCTCCTCTAGACACCTTTTACTTAGCATTTCAACTTTAATTAATTTCTATTTGTCTAAAACCAGCTATTCCCCTTTTTAACTTAGAACCAGGTCGCCTACACCTGGATCCACAGGTACCTTCATTCCTCCACGGTTTGATAGGAGGTAGCATGGGTCACGTGTTTATTGAACATTCAATAAACACTCATTGTTCTCTACCTTTCTGTTCATTTCCAAGGTATTTGTTTGTATTAACGGTTGGAGACAGAATACGTCATGCACTGCCGATAGGAACTGGGAAATTTGTTTAAACCGAGTTAGCCTGACTGTAGACCCCTTTCAGTTGTCTGCACGTCAGAAGACATACATATTAGACAGCTACCTGTTTCTTCCCTGTCACACATTAGCACTAAGTCAGTGCTCGTGGGGGAGAAACAGTGAAGCCACAACCACTAGAAACACCTTCGCATCGGGAGGGGCGACAGACTCAGGTTATTTCTCACCACTCGCACTAAGTCAGTGCGCGGTGACCGTAGCTTGAAGTTTTGCCGTTCAACCTAGTGTGAACGCACAACCAGTAGAGACTTGGCGGTCCCCATGGCTCTACATCCCTGATGCTGTGGGGGATCAGTGGGGACTCTTATCAAGATCGTGCTGGCAAGTCACTATTGGGTTACACTGTCAAACCTTCCTGTCTAAGTGCAATCCGTAGGCTGTCAAAATGTTTGCGCTATACCTCACGAGAAGAGGAGTGGTAGAAAAAGTAGGGAACAATTCCTGGCTCACTCTGCCCTCAAACCGTGGATCACACTACCACGTCCTACGCAGGAGAGGCAGGTGGAATGGGACCGCGCTGCCAAACTTAGGCATCAGGTAGTCGCGCCTGCCCCGGTTCTGGTAATTGACTTCTCACATTGTATCCCCATACATCGTACGTGTCACCCTGTGGTAAAAGGGTTTCTGACCGGCCGGTACCGAAGTGCGGCTATGCTGGGACAACCTCAACTTTTGGACCAACAAAGCACACCTGTGGAATCTCTGGTCCGGCCTAGACTGAATTTGCAGCGTCTAGGTGAAACCTACTATGACTACAATGCTCAGGAAGAAGGAGTGAGTAAGTACTAACCAACACCCCTCGCCTCACGCCGACTATTTAAACCAAACTACCCCACTTATGGTCTAGCAGACAAAATCCTCGACCAATCGGTCTAATCGGGCACGCGTCAAGAGTGACAAATTAAATTTAAAAAAAAAATTTCTCAAGAAAACCTACTTTAAAATGTATAGCTTAAACTATTGTATTCTGTACAGAACAGTTAGCATTGTTGGAGAATTACCTATTTCACTACAAAATTATTTTTGAGGAGGGGGTGGGGTTAACCTAATTCTATTCAGTCAGTCATTTGTTTAACCTTTTAATATACAAGGTGCATGGTGTTTAGTGTGACTGAAGAATTGTGGTTGTTTGAAGAAATGTGCAAAAAAGGAACTTCCTAAACTCTTGGTGTGGAGTAAATTCTAGAAAATTAATAACATTTCAATATTGTGTACCATCTGTACTAAAGTCCTCAAATTTCCTTACTTTGAGATTGTAACAATAGGCCTATAATTCTCAGTTAATGTTTTTAAACCCAATGTAATATTTTTGAATGCTTATATACATTTACTCATAACAGTATCTAAAAATTTCAAAAGTAACCTTAACTATGTATTATTTTTCTTTTATTTTTACTGATACTGATTTGATACTGGTATCTATACTTTTCTTGTGATGCCGGTATTGAAATGAGTATCGATACCATTCTTTCAATTCCTCTTTTGATACCAGTATCAATATTTTCATGGTATCGCAACATCCCTATGCACAAGAACTACTCATTTTTTTCTTCTTATTCTACGATACACATAAACATACATATGTACAACTTACGAAAACTAAATTTCTCCGCTAGTCTAACTTACATCTTTATTCGTTGCAATTACTACCATCCCCTTAACTGAACAGACAACATTCTGAAGTCATTAAAGGGCAGAAATGCCAAATGTTATTCTCTGCACAGCAGAATTGCTTACAATCAAGTATAAATAATAAAAATCAACTTTTTACAGTAATTGTTAAGAATTGCTCCTTTCCAGGGGGGAAAAAAAAAACAGAAAATGTTATGTACATATCAACAATACTTATAACCCTGTGTAAACGTCTATTATGTAAAGGGGGGGGGGGGGGGCAGAGGAGGAATTTATTACGTTACCACCCACTGTGTGTATATATATTACATACGTACACAGAAAAGTGAGTAACTGCATGTAAAATTAGAAAATCTTTTGTTGTAAAATAATACCATCTAAAATATAAGGTTATTTATTCAGCGTTACAAGGGATGAAAATAAGACAATTGCTAACACATCACCCCTTCCCTCTATGTAGGTGGTGCTGCGCAATGGCGGTCAATGGCGCCACGCTCATTGGCTTCCTTTTGAGAACTGTTATATGGGAATAAATTTGAAAATGCAGTGTAGTTGAGCTGCTGACCATTAAAATGACTTTTATGCCTTGGTAAACTATTTTGGCAACCATAGATACCTCATTGAACACAATACCATGTACCTGTATAGGTGCAGTGCGTCAAAGTTCTTGCAGAAAAAAATCACACAATAAGATTAAAACATTTTCCATACCATTTGAATGAAAATTTCAGAACACAAAAATAAGACACATCATAAACTGAATATTTTCTAACTACTGCAAAACTATGGTAAGATAGAAAGAACAAGCATATTAGTTGAACACAAAATAATTTTATTCAAATTAAATATTTGACGTGTGGTAAACATTCAGTGAATTTACTTGAAACTAAGATACGTACAACCAGGTTGTAGTTCATTAGAAAAATGTAGGGAAAACCACTGCTGTCAGAAAAGAAATTAGAATTTCCAGTTGTGAATATTCAGAAACTAAATCACCTCTGTAAGTACCTACTGGAAAAAGATAACTATGTGAGTTATGAATGGACTGGTTCATTTTGTTTATCCTTATTATCAAATCATTAACACAAAAATGTTTTATCATTGCTCAGTAATAGTAGAACACAATACGTCTTTAAAATCTGCCTCTGGTACTGTCAGAAGATAAACACCCTTACTTTCCAGATTAGGTCTTATGTGCGTACCTGGTAGGGACGACAGTCAACATCTTGCAGCATTTATAACTAAAAAATGCTAGTGCCTCTCATGCAAAACGTGCCCTGCATAAATACTAAGCACTGGGGTGCCTCTCAATCACAAAATTACCTACAATAAGCATGACGGACAAGAAAAATTCCATTGGAAATCATGCAGCTTTAATTAGGATGGTCTGTACATGTCGACTTCTAGAAAGTGAGTCCACTTCCCATGAGGTTCAGATAACCACGCTCATTAAAGCAGGAAATTAACACTATGTCACTTCCCTGACGTCACAATGCAATAATCGGTGCAATACAATTTTTCTCCATGGCCAAAAACTTCTACATGCATCCAGGTACAAATGCATAGAGATACAGCATTGCACATACTACGTAATTACCTTAATAGCATTATAAGAGCACAGTTCCACGTCAAAAAATAAAACTAAGAAGACTATCAAAACGTGAAAAGTTTATAAAACTCAAATTAATGAAAATGTAATTTTATAGGTGATATCCTAGAAATTCACACTGGTAAGATAACAAAATACAATACATACATGAATCTGTGAATATATATACGTTTTCTTTTTGAGTCAAGCTGAAAACAAAATATATAAACACTAACATTAATTTGCACTGGTAACAAAGCTTTTATATAGAACGTCAGAATATGTTGGTAGCGAAACTACCTAGCATGCCTTGTGATTGTCTCACTGGCATACAAAGGCAAAAAGGAGGGAATGGCAGTTGAGCAACTGCCATAGTATCTGTACTACTTCCTGCTGCGGGCGTAGTTTCTAGACGCCGTCTGCTTGCAGATTTTCCTTTTCGAACCTCGTGAACAACCTTCGGGACACAGCTGGTACCATGCAAAATCACTCTAGTGCTTTGATAAGTGTTTTAACACATTCTTAGGGCATTCAAAAAATTGGTAAACTCACATTGTATTGGGGACAGTTTAGCGAATACAGAGTATGGCACATTAACATCACACAGTTTTCAAAGTATTCAAGGTTTTCTAAATCGCTTCATTACCACAGTAACTGAGCATATCTGTATGTAGTGTTTATTTTAACTGTACTGCAACATTATGAAGTTGCTTGAAGTAAGTTCATCTAGATTCTTACCTCACTATTATCAGTTTGCAGTCAACATTTAGAGAGTGATTTAGGCAATGTAAAATTCTGTTTTAGCACATTGTCCTAAACAGTACCAACCTCTGAAATAGTAATTAGGAAGAACTTATCGAAATCTACGGGAAATGAGTGGTTACAGGAGAAACATATCTCCAATGTCTTGGACAACTCAAAAATATTCCATTAAATGTGCTAATTCTAACAATGCGTTAAAAAACATCAGTCTCAATTAGTTCTCGTAGAAAATGTAATAATTCATAATTAACTATCAATAACTAAGTATTTACAATTAACGAAGCAATGAAAATCACATCAACAATACAATACACTATGGAATTATATAGAAATATGAGACTCATTGTGCATACAACGTTAAAATACTGAGCAGAAGAGAGACAAGATGAAAGGTCGGCAAATAATTCCCAAATGAATAAATAAAGCTTACTTCCCCTGTTCCAGTTGGGATATATTTATCAAATTGTTAGTACCAAAAGACTGACACGAACACTGTTAAGGTGTTAGGAATGTTGCACGTATGTGTGTTTCGATGTGTTCTACAACCTTTGTGCAGCTGTTAGACTTTGATTGATTTGCGTACGAGTGATAACCAGTGTGACAGTAAATATTTGTCAGCTTTATCTGCATAACGTAACTCTCAGTGTATTCCTGCCATACCAGTTACTTTCTTCCTGCAGATCTTGTAGTTCATTCTCCGTTCAACAACAAGATAAATAATTAATCTGCTTATCCAGCATCTGCACCTTACTTCCGGCGACGGGAGACATATCAGAAGCAGTGTAGCAAGTAGGTACAATTACTTGGCACAGGTGTAGGCAAGAAACGTATACTTCCTGCAGAAAATACACAAGACATAACCCTTAATTAAATATTATATAACAACCTGTGACAAAGACAATATATATCACTAGCCATGTACAAATACTCAAGGCTCTGAATCAACTACTTCCTGGCAGGATCATCTATAGCATTAAACACTGCGACCTCTGGATGCTTCGTAGCATAAATCAATCTCTGTCGAGCCATTGACAAGCTTGTAGCTGTCATGTACAGACTTGTCATTTAACTGTTGCCTATTGTTGACTGAACATACAAATTCGGGGTATGATAGGGTTTCAGCTGGGTTATGTGGAACCTACTGAGTGGTTTTCCTTTTATGTTAGCTAACTTGTAGCAATTGTTACGAGAAACTCCAATAACTTGATAAGGGCCTTTGAAGGTTAAAAACAGCTTGTGTGTTATGAACTCCCAATAAGAACTCTTACTATTTTATGCATAATGTAACTCTCATGTAGATCATTCTCCGCCCAACAAGATAAATAATTTAAGGTAAATAATTTGTCGGCTTATCCAGCATCTGTAACTTATTTCCGGCGACAGGAAGTTCTACATATCACCAAGTCATTTAACTGGAACTGGTCTCTTTTACTCAATTTGTAATGTCGCTTGCAACTTTCAATGGACGAATAAAGATGTCTTCTCACGAGTTTCATCAACTCTTCTCTTATTTCCTCAGGATCTTCTTCTGTGGTACATGTGTCGAGCTTCGGTAGAACATCAAGCTCCTTAACAAAACAACCCAAGCGCTGATTTGTGAGGACTTCTCCAACGATGCTAGACATATGTACTGTTTTTCGGGGGTTCTTTCCTCACTTTCAGGCTTATCCTTCTTGGTGGTGGCCAAGGTGGGATTGAATTTTTCTACCTTCTTGATATACCAAAACTTGTATCTTGTACTTATGCAGTTCTTCCGCCCACTCTCATACATATCTTGTGCGCTTCTCTCTAGAATGTTTCTTGCACGCTTGTTGCACAAACTCTGGTTCACTGAACATCATTTTCTTCAGTTTGTTGTGTTGGTGAGATTTCCTCCCTTTCTTGCATGTGGAAGTGGTCTGTTTGCTGCATTTCACACTACCCACATTTGTTACTATACATGATTTATGTAGGTGTTTTCTTTGGTGTGATGCGTGCCGGTTAAGTCAAACTGACACGTATGTCGAGGATTTTTCCGCTACACCAAAAGCGGGGTGGTTTACTCTGGTTCTATGGTACGAGGCGAGGGGTGTTGGCTATTGCTCCCTTATTCCATCGTCTTGAGTGTTGCGGTTGATGAGGGTTTCACCCAATAGTCGCAAGCTGGGTCTACTCTGAAGCGGCGATTCCAGCCGTAGGCTTCAGAGCTCCAGAAGCTGGAGTTTGCCCAGCCGTATCTGTTCTCTGTCCAGCTTAGGAACCCTATTACCACCAGGTGGCACGAAGGGTGAATGTGACTGCATGGTGACAAGAAGATTACTGTTACCGAAGCAGGCGCTACTGCTTGTCATCTAAGTTGGGCAGCGCGGTCCCATTCCACCTGCCTGTCCTGTGTAGGATGAGGTAATACTATACACGGTTTGATAGCAGCGTGAGCCAGGTATCACTCTCTATGCCTCTTGCCACTCCCTACCTTGTAAGGCATAGGGCACACCGGTCTGACAGCCTACGCAGTGCACTTAAACAGGAACAGTAATTAAAGTATAACCCAATAGTGACTTGCCGGCACGAGCTCGATAGGAGTCCCCACTGATCCCCCACGCATGCGGGCTGATCGGGAACGTGGAGCCATGTAGGCCACCAAACCTCTACTGGTTGTGCCTTCGCACCCCTCAGGCTAAGATCACTTCAGCACTAACTTAGTGCTCAAAGTGACAGATAACCTGGGCTTGTAACCCCTCCCTGCACAAAGGTGTTTCTAGTGGTTGGGATATTGCTATTTCTCCCCACCAGCACAGACTTAGTGCTCGGGGGTTGGGAAGAAACAGGTAGCTGTCTAATGTGGATATCAGTACTCTGGGTTCCTGTTGGTGGTGCACGTCGTATTCTGCCCTGACCGTCACACAGACAAGTACCCTGTAAATGAAGAGCAGAAGGGTAGTGGACAATAGGTGTTTATTGGAGATTGAATAAACACGTAACCTGTGCTACCTCCTATCAGATAGTGGAGAGCTGAAGGTAACTCTGGTTCCAGGTGTAGGTGACCTGGTTCTAATATAAAGGGGAAGTAACTGGTTCTAGATGAATGTAAAATTATTTAAAGTTAAACTGGCTAAGAAAAGGGTGTCTAGAGGAGATAATGTGAAGTTAAATACGTGTGTATGTGTTCAATGGATATTGACTCATGGTGAGTAGCCGCTGGGGTCGTACTTGAAGCTTGCAAAGTTCCTGGAGGTCCCAACACTGAATTAGTGCTCTGGCATGTCACGAGAGAGTTTGTGAAAGAATGACTGCCCGAGGCCGGCAGCGTCTGGATTTATATAGGTCAAGCTTGTAGGCTGCCGGCGTAGGCTACAGGGAGGGTCTCTCTCCTGCCCTGGTTAGCATTTGAGTCGAAAAAGTCTGGTCAGCGTTTCTGCTTCGTGCCTCATAGGTGGCGCTCGGCCTTGCCCGGTGGCGGGCGGTTTGTAGGCTCTCAACCTTGTGAAAGGGGGACGGGGGCGGCGTGCCTGCCGGGTGAAGAGAATTTGCTCATAGGTTTTTGTTGCCTGGTAAAGTGGGCAGCCAAAAATTCATGTGTAAAATTCTCTCCACCTTCTGTAGCAGTGGAAGTAGGAACAATTGGCGATGAGTCGTAATCACTGTTAATTAGTAGGTTGAGCAGCACACGTCAGGTGTGTCACATGTTTCTGCCAGAACTTAAATGGCACTGAGGTAGAGTTTTGTGGAAAATTTTCGGGAATTACATATGCAACATGTTACTGGGTGGAACTTATATGTTTTACTAGACCTGTTAGGCAGAGGTGCAGGTGGTACTGTTATCTGAATTTATCATCTAGCTTACAATTAATACTATTAATTTCAGACTTTCGTTAGTCAAATTATTAATCATTTTGAGCCTCAAGTTTCTCGTCAAACTTAACAAATTACTCATCAAATTTAATGTCAGAAACTGTGTTAACGAGCAAAAATCCCATCCATACGTGTTTGGTTATTAGTATTACTCTGATAAACAGAAGCATTTAACACTGGAGTAATACCCATGCGAACGTTGACCATTATAGCCTCAGAAATAATATTATGCACAAAGTTTTCATTACTTGGTACATTTTCTTCACCAACAAGACTGGTATCAGTACTAAGCATAGGTGTACCTACCAAACTAATTGTATATGATATTGTTTCTGCCACTTCCATGTAACTGCTACTTCTTTGGGAGTGAAGAGAACTTCTTAGGAAATATGGCTCTCATGAAGGCAAATCTGTCATACCTTGTTTATCTTAATTAGCCCACATATTGGAACACCAATATGTAAACGTCTGTGATGATGTTGTGTGGGGTTGGAGGAGGAGGAATTTATTACGCTACCACCCACGGTGTGTGTGTGTTTTACATACATACACAGAAAAGTAAGTACCTGCATGTAAAATTAGAAAATCTTTTGTTGTGAAAGAATACCATCCAAAATATAAGGTTCTTTATTCAGTATATAGGGCGTTATGAGGTATGAAAATAAGATAATTGCTAACACGATGGTCCGTTCATCTATGAAGGTGGCGCCGTGCAATTGCGGTTGATGATACCATGCTCATTGGCTTCCCTTTGAGAACTGTTACATGGGAAAAAAAACAGTGAAAATGCAGTAGTAAACTATTTTGGCAATCATAGATACCTCTTTGAAAACACTACCATGTACCTGTATACGTGCAGTATGCCAAAGTTCTTGCAGAAAAAAGTCACACAATAAGATTAATCCCTTTTCCATACCATTTGTATGAAAATTTCAGAACATCAAAATAAAAGACATCATCATACACTGAATTTTTTTCTAACTACTGCAAAGCTATGGTAAGATAGAATAAGCATCCCAGTTTAACACAAAATTATTCTATTCAAATCAAATATTTTACGTGTGGTAAGCATTCAGCAAATTTACTGGGAATTAAAATACGTTGAACCAGATTGTAATTCATTATAAAAATGTAGGGAAAACCATTGCTGTCAGAAAAAAAATCAGAATTTCCAGTTGTGACTTTTCAAAAACTAAATCACCTCTCTAAGCACCTACTGGAAAAAGATAACTATGCGAGATATACATGGACTGGCTCATTTTGTTCCTCTTCATTATCAAATCATTAACACAAAATGTTTTTGTATTGCTCAGTAATAGTAGAACACAATACGTCTTTAAAATCTGCCTCTGGTACTGTCAGAAGATAAATGCCCTTAATTTCAAATTGCTAAATTCCAAAAATTACGTCTTCGGAAAAATTTAATTACTTCTTTTTAGCCCAAAACGTTTGCCGAAAGTTTGTAGCACTCGAGAAGGCCTAAGCGAAGTTGCAACAATTACCATCCTGATTAGGTCTTATGTGAGTTCCTGGTGGAGATGGCAGCCAACATCTTGCAGCACTCATCTATACTAATACCTATAATAAAAAGGTAATGCAAGTTAATTTGTTTATGTCTCGGATAATCTCAGAATCTACACGGCCAATACTTATAATTATTTCACTATTACAAATCTACATTCTTCCAGACGGTCATAGGCTATCGAAAGAAAGAAAGAAAGGAAAAAAAAAAACCCTTGAGAAGTTTCAAAATTTGCAAATCAAGTTGGGGAAAAATGAGCTACTTGGTTGCTTTCTATGCATGCTCTACCAAAACTACACAGTCAATTCGTATAATTCTTTCAATGTTAGAAAGCTACATTCCTCCAGATGGACATAAGCATATAAAAAGTGGAGCCACAGAGGCCCAGTGGGTAGAGTAATGCCAAGTGGAGCCACACTAAAATGGGGTCGCAGTGGCTCAGTGGATAGAAATACACATATCAAGTGGGACCACAGAGGCCCAGTGGGCAGAGTAATGCCAAGTGCGGCCACAAAGGCCCACAATTTTTATAATTCTTTCACTGCTAGAAAGCTACATTATTCCAGATGGACACAGGCATATATTCAGTGGGGCCACAGAGAACCAGGGGGTAGAGTAATGCCAAGTGGAGTCGCAGTGGTCCAGTGGCTACAGCAATCCCAGTAAGGACGCAGTGACTCAGTGGCTAGGGTACTCTTAAGTGGAGCTGCAGTGGCTCAGTGGATAGAAATATATAAAGTGGGGATTGCAGTGGCCCAGTTGCTAGAGCAATCCCAAGTGGGGCCGCAGTGGCTCAATAGATAAAAAGATCTCAAGTGGAGCCACAGTGACCCAGTAGCTAGAGCAATTCCAAGTGGGGACGCAGTGGCTCAGTGGCTAGAGCACTCTCAAGTAGGGCCGCAGTGGTTCAGTGTATAGAAATATATCAATTGGGGCCACAGAGGCCCAGTGGCTAGAGCGATCTCAAGTGGGGCAACCACAGTGGCTCAATGACTAGAGCAATAACAAGTGGGGTCGCAGTGGCCCAGTGGCTAGAGTGATCCCAAGTAGGGCCACAGTGGTCCAGTGGCTAGAGCACTCTCAAGTGGGGCCATAGTGGCCCAGTGGCTAGAAAGATCCCATGTGGGGCCATAGTGGCTAGAGCACTCTCAAGTGGGGCTGCAGTGGCTCAGTGGATAGAAATATATCAAGTAGGGCTGCAGTGGCTAGAGCGATCCCAAGTTGGGCCGCAGTGGCTCAGTGGATAGAGAGATCTGAAGTGGAGTCACAATGGCTCAGTGGCTAGATCACTCTCAAGTGGGAATGCAGTGGCCCAGTAGCTAGAGCGGTCCCAAGTGGGGACGCAATGGCTCAGTGGTTAGAGCACTCTCAAGTGGGGCTGCAGTGGCTCAGTAGATCAAAATATATCAAGTGGTTCCGCAGTGTCTCAGTGGATCTTAATATTATCTTAATACATATTATAAATTTGCAAATAGGCCCTAGTCGCAAGTTGTCGCAGGTAGTTGCAAGTAGCCACGGGTAGTGCAAGTATCCACGGGTAGTCGCAAGTAGCCACGGGTAGTTGCAATTAGTCACAGGTAGTCGCAAGTATTCACAGGTAGTTGCAAGTAGTCACTGGTAGTCGCAGGTAGTCATGGGTAGTCGCAAATATACAGGTATGTATTTTAATAAATCCATAAAACCTGAGCGAAGCGAAGCCGGGCTGCTAGTAACTAATAAAATGCTGGTGCCTCTCCTTCAAAATGTGCCCTGCATAAATACTGGCCACTGGGGTGCCTCTCAAACATAAAATTACCTACAATTAGCATGGCTGACAAAAAAAATTCCATTGCAAATTTTACAGCTTTAATTAGGATGGTCTGTACATGTTGGCGTCTAGAAAGAGAGTCCTATTCCCACAGGGTTCACATAACCATGCTCATTAAAGCAGGAAATTAACACTAAGTCACATCCCCTGACGTCACAATGCAATAATTGGTGCAATAAAATTTTTCTCTGTGCCAAAAACTTCCACATGCATCCACGTAAAAATGCATACAGAAACTGTGTTACACATTCTAATTTCCTTAATAGCATTATAAGAGCCCGGTTCCATGTCAAAAAATAAAACTAAGACTGTCAAAACGTGAAAAGTTAAAAAACTCAAATTAATAAAAATATAATTTTATAGGTGATTTCCTATAAATTCACACTGCTAACTAATCCTAGGGTTAGGGCTAGCAAAAGAAAATTAATAAACAACCTTTTTATACTAAATAAATAATCATTCCAAAAATGAAGATAATTATAAGCAAACAAACTTTAAAATCTTCACGCCTTACAGATTTAGCCCCCCCTGAAGTGTCAAAATTTCAACCACAGTTACTAATTGGAAAGCAAATCTGATCAGCAAGTACATACATATATTTAAAGTTTGTTTTCCATTGATGTGTCAAAATATTGTAAAGTGCTTATTTGTTGTTATATAAATTGCCAGCAGACACAAACTTTCAAACACCAAAACTATTGACACAACCCAGTTTTTTAACACATTCAAAAATAGGAAATTAAAATAACATAATACAATACATACATTATATATATATATATATATATATATATATATATATAGACACACACATTTTCTTTTTGAGTCCAGCTGAAAACAAAACAGAGAAACACTAACATTTGTTTGCACTGGTAACGAAGCTTTTATTTAGAATATCAGAATATGTTGGTAGTGAACTACCCAGCATGCCTTGTAATGATCTCACCAGCGTAAAAAGGCAAAGTAGGAGGGAATGGCAGCTGAGCAACTGCCATAATATCTGGATTACCTCTTGCAGCGGGAGTCATTTCTAGGCGCTGTCTGCTTGTGGTTTTACCACGTCGAACCTCGTGAACAACCTTTGGGACACAGGTGGTAACACACTAAATATCTGTAGTGCTTCAATAAGTGTTTTAACACATTCTTAGTGTGTTCAAAATATTGGTAAACTCAAAATTGTAATGGGGACGTTATAGAATATATACTTAATGGCACATTAACGTTACACAGTTTGCAAAGTGTTCATGGTTTTATAAATTGCTTCATTACCACTGTAACTGAGTATATCTGAATGTAGTGTTTATTTTAACTTCACTGTAACATCATGAATTTCTGGAAGTACGTTCGTCTATATTCTTACCTCACTATTATCAGTTCGCAGTCAAAATTTAGAGGGTCATGTAGGCAATGTAAAATTCTATTTTAGCACATTGTCCTAAGTAATACCAACCTCTTAAGTAGTAATTCAGAACTGGATTTCCGGGTCCCGCTGTTGGTAGTTTTCTATTTGGTTCCAACTTATCTGGAGTTGTAGGAGTTGGATCTACTCCTCAGGTTTTGGGTTCGACAATTGGGATGGCACCATTCTGTCCCAGTCTTCGTCGACCTTTTCATCGTGGTCGTTGTTTTTCTGCCTGCAGTGGGGGTGAGGCAACCGCACTGAGGCTGTGTTCCCAGTGGATGGCAATTAGGCTGGGTCTGTGGACGTAAAGTGGGTTTTTGGTCTTTTGTGAGGAGGTCGTTGCACACAAAATTTCCGGTTGCAGTGGAAGAGATATTCCGGGCAGCACCAGCATTTCGGGATGTTTTGCACTGGCAGGGCTGCAGTGGAGTTGTCGTCTTTTCTTTCTTCTCCGGCTGTTACTCTGGTTCTACCAGCTTGTTTAGCTTGGGTTGGTCTAGGTGTGCTTGAGCGAGCACGTTAGACTGAATTTCCATTGCTCTTTCTATGAGCTCTTCTATGATCAGGGTTTTGGGTATAATTAGGAGGTTGTGCGTGTGGGGAATCAGCATGTGCATGATGTGCCGTATGCAACTTTCTTTGTTCTTCTCAGGAAAAATGTGTTTAAACATCTGGACATTCCGACATATAAACAACTCCCGCTTCTTCGCCCGGGTTCTGGGTTCAACTGTAAAATTCTGTTGTTAGGTTGGCTAGCACCTCTTCCCTGGTGAATTAGTGGCCCATGCGGTTTCTAAAATGTGTCCATTCCGTGATGAACTCGCTATACTTTTCCCATCATGCTTGTACCCTGCCTTTGGGTCTGGCTTACCGATTGTATGGATGTGATATCATGTTCGTGCAGTTCCTTCATACATTTGATGAGGAATACAAGGGGTCTTCATGGGAATGCCCCACAAACTCTGGCATCTGTGGGTGCCCGCTAGCTTTCACCAGGCATGATTTGAGCATGTATACCGGGTTCGGGGGGTAGTATTCGACTGCATGTTGGCAGACCTTGCATGCTTGATTGGGTTATTTGTTCTTCAGGCCAGCCGATACATCGGTGGTGGAAATTCTCTGCACAAATAGGCATCTGACAGTGTGTCCGCTGTGACCTGGACAGGTCGCCCAGTTACAATGGGTTGTTTGTTGAGTTCTCCATTCCTTGCACCGAAATTCCAATCTGTCGGTGTGTGTAACAACATGTTCAGCCCAGACTGACGTAATGGAACTGGCGCTGGCAGTTCGCACACTCGATCCGGTAAATCCCTTCTCCTGGCCGATTAGTTCTGGCGCGCCGTTCGTCAGGAGTGGCCGCCATGGTGGCTTCGACTGGCTCATTCTCAGTTATGTCGATTTTTGACATACTTGGGGTAGTTTGAGAAACACGGGATATTTACAGACTTCCCGAAGTATGGTCTAGATTAGAAAATCCCCTGGTTTGATGCGTGACCAACTCTGGCGGTGAGTTCGGTCACTGACCCAAAGTAACTTCATGCAGATGCTAGGCTAGTCGAGTCTTGTAGGTGGAGAGTTACTCTGTAAGAGTGGTGGGTGCTTTGCCCGTGTACAATTTCGGCCTCGTAGGCAGACGGCTGGGCACAAAGTCGGGCTCTGTTTGGACCACATAGCAGGTAACGGTTTGGGCTCATGTAGGTATACCTGGGCCGTGTGTTCCCTGTGATGGTTCTGGTTTACGCTGATCGTACAACTTGGGTGGACCTATCCCTGGTGTCTGGTTGGTGTCAATAGCTGCGGTGGCTGACGGGTGTTCGCAGGCGTTTGTGGTCAAGTCAGGTGCTCCAGTCATGGAGGAGAAATTCCTTTCGCTGGGATTGTTAGTGCAGCAGAGGATAGCGTGGATTACTGGATGGTACCCCTTGGCGAGCCTGGTTGGTGGCTCAAAAATGGTCAGGATGGCCTTGAGCCAAGCTGGTATGGTGAGTCTATGGAGTATGGTGGCTTGCTCCCGTGGACTCAAGAGTTTATACCCATCAGGAAGGCATTGCAGACCCCAGGGAGATCTAGAGGCAGCACTTTCCTGTTTCACTCTCTTTTGAACACCACCACTGTAGGTAAATGGCATATGGACAAAATCTACGACCAGACTTGGTTGGAGTGGGGCAGTAAACTTGTTTATTTTGAGAGTATATGTGACAGGGCCACTGATCATGCTGTATTACTCTCAGACTCCAACACTATGGTGAGGGGTCAACCGAGCTGGGTGACGCTGACAGTGGTCTCGAGACGGTGTGTCCCGTCAGGGCGGTCTCCCCACTATCAGAGTGCTACCCCTCTCAGCAGCACTAGTGTGTGTTGAGAAAGGCAACCTCCAAACTGATAAACTGCTCCCACCTAGGGATGTGTTCACTGGTGCGGTGAGTGCCCCATACGCGCTGGTCTCCCCAGACCCGAGGAAGTACCCCTCTTAGCACCTCTAGTGTACATTAAGAAGGGCCGACCCCAGACTGGCAGTCCAACTCCCTTGGAGCAATATCCTAGTGTAGACTCTACCATTCACCGCATGGGTGTGGCAAAAGGGTGGCCGTCCAAGGTGACTTTGTGGGTGTTGTTCAGTCGTTACGGGAAAGCTCAATCCTTAATCTCCTGACTTAACCCAGTTAGTTCTGGTTTCTAGAATGAGAGTGTGCAAGGATACAGAAATGATATTCCAAAGTAAGCTTCCCAGTGTTTATTCCCTGAATGGAAATAAACAGTGATGGTGAAGGCACTACTTCCTGTCTCCCTAGGGCTTGCGGAAGATGAACCCCCTACGGAAAGCAGGTGGAGGCGAGCTGCGCAAAACTGAGAGGAAAGGCAGCGTGAAAGCAAAGCTAACTGACTGAACTTCTCTAGCTCTAGTAGTTGTCCAGAATGGACCGAATGAGTCAAGTGTTAGCCTGAAAACAAAGGTTCTTCAGTAGCCGGAGGTAAAAGAGAGCCAGGCGTAGGTCCCTTGTAGACAGTTCATCAAATGGTGGCAGATTTATCCTGAGCGCCGAGGCGTCTCTGTGTTTATACTCTCCAGGGGTTTCCCCCCCTTCTTCACATAGCATAGGGGGTTGGTTCTGGGGAGTGGTAGCAGGTGCGACGAGCGAGCCAATAGATCCTCGGTGAGAGTCACACCAGACCGGCACAGGATCCAGGTTCAAGCCTTGGTGGTAGTAGTGGCATCTGGTGGCGCACTGCGGTACTTGGTGAAACTTGACGCATGGCTTCGGTGGCTCGGCCGGTGAATAATTACAGCGTGGTGCATCCGCCCTCTTTCTTTATAGATAAAACAATCTCGGGTACCTCGCTGGTGGTGGCGGCCAGTTCAAACTCCGTTGCAACTGCCCCATGTTCATTTGTACTGATTAGTAGAAGGCAATAAATAACAACTGAGAAGGACGACCTGCGTCTTGAAAAAGACGTTATGCATCACATTAAACTAGTAAAATTGAACTAGTCAGACATTGCCCGAATGACTATCAAACAAAGTGTAAATATTCTGAACATATGTAATTACAGGGCTTTCTTGCACATGGAAGTAGATTAAAAATTGCATACATTATAAACAGAAAATAAGCCAAGATTATATTTGGTCAATAATCACAATTCTTTTGAAGAAAACAAGTACTTCAGGAAGGAGGACCACGCCATGACTGGTAGATTGCTTAATTTCTCAATTAGTGTATTTGATAATTTCAAATATTATGAACTTTTTCTTGGCACTAACAGCTCTCCAAGAAAATGGAAAGAAAGGATAATAAATTGCTATTGCCAAAGGAAATGTAGAAAATGGTATACCATATATTAGTGCCATAGGAGATGGTGGATGGAACAAGAAGACCTATGGACACAGTTACAATTCAACGAGTGAAGTTGTGAATTTAGGCAAAATATTGTACTTTTTTCTATTTACTTCTGTTTGATTTTTGTTTTTCTGTCCTAATTTGTTACATAAAAAAATTTTTTTTTAAGCAGTCTTACAAACCTACAGCATCCAAAAATTTTACATTTAGAAGTATGCTAACATTTTTTAATATTAATTAATTTCATTAATTTTTGATGTTTCATGGCATATAAATTCATTAATTGTGGCAAATTGTGGAAAAAAAATTCATTATTCAACATGCACCTGACTAAACCAACGTATTTTTATTAGTTAAATTGCATACAATCTGAATATTTAGTATCTCAGAAACCGGCGTTTTATTCAAGCAAATGAAGAGTCAGCTGCATTAACTGACTCCAGTAACACTAATATAGCACATAATGTGTAATTGATAGAGATCTAATGTTTTCATATATAAAAGTTTTTTGGCAAGATATTTTTCGTAATATCTTAGCTGTTTTGTACTTCTACAAATGGCTGCCACATTTTTATGCACAGTAGTTAAGGCGAATCATAGGAATTTACTATTAGAGTGGCAGTTTCATCACTAGTAAAGTCAAATGGGAAGTCAGATTCTTGCATAATTAACAACCATTAACTACAATAAGCTTACAGACGTGAATAAACAATGACGAAGTATAACAAGCACTCTGGTGATTTTGCAGTAAAAATAACATCTTTATTAATTGTCCTACATAACATTTACTATGGATCATATTGAAAATTCAGATAATCTCTTTAAATTTTTATTAATTTATTGGTGTTTCATACACTACATATGTGTAAATAAATTACAATAAGTGTTTTTTCTTCCGAACGCTTGCATCACGGAACTGAAACGAACCAACTGCTGTACCTGGGAATGAAAGGAAAATTTTACTACATGTATGAATTTGCAATAACTAATGATACAAAAGTCAGGGAACATCTTTGTTTCAAGAACTACAGTGAGCCTAGTACTGGTATGGAACAGTTCATAATCGTAGAAGGCTTCTGTATAAGCATTGAACAGCATGGGTTGAAGTACAAATTCTATATTGGTGATAGCAATTCAAGTGTTTATTCAAAAACTAAGCAGAGAGTCCCGTATGGAAGGGAAGTCGTTAAAGTTGAGTGTGCAAACCGTACTGTTAAAAACTATTGAAACCACTTACATAAAATCTCAAAAAATTTGTCTATTCCACTTCCTACGCGATGCCTGCTTGAATCATTGAATATAAGGCTGAAATCTGGAGCCAGAAAAGCAATTGAAAGTTCTGGGAAGTCTACTGAAAGTAGATCTGTTGTTCAATTGAAGCAGGGTATTAGAAATGGTTCTATCATGTATTCGGCTGCCACGAAAACTGCTGTGAACAGTACTGCAAAAGGAAAAGTACAACTGGCGAAAATTTTGTGCCATTAATAAAAGAATCAGGGATAATGGAAGCTATTCAGAAGGCACTTGATCCAATGGCCATGAAAGCTGACAGGCTCATAATGAATAAAACTACAAATATGGCTGAGTGATGGTAGCTAAATTTACAGGTGGGAAAAGAGTAAACTTGACTAAAAGAGGCTCTTACTATGCACGTTGAATGGGAGCTGGATTAGCACATGTTAGTGGTCCTAACTGGCATTTTAGTCCATGGAAGAACAAATTTGGTCAAGTCCAGTAAATCATTTCAAATCTGCTTTCAAAAGAAGAGAAAAAAGCAGTTCAAATCGTCTTCAGTATGAAGACGAAAAGTTGGCAATGCTGACCTTGATACAGAGTATGATCAAAGTGCAGCAGAGAAAGACATGTCCTGAAGATCTGGATAAAAAATTATTTTTGGAAGAATTGAACAGTGATACAGTAACACCCCCAAATATCCGTGAACTGGAATGAAATACATTTGGTCAACATGAGAACATGAGATGGTGGGATGTGCGTTTAAACAGACTTACAGCATCAAATTTTGGTCCTGTGTGTAAACGAAAAGAACACACTTCCTGCAATGGCTTAGTGAAGTCAATTTTGTATCACAGAGAGATAAATTCAAAGGCCATACATTTCGGAAGAACTAACAAATACACTGCAAAAGAACTATATTCCAAGGTAAAATGTACAATTAGATAAATGTGGTTTTTTTGTATATTCACAATACCAGTTTCTCGGAGCATCTCCACATGGATTAGTGGGCAAAGGCAGATTGCTGTAAATTAAATGATAATTTCAGCTGGGGACTGCAAATTGAAAGAATTAATCGCCATACAGAAAAATACATATTTACAGGAATGGGATTGAATTATGCAACTGAAAATAAATATCAATTACTTTTTTTCAGGTACAGGGGCAGCTAAATATCTGCGACAAAAAATGCTGTGACTTTGTTGTTTATGCAAACACTGATTTTCACATTAAACAGATTTGGCTGCACTCAGAAATGTGGAAGAACTGCATGCTTCCAAAATTTAACTTCCAAAGAACAACTAATGTGTTCTAAAACTCAAAAGAGAAATTTTTCATTGTAGGTACATGATATAGTCAATGCAAGTATCCACCATATCTACCACCTAGGACAGGCATCGAGCCGTCAACATGGGTGAATTGCTACTACTGCGGCTGCATCCACTCAACAAGTCCAATGCTCAGTTTAGCGCAGGCCTCATCGGCAAATGGGAAGGCCCATATAAGGTAGTCGGTCGGTGGGAAAATGTGTATTGGGTGGAAGACTTTTGAGGACCGATTCGCAAAGCAACGCTGGGACAGATCCGGCCATTTCCCCATGAAAACCCGGAGGGCGAGGTACGAGAAACAGCCTCTATAACCTCTGAGGTCTCGGAAGACCCAGACGAACCTTTACCTCAGTTCCAGCCACCCGCCAGACCTTCTGAGAAAATGGAACCACCAAAGGTAGGCACCGGCTCGCAAGTAACAAACTACCTGCCACCCGCATGGCCGGAGGGGCCGCCACGAGCCCCGGAACCAGCAAACCGTACGATACCATCAACCCTCAAGGACTTCAAAAATGGGGCCCCAAGGGAGAAAATAGACTCCTAGCATGGGTGAGTTATCCTAGCGCATTCCACTCAACAGGGTAAAACGACAGAAGCAACACCTGCTAAACCCGGCCAGTGAAAGGGGTGATACGCCTAGCATTGTGGCTCAATCCAAGAAGGAAAGATAGTTTTCTCCGGAGCCCAGTCCAGCCACAGAGGCACCACTGCCAAAGGAACTCCCGGCCTCACTCGTAAGTGCCGGTAGAGAGTTCCATTCTGCCCCAGCTGACAGCCCTTTACATCTCCATATCTTAATGAGCCAATCATGAGGGCCCTCGTCGAGCGAAGTACTTGGAAGAACTGCTGTCTGCCCCAAGTACTACCCTAAAGTCGGGAACAGTCTCGACCACAGACATGTCTCACGTGCCAGAACCAGAAGATACTACAGCGTCGGCCGGAGGGGCAGAAGAAGAATGACCATCAGAAGACCGGCCCTTTATGGCGTCAGCAACCCCGGTGTCATGTCATGCTACGCCGGACACCTGGGGCACCTCATCCGCCTGGGAGGTGGACATGCCGCCGACCAACAGGGAGGGAGTCGCCTGCAGAGCCCCCAAATACGACGCTGTCCACCATAGAGGAAGTAGCACCACAAGAACCCCTACCTCAGGCGGCCACCCCGATGGCATCCATGACAGGCCGGGAGCCAGTCAGCATGCCCACATCGCCTGCCGGTCATTCCAAGACCATGGGCACCGGGGAGCCTACATCACAGTTCCTGCCATGCCCACGCATGCTTCCTCACCACTCCTGCTAGGCCGCAGTGGTGCCAGGTCGGTACCGGGTACCGCCATGGAGGCCGCCAACGAAGTTTGCGTGGTCTACTGTGCCACATGTTGCCGTAAGAAAGTGGGGCAGAACTGTGAAGAAGATGAGAGGTAAACCCCACTCCACCCTACAACGTACGCCAGTGTGACGCATGCCCGGTTAAGTCTGAATGACACGTTTGTCTAGGATTTTAACGTTAGACCAATAGCGTGTTTTTAATTAGGCTTAACTGTGTTTGGCGAGGGGTGTTGGTTACTGACTTACACCGTCGCCCTGGGTGGTGCTACTGATGCTGTGTTAGTCTCGCTCAGTGGCGACTGGCTCGCCCCACTCTGAAGCGGCAATTCCAGGCGGACGACTCTCTGCTCTAGAAGTGTGGATTGAACCAGCCGTACCTAGCCTTGGTCTGCTAAACTAACGCTCTCAACACCTGGTGGTACTCCTGGCCAGTACGGAAGAACGGTAAAAAGTATACAAATATGACCACACTGCTTGGCATCTTGAGTGTGGGGGCGCGATCCTGTTCCGCCTGCCTTTCCTTCATAGGAGATGGTAGTGCAGACCACTGTTTGGCAGTAATGTAAGCTTGGTATTGTTCCCTATGCTTGAGGCCACCTCTTACCTTGTAAGGCATAGAGTAATGCGGCTTAACAATTTATGTAGTGCACCTTGACAAGAACAGTATCTACAGTGTTCACCCAATAGCTGCTTGCTGATACGAGCTCAGTAAAAGTCTCTACTGATCCCCCATACTTGGCGGGCTGATCAGAGACGGGGAGCCGCTTGGACCACCAATGCCTCTACTGGTTGTGCGTTATGGCCAGGTTGAGCGGCAAGTCTCAGGCTATGGTTACTTCAGCACTAACTTAGTGCTCAAAGCGAGGAAATAACCCAGGCTTGTAGCCCCTCCTTGGATAAAGGTGTTACTAGTGGTTGGGGCTCCACTGTTTCCCCCCTCCAGCACTGAATTAGTGCTCGGGTTACTGGAAAGAAACAGACGGCCGTCTAATGTGTGTGTTTTTAGACTCACTGACTTCTAAAGGGGGTCCTTAGTCAGACTAAATCAGATAACTAACAATCTCCCGGTATTTATCTTGTTTCTAGCCGGTGAAACAGAAAAGTTCTCTAAAGAAGAAAAAGCTTAAGGATATAGAACAATAGATGTTTATTGAGAATTCAATAAACATGTGACCCGTGCTACCTCCTACCGAACAGTGGAGTGCTGAAGGTAACTGCGTTATCCAGGTATAGGCGATTTGGTTCTAGGTTACAAGGGAAAGAATATAGTTCTAGATGAATACAAAGTGAATTACTGTTAAACTGTACTAAATAAACGGGTGTCTAGAAGAGACAAAGTGAATTTAATAAGTATTAGCGTGTTGACTGGTCGTCGAGACAAGAAGTAGCAGCTGGAGGCATACTTAAAGTTTCTAAGATCTCGGAGGTCCAACACTGATCAGTGCTTTGGGATGTCGCTAGAGAGGATGAAAAATGAACTGCTGTGGCCCCGCTGCATACACAATTATACAGTACTGAAGTTTAGGCTGCCACAGCGGGGTGTGGGGAAGGCGTGTGACATCCTTCTGTTGTGGCATCGGAGTTGAAAATCTCTGGTCAGCAGTAGTCAGTAATACTGTTTCGTTCATCTTTGGTAGCATTCGGCCTTGCCCGGTGGTAGGCGTCTTGTTGGCTCTCAGCACGGGGAGAGGCGGCATGTCCGCTGGTTGTGTAATCTTGTGGCCACATGCTCGGCCGCCCGGGAGATTTAAACAGCCGAGAGATTATGTACAAAGTGTTGCATGCACAACTCTCTCGTGGGTGGTTGATGTAGGTTGAAGTATGGGTATACTTCACGTAAAGAGCAATAAGTCATAATCATAGTTGATTAGTAGTAGGAGCGGCACGCGTCAAGTGAGTGAGTGGGGGGCAGTGAAGTGCCTCAAATCAAAAGAACCCCAATAGTAACTGAGGGGTGACCTTCAGTCTGTGATCCTGTAGTAGGAAAACCAGTGAGGCAATGAGAGACAGCTGTGAGTAAGCGAGCTGCCAGCATACAATGTAAATATTCTGTCAATAATTAAGTGCCATGTATATAATAACTGTTTTGTTTGCGTTAGTCTCTTGTGAATAAGTAGGAGAAAAGACAGCAATGTAATTTCCTTTTGGTTGAGGAAATGTTTTACTACTGGTTGCCTGAACTGTAAAAGTAGCATGAATGCAACCACTAAATCAGAACTGGTATAAACATTGAAAATCAGGGACAAAATAAGTAAAATTCTAATTCTGAAAACATGCTGTAAATAAATGTTTTTGTGTGTATGTAATATAACCTGTTTGTAGATAAACTACTGTTGATGTCAAAATCAACACCACGTAATGTTTGGGGAAAAAAAAAAAAAAAAAAAAAAGTAGAATTATCAATGATTGGCCTCTTGTTACAGTAAATATCTCAGTAAAATTGTTTGTTAAAGTCATTTGTTTAAGAATTCTGTGAATGAAACCATTATATTGTAAATATTGAATATTATGTTGTTAAATGTAACGGTTCAGTCAAATGAATATACCAGTAAAACAGAAACACGTAAAGACGTTCATAACAGCAAGATCGTGGTGAAAAGAAAATTGCAAATCTCAATTTGTTGTAAACTTGAGTGCTCTCTTTGTTGCATGACCAGGGTTCTGTGTCTTTCTTCTCTATGTTGATGTAAGATGGTAAAGTGTGACTGTCACATTTGCCCATACACTCTCTTCCCCACTTTAGCGCACAGACGAGATGACGGAAGGTCTTGGCTCTGCAAAACACCGTAGTTTCTTTTAAAAAACCTCATTCTAATGTGTGTTAAGATAGGGAGTCCAAAGGCAGGGCCTACACACACTACTGCACTATGAGCTACAGCAGTTAGCTAGACAACACGCCTCGCGAGTGGGGCTTTGGGGCACATTTCTTTCTTTATATTATATATAAAAATTAACTCCCAAGGGTTGAAATTTATTCCGTGTGCCGGCCAATGTGTTTGCTCTTTCCTTCGATTCTTACGAATCATATCAGTAACCAAGCCTTACAGCTGTAATGTAGGTCGGCACACTATAATTAGAAGGCCACGCGTTATCACGACACCAGATCCCCCTCACCACACTTATCATACACTCCACATTACTGCATGCTGCTTCAACTCACCCGCTGTGAACGAGAAGAGGGAGAGAGGAAGAAGACAGCTTTGTGTGAGACACAGAGCGAGATGATGTCGTACAGCCGACTCCGCTACTGCAAGAATACGTTCCAACCAGTTCGTGCCTCAGGCCGCCTGCCAACATGTCTGCAAGTAGTGAGAGCGAGCCGCACCCGGCACAGAACTGGCACCAATATAGAAGCCCAACCAGAGGGAAATAAATTGCTTATGTGGGGACAGTTCGACATTCCCGCATAGGAATTTTTTTCTCTTCTCAACTCACTACCCAGATGAGTCTATGTCGCAAGGGGAGAGGGGGCGAACTGGTGAATGACGTCTTGTTCATTAATACTAAATAACTCCTACTCATCAGCACAACTGCATTCCTGACCGCTTGTGCACAAGTAACGTCGCCACCGTCATCTACAAGATTGTTTCACCTACCGAGCCGGGACAGACGTCTTAATAATAATTTATTATTTCACCCAATGAGCCACCGAGACCATGCAAGAGATCCGGGGCGAGTACAGCAGTGTGCTGCAAGATGCCACCACATGCAAGATGCCTAGACCCCACCACACTCCACGACGCCACACGCACAGAGGATCTAGGCACTGGGCTCGCACCTGCTGTTTCCCCTCTCCAAACGCCCTATGCCAGTAGAAGAAGGGATGGATGAGAAGTATATAAGGAGATGCATCCCTGCCTCTGGTGGTCAGTTCTGCTACAGTTCTCGATCGCCTCTCCTGAGCCCTCATTGCTCCAGCTCTGGTGCCAAGGCTCAAACCCATCCTTACTTCATCGCTCACCTCGTGGGGCTGAAGATCCTCTCCAGCGCCTTAATGAAGTAAGAACCAGTGGCCGTCGACAGTTACAACACTTAGACATGTTCTGTCCCTTACGGACAAATCTGAGAGTAGAGCTCGCCCCGAGGTTTTACATGCACCAGCTAACTGCCTATCTCACTAGCTTTGTACAGGGCGCCTTCTCCTGTGGTACGATAAGGTGTTTACCTTCCGCATAGTCCGTGGGGAATTACGAGATAGAACATCTGTCATTTGTGTTTATTTACTTCAGATAAATAAACACTGATCTCACCAGTTCTTTTGACTTTCATTCCGAGCTCCTTCCCTGTGTCATATCGGAGCTGGAGGACTCAGCAGAGACCGGGTTTAGATCTTTCCGAATGCACACTAACAACACTACAGCACATCCTTGGAAGGCCACCCATTCTCTACCCTGGCAGTGAACGGTAGAGCCACAACACTAGGATATCGTTCCCTGGAAGTTGACTTGCCGGCTCGAAGTCGCCTATACCTCATTGCTCCCTTTGTGGTGCCCCGGAAGGTGATCTTCTTGGAGTGTGGGCAGACCAGCGACCACTGGACCCTCACCTCACCAGTATTGGAAGGCCTTCCTTACACCACGTGGGAGGAACGGTAGAGCCACGACACTAGATACGCTCCCGGTAGGATTGACTTGCCGGCTAGATGCTCAACTCTCATCGCTCCCTAGTGGTGCCAAGAGGGCTGCATCCTGTTGCAGGGAAATATACCCCAGTGGGACAACACCGTGCGGTTCCCGCAACCATCACCCTGCATCCCACGATGTCTCTCCCTGGTAATCTCGTTAAGAGTGAGGCAGTGTTGGCGGCAGTAATTGGCACCTACACGTGAACACTGACACGTCAACTACCAAACTCCTGCAGCTCTGAGTTTTGGCCTAATGCCTTACACTCGTAGGGGTGGAGTGGAGAGACGGGCCAAGAAGGCAAGCGCTATTGCTAAACTTCCCCAAGGGCTACGTATCCTCAGCAGGTTCAGGTTGCTTAGTCCACGTGAGCAAACTGCACTCCTGAGATACCTCACTGTACCAGCACCCACCAGGGTCGGGGAAGGATACCATCCTATAGTGGAGGAGGCACTATTTGGCATATGACACAACAGCACTCCAGAAACTCCACCGGCTCCTGTACCAGAGCCTATCAACTCCCAGTCGAGTGCAACTATGGTAGTGGAAACCGAAAGTGTGCAGGCGCCGCATAAAGGTTGTAGAGTCAAACCTGGTACTAAGTCGCCAACCCACTAGGCCCATGTTGTACACCGGGCGGGCCCCTGTGCCCAGAAGAGAACCTTAAGACGCGGCTCGCCTAGCATCGAACAAGTAACCCAGGGCAGGGACAGTCAGACAGCCGGGACTGTCACGTGTCGATAGGTTACTCTTTAAGTAATTTTTTTGTATTCATTATTGTTTTTCCACAATACATCTGCATCGCAATGGCGAATGTCCAAAATTCTTCTCCATCTAGTTACCTGTTATAATTAGGACTGCATCTAGGGGGTGGGGGAGAAAAGGGGCATTTGCTCCAGGCCCCACATTCCATGGGGGCCATGTGCATGTTTTTATTATATCTAGCACAACAGTAATTTATTTTTCATTTGAAGTAGTAAGCTAGTAAAGCGCCGATTTCGATCTACCATGTCACAAAAAAGATTGAACTTGTTAGCAGTGATTTATTCAGAATATGATCTTGTGAACAGCATTTTGATGGACTAATATGTTTGCTGCTAAAAAAGGCAAGAAAGAAATTTATTGCAAAGTGAGTTGACAAATGTGTAATTTTTTATGCTGTGTTGTGTAACTGATAAATTTGTGTTTATGGTAAATGACTGTACTTTGGTAACTGAAGCAGGGAATATTGCTGTTATAATATAGCTCAATTTTATTCAGGGCATTTCCAATACATTATTTTGCTTTGCCTGCATATATGCCTAATATTTGTGTATGGAATGGCTGCATTTTAATTAAGTACTGATAATTGTCTTTTTTTGTTAGGTACTACCTACATCTATGTTTTATTTGAAAATAGTGACAGAAAATAATTAACCCATAGTAAAGATAATTAAATTTCATATAAATGTGTCATGGTTTAAAACTATAATTTATAAACTGTAGCTGTAAAGAGGGCCTCAGATTTATGTTGCCCCCGGGCCTCACATGCCCATAAAACAGCCCTGGTTATAACACTCCAACAGCAAGTTGTTATGAAAATGTGTGTTTTTTTTTTTAAATTTAAGACAGTTTTTTGTCATTGATGGTGCAAAATATCACTTTCATTAAAATTAAATACTAAAGTAATTCAGTAAGCAGATGTTCTGCAAATGAAATGGTGCCTTACAAGACCATAAACGATCTTTAGCTAACGAAAATAAAGTATAACCATTGTGCACCGCCAAACTTTTAACAAGTGCACAATCTATTTCCGAAAGCCTTTTTGTACAAACTTTGGATGATATGTTAACAAAATTTTTGTTTATTTAAATAGTAATAAGTATTCTGAATAAAAATATATTACAATAAGACCATAAATAACTACACATTAACGAGAAAATGTTCAACCATTGTGTGCCTTTTACCTTACAACAAGTGCAAAATCCATTTCGGGAAGCATTTTTATACAAGATGATTTGTTAATAAAACACAAACATAGAAATATACATCCCACACACAAGGCCGTTGACCTCTTCTTACCGCCACAAAAACGCAAACATTGTGACTCATGCTACTGTGGATATATTTTCTGCCAGCGTACAATTTCAGCCAGTGCAAAGGCTAACTTTCTAACTAAAATGAAATAAATAAATAAACAATTGTTTGTATACTGCTCCACAATCACGCCTTCATATATCTAACATACTGACAGCCTGTAGTGCCACATTTAAAGTCAGTAGACACACATGCACACAGTGCTGATGCAAAGGAAATGAACTACTTTTCAAGGGCTACTGCGACATGTGCAACAGAGAAGCAAGGCGGATTGCAGCAGAAACGGATGCTGCTGGCACTATTATTGACAAAATATGTTCTATTCAAAACCGTAAATAAAATTATATTCCATAGAAAAATTACGTAAGCAGGCCATTAACAGGCAATACAGTCAATTCCAATCGCAATCCGTAATCAAAATCCAAGAAGAGAACAAAAAAATCAAAGTTACAACAGCACTATCGAAAAACTTACGAAACACTGCACACACAGACATGGCATGCGGCATGGTCACAAGGTGAAAGGTGCTCTTGGGAGGGAAAGTGGAAGCTTGGTAACCCGCACTGCTATTGGCTACCGCTGTTGGTATGCGTGCATGATTGGATGGCAGTTAGGCGCATGATGAGGGATTGCTGTGACAGGGAGGCAGGGGTAGAGAACAAAGGAGTCCTTTGTAATGTCATGTGTCGCGTAAAGTTTAACTTGCTGAGTGTGCACGTGGTCAACACAAATCACCACTGCTGTAGTTTTAAACAAATTTTAACCACTTTTTTTTGTTTCTACTGATGGTTTAAGGGTACCTACTGACAAATACCTACATTTTATTGCCATGGGCCAGGGAATGTATTTTTATTATGTTTTCATTGCAATTTATTCCATTTTTGCAAGAATATTTTTTACTATCATAAATTTTTCAAATTTTTTTTTTACGGTTCCTGAAATCTTTACTTTAGATCAGTATTTCCATTACCTACATGTTCATTGCATCAGTGTTCTACTGTACCTGCAACAGTGTCCTAATAACAACCAGACCACTCTGTCACATGTACAAAACTGGCCCCCAACTCCACAACCATGTCACTCATGATACAAAAATTAATTGGAGGCACATAACAAAAGATGGAAGAATAATCAATAGCAATGCAGATTGTTTAAGAGGGCAAGTGCAGAAAGTGAAAAGCATTAATTCCCTTTTTACCTTTAATTTCTGGGCACATCTCTATTTTTATCTTCCTCCGTAGGTACCAAGAAAAATACAAACAGTTTTCAAATAATTGCCTTAGCAAAATTTATGCAAATATTACTTTAAAACATTTAAACGGTTACAATAAAAATATGCCATTAAAAGAAATATATAGTTACATAATTATATACAATAACTTAACTAGCATAAATTCCCCAAATTTACATGTCTCGAAGTGAGACCAGTCCCTTAGTGTGACCTCTCCCTGAGTGTCCGCCATCGCTTAGTTTTCCAGGGCATTTATAGCGAAGCTTTGGCAACCATTGTCCTCCCCAAAGCCGTGGAGAACATTCTCAAAATTGAAACTGAACTTTGTCCAATCCAATTCAAAGGCAGCACTGACGTCACAAGGCGGTGACCTTCCCAGCCATCCCTAGATGGAAGTAAACACAGTGTGCTCAATATAGCTCTGACCTTCACCGAAACTACCAAGCACCGGCATCATGGAGTCTTAACGTTCCCTCGGGCTGCTGTCAATGGACAACATCTTCAACAACGTAAGTACCCATGATCAATGTGAGGTAGCATAACTTCGTTACAATATAAATGGCCAGCGTGGCAAATTTCTTCCAACCACTGGTGAGCACGAGCCGGGTAACCACCACCAGCTGGTGGGGAACTGTGTTTGTATTAGGAGAGGGGAAGGAAGGAGGGAAGAACTGGCAACAATGTAGGTCATCTACACCTCGTCTTTTTTTGTTACGTTTTGCAGCTTCTGTAACATTTAGGTGATGATAGTGTTATCTAGCGGGAAACTCTTGAACAGCTTGTGTACATTTCGGCTTGTATCTGCATTTGCTTCAAGTAGATAGCTCTGCATGCAAATTACGAGCAAATATGGCATCAGATATTCCACCTTAAAGAAGTCACCTGATTTTTGAGTAATTCACCTGACGTTTCAAGAAATGTGAGAAATACACTACTTCATAGAAGCAAGAGGCTGAGCTCACCATGGTTCAGACTAAAGCCTATGACTTAGAGACAAAATGATCTTTTCATTTGGCCTACATTCCAAACTTATTTAACAAAACTTAATTTATATATTGACCATAGCTAGAAAATGTCAAATATTATACTACAAGTTAAATACTTCATTGGCCTTTTACAACATATTCATTGACATTAATTAAATTATAGACATACTTCAAAATTTTCTAGGGGGAACCAGCCTGCCTGTGGATTAAATTTACCTTATTCATTAAAGATACATTGGTTGGAAATTTTGTCGATTACACTTGATAGAAAGGAGTAACAAATTTAGAAAGTAGTAACTAATTTTATATAAAATTTTTTTAAGATTATTTGTCTGAAAGCTCTCTTGTTTGGAACATTTTCAAAATCGTAAGTTCTTTGCATTGTAATTAAATTAATGATGCCGAAGCATGACTGTTGATGATGAAGAAGAGTCGGGGAAAGATATGAAGTTTGGAACGTAGGTCAAAAGAAAAGTTCTATGGCCACAAATCACAGGCTTAAGGCTGTCCCATGGTGGGTCGGTGGCTCATTTCTATGAAGTAGTGGATTCAGGGCCAGATTTCCCATGTTGCAGCCTGTAGCCCCATGAAAGGCCCCCCCCCCCCCTCCCCTTCTGCACTCTATCTTATTTATTTATTTATTTTTCATTTTTCTTTCATTTATTATTTTACAATCCACAGCAACGAGACCAAGTGCCTCATCATGCTAATGCATCACGTCTTTTCAACAATGATAAAATGACTTTACCTCATCAGTGAGCAAGCCTTGCTGCCTGATTTCAATGGAGATTTTATTGTTGCTACGCATCATGAGACACAACAAGGTACTGTCTGCACGGCTCATGGACAGGAGCTCCAGCCTGAAGATTGTACTGTTCACCGGCCGAGCCACCGAGGCTATGCATCCAAGGCACCTAGCACCACAACATACCACCAGATGGCTCTACCAGTATGTTTCACCGCATCTTGATTCTCCAAGCCGGCCGATGATGTCACACCTTGAGGAGGCTATGCTACAGCCTCCTCCCTCTCCGTCGACCACCTCTATCCAGCAGACTGGAGGCGTACACCAGCCAGAGTATAAATAGTTGGTCGCTCGCCCACTCGTGACCAGTCTTCATTTTCTCCACCGCAGTTTTGCCAGAGCTCTTGACCAGCCTGCTTCCTAGCTCTAGCTCTACCTGCCTGCTCCTTCACCGCGTTCATGCTGAAGGAACTTCAACTCCTTGGTCTCCACCGCAACTCGTTGCCAGAGACATCCTTCTAAACCAAGCTTAGTCTTCACCACACACTGCGCCGAAGATCCAAACAGCGCCCACATTGTCTACACACTAGACGTTGCGCCCCCTTGTGGGCAAACGCTAGTAGTAGTAGTACCAGTTCAAGTTAGTTTCATAACGCTTGTCTACCCTGCCATTGTTAGCTTAGGACCAGGTCGCCTTCACCTGGATCAGCGTAGGTTAAGCTTCTGCAATCTCTTGCCAACGTTAGGAGGTAGTGCGGCACCACTCTGTTTACTTCAAGTAAAAGGAAATAAACAGACGTTTTTACAAACTCAAGGGTATCTTTTCCATAGTCGTAATTCCTCTCCTAGTAGACCTCATGCCGTCCAAGGGATTGCAGTGACTGGGGAATTTACTCAAATGCAATACACTAATCACATACCCACACGCACTTTGGACAGCCTACCTTTGTGGGCACTATGGGGGGCAGAATGGTAGAGCCCCGACACTAGGTACTCAGTCGCTTGAGGCTAGCTTGCATGCTCAGTGGCTCCTCCCTCCACCATGCTACGGAGCCGGAGTTTGTGTTTTCTGAGTTGGGGGAGACTGTTCCCTTCTGAGACACTAACCCACATGCAGAGACTGTCCACCAGTGAGACACAACTCTCAGTGCTCACCGCGTTTCAATGCTGAGTGCTGGGATAGGGATACCGCCTTCGGTCGGCAGACACTACACATGACTATACACCAGGTAGGACAACACATCACCTGCAGTCTCTTCGTGGATGTGAGAGTGTGATTCAGTCCAGATGTCCTATATGTCAAGAGTGGTATCCGAGAGAAGGATGGACAGGTGCTTACTGCTTCTGGGCATCTGCAAGAGCTAACCCCCTCCTCCTGACTACACTTGCAAAACTCTCACCGAAGGCCCAAGCCCAGGAATTGCGCCACTTTCAGATACCAATCACACCAGAAATACCTAGGGACCTTTTTGAAGACCCCAATCGTCTGAGCGAGGAAACACACCCCTTTGTTTGCAGCTTATTTAAGTGGATGGTACCAATCCTCGAGATTCGCCAACCCACGCTTCTGGGGATTTGAGCCAGCAGAACCAACCCCTATGACCGATACAACCTTTGAGCTCCTGGCCACTCACCAACCTAGCTAAACTTATGTCTGCCGGACTTGACTCAGGTTAAGCAGCCTCAACAGGTTATGCGTCACCCAGGTATACCGCCCTGAGCCAATCCTCTGAAATGCAGGATCACTCTCACGGAACCTGATTTTGTGCCCTGCCGTAAAGCTACTAGGCCAGTACTTTACACTGGACGTACACCACTACCACATAAAGACTGAATTAAACCTAACCTCCCCGCCACCGGATGTGCCCGACCTAGCACCCACCAAAACCCTCTTGACGTGCTGGCGTTCTCCATGACCCTCAAGGTGTCACACATCGATGTTTTAAATCACCACATTAATGTGTTATAAATTGATTAATGAATGAAAAGGATAAATAAGTATTATTTTTAAAATATGGTAAAATTTAAGTTAGTGAATTTACTTGTTACACAACTCTACAATTTACTATGGTAAGCTTAACTTTTTATTTGTTATTATTTTCTTCCTTTTGGCAGTCATTGATGTCGCATGCACTCTCTCTCTTTTCTCTGTCTCTTTCTCTCTCTATTAAATATATCATTGCCAGTACCATTTGCCATCTATATCAGTGTATTTAATACTGCCATGAAAATGCATACCCAGTATTATTTAATAGCAAAGAAAAAATATTTTCCATTTATTCAACTATTTATAAAAGTATCTATAACCTTTAACAGCAGGAAAATATATTACGAATTAACATCTTATTTGGATATATATATTATGTCCAGCCTTCCTTTGGGTAAAGAAAGTGATATCCTCGAAGTACACATCATACAGCAACCTCTATTTGATGTACAGTAAAATTATGCTGATAAACTGTTGTTTACTGTGGTTGAATGCAAGTACACTCATTTGCAAAAAAAAATATCACATTGAAGGAGCATGTAAGTGGGACGGGACATGGTAGTATGCATACAGAAAACATCAAAATATTGTACACACCAAGTACATATTGCGGGGGACCAATACTTGTAGAATGCGCTTAGTATGGTGTTGGACCACCTGTATCATGGAGAAAGGTGGTCGGGCATGGAGGTATACAGATACCGGATGTTCTCCAGAGCAAGATCATGCCACAGTTGGCACAAATTTGCCGTAGTTGCCGCTGCTTAAGTTGCCATCCAATCTGGCCCCAAAAGTTCTTGATGGGCAGAAGTCTGGGGACCTTGCAGGCCAAGAAATAATGCTGACATCACTAAGGCAGGCCAGAGATACCTATGTTGTGTGAAGCCGGGCATTATCCTGCTGGAAAATGGGGTTGTCAAGATGCACCAGAAAGGAACTCACATGGCCGCAGAATTTTCTGGACATATTGGTACGCCATCAGTGTTCTTTCAATCACCACAATTGAGGTGCAAGAATCGTAGGAAACGGCAGCCCACACCATGACGCCTCTCGTTGGGGTGGTGTGCTGCTCTACAATGGAACGTGCATCACGGAACTGGCCAGGATGTCTCAACACTTGAATTTGACGGTCATCTATTTTTCAAAGAGAATCATGATTCGTAGCTGAAGACCACTTGTCGCCAATCCACAAGCTGCCATGCTGCCTGTTTCTGGCAGAAGGTCACATGTGCTCGGCAATGCTCATGTCGTAATGGTAGTTGTCCCAAGGGATGCCGCTACAGCAAATCCTGCTCTGCTAGCTGCTTGGATATGGTACTGGTGAACACAGGGATATCTCCAGCTGACGTGATATGTCTCTAGATCATACTCACCGATGCCTGAGGAGTTATTAATGCCTGTTGCACAATGAAATGATACTCTCTGCTTGTGCTTGCCTGCTGGGGTTGGCACATGCCTTCTCGATGTGTGTGTGTATCTTCCTGATCCCACTGCATTCAGTACTGATTCACAGTGTAGGTAGAACGATTAAAGTGGCGAGCAATGTGCCAAAACGTCTAACCTGCCTCTTGGAGGTCGGCAATGCGGCCTTTCCCAAACTCATCCATCTGGGAAAAGACTTGTTAAATGCGTTATCGGTGCATTCTGCGTGTTGTTCACTGAACTTGGCTCTGTGGCTCACATTACTTCAAGGACCTAAGATCTTATTTAGTGTTTTCCAGCTCTGTATGATGGAGGAACATACATGGCCCCTACTGGCACATCCATGAACATGCAAGTGAACTGCATTAAACACAAATGGGACACATTTCGGGCTATAAAGATAATCTATGGCAACTTTCCTTGATCTTACACAATTCGTTTATGGGATCAATTTTTTTTACAAATGATAGTAGTTTCTCAAATACTGTAGTAAACTAGCATTCAATGGAACATTTGGCCAATGAAGCACTCAGTAGAATTTTAAGTGGTATGCTTACATTTGAATACACTATAAAAACCTTCTTAGTATAGATATTTGCATGATTTTGTTATGTTGGCATTCCCTTCATCTTCAGATGCTCTCTATACTGGGATAGCTCAAGGACATTCTTGTAATAAGTACCTATAATTTGCACGCTGGTTTTGCAGTTCTTCTCTAAGTGTATAGATAATTTCAATATATACAGGAGGGGCACCTAATGCAGACCACCTGAATAACATTGTCAATTTCAGTGGTTGAAGAAAATGTGTCAGACAAAAGTTGCTTGGGTCCAAGATGCTAATAATCTGATAGTGATAACTTCCCTTATGTGGCAGGGTAAAGAAGATACAAAGATCAACTTCGTTAATTCATATGGAATGTTCAATTTTATTCACACCCCTTGACAGTGTGTATGAAGATGTAACAAATACAATGACATTTGCTGGTCATTCAAGATCATTGAAGGTCAATGACAAAGCAAGATGCGTGGCTGCACGAACATTAGGTAATTCATGTGGTGCCAACACAGAGAATTACAACGGTTCTTCACAGAACTTTCAGTGGTAATTGGGTCTGTCTGTCTGCACACAAAATGGCCTGCACATTCCCAGTCCTACACCCTATAAACTTTTATCTGTGGGAAACATTAACGTAACAGGTCTACAATGACCCACTGATTACTCCCAAAGACATGAAAGGCCGTATAACACAAGCTTGTTTTGCGATAAGTCCAGATGAAATTTGATGTGCAGTATTGTCCGCTCAGAATCGCTTTACAATATGTATCAATGCACAATGTCACCAATTTGAACACCTAAAATCATAATAAAATAACAAAGGAAGCGTGGTCTGATGCTGGCATTTGTTTAACCAAATGCCACATGCAGGACGGCTGAAGTCTCTTCAGGACGGCGCTACATCGGCCCATTGTTCTGTACGGTATCGCTGTTTGCTTCATCATTGACTTACAGCAATGTTGAATGACCCGCAAATATCATAGTATAGATTTCATCTTCATATGCACTGTTGAGGAGTGTTAATAAAATTTAATATTCAATTTAAATTAACGAAGTTAACCTTTGTATGTTCTTTACCCTTCCACATAAGGGGAAATTTTTACTATCACGTTATTAGCACCTTGGACCCAAGCAACTTTTGTCTGTAACATTTTCTTCTACCACTAAAATTGGCAATGTTATTCAGGTGGCCTGCCTTAGGTGCCTCATCCTATATACCAACACGGAAATTATATGGGGGACGCGAAGGCGTGTACTTGTCTCCCACTAAGGAGAACCGGTTTCAATTCCTGGCAGGGTCGCTCCCAGATTTTTCCACGTGAGAATCGTGCCAGACTATGCCGCTAGTAGACAGGTTTTCTCGGGGATCTCCTGTTTTGCCTGTCCTTGCATTCCAGTGCTACTCCATACTCACCTTGCTTCAGAGCTACCCAGATCTCTCCACTCCACTCTTCACAGAAATTATATGATTCTTTCTTTGGAATAAGTTCACCATCGTTAGTCTCCATCCTTAGACCTAAGAGTGCTTTTTCCCCCTCCCCTCAAAAAATTTGTATATTGTAAGGGGTTGAAGGACTTGTAAGATGTTAATAATGGTAAAATATTTTTATTTATATTAAATTTGCAACAAAGTCGCACAGAAAACAATTTTTAATTTTAATAAAGGCTTGCCCTAAAATCTATGTTATGCTGACAGCAGTTTGGTGTTAACAGCATTGAATATGTGATTTTAATGTGTCTAAGATATATTTAAATAAGATAAATATTTTTTAAATATAAGTGCATGTATGTATTGATGAGATAGCGACACTTAACTGCTGTCTTCGGTATTAGTGAAGGTAAAGTGACGTGCAGGAGGAGGGGAGATGGAATGCAACAGAGAGAGAAATGGAAGTAACCCTGCGAACCCACCAGCCAACAACAACGTCCACCACTTTTCCTACATGCTAAGCTCCAGGATTGACTCTGCCTTAGTTGAAGTGAGTAATCTAGCCACTACACCACTGCGCCTCTGAATTTTCCATAAAAATAAATTCAAACAAACTTTATGTCCCCATTCCACTACATAATTTTGAAAGTACTCTTGGCAAACCGTAACGAAATATTGGATACATGCTCAGACAAATGAGTCAGTCTACCATACCTTCAATCTGTGCGTACTACTTTTCTGTCATTATAAACAACAGCTATTTGGATAGCAAGTAACTGCCAATGAAAGCATCTTTCAAGTATTTTTCACCAATACTAATATTTCCATTATCTATAGAGTTCACACCTATGAGCATTCTCTTTCAAGTGAAATGCTGTGTTTTAATTTAATTATGCAATTATATGTTTTTACGACAATAAACCAATTTTTATTTGACCTCAAATAAAATTCATATAAATTCTTTTTATAATCATAATTTTATATCTCTTACTGGTAATAAATATATTATGTAGTAAATTATTTGTGCTGATTTGCAGCTACGTGAATTCATTTATATGTTAATATCTGGCGACACACAGCTACTTCGGTCGCTACAGTTTTCAACATCAAGAAAACCTTTCAATCATAAATCAGAAACTATGAACCTTTATTAGTATCGCAATAAATAAAACTTTTGTTAGAACTGAAAACAAACTACTAATCAATCATCAGCTACTAGTGGAGCGAAACTTGAAAACCTGAAACTCAACGAAGATCTACTAGAAAGTCTAATGCTTCATCTATACCAGTTTTTTCCCCAGATAAATATAAACTGGAAGCTGGCACTGACAGGTACGGAAGCAACAAGGACTTTTATTAATATCATAGAACTGACTCCCAAACACTCACCATTATGTGGGAAGATCATTGAAAGACATCAAAGGCGGCTGTGTTCTGCACAAACTACACAACAAAACTAAATTTAAAACATATAGAAAGAAATTATTTCGGCATCTACATCCTAATGAAGTTGAAGTTCAAGAAACAGATTCATGTGTGTCCTGAACCAGTAATTCAGAAAGAATGCAACGTGGTGGGACATGCACTGGTAAATTAAACTGGTTGGTGGGAGGCAATTTAGTGGAGGGGAAACAAAGCGTAGTTCAAAGTTGGCCGCTTGACAGTGCTGAGGGTACCTCTAAGGCATAGGTGAGAACCTGTTTGATTCTTACCATCGCCGTATGGAGCTCAGGAATGGGATAGTGATGGCTCCTCAGGGGGTGATGGAGAGAAGCATGGATGTGGATGCATCTGCAATTCTTACATTAAAAAAATTACCAAGGTGTGCTGCTAAGGAGGCGCTCAAAACGCGAGAGAAGATGGCGCACTGGGCATTATCTGCCTAAATGATGTGCGTTGAACATGACTTAGAGTGCGCAGACAGGCACAACGGTGAAATAACCATATCTAGCTGGTGTGGGGCACTTGCAGAGGCTGAAGACTACCACAGGTGGCAGAGCTATGAGTTTCAAAGCAGTATTATAGTGTAAAAATATTCCCAACAAATTCAAATTTAAATTCCTGCATCTTAAAATTCCATCAAATAAATTTAGTTATTTTTCAAATGCAATTTAAGTTATTATAGTGATGCCCAAAAATAAAAATTTCCTTAAAGGCGGCACAACTAGTATCCACAGATAGAGAAAAACATTACATGCATAATGAATGATCTTTTCATCTCAAGAACTGTGCTTACGCACACAATAAAATGTGTAATTTCAACCTAAATTAGCATGATTTTATTACTACTATTAATACTCAATACTGTAAATCAGTTCAGCAAAACATTGTTTACTGGAAGAAACTGCAGGGCACCAATCAGCAAACAATTCAGATTTTCAGAACGAGTAAAATGACACATTCACGTTGCTGCAGATAAAATACATGTAACATGTATAAATATGTATTTCCAAACTGAAATGAAAGTAAGTTAAGAAATGGGGGCAATTATTACATTTTGTACTAAATGAAAAGAAAATTATGTATCAATTATTTTCCAGTCTACCTACATCTGTTGAAACCACAAGAACTCTTTGAGAAAACTCAATAGCACACGTGTTTATCCATTCATAGAATTCATCCCAATACTGAAAGAGAGTTGGTAGTGCACTGCTATAAAAGTCAGATGTCCTTACTAAGTATAATTCTGCACCAAATTAAACAAAGATTGGTATGTGTGTTGAAAAGTTTTTAAGGGGACATACACATGCACAGAACATGCTCATTCGAGAGGTCCCTGGTTTGATTTCTGGTCCGGTCATCCTGATTTCAGTTTTCTAGGATTTTTCTATATTACTCTTGGTGAATGTTGGGATGGTTTCGTAACATGGGCCATGGCCAAACCATTCCCCAGTCTTGTATGTCTACTGTTCCCATACTAAAGCTGTTTACTGTTCAGAAGCATCAAAAGTCGCTAAAATATAAATAAAAATTAAAGAAAATTTTTAATTGATATATAATTAAACATCTCCCTTTAGTGAAATTGAAAATATTCCATGAAGAGTCCGTTTTGAAATGTTTCTTGTAATACAGTCAACTGACAACTGTATCAAATTTGTAGGGCTGACATTGTTTTTTGTATATTTGTTTATTTTCAGATTGGAGGAGTGTTTGCAAATCCAGTAACTCCAGCTCTCTCAGTATTATTGATGCAAAAAATAGTTTCAATAAGCATGTCAAACATTGCATATGCTCGTCGCTTGTGCCCTGATAACAATTTTAAGGACAGAGAAATTCATGGTGTTAAAATAAAAATACTGCGAGAGGACTGTGAAATTGGGTACCAAATAGTTACATGGCTGAAGGGAGCATTCCATGCATTGCACAAACAGTATGTAAGTATTTTGTGTATTTTGTGGTCATAACATTGTATTTAATAGTTACAGTGTCAAGTTCACAGTAAAGTGAGAGCACTTAGAAAGCCCCGCCTAATTTTTATTTTCAGCCAATCTGTATCTTTCTGCTGCATGTAAACATAATCGTTAATTTGTGCTTTACTATATATAAACACATTGTATAATTTGCACTGTTCAGAAAATTAAGATCTACTTTGTGTACCTACCAAATACATAAATACACTGGTGATAAAGATGATTAACCTGAAAATTACTGCCTTTATGTAATTGGTTCACATACACTAGTATTTTTATTTTTATGTAATGTTTTTACTTTCTGATTATGCTATCTGCTGAAATAGTCACAGCTGTATACAGACAGGGTGGGCATTTTCTCTTGTCATAAGCACATGTCACTGGAAAGTCTGAACATAAGCAGAATTTTCTCTCATGAGACACATAACACTTGAATGTTGAATTTTCTCTCACCGTAGCCACATAACACTTGTATATATAATGCTGAATTTGAGTCAACCTTGGCTGAAGATTCAGACTACTTCACTCATCACATATATTGTATACAAAAATATCAAAAAACTTATTGGTAAAAGTTTGGCTTCAAATAAAAATTGACCACTAAAGAAAGAAAAAATGTCATGAAAGGTTAACCTAAAGTACAACAAACAGGCGCACACAGTTCAATGAAATCAATTTATTACAATTAAGCAACAATATAAAAATATAATTATATAATTTCTTTGATTTATTGAGTGTGTGTGTCTACACACACACACACATGCATGCACACATGCATGCATGCACACAAGCACGTGCACACACACACACATACAAACCTACTGAAAAAGGTAAAACATACAACAGACTAGAATAATTCGTTTAGCAAGGACACTAACCTCAAAACCAAAGTAGTTTCAATTTACTCAACTGCATAAGCACAGCAGCAAATGGACACTTTCATTAAAATTGTATATTCTAGTAGTCTTTGCATTTCCAATATAAATGATCACAATCTAGAAAATTTGCTTTTTAACTTATTTGTTAGCAAAACAGCAAATGCACACTCTCATTTCCTTTTAAATAGAAAAGCTCAAAATCTGGAAAATCTATTTTTCATTTATTAAGCTGCATAATTGCAAAGCTAGGGCAGCACATTTAGACAGTTAGACTTACTCAGCTGCAAAAATAAGCAGCAAAAAAAACATTCATTACTATTTAATTTAATGAGCTTACATTTACTCAACTGCACCTTGAAGTCAGCATTCAACAATAAGGGCATACTCACAATTAATACTCATTCCAGATTCCAAAATGATCGTATTGTTAAGAACTACCAAAAGGTATTAATATATAAACATCTCAACTCAATTTGGTAAGGTTAAAAATCAGGTATATTTAGTGGATGCCAATAAAGCCACCCAAATATTGAAATATACATGCTCATAAAATGGTACATACAATAATTCTGCGCTCTAGATTTTATATTTGTGACTTTCTTTTACACTCATGACAAGACGTTTAGGATGATTTATCACAGTACCTCAAGTATGGAAAAGTTGATTTGGATAGGCTGACGGTAATATAGTTGAACTGGGCAAGCAAGCCACCTCGCATTGATTCCACCAACTCTTGAAGGACTTGGGTTGGCGGCAATCATAACCTCACCTGCCGCCAGGATGCCCCGTTCACTGCCGGTGCTTGATGACTGTCTTGTCCTACAAGACACACCGTGGAGTAGGAATAAAGCACCATTCTTCCTACCGTCTGAGAAACCACTGAGTAAAACACCTGCGCTCTCTTCAATATATGAAGGATAGACTCACATAAAATGTAGGAAACAAAAACGATGTTCAAAATTGCAAGCAATCATGCTAGACGTTTTCATGCGGCCGAAAACGCCGTCTAGCTGACAACACATCCTAATTCTAATTCCCGTTAGCTCGGGCGCTCGCACAGCCCTGATACCTCATAAACATTTTGCTCTCTCTCTCTCCACCACGACCACTGCTGCCTACACTCCGTACTCCACTCCCACTGCCTTTGTCACACACACCCAGCTTTCCAGGTGGCGCAATGTGCAGCAAACACCAGAACTATCACGTTTTGAAGAAGCTCCCAGAAACATTTGAACACAAATGTTCTTATAGATTATATTTCAAAACATGAACAGCTGATTATATAATAAAATACTACCGTATTAAAATTATTACAATAAACAGAATCAACAAAATATTACAAAACTACATTGAGCAATAAAATCCAAAGCTCAAACAAGGCAAAGATATGTGTAGACTGATCAATATTCAATAACCAAAGTACTAGACAAGCAGTGCAGAAAGCCCTACGCAGATAAAGCACTCGTCCAAGAGACGACCCATCACAATCTCCCTCTTTTCCCCCCTAAACAATATCACCAGTGGTAAAAAAAAGGAGTAAAGCAGTCAAAAGTGAAAACTTCTGGGGTCTTACATACCTATACAAGAAGAAAAATCATAACAATTAACAAGTAACAAATACCCCCCAAAAACATCAAGAAAAATATCAATCACACAGATAAGAATGGAAAAGAAGAAAATGTCACAAACTACAAGGTAAGAACCTCAAAACAACAAGATCGCTGAGCAAGAACAAGTTAGCATTACATTACATTATCAGAGGAATGAAAGTCCCAAAACCTGTCATTTCACCTACTCCACAGAGCTCTTAATTTGGCTAAGATGAGCTTGTCTCACAACTTTATCATAATTAGGATCAACCCAAAGGACTGCGACAGGTCCCAAAAACTTTGAGATCTTAAAAGGTCCAGAGTATGCTTTTGTAAGTTTTGAACTGATAAATTTGGCTCTATTACAAGCAGTAATCTACCTAAAACACTAAATCATTCACGTTGTACATATTCTGTAGTCTACCTACATTGTAACGTTTCTTCAAATGCCTCCTTGCTGCATTAAGATTTACATAAGCTTTCCACCATACCTGCTGCAGCTCCCTTGGGTTTGATGTGTCACAACAGTGTCAGATGGTAATCCCTACATATTAAGTAATGGATGGGGTAAATCCCTACCCAGGAACAATTCTGTATGGGAAAAACCTGTGGCACTATGCAGAACAAATTTAAAAATTAATGTTAATGACATCAAGGATTCGTCCCAACCACGATGATCATGGCTATGAAAAATGCTGAGGGCGACCTTAGTATTTTTGTTAACACACTCAACAAGGTTTGGACAAGGATAATATGGACCAGTGTTAACATGCTTTGTGGCCCGAGTAAATCACATTTCCTTGAAATTCTTGGATTTTAAATATGTCACATTTTCAGAAATTACAAATTCGGGGTTTCCAAAAATTTTCTATACATGATTAACCAAGGTCTTACAAATATTCAAGGCTTTTATGCCATGCATAGGTAATAAAACTACAAATTTAGTGACACCATCTACAACAACTAATATACAATTGTTACAGTTCTGCACACGTGGCAATGGCCCAAAAACATAAATGAATGTATGTTCCCAAGGCCTGGTTAGGAGATCAACAGAATAGAGTCCCGTCCTACTATTTTGAGGTTGACTGACCATCTGGCATTCCACACACCTTTTAACATAAGCCTCAATGTTGTTGTTCATAATTGGCCAGATAAATTTCCTCTTAATTAAATATTTAGTTTTTAAAATGCCAAAATGTCCTATTTTAGAGTCATGGAAATAACGAAGAACCATTGACTGAACCTTCTCTGGAAGAAAAACCTTTTTCATACCTTTGCGCCCCACAAAATATAAAACACCTTAACGAACACAAAAGGCAGTGTATTTTCCTGCAGTAATATTAGCCTTGATGGATTGGCATTCACCATATTCTTGCCACTCGAAAATGTTGATAAAAGATTCTGGAATAGTTACGACAATAGCACAAACTTCAACATCAGGATTTTCAACAGTTCAAATTCATTAGGATCATACATCAGAGAAAGACAGTCAGCAACTACATTATCCTTTCCCTTTTGATGAATGATAGTAAAACAAAATCTAGTCAGATGCGTAATTAATCGGCTAATTTTCCCTAGTTGATGCGGGTGCAAAAATAACCAGGTGAGGGCCTGGTTATCAGTAACAAACTCAAATTCAGCATGTTCCAGAAAAGTGCTGAACCGTTCAACGCCAAAAATACATGCCAAAGCTTCTTTTTCAAATACTCCATATTGTAATTCCGTTCCAGAAAGAAACAGACTGACAAAGGCAATAAGTTTAGGGCCAACACCAAAATCCTGGAGCACAGCACCTACAGCCAATGCAGAAGCATCAGCTTGTAAAATAAACCTATGATTAAAGTCAGGAAGAGTCAGCACAGGGGTATAAAGAAATAGCAAATTTTAATTTGTTGAAAGCCTCAATTTGTGGATGACCCCAAACAAAAGGCTGTCCCTTTTTCTTTAAATTATTTAACAGAGTGCACAACTCAGCATAACCATCAATGAACCTACAAGAAAAAATAAACTAACTATAAAGAAAAAAAACATTTAAAACCTACCTTTTATTTATAAATGCACAAAAAGAGAAAAATAATTATAGTAGTTACTGAATTTGTAGAACTTGCAAGACGTGGTTGAACAGCCATAATAAACTTTATTACAAATTTATATTTTTGTATCAATTTATATTTAATATATAAAAGATTGGCACAATAAACACTGCATACCTCATTTGTGTAAGCATAGTAAGCACATATCTTGAGAAAAATCTTAACTTTTCACAATATAGAATGTATACCTCATTTGTGTAACTGTAGTAAGCACATATTGTGCGTAAGGCTGTTAACTATTTGCAATATAGAATGTATAACTCATTTGCGCAAGCATAGTAAGAATATATTATGCGTAAGGCTCTTAACTATTCCGGCCAAGCTTTTTTATATTAAATATAAATTGATACAAAAATATAAATTTGTCGAAAAGTTTATTATGGCCCTTTGACCATGTCTTACAAGTTCTACAAATTCTGTAACTACTATTATTATTTTTCTCTTTTTGGTTAATTTATAAATACAAGGTTGGTTTTAATAGGTTTTTTTATAGTTAATTTATTTTTCAATTTTTATTCTGGACCATTTTTTTTAAATTATTTTATATGTAGACTATTTATACATTCATTTATACATTTGGGTGAATAAAAAAACTAAAAAAGTGAAGTTAAACACTGGTGGCCCCTTTCACACTTTGGGCTGCAACCTGAAAAACAGTAATGCGCTGCGGGCAGACTGCACGCCAGTTCAATGTATAGAGGTTCAACAGACTCCTACCGTAATTACAAACAATGCAAGTTAAATAAAAGCTTGTAATACCCCAACATTCTTATGAACCTTATTTCCCCTTTGAGATGTTTGGGTTTAGGAAAATTTACAATGGGAGCAATCTTGGCAGGATCAATAACCATACACCCCTGGCCAGTAATAAATACAAAAAAAATTATTTCCTTTTTTATCCATGCCACGTTCTCAGGATTTAAGGTGAAACCAGCCTCCCTTAACTTTGAAATAACAGCTCTTAGGTAATTGATGTGTTCCTCTTCATTATCAGAGTAAATGCAAATATTGTTCCAGAAGATTTGCATAAACGTATGAAACTCTTCTAGGACCTTATGCAAGATGAGCAACAGGCATTGACCTCCAAAATGGATTCCAAACGGGACTCTCTCCCATTGGAAATGCCCCCAAAGAGTTACAAATCTGGTGTATTTCTTACTGTTAGGATGGAGAGCATATTGATGGAAAAAACTTAACTTTACCAATATATCAAAATATTATTGCAATAGGAGGCAATGCTTCTTTATGTCCACAAGAAATGCGGGAGTGGCATAAGGGGGAAACAAGACAGCTTGATTATTCCCTTTTCTTTAAGATCAGCAATTATATTACTAAATGTCCTTAGCTTAGGAGGAGAACACTGTAATGGGGCACATCTGATGGGATCCTCATCAAACACATGAATTTCATAGGGCATAAGGTCACAAAACCCTATTTTTTTTGTTACAATGACAAACTTCGATAGCAGTTCTTGCAACTCAGACATTGTTGACTTTACAATCTACTTTAACCTCCACACACCTCTGTGCCCTTTTCTATGGGTACATCAGTTCCCTCGTCAAAGTCAAACTTAAATGTTTTATTTTTACAATCCACAATTGTCCTTGTTTCACTTAAAAAAACTCAATCCAAAACCAACCGTCTAATTACACACGGGACAACCCAAAATTTCCTCATCCACATGTATTTCACAATTTTAAAATGAAGAGAAATCCAAACTCTAACTTTATAACTAGCCCCATTAGCTACAAACAAATTAAAATCATCACCTATAGTAAGTTTACTTTTCAACTCAGGATGTTGCTAGACAAGAGAACTGGCAAATTCCTGACTAATGAAAGAGCTACTCGCACCATTATCAATATCAATTAAAGCTAAGATAAGTTACTCTTTTATAAACAAATCCACCATTAAACTTTCTGCTTTGCTAGTTTTGTTTTTCCCTAACAAGGCAATAGTTTCATAATTTTTACTGCCTGAAGTTTTTTCCCCCATGTTCCTTTTTATCAGTTTTGTTCGCTTTACAATCTCTCAACATATGGCCAGCTCCCCCACACCCAAAACATGTACAATTATTCCTGGCTAAGTGGCCAGATTTATCACAAGAAAAACAAGAACGATGGTGTTCATCCTTTGTTTTACACCATACCCTATCTTGAGGAGGAAATTTTTGGGCATATTGACATGATGTACATATGACTTTTTCCGGTAGAACAGCCCAAATATGCAAATCCCAATAGATTTAGGAATAAGAATCTTTGCACTTTGTTGCCGGACCAAAGGGGAGATGTTTTACAAAATAATGCTTACGAATTCCTCTTCAAATACTTGACAGTCTAAAGCATTTGCATGGTCAGTATATAAATTCCAATAATCTTTCTCCAGGGCATTGAAAGCGATAAACAGTATCACATACCAGATCTTATTTTACCCTCCGAGGTCAAATATTCACCCATAACTTAGATTTTGCCAGGGGCCAATTTTCCCCCGCAGCTAAGCCCTGCAGAATGATGTCAGCAACTAACACCATGCAGTCAGTTGAAAGGACTTGCATCATTTGATCTGGCAGGAAAACCTCAGGAGTTTTTAGTTTTTCAATATCTATGAGAAAAGTTACAAGCTTTTAGGGATCTAACTCAAGACATTTTGGTTACATGTGAGAGATGGGAAATTGCTAATCCCACCTTAAAATCTGCAATAGCTCCTACCCTACTGGACTGTCTATGAACTGACCCTGCTGACTTCTCCTTGAAGCGAGCAGCCACTTTCTTCTGCAAAGTGTCAATATCATGAGACTGCGCTGCCTCAATACCAAGGGCACACAGGTTCACAAGCAGTGTCTGTTTATTCAGTTTATACACCCAAGAAGTCATCATGAAACAAAAGTAAAAAACAAAGGTCAAACATTCATAACACTAGAAGAGTGGCGCAGGCTGCGCCAATCCTCTCTGAAGCCTCAGGCTACCCCACTCATCACATACATACGTATACAAAAATATTTAAAAACTTGCAGTTAAAAGTTTGTTCAATATAAAAATATAATTTCTTGCGCGTCTCTATATATATGTGTATATATATATATATATATATATATATATATATATATATATATATATATATATATATATATATATATATATATATATATATATATATATATATATATAATATATAATATATATAATATTATCTGGAAAATCTATTTTTCATTTATTAAATTGCATAACCGCAAAGCCAGGGCAGCACATTTACACAATTACGGTAGATTTACTTAGCTGCAAACATAAGCAGCAAAAACACATTCATTACCATTCTATTTAATGAGCTTACATTTACTCAGCTGCACCTTGAAGGGGCAACAATTAACAATGAGAGCATAATTACATTAATACTCAGTCTAGATTGCGAAATGATTACATTGTAAAGAACTAACAGTGGTGATGAGGATTGTGGAGTTTTTGTGACTGCAGAGTTACTATTACGAAGTAGCAGATATTGCTATGATCGGTGTAATAGGAGAATTTGTGCTGGGTTGGGACACGTGGAAGACTTACGCGAAAGAATACAGTTTTATTTTATTGCTAATAAAATCAAGAAAGATGAAGCAAAATATGCAGTATTTTTGCAGCCTGTGGAACAGAATTATATGACCTGAGTATGTCTTTACAGCTACCAAAGTCAACGGATAAGGTGTCAATACGTTAGGTGTTTACAAAACTCACGAAACCTTTTGAGCCAATGCCGAGCGAAATTGTTGAAACCTACTTAGTACTACTTGTTTACCAAATTTGGTGAAATTCAGTTCATCCATTCAAAAATATGATAATTAAATCATTAGGTTTGATGAAACAATTTGGTTGGTCCATGGTCGATTGTAACAGATACCGATTTTGGGTTTATCAGCCTATGTATCTGTGTCAGTATCTGTATATACCTAGTAATTTGTGTGGTATGGTCGTGTAGTACCTTGGGTGTGCAGTAGTGCCGTTCAATTTCTAAATTTTGGTTTTGGCTACCCTTCCAAATTCTGTTTTGGCTTATCTACGGTGTCGCATTGCTGTGTGTCTTTTTTTTAACATGTCATGATCGTCCTTTCTCCGCCGCCCAAGTTCACTTAAATGTTTGATATTTTCACTGTTTCCAGGACTGCATCGTTTTAGGACGTAATTATTTTAAATTGTATGCCATGTTGTTTATTGTGATAATTTTTCATCAGTCGGAGTTTTGACGGGTCCAACACAATCGTCTCCCACCTTAATTGTTTAATACAGGTTTATAAATTGCATTTTATGGAAATGGAGGCTTTGATGGGCAAACCTTGACTACTCTCTACTCTCATTCTGTGGTTTCTCATATAGTCAGAAGAGTGCTAAGCAATATTCATGAGTCAATAAAGAATGTACCATTTTAAAGCTAGTTTGGTAAAGTAAAGTTTTGGATGATTGTAATTTAACTTTCTGTTGAAATGTAGACAAATTGTATTTAATATATTCTAAGTGTTTTTCATTTTGTTCTTCAAACTAGGTGCGTGTTTTATGAGATTCATATTCTTGCTTATTAAATGGTTATTTATTTTGATAAACACTCATTTATTGGCTGTGAATTTACTTTGTTTTTATGATTGCTAGTTATTCAGAAAATTCTTTGCATCTTTTTTTATAATAAAAAGTGTTCAAACCTAGTTCAGAGTCTTTTGGTTATTTGTGAAACGTCACACAATAATGAAAGATCATTTGGTAGTAATTTTGTATGCCGATCAGTTTCAATAGTTGTGTGTTATTAAAATAATAATTTACAGATCAGCGAACGAATACAAACATGGCGGACACGTATTCGCTGTGAAGTGAGCAACCTATGCCATTTGTTGGTGGAGAATAGAAATAAACTTGAACTTTAGGAAGGGGACAGAATCAAAATAACAGAAAGTATCTCTTTCTGCTTGCATGCACTAATGTAAATTATTAAGTTGTTAAAAAGCTAAATAAGTTACTATTGAAGCATAATGCCTTTTAAACAATGATAATCAACTTAAACTCATCAGCACGCATGCCTATGCCATTTAATTCCACGGAGTTTGATTGTTGCCACACATGATGTGTGGCAACAGGAATTGTACTATCTACCCAAGGCAAAGAACAGATGCTCTAAACCAGATTGTATTATTCACCGGTCGAACCACCAAGACTATGCTTCAAAGATCATCCAAATACCACAGCATACCGCAAGATGGCCCTACAAATACGATTGGCCGGTCTTGTTTCAGGATCCAGCACTGGCCACTGACGTCACACACCAACAGGATCTATGCTACGTTTATCCCCTACATTGTTCTGTTCCTTCACCGCACGCTCGTACCGAAGGAACCATTGGCTCCTTGGTTCTCACCGCACTTCTTGTGCCGAGGATTATCTCCAACTATCTTGTCTTCACGGCATTCTTTGCTGAAGACTCATATCTGCACCATACATTGTCTTCACTGCATTCTGTGCTGAAGACTCCCATTGTCGTCTACATCATCAAACCCGAGACACTGCCAACCCCTTCAGGGCAACATAGTAGAATAGTCCAGTTTAAGTTAGTATCGTACCACTTGTCCACCCTACCATTGTTAGCCTAGGAAAATGTCGCCTTCACCTGTCTCACATAGGTTAAGCTTCTGTAAGTTCCTGCAAAGATTAGGAGTTAGTGCGACACCACCCTGATTATTTTCGTCACAGGAATAAACTGTGTTTAATTCACTCAAGGGTATCTTTCCCGTAGTATAGTACCTTGCCCTGTAGACATCAGGCCCGTCAGAGGGAAAGCAGGTGAATGGAAGATTTTGCTCAAAACCGCCAAACACCAGTTGAGTACCCACACACATCCTGGACAGCCAACCCTTTCCATGCACCCCAGTGGGCGGTACGGTACAGCCTGACACTAGGTACTCCACCTCTTATGGTCGATTGTCGGCTTGGTGCTTACTCACGCCACTGCGCTTCTTGTGATGGAAGATGTATTCCGCAAGTTGGGAAGACTGGTCCTCCTGAGTCACTCACCTCCGTGCTGGGACTGTCCGCCAGTGAGACCTGACTCTCCGTGTTCACCAAACTTCTTGCGCCGAGCACTGGAATAGGGATACCACACTTGGTTGGCAGATATGGTACGTAGTTCTACACCTGTATAGGACAACACTTCGCTTGCTCCATCTCCATGAGCTTGATATAAGCGATTTTGTCCATAAAGCTGGTTCCACAATAGTGCGATGCGTTGGTTGCGTTGTGATGCATTGGGCTGTGACGAGCTATACTTGCTGTTTCACAATTATGCGATGATCTGTCTGCAATGGACGCCATCTGAGATGGTGCTGCTATCTAGTTTAAGGGTGGAAATTACATTTTCCGATCTCATGAATGTAACAAAATATGCGTAAAAAGTTGAAACTAATTGTTTTAAGTGCTAGAAGATAAACACAGGCTAGTATGAACGTGATGCGTGATGAAAACTAGCGGGAACGAGACATAATAAGACGAAGGATAATTATTTTTATGTTAATAAACGAATTTTATGACATTGTCCATATCTATAAGAAGCCTTGTCTTCTATTTTGCACATACATGCAGTAATAAAAAAAAAATACAAATACGAAAATGTTGGTGTAAACACAATTGTCGTTTTCTAATAATTATAAAAAAATAGAGGTTTTTATTCTCCTTGTAAACAAACAGTTATTATTCTTCTTCTCCGTCGCAGACTGACGCCGACAATTGCAACGCGAGAATTTCGCGCAACTTACTTGATGCCGATGTGCTGCGATGGAATCTGCTTCTTCCTGATTCGCTACCGTTCATCGCAGTGTATCACAACGCAATGCATTGCACTATTGTAGAACCAGCTTATGCCTTATTCCTGTGGGAGTGGTGTCTGAGAGAGGGTTAGACAGTTAATCACTGCCTCAGAACCCCAACAGGAGCTTAACCCCATCCTCGTTGCACTCGTGCACCTTCCACCGAGAGAGAGAGAGAGCTCAAGCAATCAGATACCTTGAGAGACCGACCATGCTGGAGATCCCCAAGGACCTCTTCTCAGCACCTGTCCGAATCCGCGAGGGAATACATCCCATGTTTGCTGCATACCTAAGCATTCAGGACCAGTCTCTAGGAATTGCCAATCCACACTGGTGGGGATTTCAGATAGCAGAACTATCTCAAGCGACCGTATACACCAGCAAATTCCAACCAGCCATACTCTAACTTATCCAAGCTAGAATCACTGGTCAGGCAACCACCATAAGTTACGCGTCGCCCAGGTATACCTGCAAGAGCAAACCCACCAAAGGGCAAAGAGGTAGTGGTCGTACCAGACTTTGTGCCCTGCCGCAAAGCTAAAGACCCGTGCTATATATCAGACGTACTCCAGTATCACGTAAGGACTAGAGTACGAAACCTCAAGCCCAGGTGCAACTAACCTAGCACTCACCAAAATACTCAGGCATGGTGACTTTCTTCCCCAGCCCCAAGGCATCTGCGTCACTACGTTATGTTTTTTAAAATACAAATAAATTCATTTAATTTGCCATTACTTCAGTATTATTGCATTCAGTAAGATGTTGGTTGGTGGAATTATTTTTCGTAATTAGCTGCCAACTTGATAGAGACTGAGGCAACATTTTTTAATGTTGAATTAATTTTTTTTTCCAAAAGTTGATTTCCAAAGTGCTTGCTTTATTATAAACAACATAGTATACCAGAGAGCAAGTAAAAAAAAATGTCAATGGCACAGTAATAATCTATGTAGTAGAATACATCTATGTTGGCCAGTAATTATGCATTGGTTGTTGAAGCAGCAAAAATACAGGCAACATAAATTACATACATTACCATACTATCACATTTCATGATATATACTGCAATTTACATGAAGTCCTAATAAAATTCATATTATGTGTGATTAGTAATGTTCATATACCATATAACATTTACAAGTATTATTTTCCCAATTTTCTGAAAAGTAATTTTCCTTTATAATAACCACGGAAAGTGCAGGTGGTCATATTTGGCTGACGTGACCCGCCACATGAATGTAATACTATATTTCCAGAGCCATGTCCACGTTTTTGTGCTATTTTTAGACGTTACATCACTGCACTATGCCACTATTGGGCAGTGTTCAAATAACTAAACTTTTGATTGGCATATAGAGCAGGCATGACCCTTGTCAAGCAACAGTAACATATTAACAGAAGTCAAGTCAAAAAATGCTTGTCTTGAGAGGAGCAGCAAGTGACCATCATAACTTACACTGGCCGCACCCGTGAATTCAACCTTCTTTTATATTTTGGAAATTTAAAATTTATTAAATTAATTTCTGCTGGTGTGAGGAGTTGTTAGGGTGTCGGGAGACAAAGAAATGTCTCTCTCCTGTCTTCTTAGTTTTAATTATCCTCGAAGTGAGAAGTTTTTCGAGTGAATATTAACAGGCTGCGATTCTGTCATTTCCTTGTTTTTACTGCTGCGACTGATAAATATTTTTTGAATGACAATATTATATCGAAGAAACGGCAGTAAATCTTCAGTGAACAGTTTACCACTTCATTATTTTTATATTTACTCTTTTTATCAACAAACTTTTTATTTTAACATTTCAAAGTCTCTTGCTTTCAAACTGAGCTAGTTCGAGCTAATGTGTATAGCGAACTCCATTTGAGTCTTCACTCAAGAAAAATTACAAACTCTGTAACTTATTTCATTTCTGGGTTTCTTTCTTAAAAGAGAGATCATATATATAACTTATGAAACAGTTACAACTGCGTAAAAGACATTTCACTTAGACATTGCTGGTAATTTGTTGGGCCCATTAATTCAGCAATTAGTAATTTAAATTAGGGAAGCTAATTACAGTTTTTTTTTTAAGATAATACATTTTTGCACTTAGGAGATTTTTCTGTTGGTACTTACAAGTGTTTGTGATTGATTCATGCACAGTGATATTTCATACATATTTAGATTGTTTTAGTAACTGTCTCATCTATTTCAGATATTATGTGAAATATAGTAGTTTATCAGACCCTGTTTGAATGTTTCTGCTTCCAAAGGACCCTGTTGGCATCCACTAACAAGTTTTGCTGTGAACTGTGTCACCATTTAGGATAACTCCTTTGAACAGTTCGAGGTGTTTAAAGCCTTTTCTGCCAAATTTTATTTTGTGTTAAGACTTCACAGATGCACTTTTGAACTTATGTGTACTGAATGTCTTACTCGGGTTTGGATGTCAAATATATCCAACCAAAAAACTTACTAGTGAACATGCTCTGTTTTAAAAATCACCGCACTATTGAGACTCAGGGTTCTCAGGGAGATGCTGTGGGTTCTGTGTGTCAGTCTCACCTGTACGTACTTACAAACACGTAAGCAATACTACACTTTTACTAAACATGACTGGAAATAAACACTTAATAAGACATATGTGGATAGGACATTGTCACTACTGAATTAAAGAGGAAAGTTCACTGTAGACTTATTTTTATTGTTACTATGCATACACATCAACGTGCCAATGAAATTATGATAATCTTGGTCATGACTAGCCAATTCCGCTTGGGTGCTCCCCAGCCCGCAATTAATCTAGCTCACGCCTAGATGGATGATCTCACAGAGGTACATGAAAGCACAGCCTTCACAGTGGAAGAAGGCCGACAGCTGCTAGGGTAGACTGATGGTTTTTCCCTGAAGAAGACAGGACACTGTGAATTACAAATGAAACCCTTGATGAAAACATTAACATGTGTGATTACTCTGCATCAGTAACGCAAACTCATTGGGGCTCGCTCTCCAGCACGTGGGTAGTGTGGTGACAGCCTATACACAGAGCCAGCTAGGACTGGAGTAATTGCACTGTACACAAATTACAAAATTACATAAACCCTCAAAAGATACATGAAACAAGATGGGACACGAGATGAGTATTCACAATAAACACACACTTATGTGAAAACAAGTTTAGATGGTGCGGATGCACACCGGATGAAGTTTGTAGCGGACCATGTGGTGCAGGTGGAATTTTCAATATCTCTATGTGAAAACTGCAAACTAAATTCAGACAAAATATTATTCTGAGAAAATTATTCTCTTTACGATTTTAGTGGCTGCAGGCGTGTAGCATGCCTGATGGCGGTAAAATCAAACATTAACATGACCGTGTGGTCAAGTACAAAAAGCATCAATTTACGTGAAAATTACATGGAACCCCGACAAAATTTAACATAGAACCCTAAATATAATATTGCACATACGATATTACATAAATAAGCTCTCAAAACGCAATGATGGCATATACAAATACTTGGTGTCGGTCAGCCACGTGGTTATACATGATGTTGCTGTAAAAATATTCAAATAAGGAAAATACCCTCAAATATATACATGAAAACAAAGCCCTTAAAATTACACGTAGCAATAATGCAGAAATTACAATGAAATGCCACTAACATAGGCAGATGGTGCCTGATTCAAGTTGCGGGGGTCACGTGACCTCTGACATATTTCTCCTCTTTCTTCTCGATTATGTTAAAAATGCCACAAGGCCGAAATATATTAGTAAAGCGGAAGCTTAATGCTGGGGAAAATGTCTGGTAAAATGTACACAAGCAAAGGTTGACCGTGACCGGTAAACTAAATTGACTATTGATACCTACATCAGTGAAGTTTAGTGCATACGTGACAGTGTTTTACCTCACCAGCTCTCCTCGACAGACTGTCCAGAGGTAAGCGTCGCACATATCTACCATGGCCGCCTACATGGTTCACATAAGCAGAAGTGCTATGCATGCAGACTAAAAGATTTTATTATAGAAATACAATGCCACAAATTAAATCAAATACTGTTTTACATTTTATAATTTTCTTATGAATTTTTTATATTATGTATTTCAGTGTCTCTCTATGACAGCGTTCACACTGGAATATTAGCGTTCTTAATCTCGGTGCTGTGGGCACTTTGAATTTCATAACCAAACAATTTTAAAAGAGCAACAAACACTTTAAAACATTTTAAGACATATAAACCCTGCAAATACAAATATAAAACACATTTTACACTGAAAAATAATATTTATGTTAAAGTTCAAAATTATTGCCCTCTTTGCGCACATGAAGGACATGTGACATGTACGTGGTGAGCGCCGTCATGGGCTACCCGCTGGCTGGTAGCCGGCATCAAGCAACCCCTCCCTCGAAGACCAAGACGTTGCGAACAATGCAACATTGCTCTGGTGGGCTCTCCCCAGCTAGTTGAGGGCAAAGAAAGCATAGCCTCGGAGATCGCCGGTTTCTTCGGCATTTGCAGGGTGTGGAGGTGTAGGCAGGAACAACACAGTGGGTACATGGTGGTGACTCAATTTGCCTCTTGTGAGTGCTGTGTTGCAACTTGTTGACACTTGACGTCACACTCACTGCCCTACTACTCTCCCCAAACCCTTTCAAACTCTTTTGCACTACTAGGTTCTTATATGCGGGAACTGGAAAGCCTCTGAAAGGTGTCTCACCTTCACAAGTGGTATAAAAATTTACGTTTACACTTTAGTTACAACCAAATTCAGCTGTGCCCTGGGGAAACCCCTTAAAACTTACTTCACTGGCACTGGTTGTGTTGACATTGACGTGTGCACTTACGTTACCACTTTCTTCGTGTACACTTGGAACCCCCTTAAAATCACTCTGATTTGTTGTGTCAGGACAGGCATTAACAGAAAAGCCCAGAAATGGTGTTTTGCTACTACTTGCTTCCACCTCCTCACTACTTGGTGTTGAGTGTTCTGTCTGTGCAAAACCCTTAAATAACAGTTTATTACTTTGGCTGGGTGTTCCCGTGTTAGTGTTGTTGTTTTCCTCAGTGTACATGTTGACATTTCCCTGTGTACTCCCTGGCAAAATTCTCTGAGCTTGCTGAGGTACTGGGTGTAATGTTGTCTCCTTGCCTCTCTTCCCTACAAGTGGTCGGGCTATACGCAGGTCGCCACTGTGCCGTTTTGTGACACATCTTGGTCCCAACTTCACTAGATACGTGGAATTTCCCATCTTTTCCACCACTCTCACTGGCCCTGTCCATCTAGGTGCCAGTCCAGCACAGTACTTTTTCGCCCCGGGCGATAACAGGTTTCTCTGACGTACACATATATTCTGGGTACAAATTCTTGCTCTCCGATACCTACACATTACAATAGCTGATTTGATTTGCCCTGGCTTCCTCATGTATTTGCGCCTGGTATTCAACAATTTGTTCAGGTGGTCTGGGTGGGTTTTCGTGGGGTGCTCTGGGGGCACGGAGTTAGCGACCTTGTACCATCTCAGCTGGTGTTTTCCCGGTTGCCACATTTACTCTATTTCGTAGGCAAAACATTACCTCCGGGATCAATTTGGCCCACCTAGTGTGATCTTCGCTCTAACCGGACACGTAATTGGATTTTTACGTCTTGGTTGGGTTAGCCCTGGGATGGTATGCTGGGGTGGTACAGTGTTCTGTTCCCCACCTGGTACAGTATTCTCTCCACTTTCACCCTACAAATTGTGTACCATTGTCTGTCAACAAATACTCGGGGTGTCCCCACCTCGAAAAAAACTCATTCTGCATTACTTGTGCAACTATGTGTGCACGGACGTTAGTAACTGGGAATGCCTCTGTCCAACAGGTAAACAAATCTGTGGCAACAAGAAATCTTTTACCAGTTTTTTAACGTGGGTAGGGGCCCATGATGTCGATGGCTACTGTTTTGAATGGCTCGGTTGGCAGCCTTGGCTGTTGTGGAGTGTCGCCGTATGCTCTCCACAGCTTACGGGTGTTACACGAGATACAGCTCTGTACATGCTTCCTTGCATCACCCTGAATCCCTGGCCATAGAAAAAATTTCTGCACATTTCTTTGTGTTTGCTTGGATTCCAGGTGTCTATGCTCCAAACTGTCGTGTGCATACTTTAATACAAGTTCCCGTTTATCTTTCAGCACATACATCCGCCATCGCGCACAATTACGAATTGGTTTGGTTTGTATTTCTCTGTCCACTACCCTCCAGTGTTCTGTGTAATGTGTGGCGCAGTGTTGTCGGCGTTGCGCAGCATCTGGGGAATTTTCTTGTGTAGTGTGTACCTCTCTTAACACGTCACGTACATTCAATGAAACAAGTTCGCCAGGTGGTGTGGCAACAATGCTTTATACAACAAGGGTTTGAGTTTTTGCAGTTGGTATAGCACGGCATGGTGATAGCGCTTTTCCCACTCTGTGTCATCAGTTACCGTTTGATTTGGACAAAGATTCCTGGACAAGGCGTCCGACAGCTCGTTGGTTTTTCCTGTCACGTGTTCTACCTTGAAATTGTATTCCTGCAGTAACAGCGCCCAACAGGCAAGTTTGCTTTTCCCGTCATGCATACCCTCTAACCATACAAGACATCAGTTGTCAGTTTTGAGCGTAAACTGCCTTCCTGGCAAGTACGGCCGGTACTTCCGCAATGCATGTACAATGGCCAAGCATTCTTGTTCGTTAACATGGTATTTACGTTCTGTATCCCTGAATTTTGCACTGTGGTAACTGATGACATGTTTTTCCCCGTGTGTTCCCTCCTGATACAACACAGTCCCGATGCTTTCTTGAATGGAATCTGTTTGTACAACAATGGGTAACTCTGGGTTGAATCTAGATAGCGGTTTACAGTTCTGAAATGCAAGTTTGATTTCTTTAAATGCGTGATCGGCTTGAGGTGTCCAGACAAATTTACGTTTCTCACACAATAAAGCAGTTAATGGCGCTGTGATCATGGAAAAGTTTGGGACAAATTCCTTTAACCAATTAATTGAGCCAAAGAATTCCCTGACTTGTTTATGTGATCTGCGTGTGGGTTTGTTTTGAATGTCCTGTATGTGTTGTTGTTCTGGTTCGTGTCTGTTTTCTGTTACGTAGTGTCCTAGAAACTCTATTCTACTCACACCCAACTTAAACTTTTTCACTTTGCACGTAAGTTTGTTACGTTTGAGCCGTTCAAACACAAGGCTCAAATGGTACAAGTGTTCTCTCCAGCTGTTAGACCAAACAAGTACATCATCATCCAAATATGCCATTGCAAAGTCTCCAATAAATTCATCCAATACATTAATCATTAAGTTTTGAAACATTGCAGGGGCACACTTTAAACCAAATGGCATGGCTACAAATTGAAATCTACGTCCATCTGGGGTAGTAAATGCTGTTTTCTTTCTGTCCTGCGGGCGGATAGGCACTTGCCAATATCCGGACTTTAAATCAAGTGAGGTGAAAACGGTAGCTGATCCTAATGATGTTGACAAAGTGTCTTTCATATTTATGACTCATGGCGGCATGTTTACTGTTATTTTATTGAGGGGATAAAAATCAACACAGTATCACCATTCGCCATCTTTCTTTGGAGCAAGGGTAATACCTGAATTATAGATATAGAGACTTTGTGTAGGTTCAATAACATTATCATTGAGCATCTCACATACCTGTTGGTTGATGACACGGCGAAGAAAATACCTGGGTCTCGTGGCTTGGAGTACACCGGGTCCTCGTGCATTGTGACGATTGCATGCTCTGTGACATCGGTGCACTGCAGCTTCCCCTCAACGTGGAACACACTGGCATGCTGGTCCAGCAGATGTTGCAGATGTTGCTGATGTGTAGCGGGCACCTCGTACTCGAAGTCAGCAAGCAGCACAGCAGTTGTTGTTGGTGGTGGTGTTGCTCCCACGGCGTAAACAGTTCATCGGCCACATGTCCCCACATGCAGACGATTCAGGTGCGGTTCTATCACTGCGTGATGGTCAACAAGATATGGCAGTCCCAAAATCACTTCTTCGCACAAGTCTGGCACAATGTAAACATTGCATTTGGTACGGAGCTCTCTGATTCCTACCGCTACGTACATAACACTTTTTGCTTCTCTCTATTGGTGTGGTAGCGAATTGCAGATATCTCGGTGGCACTCTAGGTGTTACAGCTTGTATCAAACACTCAGGCACAAAATTGTTACTAGCAGCAGTGTCAATTATGGCTGTGACATTTTCCCCTTCAAATTCAATGCAGACTCTTAAAGCTTTCACGGTATTGTCAGTAACTTGGAATACTTTTGCACCTTCATTAGGCAAATTGATACGACCTGGTGGTCAGAGTGGTGTGTGTTCGGTTTCGCCAACCTCCCTACTTAGTTTCCCGACCTGTGGCCTTGGTAATACTTTTCGCAGATATTGCTGCAAAAATTTGATCCCTGTCCGCGGTTTCCTCTCACTGGTGTGAACGGCGGCGGCTGCCTCGTTAGATCTGGCATCATGGCGGGTGTTGATGTGCAGTAATTTTGCCGCGGTGAGTGGTATTCCTGACTCACGTGCACATCCCTCTCATACAGACATGCCTCTCTTGTAAACTGTTCCACACTTGCACGCATTACTCTTCGCAAGTACTGCTTAATGCCACGTGTTGACAATGCCACAATTATTTCTAACACTCCGCGAATTGCCTGTCCCGGGTATAAGCGCTTATACAAACCTAGCTTGCACTAGATGAATTCCTCGATTCCCTTGCATTCTCTCTGTTGTTCATAATGCAGTCGCACTTGTGCCTGGATAGCATCTTCGTCGGTGTCAAATTGAGCTAGCAATCTCTCACAGAACTCTTCCCACGTTACCTGATAATCTCTCACCAAGTTCCTCCACGTGGCAGCAGTTCCCCTTAACCTGTTGGCAGTTACCTCAGTCCAATCATCCCTATGCACGCGATGTCTATGTAATTTTTTTTCCCAAACTACACAGAACGTACCTGGATCTTCTGAGTGGTGTCCCACGAAAGTTGGTAAGAGAACGTTTCTGTCAGGTCCCGTCAAATCTATAGTGTGTACGTAACAACTACTGGCAGCGTGGGCTTTACCTCTGGTGTTGTCGGTGGTGCAATCACAGCACAGTTCGTCTTACGGCACTAAACACAGTTTATAACACCACTGCGGAAGGTTACATATTCATCAGGCCCTATGCATCGCAAATGTAAGTCCCGTTTGCACTGCTGGCACTGTGTCCACTTCATTCCCGCCCCATCACATCTGGTGTGCGCGCAGAGGTGTGGTTCTGACGGTGTGGATACAGTGTCGGACGTGCATTGACATAGCGGCTGATCCCATAGATTTTCACTGAATAAGTTGACTTCATTTACCCTTCTACAATGCATGCATTGTTTGATCGGCATGTCCAAATAGTTAGCGTTTGTAGGTGTCGCGGTTGCCGATGTGGATGTGTTAAGGACTTGTCACGGTTGATCAGGCGTAGTGTTCGCCATATTCTCATGGTTGACGCAGATGACGTGACGTGGATGAACAAACTTGGGGACGCCAATTGACTCCGTTGGGTGAGACACGAGACGAACTATGACACAAATACTTACTGGTAATTTGGGTGTCAGCGGTGCTTCCCAATCACCACACCATTGAGACTCAGGGTTCTCAGGGATGCTGTGGGTTCTGTGTGTCAGTCTCACCCGTGCGTATTTACAAACACGTAGGCAATACTAAACTTTTACTAAACATCACTTTAAAATAAACACTTAATAAGACATATGTGGACAGGACATTGAAACTACTGAATAAAAGAGGTAAGTTCACTATAGACTTATTTTTATTATTACTATACCAACACATCAATGTGCCAATGAAATGATGATAATCTTGGTCATGACTAGCCAATTCCGCTTGGGTGCTCCCCAGCCCGCAATTAATCTAGCGCATGCCTAAATGGATGATGTCACCCGAAATGCGTGAAAGCACAGCCTTCACAAGAGAAGAGGGCCGACAGCCAGTAGGGTGGACTGATGGTTTTTCCCTGAAGAAGACAGGACACTGTGAATTACAAATGAAACCCTTGATGAAAACATTAACATGTGTGATAACTTGGCATCACTAATGTAAACTCATCAGGGATTGCCCTCCAGCACGTGGGTAGTGTGGTGATGGCCTATACACAGAGCCAGCTAGGACGAGAATAATTGCACCGTACACATATTACAAAATTACATAAACCCTCAAAAGATACATGAAACAAGATGGGACACGAGATGAGTATTCACAATAAACACACACTTACGTAGAAACAAGTTTAGATGGCGAAGATGCCACTGGATGAAGTTTGTAGCGGACCATGTGGTGCAGGTGGAATTGCAATACCTCTATTTGAAAACTGCAAATTAAATTCAGATAAAATATTATTCTGATAGAGAAAATTATTCTCTTTATGATTTTAGTGGCTGCAGGCATGTAGCATGCCTGATGGCGGTAAAATCAAACATTAACATGACCACGTGGTCAAGTACAAAAAGCATCCATTTACGTGAAAAATACATAAAACCCTTTATAAAATTTATTAGAACCATTAAATAAATATTGCACATATGATGTTACATCAATGAGCTCTCAAATGCAGCGATGGCGTATACAAAGGCTTTGCGTCTGTCAGCCATGTGGTTATATGTGATGTTGCCGTAAAATATTCAAACACAAAAAATTACCCTCAAATACATATATAAAAAGAATGCCGTTAAAATTGTGTGCAGCAATAATGCAGAAGTTGCAATGAAACACCATAAACATAGGCGGATGGTGCCTGATTTAAGTTGCGGGGTTCACGTGACCTCTCCAACATCGTTCTCCTCCTTCTCTTTGATTAAGTTAAAAATGCCACAAGGGCGTAAGAAATTATTAAAGCGGAAGTATAATGCTGGGGAAAATGTCTGGCAAAAACGTACCCAAGCAAAGGTTAACTGGTAAACTAAATTGACTATAGAAACCTAAATCAGTGAACAAAACTTGTAGTGCGTACGTGACAGTGTCTTACCTCGTCAGCTCTCCTCGACAGACTGTCCAGAGACAAGCGTCGCACGGACCTACCATGGCTGCATATGGGGTTCAAATAAGTGGTAGTGCTATGCATGCAGAGTAAAATATTTTATTATGGAAATAAAATGCAACAAATTAAATTAAATACTGTTTTACAATTTAATATTTTCTTATGAATTTTTCACATTATGTATTTCAGTGTCTCTCTATGATGGCGTTCACGCCAGAATATTAGTGTTCTTAATTTCGGTACTGCTGGCACAATTTTAAAATAGCAACAAACACTTTAAAACATTTTAAGATATATTAAACACTGCAAATACAAATATAAAACACATTTTACACTGAAAAATAATATTTATGTGAAAGTTCAAAATTATTGGCCTCTTTGCGCACATGCAGGACACCTGACACATGCGTGATGAGCGCCATCATGGGCTCTAGACCTGCTGGCTGTTAGTCTGCGTCAAGTACAAGCAAAATTATTCTCTTATGAAAATAATTTGCAAAGTTTTATGAAACGTACTTGCTTTATTTTGAAAAACAAAATTCAATATAGTTCGTAGTTGTTTGCACTGATATGAGTACATTAATCCTCTTAGTAAAAGTAGGCTTTAGTCAATTCTTTTAGTGAGAGTGACATTAAATGTAGACAAAAACATGCTACTGAAAATAGAATTTACCAGAAAAATAAACTGTAATTCAACATCATTATTGAAACATAACACAGTTTTCTATCCTCATACATGAAAATCAGAAATTTCTTATCTTGGTACCTCTTTTCTCATAAACTTACGGAGTATACATTGGAAAATTGCCTTCGGTAATGCACTGTCACGATGCTGTACAAGATGCTTTGTTTAAATTTCTCATCAGATGGTAAACCCAAATACTTCATAGGAAAACATGTTAATTCATTTTCTTGCATCAATATAAAATAATAATTTATTTTCTTTTTACACTCAAATACAGTACTTCAGGTATTTGTTACAATGATTGCAAAGTGTAATAACTCTATTAATATTTTGTCCAAATGGTTGTCTTCAAATAAATAAGTTACTATTAACAGAACTATTTTCATGCATTTTTTTAACTCGTAGCAAAATCGGTTACTTACACAAGTTTTCTTGTAATAGTAATAAATTTAAATATGTTGGAAGAATAATTTTTTTTGCGGATCTAAAATTTGATGCTCTTTTAAGTTGGAAAAGGCATATAAAAATTTTTAATTCCTAAGTTAAATTCATCTGTCTTTGCATTTTGATCTGTTAGAAATATGTATTTATAATAATTGTACAGTTTCAAAGGCTATGTATTTTGCTAATTTTAATTGTCTTATTTCTAATAGTATATTGTTTTAAGGCAATATAGCAAAATCAGTACAAATTTTTAAACTTAGTAAAAAAGCCATAAGAATTATATATCATAGGAAAAGTAGAGATTCTTGTAAATTGTTTTATTTCAAATATTATTTTAACTTTACGTTGTTTATGTATTTATTCTGTACATATATTTACTAAGGAAAATTGAGATCTGCTAAAAAAAATTAGTTTTTACATCATCATGATACAAGAAATTAAAATAATACGGACTACCTATTAAATAATTTGACTTTATACTAAAAAGGTGTTAATTGGCATTCAGGTATAAAATTTTGTAACAAGTCACCAATGGAAATTAAACAGTTGTATTAAGGAAATAGTGTTAATCCAAAAATGCCCATAAAGATTTTTTAAAAAGAAATGTGACTGAATACTTTAACTCTTGAAAAAGTTTGTTTTATTTTTAAGTGTCTGTGTATTTAAAAATAACTTGTTTCTAATATCCTGGAGCTTTATTAGCTGAGGTCAGAATTTTGGAGAAGTAAAAGTTAAAATAAATACGTCACCATGTGCCCTGTCTCATCGGCCATCAAACAGACTGGCAAGCTATCGGGGCACTCTAAGGGAATGAACTTGATATAGGTGCCCTGGTGAAGGATGCAATCTAGTATGTCATGGCTAGTGTGGGAAGCGCAGCATCACAAGGCATGTTGTTCGTTATGGATATTCCCCTTAGGGCAGTGTGCAGGTTAGGTGAATGTAACTGCATACACTGCGACTGAGGACCTAACACTCCCGTTATAGGTCAGAGAGCACACCTATACGCTCATGCCAAAACAGCGGTGTTGCCTAGCACGCCATAAATGACTGTAGACTGCACATATATAGTTACACTTTACTTACTGTTATATTCACAGAGTCTGTACACGGCATAACTTAAGACAAGAGGTGGTATGTAATCACTTAAGACTCTGATTACACTGAAATGAATAGTCGTGGGATACCCGTCAAATAACGTGTAGGGCGCCCTCTAGCCCAAAGAAGTGTAGTAACTTGATGTGGCATGGACTCCACAAGTGGACGGAAGACCTCTGGAAAGAGTTAAACCATGCTGTCTGAATAGCTGCCCAAAGTTCCCTTGTATTTCTAGGTGCAGGATCTTCAGTGCAAATTGCTCTCTCCCCCATGTCCCATAAATACTCAATTGGGTTACTTTCGAGAGGATGTGCTGGCCACTCCATTCGCTGGAACTCTTCAGAATGCTCTGTGAACCAGTCCTGGACATCTGTAGCCCAGTGAGACAGTGCATTATCCTGTTGGAACATCCCATCGTTGTCAGGAAAACTGAAGTCCATGAACAGTGGCAAATGGTCACCAAGGAGAGTTTTGTAGCAGTTACCATTGTGTTTTGAGGGCACATGGACAAGTGGACCAAACCCATGCCATTTGAACACATCCCACACCATTACGGAACAACCACCAGCCTGCACCGTGCCTTGTTGACAACTGGGATCCATGGCCTCATTGAGTTTGCATGTGACACCCTGGATCAAGGCATATTGAAAGTCTCCACAACTTCTGAAATTGGATGTCCCATCCTTCTGGCACCCAGAACCATGCCCATTATAACTGTTATAACTCACGTCGCATTGCCATGAGCATGTAAACAACAGTGAATCCGAATGACAAGACCACTTGTTCACAACTGAAACCGACTTAGGCCATGCAATGTCGTTCTGCAGCGGTGGTGCCACGAGTCATTCAGTTGTATAGTGCTATCCCATGACTTTTGTCATGTCAGTGTAAATGTTTGACCATTTTCCTGCAACACTCATCCCATATGACAGTAAAAAAAAACACTTGACACAGAAATTATGTTATGTGCTGAGCACATGTGGAAAACACAAAGTTTAAGTGGCTGCCGCTTGGTTTGCAATGACAAGCTGGGTAGTGGAGTTGGCACATAAGTCCTCAAAATTGTCAGCTATAGAAGCTCACTGAGTGAGAAGAAAGTATATTGATTAGGAAGATAAAGAAACATCCCAGGCATAGTGTGCCTAAATTAGCAGCAGAACTGTTCCAGAAGAGTAGTAAGAAGGTCTCTTCTGAAACAGTCTGCTGAGTCCTTGAGAAAATTGGATAAAATGGTAGAGCTGCCGGGTAGAAGCCAAATACAGAGCAAGAAAACAGTTATTTACAGCCCACTGTCAAATCTGGTGGAGATAGCATTATGATCTGGCAGCTTCAGGTGGAATCTGTGAAATTACCCAAATTGATGGCTCTATGAGGAATGAAGACTATCTACCTCCACATTTTGAAAGATAGGCTGCATAAAAGCTGGGACAAATTGGGCATCAGAGGTAGTTACGAATTTTATCAAGACAATGAACCAAAGCCTAATAAATTGTTAATTATGTAAGGTTGGCTGTTGTACAACTGTCCCAAAATTATTTAAACATCTACCCACGGCTCAAACCTCAATCAGATTGAACATCTATATGCGTCACTCAAATGAAGGGTGTGCAGAACTTTGTACATTCCAAAACCAATCTAGAAATATAAATTCACAACACATCAGGTTGTATTCAGGCTGAGACATTCAAGAAAACTAATTCCCAACATGCCACAATGATTAATAGTGGTCATACATCTAAAGGGATGTCCTACAAAGTACTAGATATTAACTATTTTGTGTTCTTTGGAGGTGCTATTTATTAGATATTTGGATGGCTCAATAGTACTGTGACTGTGATATTTAGCGCTGGTCTTAAAACATTTTATTTAATATGTCCGTACTATTCAAGATGAGACAGTATTTTTATATTACGTCTTGAGATGAATGTCTTTCCTTGTAAGTGTTGACGCGTGCCCGATTAGACTGACTTGGCACGTTGGTCGAGGATTTTGTCTGCTAGACCAAAAGTGGGTTAGTTTAGTTTAGATAGTCGGCGTGAAGCGAGGGGTGTTCATTAGCACTTACTTACTCCAGTTTCTTGGGCGTTGTGGTCGGGGTAGGTTTCATCTAGACGTGGCAAATTCTGTCTATGCCGAATCGGAGATTCCACAGGTGTGCTTCATTGGTCCAGAAATAGAGCTTGTCCTAGCCGAGTCACACTTCGGCACCGGTCAGAAACCCTTTTACCACAGGGTAATACGTAGGATGTATGCAGACACAAGGTGGGAAGTCAATTACCAGAACCGGAGCAGACGCGACTGCCTGACGTCTAAGTTCGTTCAGTGGCGTGGTTCCGTTCCACCTGCCTCTCCTGTGTAGGACGTGGTAGTGCGATCCACGGTTCGAAAACAGAGTGAGCCAGGTATTGTTCCCTACATTTTCTACCACTGCTCTTCTCGTGAGGCATAGGGCAAACAGTTTGACAGTGTAATCCAATAGTGACGTGTCGGTATGAGCTCAATAAGAGTCCCCACTGATCCCCCACAGTATGCGGGCTGATCATGGACATGGAGCCATGGGGACCGCCAAGTCTCTACTGGTTGTGCGTTCGCACTAGGTTGAACGGCAAAACTTCAGGCTACAGGCACAGAGCACTGACTTAGTGCGAATGATGAGAAATAACCTGAGTCTGTCGCCCCTCCCGAAGTGTAGGTGTTTCTAGTGGTTGTGGCGTAGCTGTTTCTCCCCCACGAGCACTGACTTAGTGCTAATGTGTGACAGGGAAGAAACAGGTAGCTGTCTAATATGTATGTCTTCTGACGTGCAGACACCTGAAAGGGTTCGACAGTCAGGCAAACTCGGTTTAAACATCTCACGGTTTCTGTCTGCAGTGCACGGTGTATTCTGTCTCCAGCCATCAATTTAAACAAATACCCTGGAAATGAAAAACAGAAAGATAGAGAACAATGAGTGTTTATTGAATATTCAATAAACACATGATCTGTGTTACCTCCTACCAAACCGTGGAGGGATGAAGGTAACTGCGGTTCCAGGTGTAGGCGACCTGGTTCTAAGTCAAAAGGGGAATAGCTGGTTCTAGACGAATACAAATTAGTTAATGATAAACTGCTAAGTAAAAGGTGTCTAGAGGAGACAAAGTGAAGTTGAATATGTATGTTCGCGTTCGTTGGTCGGCGAGACATAGTAAGTAGCCGCTGGGGGCGTACTTGAAGTTTCTAGATCTCCGGAGGTTCCAACACTGAGTCAGTGGTGGATGTCCTGAGAGAGGATGCATAAGAATGACTCCTGAGCCCGGCAGCATCCTGACTTATATAGTGGAAGCTTGTAGGTTGCTGGCGTGGTCTGCGGGGAGGGCGTGACGTCCTTCTGCCCTGGTTGGCGTGGGAAAACTCTGGTCAGTGAGTCTACTTCGTACCTCGTCGGTAGCGCTCGGCTTTGCCCGAGGTCTGGGCAGCTTGTAGGCGCTCAGTTTGGAGGGGGGGCGTGCCTGCCAGGTTGCATATCCTTCAGGTGAAGAGAATTCGCTCATAAGTTTCTGTTGCCCATAGGGTAGGCAACGAGTCTTTCACGTCTATAGCGGTGGAAGTAGGTACTCTTGGCAATGAGTCATAATCGTAGTAGATTAGTTGTATAAGTGGCACGCGTCACTGTTAATACATATTAATTTTGTGTTTGTGAATAGTACAGTCAGTAAAACCATCCAAAATATCCTAATGTGACATGTGTCTGAAAATTAAAGAGAGTTGCTGCATACACATACAGATGAGGAATAAAATTAATGACTTTCTCAAGTGAGAAACTTAAGAGAATTTTACAGTACTTGACAATAAGTTTCCTTCTCATTTTGTTTCTGCTTGTGGAACTTGCACATCTGCACAATCTCACTCGGACCTTGTACATCTCCACAATTACACTTCGCTTTGGCTCAAAATGAGCTGACAGTATTTCCAAAATCTGTCAATTGACATGCTATTTGTTGCTTTCATTAACATCAAGTGCAACACAAGGTTGTATAGTTCCGTGCCATATGCAGGAAAATGTTGTAACTGTAGGACGTAATAATACAAAATTGAATCGGTAGAACATAGTTTACTTTACTCACTCTAGTAACATCATAAAAAAACTGTTACATAATGGACAAAAGACATGCCTTAACAAAAAAACATTCAGTCAGGGGTAACAATGTGACATAAAACAATATTATAATGTAAAGTCTGTTCTCTATCACAACACTCCCAATAGAACATACTTTGTGGTTGTATTAGGGCACTGATTTGAGTCCCATTCCTTGGATGCAGAAGCGGTGCTTGGTAATTGGTAGGCTCTTGGTCAGCAAATCAGCAATCATGTTAACTGAACCTTGATAAAGCACCTTGATCACTCTGTCTTCTATAAGTTAACGTATGAAGTGATGCTTTGAGTCAATGTGCTTGGTTCTTGCCCGATACCCAGCTGTGGTTGCCAGATCTATTGCACTTTTACTGTCACACAAAATGTTCACTGTTATATGGAAACAATTCTTGTCTAACTCGCTTGCAAGTCCTCTGAGCCATAGTACCTTTTGACATCTTACAGAAAGTGCCATGTACTCAGCTTCTGCTGTCGATAATGCAACAGTTCTCTGTTTCTTGCTAGTCCAGGTAATGGCACCTCCTTGCATAGTAAAAACGTAGCCAGTTGTAGAACATCGGTCATCAACATCATTGGCCCAGTCTGCATCACAATCTCCTATGTGTCACTGGATTCACTTCTGCTGAACTTTAGCTTTATGTCTGCCATACCCTTCAAGTAACGCATTATCCTTTTCACCGCCACCCAGCGAGCCTTGCAGGGACTTCTGCAGTATCTGCTAGCTGCATTTAGCATGAATCCAATGTCTGGCCTGGTTCCTTGATAGATATACATTAAACTTCCGATGGCCTCTTGATAAGGTACTCTACTAAACTCGTCAGTTTCTTGTGGTTGCAAAGCCATACTCTTGGACAGCCTTTTGTTGACGTCACTTGGGATAGCAGCTGGGATACACTCTTCCAATTTTGAACTTGGCCAACACCTCCTTAATGTAGCCCTCTTGATCAATCCAGATCTTGCCTGCTGTACGGTGCCGTGTAACTCTCATTCCAAGGATACACTTGACCTCTCTCAAATCCTTCATCTTGAAGTGGTTCATCAATCCAGCTTTAATGACATCTTTCATTTGACTGTCATTGCAAGCTATAAGCAGGTCATCAACATAAACAGCTACAATGACTACTTATTCACTTTCTATTTTGAAATATATACATTGATCTGTCGTTGAACGAGAGGGGCCAATTTCTTTCAAAGCTCTATTTAATTTCTGGTTCCATGCTCGGCTCCCTTGCTTAAGACCATATATTGCCTTTGAAAGTTTACAAACCTTATCTTCTCCTACCAATTCAAAGCCTTTTGTCTGAGTCACATATATTTCCTCAGATAAGTCTCCATGTAGAAAAGCTGTTACTGCATCCATGTGATCAACGTCTAGGTCATACTTCACAGCCAAAGCTAAAATCATCCTTATTGACGCATGAGGAACTACAGGAGCAAATGTCTCTTCATAGTCTATTCCCTTTTTTGTGCACACCCCTTTGCAACCAATCTGGCCTTATAATGTTTGATTCTTCCTTCGGCGTTCCTCTGTGTTTTGAATACCCATTTGCAGTCTATGGGTCTTCCGTCAGCCGACAAACTTGTGATCTCCCATGCAACATTCTGTCTTAATGAATCTAGTTCTTCCTTCATGTCACGGATCCAATGTTTGCTTGCTGAACACACCAGAGCTTCCTCCAGAGTCTGAGGGTCAGCAGAGTCAACCTCGACCTTGTATGTGATAAAATCCTCCATCTTCCTTGGTTTCTGGCCTCTGACAGAACGTCAGAGCTACTGATCTTGCGTTCTCTCTGCACTTGATGCAGGTAATGCATGTCTAATATCATTGGTTATTTCCTTGATTGAGCCATTTCTCACTTGATTCAGGTCTTCTTGAGACACAAAACCCTTAAATTCACTCAGACTATCTGTATTGTCTTCAACATCATTTATGATTGTGGTAGGGGTGTCTTCCATTATCTGGAGGGATATGGTTGGATTAGATTTACACTCACCCTTTTTAGTCTCACTGTGAGTTTCTTCATTCTCAACAAACACTACATCGCGACTCTTGATAACACTTGTAGTTCCTTGCTTAAGAAGTTGATATCATTTGGAATTCTCACAGTAGCCTACAAAAATGCACTCTTCACCTTTTTCACCAAATCATCTACATCTTTGCCTTGGGATGTGTGCAAAAACTTTGCACCCAAAAACTCGCAGGTGTCGCAAGTCTGGTTTGAGATCACTCCAGACTTCCTCTGGTGTCTTTACATCTAGTACTCTGGAAGGAAAACAATCGTGTAAGTAGGCTGCTGTGTTCACTGCTTCAGCCCAGAAGGTGTAATCCAGTCCTGCTTTGATGAGCCTTCTCCACAAGGGTGCAATTTTGTCGCTCAGCTAGCCCGTTTTGCTCAGGTGTATATGGGCAAGTGGTCTGATGCTGGATTCCCAGTTCCCTCAAGGTCGTCAACAGTTCAGTTTTGATATATTCACCCCCATTGTCTGTATGCAATGTTTGACTTGCTTATTCGTTTGTCTCTCAATCATTGATCGAAAAACCTTGAATGTGTTTAAGTGACCTCATTCTTAGATTTACAAAAGTAGACAAATACCTTCCTGGTATAATCGTTGATGAGGGTGAAGAAATACAGTGAACCTCCGATCGACTGTTCTTCCATCGGACTACAAATGTCAGAGTGCACTAACTACAGAGGTTCATGTGCCCTTGATCCCTGATGCCTGAATAAAAGTCTTTGCTGCTTATCCTTTACACATGTAGTACAGGTGGTACTGTCAATTTTGGAGAATGTCAGCCCTGTCGTAGAGTCGTCCCTCAACTGCCTCATTGCCCATTGATTCAAGAGACTGAGCCTTCTGTGCCACAAAGCACTACCAGAGACAGAGCTGGTACAATTTGCCCTTTCTTCAGGTTGATCCAACCTGTACATGTTGTTGACTGCCTTCTGTACCACAAAGCACTACCAGAGACTGAGCTGGTACAATTTGCCCTTTCTTCAGGTTGATCCAACCTGTACATGTTGTTGACTAAGGAGGCTGTGGCCATCAGCTCCCGGTTAGTGTCATAAATGTGATAACCCTTATCATTAAACAACACAGTGTGGTCGTGCTTAACTATTCTACTTTCAGACAGCAGATTGGTAGAAAGATCAGGCACATATAGTACTTCCTCTGCTTTAACAGTATCTACCTTTCCCGTACATCTCCTTTGCAGCTAGCTCACAGTCAATTGTTGTCAGCCAACATAATTTGATTATTTGTCTATTCATGAGTGTCCGATAGCCAGCTGAGTTGTCTAGTAATATATGTGGTTGCCCCATAATCTATGTACCACTCCTCAGCATCCGCATTTCCAGTAGCAAGTACAGCATTCAGAAAGGCGCGGTGACCAGTGCTCCTACATTCCGTGCCCTTCTGCTCTGAATATCTTACTCGTTCAACTCGTTGAGGGTGATTTCGCGCTATGTAACCATAACCATTGCACTCATAGAACCTGGGGCCCTTCCCTTGGAACTGTAGAAGGTTAACTCTTGGTCAAGTACTACAGGCTTCCTTACGGTGACTTGGATGTCTTGTAATAGTTTAGTTTTGACAGAATCTCCAGTAATGGGCGTTCCTGAGCTTTCTGGGCCCCATTATCATCGGCCTATATTCTTCTGGTAAGCCAGCCAATAATAATGTCCCGATCCACTCTTCACTAACCTCAAAATTGATGCCTCGAAGTTTGTGTGCTGTAGTTATAATATTGTTGACATACTCATCTACAGAGGCGCAACTTTCTAACCTAGTCGTTATCAGAGTCCTTAACAACCCTACTCTTCTTGTTAACCCTGAATCCTGAAATGCACTTTTTAACTTGTCCCATGCTCCCTTTGCTGTATTGGTGTCTTGAACATGCACATAATTCAGAGAACTGATTGACAAAATAATCTTTGCCAGAGCACGCGTAATCTTCTTATCATCCTTTTCTTCGCCAATCACACACTGCCACAATTCTCCATGCTCCAGATAAATTCCCATTGCAAACTGCCAAGTGTTGTAATTTTCGCGCCCGACCAACTTTTCGATCGGTGGCAATGAGCTATGAACTTGCCCCGCTGCCATATCAAAAGGCATCACGTCTTCTTTTCCTTTGCCAAGCTCATTAATTACCACTTTATTACTACGGCACCGTAATATTCACTACCCGACATAGAAAGCAATTCACGCCAACAGTTCCTAACCTCGCCGATGCCGAGATCACTCGTGTGCGATTACTTTGTTTCATCTTGCATTACCACATCACGGTTTTGTTAATTAACATCATTACTCACTCTGGACCCATAACCTGTTGTAACTGTAGGACATAATAATACAGAATCAAATCGGTAGAACATTGTTTACTTTACTACCTCTAGTAACATCGTAAAAAAACTGTTACATAGTGGACAAAAGACACACACTAACAAAAAAACATTCAGTCAGGGGTACCAATGTGACATAAAACAATGTATACAATTTAAAGCCTGTTCTCTATCACAACAGAAAATGTAACAATGTTATCTTCCTTATGACATGTGATACCTTGTTTGCCACAAAATAATATTGCAATCATTTGTCATTTGCTTTCCATTCATCTTTTTCCATCACAAACTCTCCAAATGAACTAACAGTTTCATTTTAGCAAGTAGCAGTGCCAAGTGTCCACTCCTGAAGTCGTGCAGGTGGTTTCGGATTAGAAAAACTGAGCCCAAAGTATAAGTGAATTACTACATACTGCCTCATTGCCAATGTTGTGTATCACATAGTTACACAAAAATTTGTAGATAATTAACCACTTCATTATGCCACATATTTGCCATGTGAGGCGAAACTACTAACTACTGTAACAGCCACACACTGGTGCCAAACTACATATTCCAGAACAAAATTTCCAAATTATGTATTCCAGTACACAAAGTTCCTTTTTGGTGATTTCTTTATTTCATTTTATAGGATTTGTAGTATGAGGTGGTAAGCTTACAGGGGTACAAATTGTCATATTTCTGTAAGATGAAAAATGTTGCTGCCTTTAAAAACCAAGCAGAAATATTAAAGACAACAGGACATTGTGACTCAAGGAGAGGTGGAAGGGGTGAATTTGAGCCATCACGTCCTTGCCATATGAATTATTCATTGCCATGGAATGCAATAACGTACATAGATTTTGCACTTGGCATAGTCTTCAGGTGTAGATACAACACATTAATAGAACTTGCATAATATGAAAAGTGTATTTAATTTTTTTTTGCACAACTAATGGGAATGTATTCACTTTGGAGGCAATAATTCTGAGTTATCAGAAAATGACTATGTTAGCTGCATAACCCTTGAAAGTCAGGAGATAAATTATGTTGTTTGGTTTATTTGATACTTTACTGTGTTTGCTAATAATTCCAGTTGCGAATGTTGATCTTTGCAATACACACTGGGTCAGTGAACACTCCAGCGCTCGAGACGTACTCTTATGAGTTCAAGTACTTCAGTGATGATGAGGAGGTACAGTGTGTAGTGAGAAGCTCAAGTTTAACATCAGATGGAACATCCAGGTAAATTTATATTTAGTTTATACGGTGTTCCAGAACAGTAAACATCAAATAACTTGAAAATTTATGTTTGCATATTAGTCTGGTTTTGTGTAACTATGTCTGCACCTACAATGAATTTGCAACTAATTTTCATACAGTGTTGATTTTGCTTACCAGTATGGCTCTTTATCTTTCTAACTATCAGTTTTTACACAGTCCTGAGTCTTACAAATGTAAATATAGTATATAGGGGATAGCCTATATAATGACAGACCTGTGCCAAAGCAATGATTATTGAAGGAGCAGATCAGTGTGAGATGACTTTTAAATAAGAAGTATTGGTTAAGAGATTTCGAGAAGTCCATTTCGCTATAACATCATTCCTAACACTTTTTTACAGTAGTGCATATGTAAATTAAATATTATTAGTGTTCATAAAGCTCAATATGTTCCTACAAAAATGGCCCCTTTTTTTAAATGGAAAATTTTACATGATTTGTAAACATTTCCGCCATCAGTTAATTTGAGCTTGGAATGTACTTAAAAATAAAACTGTTCATTAAGTGTGAAGTTATATTGTTGTATACTATTTTTTAAACGACATCATCACAATTTTATACAGCTTGTGCAAAACATTACCTGTATTAATGTTTTGAGTATGGCCCTTGAATCACTCTATCAACAGCTACTTGACTTTCTTTATATGGAGCAGGTACTGAAAAACCACTGGTTACACCTGTAACTGCCTCTACTGGCACACATTTAGGTCCAGTTCTATCTCCTACTGTTACTCTTCTGGTCAAAAATTAGCTGCTGGCCAGCTCATTTTACCAACAAGTCCACATCTGTGATTGTAGCATCCAGTTGATGGTTAACGACGATGAACCAGCCATCAGCTATGCCAACAGCATTTTGGGGATAAAGAATATGGCATCACATTTAATGAATGTTAGAGAAATACAATGATAACAATTAAACCTTTGAAAAATCACATTTTCATTCTTGGTTAAATTGGACTTGAACTTATTGTTACAAGCTTTGGAGCTCTTCAGCATTTCCCTAACCCCGTCCTGCTTGTGAGAGCAAAAGAATGTGTGGAGGTTAGGTGAGTTGTAATCTAAGAAGCTTGTGCAGATTTACAAAGAGATGTTGCTGGGATAATCCTATCAAGACTCATGTGCTTCTGACCTTGGGCGGATTGAATATCTGCAGTTATCTTTAAAGATTGTTCTGGTAAATGTCAAAGCCTCTCTCAGCACTCTGGATGCGGTAAACCTTCTAGATTGGGCGAGCAAAATTATTTAAGCTGCGACCGACCTCCAAGCCAATAGTCTTGAGTGTTGGTTGGATTTTGCTATATTAAGCGTCAGGCATGCAAATACAACAAAGCTATGAGCCAGCAAGAGTGACCAGCGGGAGTGAATTTTGCATGATAGCATAATCACTTTACTATGTAACAACCCCTTAACAAAGTTTTCACCTCGTCCCTGTATCAAATAAGGCAGGAACCCAACTCATTACCATTAGAGATATCTACCATGCTACTGTTGATAACCTCGTATTTTTCCTGACATGGATATTTACTCATAAAATTTAGGCCAGAAACACAGGTCAACTTTCTGACCATTGCTCCTTTGCCGACAATGTAAAATTTTTACTTAAATACCCAGATTGTCTGCATCAAAAACACGAGCAGTAAAGTCAGGATATGGCTGCATACAATCACAGCTCAGACGCTTGCGAGCCGCACAGTTTTCGCAACAACGTTTCTCTTGCTGGTCATTACTTAACATGGCAAGAGCGGATCTCAAGCAGATAACCAAAACTGGAGGGTGGAAAGAAAAAACAGTACGATATTAACTAGCAGCCTCAAGCCTACCTTCCAATTACACTGCCATAACATACAGTTCTGCAATTCATATTGGGTATAGGTAACAACATGCAATGAGTGTGTACATGCTGAGCAATATTCTCGAATACAATATTTACAATATCATTTTCTGTTAAGTAAAATCCCAGGTCTCGTTGATGGGTAATTATTGACTCAACAAATTCTAAAAGTGGTTTATCAGGCCTTTGAAAGCAATGTACAAAATCATGTTCACACTTTTGCCTAGTTTGTGCGTTTAGGGCGAAAGCCAAAACATGCTGTGTAAAATTGTCAAGAGCCACTATCAATGTTCATTCCTCAATGATTAAATGTAACACGTAACCCTTGCACTTGACAGATAAGGCCTTCAACAATTTCTTTTGTTCACAAAAATGTAAATCTAGGATTTTAACTATGGCAATAAAAAAGTTAAAACTCTACTAGGCTTCATGGTGGAAAGGATTGGCACATAATTGACAGATTACACCAGCAACTTGTTGTTAAAGGAATCATCAGACATACTCACCAAGCTCGCCTTCCCTCGGGCGCGGTTAACGGAGCTGTAATGCTCGTATCAGGTCGCTGCAGTGTGTTGTTAAGTTCGCTACAGTTGTGCTGTCCAAAATGGGTACCTTGTGGTATTGCAGTAAGGACACCAATTCCCTCTACGCAGCATATATATAAAACCCATCACAGCAGACATTATGAAACAGACAAAAGTTCACTAATTACAGACAAGCATAGTTGCACAGAAATTAATTGTGGCATTTGCAAATCTATTCATACAAAAAAATAAATCACAAATACTTACAAAACAGTGTAATTAACATTAAGATCAGGCACAGCATATATATTACAAAAAGTGCCATCAGCCATAATAAAAAATTTAACACAGTTAAAACATTAATATTAAAAAAGAAGGACTCTCTCAAACAATTCAGAATTAGACAGCTTAATTTAAAAGTATGAAAGCCGTATTAAAGCCGATGTTCACAACCTATACCCTAAAAGAAAGCATAGTGCAAATATTTAATTAAGAAACTTAGCTTGATGATGGGAGCCCTATCAGTTACTTTTGGCCAAAGCTGGCACCAATATAAATATGAATTAAAAATAATAAATAGCATCAAAAATATTTTAAAAATTAATAAAAAATTTAACTGTAATACTGAGAGGGCATGTCATGACCCAAGCAAAAGTACAACTATCTAAAAGCTCTTCACGGTAAAGTAAGCACATTTGAAAGCCCTGTTAAAGATCTGCTTCTATGCACATTCCGTATACTTCCTTTATATGTAAAATTATCATTGCCATGGGCCTGCTCACGTTATTCATGCATCAGCCGAGTGAAAATGGAAAACATTATTAGAAAAGTACATATTTTACACTTTTGTTCATTCATACACCTACAATTATTAAAAATACAGAAAGTAAAAGAAATAATTTCAGTATTCTCAAATGTTTTCCTAAAATTTTCACTTCAGCATCAAGACATGGAACTACTTTCTCTCCATCGTTACCAACTTAAGATGGTGCATGCCAGTCAGTGTGCCCGTTAAAATACATGCAGCAGGCAAGGGCAGTGATAATTTTCATTGGTTAATTTCAAAAGTGCTCACTTTATCGTGAAGAACCATTTGGCAGTGCCGACAAGAATAATACGGGGCGCACTTAACTACATTAAACATCAACGACAATGCCTGTACGCCTTCGGTAAGGCTCAAGAAAAGCCATCAGCAAAATCCAGTGTATGGAAAATGATAGGAACAAGACTTTAAACCTAAACTAGAATTTAGAACGGCTACCAAACAAAATTTAGATAATGACACCACCACAAACAACTACTTCTACCATTCATCTAGCCACAAAATTATATCTACCAGCAAAAATTACAATAGGCTATTACATGCCATGACCCACCTTAACAAACATTGGCTGAGCTATTTAAACATTAAAATTAATACCTACGGGAACAGCGACGATCATGATAGTGAAGATGTCGGCTGGACGACTTGAAGTTTGTTGGAGAGATGTTAGTTAGTGAGCACCCAGCCATATGTGGTAAGGCCTTAATATACAGAGGTTTAAGTATATGACATGATGCTGTACTAATGTTGAGAGGAGGGAGTAGAATGGTATAAGGGTGAGAATCCAAGGAGCAAGCAAGGAACAGGAAACTGAACAACAAAAAAAGAGTGCGCTGTAGTTCAGTAACACTAGAACAACCTTGCAGATACAAGTGGCACCATACTCAATGCAACTCCAAACTCCATATTGAAATTAACTCTTGACAGAGGGAAATAAGAGAGATAAATGCAGATTCAAAATGAGACGGGCATACGTATTGAGTCAGCTGGGCATAACCTGCTCTCGTACCCACAAGTTGCAGCTTGCATGCAGCACTTTCCAATATGTACATTTTGTCATTGCAAGGAGGAAAAATCAAGTTTTAGTGACTTAAGGCCAGACTTCCCAAACGACGAGCTACAAAAAAGTAGCACAATATTTATGATGAGTAAAAGGGAATTTTCGAAAGGCAGGGGTCGCAAGTGAATTTATATTGAACACTAAAACCCTGGGCCGCCCATTATGCCTGCTTTGTAATGGGTGCCAGTGCAAACGCAACAGACAACTTTGCTAGCAGAAAAGAACACATCACACTGTGAGAAATGAAGCAATGGGAGTGAGGCCCACCACATATCTGATCAGGCAAGTCAGCGATGTGTAGGTGCGAAGGGAAAGGAAGGGGAAGATGGGCAGGCAGGAGAGTGTCGAGACAGGGAGGGTGCACACACAAGAGAGAGAGTTAACCCCATGAGGATTTGATTTGCATCTGTTGGAAGTAGGGTGGTGGTGCAATTATTCACTGGTGCAGGCATACAGTTATCTACATATTTCTGTTCCTGGCTGTATGATCACATACAAAGACCAGGGCCATTATTGAAAAGAACCTTTGCCGTGAATTACTGTTTTTACGCATGCAATCCTAATTTGGTGACTGTGTTTGCGTTTGACATTGATATCATAATGGTTAGTAAACAAAAATTATCGCAGATACAGTCGTTGTATAAACAAAAGTATAAGTGTGAGTGGAGTAAATAATTAACATGGTTTGTACATTCCAAACCAAAACAACTACATTAAATATGTAAACGTCTTTCATATCCACTTTTTTCCCTGTAATTTGCAATTTTTTTTTTATTCCAAGGATTTTACAGGATTTGACCCAATGATTCCAGGATTTTACAAGATTTTTATATACAGGAACCAGGATTTCAGCTTCAGTTTGTGTGCAATGCACAGTCAAGTGACAATGTCTTTCTTTATTTAGCATTGCTGACTGGCTGCTTTGTAGTTATGCCTGTTTAGCCAATATAATGCCTTGTTCTAATGTAATTTTGGGTCATGGGTAAAGTTGTGTACTAGTTTTAATATTGGACATTCCAACCATTATTCTGTCACAAATCAATTAATTTTTCAGTCTCCCATTATCACACTTCTATGTAAGCATATATAGGGCTGTTATAAAATATATGACTTATTTCCATGCCATTTGGGATCATGCATTAAACCTAACACATAAAAAAAAATTATGTTCTTTCTGGAACTAAAGTAACTGTCAAAAGCTTGTGAAGCTCTCCCAAATATATCATAGTTGGTAAGGGATTAAACTGAGCCCAAAACTCATCTGCCCAGTTGTTTACAACACTGTTATAGGTTATTCATGGAAAAGTGAACACTTTTGAAAGCCTTGTCATTTGGAATAATAGTCAATAAATAGTGTCAGGACTGAGTTGGGAGCAAGGGCATTTTAAGCCCTGGCATGGGTTTCTCTCTCCAAAATAACAAGATCTTTTACTATCCAAAAGGGGTAACGTAAAGGCACTCGCTTCTGCAAAAAAAAAAGTTTTTCTGGGGTAGCCAGAATATGCACTGCAGGAGTCTGTCGTGGCTAGTTGTTTCTATCTGAACTGAGGTGAAATAAATGAAAAAGAAATGTTAGATAACTGCCTTTTATTTAGGGATGCCAATCAACAACTGTAAACTCACTATGTACCTCTCAATGTGAACAACAATGTCTAACAATATGTGATGCTACCTTTGTATCATTAACCCAATAACAATGTTTCGAAATTTTGTTGAATACCCGGGTATGGCCGTACCCTACATTTATGTTTCCAGATGATTAACTCGAAGTCCTGGGGGAAGGGTTTTCACACACCTTATTCAGCAGCCCATTACACGACTGATCACACCTACATCCCGGCATGCAATGCCTTCCCGCACAGCATCGCTCCTGCTGCCAAAGGCCACTGCCTCCAGACTGCACATGCCTGAATCCCCACCCGGAAGGACTTGTTCTGAAACAGTGCATTCCAGGCAGGGCTCTGACCCTCTGGTCTGCAGAGCTGTGCCATCGCACGGGCAGTCAAGGAGGAACAACCATGTCGGCCGGTAGCTCACACCCATGGCTTGGCATCTAGGCAGACGTTTCTCACCATGTCGCAATTAAAAACAAAAAATTAATCCCATTTAAACAAACAGTTCTATACATTTTTCTTCAGCTGCCTATCTAAAACAGATGAAGCCTATTTTCTGGTTGAATGAGAGTGCTTAACATTTTATTTTCACTGTACACATTTTTTTTTACAATAATTGCTACCACATGAGAACAAGATTAAATTCAAAACTTAACTATAACTCTTCCATAAATCTAAATACCTAAAACTTATTTTTATTGAAAATAATCTGTCGTCTCCCCCAGGGTACTAGTTATTCAGTTTTTTTTTCGCACTACTTTCACGTCATGACACATTTTCCTCAAGGTTCAGGATGATAGCTACAAAAGTTCCCAAATCTGAACCAGCCACAGTTAGTGACCTTCAGGCATACTTTTACTGGTGACCTAAATTGCACTAGTATAACACAAGCACCCACACTATATATGGCCACTATAAGGTTGAGAAAAATAACTCTTTTCTCACTCTAATTTTATTTAACCCTTTTGACTACAAAAAAAATTTATTTAGTTCTTACCTCTTAAAAAAAGTATCTCAATACTATCCTGGCCCTATTTTCTCTGCCACGCTATTTAATTTTTAAATCCTGAAAACTTTGCAACCCTGCGCCGGGAATAAATTAAAATGACTCAGTGATAACTTAGCTTCGAATGCAACTTTTTTCCTTTACATTCAAAAAGTGTTCACATCTCCTCTTTTGGCATCCTTTTTGACCCTTCTTGAAAAAGTTATGGGCAATTTCTTAATGAAACAGAAAATTCTCTACATCACCTTGGATACAATTGCAATTGTTGCTCCAGCGATGACTTCCTATGACTATGCTCCCATGATCATCAGCACTTTGTGAGTGTTGCCCATTGACCACCAGGTCCGTCCCCAGCCAGCGTTGACTCCGACATCGTCAGCTGTTTGTTGCCATTTTTTCTCGGGATGCTGAAACACTCCAACCCGAATATTAACATTTTAGTTCAAACATATTTGTACCCGAACTAATTTTATAACAAACTTTTTTTTTTTACAGAGACAAGGGAATCAAAACATTTTTTTCAAGAAAAATTAATAGGATCTTTACCAAATTTATTGCTTGTTTTTAAAGCAACGGGTAAAAAAAATGAATTGATAAAATAAAACTTGCTCTTGCAAAATAATAGATTCAGTCCTTGCATACTTATACACAATGCTTTAAAATGGCAACAAAAAATTTCTTTTCATTTTAATTAATTTTTTTCTGATATTAAATAAAGTAAAACAAGGTTGCATTATTATTTTCTATGACTATGCCACAGAGCTTACAGACACCCTCTGCTATACTTGCTTTTAACCTCCATGGGTGAATCTAACTAGGTGTGCCCGTGCTCTTTTGACACAGTTACCTTCCAGCTGGGTATGCAGTCTCTGACCTGCCTCACTGCTATGGCACTGTAACCCATCCCCGGGCTGTAGCGCAGCTCCAAAACTACTGTTGAAGCATCCTGCAGTCCGCAAGCTCAGACCGCCTTCTTTTCCCACATGTTGGTATCTCGTCACTCACTGTTCTCATTACATGTGGGTGACTGTGTTGATCTTGTTTGTCTAAACTCTGAGGAACCAACACAGCACGTTTATTAAACAGTTCTCTAAATGGCTCTGAAACACTTTTCTCCATGCGACTTGATTTATTTCTGCGTGGCATCCGCTGGTACTATTGGGGTGCTTCACCCCTCTTCTCTCGAAGAAATACACTCTTAACCCAAACAGTAGATATTCATATCTTGGACAAATATCCAAGAAAGTCACATTCCTTGAACGAGAGATTAGCCTCAGGATTCAGACTCTGTACTTCCACAGTTTACTGTTCCTCTTTCCTATCCTAATCTTCATTGAAAATATTCTCTCCTGCTTCTTTGAAAACCATAATTTTTGTTTTCTACCCTGCACCTGGTATATCTAAACACATTTTTGGCCCACTAACTAAGTCATATGAAAAATTAGCTCTGAACATTTGTGAAAAAATCGCATTCAAGAATTATCCCCTTTATTGGGGCTGATATCAGACCTACAGGATATTGGTACCAAAATTTCCCCAGTGGGAACCATAAATCTATCATGTAATTCACTTTTTGATTGCAACCTGTAACCTCTGCAATTTCCTTGGGTTCAGTTAATTTACAGTACTGCCTGGGAACTAGCTGGCTTTCCCGAGCTCTCGTCATTGCGTTCGCTCTGATTCTCAGGTTATAAAAATTCTGCAGTATGTGTCCTGGGTGACGACATTTGTAACACATTGGTTGTCCGTCCGTGCTGCGCCACTATGTTTGTACAACCCTTTCATTGTTCTATGATTCCTGAACATAAACATCCTTCTCTTTCCATTTGAACATCCCTTCCATGTTGATAGATTCTTACAGCAACCATGTGATAATCTGCCTATTGTGTACTTACGCTGAGTTGCGACTTCGCTACCAGCCTCGTGTCTCTGCCGAGCGCCGCGCTTACCGAGAAAATCAGCTTGCATGGACAACTCCTGCATCTGATGACTCAGCAGCTCTATGCGCTGACATACCTGCAAAAATGCATTCTGGTCTACTTCATTAAGTGTACTCTCTGCTAAATATACACCTCATACAAGGACAGGTCTCAATGACTTCCCTTCTTCATCCCTTTCCTGTTTTAACCAGGCATAATATAAACCCACTTCTATTCTCCATACATTAGTCCCCCACAATACATGGAAAGCATGCGACGGTAGAGCACACACGCCGACCACACCATCCAAGCTGTGGATGGTGTGGTCGGCGTATACCACACTTGCAAACAACAGACCAACATACTAGACAGACATCATGACACTAACACTCACTCCAGCCGTGAGGCTGGAGGGGAGCCTCACTCCCACACCGAATACAACCACATGTAACTTAATTTAAAAATAGGCAACAAATTAAACAGCCTTAACAGGGTCCAGTGCCCACGAAACCACTTAACAGGGTCCAGTGCCCACGAAACCACAGCTACAAGGCACCCCGCCGCCTTACCCAATGATTTGAGTATGTGTCGGAGTGCATTTTGTCTTTACAAACACTCTTGTGAGTTATGGGAGTCTAGGCTCCCGGTCTCATGACACACAGGCCATTCGGTGGAGTATGAGGGTTCTGCGGCGGCCGTACATTAGTTACCAGCTGTTCTATAGTCTTATTTTCAAATAGCATTACTCTTTCTATCAACTGGGATCTCAAACCCCGCAACATAAAATGTATTCTCTTGGCTTCTGGCATTTCCGCATTCAGTCTATTACAGAGATATAAAACATCATACAGGAATGTTTTGAATGGCTTGTCATTTCATTGTTTTCTTGCCCACATCTGCAATTCTATTTCTTTCTCCTGTGTATGGTAGCTAAAAGCTTTTTCTAAAGACAAGATTAGCTCATCAAATGTCTTAGCATTCCCTAATGCCTGTTCAATGCTATTGAACAAATTCAGAGCGGCATCCATTAAAAATAAAGGAAAATAATCCTTATACTGCTGTTCAGTCCAGCCATTGACTCGTGCCACGTGCTTAAAGTTAGATGCTAAATCTAATACGTCTCCATCAGGTTTCCCCTTGTAAAGCTCCAGCTTTACAAAATAATGTGCACCTCCCATTTTTTTAGTTTCCTAACTAGCTATTGTATCACATATTTTCTGCTGTATCTCACTTAATGCCTCATCCTCCAAGTCTAGAATAAAATATTTTTCCCCCGCAACTGCGGACTTGTGCGGTCTCGACCTGCTGCCCTCGTCTAACAATTCTTTATCGCTCATGTAAGTACCTAATTTTGCTACATTACTGACTCACGAACTGCCACCAGATTACTTAATTGGCACTAAAGTAGATCCAGGCAGAAATCCACCTATTACTTTATTAACGACAATGAAAACTACACTCACAATAAATTACCTATGTTTCTGAAACTCAGAATGTTTCAAGCATCATCCATTAATTATCTGTAAGTGACAAAACTGGATCATCAGGAAATTATTACGCCACAACACACTCCGGCATACCCAGCGCCTCCAGCAATTTATGTTAGGACCAGGTTGCGGGTGAGGGCGTTTTAAGCCTTGAAATGGGTTTCTCTCTCCAAAATAACAAGATATTCTACTAACCAAAAGGGGTAACGTAAAGGCACTCGCTTCTGCGAAAAGGTTTTCTGGGGTAGCCGGAATATCCACAGCAGGATTGTGTCTCGTGGCCAGTTGTTTCTATCTGAACTGAGGTGACGTAGATATAAAGAAATTATGGATTGTGTCAGTATCGGAGAAACTTAATTCTGATTGGTTACCTTACGTAACAGACACTCTTCACACAAAGACAAGTGGCTAATCACCAAAGGAAGGCTGCAAGTATGCACATAGAATATTGAAGTCTAGCCTCTAAGTAAATGTTCTTTGCAAAAACAGATGGCCCTACTAATAAGTGAGGATATAATGACTGTAGTTGGTATAAAGACACTGGTAAAAACTTTCATTACAGTTTATATTGACAAATACAGTTAATGTGGTCTGTGCACTGGTGAGGGGCGAGATGTGTCAGATTTCAGATAAATCCTGACTCATGATTTAAAAGTTACGGAGGGCACCAGCTCATCTATGCGCGGGCGAGCACATGGACTCCTATTCTCAGGGTGGTAGCAGGTCGACAGCCATGTGGTGATCCCCTCACTAGTCACGGTAATTAGAAATAAAGTTCAGACCTTAAGCAGTTCAGCACACCTGAACACGTGGTTAGCTGGAGTGGGCCAGGTCCCGAAGGTACTTATGTACGAAAATATGAATGCAGAGACGAGGATCACGAACTGCTATATTGGAAAAGAGATGGTACACTTCTCACAATAGAACCACACTTTTAAAGTAAACAAATTATGACATTAGCACAATCAAATTATGCAAACATTTATGAGTGTCATTAGTTCATGTTCAATATCAAAATGAAACCCACATGGCTTCACACTCGCAGGCTGTTTACACTTCACTTAAGGGGAGCAAAAGGGAGATAACACTTTCCCTTGTGAATACTACACCCTGCTTTCAGGGGCACAGATTACAATGGCACTATACACACAATGGGCTGAGTTAAATCTTGCAACAAGAGGTCTGGCGAGTCGTGATCAGATTCAAAGATCCATTCCTGCTTGATCAATAACAGTGACCCGTACACGAGGTGCACGGATCTGCGTGCCCAGTGCACGAGCAGAGCAGCAGTGGGCTGTCTCCCGAGCGGGACAGAGAGGGCGACGTCACAGTATTATGATCACTGATAGGAATATTAATTCTTATAGGCTATTCATGGTAAAGTGAGCACTTTTAAAAGCACTCTTCTTTGGATTAATAGTCAGTAAACATACTATATTTTATTTTTGCCTTAGACGTTAACTTCTGAGTGTGGTGGACTATATACACTGTGTTAATTACTTGCATGGCAATATATATTTAAAAAGGTGGTTAAAGGATAAGAAATGACTAAAAGGAAAAAGGAACTAGCGCATCAGAAGTTCTCACTTTACCATGAACAGCCTATAATAGAAGACGTATGTAGTTTAATGCTATAAATAATTACTATGTGTATTTTTGTAATATTGTAAATAAATTAAGAGAAAGTTTAGTTTTTTTTTTCTTATTAAGACCTCTATCCTATTTGAACTCTGATACATCCCTGGCGACTTGTAACAAATAACAAGAGGTAGACTTTGTCATGGTCTGGTTTGGCACGGTGTCCGGCAACAGGTACATTTCAAATTTCCTCTTCCACGCATCCCACAATGTAGGCATGGTAAAATCAATTGCCGACAATGGATATAGGTAAGGAACAAACTTACCTCCCAAAGCCGTAAGATTACCAAGGGCTATTATTTTCTTACATTGGATTTGATGCATAATTTGTCCACATGATACAATAACTAACACACACCACTGCTACCATGTACTATTATAGATGATACGTACACAACAAAGACACCTCAGATTAGGTATAATTGAAGTTGGGTGTCATCTTGACTGCTAACCTGACGATCATGATGGTACAGAAGTAATTAATTATTCACTGTGTTTGCTCAGTTGTCACAAAGTATTTGTGTTCTGAGCTATAGGTACCACAATATTATATACTGTTTAAGGGGAATTGACGAATTGATGAAAACAGATGTTGAATTTTTCAAAGTTATATTGTGAGATTTCCTATAACATTAGTGGAAAGACATCCCTAAACTACTATGAAGTTTTTGCATTAAGCTGTTTTGGCTCTACATTGATGAGTCAGTTGGGCGCTAGTCAGTGAGGACTTATCCTTTTATATACAGAGATTGGTCCAGTAAATGATTTTCTTTCATGACACCATTTTTGGTTATTGAAACATCTGCCAGAATATTTCCAATAATGCCCAGCTTATGATTCTAGCTCTTGAAGCCATTTGGTGAGAGACGAGACGAACAATGACACAAATATTTACTGGTAATTTGGGCGCCAGCTGTGCTTCCCAATCACCACACTATTAAGACTCTGGGTTCTCAGGCATGTTGTGGGTTCTGTGTGTCCGTCTCACCCGTGAGTACATACAAACACGTTGGCAATACTAAACGTTTAATAAAATCACTGAAATAAACAATAGATAAAACATATGTGGCTAGGACACTATCATTACTGAATAAAATATTGAGTTCACTGTAGACTTGTTTTTATTGATATTGTTTATATACATCAACGTGCCAATGAAATGGTTATCTCGGTCATGACTAGCCAATTTTGCTTGGGTGCTCCCCAACCCGTAATTAATCTAGCGAACGCCTAAATGGATGATCTCACCGAGGTGCGTGAAAGCACAGCCTTCACAAGGGAAGAGGGCCGACAGCCGCTACGGTGGACTGACGGTTTTTCCCTGAAGACAGGACACTGTGAATTACAAATAAATACCCTTAATACACATTAACACAAGTGATTACTCGGTATCACTAATGCAAACTCGTCGGGGCTCGCCCTCCAGCACGTGGTTAGTGTGGTGACGGCCTATACACAGAGCAGGCAAGGACGGGAGTAATTGCACGGTACATTAACTACAAAATTACATAGACCCTTGAATGAGAATTGAAATAAGATGGGACACAAGATGAATATTCACAATATACACACACACTGTGTGAAAACAAGTTTAGGTGACGCGGATGCTGCTGGATGAAGTTCGTAGCAGACCACGTGGTGCAGGTGAAATTGCAATATTTCTGCGTGGAAACGGCAAACTAAATTCAGATAAAATATTATTTGTGTTTGGCAAATGGTTCTCTTTACGATTAGCGTTGTTACAGGCTTGTCACATGCCTGATGGTGGTAAAATCAAACATTACTGTGACCGCGTGGTCAAGTACAAAAAGCACCAATTTACGTGAAAAATACATTAAACCCTGAATGAAAAATACATAGAACCCTGAAATAAATTATTACACATACAATGTTATATAAATAAGCTCTTAAAACGCAATGATGGCGTATACAAAGACTTGGCTTCAGTCGGCCACATGGTCATACGTGATGTTGCCGTAAAACATTCAAACAAAAATTACCCTTAAATATGTACAGAAAAATAAAGCTCTTAAAACTGTGTGTAGCAATTTTGCAGAAGTTACAATGAAATGCCATAAACATAGGCAGATGGCATCTGATTCAAAATGCGTGGGTTGCGTGACCTTTCCAACATCTTTCTCCTCCTTCTCCTCGATTAAGTTAAAAATGCCACAAGGGCGTAAGAAATTAGTAAAGCGGGAGCATACTGCTGAAGAAAATGTCTGGCAAAAACGTACGCAAGCAAAGATTAACTGGTAAACTACATGGACTATGGAAACCTAAATCAGTAAACAAAAGTTGTAGTGTGCACATGACAGTGTCTTACCTTGCCAGCTCTCCTCAACAGACTGTCCAGATACACGCGTTGCACGGACCTATCATGACCGCCTACGGGGTTCACACAAGTGGAAGTGCTATGCACGCAGAGTAAAATATTTTACTATTGAAAATAAAGTGGCACATATTTAATTACGTATTGTTTTTTTTCTTATGAATTTCAATATTATTTTAGTGAATCTTTATGACGGCGTTCATGCCGGAATATTAAGTGTTCTTAATCTCTGTGTGTTTGAATTTTATAACCAAACAATTTAAAAATCGTAACATGAACTTGAACACAATTTAAGACATATTAAACCCTGCAAATACAATAGAACACATTTTACACTAAAAAAATAATATTTATATGAAAGTTCAAAATTATTGGCCTCTCTTGCGCATGTGCGGGACACGTGACACGTTTCTGGTAAGCGCTGTCATGGACTCTAGCGCCGCTGGCTGTTTGCCGGCATCAGGGTACTGATAAATTTATACTGTCCATTTTATCAGCTTGTTTTACATATACTTGGTTGGAACTGCATGAAGTATTTCTTGTCTTGATCCTTAGCGATGTGTATTTTCAGAGGTTCAAAATGGGCAAAAAAAAAAAAGTAGACTTCCAATGCGTTAAATATGGTAATAGATCTGAATACTATATTGTCCGGAATAGATTTAATTGAGATTGTTCTTTTTTCTGTGGTTTCCTGTCAATATTTCAATGAATGTTAGTATTTCTATTGCTTTTTGGTTGTCATCCTGTTCTGTGTTTATTTGTTAATGGTGTTCTTTCTTCATTAATATTTTTTGACTTATGAGTGGTAATGGACCCAGTCTGTGTAAATTGTTTTATTCATGATTCTGTTGAAGTCCTGTATTTATTTTCCTTTCCAAAAAGTGAGATCAAAGTATTGACTTTTCCAGTGACAAGCAAGGGGAGGGGCAAGTCTATACTGCTGATTTACCAGCATCTGGTAAATTAAAAACTACTTTGTTATACATAAAATTAAATTTAAGTTTGTGTTTTATTTAAAAATTACAGAAAAATGTAGAAACCATTAAGAGCTTCTTGCAATTTACTTCATATAACAATGGATGAAAAATAATGAAACAAAATTTTCTTGCCCACTACCATAGGAAAACCCATATTAATATGTATATCAGAACAATTTTAATGCATTATCTACAGTACCAAGTTCATCTGTTGAGTTTTGATAATTCTAAAGAGTAGAATAATATTAACTACTGACTCAAACCACACAAAATGCAGACTGTTGAACTTATGTACATGCTTGTCATGTAGATTACAACACACAACTGGTATCATTATAATGTTAAGATTTGTTACAAATGCTATTTTCCATAATGTATTAAGTATGGACTGGGATTTCTTGGGATGCTGAGAGTAACTTGGGACACTTATAAAAGACTTTTGTTTGTATATGTAGCAGCTCTAAAATAAAATTATAAAGTTTCTGTCAGTAATTTGTGTGTCATCTTATTCGGAGCCGTGACTTTTGTAAATAAGCCTTCTTTAAAGGTTCCATATTAACCTCAGTGTCCCAAGTAACCCCATTTTAAGGTATTTCATATTTACGTCCATTTATTTATAAAGTTATAAATTGTGTATTTAGTATTATGAAATAATTGATGAAACATTTTGGATTCCACAATCCTGTTCCACTTTAAAACCATACCATTTATAGAACATGTGTTATGTCAGCTTTGTTTTAAAAAATTAAATTATAGTAAAAATTTGTTATGAAATAAATTTATGTAAACTGTTTACCACCAACATCAAATGTAATTGAAATTGTAGGCAGTATGCAGTGAAAAGAAATATATACAGCCAAAGGGAAATTGAGAAGATGACAAAGGAACTGTTTGAATCTTGTCAGAAGTTGGGACAGGTTTTAAAACCTCTTCCAGAAGAAAAGCTATTTACAATGAAGTTGCTTTACTATGATAATGGTGAGGAAATATTTGTCTTTTGTAGTGGAAGATGTATGATGTTCATGAGTGGTTCATTCATGTGAGCTGTTGGTTATATGACTGTATACTGTTACTTGACAGAGGACTCATACCTCCACCCTATTACAAAATACAAATACCCTAAATACAAATTAAAAATATTAAAACAAATAAATCAATTTGATTTAAATTAATTAGGTATTCATTTCTGATTCGTAATTCAATAGATTACATGGTTATTGATTCTATTACTTTTTTTTCACTTCTTTTTTAATTTTTTATCCTTAGATATGTGGTATTATCTTAATCTCCGTTGTCAGTTTTAAAATAGTGTGTTCAGTGGATAGAATAGTAGAGAAACGCCATAATATTTTTGAAAATGTATATTCTCATCACATGAATAACCCACATTAAAACTTTCAGTTTAAAAAATTAGTAAATCTCTCTCTGCCTTGCTAGAGGGCAATTTTAGATGTGATCTCCGTTTAACGATTCACAGTTAACCTGTCAAATGCACCGCACCAGAGTGGTGAAGTACTCCGCTGGGTTTGACCTCATAACATGGTCACCACAGCTAGGCATATGCAATGATAATCAGCACTCAGAAATTTTATCAAAATTATCGGTTGCTCAAAATAGTTGTACCCATCAACACTAGTATTTCAAAGCAAATGGTTTTGCCTGAATTTTTTGCAAAGATGTTTTTTTTTGTGATTAAAGGTTGTTTTTTTCCAGTAAAGTTGGTGTTTACTGGTATCTGGTATAAAATCAACGTGATTTTAAAACAAAATATTAATTTAACTCAATGGACAGCATGTTCACGAATAAAATATGCCCAGAAGCGTATATTTGACCTCCTCTTAGTCTGCAGAGGTGGAGGGCTGTCTTCCTTCTTTCCTTTGAAACTGGCTGGTTTTTCAGGACAATCACTGTTCAAGTGACGTTTACGGCAGAACCAGCATTTAGGTAGCTGCATTATAGTGCTGGGAGGGGACGGGAGCGACCTTCTCTGGTCCTCTTCTCCCCGCTCCCTCTTGGCATGCAAAGCAGAGAGACGAGGCAGTGAGTTGTCAATTAATGATTGTGCTAGGGTAGTAGGGAAGCGCATGCGGCCTGTCACTCTTGCTTCCTCCTTCCCCCTAACGCGCTGTCTGCGGTCAATCTCGTCTTGCTCCCGGAAATCCTCTCTGTTTCATGTGCCCTGATAATCATTTCTTCTACAATGGTGGGTTTTGGAGCTTGTAGAAAATTCCTGATCTTGGGTAACACTAAGCATTCTATGTTCCTGACACAGGCTTATTCATCTCAATGCGGGAAAATCCTTTGATACATTTGAACCTTGCGTCGGACAAAGATTTCAACCTCCTAGTCTGGTGTCTGGGTGCAACTGTAGAACTACGGGGTAAGGCACGCCAATACCTCTTCGTCTGTGAATTGCTGTGAGAGTCTGTTTCTCAGTTGACTCCACTCCGAGACAAATCCGCCATATTTTTTACACCAGTCAAGGGCTTTGCCCTTCAATTTGGCCTATGCTTGTGAGACCCATTGCCTTTCGGGCACTTCGTGGGTGCGAAATTCCAGTTCGCATTCTGCCGTGAACACTAGCAGGTCCTCGTGAGGTTGTCCTGCAAACTCTGGCAACTGAGGCTCTCCTGTGTATCGAGCGGTGCTGTGGTGGGAGGCTGGTCCTGGATTATGCTGTCTGTGTTCAACAGCATGTCTACAGAACTCGCATTGATAAACCATGCCGGATCTAGTGATACGTTCTTCTGGCCAACCGATACATCCACGGTGGTAGGTCTCCTCACACAGGAAACAGCGCACTCTGTGGATACCACACCTTGGACAGGTTATCCAACTGCAGAATGCTGTTTGACGTGTTCGACAATCATCACAATGGTACTCGAGGCCATTGGTGATGCAGGGTTCATCTGCCCATCCTAGGAGGGAATAATGATAGCACTGTTGGCAATGGGCACACTGTATTTGGTGATTCCCTGTGCAGAGGCAGTTCAGCTTAGAACAATGGCGATTTTCAGTTGCGGCGGCAAATGTGCCGTTGAGCTCGTGCTCGCTCATGTCAGTTACGGACATTCTGAATGTCGCTTTAAGCGCCACTGGATATTTATGGGACTCCTTGAAGTTCAAGCAGTTTTGCTGAGTCTGGTTGACCTGTCCGTGCTGCCAGAAAAACTCTTACTCTCCTTCATGACGCGTGATGCCTTGGCGGACTGGGTGCTCGTACATCAGAGGGGGTGTTTTGCAGGGCACTAGGTCAGGTGCACCCCTTCTGGCAGGGTTTTATTGGTTTCTACTTTATCCCTACGAAGTACTGTAGAGAGTACGTCTGGTACCTTTGCGGCAGGGCACAAAGTCAGGTTCGAGCAATGAGATCTTATGTTTCAACTGGTTTACTTCGGGTGGTATACCTGGGTGAGGTGTAACCTCTGCTGGTGGCTTAACCTGCCATATCTCTACTTAATGTATGGTAACCACAGTTAACTTAGTGATCTGATTTCTGGGTTGTGGATGTGCTGGTGCAGGTGACATCACTGGTTCAAAGCTGAGGTAAGCGATAGGAAAACTGTGGGCTGATCCGGTTGGCTGAGATATTCGGCGATCCAGGTGTGAATCTCCTTGCCCAGATGGGTCAACACCTCAAAGAGGTCCTTCGCGATTTCTAGTGTGATGGGAATTGGTAGGCGATGAAGCTCCTGTGATTGATCCTTAGGTGTAAGCTGGCTAAGCGTGGTGATGAGGGAAGGGGTAAGTGCCTGTAAGCATCCAGAAGTGGTTAGCACCTGTTTTACCTTCTCGTAGAGACCACTCTGGCAGGAGAAAGACAATTGAATCAGATACACACGCTCATGTCAGTGAGGGTTGGCAGGTTACGTGTATCCCTACTTGGTGTGGGGCCATGTGGCTCGTCTGCCGAATGGACGGACACATCCTCGCAGTGCTCGGCGCCTAAACGCGGTGAGCACTGAGATTTCAGCATCGCCGTCGACAGTCTCAACATGCGGGTGTTGCTCAGAAGCCCAAGTCTTCCCAACTCAGGGAACTACCCCTCTGGTACATAAACACGGAGGAGAGGGCGAGCACTGAGTCGACAATCTGAACTTGAGAGACAAAGTACCTATGAGCAGACTCTACCATTCTGACTACAAGGATATGCAGAAAGGCTGGCCTGGCTAGTGCATGAGGGTAAGCTGGAATTGTATTGGATCGAAGGAGTAATTATCCCGGGCCACATGCATTACTCTCAATGGCGTGAGTTAAACTAAGAAAGTTGCAATATCTATAGGAAAATGGTACCTTTGAGTCAGTTTAACACTGTTTATTCCTTGTTACGGGAAATAAACATGTGGTGTCGGACTACCTCCTAAATGCTGGCAAGTGCTTAGGGAAGCTTTAACCTATGCTGTCCAGATTATAGGCGATCTAGTTCTGAACTAAAAAGGTGTGGTAGATGAGCATTATAAAATAACTTAAACTGGTCTAAACTCCCTACGCAATTGTTGTCCAAAAGGGGCCACAGTGTTTAAGCATGTAAACGATACGTGGCATGGAATCTTCGAGGAAGACTAAGCAAGTTGGAGCAGGAGGGTTCTGGCACGGAGACGCAGTGGAGACCAAGTACAGGCATTCCCTTCGGCACTAAAATTGTGGTGAAGGAAGGGAAGGTATTAGTGAGGAGCGAAGTGAGCTGGGTTAGCTTGAGGTGAGTAGGCTGGCCAGTGTATCTGGCAACGAGTACGGTGGATGACTAAAGACTGGTCTTCCATTGTGGCTCGTAGATGAGCCGATGAAAAACTGACATCTGTGGGCAGTAAGCCACTATTTATACTCTGCTGGGCTTCTATCCTTCGTTCATTGGCTGTTCATTGGCAGCTGGAGAGGAGGGTGGTGGCAGCATACCTTCTGGGTGGCAGTGACGTCACCGGCCAGCTTAGAGGCGAGAAGGCGGCAGAGCATACTGGTGTAGCCATCTAATGGCGTGCAATGGAACTCTGTCCCTTGGAGCAAAGTCTCGGTGGGCCGGCGAATAATAAATTCTTTGGCTTTAACACTCATTCTTGCACTGGTGAACAGTACAAGTTCATGATGCTCGTGGCAGGTCAACAATAAAACTCCATTGATATCAGGTGCAAAGCTTGCCCGCTGATGAGCTGAAGTTGTTTTCATACCATTGTTGCAAAAATGTCATATGTCAACATATAATGCCGGTAAAGTTTCTATAGCAACATCGTATGAATAACAGTATGCAAAATATTCATACACTGAAGAGGAAACATAATTTACCAAAATATACAGTTTACTAACTTCCTTCAATTCACAGCAAGAATTCACAAAATTAGTCAATGTCCTGAGCCAGTATAGCCATTGTCTAAATGCATTAGTGGAACTTGGATCTGCAGCAAATATTTCAGGATGCAACAACTTATACATTATAAAGTTATTTTGTTTTGTGCATTAAATAGTAATAAAAAGGACCTCCTTTTATAAGGTTTCAGTACACGTAAAATAATAGCTTAAGTTCAATTTATTCAAAAATTTGATACTCTTAAGTTAACATAAGTATAAAATCTTCTGATACATGAAATATTTACGAAACAACCAATTACATCATGCATAGTGTGATTTTTCAAGGGTTTGATTCAAAAAGTGTGAAGAAACAGTGAATAGACTGTAGAAAATTATGTTTAAGTGTGTGCTGTTTTGCCTACAGCCCAGGTTTCTGTTATTTCATGTTTTCAGTTAGAAAAGTTAAGAGGGTTATCACTTACGTATATCAATGTGATAGCAAATAAGACTAGTAGTCTACAATGGTAGTTTTTAATAAAGTATGTGCATTTTAACTCAGTACTCAACACACTTGTAAAAGAAAAGTAGTTATAAATTACACAGACAGATATCACTAAAAATTAAAATATTTAGAAAGTATAACACAAAAATATTAGGACTTCAATATCATGTAATAGAAAATTTGCACCATAAAGAAATTATAAAAGAAGAATTAAAATATGTGCAGAATCTGTTTAGTTGTCCCTGTTTTTATTTTGGAAACTTGGTATTAAAGCTAGCCAGAATGTTCATAAACTGTGTTATGCATAACTAATGCCTGTCATTGGAAATTGTACCTTATTGTATGCCAAATGAGAATTATTAATCAGAATCACTCATGAGCAGACTTCAACATGAAAATGTGAAATACATAGGCACACAATCAAGTGAAGTAGACAGTGTGTTATTTGCTTGGTTCACTCATAATAAAAGATAAAGACTGGGGGAGAAGAAGTAAAATGTAAGTAACTGGCAAATTTAATTTATCAGAGTATTCATAATAAATGTTCATAGTTTCTTCCCTGTGTCTGTATACACCTACATCTTTGTAAAAAAATTATGTCATAGTGATTGGAAAGCATTAACATTTAATTTGGTAGTATTTTCAGCATCTGATAGTTTGTACCTTGGTACGTAGCATTACTTATCAGTAAAGTATTGCAACATTTGTATGTTTTCAACATTTTTCTCAAAAGGGCTCACTTTACCATGAATATCCTATAGTACTTTGAATTAGCCATACAATAAGGTACTTATCCTGGTCGCAGGCATTAGTTTTTTGATACATACATACACACCCAGTTCAGAAAACATTATGAGAGAATGTTTTTTCTTTCCTTTAAAAAAGTAAGGGCAGTACACTGTAAATTATTAGATCAGGCCTCACTAAACATATTTAGCATTTGCCTTTTCACATAAATAGTAACTTAAATTGTTTTGATATTAATTTTTTTTTCAGTACTATGATACCGATGAAGGGAAGAAATTGCTTGCTTCGTCATCCTTAAAATTAATTGATTTTTGTGAGCTCCTAATTGAGAGGCTGTGTTACCACTGTTTCCCCAAATGAAATAATCTTTATGCTATAGTAGCACATCAAGCACTGTGTATATTAATAACCCCTTACAGTAATATATATTTCACTTTAATTAAATTTGCCAAATCCACAAATGAGTTCCCTGTTACAGTGACTCCTAAAGATTATGAACCACCAAGTTTCAGAGCAGCAGAAGATTCTACAATCACTTATGCCTGTGAGAGAACCCCAACAAAATACAGAGTTGGCTTTGTTGCAACAACATACCACACAGCCAAAGTTCGCTTCCAGTCAACATTAGTAAAGGTTGCATTTGGTGACACAGCAATTGAAGCAGAAGATGAAAACCAACAGCAGGTTAGTCTGGTCAAAAGTCTGCCACACATGTCCAACCTTTGCAATGTAGCCACCTTACCCCTTGTTTGAATATAAATATCAAAATTATTACGTGACACAAACATATGCATGAAAAGCCAGTTGTTGCCAACTTTAGTGTAAAACCACTTGCTAGAAAACCCTGCGACAATAAAATCATCACACACTGTGCACAAAGACATAGGAACATTGTGTTATCACATGATAAAAGGTGCTAATGGGAGGGAAAGGGAAAATCTGTAACCTGATTTGCTATTGGCTACCACTGTTATGCATGCATGATTGGAGGATAGCAAGGAGCTCAGAGTTTGGTAGGATGGTGAAGAGAAGAAGGAAGGGGTGAAGAACAAAGGAGCCCTTCATGATGTTATGTGTTTGCTAGGTGCGCACATCAAGTGCAATGCGGTACGCTCAACTCATCAGTGCGGCCAAAGTTTTTAACTGATTTTAACCAATTTTTTTTCTTTGTCGTGTGGTCTGATGGTTTTGGTTTAAGGGTACCTACTGATAAATACCTTCATATTATTGCCATGGCACAGTGAATGAATTTTTAATAGGTTTTCATTGGAATTTACAGTGGACTCTCGTACCAAAAACGCATGTACTGATAAACCATATCCACAGTTAACCAGCGTGGCGACCTAGCAGACTCTCGCTCTCCCTCCTCTTTCTGCCTCTCTCAACCATGCCCCTTTCTTCCTCCTATTTCATGCCTTTGAGAGGGTAAGCTGTTATCAAGCAAAAAAAAAAAGCAGGCCCTCTTGGCTGCTTACATGCCTGGCCGCAGAACACCTGGCGATTTTAGAAATTTTATCAAGATTATCCATCGCTCAAAATAGTCGCACCTATCATCACTAGTATTTCAAAGCAAATGGCTTTGCCTGAAAATGTTACACAATATGTACATTTTGACGAGGAATTATTATTTGCAATGAAGTTTTCTTTTGTAACTATGGAGTTCCCCCCCCCCCCCCCCCATAAAATTGGTGTTTAATTGTATATGGCATAAAATTAAGATGATTTTAAAATTAAATATTAATTAAGCCTAAAGTTCATTTTCAGTAACTTCCTGCAGGGAAATCGGAGGATTTAAATAAATTAATTTCAATAGACACAATAGACACGTGTCTTTTGGATAAACTGATTTCCTGTAAGGACCCATTCGACACCTTTTGTCATATATTAATGGGTAAGCACCATAGAAAAGAGAGGAAAGGATAGAAAGGTCACTCTCTGAACACTGACAAGAACACTGTTTGTAGTGCTCCTGTGGTCGTGCACACTACTAATGGAGAAAAACTGTACGGAAGAATGACCTGTGTACTTTCAGATACTTAGTTACTCATGTCATATATGGAAAAGCCCATTGAATGTCTGTTGTCATCTTAAATATTGCCTAGACCAATGAATCCTTCACCAAGGTCATCTGGATTTCTACAGAAACAAAATTACTAGTTTTGTGTATGAAAGTTATTAAAGAATACAAACACATATCTTATATCTTGTATTTACCCACAAAAATACCACGATTCAGGTGTAAATAAATAAATAAAAAAAGTATTGTCTATTTTTGCAGCATGACCTTGGTGAAAGGTTCCCTCCAAGCCTTGACCATCTTCAAGACAGTAGCACACGTACCTGGGGTGATCCAATTTTTTTTTTGTAAAAAATATATGGATTTATTTTTTTGGAGTTTTATGAATAGTGCATTAATTTTTGATGATTTAAATAACTTTCCTTCAAACTGTTTAATGTTCAAAATGTGTTACTTTTATTTTAGTATCTACCACACACACTGTCACTGTAAAATATAACAAGGTGACACATTGCAGGTTTGGAAATCAAGGGGAATGGTGTGTTGTGGGTGCATGGTATAGACCTGGAATAGAGGTCTGCCAGGCAGAGAGGATACTTTTCTCTCAGGCGCCAGCTGGAAGAGCACGAGGATGGAGGACATGTGGTCCACATCCTTAGATATGGCATCCTCTGATAATCCAGCGTCGGAAGATCGGCTATATTCCGATGTGCCTAGGCTGGTGAAAGGTGTTTTAGCCCTTCTCAACGCATATTCACTTCCATTCTAGGATTGTTGTAGGCAATCCTAACTCCTTTATACTTATACGAATGGAGAAAGTGATGCAGCAGTGACGTAACTGAACAAATAAAAATGCTCTGTAACTTTCACACATTATGTTTATTGAGTAATCCTTAGGTGAGGCAGTTACATGTACAGTCCCCATTCAGGCTCAAGGAACTCCCAACACGGTAAAAATGGCACGAAGCCTACATGGAATTAAATGCTAATGATTTACACCTCAGGAGTGTATAGTACTCCTGAGGTGTGGGATGACACACTCTCTGGGATGATAAAATTAAATTACGGTTCCTGATAAAAAATAAAATCAATGAATATTATATGCGACACGTACAAAAGTGATGTAGGCCCAGAGAGGCCACACGTGCTCTCTACCCCACTCAGTTACCATGATGAGACTACTGTCATTGTATATACACGGGAGGATTTTTCTGGTGTACGTGCATTGAGGTATGGAAAATTTGCAATATGAACTTTAAAAAATGCAAATTTGCTAACAACTAATGATGTTGATGATTAAAGACTGTTCACGATAAAGTGAGTAGTTTTGAAATCAACCTTAGAAAAAAGTCACCACTGCTATCTGCATATATTTTAACGGGTGCACCCAGTGACATGCGCACAGTTAAGTTGGTAACAATGGATGGGAAGTAGTTCCATATCTTAACGTTAAATAAAATGTGTTAGGTAACCATTTGTGATTACTTAAATTATTTCTTTGGATTTCTGTTTTTTTTTTATGCATCGAAGTGTATAAATGAGCAGATATGTAAAATATTAACTATTCCAATAATTTCACACTTTAACTTGACCGACGCATGTATAAAGTGATGAGGCCCATGGTAATGTTAATTTTACATTGGGCGGAATAATACACAACATGCAAACAAGTAGATCTTTAGCAGGGCTTTCAAAAGTGCTCATTTTACAGTGAATAGCCTATACATAATGACACTTGAAAAATAATGAGATGAACACGCACTTATACGATTATACATAAATAAAATAAATAAATATATACCTTGGCAACTCTCATGTTACACAAATGCAATAAACATAATTGGGTTTTGGCAGCTTGTTGCCTGACATATTTGCGATATGTTACGTCTTATGTCTGCTCTGGGAAACACATTTTACAGGTACACAGAGGAATAAAATAAATAAAAATACCTGTTTGCACTTTGATGCACTATGTATCAGTGAAACTTTTGTCTGATGTTATGTCTGCTTTGGTAAACTGTAAACATTGCAACTAATCAATTAATTTGCCTTGACTGTAAGGCTATTTCCCTGGATGTTTGGTTGATCACTTGACACAGCACTTTAAGGCACACACTGCAATCATGCACGAGTGGCACAATGTTGAAAAGAAATGGAGAGGGCTTTGATTGATGGAGTTACAGTTAACGGGACGAACACTGTCACTGTTAGGTGGTATGTAGTACACGTCAAAGGGATAAATGAAATGGAACATATGTATTTATGCTCAGCACTGTCAACTACAGCAAAATCGTTGATGATAATTGCTGATGTAGGATCATTTCCAGCCTAATTTAACTAAAACTCATCAAATAAAAGAATTTTTTAATGAAAAAATTGAGTTTTTTTTACATTACCTAAAGAAATAGAAAATATTTTTATAGTGTGTTGATATAGCAATAATACGTTGACTGCAGAGCTTTGTTGCTGCAAAACACATACACATATTAAAACAAGCAGAGATTAATTGTTCTCACCTAAGTTGGCAGTTTGTAGGTTGACTAGAAGAAACACGCAGACTCCTCACATTTGCCTTATTTCGTTTAGCAATTCATGTTTGTTATGCTGGAATCAGAATAGCGTGAAATATAAGTAATTTTACAGCCAATCAGTATAGAGTATATACACTTTTATGGTGATGGCATCACAAACACTGGTGGCATTATGCGATTTACAAATAGAAAATATTTATAATTTAATCATGTTACAGGTACGACAGGATTGTAAATAGATCTAGTCAATCTTATTGGTTTCTTTAAATAAACAAGGCAACATCTTTTTACATCTACACATAAGTACAATCATAATTTCACATGTGGGCTATAAGAGGGCAATTTTTCTTGTCGCATTGCACCCATCATGTTAGGTTTGTCACGCTATTGTAGTTACACCATTAAAGTTGATAATCTCACACATATAGCCCATACATTCGATGGGTTCTGTTACATAAGCTAATTGTGGCTTGTTTTGATAATTTGCTTACCTGCACCACAAGAATCATTCAAAGAACACAATTGTATTTATTGTGAAAACTAATTATAATTATGTTTATGTGCTCTGATTTCTAACTTTGAGGCCCAAAGCATTCAAGGAAGGCAATATTTGTGCAAATCAGATAAACCGCTGACGAAACCAACTTCATGCATTTATTACTAAAATTTGGTCTGTACCAATTAAGCATTAAGGTATTTGATAAATAGAATAGGAAAGAGAGAGAAAAAAGTTTTATGTAGAATACTATCAAACATTAAAAGACTTGAAAAGGTTGTTGTTGTGGACAATTCTCATGAATATTAAATAAATTCATACTTAACCATCTGCTCACATAAAAATGTTCCTGTAAGGAGCCCCGTGTTCTGCAACTTGTATTTTTCAGTACGTTATTCAACCAATATATGAAATACATTTAATTATAATGATAAAGTATTTGAAATAAGACAAGATGATATAATGCTATGACACTTGACGTGCCGGGAATATATACTAACATGTCTCAGTAAAAGGCTATGTCCATATCTTTGGCTAGGAGCTAAGCCAAAAGCTCCTATAAACTAGAGACTTAGTCCTGTCAGGTAACGGGAGCCTCCCATTTTATAGGATGGGGCAGGGAAGCTGATTTTCCATCAAGGTGCTACCTGTTTGGCAATGAACTCTGGGCGACATGTCATTTGAGCTGGATTATTATTTTGGGCAGTAGAGGTAGGTACAGTAGCGTTAGAAGATGTGTTTGATGGTGATGGACGAGGTGTAGGTCGTAGAACTGCTGGAACCAGATATGCAATGGCTGGTGTGGGAGGCTGTTCAGGCTGGTTCAGGTGCTCTACTAACCACCAATGGTTCTCAGTTGGTCCTTGCTTCTCCAGAGTGACAAACAGATCTCTAGGTATTTCAACATCAACTGGGTCCTGCAGGTGTCAAAGTAGCTGGGCCTGTGCTCTGGGTTCTAAACTAGCTATATAGGTGACCAGACCACGCTTCAACTCGTGCTGACGGCCAGAAGCAGGAAAAACTGCCTCACTTCCTTGAGTCCCCTCCACTGGGAGTAGGGTATCAGGAGTTGGACCACCACCACCGCTGCCGTCGCCACCACGTAGAATTTGTAAAAAATCTTTTCGGGCATTGTTGAGACATGTAGTACGTGTGTAACGACGTTGTGCTCTGGGCTGACACGAAGCTAGGCAAACTAAGCAAAGCGTGTTTAGAATTAGTCCTTAAAAGGACTTAAGGAAAGGTCCTTTTAATACATCCCTATACTAGAGAGGTGAAAGGGTAAACGAGGTACGAAGCTTCAGGAATCTCCTTAACTATGTGACTTAACTTTCCGAGCGGCGAGTGCTGGAAACAAACCCTATCGTAAATGAAGGCTGAGTGGTCAGAACCCGTGCGACTAGTGCTGGGAACAAAGACTGGCATTCAGACTGGTCAGAACTCCGTGGGGGAGAACTGAAGACTGGTGACAATCTGATCACTTCCCGAGTGACGGGTGCTGGGAATGAAGACTGACCACGAGATGCAGGCTCTCTCTCCTTTTATACTAATTTGGGCCGCAGCCCACTGCTGATTGGTTGGTGCCACTAGGGCGAGGGGTGGTCGCAGAGCAGAGGGTAGCGTATGCATGACTGATGGCTGTGACATCACCGGCCGGCTGGAAGGGAAGAAAATCAAAGACAAATGATACTCCTGCTAATGCCTTCTAGCGGGGAATAAAAGAACTCATTGCATTTAAGCATTACTATGGTGGGCCTGTGAATAAGACAATCTACACGGTAGTGAATACAATCTCACCTTACGGAGAAATGAAAATGTTATCTTCCAACTTCGAAGCAAACTGACCTAAGGATAGAGCACAAGTCATTGCATCTCCATAACTGAAAAAAAAGTGTCATGCGTCAAGTCGCCCCTCTCCGCTGCGACTGAAGTTCATTCTTGAATGAGTGGAAAGGCATATTCTCTCAAGGACAATGTGGCTCTCTCTCTCTCTTCATTGGCCTCCGTCTAAACAGGATGAGCACACAACTTATCCCTGAGGAGAGATTAAAATTGATTCATCTAGGAAACTGTCCCTTATAGTTCAGAAATCCAGCTCCAAAAAGGATATAGATGACTGTACCCATGCTGGGGGAGTGTCCGGCCTCAAGGCATTGCCATGCTTCCCAATTCTCTGTAACTCCTCTCGACTAGCATGCTGCAATTGGGAAGAGCCATAACTCAACCCTTTTGAGAAGAAGAGTATCTCCCTCTACGAGCCACGGTTATTGGCATTCAAAGGCTGACATCCTTGGGCTGAGACAGAACATATTCTATGTGTCAAGAACAACTGAATATCTGTGCAGAAGAATAGTGTTCCACTTGATTTATGCTGTTTGGGCAGCCTGAATGAAAGTGTGTTATCTCTGGTTGATCAAATTCCTCTCGGCCAAGAAACAGACGGACGGGGGGAACGAAAAGAAAATTCCTTTGTGGGAATGCAGAGCTGTCTCCTCAACAGCAATTTTCTCTCCTCCCTACTTCTGTAATAGGCGCTACTCTGTGTGCTGCAACACGGCATGCTGCTCCCCTCATTTTAAACTTGACCTTCTTCCTAACAGTTGGAATGGGGTGAAGGTTGTTCGCATCGCAGGTGGCGTCTAAATGCACTCTTATCCTACCCGCTACAAACAAGAATAAAAAGGGGTCCTCAATGTCTCGCTCAGAACCACATATTTCGCACTCTCTCGCTCCTAGGCTAAAACAGGGAAGGATAGCCAAGAAACAAGCTGGCCTCAGGAGGTGCATTGTCGTTTTCTTATTGTTAACTTTCAAGTTACAGTACGTGTTCTTGTCTGCGTGTTGTTTTATTCTTACTGGGAAACACTGTGATTTTTTTTGCAGGCCTCTTTTCATTACAGCGTGAATTCACAAACTTATTCTTACTAGGTGACTCATTGCAAACACGTGAATTGCACGCAAACAAATATGATTGGGTGGAAATGTCTTTTAACAGACTATCCTACAGCAATTTGTGTCACCATTTTTAAGCACTTCACTCTTTTCTTATAACCTGCAGCAGTGCTGTGGACATTTACACGAAGGTTTTATAGTGTTTCCTAGTGTTGCATAGCATACTATTGTTACGTCTTTACTATTTGCAAACAAAACGGTCTGGGAGATGAGTACCTTCAGACTCATCTCCTGTTACAGGGGTTTTAGAATGAAATGGCGAGGGTTACACATATGAGTGCATTCACCACTACAATCAAAGAAAAGAAATAGAAGAATGAAAACAAAGCACTTCAAAAATGGTTACAGCTTCTTTCTCTGTTCTTCTTGCAGCTTTACTGATCAGGCTGCTTACTTAACCTAGTTTGACACAGAATTAATTGAGCTGATTTCAGACAGTAAGCTGGTTTCAAAATTGTATACAACAACAGATACTTGTCAGTCTTCTTGCAACTTTACTCTTATAAAGTCCATGGCCGCTGGCTTAAAAGACTCTACACATAATTTAGTAAATAGATTACTTTAACGCAGGCCTGCCATTTAAACAGATTTTATCAGTTTTTACGGATTTTTAACACGCTATGAAATCCAAAGGCAGACTAAAAATGCAAACATTTTTTAAGCACTTTGCTCAAAGTGGCAAACTAGAGATCTAGTGTGTCAAATTCACTGATGCATTTGTTTGAAAGATTCTTATAGTGGAAGTGGATAATTAAGTAAAATATTTTGGACATACGCCAATGTTTCAATAGTGTATGTCCAAAATATTTTACTTTATTATTCACTGGCGTGGGTATACAGTTATCAACATATTCTGTTCCTGGCTGTATGATAACATGCAAAGACCAAGGCCATTACTGAGAAGAACCTCTGCCCTGAATTGCAGTTTTTACGCATGTAATCTGAATTTGGTGACTGTGTTGTGCTTTTGGCATTGATATAACAACGGTGATGAAACTAAAATTATCGTTGTATAAACGAAAGTATAAATGTGAGTGGAGAAAAGAATTAACATGGTTTGTACATTCCAAACCAAAACAACTACATTAAATATGTAAACGTCTTTCATATCAACTTTTTTTCTGTAATTTGCCATTTTTTTTTGTTTCAAGGATTTTATAGGATTTTACCCAATGATTTCAGGAACCAGGATTTCAGCTTCAGGGCTGGTGGCAGCCCTGCTTTAACATAATCTGCAAATATGGCACTGGATGTACAAATATCTTTCTTTTATTTGTGGCCTCTTCTCGCAACCTGCTCTCACAGCTTCAGTCTTTGTTTGCTTTAATTAAGCCTTACTACCAGTTATTATGTTTAATATATTTGACAAGCAAAAGAAAAAGCTATGGCAAATATGTACAGATTTCCCAAAATGGAATGAACTATGGTGTGTTGAAATATAAATAAAAAATATGCAACACACCAACCTGTTATTTAATTCGTCAGGTTGAGAACTTTCATTTATTTGTCGTCGCACTGATTCAGTGCATGGCTACTCTGACTAATGAGGGCAGATTCAAAGTTTGGCATCGAGCCGACGTGCACCGATTACATACATAGCACTGGGGTTAGCTATCTAGCTACACTGACACTGGGGGGGTGTAGGTGTAGGCTGCTACTGGGCTGCTAGGAGGCGCTGCCACCTGCTTTCAGTTATGGCTCTGCCATCTGATTCTTAGTTAAGGCACTGCCATCTGCTTCTTAGTTAAGGCTAGCAGGTTCCGTCACTTATTAAGAGCAGCAATTGACCACTGCTTAGTGTCACCTAGCACTGGTGTTACTGGCATGACACTTGGCTTTGTTTGCTGCAGCGCCCCTGTTTCTTTAGAGGTGTGTTTGGGAGATGCGGCCACTGGAATCTCACTGAAGGCCACCAAGGTGTCTCTCGTATTGTCTCGTGATGTTGGCATGGCAGACACAGGTCAGTTGAACTCATTGCTGTGGCCTGCTGGGTTCTTTGTTGCCATCTCGTTGTGGATGACTGTTGGTGTCAGTAACTGATCAACTGGTAGTGCTGCTCGCCCCAGATGACAACTTGCAAGACGTCCGGTCCAGAGAGTTGGCTGGCTCCCCCATGGCGATAGGCTGGGACAGCTGCGTAAAGGGTAAATTAGGTCGAGCCCCACCAGCTGACGTCAGGTCCATGTCAAAATTGTGATTGGCAGCTTCCCCTCAGCTGGAGTGGACAATCTCCTCTGCTGAATGGGCTGCAACGAGTGATCAAGGTGCTCATCTGGGCTGCAGGTGTGGCATTTCAGGACTGCAAACTGCGTTGACGTGGTCCTCAAAGCATGTCTGGAACTGGGAGGCGACGTGTCCTTCAACTGGGTCCTCCTCACGTCCTTGTTGATTCTCTTTCCAGAGTTGTCGGAAATGTCAAGAGCACAGTTAACTGTTTCTCTACAAGGGCTAGCTATATATGAATTAGTAATGAAAATCCCGGAGATGTCACCCTCTGGTTTACCATGTATACCATCCTGAGGATTACTCTCTACCATAAGATGCACCGGATACTGAAAGGTGGCATCCTTGGCATTGAACGTCGACTGCGAAGCTCGGTCGGCCACACAATCAGGGGTGACCATGGCCGTGGCTGTGAGCGGGCCCAATGTAGGCGACTGGACCTCGTGGACTCTGGTTGCTCGGGGCGCTGCCCTCGTAGAGGATGGCAGTTGCTCAGCAGGTTTAGCCATGACGACATCCGTCATTGATGGCTCCAGACTGGCAATGGTTGTTTGAGCTGGGCATGCAGTCCGTCATGATGAAGGCTTTGTTTACTCTGGCGATTTGGCGGTACTGACTGAAGGGATACTACTGGTGCCTGCAGTTGGATGAAGGCGCTGGTGGCTACTCTTTTGATTTGCTGGATTTCTACACGAAATCTCCGTAGCACTCCGAGTCCACTTCCCAGGGTGCTGTGTGAACTTCCGTCGGAACTTGGAGGGTGTGGATGGTACAGTCCTCTCTGAGGTTTCTACTCTGCTGACGTTAGCTGCCCTTATCCTAACCTGTTCAGAGCAGTAGCTGGTTGTTACCTGGTGTTCTTCTTCGTTCAACTTGACGGAGGGAGACGTCCGTTCTTCCAGGTAGGCAGACATAGAGAGTGGTTCCTTAGCATTGTCCGATGTGTTGGGAGGTTAACGAAGGTGGTAAAAAAAACTGAACGGGTGACAGGGCAGATTTGGAGTACTGGCATATCTGGCCTCTCGTAGCGTTCCTAATCTTCCCACCCCAATCTTCTGCCAAATAAACATTTTCCTGGCATCCAATTATCGTATGGGTCCTAATTGCTCCCCTTGCTCAGTGGGTGGTTGCGAAGTAGTACTTTTTCCCCATTGTGAATGGACGGGCTCCAGTGCGGGGTGATGAATACTTCCGGCTCACATATTCGTCCTGATTCTCCTGGGCTCATTTGAAGCATAATTCAGCAACTTGATGAATAGCTTTGGGTTGTGGCATTGTTGTGGGGGCGTGCTCCCATTGTCACTCTTCCGGGCATTGTAACGTGCTTCCTAGCAGAAGCTGACTTGGGCTGGAAGTGATGGCTTAGTTTGTCCTTCTGCGTACGGCAAATAGTATCTTCGGCACGTGGCATTCCCAGTGACGTTAGCTCTCCTCCATACTTAGGTGCAGGCATTTCTTGAGTTCTTGATTGCGCCGTTTTGTGGGGTTGGCTTGGGGGTGGTACGGCGGCATCGTCCATGTCTCTACTCCCCATCCTTGGTATGCTTTATGCCACAACACACTATTAAACTGGGTTCCATTATCAATAAGAATAAACTGAGGATATCCTCGGCATCGGAATACTTCCTGGTCAACCTTGACAACAATATGCCGTGCCTCTTGGCTATATAGGGGAAATGCTTCTACCTAATGAGAGAACATATCTGTGATCACTAGCATGTAGCAATTTCTTCGGGTGCTCCTAGGATAAGGCCCCATCAAGTTAGTTGCAACTTTATTCCATGGTGCATATGGGTTGAGTGGTTTCCCTGTGTTCTGCTGGGCCAGATATGCTTTGTACTTGCAGCACTTGGGACACTGGCACACATGTTGGCTTCACTGCTCATACCGTCCCATATGCAACAGATGCTTATGTCAGCAAGTGTTTCCTGAGTTCCTGGGTGTTCTGCATCAGGGTGATGGTGGAAATGGTGGAATACATTTTTTTGCAGAACTCGAGGTATTCAGATCTTCCATGGGGCGTCTGGCTGGCGATTGCGTGACCACACAACATAGTCACATATTTCATACAGTTGCATGTATTGTAGGAGCAGACCTTTAACCTCTGGGTCGAGGTGCTGATGCCGTTCAATTTGACTGTGTGTGAGCTGTAGCTGCAGTAATTGTATCTGTTCTTCAGGCTGAAGCTTCGTAGTTCTGGAGGGAGAACACAATTCTTATCTTCGCTCGGTTTGGCACCTTCTCTCTAGCTTGGCTGTCGGAACAAAGCGTCGGGTAGGTCGTTCTAAGCCCAGGGCAGTGCCGTACTTCTAAATCAAATTCCAATAGCAGGAGGTGCCATCGTCCTAATTTAGCTTTGTTGTGCCTGGCTTTCCTAAGCCACTTGAGTGCCTTACTATCCGTTCGGAGAATAAGTGATTCCCTTCCAGGTGATAACAAAAAACTTATGTACTGCCCAAATGACTGCAAGACATACCTGTTAGTTTATGTGGTACCTTTGTTCCGTCGGATTCAGCCATTACTTGCATACGCTATTACCAGTGGTCTGCTTATAGGGTCCTCCTGATAAAGAACAGATTCCAATCCATTCTGGCAGGCATCTGTATGCAGGTTGAGGGGTCCCTTCCCTTATGGGCGGTGTAGGTGGTCAATGCGCTGTAAACTTCCTTTTAAGGTTTCGAAAGTCGCTTGACGTTCAGACATCTACTTCCATGTGACATCTTTCCCGAGTAATGGGTGAAGGGATGCCATTATCTCGGTGATGTTTGGAACAAAGTCCCTGAGCCAGTTGCAGAGTCCCAAAAATTGGCGAAGCTACTTCTTTGTGTGGGGAACCTCGGCTTCTTGTATGGCTCGTAGGAATCTGTCTTGCGGGTAATTTCCCTGGACACGACATGGACTAAGTATTCTATGGAAGTTCTTCCAAAGTGGCTCTTAGAGAGTTTGGCCATGAGCCCATGTAGTTCTAAGCATTCCAGTACTCTCTGGAGGTGAGAGAGATGCTCGTCCTAGGTTTTGGAGTATATTTATTATTATGTAGTCCAGGTACGCGAAATAAAACTGGTCCAAATATCTGGTTGAAACTTTGAAAGATATTAGGTGCTGGAACATAGCTGGTGCATTCTTAAGTCCAAATGGCATTACCCTGCACTGTAAGGTACCTCCCTCTAGCAACGTGACGGCTGTATATGGTTGACTATCTGGCTGTACTGATATCTGCTAGTAGCCAGATTGCATGTCTAGGGTGCTAATGCCAATATCATATAGCATGTGTCCAAGGTCGAGAGCTGGTGATGGAGTGGGCAAGGAGGCATCATTCAGCGCTTTATAATTTACTCAAAAGCATAATTGCCCATTTTTTTTTTCTGTTTACCCATACCACATGATAATTGTAGGGCGAAGTTGAAGGCTTGACATTCTCTTGCCGCTTAATCTCTTCGATCTGCTCCGTGATTAATTTCCGGCGTCTCACAGAAACTTTAAATGGCCGGTTGTAAATAGGCATGGAGTCGTTTAGTAATATCTCATGCTGTACTGTGCGCGTCTGGCGCAAGTTCCTGCTGGTTCCGAAGGCGGCCACATGTTCGTCCAAGACATCCTTCAATTGCTGAAACTGTTATTCTGACAGGTCATGCTGAATTTATTGCTCATTAATGGTGACTACTTCTTGCTGTTCGGCCGGATACTCCCAGGGTAATGTGACTCATCTTTCGTCATCCATATTTACCTTGCGCTTTCCATGATCCATAATGCATTGCTGCTCGCGGAGCCATGGATGTCCAAGGATAACGACTTCTTCTATATCCGGAGTGATGAAGTTGGCGTGGGTTTTCAGGCTTTGTAGTTCAAAAGACAAGGATATTCGTCCATAGACTGCGAGGGTGCAATCGGGCTTGGCCTTTCTTACTGCCTTACTTTGTGGTTCCAGTTCTTGGTTTTGGTGCTCTAGGAGTAAGTCACTGCGAATGAAGTTTCCTGATGCAGCCAAATCCAACAATCCTAAGGCGTTACTGCAGTTTATCGTAATTTTGTTACAGGGGGCCACAGGCGCTTTGCCTCCTCATCTAGGAGCTTGATGGTTGGTTCCGTTTGCCCGGCGGAATTGTTTCCTTCTTTCTGCTGGCGTTGCAATTTCCCTTCCACAATTTGTTTGGTGTGGTCGCTTTGTCCTGGGTGGGTCACAGCATTCAGGTTGCGTCCTGTGATTCTGTATGTTTTGGTTGTGACGGTGCTGGTTTTTAAAGACAGTCCTTATTGAAATTATTTCCCGGACAATATCCTTATTGAAATTATTTTCCGGACAATACCAGCATTTTGGCAATTGTGGTGTCTGCGGGGGAGGTGACAGGTGTGGCTTGACATGTCGTTCCCCTGTTTTTCCCTCGTCAACGGGCTTACTGGCTTGAGCTGATAGAGCAGAGCTTGCGTCTGGAAGTTCCTCTCAGCTTTACAGGCTCTGTTGATCAGTTCATCTTTTGATGTTGGCTTTGGCAGCAGTAAGAGTGTTTCGTATCCATGGGAAGAATAGACGTGTGATCTGACAGATACACCTGTGTTTGTCCCCATCAGGAAACATTCTGCGATACATCTGTACCTTTCTGTGTACGAAGATTTCTTCCTCATCCCCAGGCTTTTGGTGGTGGCTGTAGAATTCAGTCGTTAAATGGGCGACTACCATTTCTCCAGCGACATGCTGTGCCAGGCGAGTACTAAGTACCTGCCAGTCCGTAATGAATTCTCCGTATGCATTCCACCAGTCGAGTACCTTCCCCTTCAAATTTACATGTGTGCTTGAGAAACCCAGTGCTTTTCAGGGATTTTGTGGATACAGAATCCACGCTCACATTCATTGATATACGTACAGGGGTCTTCATGTGGCCCCGCAGCAAACTCTGGGAGTGGTGGTTCTCTAGTGCATGTAACTTGGTTGCGGGTTGTGGTGGGATCTGGGTTTGCCAGTCTGTACTCTGCGGCTCGTTTACACAGCTCACACTAATAAACTAGGCCCGGTCTATTTACTGGCTCGTCGGGCCATCCAATACATGTATGGTGGAAGTTATCCCCCCACAGAGTGTGTAGCATACTGTATGAATCCCTCGTCCAGGGCAAGGTACCCATCTGCGGTATGCGGTCTGCCGTACGACAATCCTCACACCGGTACTCTAGCTCATCAGTGTAATGAGGCTCATCTGCCCAGCTGACGCAGGTATAGTGGTGCCAGAGGTGACAATGGGTGCACTGTATGTGATAGATTCCCATTCTGGGATAGCCTGGTCGCAAACAGTGGTTTTGTCCGGTTGCGGCCGAGTTGGCCTTTTCAATCTCATGCTCGCTAATGGCTCCGACTGACATGTTTGCTATGTGTATGGGCGTCATGGGGTGTTTTTCATGACTCTCCGAAGTGTAATAATTTCTGGGCTCTGTTCTACATGGAATTGACTGTCATTGATGACTTGCCCGCTTTTCCTCGTCCAAATTCGACAGTCTGGCCCCACGTTGGGCACCAGAAAAACGTGGTGGTTTTGCCTCTTCTACTTAACGCATGACGTACCGAGAATATATACTCACTTGTCTCAGAAAAATGCCATGTCCTCTTTGGCTAGGAGCTAAGTAAGATGCTCCTATAAACTGGGGACTTAGTCCTGACGGATAACAGGAGCTTCCTGTTGTATAGGACGGGCCTGGTGGCTATGCGGCAAGACACAAAGTGCAGGACAGGTAAGCTGATTTTCCATCAAGGTGCTACCGGTTTGGCAATGAACCCTGGGTGACGTGTCACCTGAGCTGGATTATTGTTGTGTGCAGTAGAGGTAGGTACAGTAGCGTAAGAAAGTGTGTTGAATGGTGATGGACGAGGTGTAGGTCATAGAACGGCTGGAACCAGATATGTAATGGCTGATGTGGGAAGTTGTTCAGGCTAGTTCAGGTGCTCTACTACCCACAAGGGTACTCAGCCGGTCCTTGCTTCTTCAGAGTGGCAAACAGATCTCTAGGTATTTCAATTTCAACTGGGTCCTACAGGTGTCAAAGTGCCTGGGCCTATGCTATGAGTTCTAAACTAGCTAGATATGTGACCAGACCAGGCTTCAACTCATGCTGACGGTCAGAAGCCAGGAGAATCTGCCTCACCTACGCCATGAGTCCCCTCCGCTTGGAGTAGGGCATCAGGAGTTGGACCAAACCTACTACTACTGCAACAATACAACAGGATCCGTGTGCTCAGCTTACGTGCAAACACCACATGTGAGCCGGAGACTGGCAGACAACTTAATTCCTGCATCTGGCACAATGGTGCAGTACACGCTGGAGGTTCAGGCCTCACCTGTCCAAGGTTGCACACAAGTGTGTGCGCTGGTTGTTTATGCAAACGTCTAGTAACTGGATATGAAACACTTCATGCACGCTGCCGTTAATAACTGCTCTGTGGCGCAACATTTAGTCTAGTGTCTTCCCAACACATCTGTCTGACAGTGCGGCGTGGTGCGATGTGCGAGTCTGAGTTGCTACTTCCCCTACACGCCTCCGAGAGGGGAATGAACCTATAGCAATGAACGTGATGACTTAGCGTCCTCTCTCTCACCCTTTTTTCTGTCTCTCTCAGTGGCGCACCTTCATTCCTCCCCTCTCTGCCTCGAGAGGAGAATCTTGTGTAAAAAAAAAAAGTTTCTCGGCTGTGCCAACGTGGGATAGCCTTCACATGCGCTTAGAGCAAATGTGTATTTCAAAGAAAATGGTTTCGCTTGAAAAAATTACACAAAACATTTTAAAAAAGAATTATTAGTTGCAAAGATGTTTTCTTTTGTGATTAAATGTCATTTTTTCCTGTAATGGTGATGTTCCATTGTATCTGACGTAAAATCAACATGATTTTAAAACGTAATATTTATTTAACTCAAGGGGCAGCATCTTCGAGATTAAAATTGTATGCCCAGAAGCATATACTTTACCTCCCTTGTTAACAAAAATAGTTTGAACATAGAGCTAGTTGTATTATAAGTGCAGATTTCATCTTCAGTAACTTCTTGCGAGGAAATCAGAGGATGTATATTAATTAATTTCAATATAGATGCACCTTTTGAATAAACTGATGAAATGTAAGGGCCCATTTGACAACTTTTGCCATCTAATAATATGTGGGTAAGCACTGAATGAGTGCAGTGCAACTCACGATAGGGAAAATCAGAGGACGTGATTTTGAATGATGAATTATTAAAGGCAGTGAACAATTAATTTATAATTGCCTTATTTTGTCAGTTCTGTCTCAAAATTACACGTTTTTTTTTGTAGTAAAATATAATTAATTACTTTAAAAGATACATTTGCCACAGGCGCAAGGTGTCAGCACTCTGCAACAAGTAGCGGCGTGGAGGGGTAATCTTCCCGTAGCCACCCCTCCCCCACCAACTACCGTGAACTCACTGCCCAATCGATACCTTCTCATTGCGCTCTTAGCTGAACAAGTGTGCACTGGACATTCAAAATTTGACTTGCATTCTGTGTCATTTTATTTTCATTTTCAAAGGGTTTGAAAGTTTTAGGTCAGCTTGGATTTGGTATCAGATTACAATAATTATATACAGTATTTTGAGATATTATTTTCTTTATTCAAACGAGTTCAGGTGAAAAGTTTTTTAATGTATTATTTACAATAATACTTTTTCTAGAATTCCCATTTTTATTGTGTTTATTAGCTTAACTTTATTCACAGATAATTTACAGCTCTTACTATACTCAACATAAAGTTTTATAATGTTAGAAGTTGTATTTTATTGACGTACATGTCAGAAACCTCATCTACTGAAATCTTGCATGTATGGACATTTTTTGGTAGTCCCCTGAGTAACGATAGATCGAGAGTCGACTGTACAGAACTTGGGGTTATTCATGCCATCATAACAATGTAGGATGTGAATATTGGGTAAAATATGTTCAGTGAGGCACATTATTGAACTTTGATGGCCATGCAAATACAATGAACTCCCACAGCACAAAGATACGTGATCAGTATTTTCAATTAACGTGTTGTGGTAAATTACTCATCACGATGTCATATTTTTATTTTAATCAGGGGGACTGCCAAAAACGATATGGTCAGGGTAGACAAATAAAATGTCTTTCTTGATGAAACACACTGCTGTGGTCATGGAGACATCAGAACCCTTCTTGGTTGAGTAGGAGAGAAGGGGGTAAGGTTTGTAGATATTTTGGTGCCCTTGCTGCTGAAAGTGGCCCTCTGACATTGCTTCCTATTCCCATGTTTTATGAAAAAATAAGTATAACAGTAGAAAGACATTACATATAGTATTCATTTGAACCACTCTTGTTTCCACCTCCTGCTATAAGACGTTTACGCCCCATGATGGCGCTAGTTGATGCACTCTCCTTAACTCCGAGTCTCCTCTACCAATATAAAGAAGCCTCGTTGCACTCTCTACTCCATAGGGAGGAAACGGAGGGGGAAGAGATATAGCCGAGTTGAGGTAATAAATTATATCAGATGTGTTTGAGAGCAAATTCCCTCCTCTTTACTGGATTACGTGAACTTCCTCCTGAACTGTCGTCGTGTTTGGAATTGGTAATGCCTGGCTGGGTCGCGGATCTGCCCACGTTGGGAGATCTTGGGGGACACTTTCTCGTCGAAGGATCTTTAATTGTAGGAGGTGACTAAAACCCCAGAGTGAGTCTGACCACATAAACCTCCCTCTCAGGGAGTTTGGCCCTGCTCACCATGAAGGCTGCCAAAATGTGTGAAGCCAGCTGTCACTAAATAAAAAATAAAAAAAGGGGTTAAATAATGGGTATGCTGTGACTTTGGCCCTGCTCACCATGAAGGCTGCCAAAATGTGTGAAGTCAGCTGTCACTAAATAAAAAATAAAAAAAGGAGTGAAATAATGGGTATGCTGTGACCAACGAAATAAGATGACTTAAATGCTCCCGAGAATCCTTACTCATTTTCGCGGTTGTTTCCCAAGTATTTATGAGGGGCAGGCCTTGTTGGCTTTCTAGTGGGTGGGACCGGGGCAACTATAAGCTTCCTGGTTGCTGTACATATTGTACACATATGGGTAGGTTCACTCAGGTTAGTACGTGGCTGTGGTGGGTGGTTAGGTTTGGGGTCCGCTTCTCGATTCTCTAGGTGGCTCAGATAATCTAGGTTAGACAAAGGCCAACAAATACTGGTACCGAGTGAATGATTGAGATGTGAACGACAGTCTGCTGTTATAGGGGGTGGTTCCTTGTGAGGTTCACTACGGAGTACAGTAGGTTGAAGGCCTGTCGGACTAAACGACAAATCTGGCTACAGCATCCTCCATTCTTTCGTGGCATTAGAAACACTGATATTTAAGCAGAACAAGCCAGAATATAAATGTCACATAATTATTAATCCCAACCAAAATGGTGCGCTCTTGGTTTATCCAGTGTTGCTCAAGCCCTCCTGGTTTTGGTCTTCTTCAGACAGTCTAAGTTAATGAGAGTTGGGAAAATCCAGATAGTAAAGAGCAGATCTCTTGGGAGGCATGGGCATTCCGGACAATGCTCAGATGCTCCCACGTCTTATTCAGACTATAGCCTTCTTCAGGCACCAGGAATCCCAAGCACGTTTGGCCCACTGGCATCTTACCAGGAACAGTCACTTTACTAAAAGAGCCATAGCAATACATGACAATATGTTTATATTATAAATAACATGAGGTTCAATTTAACACAAGCACATTAATTTTACTACTGTAGGAAATCATGGGGATGTATAGCTCTGTACATCAATAATAATTTATTTCAAGAACTGCAGGTGAAGGTGAACCTGCTGGTGAGAATAAAATTAATAATTCATATTTCCTAAAATAAAAAAATATAAAAACAACTAACTAATTTGCTCGTCGAGAAGGGACGACGGTACGACCTGCTACTGTGGAGTTAGAAGGAGTAACTCCGGGTAAAAGGAACAGCTGTGGGACGTCGGTATACCTCTGGCTGCTGGAGTTGTGGTGAGCGCCTGACGGCATTGGCGTCGTTAGAGATCATTCAAATCTCTGTCTGGTTTTCTTTGTGAGTTCCTTGGTTGGAGACGAGAGCTTATGCTGTCTCTTCAGGGGCAATGGTGGTTACTTCTTCAGGCAGAGAGTCTTCCATTGACTGGAAGGAGAGTCTTAGGCAGACTGGAGCCATCTGAACTTACTCAAGTTGGCGGGCCGACGGAACTGTCGAGCTACGGTTTCGCATCTCTTTATATAACAGAAAATTTCTGTATGTTGGCTGTCCAATGGGTGCGGGGGTTGCTAGCCCCGCTTCGCAGAGGTTTTTTTAATTAGGGTAGTGGACCACACCACCATTTCTTATCTCTCTGTCTTGAGACTGATGACATATTAACCGCCTCTCCACGAGGCTTGGGCGGCAGTGACAACATTGTGCGAAGGATACTGCTCTCCTGCAGCATCCCTGACAACTAGCTTCTCTTGTTTCTGCATGTCAGTGGCTCGGTGGGTAAAACTAATTTCTTCTGCATGGGTGGACGACCGCATGTAGTCTTTTGAGTGGGCAAAACAATGCTAATATTTTATCCACATGTCTGTAGTTGTACGAAATGCTTGGATCAACCCTGTAGGCACAAGATTTATTGCCTGCCAGCATAACACATGCCCCTATATTATCAAACTCGTGATGATGGGGCAGAGTCGAAAAGTAGAGGTTGCAAGTGCAATGCGCAGGAGTGTGACATGCGTCAATCGCCCACCCCCTGAAGTGACTTAGAACCATTTTCGAGCGATGAATTTTTGAGCTTCAGGTCCTGGGACTTTGTTTCGGTCATTCTTCAGGTTATACTCTTGAGTTGCTGCTTTGGACTCACGCCTCTTCTGTGTTTGCCTGGCCAGTTCCGCAGCGAGGCTTCTTATCTTGGCGTGTGTAACATCTTTTTTGTGTCTTCTGGTTAATGGCCTTCTTCCACTCCTCTTCTGCCTCTCCTCTCTTCCCCTCTGCTGCATGCCTGAAGTGACGGCACATCGGCTCGCGTCAGCTGGCCAGCTCTTTCCTCGCTTCTCAGTGGGAAGGATAATGTGAGGTAGGACGGCGGGAGCAGGTCACGTCTTTTATGAATCTGGCCTTCCTAGTTAGAGTGCCAGCTCACATGGATAGTAAAAAGCTTTAGTGTTGTACTTAACAATTGTATTGCTAATGAAATCAAGTTCTGCTTTATACCTCTGGCCTCGAGATAAAAGTTTATTATACAAAAGTCCCACTCACAAGGACAAGAAAGGGTGTGTTTTCTGTGGTCCTTATTGGGAATAATATTAACTGACATTTCCTTATGCCAGCGCTGTCACACAGTAAAACAAATTTTTACGTGTAAGAAGTTATGTAATGTGACTTCTTTATTTATAAAACAAACGTAATTCTAGGTTATCACTATCATCCCCTACAGTTAAATAGACATGGAATAGACAAATAGTCACTTGCAATAACACATATTATCATACTTTTCTCATGGTTAGCTTTAGATAGTTAATTGGTAATGTAACCACAACACAAGTTTGAGAAATGCATCATTTACAATAGGCCATGGCCTGGTAATAACTTTGTACAATCGGAGACGACACAATTAATTCTTTGCACCTTCTACACTACTTATTGACAAATTTTCCAATTCTTTGCTTAAGTACAGTAGGCCAAATACCTATTACTCTTTCCTTGCCTCTTAGCTTTCTTACTCAACTTTCCCTTACTGTTTGGATATTCTTACATTACATTTTGACACAATTGTCTGGTAAAATATATACATGCGATCCATTCTAAATATTTTATGAACTATTTTTCTATCCTCTAACTCCATAATTATTCCCTCTACTCGGCTACTTGTACTTTACGAACCTCAAGATACAAAATAATTCATTAGTTAGTTTACTTAGCAAATCTCAAGATACAAAATAATTCATTTGTTGATATTGAGAACACTACTTCTTATCTTTATTACTCTCACTCTCATTTACCTTGCACCTTCTCTGCGAAATGCAGAAACGAAGTTAAGTCCACCACTTCATATCTATTCATCATTGGGAACTTATATTGCTCAGTTATGGTTAATATGTCCTTCTAGGACTTACATTAAATTACGTAGCAACATTGAGTCGCTTTAAGAAATTAAAAGAGCTGTGGGTTGTCCTTGTACCTACACTTTGCATTATCTAAGTACTCTTTATTACTGCAAATTACACATATGCACTTGATTTCTTTTCTCTTCTCTTATGACTCATATTTACGTGAGCATTATAGACAGCTCATAATTTCACAAGCCCTGTAATTAAAGCTAATCCTTCATAAACCTAACTTACTAAACATGTATTTACAGCTCTCCTTAACAAAACCTAACAAACAAGTACAACCTCTTCTATACATTATCCTAACCTAATACACTTGCAAGTTTTGATTTGACCTTTATGTTGTAATTTTTTACGTAAGGTGCGGAATTTCCTGGGTGGCATGTATGGCATGCTCACAATGCATTTTGCCTCATGTTCTTACTTTTAACTACATCTTTTACTAAACACGAAGTCGACAATGATGCATTGTTATGAAAGTTGAGGCTATGCGTTTCAGCATGTACGGACATGCTTCTAGGCCTTGTTACCATGCATCTCACACTTCCTAGCCATGCCTAGCACTTATTCCAGGACTCTACGTTATACTCGTCAGGTTTTCAAACTCTTAATATTTAACACTCTTACTTCTAATACGACCACGTGCGGTGTCAAGGTCAAACCAAGCATTAACTTTTCAGCTTGTTAGGAGGTTGACTCTGTTTTATTTCCTCCCATGCTCTCTTACAACTTAAGGACAGACACTGATAGAATTAGGATTATTCATATTTACTTTATTTGATGTCCGTAGTCAGGAGAAAAGTCTATTTAGTTAACAGGGCACTCATTAGTCTTCTATAGGACCTTGGTTCCTGGCAATGCTTCTTTGAATTCCTACCCTTAAAAATCGAAAATAAACAACCCTACAAACACATTATTTCCCAATTTTGCCTGGATATTTAAAGCTATATTTACATCTTCCAGCAAACAGAAGTTACATTTTTCCTACATCAATTTCCTAACCATTAGTTAGGGATTCAGTAAAGAATGTTCATGGTCTCCTAGCCTATTCTCTTTCCTTTCGAAAGTCAGCTCAAGCTAAGGCTATTTACGGGGGTATCCTTCATTGCATTCTGATCCCTCACCTTCCCTAATTCTAAGCTAGTTTAACAAGTTCTTGCACTCTTGTTTTTCGTGTTACCCTATTCCTATCACTCCCTTTCTTTTCACTAGAACTCTTAGCTTTCTACAGCAGTGTGGAAAAGTAGGTAGTAGAAGTTTGGTACTCACTCAGGTTTGTTCTTACATCGTGTGATGGCATTTCATTCTGCGGTGCTTCGGCTGTTGCCTCGCTTCCTGGGTGAGGTGGACGAAGTTGATGGCTAGCGGAACGTTGTCGGTGGTTGCCCAGGAGCTTCCCTGTAGTGCCCTGGGATGTGGATTGTGCGTCTGACACGCAGTGGTGTCACTCATTGCGGCGGGACAGCGGCATGGGGTAGATCTGGGACCATGGTGTGGTTGAAGTTGCCGTTGGCCGGGTGGATGTCATTGGCAGCAGCCTGGGTCGGCATCCATGGGTGACTCTGTTGGATGTGGTGCTCTCTGGACTCCTCAGTTTGACACTCGCAATGTCCTTCTGACACTTGCAATGTCCTTCGTGGGAGGGGCTGCTTCCACAGCACCAATGCTTCCAAGCGTCCAGGTATCTCTGACTGTCCTCGGAGCTGATTAGTGTGCTGGAGGTCTCTCTGGTAGTCGAAATCTCCTTAGGTTCAGACTCCTGGTTGATCATGGTGGTTGCAACGCCATCTGCAACTGGTGTGCTCACTCCAATCATAGTTGTCTCACTCCCGTTGCCAAGGATTGGTGGGTAGGAAAGGAAGGTTAGAGAAGACTGGAGAAATGGTTATGCCATCTCAAGAAATTGTCTCCTGGGATTCCTGGCCATTTCTAGACAGCCTCAGTCGTGGGTGTTGTAGGAGGTTCGCTTACCTCCGTAATTGTGCTACTTTGGCGGTGCCTTCTTCTATTAATTCAATCTGAGGGACTTTGCCACGGGCCTTTGGTTATGGAGCTTAATCTCTCCCGGTTTGGCACCGGGGTGAGTAGGGGAGATACGAACTAAGTGTGGAGAGTAATGTCCTTTGGAACATTCCTCCCTGGCTTCCTGGTAGTGGCAGCCTTCCAGCGACATAACAATTTCGGGCCACTTGGGATTGCAAGTGAATGTGATGAAGAGATTGGGTCTGCCATAGTGGCGCATGATAGATGTGGAATCTTGGTAGCATTGATACATGTGCCATTCTGACCCATAGAAAGAAGAAGATAGGATGACTAATTTCCCAACCCTGGATTGAGCAGCATCAGCAACCCTCTGCATGTGCTCATGAAGATCCAGGTATTCAATCACTCAATTTCCCTTGGTTTCGCCTGATGAACGAAATTCTGAAGGATTCTGCCTTGCAGTAGGCATCGACAACATACTGTTGAAACAATTTCCCAGAATGATGCAATATTGAAAAATGGCATCGCTGCATTATGCGATACTGGTTGCCAGTGACAATGTTGCGAGACCCACTCACAATGACAGAGTGAGACAGACCACTCGTGTACCCATGTTCACCATGCGGGAAGATAAGAGGGTATGTCATAGGATCATCTAAACCATTCAGAGGACTTATAAATTGCGCAGGCCAATGGGCGGGACATCACCCACGAAAATAGCTGCAACCTCATTTACAGCAGCAGGTAGGTTGTACACATTAGGATCCTTTCCCAGGCCTGGCTTGATGGTCAATGTGACCTGCCTCAAAGGCCGACCCTTCTGCCATGCATCCTCTTCCTCCGTTGCCGTAACTTCATGCATCGACTTGTAGATTTGTTTCAAAGGAATAATCTCACTGAGAAGATGCTCTAAATTCTGCAGAATGCCAAGCTGGCAAGGATTGTGTTGGCGTACATGAGCAGTTGACGTACAACTGGTTTTACCGAGGGTCCTTGCCCTCAGGAGGACGTGCAGCCCCAGAGGTCAGATGATGCACTTGTCCATGAATTTGGAATGTGTAAACAAAACAGCACGGAGACTCGACCATGATGTCCGCACAGAAAGACGCAAACAATAAGGCTGCATTACAGTTTCTGATGAACTGCTTGAAATCAGTACAGTCATCGCTGTCACCTGTGAGCAGGTGGTGAAGCAGTTATGGACAATCACCAAGAGGAGGTAGGTGAACTTTACCCCTCATGCAGCACATTGTAAACATCCTATCGTGTTTAATGCCTTTGTCTGCTAAAAATAAAACACCACAATGTCGACACTAACATTCCATGAGACCCATGTCAAGTGCTTCAACAGCAACTTTATCAGTCCTGTGGGCAGCATGGTAATGCCTCAAATGATAAACCTTTGGTCTCACCCTGCTGCAAGCCATCTGTTCCTGTCGCTGGAGGATCAGTACAGGTGCACTGTCCTCCTCATGGAAAAGTCCAAGCAGTTGCTAGACAGTGGTATCATCCATAAGAATGGATCCTGCTAATAGGCTTGTATCAGAAGACACTGCAGCCAAAGAAACAGGAGGTTCAGGAGCATGTGATCATGTGTAGATGTTATGAACATCTGTGTGAATCGGTGCCACGAGTTACGAATGCAGGAGGATCAGGGGCATGTGAAGGCCAAGCCTCTTGGCTCATGTGACAATAGCATTTGACACACTGTCTTAACTTCTCACATTACCCTTGTCACATTGACACACAAGGCACCATCTGAAACAAATAGAACAGTGGATAGCATTTCACAATTGGCCTTCAAACACATCACAGCACTGGCAGTCTAAGAGCACATTGTATCACAACATACAGAGCAATGTTCCTCACTTCGGTGATGTGATGCATCCCGTCACATGCCCATATATATGACACTTCTCGCATCAATCCTTGGAGAGTAAGAATTCTCTTGCTTACCTTTATTAGTCTGACCCATGTAGGAGATACATGTCATACCTCGCAAGGGGGACGTAGCGTCACACCCTGCTATTAATCTGATACCTCTCTGATACATGCTGGTAGGCTATCCTCACAGCCATTCCCATGCATTAGGTTCCTGAGGAAGCTCGGTAGGGAGACATAGTGTCACACCCCGCAGTATATCTCACACTTATAAAGACCACACAGGGCCAATAGGGGACCTTCGCCACAGATACATCCTCCATAAGGCATAGGTTGGCTATCCTCACAGCCATACCCATGTACTAGGAAGGAACCTCTGCAGGGAGACAAAGTGTCACACCCTGTAATATATCTGACACCTCTCGGATACATGAAGGTAGGGCATCGCCACAAATGCACCCTCCAAGTGTAAAGGTCACACAGGGCCCATAGGGGACCTTTAACACAGGCACACCCTGGCGTATGGCTCCTACGGAACCTCGGAGGGTGACGACCGCCACAGGCATACCCTCCATAAAACCCGTCCATATATGGCTGGCCGGCGACCACCACTGGCACGTCCCTGTAAACCGTTCCTGCGGAACCACGCAGGATGACCTTTGCCACGGGCACACCCCAAATATGTCACTTCCGTATACATATGGTACCTTAAAATGAGTTTGAGATATACGCCTTCATCTCAAACACATCTTCTCTGCATTTATCCAGGCTTCAGATTGGCAACATCACAGTACAGCAATCGTACGTGATGTAGGCTGCATTACAGTCATCCTATTAAGGCAGGTAACCGTGGTGGATATGTAGCCCAACTCCACTGGGTTGGCCATGTCTCTCCTTGGACACACACACACACACACACACACACACATTTATATATATATATACACCCATACCACAATTATGGCACACACACACACACATATATATATATACACCCATACCACAATTATGGTACAGAAACCTCAAAACTACAGTAAATGTACCATATGTAAAATGATGTATGATCATTGTATGCCATTATAATGGTACACAAATTTGGTACAAGTGATTGTCAATACGTTCTATACCACGTACATTTCAAGATTACGGTCGTAAACAACCACACATTTCATAGTTCAACACATCTCAGTATATTCTAAAATCCTTAGTACATCAAAAGGGCTCCAAAGACAACACAGCCCTCAAATCTTGCTTTGATCGGCTCGCTTATGCACCTTCTGGGCTAAATCAAAGGTGAAAAACACACCCCTCCAGTCAGGCAAACTCCTCCCCTGGGGGAGGGGGAGGGAGGAGGGGGTTAGACAGCCAAATGTCCAAGAGTATGCAGAGTAAAGCCCCATCCCTCTACACCCCTCAAGGGGGTGGGGGCTCTGTACATCCTAAAAAAAACTTTTGTTTTTATTAACAGTATGACCAAGGGATGGGCCCATGGAATCCGTGGGCTTAGCTACCATATGTGAAGCAGGTAACCATACAAATTAGTATTTACTATGGTGCAATGGCGTCTGGGAACTTCGGCACGTGCTCGCTTGCGCCTATCGGCATGTACTCGCTCAAAAACTTAAGACTTAAGGTCTTAGGTCTAAGCCCTAAGGCTTAGGAAGGGCCTAACGGAGGGTGGAGGGGAGAGGGTTCGACAGCCAAAGGTCCAAGGGTGTGCAGACTACAGCTCCCATCCCTCTACCCCCTGGGGCGGGGGGGGGGGGGGGCTGCACGCTCTCAGTAAACGTTTGTTTTTGATTAATGGTATGATTAACTCTTTATCATGACACCCAGAACATAACACTTTCTGACATGTGGCATTTCACGTCATGTACATAATGAAATTGGTAGTCAAGAAGTCATCTACCGAAAAAACTACAAATCATATATTTCACTGAATGCAGCCAAATTGCCTTCAATAACCACGAATTTGCCTTTATATAACAAAATGTGGGAAGTATGCCATTATCGAATGATGAATAAAGTGAACAAACATATAGCACACTTGCACTCAGACGGCTGTGCAAAATACTAAAACAATGTTCCTTATAATTCGTATTGAGTGAGCATCTCGTCATAAGCAACAAGTCCAAGTGCAGCATAAGTTGCGACATGTATATGTGCAGCAAAATCAGAGGATATAGTTTTAAATTATTGATTATCAAAGGCAATGAAGAAATAAATTTTTATCGCCTTATTTATTAATTTCTCTCTCAAAATTACAAGTTTTTTTTGCAGTGTCGCCAACATGTAGTGGTGTGGAGGGGTATGGTTTTACATACATAGATGCATTTCCAAAAACACTAATTACAGCAAACAGTGTTCTTACCTTGTTTTGAGGTATGTATCTGTGTTGTATTAATAGCTTAATTCCTTTTTACATATTATATTAATTTTTACGATAAATAACAGTATAGATTATGTGTTTTTGCAGATTTCATCCTGACATGAATCGGAGGCAAATTCGTTCTTCTGGTTATTACCCGAGGAAGGTTTATCGTAATACTGTGTCTTTTACTAAGGATGTCGATAAAGATGATAGGTCTTGGACCGTTAAGATCCTTGATATAGAAGAGGGTTATATTTTGTTGTCTTTTTTGTACTGTTTTGGTCTTCAAGGAATAACTCCTAAAGCCGGTAGTGGTTTGTTGGAAATGTGTTTCCTCAGAAAGTCTCATATCTAGAAATAGCCTGCACCAAAGGATATTAGTGAGATTAATTCAAACAGGATAATCTGTTGGAAGACTTTTCCAGTTCATGAGGGCAAGGCAGACAATACTGCTGTAATTAGCGTTTTTGGTAATGCGTCTATGTATTCACGTAAGAAGATGAAGATGGAACTTGGTGATCAGATTTGGTTGTATCGGAAATTAGTTGGTACTACTGGCGACATGCATATTCTATATGCACAGATAATGTACAGCTTTAATTATACTCAAAATCAAGTCTTATAAGACCAGAAGTAGAATTTTATTGATGTACATGTCACACTCATCAGGTGAAACCCCGGATGTATGGAAATTTTTTGACAGTATCATGAAAAACAGTAGATAGCGAATCCACTGTATTATATCTCAGCAATGTTGCAATTTTTTTATGGTTCCTGAAATTGTTTATTTAAGGGTACTGTTTTTGTTACTTACATGTGCATTATAGTGGACTCCCTATCTCCTGTTTTTCAGGGAACTGTCAAAACATTTCTATACATCCGGGACTTCAGTAGATGAGGGTTCTGACATCTACAACAATAAAATACAACTTGTGACCATATTAGACTTCATGTTGAGTATAATGAGAGCTGTACATTTTCTGTGAATAAAGTTTAACAAATAAACTTAATAAAATGGGAATATAAAAAAAAGTGTTACTGCTTTAGTATAACTGTAAATAATACATTAAAAACCATTTCACCTCAACTTGTTTAGTTAAAGATTATAGCATTACAAAACACTGTATGTATACAATTGTAATCCGATACAGAATGTAAAGTGACCCAAAACTTTCAAACCTGAAAATGAAAATAATATGATAGAATGCAAGCCAAATTTCCATGACCTGTAACTTGATCAGCTGAGAGCGCGCAGAAAGGTTATTGATTGGGCAGTGTGTTCATGCAGGTAAGATAGAGAATGGTAAGCATCAGCGGTGGGAGGAGTGAAACAATTTAACCCTCTCCTTTCAAGCCAGTGGGCAAAAAGGGAGAAGGCACAAGGATGTCATGCTGGTTGCTAGGCCACTAGCTCCCTCCCCGCCAGCCATATAAGGGGAGAAACTAGCTCTGCTGAATATGAATATCACAGACGACGGCTGAAGCTTATGAAAACCAGCCTTCCTCATATCTACACAGATACATTGGTGATGCTGTACACACAACAAATGTGTAGTTGAAGTAATTTATAACATTTCCCTTTTAAAAGAGTATGTCTTTGAGACAGAGATGAATAAATAAATAAGGTAATTAATATTAATTTCTTTACGGTATTAAAAAATTAACCATTAAAAACCTCATCTGATTTTCCCGTACACTTATGCCTGTAGCAATTTATGCTGTACTCGCGTCTGTGCTTAAGCATTATTAGACGACAAAAGGTGTTGAATAGGCCATTATAGGACATCAGTTTATTCAAAATGCACAGGTCTATTGAAATAAATTAATATAAAACCTCCAACCTCCTCACAAGAAGTTACTCAAAAGGAACTTCACTCTTCGTAATTCAAGTCGTTTGATGTACAAAACAATTTTTGGCAACAAGGAGAGATTAAGCACATGCTTCTGGGCATATTTTATTCACGAAGAGGCTGAAGTGAAATTTATATTTTGTTTGGAAATCATGTTGATTTTATGCCAGATATAATCAAACACAACTTTACGACAAAAATAAAACAACCTTTAATCACAAAAGAAAACATCTTTGCAAAAGATAATTTCTTGCTAAAATGCAACGTGTAACATTTTCAGGTGAAACCACATGCTTTGGAATACTAGTGTTAATAGGTGCAACTATTTCGAGCAACGGATAATCTTGATAAAATTTCTGCATTCGGATTATCGTTGCATACGTCTGGCTGCAGTGACCATGTTACAAGGTCAGACCCGGCGAAGTACTTGGCCACTCTGTGATGCGATACATTTTACAAGATAATCATGCATTGTTAAACTGAGATCACATCATTAGTTTGGTTTTATGCATCATGTACTTTACAGTTTGCCCTTTCGCAAAGCACTTTGTTTTTGGCATTAAGTGATAAGGCGGTAGATGGAAATGATTGTGCAGAAGTAGTCCCAGGACACCAGGCTGTGATTTTGCACACAGCCATGCTATGAGCAGAAAATACTACCAGAATCATTACATCGCCACATAACAGGAGGGTTAACGCTGACACATAATCTTCTGCTCTGTCATTGGCCACAGAGCACGCCAAACGCAAGTACAGGGGACTGGTTACTTACACATAGGAAATAAGTGTGACCATGTGCATGTTAGATCCAGAGCATCTGGCATTTATTATATATTATCCTATTTTTGAACCTGGGGGGGGAGGGTTAGGGGGATTAGAGGGTTTTTTCCCCCATCTTTCTTTGGGCGCTTATGTTCTCCACGCGTACATCAGCTGGTGGCTGATCGTCAGGGTAGCTATCAGATGACAGACTAAGTGTAGCCTGTTAATATGACTTGCCTCTCGTGTGATCTTGAGAATGGGAAGGGGATGTTATCAAGAGGGCACTTTTCTGCACGTGGATGAGTTCATTTCCACATCGTCGTGTGTGTGGTTTTTTTTCCAGGCTGTTTTGGGCATTTGTGCTGTATGTCCTACGGCATTCGTGTTACCTGTCTCAAGTTTTCTTCAGACACTTGTGTTTAATGTCTTACCACATTTGTGTTATCTGTCTCAAATTTTCTTCGGTATACTCGTGTTGAATATTTTACGGTATTCTTGTTATTTGACTAAGTTTTTCTTGGACATTCGTGTTTTTATCTTTTTTCCAGGACACTTATGTTGTATGATTTAAGTCATATGTGCTGTCTGTTTTTGTCTTTTACTTTTGTTAATAGAGATGTGTGTTTTAAGTTTTTCTTGTTTTGTTTATTAGTTTTGTCTTGAATGTTATGTGGCCTAAGTATTTCTTGCATTGTCTTTTGTTTTTGTTACTGTACTAATATTGTGTGGTTTAAGTATTTCATCGTTTTATTTATTGGTGTGCATGTCTGAAGTATTTCTTTGTTTTTAGTCTTGTTGTGTTCTGTTACTAGCATAGTGTTGTGTGTACAATTTAAGTATTTTTATGTAACTGGAATTTCATGTCTTATTTTTTTTTTCCTTCTTTCATTTGTGTTGTGCATTTGTTTAATGTTGTGTGTGTTGTTTTGTTATAGTATAGTTTCTAAGTAGTGGTTTTTAGTTGCAGGTGTATAGGATTTTCACAAGTGAAATTATTATAGATGGATAAATTTTCTTTATCGTTGTTGGTTTTTTAACATTTTCTAGTCATTCGTGTTGTGTGGGAGTGTGTGTGTGTGTCTGTAGATAATATTTAATAAAAAAGACAGTATTTGGAGAAACCATTTATTAAAACATACTGTAGCTTTTATGTTAGAAACATAAAATATACAAATACAATATTTGAAACATAACATACATGTCGAAAATGCAGAACAAATAAACGCAATATTGTATGGATTTTTGAAAACCAAGACATATATAAAATATAAATAAAATACATGTTTGTGTATTTAACATAATGATTTTGAATGTTCTTTTAAGTTGCCTTCCTTTTTTTGGGTTTTCAATTTCAAGGTGCAGACCAAATATCAGTTGGCCTAGACCTTCGCTTATATTATTAATAGATGAAGGGTTTGTACAGAACAACATTTCTTTGCGTAAATGTTTTTGTCAATTCTTTTTAGGCAAAGCTAGAGTTTTATTTGAGCTATAAACTTTTTTCTAAAGGGAATTTACATGTATATTGTACGTTATCTTGTGTTTTGGAGACACAGGCCTGTGGAGAAATACCTTTTTGGTGTTTGTTGTGACACGGATCTTTACCTGAATAATTGAAGGCAGGATGCGAATGTTCTTCTTTGTTGTTGTCTTCGTATGGAGAGTTGACATAGTTTAGTAGTTTTTGTAGAGAATTAGCAGATGACAATATAGGCCAAGATTTAATGTTTTGTAAGGTTAAGGATAAATTTTTCCCAGTCTTTCACGTTTGGATGTTGGGGAATTTTTGTGCACACTTCATAGAAGCCTGTTAACATCTGTAAGAATATTAAAATTTTGACAAGATTGTAGTTTATGAGATAAAAAAGTTAATTACTCATGAGGATTAAGTCCTCGGCATGTGGCTAGAGAACAGCCAATAAAAAAGAAATTTAGAATATAGTTTTACATGTTTTTTGTACCAATGTTTTGGGACAGATATGTTTACGTGTAATTAAAATTTTAGGCATTTTGTCTTAGATACGAACAAGTTACTGTAGTATTGCTGAAGAGAAGAGGGGTTAGGGTTACCTTCGTTAAAACAAAACCTTACTTCGGCAATATGGTTGTTAGCTGTGAGAGTAACAGGGGTTTCTATAGTATTGTCGAGTGTAGTAAAAGGACCACCTGATATGGTAATGGAAGAAAGGGACGGTAGGTCGGAGATCAGCTGGCCGGACCTCGGGAAAACCCACAAGTGTCATGGAAAGGAAGGAGTAGTAAGGGGTGACCTCTGAGCCCGTGTCAGTGGTTCTCTTGGCGCCAGGTCATGGAGGGAAAGGACTCATACTGGCAGTGATTGTATTCGCACCCAGAGGCCAACAGGAGCAAAAGATAACATCAAAGGGTTTTTTCAAAATATAAGCCTTCTTGGGAAATAGTCTCTGAACTTTATAGGAGAAGACAAATATATCAAACATTAAGGGAGCACGTATCCCTATTTACAATATTTGGATACGATCATGACCAGCAAACAAGATCATGTATACGTTATGAACTGGAGGGCCATAATGCTATGATGGTCCCAAGCTATACCAGTTTAGTATTAACAGGACTGGCGTACATGTAAGTAGAAGGACCAACATTTTTACACAATGAATTTTGAAAATTAATAATTTTTAAATTTGGAGAATCAAAACAAGAAGCTGCATGCACATGAAAAGCATTACTTAAACTAAAAGAGCAAGTCCAGCCTGTTTGCAAAGTAACATTTTTGTGTGCACTTACGATTGTATCTTTTAGAAGATTAAAGCATAAAGAATCAAAAAGAACGTATTCGTGTTCGACATCTAAGTAACAGCTTGCTCCAGAAGAGGTGTATTGCTTACCGGGTAATTGAAGCCCAATAATTCCAGGATTTGTAGCATTTTCATACACACATATGAAGTATGGGCGACGAGACTGATGAAACCAACTTAATACTGTATTTTGGATAGGCATGTGCTGGTGATAATATTTAGTTATTTTGCAAAGAGATTGTCTTTTAGATTTTAGACGTCGTTACACACGGAGATGGCTTTTGTAGTTCTTTGCAAGGAGATTGTCTTTATACGTAGATGTATTTTGTAGTTGTCTTTCAAAGGTATTGATTTTCACCTTTTAGACTTTGTTGCACACATAGATGGTTTACATAGTTGTCTTGCAAGTAGGTTGTCTTCTCACGTAGATGGTTTTTGTAGTTGTCTTTCAGGGATTGACTTTTACCTTTTAGGCTCCATTGCACAAGTAGATGGCTTTTGTAGTTGTCTTGCAAGTAGTTTGTCTTTACACGTAGATGGTATTCATAGTTGCCTTGCAAGTAGTTTGTTTTCAAACATAGATGGTTTTTGTAATTGTATTTCAAGGGGATCAATTTTCACTTTTTAGATGTTGTTGCACATGTAGATGGTTTTCATAGAGGTCTTGCCAGTAGCTTGTCTTCTTTGACACACTTTAGGTGATGCACATGTTGATGGCTTTCATAGTTGTCTTGAAGATGAATTTCGTAGTTTTCTTGTAAGATACGTGTAGGTATGAGTATGTTTATATATAACTGTAGATAAAACAATAGTGGCGAACAATGACTGGCAATGACTGTGATTGGTGCAGGACTGCAGCAGAGATTGTGCTGACTGGTGTATATATTTTGTGTGCAATGATTGGTAACTGGTACTGAACATGTGTGGGGGCATTTTCGTTATCTTGTAAGAGTTGGTATTGTCGCTCTATGTGGGCGTTGTGAACATGTGTTGAAGGTTATAGAGGACTTTGTCACACTTCAGTGAAGTGGCCATTAGTAATGGCTGAAACCCTTGAGGCAACAGGAGACAGAAGAATGGAAGGAGAAACAAGAGAAAAAGAGTATCACAGTCTTCTATATGGATTACAGATTAAGCATAGCCCCCCTTCAGGACTTCTACCTTCGTTCTCAAGTTCAAGAAATGTAGGATCTTGGCATATCCGTTTTCCAGATGTGGATGGTGGACATATAGAGAATACTTGCGCTCAAGGTCTCTTCGCCTTATCGTTAACGCGCCAAAGCGTGTGCGATAAAAAATGCCCTCTAGCAGCTTCACACATGTTCACAAGCCCACATAAAGCGACAATACCAACTCGTCAAGATAATGAAAACCCCTCCACACATGTTCAGTACCAGTTACCAAACATTGCACACAAAAGCTATACACCAGTCAACACTCTCTCTGCTTAAGTTTTACACCAACCATGGTTGTGACCAGTTGTTCGCCACTATTGTTTTATCTACAGTTCTAAATAAACATACTCATAACTACACGTATCTTAGAAGAAAACTACAAAAGGTAAATTACAAAAGAACTACAAAAATCATCTTCAAGACAACTAAGAAAGCCATCAATGTGTGCATCATGAAGTGCGTCAAAGAAAACAACCTACTTGCAAGACAACTATGAAAGCCATCTACGTGTGCAAAAGCATCTAAAATCCCCTTGAAAGACAATTACAAAAACCATCTACGTGTGAAGACAACCTACTTGCAAGACAACTACGAAAACCATCTATGTGTGCAACAAAGTTTAAAAGGTGAAATTCAATATCTTTGGAAAACAACTACACAATCCATCTATGTGTAAAGACAACCTCCTTGCAAAATAACTGAATATCAACACCAACAGATGCCTATTAAAAATTCAGTATTAAGCTGGTTTTATCAATCTTGTCGTCCATACTTCATACGTGTGTATGAAAACACTTCAAATCCTGGAATTGTTGGCTTCAAATTACCTGGTAAGCAAACTGTTACTTAGACGTTGAAGACCAATACTTTCGTTTTGATTCTTTACACTTTAATTTTCTAAAAGATACAATTGTAAATGCACACAAAACTGTTACGTTGCAAACAGGCTGGACATGCTCTCCTGGTTTAAGTAATGCTTTTAATGTGCATGTAGCATCTTGTTTTGATTTTCCAAACTTAAAAAGTATTCATTTTCAAAATTCACAGTGTAAAAATTTTGGTTATGCTGTTAATACGTCCTGTTACTACAATCAACATCATTACTACATTAGCCTGTTCATATCTAAGACAAAATGTGTAAAATTTCAAACACACGTAAACATTTCTGTCCGAAAATGTTGGAACAAGAAACATGTAAAAACTATATTCTAAACTTCTTTTTGATTTGCTGTTCTCGAGCCACATGCAGAGGACTTAACCCTCACGAGTGGTTAGCTTTTTATTTCATAAACTACCTCTTGTCAAAATGTTAATATTCTTGCAGATATTAACAGCCTTGCTCTACTTTATAAAACATTAAATATTGGCCTATATTGTCACCTGCTAATTATCTATAAAAACTATAAAACTACGTTGACTCTCTGTACGATGACAACAACAAAGAAGGACATTCACACCCTGCCTTTGATTTTTCATGTAAAGATACATGTCACAACCAACACCAAAAAAGTATTTTGCATATGTCTCCAAAGCACAAGATAACATACAATACACATACAAATTCCCTTTAGAAAAACAAACGATTATAGCTTAAATAAAACTCTAGCCTTGGTCCATCATAAACATGCCCAAAAAGAATTGGGAAAAACATTTACACAATGAAATGATGTTTTCTACAAATCCTTCAGATATTGGTAATGTAAATGAAAGTCTAAGCCAACTAATGTTTGGTCTGCACCTTGAAATTGAAAAACCAATAAAAAGAAAGGCAACTTAAAAGAACGTGTTCAAAACCACTATGTTAAATACACAAACATATATTTCATTCATATTTGATATTTGTCTTGTATTTCAAAAAACCACTAAATACTAGGCACGTGCGAGATTCAAACTCTCGAGATCGAATTGAGAAAAAATTACGATCTCGATCTCTCGAATCAAACTTTTTTTAACTCTCGAAAAATTTGGAGAAAGTAAGCATTTCTTAACTTATACCACGTCCTTTTAATATGTTTCCCATGTGAAAAGTTTCCCTGCCTAAGAAACAAGAGCATTTCACAATAAATCCGAATTTCAACTCATTTAAAACATTTTCTTAATGCATGCAGCAGTAAACTACCATATTTACCGCATTGTAAGCAGACCTTGGCTGGTTCTAACCTCTAAGAAAGTCACGGCGGCGGCAGTCATGCCAGGCCGCCCTCCCTCAGCTGGCTCTGCTCACACCCCTTTGCTGCCTTCCTCACTCTGCCCGCCTGCTCCCGCCCAGAGGAGAACAAAATGCACGAATGTGTGAACCAGGTTCATGGGAAATATTTTAAGCCTGGGGAAATCTTTACTGCTGGGTCGATGCCGATACCTGCCATTCTTATTCTAAGACCTAAACTGACAAACAGGCACTTAGCAAAGAGGAAGGGTGGTGGGAAAAGCTATCCTTCTGAGAGATAAGCATCTACAGGAAGTGAAATGGAGAGAGTGCGATGCCGTTCCCATCCCACTGTGGCCGCCTGCTGTGATAGGTGTGACAGGCTCTGTAAGAGATAATCATTTACAGCTGGAACCCGGATGTGCTCCGGGGATAAGAACCCACGCATGCGGCAGCACCTGTGCGGCCCACGTAGGTTCTATGTTGTTAGTAGTGGGAGCGTAAGGATCCTGGAATTTTCTGAAGTTCGGGTTTTGTGTATTATTAGCGTATTATAAGGTAAGTTTCTTTATTAAACTATGAGTTTCATTTCGACTTGTGGGTTTTAAGTATTTATTATTTCGGGATTTAATGATTGTGATTTTTTTTGCAGATTTGTTATTAAAAATTATTGGAAGCTAATTCGTTCTTCAGGGTATTACCCTAGGAATATATATAATATAAATTTTTAAGTTGCCCGGACTTAAGACTAAAAATATATTACTAAAGTATTTTTTTAGTGCTGCTTTTATTCTCTGATTTTGAAAAATTTATGTGAAATTAATTTTCCTATTTTTTGTATGTTTACTTAAAGCATTAAATAGTACATAGTGTGACGTTGACTTTAGCACAGATTTGCACCAGATTTCCAAAATACTTTTGTTTATGTAAACAAATTATTTCATGAGTGAAAAACTATTCATTTGTTCTTATTTTTTTACTTCTTTAGAAAACAATATTAAAACATTAAAACGTACTGTATGTTGACAAATTTCTAAACATGTTTCAGAGGTAAAAATTTTAATGCCAATATCTCATTTCTAAATTACCTAAATTGCAAAGTGTGCATCTTCAACTATTTACTGTAAATTGTCCTGTTTTACTGTGTTATGTTCATCAACACCATAAAGGATTTGTTATAAAATATATGTTTTATATATGTGGGGAAATTTTGACCTAAATTTTTATGTTCGAGGAAATTTTTCCATGCTAGAAATTTTGTCCACCTATGGGCCGCCATCCTTCAGGTGACTCTCTGCTTCCTCCCTTCCTCTAGGTCAAGCCCATACCCCTCTGCTCACTTCAGCCCACCAACCCTGTAGCCACTCCCATGCCCCTCTACACCATTCCTTTCTTTATCCCTACCTTCCTTCTATACACGCCCACACTACTCCAATCTCCCTTCCACACCCTCTCATTCTTTCGCCTCTCTTTCTACCTCCCCCGCCAAAGCCTTATTCATCATCAGCATTCTCGCTCTCTTGCTCCTAACACCCCCACCCCCTGTTGAGGCATCCAACCCAAAAGCAGTCCCTTTTTCTTTGCGAGCAGTGTGGAAAAAGCTCATCTTTTCATACTTCGGCCTCTTTCCACCCCTATTAGGATAGTTGTGTAAACAATAGAAGCTGCCAGTTCCATTTTAGCCAACGTTGATTTTAGCCATCACAGCCATAGATTAATGTACACCATTTATATTTGAGCAATGTTGCACTATTTGGTTAACTTTCACTAGCGATTGTAGTGGTGTGAATTACAACTTTTTTTTTACAGATGTACTAAAGTGCATATCCAGTGTTTTTTTAAATAGTAAACAACACTCACCAGATATAAGAGAGTGTTGTGCTTTCTGGTTAAGATGACTTAAGTTAAACATAAATATTTGATGAATAGGAGGATGATTGTAAATGCCAAGTGCTTCTGTTTCTTCCTGCTAAGTGTGTGCACACCAAACATTACAGCGCCTTGAAATGTCGTATTAGGTGTAACTGAATTAAAATGTAACACCCTTAAAAAGGTATCCTTGAAATTGCTTGTACGGGTGTAAAATTTAAATATATGATCTTATATTAACTGACATTACATCAATTCTTATTTACGTCCCTACAACAATTTTTTTATACACTTATTGAATGTGTCTTAAGGAACACCATTGTGGTGTTATACAGGTACCCTTATAATAAGTTTTCCTGCTTAATAAGCCTAAATTTATCAGTTTTTTAAAAAACATCTTAACAGGGTTTCACTACTTTAAAAGACAAGACGTTTGCCACGTGCGCAAGGTGTCTGCAACATGTACGGGGGGAGGGGTAATCCTCCCGCAGCCGCTTCCCCTTTACCACCCGCCGCAGTACACTGCTGAATCAATAATGTCTTGGTGTGCTCTCAGCTGATCAAATGCGCTTGGGACATTCAAATTTGATTTGCATTCTGTGTCATATTATTTTCATTTTCAGAGTGTTTGAAAGTTTTAGGTCAGCTTGCATTTGGTGTTGGATTACAATCAATTATATAGGGTATTTTGACATGTTATATTCTTTATTTAAATGAGTTTAGGTGAAATGTTTTTAATGTATTATTTTCAGTAATATTAATAATGTAATATTTTTTCTATAATTCCCATTTTTATTGTATTTATAAGCTAAATGTTATGCACAAATAATGTAAAGCTCTCATTATACTCAAAACAAAGACTAAAAGGCAGAAGTTATATTTTATTGATGTACAAGTCAGCAGTGCTGGCAACAGTTTCAATTAGATGAAAAAACCTGTTTGCTGAACATGTGGAAGAGCTTATGATTCTGCATGGAAGATTGTCCAAGTAACTTACCTTTTACCATACTATTATTGCTGAATTTTTCACCAATCTTTCTGAATATAAAATATGGTACAATTATTGCAAATGTGTGAAAAACTGAAAATCCACACCATTATGTGCCAAAGCATTTTTTATTATGTTTTTGCAGTATATTACTTTGTTTTTATGGTAAATGTCATAAACACAGATAAGACAGACATTTTTATCGTGATGACTGACTTGTTTTTCACTACCTGTATGTATCAAAATGTATGTTTAGGAATTTTAAAAACCTGAAACTTTATTATTGTTAGACTTCAGTATTGGTAATTCCATTTGGTGACTATAAAAATTGCATGGATAGTTGCAATTTTTTTAATTTCTTGGGATTTGTGTGCACTTTATATGACTAAGAAAGGATACGTATTTTACAGAAAAAATAATAATACTGTGTCATGGCAAAATGTAGTTATAAAAATTCTCAATCTCATCTAAAATTTTTTAGGCATCTCCTCTCAATGTGGTCTCGAACCAAAAAAGTTCTTCTCACACATGCCTACTAAATATTGTGTTTATTTATTCTACATTTTTCAACATGTACATTATATTTCAAATACTGTACAGTAGAGTCCTGTTGTAGCGAGATGTCATGGTTCCAGGTTCAATCCTCGCTAAAAAAGTGTCCTCGCTGTCCCTGAATTAGACCGATTTTGACTTCCAGTAGGGCCTACTACTTAAAAATTGCCCTAAAATTGCTTTTAAATTGTAAACCACCATAACATAAAAATATCCTGTTATGTGAAAACTAATTGCGTGAAAATGAGCGGAAAATCTGACCGTGCCATGTAACTATAGCCGCTCAGCTTGTAATCAGTTGCTAGGCCTATGCAGCATTGCCCCGCAATCAGTTGCCCGGCCTATGCAGCATTCCCCGCTGCCACTTACTCGGCCACCGAAGCACTGTCCTGCAAGCAATAACTCGCCTGTCACATCTCCACACAACTGCCTCATACCAAATACCCGTATTAACTGGCATAATTCTAGCACTTATTTTACAGGATTTTAGTGCAAAAAATTAAGGTACGTGAACTATGCAAGGAATTGTCAAAACACGTGCATGTAAACATTAAAATGGTGTCTACTGTAAGTAATCCCTTGCCAAACGTGAGGGATAAATTTTTTAAAAACACAGCACTTCATTTATTGGTAATAGATATGAAGATACATATTCAAAATTAAATCACTTGTGTGCTGGGGCTAGCAGGAAAACATTGCTATGTGCATGTAGCTGGGCGAGCGCCTAGATCCTTGCAGCGCTGTCGGACGTGGTGGCTTGCCGCTGTTGGTTGGTCGCTACACAATTATTCTGGCGGGCTACCGCCCGCCCGCCACTGCCAGCCGCCCACCACTGCCGTCGTTACGACTCCAGTTCGCTTTGTAACAGCTGCCCGGTATTGGGAAAACATGACATGCACGTTTAACTCGGAAACATTGCATTTTCGGCGCTTCTCTATTACCGTGTTCCTCTGCATATGCAATTACCTGAAGTTTAAGTGCAGCAGCCTGACTAGTATATTTACCCATTATGCATTCGTACTTAACAAAAATTAATATAAAATAAACTATTCCCATCACATTAAAAAAAACCATCCGCACACAAATTAACTCCGTGACTGATTTTATTTACATGTTTGCAGCGCGGGCGTAGCAACCACAAATTGATAAGGGGAACAGCGACCTTGAAGTGTCAGCAACCTGGCACGGTCGAACAAAGTTCGACGTGTGTTCCGCGCGTGGACCATAAGCATTACATGCCTCGTTGAGAGAAATATGCTGCGTGAAATGGGAAATGAAAAGATTTTTTCCCCTAATTCAACACCATAAAAACGGGGGCATGAATTGTGCCAGTGCGAGAATTATACCTGCATGATCTGAGACTTACTCAAAACCAGCAAAAATTCAAGAAAACTGTATAAAAATGTATTAAAATTAAGTTAGTTATAGCACAGCGATAAAATGTAGTAGTAGTTACATCCCTATCTTTAATTGGTATGCCACAGTATGGAAAAAAAACTGCGAAAATCTGTTTATATGTAGCTGTATTCAATTCCAGCTGTCGCTTGAACTGTTATGTTTAAAAGAAATTTGTTTTCATTTAACAATAACGTTCGACCCACGTACGCCAAGTTGTTTGAAACCAAAACAGTTGACAGCACAATGACCGTGAACGAATACGGAAAAGTAGAACTGGTTCATGAAAACGATGTAAAGGTAGAAAGGGTGGGATTCTATTTATAGAACTATGCGCTTGGGGAGAGCAGCACAAGGTACTGTATTTGTATAGTCTATGCTTCTAACATAAAAGCTACGGTATGTTTCAATAAATGATTTTTCCAAATACTGTCTTATTATCTGCACACAAACACACACACACTCCCACACAACATGAATGACTAGAAAACTTTTAAAAAAACTAACAACAATAAAGGAAACTCATCCATCCACAAACGTTTCACTTGTGAAAATCATATACACACGCAACGAAAAAAAACCACTATTTAGACACAATACTGTAACAAAAACAACACACACAACATTCAAAAAGCACACAACACGAATAAAAGAAAGAAAATAAAATAAGACATAAAATTTCACTGACAACAAAATACTTAAAATTTACATACAACACTATACTAGTAACAGAATACACAGAACTAAAAACAAAGAAATACTTCAGACATGCCACACTAATAAATAAAAAGACAAAATACTTAAGCCACACAAGATTAGTAACAAAAGTAAAAGACAACACAAGAAATACTTAGGCCACGTAACACTCAAGAAAAAATCCAATAAACAAAACAAGAAAAACTTAAAACACACATCTCTATTAACAACAGTAAAAGACAAAAGACATATAACACAAATGACTTAAACCATACAATATAATGTCCTGGGAAAAAAAATACACAACACAAGTGTCCAAGAAAAACTAGTTGAACAACAAGAATGCCGTAAAATATTCAACGTGAGTGTACCATAGAATACTTGAGACAGATAACACAAATGCTGTAGACATACAACACGAATACCCAAAAAAAAACCTGAAAAAAAAAAACTACACACAAGACAATGTGGAAATGAACTTATCGATGTGCAGAAAAGTGCCCACTTGCTGACATCCCCTTCCCATCCACACGAACATACGAGAGGCAAGTTCTGTTAACGGGCTATGCTTATGCTATCATCCGATAGCTGCCCTGATGATCGGCACCAGCCGATGTCTGCATGGAGAATATGAGCGCCCAAAAGAAAGACTGGAAAAGTAAACCTTCTACCCCCCTTTTTCCGCCCAGTCATTAATAATGACAGTTTCATGAGGCCTTGCCTGAATCATTACGAAAGATACACAAAGTCATGTTACAAAAGAAAGACCTGAATGCAAAATTATTAATGAAGAGTCCCTTGAATCAATGGAATGGCCAGGCCGGTTGCAGGGACAAATAAAATAGTTTTGGATATTAATTAAACAGACAGAATCACCAGATTAGTGTTAGGAAAGTTGAGGCCCCTGCAGGACATGCAGCACACACCCGTCCGGCTTGAACTCCAACGAGAAACTGGTGAATGGCTGTCTGAAGCATGGACGGTAGCCCACGCCAGAAGTAAAGGCCTTGGACTGACCATGTGCATGGATAGTGAAGCATGATCGAAATGGAATGAAGACACTATGCTAATCACACAAGAACGTGCTCAGGAGTGCATGACAAAATTAATAAATACATAATAACCTTACTAATTTACAAAAACCTGCACAGCAGGATTGCATGACAAAGTAAATACATAAAAGAGCTTACAACTTTAAATAGTTACATGAATCCTTTTTGACGGTTGGCTTCGGCAGTCAGGCCTACCTTCACTGCACTCTACACCATGTGCATACACACCAAACACATGTAGCATACGCATCACATGACCCTGCGCCATGCTTGGTGCTAGACAACAACTTCCCTTCTTGAAGGTATGTAAAGGGCAGAAATTTGTCATGCTCTATGAAGTATCTTCCTTGCTGGCTCATCGTAACTTGATAGCGAGTGGTGGAAGCTCATTGCCAATGTCGCCGTGCACTCTACCCCCCAGGCTCCTTACACCAGGGTGCCAAGAACCTAACCAAATAAGGGCATGGCATGGTTCAGAATCCTTTCGAATACTGGTACGAACCCTGTCTCAACCACTTTCCCACACCAGCCGAACTATGTCAAAGTTAACTGAATTTTTATAACATACTCGAAAGGAAAATGGTCACGAATATCATAATAACCTTTATCTCCAATCATTGATGCAACCTTAACTGTGACTTTAGACATAGCAAGCACATGACAAATTCACATACACAGCCAAAACATCTTAAATACTAATAAGCAATTACATTTCCTTGCAAAACAGAAGAAAATTATCTAAATGTTCCTTTTAAGTGAGTAGTAACTGCATCATTACAACTTGCTTTCAGCCCCTGATGTTTGCTCATAAATATCTGACTATTGGAAATAATGGAATGTAATGTACTACGAACATACTTTGGTGTATAAGAACCCCATTTTCTACATAATTTCTCTTTCTCTGGCATTGGGAGTGTGACAAGTGGTGCCATCCTGTTTAAAACCGGCCGTGCAGAGTTCTACATTGCCTAGCTAATTCACAAACTCTTGGAAGAAAACGGTCATGGGTGCTTGCTTCTCATGTAGACGTTGGTATCCGCTGTTGTGTTGAAAAAGATGGTAACAATAATGTGGTGCCTTGATAACGTGCACCATATACAAATTTTTTCATTTTGAAGAGATGCTTTCTGCACCGTGTAACAATTTTTTGTAGACCAAATCCTGGTACTATAGGAATTAATGACCATACTGAGATGGAATCATGCTTTGTCAAAGGAGAACTTGTAGTAGAGGATTCCTGGATGTGGATTGACAAACTGCTGGAACTAATAACAATAATTTACTTTTTTTGCTTTGTTGGGAGGCTGCAATTGTTGCATAGTAACAACCTGTAACACATGTAGCTTTCTTACAGCTAATTATTGATAAGTTCTTGTGGAAACTTCAATTTCTTGTGATGGTGGTATATGTAACAACTTACTTTTTTGACGAGGCCAGAAATCTGTTTCTCACTACTTGCACCATTGCGTCTTGCAGTTTTGGACGTCTCCTTCATGCACATCTAACAATGTTTTCCTTATTTCCAGTTTCTTCACCAAATATTTAATGGACAACTTTGCAAGAGGGTTCTGACCCCCAAACTATGCAATAAGAATGGTTGCTAATACACCTTTATGGATTCTGTTTTCCAGTATGTGCAGACAATAAATACACTGCTCTACTGAGTATAGACTCATACTGTATTTGAACAAACACAAACCACTATCAAGTGTGTCACAATAGGAGGGATAAGAATTCAGACTGAACGTACATGTCCGTACGGGTTTCACTTAATGGCTGAATCTATGGGTGGCCCTTAGCAGCTGAATCGTCCACATACATATGCATACCCATGCCTACACAAGGACTAGAGACTGTGGCCAGCTCCAATGAAGCCACCGGACCACCTCTAATGTCATCACCATGCTTTTCATACACCCAGGTATGTCTGTAGCACATTTTGTGAGCAATAGTTTGATTTTTATGAACGAACATCAGGTGTTGAGAGTGAGCGAAACATTGTATTTTATTGTCTTGACCACCATAGATCAACAGCGTAAGAGTTAAATGTTTGCAAAGTATGTATTTTAGTTGTACTTATAGTGGCGAACAAGTTATTAACAAATTCAATTACAAAGTTTTCATTTATCAAAATTTTACATACCAAAATGCTCATTTATAAACTTAAAAATTTGAACAGTTACAAAAATTTCAAAAGAGCATTGGCAATTTAATTTGACTAGCTGAATGATAAACTTCACAAAAAACTCAATAAAATGAATTTTAAAAATTAGATCATGAATCAAATGGCCCTCTGATGGAGCAGTTAAAAGGTGCTCTTTATTTACCATTAAAACACACACTAAAAGATATTAAAAAATAGGCACTACAGGTGGGTGCTCGGAAGGAGTCTACTCAAAGCCACTTGTGTACAGCCAAAATTCACAAATACTACAATTTAAAAATACATAAAAATTCATAAAATTATTGAAATATGTATCAGTGAACAATTACAAGTTAATTAAAATCTGAGCGGTGGGTCATTGGCAGCCTGAACAGTCTGTCAAACGAAAACGAATATGGTCTCTTTCAACTGGCGTGTAGACAAAGACCAACTCCAACCTGGGGACTAACCATGGTAAATGGTAAATATTAAAACACATTATAAAACAAAATAATGAACATTCTCGGGTAACCACAAACATAACGTGATACTAATTTTCACAGGGCAGCCGAAAGGGAATTTAGAATGCTACAGACACGCAGTTGCTACCCTGTTTCACACATGAACTACCCAACATATTATGTTAAAAATGCGTGCAAAGAGTTAAAACAAAAATGCTAAAACCATGACTCACCTGCTGCAATGCCTTAAGAGGCCTCGGCCACTATCACGATGACCAAAGAGACGAGTCAGACCAGAAGCAAAAACTAAAAAAGAAGTGACATAGAAGGCAGCAACACAGCCTTAAATAAATTTGCTATAGGGAATGACACTTTCATAGCATGCATGCATGAACGGAGGGGAACAGCAATGAGCTAGAAGAGTATGAGAAGGAGTAGGGAAACAGAGACCAAGATGTGAGCAGAGTGGTGACCAAAATAAAACATCCAAATTGTGATAAGGGTACCATAAACAGATTATTTAAATTTTTTAAAATTAAATTTGTACACCTATATTGGTGTTAGGTCTTCATGTATTTAATGGTATTGCTATGCTGGGCCAAATTATTCTGCTAACCCTTTCTTTGTGTTGATTAAAATGTACTATAAATTAACATCATTAATTTAAGTGTGCTGGACTACAGCAGAATATCCCAGATCATGAAGAAATTAACTTCAACTTGACTGCATAACACCTAAAAACTACTACAGAACATTTACTCCATGTTTTAGTTCACCTGCAAAATGCCCTAATTATACTTTTCCCCCTTCAAACGTGCAGGGAGGTTGCAGTATCAATGTGCTGTTGTTTGAATACAAACCAAGGGTATAAGTGCACATTCGAATATCCCCTTCAGCCAAGGGCACAAGTGAAGTCCCCTGCATGTGCCTAACACTGTGTTTCATTATTCAGCTGTATAACACCTTTACAGTACCCTTTGCCTCTTCCTAGCATTTGTTAGGCATTTTTGTGGCAACATAAGAAATATAAGTTTAATTCATTGAGTGTCTCCTTTTTTTTTTTTTTTTTTACATGTATAGTAAACTGAAGGTTTAAAAAGAATGAAATGAAAAAGGGAATTTGAGGTTGTGCATACTTCACATAAAGGAATTTATAATATATGGGTAATGAAGGAATCAAGCCCAAGTGAAAATGTGTGTATGGCAGTAAATTCCAACACAACTTTAGACTGGAATTTGTAGTAAAAGGAGGGTACAGCACATTTTAAGTTGTAAATTCATAGTTCCAAAATACATCATTATTACATTATTGGGAAGTGACCATTAAAAAAATGTTACTTATTTGCTCCAAACTATACTTGATGCCTAAACAATTCAATGAACAATGCATTATCCGTATTGATGTAAAAATAATGAAATTAGCTGTGTGTTTAAGACTTTTTGCCGACAAAAATTCTTTTATTCATGTCATTTCATAAAATGCTAACAATATTGTTAGCAGACTAGTTTGCATATCTCTAGTTTCAAAAAAAATTCCATTTTACATTAACAACGAAAATTTTGATGTTGATGACAAACAGTTACAACATGAATATCACTTCTTTATAATTATGTTAAATTAGTATTAATTATAGGAAAACCCTTCTAAAACAGAAAACATGAAGGAGAATTTATTTACTGTGGAGTGCTCAATTGAAGAATTTTGTTTGTGACTTTTGATGTACTAAAATAAAGTTAGCTAAAAATGTTATTATGTTATTTTGTGGGACATTTAAGTATGATTTTAGTCATATAATTTGATGCATGATGCATTCCTGCGCTTTCATGACATGCACTCTACTAAACAACTTCACCCCATCCTAGAGCACCATACTCCTAACGGAGTAGGTCAAGCATAACCAACAGTACTTGAAGCTGGAAACATGCCTACAGGGTACATTGACATGCTCAAAAGATACTACAGACACTTGCGCCTAGATTGTACTGTACACCCAGATTTGCCAAGAAGCCATTAGTCAACAACCCTCTCTGAAGAACGTACTCTCTACAGAACCACTGGCACCCTCCAGTGAAGGCCACGCTAATTCGACAGCACGTCTATGGAGAGCAGCACGCATTCAGCTGGAGCATCACCAGCCTCCAGAGCCTCTCGCAGACGAGATAAACGTCAACGCCTTTAGCTGAGGTGATAAGAAATGCCACCCCGTCTGCATCCAGAATGTTCAGCCCCAGAGGAGGGAGGCTAGCTACCCTTGCCCCGCATCTCCGAAAGCCTACGAGCTGTGAAAATTAGTATAAAAGAGACTGTAGAACCATGGCAGGCAGCTCATTGCCCTCCACTGCTTGTAAAGGCTGAAGGTAGGCAGCAAGGGGTAAGAACTCGCAAATCCTTTTTCACCACTTGGAGATTCTGTCTTAAGGGCAGACCTTAGGGCCTGCCACTAAACACTCAAAGAGGACCCACCGTTGTAACGGACAGGGAACTCTTCACTCTGGTAACCCCGTCACCAATGAGAGGTTTGAAACCTCTTCGGCCGCCACCATCTTCACAGATGTTCGCAGCAACTGAAAGACGCCGCCTTCCAGAAGCTTCAGGAGACATCACTCACCTACCTCCCCTCCCTGGCTTAACACCCAGAACCTCTTCAGGTAATGGTCACGATGACGTCTCTTATAGACCTCCCCCCTTATCCATCTATTTGTGGAATAACGTGCTAAACTACTCCGCCGATAATTGATCTCCTGATTTGTTCCTTCAGAACACTGTTTAATTGACTGTGGGCAACATCGAAACCTCCTGGGGAAAGACAGGGGTTTTTGGTTGATTGTGAGGGTAACCTAGTTAAGGCTACCTTGTCACCTGCCTCAATCCGACTTCTACTTCTTGGATGCAGACACCTCCTAAGCCCCAAGGTCCCCAAGAAAACCCGTAGTCAGGCCCAATGAGTCCGATGCCGCAGGGCACGATAGCAGCAGAGGAACAACCAACCTTCTCCATACACTGCCCCGAGGTTCTAGTCTCCCAGACTAAGGGGGAGCCCGAACCTCCGATGGGTGTTACACCGGAAAACCACTCCGCTGCCCCTTGCAGGGACATCCCAGTCCAGGAGTGTCAGAGAGGCATGTCCACTAAGACATTGCCCTTGAAACTCAACCTCGATAATCAGCTGACATCAGCCTGACACAGCTGGATGTCCTCCAGAGAGTCCAACATTTACCAGGTGTCATGGACAAGCCCTCAAGACAGTGGGGTCCTGCCAGAGGCTCCCATGACACGCCCAACCTGCAACAGTGCAGAGGCGGGATGTCCAGGCATACCCTCTCCACTACCCCCAAGTCCACGTCACAATCGTCTTCAAGGGCGAAACAAGAGGAACAGCATGATTGCCGAGGCAGTGGATAGGAGGAGCACCAAGTGGAACTCGAACTGGACGAGGCACAGTGCCCGCTGCCACCCGGTTCTGTTTCACCCACGCCACCTCCAGACAGTGTGGGAATTCAACAGGGACAGGAGTATGGCGCACGCGCTGTATTACCTCTTCCCTCCCAGGCAGAGAAGCCGGCACCGGATGACGTCAGGACAACTGCCAAGCTAGGGGCTATTTCTGCGGCCACAGACCACAAGGTTCCTAACTACCAGCCTCACCAACCAACCAGGAAGGAAATGGCTGAACATACCTTGGTCACGAAGGCTGACGTACAGCCTGTACCTCTGCCCCAGACCATAATGTCTTTCGTCGAAGTCGTAACTCCAGCACGCCAGGCCAAAGGGAAGGATAAGATATCTCCAGCATACACCCCCTTACAGCCAAATCAGCTCCAGTACCAGGTTCCCTGGGCCAGGACCAGATCTCGACCATTCACACAGAGAGTCAAACAGATACAGCTGCTGCCAGACATCGGTGCTACAGAGGCAGCCCCAGCAGAACAAGACTTACATAACCAATTGATCACCGGGGGAGGAGAACCAGAAGAATCTTGACCCCAGGTGATCCCCACGCCGATGCCTCCCAGTGAGGAAGGCGCCCCTAGCAATACACAGATGCAAGATTGCCCTATGTAGGCCCCCGTCAGGGATACGAATGGAGACACCAGCAGCCGGAGAAGGGAAATGCCAACGCTTGCCAGCTGCACTCATTTCTTGCTGGGCCGCTACAGCGAAACACCGTGGAGGCCCATCTTGAAGTTCAGGTGGCCTATGCTAACCCACCAAACACCAAGGAAGAGGGATTGTCCCCAAAGAAGAACAGATGTAAGAAGCGCTGCAGTCAATAAACGACGAGTGAGTACAAACCAACTTTATTTATTTGTTATTGGTTACGCGAGTGCTATGAGTTAAGCAATAGTCCTCATACACTAACTTGTTTCAGCAAACCAATGCTGAACAGTCGATCACTATTGCTTAACAAATATAAAGTGGTGACTGAAGTCACCACTGTCACAGTGATCTACTAAGGTACCGAACACTCCTCACCGCAAGAGTCAAAACCGGAAGCAAAACCTAATGCGGGTTTTGAAAGCTCATACCATGAGTGTCAAACCGAAGGCTAGAAGAAGCAGAAGCACGAATGACAGAGACATTCTGAATGTGAAGCCAATAAAAATAAAGAATTTCTATGGAAAGACAGTTAAATACAATTAATCAATGACAATGTGGGTAGTAAAATGTTAGTCATATGTAAACGGTAATTGAGTGTAACTAATTTGTTAGCAGATAAAGTATTGGGTTTTGTAATATTATAGAGTTAAGGTAGTCAATGCTGCTGTACTTTTCTTAAACCCGAAGGTTGTCATTATGCTGAACCCATAATGCAACATTCTGCGTACGGACTGAAATGTACGAAACACTTGTTAGGACTAGACAATTTTTATTTCTACTTAAAGTGCACAGTGAGAAGGCCGCAAAAATAAAGTAGTTAAAATTCAAAGTACTTAGCAGTGATCACCTAACATGTAAATAATTAAAATGGAATGTATATTATTAGAGTAAAATTTAGTATAGATTAAAGCACCGAGTTAGAACTGGAAGGTGTTAATCTTAACGCATCGCAGAAGACCGCACTAAAAAGGTTAGAATCTGAACGCGCTAAAAGTGTGTCTTACATTAAGAGGGTAAAATAATGTGCTGGGATACAAGGTTGTGTATTAGACATAGGATTATGAGGGTAAATATCAAGGGTGTGTATCGGAGAGTGTTTATTACCGCAAGCCGTTGAGGGCCGTAAAAACAAATAAAGCAGTCTTTAACAAAGCCTGCTGCAGAGAGCAACAAAAAATTTCCTGAAAAGAAAATTCAAACATCTAAGCAATGATTATATATAGTAAGTTATAGATAGAGTTCAAGGATTTTGATTAGTGGTTATAATAACAATGTTTAAAATTGATTATAATCCATTAAGAAGAGGTACCTCCCAACTTTAGATCTTAAAATTCTTAAGTGCCCGAAGTGTATATAATTGTTGTATTAATAAGGTGGCAATCCACACGCCCATGGATAGGTTAGTTCAAAATAACTTTTCAGAACTATATATTCGTAATTTACTTTGAATTAGGGTTCTTAGATAAAAATAAGTATGGGCAACACAAGGACTACCCCTGCAAAGCAATCTAGTACCAACTAACAAATAAACTTTATTTACAGTGCGACAAACACCGGCTCAGGTGAAGACAATTTTTAACACCACATCGTCAATAGGAGCCACAGTAAAATAACTGTTACTTAGCTATCTCCCCTAGTCCCTTTCACAGGTGGGACGGGAAGCCTTGCACACAAAAGTGTCGAAGTTGATGGCATTCTGTATTTGAATCATTCATTTACAGGGATAAATGTAAAACAAAATGTATTAACATAAACAAGACCTCAGCTATCATTTGTGAGCTGGCACTTAAAGAAAACGAAGGTGCCGCTACATTTTCACAAAGTTAGCTATTCAAAACACACAGAATTAGTTCACAAGCATGACATGGTTCCATCCCTAACCCAGCAATCCTTTGCTGCAGAGAGGACGAAGACCCCGAATTAGCTAATGCGAAGACACCACACACACCTGTCACTTCAGATGTAGATGAGGGGAAGCAAAGAGGAAGGAAGAGCGCATGAAATAGAGAGAGACAGAGAAGCCCTATCATGTGGCAGAGACGAACCAGACACCCCTGCTGAGCGGACAATAATAAGCGCCTGACACGCCATCCACCAGATCCGCCAGCCTACAGAACAAGCGCTGCACTAGAAGCCAAACTGCATATAACCCAGAGTGCCTTGACCCAAACCACCAAACTCAAACATTTTTTTTCACTCCAAGATGGTTCTATATTGAACAAGAGGGGGGCGATGTTGCACTCTGGTAACCCCATCACCAATGAGAGGTTCGAAACCTCTTCGGCCACCACGATCTTCACAGACGTTCGCAGCAGCTGAAAGATTCCGCCATCCAGAGACTTCAGGAGACATCACTCACCTACCTCCCCTCCCTGGTTTAACACCCAGAACCTCTTCAGATAATGGTCACGATGATGTCTCTTATGGACCTCCCCCCTTATCCATCTATTTGTGGAATAACATGCTCAACTACTCCGCCGATAATTGACCTCCTGATTTGTTCCTTCAGAGCACCACTCTAAGTAGTTGGATAGGATAATATCTATCATTTATAAAACTTTTTAATTTATCAAGTTAATTTGCCATACATAATCATTACCTTTGTTCCAGGATGCCTTCACCTGGTGATTCAATACAGGGATAAGTTATGTATTTTTAATGGATACAAGTATGAGAGTGTGGAACAACCATGTTCCAAATACGTATTCAATAAATGTATTTTTTATTATAACTTACATTTTCTTTGCATTCAATTTATTAATGATCCTATTGTTGTTTAGACCTAAAAGGAATCAGTTCTTTATCTTCCTCCTGAAGGAAAGTTGACGGATCGTATAAAACCAAAAAGGTAATTCCATACACGTTAAGAGGCAAACCAAGTTCTGCCAACTTGGTAGATCTTCGGGAGCACCCAATTACTTTAGGAACACATCCACTCATGGAAACGGGCGAACTGAGCAATTCCTACTGTACCACCGCTTGCAAAGGCCGGACTGGAGGGAGAAACTGCTATAGTCCACACGACTCACTGTGGAGATCACACCTGCATATCTCTGCAATAAAACAGCGCGATATATCGTAAACTCTGTCTATGGCTTGCAAAGGCCGGACATGGAACACAGAATTTTAGATCACACGTATTCAGAGTATTCAGAAGTACACAATAGGAGACGCGTTTACCTCTGCTTAACTTCAACGGACAAGTTTTTAAATCTATTTCCTCATTCTCTACTCCAAGAGAGGATGGGCCCATAAATGATTAAAGAGGAATATCAAAAACATAGTGGACAAACTACTTAAGTTACCGCCTCTTGAGATTACCGCAAGTGAAACTGACATCCCCTTTTCCGCCCATCTCAACGGGCCACTTTTTCCAGCACAAGTTAAATTGCCCGTCCAGGAGCAACCTGCTATAAAATAAAATTCTCCAGTATGGAGACAGTCCCCTAGGTACCGACAGGCCCAGATTAAAAACCCCCTTTCATAAAACCCCTCCCCTTGTCATAAAGGCAACCAGATTAGTTACGCCGCAACTGGAACCAGCCGCTGGCCTGCTACCCAGCACATCAGCGAACCAGCTAGCAAGAAGTAAGCCACTCCTTCCCAGCAAACAGGTACTCTCTTGACAAAGAGTTGTTTGTGTGTGTGACTCCTGACTTGGTGCCTACCAGAAAACCTACCAAGCCAACTTTATATACAGGTCGGCCCCCAAAGATGGACTAAGGAACCGGCCTTATTTTTTTTTTTACTCTATCCCCTAAATGCTCATTCCGCAAGTCTGGCCTCGCAGTATTTAAACTTCCTAAAAGTGACTAAGGCGAAATCTACCTGTAAAAAGACATATCTGATCAAACTTACATAGGGTTTAATCACCTAGCCATTGGACCCGGGTTGATGCAGTTAAATCCAAACCGTAAAATTCTTCCTAATGTGAAGCAAACCGCCCTAGCAGCCAGGCATTGATTATTTCAAGTGCAAGTTAAGTAAAGTAACCATTTTGGCCTGCATCAGACCCCTTCCATGCTTCCAATAGCACCCAAAAAAGGGCATACGCTTATATCAGAGTAAAGTCTTTGTCGAGCCCATCTTTCAAAAGGGATGAGCTTCAAAATGGCACACTATTTTGGGCACAACTGCATATAGTTCATGCTTGACAACTCGGATTAGCCAGTCATGTCTCCCATAAACCTCTTCAGGGGTTAATGCCTGCGTGGCCACGCCACTAAACTCCAATCTGGACGATTTCTCTTCAAAATGGCACCCAACATGGGGTGAATTGCTGTAGCAGTCCAGACTCTGCAGCAAGACTAATCCAGCAGTACCCTAAAATTTACGACCCTTACTGTCGGCCACTAACCTAAGATGGTTAGACTGATTTTTCACTACTAAGATTGCTTTTAGTGAAAGTTTGCGCCTCTAGTAGTATTTAGCCGGAGGAATAATCATCTAAAACTTGCTAACATATTGCGTGTAGCTTGTAATATAAAAATTGAATGTATGCGTTACGTAATTATGAAACTAGTTACCTTAGAGTTTGCCACAATGTAAGTAACTAGCAAAACCAACAGCTGGAGATTAGTGTACGCTAATTCAGTCTCGAACCCTGTACCAGGACTTCAGGGAGTCTGTAGTAAAAAAGCCGGCACCGGACGACATCAGGGCAACTGCCAAGCTAGAGACTATTTCTGCGTCCACAGACCACAAGGCTCCTAGCTACCAGCCTCACCGACCAACCAGGAAGGAGACGGCTCAACACACCATGGTCACGAGGGCTGATGTACAGCCTGTACCTCCGCCCCAGACCACAATGTCTTCTGTCGAAGACGTAACTCCAGCACGCCACGCCGAAGGGGGAGAAGAAGATATCTCCAGCAATACACAGATGCAAGATCACCCCATGTAGGCCCCCACCAGGGATATGAACGGAGACACCAGCAGCTGGAGAAGGGAAATACCGGCGCTTGCCAGCCACACTCTTTTCTTGCTGGGCCGCTACAGCAAAACACCGTGGAGGCCCACCCTGAGGTTCAGGCGGCTGCCAAACCACCAACTACCAAGGAAGAGAGGCTGTCCCCAAAAGGACAATTGTAAGAAGCGCTGCAGTCAATAAGTGTCAATGAGTGAGTACAGACAAACTTTACTTATTTGTTATTGGTTGCGCGAGTGCTATGAGTTAAGCAATAGTCCTCATTAACTAACTCTTTTCAGCAAACCAATGCTAACCAGTTATTTACTATTGCGTAATGAATATAAAGTGGTGACTAAAGTCACCACAGTCTCACAGTGATCTAGTATGGTACCGAACACTTCTCATAGCGAGTGTCAAAACCGGAAGAAAAAACTAGTGCGGTTTCAAACGCTCATATCCTGAGTGTCAAACTGAAGGCTGGAAGAGACTGAAGCACGAATAACGGAGACATTCTACGTGTGAAGTCAGTAAAAAATAAAGACTGCCTACGGAAAGACAGTTAAATAGCCCGGTGCCTCTATAATATGTATCTTCTAGTATCCAAGTGTGTAATTATTTTGATTAGTAAGTAAGGTCTTGGGTAGTCTTGTATAATGCAATTAATCAATGACAATGTGAGTAATAAAATGTTAGTCATATGTAAACGGTAACTGAGTGTAACTAATTTCTTAGGAGATAAAATATTGTCTGTTGTAATATTATAGAGATAAGGTAGTCAAGGTTGCTGTGCTTTTCTTAAACCCAAAGTTTGTCATTACGCTAAACCCATAAAGCAACATTCTGGGTACGGACTGAAATGTATGACACACTTGTTAGGACTAAAAAATTTTTATTTCTATTTAATGCGTGCCGTGAGAAGGTTGCAAAAATTAAGTAGAGTTAAAATTTAAATTACCTAGAAGTGTTCGCCTTCCATGTAAATAATTGAATTGGAATCTATATTATTACAGTAAAGTTTATTATAGATTAAAGCAGAGTTAGAACTGGAAGGTGTTAATTTTAATAAGTGGCGGAGAAGACTGCACTAAAAAGATAAGAGGCTTCAGGAGATATTGCTCACCTACCTCCCCTCCCTGGCTTAACACCCAGAACCTCTTCAGGTAATGGTCACGACGTCTCGTATGGACCTCACCCCTTATCCATCTGTTTGTGGAATAACGTGCTCAACTACTTCGCCGGTAATTGACCTGATTTGTTCCTTCAGAATACCCCTCCAAGTAGTCAGATAGGATAATATTCATAATTTATTAAACTTTTTAATTTATCAAGTTAATTTGCCATATGTAATCATTGGCTTTGTTCCAGAATGCCTTCACATGGTGATTCAATACAGGGATAAGTTACATAATTTTAATGGATATGAGTAGTAGAGTACAGAAAAACCATGTTCCAGATACGTATTCAATGAACATATTTTTTATTATAATTTATTTATCATTGCATTTAATGATTAATTATGCTATTGTTCTTAGACCTTTAAGGAATCAGTTCTTTATTTGCCTCTTAAAGGAAAGCAGATGGTTAATGTAAAACAGAAAAGGTAATACTACACTATGTTAAAAGGAAAACAGAGTTCTGCAGCTTGGTAGATGTTCAGGAGCACCCAAAAACCTTAGGAACAGATCCACTCTTGGAATTGGACGATCTAAGCAGTTCCTACTCTGCCACTGCTTACAAAGGCTGGACGGGAGAGAGAAACTGCTATAGTCAGCACAACCACTGTGGAAACTACACCTGAATACCTCTGCAATAAAACAACGGGAGATACCGTAAACTCTGTCCGCCGCTTGCAAAGGCTAGACATGGAACACAGAGTGTTTGATCTGACGTTGTAAGTCAGAGGATTCAGAAGTACACAATAGGAGATGCATTTACCTAGGCTGAACTTCAATGGACAAGTGTTTTAATCTATTTCCTCATACCCTACTCCAAACAAGAAGGAGATATTAAAACATAGTGGATGAACTACTTATGTTACCCCCTCTTGAGATTACCACAAGTGAAACTAAGACCCCCTTTTCCGCCTATCTCTACGGGCCACTTTTTCCAGCACTAGTTAAATTGCTAGTCATGGAGCATCCTGCTATAAAAATCATTCTCCAGTATGAAGACACTCTCCTAGGTACCGACAGGCCCAGGTTATAAACACCCGTTCAGAAAACCTCTCCCCTCTTCGAAAAAGGCAACCAGAGCAGCTGCACCGCTACACCGCAACTGGAGCTGCCCGCTGGCCTGCCACCCAGTACCTCAGCGAACTAGTAAGCAAGGAGGAGTAAGCCTCTCCTTCCCAGCAAACAGGTTCTGTCTCGACAAAGGGTTGTGCGTGTGACTCCTGACTTGGTGCCTACCAGAAAACTTACCAAGTCAACTTTATATACAGGCCGGCCCCCAAAGAGGGACTAAGGACTCGGCCTTACTGTTTGCTCTCCCCCCATACATGCTCCCCTCTGAGTGTGTGGCCTCACAGCATTTGAACTCCCTAAAAGTGACTAAGGCCAAATCTACCAATAAAAAATCTACCTGATAAAACTTACATAGGGTTTAAATCCCCTAGCCATTGGAGCCAGGTTGACACAGTTAAACCCAAAACATAATATTCTTCCCAACGGAAGCAAACCCACCCTAACCAGGCATTGATTATTTCAAGTGTGAGTTAAGTAACATAACCATTTTAGTCTGCAACAGACCTCTTCCATGCTTCCAATAGCTCCCAAAACAGGGCATACGTTTATGTCAGAGTAAAGTAGACTTGGTCAAGTCAATCTTTGATAAAGGATGCAATTCAAATTTTTGTTTGTTTCTACCTAATACATTTGGTGAACATACTGTACATTGTACATATGTGAAAATGAAAGCTATCTGGTGGATCTTTAACAGCTTTTTCTAAATAAATAAAACATTTCTGTAAACTGAAAAGTTCTTAGAAAAACATTTTTTTCTGCACAATTAGTATTTTTTTTAATAGCAAGGCTAGTAAATATATGATGTTTACTGCAGAAAAGATATTAATCTCAAAATTTTTGGAAAAAAATGTTTTTAGTAGATGGAGCTGAACGATACACTTTTCACTTTGCAACTATAGTTTTAAGAAGTACTGTTTCTCTTTTCTTCTGTATTTAAATATATGTGTATTTTTTTCAGAGTTCAGCAGATAATTCACTAGATGTAGTTTCTGTAACTCCTGCAAGCCATAAGGTGGCACATGTGACTACAACTGTAGCTTGTCAGGACAACCACTTAGCCACTGTGCAGACAGCCACAGAACATGCATCACTACAACAAAATAGTGATGTGAATTGTCAGCCAGATTCATATAAGTTTGAAGTGGCAAAGACACGACCAAAACGAGCTATAACTTGTTCTATGTGCAGATTATCTTTAGTTAAGTACAATGAAAACCACTGCTGTCCAGTTGGTGTTGATGGTGCTTATTCATCAGCAAAACCTAGGAGGAAGAATTCCGTAAAGGTTGCAAGGCAAGATGGAAAAAAAAGAGGACGTACATGGAAGAAACATGTAACCAAAAGCACAAAGGAAATAGTAGATGGAAGAAATGCCAAAGGTAGTAGTCGTGCAGGGAGAAATATTAACAAAGAAGATGTGGATAACTCGGCAATTCCAGTTGACACCAGTAGTGACAGTGATTCTACTCAAGAAAAGGATATTGCAGGCACAGAAAAAGAAGGTGCCACAACTTTGTCTCAGACAGAGGAAACACATAATTCTGACAAAGGAGAAACATGGTCTCTTGCTAACAGAGATGTAAAAAGAGTGACCACAGTACGTCACCGTGAGCTCCTGAAGAAGGCAAGCCTACTCAAGTCTTCAGATGCAAGAGCAAGTTTAAATCTGAGTAAGTACATGCTTCTAATTACTGGATTGAGCTGTTGTTTTGCATTTAAAAATAGCAGAGTGGACCACAATAAGAATAAATATATGGAACTTTTATTTGTTTTAAAATTTATCTACTTAATTTTTGGGATGATACATGCAATTTATAACTTACCTTCTTACATGGAGATATTATTCCCAGACATTATTACAAAAAGCACACAAAATGATTTTGTTGTTAAACTCAATGGAACTTTTCAGTTTTAATGTACTGAAACATCTGATAAGCATATTAAAGAGTCACATTTAGATCACTCCATAAATAAGCGGTGAAATATTGATGAGAATATAATTTTATGTACATAAAGTTATAGATATACAGTAAACTTTTAATAATTTAGACTATATGGGGAAAAAGGTTGTCGTGAGTTTTGATTTGTCTGCTGTACTGAAAGGAATATAATTATAAGTTGTAGCTCTGAACAAAGACATCTGCTGTTATTTGTTGAAATATACATCTGTATTGTGGACTAAATATATATTAAACATAGTAATAATAATGACATACAGTTTATTTTAAATACTGTTGCAAACATTCAATAAAACTAATCAAGTACCATCTCTAAATAGATGCATAGCAAATATATTGCCGAGCAGTTCAGCCCATCGCCATGTCTGTCTGCTAGCTGTGTTGTAGATGCAGCATACTATAGTTTACTACCAGTTTCTCACTGTTGAACTACGTTGTTTTGAAAATTATAAATTTAAAAAAAGGCAGTAAATTAAAACACAGCAAATTCAAGACCTTATTATTACAAACATTTTTAGGCTCAGAATACGAGATGCACCAAGAAATCTTAATTACGATTACAGAACAGGCTTATTGTATAAATTGTAGCAGTTACCTACAAGCCATGCACTTTTAATCTGTTGAATAAGCATGTTGGAAGGACCAAGCACATAAAGTAAGTGGTCTGCACTCTAAAAATAAAGTGTGTTCTGCATACAATGCGTGCGCACTTTTACTTCTGAGTGTTTACAATTTATGGAACAAAAAAAGAGCCTCCCTTATAAGGGTTGTTTGTGAATGTAGTATATTTTTGGCATCAGTGAGAGACTACACATATCCATCCATCAGTGTCATAATTTTATTCTAAGGATGTATGAATATTGAAGTAAATATATATATTTGTAAGTAATTATTTATATTCTCGTTAGTAGCAATAGAAAATTTACTTTGCATAAGCTACACGGTGCCCTCTTTAACCTCTGTATTTGGCATCAAGAGATTTATATGTACATATATGACACGTTTCTAAAACATGGGGACAAACTTCAACAGACAATTAATTACAAAATATAAGACGAAAATGTATGTACAACTTATCCCCTTATGTGATTATTAAGGGAACTATGCACCCATAAAATTTGTTTTAAAATGTGTTGAGCTGAAAATATCTGATACCACTTGTGAATAAACAACAAATCAGTGAATGGTGTTTTTTATAAACAAGCTCTTGCACCTCTAAAAATGTAGTCGTAATATCACTCCCCTTCCTTATGGAAGTGACTGTTGGCACCCAATGTTTGATCAAATTTGGTAACAGTACATTTTAAACAATTTTTGAAGACAACCTATGAATCAGCATGTCTAAATTTACTAAAATGGTCTTGCTTTATGTGTTATCATTTTATTTAAAAGACATCTGCATATTAAAATAAATCTACACATTTTAATAAAATGAGGTTTTCCTTAAGATACAATTTAAGTTGATTTCACAATTGCAGAAAGTTACGTGGCACTCAATATTTAATTTTTTGGTTACAAAGGGAGTCGTACAGTGCTATTACCAATGATATTTCCAATTACAAAACTTGAATAACTTGACATGACACTTTTACAACAATGATTAAACGACTTTTACTCCTCAGTGCACATGACCTTGCTGCTCGCTTATCCAGAGTTTAATTGTTGTCACACTTCACAAGACATCAGGAATTGTACTGGCTACCCACGGCAACGAGCGGATGTTCCAGCCTGAGATAAATCTGTTCACCAGCTGAGCCACCGAAGCTATGCATCAAGATCATCCAAGTACTCCAGCGCACTGCCAGATGGCACCACTAGTATGATCGCAAAGACATGAATTCAAATCCAGCGCCAGCCAGTAATGTCACACACACCAGATTATCATGCCATGTCTACCCCCTCTCCAACTCCAGCTAGGGTGCGCTGGCCAGAGTATAAATAGTGGGCCGCTACCCTTGCGATGGCTGTCTGTTCTGTTCCTTCATCGCACTGTCTGGTGCCAAAGGAACCATCTACTCTGCTCCTGGTTTTCACCGCACTCCTGGTGCCGAAGACTCCCACTGCTCCAACCATCCTTACCAGTCAACATCTAGCTGATCAAATACAAGACACTGATGGCCCCTTCAGGGTATGCATAGTAACATAGTCCAATTCAAGTTATTCTCATAATGCTCATCTGCATACCCCATGTTAGCCTAGGAACATGTCGTCTTCACCCATCTCACATAATGTTTAGCTTCCATAAGTTCCAGTTGGTAGGAGATAGTACATCACCACCACTGTTTATTTCCGTCATAGGAATAAACACGTTTTATCCACTTAAAAGTATCCATCCGGCAGCAATAGCACCTTTACCCGTAAACATCAGCCCCGTCAAGGGATAGCAGGTGACCGGGAGATTTTGCTATAACCGCTACACATACTAGTAGAGTACCCACACACATCTTGGATAGTCACCCTTTTGCACATAACCATGCCAGAACGATAGAGCCCTGCCATTAGGTACTCTCTCTCTCTTGGGGTCAGCTTGGTGCTTGCTTTCTCCACCATACTTCTGGTGCCAGAGGGAGGCATTCCCTGAGTTGGGAAGACTGGTTCTCAAGTGAGGCTCACCAACATATCAAGGCCGTCAGCCAGTGTGACTCGACTCCCCATATCCACCGCGCTTCTGGTGCCAGATATGAGGATAGGGCTCAGCATTGGGTAAATGGCGGTGGTACATGGTTCAACACCTGAGTAGGGTCACAGCATCACCTGCTGCCCTTCTACGATGTTTGATAGTAGCATTTTCTATCTCAGACCTCATGCCATACTCCTTCAGCAATGGTAACCATCAGAAGGTAAAACGAGTTGAGACTACCTCCAAATACCAGCAGGAGCCTAGCTGAATCCCCACTAGACTCGAGCACCTCAGTCCATGGGACCAAGCAGCAGCCCATCGCCGGAGACTGACTACGCCCGACTATGACACACTCAGTCCCACTGCGATACATACCCTGTACTCACAGCCTATTTAGGCAAACAAGATAGGTCAGTCGGCCTTGACAATTGGTTTTGGGTATCTCAGTAGACTCAGTCTACACCTGCAGCAAACAGCACCCATGAGCCTTTGTGCAGTACTGCACCAGACACCAAAGCTCACTCCAGCGTAGCATGGCCATGCACTTTTTAAGCTCAGCTGTTCAAGCATCGCTCAGGTATACTAATCAAGGGGATCCTGCCCACACCTGATTTTGTTCCATGCAGAAAAGCCACACAGCCTGTATTATACACTGGACATGCTCCAGTACCTCGTAAAGACTAGAGACCCTGATACACCCGGATGTACCTGGCCTAGCTCCAAACAAAAACCTCTTGATGTGGTGGCGTATTTCCCACAGCCACAGGATGCCATGCATCAAGCGTATATTTTTCTGTCAAACACGACAAACTGCCTTTTGTAATTGGATCACTTGCTCAGGACGTGGTACCCACATGGTGCACTGCATACTATGTGGGGAGACATACCACCACACATACACTGAATGGCCTGAGAAAAGGATCACCCGACCAGGAATGGTTTACCAATGTGAAATGTGTCAGCGTGTTGCCAAATATAGACTACATAATCCCGGACCAGCCTCCCATACAGACACCACGCTGTGCAGAGAAGAGCCTCAGCTACCTGAATCTGCAGGGTGCCTACACGAGAACCCACTAGTGTTAAAGCTGAATGCAAGGAGTTTCATGTCAATGAAATTCCTGAAAAAAAAAATGGGTTAACAGAACAACAGCCAAACTCAAGGACAAAGCCCTCGAATAGTGGCAGAAGTACGGTGAACTCATTTCAGAGTGGCGCTAACTCAGTAACCGTCTCGCCATGCAATTTACTGGTGAGGAGGTACAGGCACGCCTCACGACGGAATTTTATAGACGCACACAAACATGAGACGAAGAGGCGGAAGTATTCATCTGCTGATAAGTACCTATGTAGCGGCGAATATTTCCCGGTGGAGACAAAGAAAGCTGCACACGGCATATAACTCGTATGCTGCTACCAAAGCTAAGGAACCTCTTTAATTCCACAGCCACTCACGTTCGACGTACTAGCGGAACAAGCGCGAGAAACGGAACACAATTTCAGGGCGCAAGCAATCCTTGACTGCCCAAAGTTAAGCATACCTGTGGAGTCAGACAATCTATCTGAACGGAGAACGAAAACACAGTCACTTGCACCCCCGCACCACGTCTTCCAAAATGCTGGTTGGCCAGAGTACAACTTTGGGTTGCGACCGCTTGCGGGTGTAGGCAAAGTTTTTCTGCCTTGATGTTATGTCTTCAACGTCTGTTGATCATTTGATACAGGACCCAGAGCCCTGCTACTCAGCTTGGCGTCTGCTACTATCCCCTCTCCTCACTAACTTTCTAAGAATAGGATTTGGCGGGGGCACACCTCCTCCTATTGGCCAAAAAGAACTACATCGCAGCAAATTCATCAAAGGTTTAGAACAAATTTTGTTTTCTAAAAGGAAACTGCAAGCGAGGTTGAAAATTTAAATTTCTTTTATCTCAAATTGACATAACCTTAACTGCAACTACAAAAACTCAAAAAAGCCAATGCACCACAGATAACCACTCAAAACACGGCCATTAACTTTCAAACACTGATAGCTCTTCTCGCTCCACATGGCACTAAAGAAAAATTTAAAATATTACACTCACTTGCAAAAGAAACAGGGATTTTAGTTAAAAGTCTCGACATAAAATTATTATAAAACTGTTAAAGAATACATAACCTGTAATACTACAACTTTAATAAGGATTGCCCTCGGTGGCAAATGAAAACAGGTCACACAGAAGAAGGGGGCGCAACCTGTTCATCGAATACCACTCAGCAAACAGCAGACAAGAAAACCACCCTACTGGCGAGAAATTCCGTGGCCAGTGGAAGAAACGGGCCCACCTGACCGGACCAGAAGGGTCTATCCTATTGTCCAGCTCCTAGATGAGGAAGCTGAAGCACCAGAAGCCCTACACGTAGGAGTCAACATCAATGGGAAAAGAGTTCTCACTCTGCTTAACTCGGCCACAACTGGCATAATTTCATACGCAGCAACATTTTGATCAAAGAACAATGGGCATCACTGCGCTCACAGTCGAAAACCGTCAGAAATGACACGCCCAAATATTAGCTCAAAGTCGATGCATGTACTATGCTCATGTTGAACTTCACAAGAATTCAGGACCTGCAGAATTCATTGCCTCACAGGAAATCCATGAGGCCATAATCCTGGGACACCCTTGGTTCCCCCAGTAACAATGCTTTATGGATCATGGGCAATGTAAGGTATACCTGGGCGACAAAAACACATCACCATCAACAGGGAACTCTGCCCAGACGTAGGTAGAGGAGATATTTCTGTAACTGGTCTTACAAGTTCACCATTCAGAGTTCTCATCCTCACCACTCTTACCACACCATCTTTACCCGGATGAAGCTTCACAATCCTGGCCATCTCCCACCTCAACGGGGGTAGATTACTATCTTTCACTAGCACTAAGTCGTCCGGTTTCAAGTTGGGTACTGCATCACTCCACTTAGTTTTCTGATGGAAAGTATAGAGATATTCCGAACTTCAACGTTTCCAAATGCTTTGCTTCAGCTTGGTCACCAGCTGCCAACGACCCAGACGAACGTCTACAAAATGGCTCAAGTCTTGCTCAGGCAGCTCAACGAGGGGTGCACCCACTAGAAAATGTCCTGGAGTAAGGACATTAAATTCTGATGGGTCTGAAGACAAGGGACACAAAGGTCTGGAGTTCAGCACCGCAGATATTTCAGCAAAAAGGGTCATAATCTCTTCAAAAGTAAGTATTTGCTCTCAGATGACCCGCTTCATGTGGAGTTTTGCCGATTTCACAGCTGCCTCCCACAGGCCACCGAAATGAGGTGCAGCTGGTGGGTTGAAATGCCAAACAATGTTGAGCTCATGTAAGTGGTTCTACAAACTCTGCCATGAGGGTTCAGTGAAGAGTGCTTGATGAACTTCTTTCAAGTGTCTACTTGCACTAATGAAGTTGGTGCCTTGGTCTGACAGTATGTCTGACGGGGTTCCCCTCACCAACATGAATAGCTTAAGGGCAGCCAAGAATGCTTTGGTACACAGTGATGATACAGCTTACAGATGGACAACCTTCGTCGACATGTACACAAAAATACAGAGGTAACTATTGTCCACTGGAGCCTTCCGTGCCTTTGTCTGCTTTGTTGCGAATGGCCCTGCAAAATTGACGCCAACTTTCAAAAAGGGACGCACACGTGAGAATCTCACAGCAGGGAGATTGCCCATAAGAGGGGTGAAGATTTTCGCTGACAATCAGAAACACCTAACACACCGGTGCACACAATGTCGAATGATATGGCGAGCATTCAATTTCCAAAATTGCCTCTGCATAAGGGAATGTACTGCCTGGAGTCCTGCATGGAAGTACTCCTCATGGTAATGTTTCACAATTCGCATGGATAGATGACATTTTTCTGGAAGAAGTATTGGGTGTTTACTCTTTTCCAGCGACGCTGAGTGCTGCAAGCGGCCCGCCCACCCTGATGACACCCAGAGGATCAAGGAAAGGATGCAATTTCCTTAGTTTTCTGGAGCACTCTTTATTACAGAGCAACTTTAAGTCCTCTGACAACAGGTCGTGTTGCACCACTTGAACCCAGAACATCAATGCTGGCTTTAATTCTTCAGCACTCAACCACACCGATTCACTGAGAAGTTGTTTAATAAATGCCATTCGAGCTCTAAGCATCCATGCTGTTACCCTCTTGAGTCTTGAGAGTGATGAAAAGCCTTCTAACAATGTCCACAGAGTACCATCACTTTCTTGGACTGCTAGAGCGTGTGCTCTCTGAGGTTTATATTCAGGCATATCCTTCAGATCGGGCATCTTGAACTTATTAACCGGCCACGTGTCTTCAGAATCCGTTAACCATTCAGGTCCATGGAACTACACAGGACTGTTCACCAGCTCGTCAGGAACATACCGCGTGATGCAAGGTCTGCTGGGTTACAGCTTGACAGGACGTAATGCCATGACCTAGGTGGCACAATTTGCTGAATTGCAGTTACTCAATTAGCGACAAAGGTCTTGAACCGGTGTGGGGATGACCAGAGCCATGACAGAAGAGTGGAAGAATCTGACCACATGTACACACTGAAGGGTTGAGCCCTTTCACTGAACATTTTGCTCACCCATTGCCACAATCTTAAGAGAAGCAAGGCACCCGACAACTCAAGCCTCGGAATTGATAGGGTCTTCAGTGGCACAACCTTTGATTTTGCTGTGATCAGGCAAGTGTTGAAACGACTCCAATGTTGTTGACAATGTGAGCATAAATCACAGCAGCATACGCCTTCTCAGAAGCATCGCAGAACCCATGAATTTTAATACTGCAGGCACTAGTCCACTTAATATGTTGTGGGATTCTCACCTTAGCCAAAGCGCCCAGTGTCTTCTTGAAATGTAACCACTGCTAAGCAATATCTGTAGGAACAGGTTGATCCCACTCTAACCCCATCGTCCACAGTGTCTGCAACAAGATTTTTCCCCACACAACGACTGGGGCTACCCACCCACATGGGTCGTAAAGGCGGGCAGTAATTTACAAGACACCCCGTTTGGTTATTGACAATTGAGGTACATTGACGTGGTATGTGAAATCATCAGTCTCTGGACACCAGTGTACACCAAGCACTTTAATAACCAGACTGATCTCTTGATCAAGGCTCTTCAAATCTTCTCGCTGTGGTGTAGGCACATCCTCAAGTAGAGTGGTGGTGCTGGAGGATCACTTATGAAGCTCAAATCCTCCTTGCTGAAGCAGTGACACAAGTTCAGATTTCAATTTGATTGCTTCTTCCGAGTCAGCCCCCGTAACCAAGTCATCAACAAACACATCTCACAAGAGTACCTGAGCTGCCTGCTGAAATTTTGAGCTTCATCAGTAGCTAACTGCCTTAATGTTCTCAGTGCTTGATAACGAGATAATGCCAGTCCATACGTAACAGTGTTGAGTCTATATAGCTGCACATCTTCTTCAGCTGAAGGTCGCCACAGAATACACTGATATTTGCAGTCATCAGAATGTATCCGTATTTGTCTATACATCTTGCAGATGTCAGCAGTAAAGACAACACATAGTGTTCGGAAGTTCACAATAATCTCACAGATGTCCTTCTACAATTTCTGCCCAGTGTGGAGCACATCATTTAATGAGACACCATTTGAAGTTGTTGATGAGCCATTGAAAACGATGCGCACCTTAGTGGTTGAACTAGCCTCTTTAATGATACAATGGTGACGAATAACATATGCTACTTCTGAGATCTCTGATGCACCCAAACAATTGTTACTTGGCTTGCCACCAGAGGGCTGAACAACAGAGATGTGTGTCATGTGGCCCAGTTCTTCATATTCCTTGAGAAACTGGCGGTATGCAGTTGCGAGCTCCGGTGATTTAGTGAATTTCTTCTCCAGATGTTCATATCTTAAACATGCCTGTTGTGGCGACTCTCCTAACTCAGGCTGATTTTGTTTGAACAGCAGTCGCAGCACATATCTACCATCCATGTCTCGTTTGTGTGTTTCGTTGTAGTACTCTTCACATTTTTCTTCATTAGTTGAAAACATCTTTGTTGTTGGCACCTCTTCGGCCTCCCAGAATCGTTGCAGTTGTACATCCAGACTATTGTCTCGTATCAAGAATGACTCAGACGGACCTCTTGCTGATTCACATGCAACCCTGCCCCTCACAATCCAGCCAAACACTGTGCGAAAAGCATTGGGCTACCTACAATTTTCCTGCCAGTCATAGCATCACTAACAATGTCAGCTGCCAACAGGATGTCAATAGGCCCAGGAACATTGAAGCTTGGGTCCGCTAGCTTCATATCCTTCAAATGGCTTACGGTACTGTGAGTAACCCTTAACGCAGGCACGGGATGAGTGATCGCCTTCAAGATTGTATTTCTAACGTCAAAATATATGCCCTGAAAATCAATAGGTTAAACACAACAATAAAGAACTCCTCTTGACTCTGACACAGGAGTTTGCCCAACCCCAGCTAAGTCTACTTGTTCATGGTGGCGTTGTAGGCCTAACCGCTGGACACATCTCTCAGTTATGAAAGAGACTTGTGATGCACTATCCAGCACTGCTCTTAATGTCTGAAAATGTCCACTACTATCTCTCACTTGGACCAGAGCTGTCGAGAGCAAAATTGTAGTTTGCATTTCAGTCTCATTACACAAATGTAACGTTTGGACCTTGGTTATAGCACTCTCATGAGAAGAACCATCAGGTTTTGCATTTTCTGTATCTACACTCTTGACTACGTGATGAGCCATGAGAAAAGTGCAGCAACAAGTGGTGCCTCTTTTGACATTGTCTACAAGTGAATTTAGACATGCATTTTTGTGCACTGTGATTGTGTTTTAAACAATTGAAACATATGGATTGTTCTTTCACAAACTTGAACTGTATCCGGAATATATTTTATCAAGAACTGCTCACATTTACTCAATGGATGTTTCTCCTTACATACTGGACACAATGTATCATTTTTTACTGCAAGTAAAGTGCTTCTACTACGACCTTGTTTTGAATTGCCCTTCATACTTGGTGCTGAAAACTTATTCTTTACAAATGTACTACTGTTGCCTGAGGCATTAAGGTTGGTCACCAATTGAACATTCTCATTTGTCACAGCATATCATTCTAGGAACGTCAACAAATGGTCACAAGTTGGCAGATCCTGGTCTACAGAAAATTCAAACTCTTGGTGAAGAGAAGAATCCATCTTTTCAAGAAGAATGTTCAAGAGCAAAAAACTCCACTTAGAAACTGGAAAGTTTTCAGCACGCAGAGCATTTAAGTTTTCACACACTACAATAATAAAGTGTGACAAAGATTCTGGAGAACTGGTACACACTTTTGGAAGGTGCAATACTTTTTGAACATGCAGTGTAGCAGTAATGTGCAAGTTTTTGTACCGCTTCTCCAGCGATAACCAGACAATACTACAGTTCTCATTAGAGATTGGTAGATTACTTAGTTTCCTTAGGTTCACCTTTTAGACATCCAATCAGATAATGTAGTTTCTGAACATCAGAAAGTGATATATCTTGATGCACCATGGATTTGAAGAGCATGGCAAATGCTGCCCACTCGGTTTGGTTGCCCGAAAACACTGGAAGCGGTAGAGGCGGCAGCACTGCACGCGTACCGATAACTGGACACTGACAGGTTATGTCGGGTACCTTTATAGTACATCTATTATACTATATGCGCTAAGGCAACAAAATCTTTTCAAAGTTCACGAATGCATCCTTAATCTCGTTTAGAGGCCTCTATTCAAATTTTGGCGGGACAGCACACAAGGCAAAATAGTTTGCTAATAACTTGTCCCGTTTTGCCGCTACTTCGTCAAAAGGCACCACAAACTCAAGTTTCTCCGCATCTTACACCACTGTATTTAACAACTCATTTGCTTCTTCTATTTTAGCTATGAGGTAATCAAACACGATTAACTGTAGTTCAGTAGATTGCTGCGCCATGGCCATGGCTAACTTTGATACGTACGTCCACCGCGGTTATGCAACAGTTTGATTTAGTTTCACGGTAAAAACACGAGTCTTGTTGCTAACATCTCAATCCGGCAACTGAGGACCAAAAATGTTTACAATATTTGATGGATTGCACAAAGTAACACAAACAACAAGGGATTGAAAATCATCATAATCACAATCTTTATTACACATCAGCCGTCTTGTTACACCACCACCAACCTTACAAAATAAAAAAATTAACAAGAACAATACAGATGCAGCCACCAGCAACCTACTAGGCACAAAATATCCCAAAAAGGGTATGTTTCCCTCATCTGTCAGGCTCAGGGATACCATCTTTGCATTTTGCAAGAGAACTTCTCATCAAAGAATCTGTGATATTTAGGGTTGCCATAAAAAATTCATGACATATACATCTCTTTTCATGGCCTATTTCAACGGTGTATACACAGGTATACTGATTTCTCCTCTTTTTTTTAGTTTTCTGGTTGTTCGACTCTTTACATTCTGCTACATGTGGCTAGCAATAAAGTGCAGTTGATTAACAGAGCTTTCCATACCACGAAAGGCAGTATATAAAGCAAACCTCTCTTCCTAGTTCACTAACATTGAACACTTATGTCTATGTTTACCTTCATAGGGTACCGGTAGCAATGGCCGACCTGGTCGTTCTACTCTGGAGGTACCAATGTAAGGTTCTCCATACGGACACTCTTCATTTTCCTCACATTATTTTCCCACTTGCTACTATCACTTTTTCTTTTTTTCGGAACACCTGTAAATCAATTAAAGAATTCATAGCAAAAAGCTCATTTTGTAATAGTGGTAGTTAGTTCACAGTTAAATCAACACTTCTGAAAGACCTACAATAGTTTTTTCTTTCAGCCCGTTGTGTATTAAATGAACCCATAATGATGGCAAGCAATCACACAATAATTTAGTACAACGATTATACAAACCAAATAAAACATAACTTTTCTTAATTCGCTGCCAAACTTTTTGTAATTAAATAAGTCAATATTGAGCTTACAATAAATGCAGCCATGGGCATGGTGTTTTACCAAAACTTGGTTGCTATCTATATATATATATAATATGAAATACATGCAACCTATGCACTTATCTCAAAAAAAGTGATTGTTGCACATTTGTTGTTTTGGCATATGAGGGAAGATATGGGACGGCATGTGCCGAGATGTCCATCAATACATCCACAGCTGCACAACGGGCTTCAGGAACAAAGCCTACCCCGTGCAACCACCAACGGCCAAACTTTGACGACTGCGCACCCCATGGACGCTTATTGTCGCTGATTTAATGGGACCCTATCCCCGCAGCACGAGGGGAAACCGCTGTCTATTAGTTGTGACGGACATATTCTCGAGATGGGTAGAAGCTTTTCCCTTGCCAAGCTTAGAAACACACCACGTCCTTGGAAAATTCAATACAGAAATTTTCCCACGTTTGGGTTACCTACAGTGTATCCTCTCCCAAACAATGGGACCCAATTCTCAAGCAGGAAGAGGCTGACGGCATGCACCGATTGGGGAATAGAGACCTGAACAAATCCTCCCTACCACCCACAAGGCCACCCCACTGAGTGGAGGAACCAGGAGCTCAAGAAGAGTCTTAATCTCAATGTGGGGAATGACCACCAGCACTGGGGTCGACACATCTTTTGAATCCTTTTCGCCCTGCGACGATGCACAAATAAGGCGATTAACTCCAGCTCCAGCCAACTCTTTCTGTGCCAAATGCTCTTGAAGCACCGGGGACTGGCAATGGGAGAACGCACCAACCAAAATGCCTCATCCTGAAGATGTACGACTAGTTACCCTGGCCCGCATGGACAATGCAAGGGATGCCCAAGAGGCATACATCAAGAGGAAATACCCTCCACCACGTACTGGCATTCAAGCCTTTGGCATGGGTGAAATGGTCCTGCTTGCTGCGCTGCCACCCCCTGAGCAAGATCAGCCAACAGTTCAGTGTGGGCCTAGTCGAAAAGGAGGAGGGTCCATACAAAATGGTAGGACATCAGGAAAATGTGTACTGGAACGAAGATCACCGCGGGTGCATCTAAAAAGCCACGAGGGGACAGATAAGGTCTTTTCCTATAGATGCCCTCGATCCAGAAGTCCAGACCACTGCATCAATCACCTCCAAAATGCTGGACAAAGTTGACAAGCCTGCAACCATCGCCGCTCCAGAGGTATGGCAGCCGCCACCCAGAGAGCAAAAGTTAGAAGCTCAAACCAACCAGGGAACCATCTACTCCATGCCGACGTGAGTGGAAACCCAAGGCAGCTGAATTGCTGACCATGCTGCCCTAAACTCCCTCGGAATTTAAACGCAAGTTCGCTAACCGACCAGGAAGGTTGACTCTTAGCACCAGCAAACTATCTTGGTGAAGACCATTGGATAATGAATGAGCCCTGCAACAAGCACCTGCCACCAAGCCCAATCCTCGAGAAACTTGAAGAACCTACTACCATCAAGACAGCAGGACACCTAGAACCACCACTGAGACAGGGAACACTAGCACCACCGGCTTTAGCAAGCCAATCCAGTGAAAAGACTGCAGCGCCAGATGTCGCAGCCCCCACAGAAATACAGTCTCCCACGAGCAAGACACCTACCCGAACTGCCAGCGAAGACGGGGCCTTTCTCAAAGCCCTTCTGGTACCCTCGGCCACAATTTACCTAGATCACTCGGCCACTCCGCCAGTTATATAACCACCCAGCGCAAAGACCACCAGTATCCAGGTTCCGGTGCCCACCAGTGCCGAGGCTCACTCCCAGGCCCTATTTGACGGACGTGAAGAAGTCATTACCTGACGCTGTCGAGACAGAGATCCCCACTTGGCCTCTGACTCAGGCGTCTTCAGTCGGAGGGGTAGGCGAAGAGTCCCATCCACTACCCCACACGACTGAAGTGGTCTTGGTGTCATCAGATACCAAGGCCGATCCACCAGCGCAGCTTCCCGGGTGAGGGAAGGTGCAAACCACCAGTACCGATGTGACAGGGGTCCTGTGTTGACCTGTCTCCAGTACCTCCAGCTGGAGGGGCAGCACAAGATAGCCAATCGACAAGCCTGCCCCAGACGGCCGACGAAGGCCTGGTGTCGCTTGACACAAGGGCCAATCTGCCAGTGCAGCTTCCGACAGGGGAAGGACATCCACAATGAACCTGCCATCGAGCTAAAGGCCACTCCTGGATCTCTGGCTCCGGCACTTTCAGCTGAGGGGGTGAAAGCAACACCTGAACCACCACCTCCTTCGGCCGCCCACGTAGCAGCACAACATGATGACACAGCTGCAGATTGTCCCCCGGGCACCTGAAGGTTAGCCTGCAACCACAGCTGATAGTCCTCCCACAACGGCCAGACCATCATGAGTGCAGCCGCCCTACGCCTGCCAAGTGAGCTCAGTGTCAGGCCGGTATCAAGAGGCTCCCTGGATGCCCACCATCCGCTTCACCTGGCCGTATCCACAACATGTGGCCCTATGTAAGCAGCGACAACCACCGAAGAAGAAGAGCCAGTCGAAAACTGTGAGTGAATGTGCTACACATGAACAGACTTAATCGTCGATAGAGTCAATACGCCACACCTCTAACTAAATGAGTAAACACGTACCACCATTGTACATTATTCATTAGTCAGTGCAGTTATGTAGTTAAAAACAATTCTGGACACTTATCTTAGTGCAATGCTCTTATCAAGCCAGTCCTCATATGGCCTTATCAGCTGTGTTGTTGCCTCTCACTAATCTCAGTGAAATTACGTAACTTGCCAGTTCAGTTCAATGGCCAGCCAAGCCATTCATAAAGTTTAACGTGAACACTTTGGACACCTCTAGTGCCAGTGCCATGTACATGCGCTAAGAAGATATCACGTGTGTAAAAACATTTGAAGTCACCGAATTCTTGTTGAAAAGAAAATGGGCAGAAATCGTTAAAATTTCTATGTATTGTTGAAAGTAAAGTTTTAAAGACTAATGATTCAGTTTGCATGATATCAAATCCCCTCAAGAGAATGTAAAACATTTTCTTAGCATTGTGTAAAATCAATTTTCAATTTCCTCAAAGCAACTCAAGGGTTTATATTTATTGTTCTACATAACTTTAAAATCTTCTAATTACTCATTTCTTGTTTTGCGTACAATCACTTCACGAAGCATCAAGCCTTACTGATTATGTTGTAAATAATCATGAGCATTTATTTTACCTAATTAACATACTTTGCATTGTGTAAAGCCAACTCAAGCGATCACAAACTTAACAGAACCAATCTGAACCAAAGCAAGTTTGTAAAAGAAATTTGTCAGAATGTATTATAATATCCAGTGTCTTGTTTGCTTTGAAGGGTATTCTTCCATGTAATCTATTGCTTTTATATGTATGATGGTGTTTGAACACATTGTTGATTAGTTACCTTCACTTGCCACACAGTCGTTTGAAAAGCTTAGCCAATCAGCTGAGACCACGGAAGCTCTCAGTTTGACTAAATCCCTTAGCTTTCTGATACCAGTAACTTCTTTCTGCTGTGCGGCAAATAAAAATACCACAAGTAGGGGTTGTTTTAATTCTCCGCAACAGGTGGCCACAGCAGAACAACTAGCTTACACACGCCTTTATGAGTGAGGCTTTGGCAATGTTGTTTTTATTAAATATTAACTGCAATTATGATCTGACTCTCCCCAAGGGTTGAATTTTTCCAGTGTGCCGTTAACGTATTTTGCAATTTTTCTCCACAGGTTCAACTATGTAAACTGCTTTCTGTACGCACCCTAGCCATCAGATGATAATGTAGGGCGGCACACTTAAAAAAAACCAAGTCCACGAGCACCGTCACCGGATATCCCTCGCGACATTCTTTTACACAGTAAAAGAAGACACTGAGATTGCCTCGCAGCCTGGCACAGCTGCGCAACACACAGAAAGAGAGAGAACACAAGATCACTATACAACAGAGAGAGACAGCAGACAGCATTGTCTAGACTGCCCGCAGCTTCCTGAGTCAGCGCTGCCACCTGCGGTCACCTGCCATCCATGCAGCCAGCCAGCCATGCCACTCTAAAGCCGAGCACAGAACAGGAACACACAGACCAGGGACAGTTACAAAAGCAGATGGAGCGAGAAAATAATTGTTTGTGAGGGCACAATACTACATTCCCACAAAAGAATTTCCATCTCATCTCGTTCCTTCGCCCAGCTGAGTCTATGTCACAATGGGCGGGGGGGGGGGGGGGGGGGGGGGGAAGGATGCACAAATTGGCGCATGGCACTTTCTCAACAATGATTAAATAACTTCTACTCATTGGTGTGCACAACCTTGCAGCTCGATTCTACGGAGTTTAATTGTGCCACGCTTCATAAAACGTCAGGAATTGAACTGTCTACCCACTGCAAAGAGCAGACGTTCCAACCTTAAATTGTACTGTTCACCAGCTGAGCCACAGAAGGTATGCATTTAGATCATCCAAGTAATCCAGCATGCTGCTAGATGGCACCACTAGTAGGATCGCGAGACATAAATTCAAATCCAACGCCAGCTGGTGAGGTCACACACACCAGTCATGCCATGCCCATAACCTATCCAACTTCAGCCAGGGTGAGCCGGCCAGAGTATAAATAGTGGAACGCTACCCTTGCAACGGCAGTCTGTTCTGTTCCTACACCACGTTGCCTGGTGCCAAAGACTCCGACTGCTCCAACCATCCTTACCAGTCAAAGCCTGTCATCAAATGCTAGACACTGATGGCCCCTTCAAAGCAAGCATAGTTGCGTAGTCCAGTTCAAGTTAGTCTTATAATGCTCGTCTACATACCCCATGTTAGCCTAGGAACAGGTCGCCTTCACCCGTCTCACATAGGGTTTAACTTCTATAAACTCCAATTGGTAGGAGATAGTACATCACCACCACTGTTTATTTCCATCATAGGAATAAACACTGACGCAGTTGGGTGAGAGGCGAGATGAACAGTGACAATAACTTATGGTAGATGGGTGCCAGCGGTGTTTCCCAGTCACCGCACTGTTGAGACTCAGGGTTCTCAGGGATGCTGTGGGATCTGTGTGTCCATCTCACCCGAGCATACTTACAAAACTCTTTTCATTACTAAACATCATTACTAAACTTTTATCACTTGTAAAATTTGGTGAGGGGTTGCTGCCACAAACAAAGGAAAGACTTAGAGCACTGTGTACTTGCTTTTATTCTGTTAACCATACAAGATCATGCCAACATTACTCTTATGAAAACTCGGATGTGTCTAGCTAACTCCGCTTGGGTGCTCCCCAGCCTGCAATTAATCTAGCTCACTCCTGGATGGATGATTTCTCTGTGGTATTAGAAAACACAATATTCACAAGGGAAGGGGTCGACAGCCTCTAGGGTGGACTGACAATTTTCCCTGAAGATAGGGCGCAGAAAATTACAAAATGAAAAAAAATGAACAATATGAACAAACATGTGTGATTATATGGCATCACTAATGCGGAATCCTCGGGGCTCGTCTTGCTGCACATGATTAGGGAGGTGACGGCCTATACACATAGCCAATTAGGACGGAAATAATATCACCATACACTTTACGTAAATCACATAAATACACTGGAAATATTATGGGACACTACATGAATGGTCACAATAGACACCCAGATGTGTGAAAGCAAACTTATGGTGCGGATGCCGCTGGATATGTTTCGTAGCAGATCGTGTGGTGCAGATGAATTTTCAGTCTCCCTCCGTTAAAATGGCAAATTCTGTGCAATTAATTATTCTTGTAAATAGGAAAATATTCTCTGGCAAACTGTGACATTTGAAAGGTTTTTAGCATACCTGATGATGGGAAAATCAATCTTGAGATTGACCGCGTGATCATACATACAAAGTATCAATTACATGAAAAGTACATGAACCCTGAATAAAAAATTACATAAGACCCCTGAAATAAATTACAGCGCACATGATTTTACACAAATAAACTCTCAAAACGCATGGATGGCGCGGACCTTGGCTTGGCGACTATTAACCACATGTTCGTGGGTGATGTGGCCGTAAGACAATTAAACATGAAAATTACCTTGAAATACATACATGAAAATAAAGCCCTTAAAACTGCATGCAGCAATGATACAAAAATTACAATGAAACGCCTTTAACATAGGCAGATGGTGCCTGATTCAAGTTGCATGGGCCACGTGGCCTCTCCGACATCTTTCTCCTCCTCCTCGATTAAGTTCAAAAAGCCACAAGGGCACAAATCATTAGGTTGAGCGGAAGCATGATGCTGGGGAATGTCTGGCAGAATGTACGAAAGCAAAGGTTAACTGGTATACTAAAGTGAAACTATTGTAATCTACATCAATGCAAAAAGTTTGTAGTGTGTACGGGACAGCGTCTTACCTCGCCAGCTCTCCTCGACGGACTGCCCAGAGGCACAAGTCGCGTGGACCTACCATGGTTGCCTACGGGGTTCACACAAGTTGAAGTGCTATGCACGCTGAGTAAAACTTTTATCTTTGAAAATAAATGGCACATAAGCGATTTAAATATTGATTAAATTTTTGATTTTTCTTATGAATTTTCTGTATTTTTTAAATGTCTTTTTGTGATGGCGTTCATGCCGGAATAATAACGTCCTGAATCTTTGTGCAGCGCACATTTTGAATTCATAGCTATACATTGTGCAATATTATAAAACATACATTTTAAACATTTAGACACTTGAAAAACCTGAAAATAAACAAGAGACATAATTTTACACTTTAAATAAATATTCCGTTATGGAAAGTTCAGGTTATGACCTCCTTACGCATTTGTGTACCCACGTGTCACATGAGTGGTGAGCGCCACCACCCTTTTTGCGCACAACCATGCCAGAATGGTAGAGCCCCGACATTAGGTGCTCTCTTTCTCTTGAGGTCAGCTTGTCGGCTTGGTGCTTGCTCTCTCCACCGCACTTCTGGTGCCGGAGGGGGTATTCCCTGAGTTGGAAAGACTGGTTTTCAAGTGAGACTCACCCACGTATCAAGACTGCTAGCCAATGTGACTCGACTTCCCATATCCATCGCACTTCTGGTACCGGATACACGGATAGGGCTCAGCATTCGGTGAACGGAGGCAGTAGATGGTTTGACACCTGAGTAGGGCTACAGTGTCACCTACTCCCCTTCTACGAGGTTTGATAGTAGCATTTTCTATCTCAGACTTCATGCCATACTCCTTCCGCAATGGTAACCGTAAGAAGGATAAAATGGTCTGAGATAATCTTCAAATACCAGCCGGAGCCTAGCCCAATCCCTGCCTCACTCTAACACCTCAATCCCTGGCACCAATCGGCAGCCCTTCGCCAGAGACTGACCACGCTTGACAAGTTACGCCTCTTCCAACCACCCACTCAGTCCGCTGGCGATACACACCCTGTACTCGCAACCTATTTGACTGAAGAAGATAGGTCACTCTGCCTTGAAAATTTGCAGTTTTGGGTATCTCAGTCCAATCAGTCTACACCTGTGGCAAATAGCACCCACGAGCCCTTACGCAGCACCACATCAGACACCAAAACTCACCTCAGCGTAGCACAGTCAGACACCTTGCAAGCTCAGCTGGTCAAACGTTGCCTAGGTATACTAATCAAAGGGATCCCGCCTAAACACAACATAGTCCTGGCCACACACGTGATTTTGTTCCATGCAGAAAAGACACACAGCCTGTATTATACACTGGACATGCTCCAGTACCTCGTAAAGACTAGAGGCTCCGATCAACCTGGATACATCTGACCTAGCTCCAAACAATAACCCCTTGATGTGGTGGCATACCTCCCACAGCCACAGGCCGTATTGCATCAAACTCAAGTTTAATAACACTCAGATACATGAAAGTGGTATCAATGGAATGGGAAACTCAAAAAGTTTTGTAGGTTCATATCACATCATGTGCTCAATGTGAGCTCCCTGTGTCACACAATACACATTGAGCCTGTAGTCGAATTCCTACCATACAAGTAACATTGGACGATCCACTAATGCACTTGCTTCTGTTATACGAACACGAAGATCCTGGATGGTAGGTAGTAAAGGTGACCAATACACATGTTGTCTGACAAAACCCCAGAGAAAAAAGTCACAGGGTGTAAGGTAGGGGGAATATGGAGGCCAATGCAAACTATCAGTTTCTATTTAAATTTGCATGTCCTCGCAGAAAGACAGTCACTTGGCTTTGTCGTTCTGTTTCAGGGCCTGCAACAATTGCAGATGGTAAGGATGGAACCGCAAACATGTGCGCAAAATCTTCCACACAGTTGGTTGTGGGATGTCTAATTCTCTGCTGGCTTTGGTGGTGGATTTCTGAGGACTTTGTATGAAACTCTCTCACACGCTCCACAGTTGCCTCGCATACTGATGGACGGCCAGTTGACTTTTGCTTACAGATGCAACCCCTTGCTTTAAAGTCAGAATACCACTTACGGATACTGGGCCCACTGGGTGGATTTTCACCATACATCCTTCTAAATTTTATTGCACAGTAATAACAGACTACAGACGTGAAAATCCAGTACACAAAAATTTTTGTTGTTTTCATTGGCAGCCATTTTCTCTCCTATCGCCCTAGCGACAAAATCAATTAACTATATGACAGCTGTACAAACCACTGAAAAATCTTCAGTTTCCCTTTCCATTGATACCATGTTCATGTATATGAGTGTTATTAAACATGAGTTATTCAAGTTTTTCATCAGAAAGTAATTTATAAAAACATTATATCCCTTCCTGGGGTATCATTTAATTTGGAAAACATCTGCCTATTAAATACAATAAATGTTTCATTTAAAAACAAGTTATTTTTGCACCATAGCTGAAGAAACAGAGACTTCACACAAAACACTATGCCATATTTACCTGTGTACTAACTGCCCCCATGTAAACTGGCACCCCATATTAAAATAATCATCCCAGGGATAAGAATATGTAGTCAGTTCCAAAAACCTGTGTTTCAATGAACTGCTGGTTTGCACAAGTTATATATATTTTACCAAACTAAATATGGCACAAAGTAAACTATATTAACTCAAAATAAAAGCCCCTTGTTAAAAAAATTATTGGCATCTCGGAATAGAGTGGGTGTTATATTTGTGATTCAGGCAGTTTTGCCACCCAGTTTGTTACTGCCCGACACCACCTGCTGGGTGATCAATAATATCAGTGGAAACCGTCCATCAACAGATACAGTCTGAATGAGACAAATATAACAAAATATTTAAACACAAAAGACTATGTACTTATCTCATATGTCACACCTTCGACATAAATATGCATAAATGGATAAACATGCCATATTGGTTTATTGTAATTAGAGTTACTTTTCAATAGCAAACATCAATTCTTGCCAAAGCCATGCACACAGCAATGAGAGTGAAAAGCAGTCAATGTTATGACGAATCTGACTATTTTCAGTTCTGTGTTTTTCTCTAAATTCTTAATCTCCATGTAAGACCCCACCCCTACTTTACAAATTCAATTTTGAAAAAAAAAAAAAAATGTGCAGGTGTTACATGAGTAGATACAGTTATTTTGCCATGGTTTTTGGGCTAATGGGGGTCGAATTCAGTCTGTCACGATTTTACTAAGTCCGCTGTATAATGAAGAATTCCCAGAAACAGTGATGCTTCATATAATCAGAGCTGTACTGTAACTTATCTTTATTTTCTTTGTCAGTAATAGTTTTGCAATTTCATATTCCAGGCACAGATTTGCCACAGAGATGCTATACTCAAGCTTTTGAATTAATTTTAATTACCTACTCTGTAATACTCAAAGCCACGCAATTCTTTCAGGTGCCATTGTGTATATGCTTAATAATCAGCTGTCTTGGCGTGTAGTGAAGCGTGACATGTTTACACTGACTGCACTCAATCTTTCAAGGGGGAGGGACACAGCCTAGCTAATGGTGGGCTAATTTACCACAGCTCTGCCAGCTAGTCACTTCATCGTAGCAAAAGACTTGTCCCGTATTCTACACAGATTTTATTTGTGCAAATATGTACACCCACTCTGTAGTTATTGTAGTGCTGAATAAGCATTTGAAAGTTAGGAAATAACATTCAATATATTTTCTTGAGCGTCTATGGATTGCTAAATAAAAAATGTGAATTTTCCATCAAATTTATGAAAAAATATATTTATTTTTTGCCTGTTTGAGTTATTCGAAGTCCGGAATATTGAGGTCTGGAATATTGATACTCTCTGTCTCATATAACTTGGCAAGATCATGGCAGTCAGTAAGTGGCAACTTGACATATAGGAAATGAACAAAGTGCCATTTACAAATTCCTATCGGCTGATGCATGAATGAACAAAAATTAATAATATGTCTGCTGTTCTGAATGCACTGCCGATGCACATCAGACAAGCAAAAAATACATGGATAAGAAAGAGTTCCTAGATTAATAATACATTTTATTTTACGTGGTCACAAAACAGCGGTTGTTAGTGTTATAAACTAAACTTTGTGCTAAAGTAGTAATGTATAGGTGTTCAAAATGAAATGCACATTAAAATAATCCAAATTCAAATGAAACACAACTCAAACATTGGGAGTTCTTTTTACGTCGTATCCCGACTCTCCATTCATGTCTTTCATATATCCTTGATATTAATTCTAGAACCCTACAGAAATATTGCAAGGTGTGTTGAATTATTTTTTTTAATAATTTGACGAAATTTATTTCAAACTTGTGTCATTTTGAGACAGTAAAGGAGAAAAGTCAACTTTTAGAAAAATGGGATCAAAACGCAGGCCAACATGCTACTACCTGTTGAGTAACACACTCTGCTCACAATGGTTCAGAACATGCCCTGCCATGACATTGGTCAGCTCTCTCACGAAGAACTACCAGCCAGAAAAAAAATAGCTTTCTTGAGTAAAATATTAAATTTACGAACAGATACCAAGTGTTTTATTTTTTTGCGAGCTCTGTATAATATTTAAAGTAACATGTATTTCTGCGTACAGTGTTGTCAAGCAAGTTCTCCAAATGACTTTTATTTCCATCTCGCTAATGTTAACCCAAATTCGCTGTCTCAGATAAAGGAAAACAGAGTTAACAAATATTTAATTGTTTGCAAGGTTACATATTTATACTTTTATAACCTATGAATTTTTTAGACAGATGTCAGTCTATAAATACCTTAACATTTGCTAAACAATTCAGTACAATGGCAAGTGGAATAGCTGACAGCGTGTTGATAAAATATACAGCCTCCACTTGCACCAGCTGATGGCGAAAGAATGCATAAACGAAAAGTAAACATTTGGTGCTACTTTTGTCGAACTGTCAAAATCTTGCCAAGTTATGTGAGACAGAGAGTAGTTCACTGTGTCACCATAAAGAATGTGAAATAAGTGCTCCATGTTATAAAGTCCCAAAATTATACAGTTCATACAAGGAGTTTTATACAATAATTTACAACACGCCTAATACGCAAAAAAAAAAATTGTGTTTAACATTTAATTAAAGTATTTAATGTAATGTTTCCAGTATTCGAAAAAAAAAAATTAAAAAAAGCTTTTATTAAAAAAAAATTTTAGTGCAGGGCTACACTTACTCCACAACATTACACCCCACAAAAATATATTTTGGATAAAGTGCTGTAACTGAATGGATAAGTGTATATTTACTAACTAGAATGTGTTGTTTCTGTTATACATTATACTCAAGTGAAAATTGTGTGTACTGGAATTGTGGGTCCTACATGTCTAAATTTGGGTCACTTTACATCAGGGATTCCGAATTGATAGTATGTGAAGGCAGTTCAGATTGTACACAACTGTGTTTATAAAAAAAATAACTTTTGTTTAAAAAAGGTTTAAAATTACTGTATGTACTTTTTTTTTCTTGTCTTTCCTTTAAAAATCCACTTTGTATCCTTGTCCTCATTGGAGGCAAGGAAATCTTTCCTCAAACTAATGGAAGTACAGAATGAATCAAAACCTCAAGCGCACACCTTTGTGTATCATATTAGTGATACAAGAAGTGACTGTAGGGTAGGAGACTACATACGGGTAGTCACTGCCTGTTAGGAAAGTCTTTTTGAGAGTTACCTTCTACTTTTTTTTTTTTCAAGATTTAGGTACTGGTAGATGGTAGCAATTTTCCCTTAATAACCCACATTCAGAGTGCCTGCTTTGATCAAGTTTAAAACCATGTCCACCAAAAAACACTTTGATGTTGGTTGAGCACAAAAATATTTGGCAGGAGCATTGTCCTCAGTCTTGGCTCATAACTAATTTTTAACTTGCAGACTTTTCCTTCTGAAATGCTGAAGAGTATCAAGAATAAAATTAGAGTTTTCCTTGTACAGTTAATTTTCATGCTTTTCTATAACCAAAATTTGTTAATGTGCTTCTTGTGTGTATCAGGGCGAGGATGTGTACCGAGATTATATAGCCAGTGCTAGCTATTTTCCAAATAACTTGTTAGTTCTCATAAAAATTCAGAATATTATTAATTAAGACTTATCTGCTCACACTCAGAAGTGTTACAGTAACAGTAGTGTAGGCAAGAATTTTTTTTTTGGGGGGGATTCTTCATTGACATAACTGTATCAGTACAGTGAGATTTTCATGTCAAGGCTACGTGATGTCAATGCAATTTTAATGATATGATTTTTAAAGAATCGTAAAACGTGCTGTACTTATAACAATATTTGTTATAACAAAAAAGCAAAATCTTTATGTAATTCTATTTTTAAGGTTTTTTTTTAAATTTGCAATTTACAAACAGAAATTTAACAGTATAAAGGTTTTGTTTAATAAAAGGTTTTTTTTTTAATTTGCAATTTACAAACAGAAATTTAACAGTATAAAGGTTTTGTTTAATAACTGCAACTTAACAGACTTTTGTAAAGAAGCAACATATCTTTCCAATATCCGCACTGAAATATACTGAATATTTTTATGCCAACAAATGTTAAACAAAGTATTTTATAAAGAAGGTTAAATATTTCAGAGCCAATTAAATATTAATGTGATGAGCATGAATGTGCCGTAAAAACACATAGAAAATGTGAACTACCGACATGTTATCAAGCATCTCATTCTAGGAAATGATAGTTTCCAAGCGTTACCATGTTAAATAGGCAGAGTGTCCACTGTCTGATATGAATATTCACAACTTACAGGATTTGTTTCTAGTAAGGTGCAAAGGAAACCAATATTGTACGAAACGTTAACAATATTCACAGCCTACAAGTGAACCTGCACTTTATACTGTTAATGTTAATTTTTAAAATATCAAACATTTTGGGCAAACCTGTTCTTTCTTTATTTTCCAGAAAATCTACTTACCAAACTTTTTCTTCCTTTCTTTCTGATTTGTGAACCTCAATATAAGCGTGCTCTCCGATGTCAGGATACACTGTAAAGAAAAATTTTTAACTCAACACACTACTTACTAGCTTGGCTCGGTTCAGGAGACTAAACTAGGTGAAGAGGAGTTTGGTCACCCTTTTACGAGCATAGAAAAGGAAGAAAGTTGTAACCACCACTGTGATCTTTTGTGTGCAGGGGAAGGGCAGCAACATAGAAACAGTTTCTTGGATAAAATACTGTATATCCCTTCCCCGTGGTTGTGGCAAGAGTGGGAGTGATGGTAGTTATGCAGGTCCTCTTGCCGACCCGACTACGAGGCAGATGAGGTGGATAGGGAAGTGTAAAAACATTCTAAGGGCTGTGTTTAAAGAACGAGGCATCAATGGTAACTGCAGCCTAAATTCATTATTAGACAGATGATTTTCAATTGTTCTGTCATGATTACTGTTACAGCTAGTTTATTGAAATTTGTATAACAGTGAATTTAATTCAGAAATACCGATTGGAACAAATATAAATAAAATTAAAGAATTTCACTATCGTACCTACTTTTTACAAAGTGATCGCTAGATTTTTAGGGGGGTGGGAATTGAACCGGGGGGGGGGGGGGGGAACGCATGCACGCACACATACATGCACGCACACACACACACACACACTTTTAAAGTATAAATTTTATGTTATACAGTGTAAAAAATTTAACGTCTGCAGACTTTGGGAGTGTAAATCAATTCACTGTTGAAGTAGAATCTTCATCATGCATTGGAAATTTTTTAACATGCTGTTCTATAATTTTGTTACACAAAACAGCAGCAGAATGATTTTATGCTGTTTGTCCAAACTCACTGGCTGTGGTTGCATTAGTAGAGTCTTTCACAAATATAACTACATAACATTTGATCAGTGATAATATACATACAGTGAAACCCTGTTGAGAAGTTCCCACTTAAGAAATTTTCCTGCCTAATAAGTTGAATAATTGTGCACCTTGTCTATCTTCATATGTGTAATTTGACTCTCTTTAAGATTTCCTGGTTAATAGGCATTATTTTTGCAGTCCCTTCAGAAACGTCTTAACAGAGTTTTACTGTATATTCCAATATTTCGTAAACACTTTCTCGGAATTTATTACAAATATTCACGGAGTAGTAATATGATAATTGTTGCCGGAAACAATTTTTTTGTTTCCTTTTTGTTCAACAAAAATGAATTGTGCCTATTGTTTTGGAGATTTACTACCTTACTAGCACTGGGACTCTGACTGTGTGTAATGTTTCATAATAATGTGAATGCACAAGCAGTAGAACCTTACTAAAGACCCTGCACTGTTTCCAAAAATAAGATCATCATAACAGGTTCGTCGCTATAGGATTTTTGGACTGATTTTGAACCACCCCCAACCCCTTTACAACAAAATTTGCAATTTTTTGCATGAAATCTGTGTTCAATTGTCTCAAACGCAAAAATAATGTTTTTTAATTAAATATAAATTAATTTTAATAGGCAGACATCTTCTGAAAAAAATTATATCCAAGAGACTTATACTTGGCCTTCCCTTGTCTCCCAAAATATTTACTTAGGATTTATCTAGAATCGTAAGTAAGACAAGTTCAACCATCTCTGGTATAAACTCAACATTATTTTTTGCAAGGAATATTGGTTTAATTCAATAGTCAGATGTCTTTTGTATAAAATGATAACACAGAAGGATATCTGCGACCTCAATGGTTCCCAATCAATTACCAAACCTGTAACATTAGACACTGCCTATGTTTTTCCAAAGAAAAATTCAGTGTTTGATCGCATCTTGCAAAACAAATTGGACAATATTACAACGAAATTTAATTTATATTTATAAGCAGACTTCTTCGAATAAAATTACACCACAGAAGGGTATCTGTGATGTCTTTAGTAGCCTCAGCTCTCAAGACCTCGCTTTTAAGAGCTGCCCAAATCTCTTCACTCACTCTTTAGTAGCCAATAAATTACAAAAATGTTAACATTGTACGCTAGCCTATGTTTTTCCCCCGAGCGAAAATTCAATATTTGGTGGCCTCTTGAAAATAAGTCTCACAATATTTCAACAAAACATTGACATCTTCCAAATAAAATGATGCCATAGAAGCATATCTGCAACCTACCTTGTTGCCAAACTGTTACAAAATCTGTTCATTGTAGGCTCTGTACTCTTTGTGCCATGTTTACAACCCAAACTTGAAGCTTTTTATTAATACTACACACAAACCCTGTTTTCTTAAACTCAGGTGACTGAATGTCTGGTTTCAACTAAGGGTATAAACACACTGAAGGTCACATCTTTGTTATATCTGACGAACCCCAATGGAAGAACCCAGTAAAATGAGAAAGGGAGGAGGGGGAAAAAGGCTAGAAGTGAGGAAACTCTCGTCAAGTGCGATGGACCGGGGCAGAGGTGGAGGCCACAATGGGAGGAAGACTTACTGTGATTCACAGTCCAGAGTTGTATTTGTGAGTCAATTGCGGAAACAAACAGTAATAAAAAGCGATGAGCAAATTGAGAAAGCAAGGGAGCGAGAATTCAATAGCAGGACAAACACAGAGGGGAGTCGCATTGCTCACGGAAACATTTGGCCGCCTGAGGGGTAGAGGGTGGATGGAGTTAAAAAGTTTTTGGCTGGTGCTGGCAGCCTAGTGGGAATAATATCTATTTTTAAATGAGCTGACCTGGCCCATATAGTGCTCGCCACGAGAAATGCAATGTTCAGCAACCAAAAAAAATCGTAACAAACATGTTTCAGCAGATTTCTCTCCAGTGTTCTACTTTTTCCACCAAAATTATTCATGGTTCCTAAAAATGTTGTTATAGAAAGACAATCACATTAAATGGGTTCAATATAGAGAAGTTCTGCTCTGTTATATTAATACCACAGCATTACTTTTTAAGACTTTTTTATAGCATTTTTTACTTCTTTCAATTAATAGTGAGTATAGTTTGCTGGTATTGTCCATTTCATATAAGTGGGGTAACATCTGACAGACAATGTGACCAAAATCTGACAACAATATGACCAACCTACACACTTTGTAAACCGTGAATGCTCTTGTTCGTAAAGAATTGTATCAGCTGATGAAATGCTGCGGGATCCGTGTTGTTAAGTTGGCAATTTTGATGATGGCTTTGGAAGAAAATAGTACTCAAAACTAAAAGTTGTAATTTAACATCTTAATTATACTTACAACATTTATGGTTTAAATTATGTTTTTATAAGCAATATTAAATTTTCTTGGCTATTAGTGACTAGACTTTAAAAACATGTTTAGCATTTATGATAGAATATGTCAACACACAAACAGTAAACGTTTCCAGCCAACAGCTAGTCATGTTTGTGTTTCCAGCCCGGTGAATGGCCGTTGTGCGTGTGCTTTTTTTTCATTGATATTATTGTACGAATGTCTTGTTGGTGTTGTCGGAACATTGAATCAGTAGTTAATAATTTTTTTATTTGCATTCTTCAACCATAGTTGGTTGTAGGTACCATTGTAGTGTGTTTTCTTGGGTAGAATGTAATATTAATTGGCACGTGTTTGCCACCTCGTAAAAACTGCTCATTTCACCATTTTCCTTACCGCCATCCACAATGAAGTGACACAAATATAATTGACATATCTAAGTTTAAGTTTGTTGGTTTCCGGAAATGTGCGCTGTGTTTATTTTACTGAATGATTCTGCAAATAAATTATTTAATGCTAGTGACGAACATATGTGATTTTAGTGAAAAACTTGCAAGGATTGCCATAGAAAAAAAGTGTTTAAGAGGATCCAACCTGTTTTATTTTTTAATTACAGAGTTAAATTTGTTGGGGGAGCTTTAGTTTAACATCTTTCGTGAGACGGCATTATTTTGATGTTCTTACATGTGTGTGACATTTTGAGTTGCATATTTTTTTGATGAAGTAATGGAAAATTTTGCTCATATGGAAATAACATTTAAATCATTTAACTTCCAAAATTTTAACTTTAATGAAAAAACAGAACGTGATACATACAGCGCTGTTCGTATTTGTACAGATGCAGCTATATATATATATATATACAGTTCTCAAGATCTTTCTTTCCTCTCTCTCCAAGCGTATATAAGCTCTCTTGCCTAATGTTAGAGTTTCTGTTGCATACATTGAGGCATTCCTGATGGTCGACGTATGTCGCAGTTTGGCGTCCCTCAATAAGTTTGTCTTCCCGTGGATTGTCTTAGCCGCATATCTTAGTCTCTGGAGTAGCTGTGCCCTGTCTATTGTACTACTGTTGTTTTGTATTTTGCCAGTGATGTTCTCTCCCAAATACCGAAAGCTGTTTTATTCTCTCTACAACTTGACCTATCTCGTACAGTCGGTTTTTGCATTCAATACCTAGGACTTGCTGTAGGCTATCTTCAGGCCGACCTTCGCTGCAATCTCTGCTAAGTTTGCTAGCTCCATCATCGTGTCCTCTTCCTTCTCGTTTAGCAATGCCATATCATCCACAAAGGCCAGGCAATCCACTATTACATTGTGCTTGACCTTGTACCCAATCTGTATGCCTTCAATCCCCATGGCTTTGTTTAACTGTGTCCACTGTTTCACCACTTCATCCAGGACAAGGTTAAACAGTATCAGTGACAGCCCATCCCCTTGTTGAACTTCTGTCTTTATTTCGAAGCCGTCGGACAGTGTGCTCCGGTAGCTGACCCTGGCAGTTGTGCCTTCCAGTGTTTCTTTCACTAACTCATGTGTTGCAGTATCTAGTCCTCTGTCACACAGCACATCCAGTAAGGTGTTCCTGTCTATTGAATAGTAGGCTTTCTTAAAGTCCACGAAGGTCACTATTGTGGTTTTTCCTTTCCTGTGTCTGTGTTCTATTATCCTCTTGATCCCGTAGATCTGTTCCACAAAGTTTCTTCCTTTTCGGAAGCCATGCTGGTATTCTCCTATGCTCGACTCAAACTGTTCTTCCACCCTGTACAGTACCAGTTTCGAAAGAATCTTGTACCCGATGTTCAGAAGGGAAATGCCTCTATAGTTATCTAGTATCATTTTGTCTCCTTTCTTGTGTATTGGTATGGTTATGGCTTCTTTCCAGTCTATAGGTATCTTCCTATTCATCCAGATGTCGGTTATTATTCTGTATATGCTGTCTTCTGTCACCAGACCACCCACTTTATTTCTTCGGCGCAGATCCCATCGTTACCTGCCGCCTTATTGGCTTTGAGATCCTTAATTGCCTTCACCACTTCTGCTCTCTAGAGTAACCGACCACAGTTGATGTTTTTGGAGAAATGTAGTGTCATCCTTTCTGTGGTTTATTAGTTGCAGCATAGTTGTGTTTTTACTTTTCAAGGTTATGGACTTGTCATAGTTGTTCTTGGCTGTAATAAGTATCAGGTATAGCATCTAATACTACCATACCCTGATGTGCTTAAAATTATTTTCCATGTTATTTTACCATTACTGATAAGAGATTTTACCTGGGAATTCTTATCTTATCGGTAATGCCGGCCCAACTAAATTCCCACGACCCACTCACAGGAGCATATGACAGCTCCTAGTAAGAAATCGTGGAACAAGCAGTGCCACTCACTTGACGCTGTAAGTATTCTGACAGTCTTTTCCCATCACGCATCAAAGTAGTCACTGCCAACAACCCCACAAACGTTTTTCTGGCCCTCCAATGCAGGGCGCCACTGCCAAAATTTACTACGGTAGTACGAACAGTCCAACCATGGCCACGTCAGCCAACACCCCACACCAGAAAACCGCAGGACTTTGGGGAGTCAAAGGAAAACCCCCTATGGCGCCCCAGTAAAACCCAAAGATGTCAAACACAGACTCCATTGAACACACCTGTGGTGATGACAACTCCAGCCCTACTGAGCTGAGCCGCCGTTCAATACCAGGATGCCCAGAAATAGGGAAAAACTGCATCCAATGTGTGCACTGTCGCACCTGGCACCATTATACCTGCCTCAGATGGGCAGATGAACCCCGCAATATTGACAGTTTAGAATACTATTGTGAGGAATGCCGTCAACAGCAGATTGCTACTGCAGTTGGGCGACGTGTGAGGGACGTGGACTCCACACAATCCGGTGCATACTCTGCGGCGAGTCATTCCACCACCTCTGTATTGGCTGGCCTGATGACGTGATGAACCAGTCAACAGACCCGGACTAGTATATCAATGTGAAGTGTGCACGTGTGCCACTGAATACAGACCCAGTAATTCCAGCCGTACATCACTACATAGCCACCCTACGTGCCTCGAAGAACTCCAACTACCCAAATTTGCAGGCAGACCCCACGAAGACTCCATCACGTTTACGGAAGAATACGAGCGAGAGCTCCGAACCAGCGGCATTACGGACAAACAATGGGTCAGTCGCAGTCAAGCCAAGCTCAAACGCAAAGCCTTAGAGTGGTGGAATGTCTATGGGGAATTTGTGGCAGACTGGAAGCAGCTGAGCACTCGCCTCGCCCAACGTTTAATGGGAGAGGAGGTACTAGCAAAACTTACTACGGAAGTCTACGGGCACACCGAAAAACCAAGCGAAGAAGTAGAGATCTTTGCATGGCACAAGGCTCAGATGTACAGGCACATCTTCCCCAGTGGCGACGAAGATAGCTTCATTCGCCAGGTTACTCGTTTGTTACTAACCCAACTACACAACATCCTACTGGTACTGAAACCCACATCGCTGGATGAAGTTAACAAGAGAGCCCACGAAGCTGAGCAGAACTTCTAGGCTCAAGCCCTACTCGATAAGCCAAAGCCCACCAAGCCCAGCGAAGGCATAAAACCAGTAGAATATTGCAGAAAGCCACCCTCTCCGCCCCCAACTTGCGGACCAAAGCTTCTCAGATGCTGGTATTGCCCGATTTATCAATTCAACAAGGATTGCCTGCAAGGACTGCCTGCACCACCGGAATGAATGGAGAAGGGGGGCACAACTAGTTAATTGCGACCCACCCAAGCCAGGTCTGGCCTGCCTAATAAATCCCAGAAGGGAAATGCAAATGCTGGCGGAACCAAGGGAGAAACCCCGTCGACCACCCAACCAGAAGGGCAAGCCGTCAAACTTCTAGAAAAGGAGGAGATGCCTGAAGCTCCCTACTTAACTATCAGGATTAATGACCAGAAAGTCTTGGCCCTGCTCGACTTAGTAGCATAGGGGAATTTTATTCGCAGTACCCTACTGCACAAGGATCAGATACAAAATCCGACACCCCAAACGCAAGCCGTTAGGATGGCTAAGCCAGAATGCACCCTGAAAGTAGACAGTCATATCACTCTTCCAGTGGACATTCAGAATATAACGACACATGTGGATTTCGTCGTCTCACCGGACATTGTAGACCAAGTCATTCTTGGATACCCTTGGCTGTACCAACAACAATGCATAATGGACCATGGAAAGAGGAGAATACACTTGGGTGACAATCAACAGATCACACTGCATTGGGAGTACTCCAGCGCACCGTAAGCTACGGCCATCCTCGACAAGCAAGAAATACAGCATGACCTCCCGGACCACCAGCTCCAGCAACTTAGGGAAGTCCTGAATGAGCACGCCGAAGCCTTCGGAACGGGAGAAAATCTTTGCCAGACCGAAACGGTCCAACATAAAATCTTGCTGAACACTATGGTCCCAATTTACAATCAACCCTACAAGGTGTCGGCATACCACCGCAAATTTATCATCAAACAAGTAGAGGCAATGAAGCGCCAAGGCATTGACGAACTCTCAAGCTCACCATACATTTCTTGTGTGGTGTTAATTCCCAAGAAAGACAGACAGCTCAGCTTCTGCGTGAATTACAAAACCTTAAATGATGCAACAATGCCTGTTCCTCCACCTACCCTAGACCTCGCCCATACTCTATGAGATATTGGCAAAGCCCAGATTTTCAGTACCCTCAATATGCAGTCAGGCTACTGGCACATCGCTGTTCACCCCGACAGATGACCGTACACTGCCTTCACCATGCAGATGGAGAAACCCTTCAGTTCTGAGTCACGCCTTTTGGCTTGAAGAACGCCCCTGCTATCTTTCAACGACTGATGTCTTCAAAAGTTCTAACAGGATACCTGAGGAAATTCTGTTTCCTTACTTGGACGACATCATCATATATTCCAAGACCTGGGAGGAGCATCTCACCCACCTGAAAAGGGTATTGGAATGGCTGGAATTACATGGTCTAACAGCGAAACCTGCCAAAAGTCATTTAGGGAGAACCTCGATAGAGTACCTTGGACACATAGTGGCAGAAAATAGTAACTTCCCCCAACAACAATCGCTACGAACAATAGAAGCTGCTGAGGAACCCCGCACCAAGAAACAGCTTCGGCGCTTCCTAGGACTCTGCAATTGACTAAGGGATTTTGTGACTAACATCGCAGAAATAATGGCACCCCTACACTCCCTGCTGCAAAAGTACGCAAGATGGCGTTAGACCCGAGAGCACCAAGCCGCCTTTTATGCATTAAAGGGCAGCTTCCAACACATTGATCACCTGCACCGACCCCAGGGAGAGGGACCTCTGATATTGCAAACAGATGCTTGTCAGAACAAATTAGGGGCAGACCCCTGGTAGTAGCCTATGCCAACACACTTCTTAATCTCACTGAACAGAAGTACCACATAAACAAGGAGTGCTTAGCTGTGATTTGGGCAATACATAATTTCCGCTATCACCTGGAAGAGAAGCATTTCATCCTCCGCACCGACGGCAGAGCACTTAACTGGCTCCAGTAATTCCGCCACAATAAGGCAAAACATGAATGTCGGGACTTGCTACTTTCAGCGTTTGACTTTGAAGTCCAACACTACCCCAGCAAAGAAAACTACTGCCAGATGCCTTGCCTCGACAGCCAAATGAACTTGGAGATGCAAAGCTCGACGAGGACATGGAATGAATGCTACTTCCCGAACTATCCACATTGCCACCCGAAGAGCAACTGACATTACAGCAATTTCAAATCAACCACAGACAGATTGAACAATACCAGTAACAGGACCTCAAAATTACGGAGCTACTGCTGAAATGCCCGCAAAGGTACAAAATGTGTGACAATATTGTCTGGTCTTGTCACCACCCAACGGACATGAAGTAGAGAATCTGGATATCTCGGGCCTTACATCACTATGCCTTGGAACCAGGTCGCTGCAAACTTAATGGGACCCTATCCAAGAAGTGCCAAAGGACACCGTTATGTTTTGTTGTGATGGACATGTTCTCCCGAGGCATTTCCGCTACCCAATCAAGAGACGCACCACATCGACTCAAAGTTTAATGAGAAGATCTTCCTACATTGGGGCTACCCATAGAGCATTTTAACTGATAACAGCACCCAATTTTCCAGCCAGCAATGGGTTTTAGCATGCCAAGGATGTGGAGTCGAGACCTGGACATCGCCACCATACCATCTCCAGGCAAACCCCTAGGAAAGGCGAAACCAGGAACTTAAGAAGTGCCTATGCCTCAGTATCGAGCAAGACCAACGCTATTAGAACCATCAGCTACCCGCATCTTATTTGCTCTGAGAAGAACCAACAAGGTTATAAAGAGGGGTAAAAGGGGGTAACCAATTCAGTGCGGGACTGGCATGTAAGTGGGAAGGCCCCTATGAGGTCGTTGGATGATAGGAAAACGTCTATTAGATGGAAGACAGCAATGGGAGAATTAGGAAAGCCTCATGAGGCTAGATGTGCCCTTACCCGGAATCCGCCCCAACAACAATCCAATACCCCCCGGCCATCGCCACCAGTCAACATGCCAGATGACGAGGAAGACCAGGCGAAATCATCAGTAAATCAGGATGTACAGGCTACGTCCCCTGCCAGCCTTAACGAGAGTAAGCAGACGGCAGCACCTAGTGTCTACTCATCACCTACTGGAGTGAAGTTTCCACTGTCATGAGAAGTGCAAACCTCCAAACGGACTGTACCATCCACACTGTTGATATTCACCTGGACGTTCACACAGCACCCACGACGGTGAACCCCGAGTACCACCGATATTTTGGAGGTGTCCTACGGATCGAGCACTGAACATTCCACGCCGCCGTATCTCTGCCGGCACCAAGAGAATGTCACCCGTCAGCAGCATCATCAGGTTGTCACCCGTCAGCAGCATCATCAGGTCAGTGGCTCACCCCGAGCCGCCGCCACAATGAGGTACCCCCAACATCTTGGTTCAGCCGAGCCAGCTCAACGCCGGAGTCGCCACAACGGATGTCACAGTCACCTCCCATACTGAGACTCAGCCTTCTCCTATAGAGGCTACCCCTAGCAGAGCTACCAACCTCCCCAAGGATGCTGCCCAGGCCGCAGTACAGCTCATCCCGGCAGCTGCATATGACATGCAGCGTGTGGCTATGCTGACTACCCAGTCGCAGCTCAACGCAGAGGCCAAGGTCTTCAAGTACCCGGTGCTCCCTTGCATCGAGGCCATTTCGGAGACCCAACGCAGGACGGGTAGACAGGAACCACCCGAGGCTCTTCCTTCCGGGTTCTTCAATACTCCTTGTGTAGTTAGCCCAGTGTGTACCCAGTGTATTCTGTGTTGTCTTCTTCCCCCAGATCACTCCACAACGATGATGAGACTCTGGTCCCTGAGCCAGCCAGCGACGGTAGACCTGCCAGAGCCACATCTGCAGTGCCGAGTCTGATCCAGCCAGAGGGAGGAGCGACAACAGCAGCCACCATTGTAGAGAGTCACCATATATCTGGGCCAGTAACGACAGCACCAAGCCAGTTTACCCTGGCACCCACAGAGCCCTGCCGTGAGAGAGTCACAGCCCATTCCATCCAGTCATCACAGCCATCCGTCTCCGAGAGGTCCCAGATCAACAAAATGGCCCAGCTGTCGACAACTCTGGGTCCGGCACCTCTTGTGCCTATCTGGGGCACTGAGCTTCAACCCACCTCATGCTGAGCCCCTGTCAGCAGAGCAGTAGCCCGACGACACAGAGACAGGTGGGGCCTGTCGCCAAATCCAGCTTCCCCATGCCTGTTGCGCCCAGGTCCAGCCTGGTCACTCTAAAGAGGCATCTTGGAAGCCACCTCCATGGTATCAGTAGCCTCCTCCGTCTGGTGCCGCCCCCAGGAGGCAAGGGCACAGCAGTAAGCAGCAGCCGCAGCCGACTTTAACACCAGAGTGCTAACCTGAATAGCATTCTCCCTTGCCGCCATCGCCCCAGTGGAAGATATTCAATAGTGCATTGAAAGTGTAAAATCAGTGCGATGTAACTAATCAGTAATGAAAGTGCAATCAACGCAACAAAAAACAGAAAGTCAAACAGGTCAGTGTGTGCGCCGAATCTTTCGAACTTTAAGGATAACACACTTAGCATTATTGAAGATAGGGAGTGAGACCTGTTCAACGAATGAGTTGTTTTGTAAATAATCACTCCTTTGTATGTTCTCATAAAAAATGACATCAAAATAATGTAAATAGTTAAAATGTAAATTTTTGTTTGGAAAAATTAAGTCAAGTACAGTAAAGTAACAGAAAGAGGGAATAATGAGAGCAAGTTTTGCAAAAATTGTTGTAAACGGTATTGAAAATGCATCCATGAATTTTCGAATTGAGAAGAAAAGAATTTAGTTTTATTTATCAATTATGTGTGAGGGTAGGATAAACGAGCAGCCAAAGACTGAATGTGAATATTTGAAAAAGCTGCGAGAAGACCCGATGAGTTCGGCTGATGTAAATTTAATAACTGTTAATCAAGAATTAATATGTTCTTTTCTCCTTCTAATACTATCACTGCTCAGTTGTAGTGATTATGCACTCTCTGTTTTGTAAATCAAACCCTGCCGCTTCACTCTAGCAATACTCTCCTAAACGTGAACAGAGTATAAAAGCACTTTTTCACAAACCCCTTCCTCAGCTTGTACTAGCAAAGACGTAACACAATGTTCACTGTGTGACACCAGGTACAACACACTGTATACAGTCACAGTGGAGAATTAGGGTAGAAAAGAGAGTGAAGTGGAAGTAATTCAATGTGTGACGAACTTACATAGGATAATATGCAGAATGATAACACCTACACTGTGTTTTTCGCCGCATTCACTTGTTTGCATTTTGCCTTCACACGCTCCTTTTATTATTAACGTAGTTTGTGAATGCACTGCAATAAAAAAAAGAGGCCCGTGACACACATACACACATGCACACACTCACTCGCTCACTCACAGGCACTGTAAGACAAGTAGACAGCTGTACTATTTTTATAAAAGAGGCACGCGAAGCACACCTGTTCGACACTGGATTGCTCGGCAGAAACCACTCTTTTATCCTCCCTTTTTCCTCAACAAAGAAAGAACATAGGATAGCCCATGTGTGATACAGAGATAGAGTTGGCTGCTTTTTGCAATGTGTTATTGTGTAATAAGAGTAGGTGGCATTTAGGACACCTACGACCTTCACCCCACCCCAACAGCTGTTCTCACAGCTAGATCAAGGCCATCATGAGGTAAAACGACGAGATGCCATAGCACAGAGTAGAACGCTTTCCAGAAGCGCAAGGATGCAGATTGTGTCCTCTGTGGGATTGATGCACCAGAGAAGGGGTTGTATCTTGATTCAGGGACCCTTAATCAAATAAGATCAGCCACTCTATATGGGTGAAGACAGCGCTCAGCTATATCTACCTTTTCACATAGTTACTAGTACCTTGGTTACGACTACACTGAGAGCTACCAAGTTGCCCTTACAGGATCAGCTACCTTACCCTCATGCAATTCAACATCTCAGGATAAGCTTCAGTCGCAGCGGAGAGGGGGCAAATTGACGCACAATGTGTTTCCCCATTGTTGGTAGTGGTTGACCTCAGCTCCATCCCGAGATCAGCATTGTTAGGGTAGAATTTTATTTTACTGTTTAACTATCCCTGTGAGCTAAGATTGTATTGTCTGCCCTAGCATTTATTATTCACGGCCCACCGTAGCTGTGCTAGGAGATCATTTATGCACCACTAGATAGCATTAGTAGTATAATCGTGTCTCTTGTTTCCCATCATCTAGCTGGCCGGTGATGTCAGATAAACAAGTCATGCTTTCGCTACCTCTCACTGCTCGACCACCTCTCACCCTCATGACATGGCCAATTAGCGGTGGGCCACCGCCCGCGAGGAGTATATAAGGAGGAACGGTCCTCCATCCCTTACAGTTTCTCTCATCAGTCATTCAACAGCCTCTGCTTGGAACACTTGTGCAATACTCTGAAGCCTAGCAGCCTCTGCTCAGGCAAACTACCCTGCTACTCTAGCTTCTCCTAGCAGTTTCTGCTCAGGAACTGTTCCGCCCTTGTAGGGTAGTGGTTCTGACCACTCTGCAACATGTTAGACAGGCGCTCTCTTCTACGAAGATCCCTGCTAAACCTACCTCCTGCTCAATACAGAAGTATTGCAGTACGGAATCCTATCCTCAGTCCTTCTTAGGACTAAATCTTATCTGTCCTTAGTCTCCCAGCATCGGTATCCAGCACAATGCAGCACCACGTTTAGGGAATTACAGCTTAACGACATCAGGTACACTCTCGCCAGCCACGCAGCGCACCTTAACAATACCTTTGCTACACTGGTCACCTATACCGGCTTAATTGATGTAACACAGCTTCTAGGCCGCCCCATACACAGCAATCCCCAAGTGAGTACATCATCACATTTATCTTCCTCTTATGGAAATAAACACGAACTTGATTTAATCATTGGGACTTTCCATTCCTCTAGCTTAGTACCTAGATCCCAATTGATGACTCCAGGGGAAGGGAACGCGGGATACCCCGGGAGGTTTCTCAAACGATGACACCAACTTTTTGCCCACAAGCACTATCTCAAACTCATTCTTTCTTGTGACCTAGTGGTAAGAACAGGGAGTACACAGGTACAAACTGACACCCACGAGATTGGCAACGGACATGTGAGGCCCGAATCCCAGAGGGCACTGCGGAAGTGACTGCGAGGTGTTGGAATAGGGTGACCACTTCATTTGATTGTTGACATGTGGCCCAATACATAACTGGGTACACAAGGGATCTGCATTGTGCTCTTCTACGGAGAGGGTGTGTGCTATTCCATATAAACTACTCCAAGTGGAGGGGTCTTAAGGAAAGGATCGGGAGGATATTACTTGCTTCTGGGAGAATACGTGAGTTTTCTACGGCCTTGGTTGTGTCGAACGCTAAGCTCAGCCCACATGAACAGGCCCAGGGTATCCGCAGGTTGCAAGTTCCAGTGACGCTGCCAGTGCCTTTGCACCTCTTCAGTGCTCCTGTGTGCACCAGATCTACTCAACCACCTACTTGGTTCATTGAGGGACTACGAGCTTCCCTGGCGTACCAACCACCACACGAGGCATACAGAACTCCTGACGTGCTCCGTCCTCCATGACCAACACAAATGTACTCCTCCCATGAACCACCTGGCCATCCAACACTTCTCCCCTCAGTCCGACGCCAAGGTGTACCCACTGTACCTACTAAATGCCCAATTGTACTTAAAACAACTGATTTTGTGCACTGTCGGCAACTCACGAGACCAGTATTCTAAACCAGAAAGCTCTCCACTAGCCAGCCGAACTAAAATTCCATGACCCACTCACAGGAGCATCTGGACAGCTCCTGGCCAAAAACAGCGGGACAGGGAGTGCCACTCACTTGACACTGTAAGTATTCTGGCACACACTTCCCCCGTCGTGCGTCAAAGTAATAGAGTAGGTTTTGACACACTGTTTATTTAGACTAATTTTCATTATTTCATTACTTTAAAGTAATTGTGAGTTATGCAGATTTATTTTATTAATTGTACATAGCAAGAGATACCAACATATAGTGAGATATCGAGATGAGAGTATTTTTTTGTAGTTGTCAATAAATTAGGATATTATAATTAACTCTTTCATTTAGTTAAGACCTCCATCCCTTAATGAACCTGGTTTAGCCCACTGACTTTGAGAAATTGTAACAACATTGAAACATCTAGTATAACAGTTACTGAATACATTTTAAGGCATCTAAGTACTTCTACATGAAATAAAAACTGCACTATTACTTGTCATAAAGCTAGTAGTATAGTCATCCAAAGTGGAATCTGCAGTTTGTATTTCATTTTATTTCTTTTTATCCCCACAGTGGATGTGTCTTCATCCTCGTCAACAGTATTGCCAAAGAAGGAAGTGAACTGTTCTTGTAACAATAGGTATGAGAAGTTTGGCTTCATGATTCTCTGCAAGTACTGTGATACATGGCAGCATAGTGTGAGTTTACAGTGAATGTAGTTTTTTTTTGCACTGTAGTTTTTAATACACTTTTTAATGTAAAAGAGGTCTACATATTTTGTATTTCAAGGATTCTAAAATTTGAGAATTTTAGCTTAAAATTCTTGGAATGGCAACCAAAAATGTTTTTGGTAAATATGTACTTAGGAATATGTTTTTTGATTCCATGAACTAGTAGCAATACAAAACATAGCAAATTGAGGTAATTGGTTCAACCCAAACTTCAGTATTATGAGATATGTTGTAAACAACTCTCTCTTGTGATATAAATTGAATTTCCTTTGCTTTATTCATTTCACAGTTTTTTAATCCCTTCTTTCTGCATTACAGTTTCTCTGTGGTTAATTGCCTTATCTGGTCATGTCGGTGCTATACTGGGATGTTCGGAAATATGTGGGCGTTCGGAAATATGTGGGCATGATTTTAAGGGGTGGTAGGGCATGCCGAGAGAAACATTTTGATATACAAAACATATGTCCAGAAATGCCCCCTACTGAGTTTTAGGCATCAAATGATGTGTGCTTCGTTTGAATTTGGTACGCTGCCTGAGCCACTCATGCGCAGGCCAAGCTGAGTACTCAGGTGCAGAGGGCAGAGCTGAGCCGGCCTTTTCCCAAATGTGCCTATTTCATTGTGATTCACAGGAAGACCTTGCCTAGTTGTTGAAGCGCACTGAGTACTTGACTGAGAGAAATTTTGCAGCATGCCTTAATGTTCAACAAACACACAGCATTTTTGACAGTGTGTGTAACAGCATGGTTGGTTGCAAGTCAGAGGACATCATTTCAAAGAGCTCCTGTAAAGGTAAACCATGCGCTGAGATTGGGGACTGTTGTCTTCTGTCTACCTTCAGGCTAGTTCCACTCTAGCACACATATGATTGGTGCAGGCGTGCCAAATTCAGATGGTGTGCCGATTGTTTAATGCCTGTAGCTTGGTAGGGGATTGTTTCCGGACACATGTTCCTTATTTCAAAATGTTTGTCTCTCATAAAATTATGTCCAATGATTTCTGAACATCCAGCATAGTAATAATGAGGAAAGTATGCTTTCATAAAATAAAATGTTTCATTAATTGGATAGTATAACATGAACATTAGTCAACGAACATAGTATATATTTATTGATCAAAACAACAGTGTAGGCAGAGGTACTATGATTCTTATTCATTCCAATAAACATGCATATAAATTGATGAAATTTTGCATGTTTCAATTTTTGTGTAGAGTAGTCTGTAATGTATTTTGGTAATAGTTTTTATCATACACAGTTTTTCCAAGATAAGAGAGACAATTTTGATTGGTGATGAAATTTTACAGATTTGCTATGGAATAATGGATGGTAACTCAGATGAAGTTGTTGAGGAACACCATTGCTGTGTGTGGTGTGCAGTCACAGATGTTTCAAGAAAGTGTACAGATCAGATATTGCTGCGACACAATGAAAATTTCAGAATGGTAATAATGTTTTATCGCAATATTTTTAATAATTTATATCCTTTATTTAACTTGTGAATTAAATTTTTGTGAACATATTTTTAGAGTTCACAAGCTATGAAAAGGAACTGAAATCATAGTGTTCTTGTTTTCCAAGATTATTTTGTGTGTCTTATTTTACATAATATTTCAGATCAGTGTGGTGGAAATTCTATGGATTTTGGTGTTGCATAAAAATATAGCCCTACATTTGAGTTCTTTTTAGTATACAGTGCTTAAAGAGAAAACAAAACACCCATAAAAAATGTTAAATTGAGTGGCTTGTCCATTTGTAGTACCTGTATCTATAGGCTGTTCATAGTAAAGTGAGCACTTTTTAAGGCCCATAAAATTATTACTTTCATCCAATTTCTTTCTTCCTGCTACTTTAAAAAAAACCATTGAAATGTAACTAATAAACACATGTATATATTTCAACATTCTCATAAGTTAATCCCTAAGCCTGTAATAAGATATACTTATTAGTGGTTAATGCCTGTTGGGAGAGCCTTAAAAGTTCTCACTTTACCGTGAATAGCCTATAATGACAAACGATAATGACTTGTCCATTGTTACATACGTGAAAGACTGAACTGCTGTTTTAAATCCTCTTTATTTACTTTGTTACTTCTTACATCCTCACAACCACATCTCCCCTCTCCCTCCAGGTTGGTGCTACCAACCTTACTCTCCTGAAATCCATTGTGTCACTAAAACACATGGTATAGTGCATATTAACTGTCTCATCAATGAGATAAGTGGTCCCTGAACACACAAGGGCATACACTGAAGTCTTTCTTTTAACTGAATGTTATGGGACCAAGGTTGATTCAGTTGAACAAAAATTTGGTAAAACCAGAAACATATGTGCATTACAACATTTAGTACATGATATACCTGTACACACGTGTTAAAATAACAACTGTATTATAAAGCAAACTAAATATTTTTCTTCCCATAAAGTTTGTGTTATGTATATAGCTGGGGGGGCGGTTATAGGTATTAGGTTAGGTGTGGGCACGAGTGCATGCAGGTGACAAGAGTGAACATGGTGGTATAAGGCAGATCTGTCGTGATATGTATGGACAGGAGACAGATAAACATACATTGGGACTGCGAGGTAGTTTGCCGGGAGATAGGCGGAAGCTAAGCTACAGAGTTAAGCTAAGAATTAATAGAGGTGATGAGAAATTCGGAACCGGGCGTGTGCGAGCAGTAGACGGTGAAGTAAACAAACGATGGCACACTTCCCTTCGGTGGGGGAATTTGTGCCGGGAAAAGACTCATGGAAAATATATTCTGAGCAGCTTCAATATTATTTTTTAGCAGAACTCTATAACCTAGTTGCATCACTGGTGGTGCCGAAAGCAGCAACAGAAGTGGGGTTAACGGACGTGTTGACACTGTTAACGAATCATTTTGAGCCAAAGCCAAATGAAATTGTAGAAACATTTAAATTTCACAGGCGGGATTAAATGGAAGAGGAATCAATAGCGGACTATGTTGCGGACTTGCGACGATTGAGTATACATTGTAATTTCACAGATTTAGAGAGGATATTGCAGGACTGGGTGGGTTGTGAAGTGCATGATACAAACCTTCAGCATGCACTTCTGATGAAAGATAAGCTGACATTTAAGGAAGCTGTGGACATGGCGACAGCGACCGAAGCGACACAGCACAATGTAAGCGATTTGAAGGACAAAGTAGGAACATCATTAGGAATGGCGAACAAAGTCTGCCTCAGCAGGCAGAACATGCAGTTGTATGCAGGGAACGGGGCTGCAAGCAGAACAGAAAAAGGAGAGAGCAAGAAACCATGTTGGAGGTGCAATGGGGAACATGCCCCAGATACATGTAGCCATGTTTGCAGAGTGTGCAATTTTTGCTCGAAGATAGGACATTTGGAATGAGCTTGCGTAGGCAAGAAGAAAAAGCAGAGCTCCCTGGAAAGGAAAAAGGAAGGAGGGAAATGGAAGTATAGCAGAGAGACAGGGAAGCAACACAGCATCCAAATGGGTAATTTCAGACTGACCACCAACTGTTAGTGGCAGAAGGGGGAGGGCCAAGCTTGTTGGGCAGAAATTGATTAGAACCACTGGGAATTACGGTGGAAGGGATTTACAAGACCATACAACAAGGAATGGTTAAAGTCATACAGCAATACTCCCATATGTTTGACAGTGGAGAGCTGGGACAGTACGTGGGGCCTCCAGTAACGGTGGAGTTAGAGCCGGAAGCTACACCAGTGTTTCGGAAGAGCCGGGTAGTGCCTTTTGCGGTAAAGGAAGGGGTTAGTGCAGAAATAGGCAGATGGGTGGAACAAGGGGTATATGTACCTGTAGAACATTCATTGTCAGCAATGCCAGTGATGTGTCTCTGGAAAGCAGATGGGTCGGTACGGATTTGCAGGGATTATAAGTGCACAGTAAACAAGTTGTGTAAGACAAATATGTACCCCTTTCCTATGATAAACAAAGCATTGGCCAACCTGGCGGGAGGAACACTCTTCATCAAGTTGGACTTATAAGATGCCTACTTACAGATGACAGTGGATGAAGCAATAGCGGAAGTGTTGACATCAACACAATGAAGGGGCTGTTCAAGGTGAAGAGGTTACCATTTGGCCTTAGCAGCTGCCCAGCGGTATTTCAGCGTCTGATGGAAATGTTGTTGATAAGAATACCAGGGGTGGTGGTCCGATTGGATGATATCTTAGTGACTGGAAAAGGGGAGCAGGAACATTGGGAAAGAGTGTACAAAGTCTTGCAGCATATAGACTAAGTAGGCTTAAGACTAAAAAAGGCAAAGTGTTTTTGCAGCAGCAGAATCTGTGATTTTATTAGGATATCGGATTGATAACCAAGGAGTTCACCCAATGAATAAGAAAGTGGAGGCAATACAGAAGGTACTGATTCCAACAGATAAGCGTGATTTGCAGTCCTTTTTGGGAATATTGAATTTCTATGAGAGATTTTTAAAGAACAGGGCAGATGTGTTGGAACAATTACATAGACTTCTGGATAAGGGTCGTCCGTGGGAATGGATGAGAGAGCACACAGTCACATTTCAAGAGGCCAAACAACTGCTGCAATCCGACTAGGTGCTCACCCACTATGATCTGCAAAAGGCTCTCGTCCTGACATGTGACGTCTCAAAGTATGGGGTCGGAGCGGTGTTGGCCCATGTCATGGAGGATGGGAGTGAGGCAAAGGTGACATTTGCTTCCTGTACTCTCCAGGGTCATGAGAGGAACTATTCACAACTAGGCAGTCATGTTTGGGGTAACTAAGTTTCGACAGTATGTGACGACATGGAACTTTGTAATTGTGATGGATCAAAAACCCCTGTTACGCTTGCTGGGCCCAGTAAAGCCAACACTGGATATTCTGTCTCCAAGACTGTTGAGGTGGAATCCGTGGCTGGCCATGTTTAACTATCAAATTGAGTAGAGGTCCGGGAAGCAAATAGGTCATGCAGACACCCTCAGTCGGCTGCCCCTACACGTAGAAGAGGTAAAAGTACCAGCAGCAGCAGATATATTGATGTTGGACGCAATGCCCACACCACCAGTAGATGCAGCAACCCTAGCTCGGCTTACAGAAGAAGATGAAGTACAGACTAGAGTAAAACATCACACAACAACAGGTTGGGGAATGGACTATATTTCCGAGGAAATGAGACCATACTGGAATAGGAGGCAGGAACGCACAGTATACCAGGGCTGTCTTCTATGGGGCACGAGGGTGGTCATTCCATCAACCAGGAGAAAGGAGCTCTTAGCAAAGGTAGACGTGGTTTAGCAAGGGTACACGTGGTTCATGACGGAATGGTGAAATCAAAGGCCATAGTCAGGAGTTACATGTGGTGGCCGGGAATCGACCAGGATATTGAACGGATGGTGGGACAGTGTGGGCAGTGTCAGCAGCATAGAAACAATCTGCTGAAGGTGAAGGAGGCTAGTTGGGAGCCGGTGACAGAACGATGGTCAAGGTCTTACATATATTTCTTTGGACCATTTCAAGGGCAAGTGTTCCTTATATTAGTGGATGCATATTCTAAATGGGTTGAAGTGAAGAAGATACCTGCCACATTGTTGGCTATAGTGGTCCAGGAACTGCAAGATATATTTAGCAACCATAGAGTCCCCCAATGCCTTGTATCCAACAATGGCACAGCCTGTATGTCCAGGGAGATGGGGTTATTTCTGAAGAAGAATGGTATCAAATTGATAACAACAACACCATTCCATCCAGCATCCAATGGGCAGGCTGAGTGTATGGTACAATTGGTAAAGGGGAAGCTTAAAAAAATGCAAGAGGGCAATTCGCAGGTGAAGTTGGCAAGGATGCTGTTAGCATTACAGACGCCAATAGGAGAACAACAAACAATGCCAGCTGAACGGTTCATGGGACGACGGTTGAGGATAGCACTGGATCAGATCAGCCCTAAGGAAGAGTCAATTACAAGAAGAGGGCCCGGGACGAGTGGGAAGGCAGTAAGGAATGCCGTCAGTTTATGGTGGGTCAGCATGTGCTCTTGCGGAGCTATTGCGGAGCACCTAAATGGCTTTCAGGGTAGATTGTGGCACGACAAGTGCGCTGGACATATTAAGTGAAAACGAAAGATGGGCAGTTGTATAGACGGCATGTGGATCATCTGCTACGCAGAGAAGTAACCAGATCACCGGCAGGAGAGGCAGGAAAAAAGAAGTTCCAAGAGGTGCATAGAAGCACAGCTAAGCCAAAATAGTGGGCTGACAAGAAAACGAGGGCTGAAGGGATGGTGAAGTCAAGCCAGAAATGGCCTACACATGGGAGGTGACCACAGGAAGGGCCTTCGCACGGGGAGGAGCAGTAGCAGACGGCTCAGATGCAGTCTCCGAAACATCTGTTCAACCCTTTCCGAGGGTTTGAGCAAATGCACAGCAGAACGTTGGACCGAGAACAGCCAGTTAGGGAGCGGCCAGAGCAACAAGAGCAGCAGCCAAGGAAATCAGGATGACTGAAACATCTGCTCAAGTTACAAGATTATAGAGTGACAATTTAGGGGGGAGATGTTATATACATAGCTAAGGGGCGGTTACAGGTATAAGGTTAGGTAAGGTTGGCATGAGTGCGTGTGGATGAGAAGAGTGAACATGGAGGTATAAGGCAGATCGGTCGCGACCTGTACGGACGGGAGACAGCTAAATATACACCGAGACTGCGAGGTAGTTTGCCGGGAGACAGCCTGAAGCTAAGCTACAGAGTTAAGCTAAAATATAATAGTTTGTTCACCATTTTTGAAAAACAATGTGAAATATAGACATTTATGCAAGATTGAGGGACCTAAACTTGGCTGCACATTGTTTCTTATGGGAAAATGTGATATAATTAACGGACTTTTGCATAACAGACACTTGCAGAGAAAATAATATGTCGGTTAAACAAGGACTTGCTCTATTACCAATACTTTCTCTACCACCAGTCAATACAGTGACTTGACCCAAAAAAATTCCAAGAAACATGAGATTTGGCACAAATGTTACACAAATAGCACTAAACAACATATCAAAAGTCCCAATCATTCCAAGCTTTTAGTTTTTAGACTGCATTGCTGAATATATGCAATTTATTTAAAACAATTTAAATAAAAATTGTAAATTTTTTCTTCTTATATTTAATTAATATATTCTTAAAATAACAAAGTTATAACTTCAAAATGCAAAACAAGTAATAAAATTATACATAGAAATCAATATTACATCTGCTCATAATCCCTCATGTACCAGGTATCCTGGTATTTTCGGTCTCATACAACTTGGCAAGATCATGACAGTCAGTGAGTGGCAACTTGACGAATACGAAACAAACAACGTACCATTTACAAAATTCTGTATCAGCTGATAAACGAACAAACAATAATTAATATTACATTGACTATCCTGAGTGCACTGCCGACGCACATCAGACAAGCCGAAAATACACGGATAAGAAAGAGTTCCTAATACATTTAATTTTATGTGGTCACAAAATAGTGGTTGTTAAGTGTTACAAACTATAATTCATGCTAAAGTAGTGATGTATAGGTGTTCAAAATTAAATGCACACTAAACCACTCCGTATTCAAATGAAACACAACTTCAAACCTTGTGAGTTGTTTTCACGTCGTATCCTCACTCTCCATCCATGCCTGCTGTACACGCTTGATATTAATTCCAAAAGTCAACAGAAATATTGCAGGGTATTGTTGAATTATTATTTCAAAATAATTTGACAAAGTATATTTCAAACTCGTGTCGTTTTGAGCCAGTAATAGGAAAAAAGTCAACTTTTAGAAAGATGGGATCAAGAGGCAGGCCAACGTACTGCTACCTGTTGAGTAACGCACTCTGCTCACGACGACTCACAACACGCCCTGCCACGCCATCTGTCAGCTCTCCCCCAAAGCACTACCAGCCAGATAAAAATAGCTTTCTTGTGTAAAATAACAGATTTACGAACAGAAACCAATGGTTTTATTTTTCAGCAAGATCTGTATAATATTTAAAGTAACATGTATTTCCATGTACAGTGATTTTGATTAGTCATCATTTCTATTGGGCCGGTAATCGTTACTTCTACATTCATTATACGCCATGCTGTTCTCCCACAAACCCATTTCCTTGTTGTGTTTGTGTTCTTACCATACTGTATTAATAAAATAAAGAAAGTAGGACATGCGAGGGTAGTTTTTAAGAAATTTGTACATTATTTCACACCACATATTTCCAACTCGAACGGTTTAGTATCAGCAATAACAGAATTACTGCTTTGCAATTGTCGTTGGTGAGTTGTTTGCAATTGAAAGTGTGTTTTCAAGCAAGTTCCCCAAATTACTTTTATTTTCAGTCTTAACATATTAGTTGTAACATCCAAAGTGTGATAAAAACTACAATTACTGTCTCGCAAATGTTAACCCATATTCGCTGTCTCAGATAAATAAAAGAAACTGAGCAAGTTATAAATTTTTTGCAAGGTTTTATATTTTTACTTTTATACTCTACAAATTTTTTAAACAGATGTCAGTCTGTAAATACCTTTAAAAATATTTAGCAAATTACAGTATAATGGCAAGTGGGTTAGCCGACAGTATGTTGATAAAATATGCAGTCCCCACTTGACCCACCAGCTGATGGTGGAAGGATACATAAACAAAAAGTAAACATTTGCTGCTACTTTCGTCGAACTATCAAAATCTTGCCAAGTTACATGAGACAAAAAGTAACTATCCTTGTATATCTTATGTATTCATAAAGGTTTTAAGCATGAGCGAATAGTTGCATACAAGCCATGATAAAATTTAAATACTCTGACAGAAATACAACAATCAGAGATAAATAGTATATAATACATGAAGTTTGAAAGCACTGTCTTCATCTGACAGGTAGTCACTAGCAAGGCAATTCCTACAATTGTATCCCTGACAATGTCCACACATAGGTGAACAATAAGACCAGCTCTTCTGCACTCGCATTGTTTACGGCAGTCCTCTCTGAAGTTACACAATATAAGCATCAGAGTATTCTGTGAAGCTGGCTCCATTGTAGTTGTAAGTGGTAGTAGCTCGTCCTTCACTAGTTTCTATTCCCAATCTGTGTCTACTAAATTATTTTGAAGCCAAATTTGTGCCTGTAAAGAAACATGGTAAAAATTTTGTGTAGATACAGCATAGGTGGAAGGGTAGCAAGGTCAAAGTTTGCTTGCATGGACAGTTTGGCTGTTGCGTGTTTATAAACAATGTGTATCTGCTTGTTCAAAGGACTGTTATTATTTTCTCAATTCAAGTTCAATTAAAATTGTTCTCCTGCTGCTCCAATGGAATCCTTTGTAGAATTTGGATTATTAAATATTTCCACCAAGGCATACAGTTCGGCATTTCATTGCAATTGCTGCTTGAATTTTTCCATTTCAAAAAATATCTAATGCGTCCACACCCAGTTGCCGCATGGAAGAAATTAAGAACATTGCACATGCCACCTAACAGTAATTTCTGTTTGTGATGTCAAAATACAAAGTCTCTCTATTTCCTATTGATGGCTGTTTGAACAATACATCATCCTCCACTGTGGCAAGTGCTGTAAAAAAAACCAACAAATCTGTGTCTTGGTTAATAACTATTGCACATGTACCTTTTTTCCCTGTTTGTATTTCTGTTGTTACAATAAATAGATCTGCATCAGCTTCTTCTTGAACTACAGTGATGTTAACTTTAATCAGGAGAGCTGTCACACTGTAATAAATTTTATGTTGTTGTGCACATTGCTAAGGAAGTGATGAGATGTAGTTGTTGTCCTCATATTGTCTTAAAATTGCATGCACTCTGATGTTTTCCTTTGTCCCCTTTGATGTTGCTGTTCTCCTTCAGTGGTTGGCTCACTTGGATAAACATTGACTACGATAGTACAATAATCATCATAATTGGCAAGTACATAAAAGACACATGTTTGTAGGACTTCACCATATGTTTGTGGATGTGGTAAAATAACAGAAAGAAGATGATGCCCTCCATCTACTATGTAGAGTATATGTGAGTGATTACTTACGTATTCTCCAGATTGTTCGGATTGAAATATTTTAATAATTGAGGACTTGGTACAGATGTTGATTATTCCTACCTGTATGTGAACGTCATTTGATAATGTTTTTAGAGGCTGTGACATGGTTGGTTGAATAGTGAAGAAAGGTTAAAAATAATGATTTTCTTCCAATTTCTTACCTTAATATGTAATCAATAGTGACTCTTCCAGACAGCCAGCGAGTGTTAAGACCATGACGGCGTTCACCACCATGTGACATGTGGGAAGCACGTGCATCAAGATGCCTTAAACTCGGCTTTCCCATACCAGGAATATTGTATTTTTCAAGTGTTAAATATGTTTTCTTTTATTCCAGGTTCATAGTGTTTTATGTTTAATATTTGTAGGTTCACAAAGTGTTGCACAATACTTGGTTATAAATTCAAACTGCGTGCTGCGCAGAGATTAAGAACAGTTCTACTCCGGCCAGAATACCGTAACAAAAGACATTAAAAGAAGACAATAAATTCCAAATTAAAATGTACAATGTCAATTCATATTTTAATTTCTTAGGTGCCTTTAACTTTTCAATATAAATTATTTTACTCTGCGTGCATAGCACTTCCGCTTATGTGAACTCCGTAGGCACACATGCTAGGTCCGCACCAAGGTGAAGACATCCACATAGGAGTGCGCTAGATTAATTGCAAGCTGGGGATCACCGAAACGGAGTTAGCGAGACACGTCCGAGTTTATAATCATCAAATTGCTTGGCATGGTGTTTGTATGAGCGATAAATATAAAAAGTAAGTCTCACAGTGTTTCAATCTTTTATTTTGTAGTGACAGTATCCTCGCCACACCATTTTTACAGTGATAAAATGTTTAGTATTGCAAAGTGTATCGTAAATACGCTCTGGTGAGATGGACACACAGAACCCACAGCATCCCTGAGAACCCTGAGTCTCAACAGTGCGGTGACTGGGAAACACAGCTGGCACTCTCATCAGTAAGTAATTGGTGTCATCGTTGGTCTCGTCCTCACCCGATGGCATCAATTGGCGTTCCCAAGTGGAGCCAGTGCGTTCATCGGCGTCACGCCATCCATGTAAACCGCGAGAAAATGACAGACAACATGCTAGATCATCCGTGAGAAGGCCTCAAGATTTCCGTGTCGCCAACCGCGACACCCACTACACCTGCGATAGCGAACACAAGCATCTTGGACATGCGGTCAAACGCTGCGTACACTGTGGAAGACTAAGCGAAGTAAATTTGTTTGCAGAAAATTCATGGGACCAACCGTTAAGCCAGTGTACATCCGATACAGCATCTACACCATCAGAGCAACGCCTGTGCATGCGCACCAGATGTGACAGGGCAGGAGTAAAGTGGGCGCATTGCCAACTGTGTAAAAAGGACTCGCATTTATGATGCATATGGCCTGTGGATTTTGCCACCTTCCGCAATGGTGTTATAAACTGTGATGAGTGCCATAAGACCAACAGTGCTGAGATTGCACCACTGCAAACACAAGAGGTGAAACCCACACCGCCGCCAGTAGTCGTTACTTACACGTGGCAAGGCTCAACCGGACCAGACCGAAATGTAGGGTTGCCAACTTTTGTGGGCCATGACTCCGAAAACCTGGGTACATTTTTAGCAGCATGCAAGGAAAAGTTGAACAGACACCGGGTACATAGGGAAGATTGGACTGAAGTCACCGCCAACCGACTAAGGGGAAATGCAGCAACATGGTGGAATTTAGTCAGGGACTATTGTGTGACATGGGAGGAGTTTTGTGATAGGCTATTATGCAGGTTTGACACAGATGGAGACGCCATCCAAGCCCAAACACGGTTGTACAATGAACAGCAACGGGAACGCGAAGGGGTAGAAGAGCTCATACAGCGTAAGTTAGGCTTGTTCAAATATCTGAACCCAGGACAGCTGGCATGCGGAGTACTAGAGATAATTGTCGCTTTGTCAACACCGGACATTAGGCCATATCTGCAGAGAGCAACCAGAGCAAGTGTAGAGCAGTTTACGCGGAAGGCGTGCTTGTATGAACAGTGCTTGGAAGCGGGACAGGCATACCAATCCCAGTGGCTGAATTTCCACACATTAACACCCACCGCAATGCTAGATGTTACGCAACCACCGTCAATGTTTACACCCGTGAGACATAACCGTGGTCAAAGGAGCTTTAACAACCACAAAAATTTACCAAGACAACAGGTCGGGAAACTAAGTCGGGAGGTTGGCGAAACAGCACCTGCACCAATCTCATCCCCAGGTCATAACTATCTGCCTAATGAAGGTGCCAAAGTGTTCCAGGTTAGTGACAGTACTGTATAGTCATTAAGGGTCAGTGTTGATCTCGAGGGTAAATATGTGATTGCCGTCATTGACACTGCTACAAGTCACAATTTTGTACGCAAAGACCTAATCCAGGCAATAACAACTAGAGTACCACTGCGACGTCTGCAATTTGCTACCTCGCATCAACAAGGCAAGGCTAGAAGTGTCATGCACGTACGTAACGGTAGGGATCCGAGAGCTACGTACCAAGTGTGATGTTTACATTGTGCCGGACCTATGCGAGGAGATGATTCTGGGATTGCCATGGCTTATTGATAATCAAGCCATGATAGAACTGCATCTAGACAGTCTGCACACAGGAACACGTGGCCGGTGGACCATATACGCCATGGGAGCAACGCCAACAACAACTGCTGTGCTGCTTGCCAATTTTGAGCATGAAGTGCCCGCCACACATCAACAACGTCTACAGGACCAGTATGCCGGTGTGTTCCACACTGAGGGGAAGCTGAAACGCACCAATGTTACGGAACACGCGATCATCATGATGCACGAGGACCTGGTGTACTCCAAGCCACGAAATCCAAGAATTTTCTTTCGCCACGTCATCAATCAACAGGTATGTGAAATGCTTAATGATGATGTAATTGAACCTATGCAGAGCCTCTACAACTCATGCATTACACTTGCCTCTAAAAAGGACGGTGAATGGAGGTTTTGCATTGATTTTCGTCCGCTTAACAAAATGACTGTAAACATACCACCTCCCGTAATCAATATAAGGACAATTTGTCAACACTAGGGCTAGCTACTGTTTTCACCTCACTAGATTTGAAATCCAATTATTGGCAAGTAACTATCCGCCCCCAAGACAGAAAAAAAACAGCTTTTACCACGCCAGACGGGCGTAGATTCCAGTTTGTTGCCATGCCATTTGGCTTAAAGTGTGCCCCTGCAACATTTCAGAAAGTAATGGTTAGTGTACTACATGGATACATAGGAGACTTTGCGATGGCGTATTAGATGATGTACTTGTTTAGTCAAACAACTGGGAAGAGCATCTGCACCTTTTGAGCCTCGTGTTTGAATAGCTCGAACGTAACAAGATTACGTGCAAAGTTGACAAGTGTAAGTTGGGTATGAGTAAGATGGAGTTTTTGGGACACTATGTAACAGGAGATGGACACGAACCAGAACAACAACACGTACAAGAAATTCAAAACAAACCCACACCCAGGTCACGTAAACAAGTTGGAGAATTCTATGGGTTAATAAATTGGTTACAAACATTTAAAGAGATCAAACTTGCTTTCCAAAACTGTAATCCACTAGCCAGGTTCAATCCAGAGTTACCCATTGTTGTGCAGACAGATGCTCGTCAGGAAGGTCTCGGAGCCGTGTTATACCAGGAGGTAACACATGGGGAAAAGCACATAGTAAACTACCACAGCACGAAGTTTGGTGAGACAGAATGCAAGTACCATGTAAACGAACAAGAGTGTTTGGCGATTGTACACGCACTGAGAAAATACCGGCCGTACTTGTTAGGGAGACAGTTTACCTTGAAAACCGACAACCGCTGTCTAGTTTGGTTGAAAGGGATGCATAACGGGAAAAGTAAACTTGCCCGCTGGGCTTTATTGCTCCCGGAGTTTGATTTTAAGGTAGAACACATGTTGGGGAAAACCAACAAATTCGTGTACGCCTTGTCCAGGAATCTCTGTCCGAACCTAACGTTAACTGACGATGTGGAATGGGAAGAGGCACTACCATCTTGCTATGCTACACAAACAACAGACATACAAGCTCTTGGTTTACAAAACATTGTCACCACACCACTCGGTGAATTTGTGTCATTGAATGTCCATGACATAGTCAGCAAGTCCACACCGTGCAAGAAAATTCCCCGGATGCTGCACAATGTCAGCAACACTGTGCCACATGGTATTCCGAGCATTAGAGAGTGGTAGATCAAGAGATTCAGGTGAAACCCCCCGGTAACTGTGCAAAATGGTGAACCTATGTTCCAAAAGAAAAATGGGAACTTGTACTCACATACGCACATGACAGTCTAGAACATGGGCACCCAGGTACTGAACAAACATGCAAAAACATGCAAAATTCTTTCATTGGCCGAGAATTCAAAGGGATGTACGTAAATATGTACAAAGTTGTATCACATGCAACACCAGGAAGCCGCGGAGAACAGACAGCGATGCTCCACAACAACCAAGGCTGCCAACCATTTAAAACCGTAGTGCTAGATATTATGGGCCCACATTCCCACACAACCATCGGAAAGAAATTTTTGATTGTTATCACAGACCTGTTTACCAGATGGACCGAAGTGTTTCCCATACACAATGTACGGTTACACACGGTCGCCCAGATCATGCAAACGGAATTTTCCCCAAGATGAGGTCATCCAGAATTTTTGTTAACTGATAACGGGACCCAGTTTGTAGGAAGAAAGTGGAGAAAGTACTGCATAAAGTGGGGAGCAGAACACCGTACCACCCCCGCGTGAATACGACAGAGCGCCGGAACCAAGACACAAAGGTTCAGTTGAGAATTAGGCTAGGCAGAGACCACACCAGGTGGGCAGAGCTAATTCCGGAAGTAATGTTTTGCATCATAAACCGGGTAAATGCAGCCACAGGGAAAACCCCGGCAGAGATGGTCCAGGGCCAGGAGTTGCGTGTGCCGAGGGAAACAAGAGAAAACCCCCCAATACCACCCGAGGAAGTGGTAGTACACCAACAACAAATCCATGCCCAGGCAAGGGAAAATCAGGAAAGGTATTTTACCACGTGGGTACCGGAAAGTAGAAAAACACCACCGGAATTACAGCAAGGGATGTACATGTACATGAGGGAAAACCTGCTATTGGCCGGGATGAAGAAGTACTGTCCTGGGCTCGCACCTAGATGGACAGGGCCAGTAAGAGTGGTAGAAAAATTGGGAAATTCCACGTTCTTGGTGAAGTTGGGAACAAGATGTGTCACGAAATGGCACCATGATGACCTGCGTATAGCCCGGTCACCTGCAAGGAAGAGAGGCACGGAGACGCCATTATGCCCAGTACCTCGGCGAGCGCGGCAATGTATACCAGGGAGTATGCAGGGAAACATCAACTTGTGCACCAATGTAAACAACAACACTAACACGGGAACAACCGACCCAGCGAACGAAATGTCATTTTGGGGTTTTGTACTGTCTGAATACTCCACACCAAACAGTAAGGAAGTAGGCGACGAGAACACTCACACACGAGTAGGGGAAGTGAGTAGTAGTGACACACCATTTTGGAGCTTTGATGTTAAAGGTAATGTTAGCACAGCAGATCAAAGCAGCTTCAAGGGATTCCCGTGTGTACACAAAGAGTGTGGTAACAAAAATGCACACGTAAATTCAAACACAACCATTGCCAGTGAAGTAAGTTTTAAGGGGTTTCCCCAAAGCACAGCTGAATATGGTTCTAACACCAGTGAAAATGTAAGTTTTGACACCACAAGTGAAGGAGAGATGCCTTTCCGAGGTTTTTTAGCTCCTGCAGAGCAGATCCTAGTAGAACAAGAGATTTTCAAAGGGTTTGGGGAGGTTAGTAGGGCAGTGAGTATGATGTAAAATGCCAACAAGCCGCAACACAGCAATCGCAAGAGGCGAGGTGAGTCACCCCTACGTCCCCACAACATTGTTCCAGCCTATACCCCCAACCCCTGCAAACGCCGCAGAATCAGAAGACCTCAGAGGCCATGTTTTCTTTGCCCTCAACTGGTGGTCCCGGTTCACAGCCTGGCAGAGCCCACCAGAGTAATGTTGAGTTGCTCGCACCGCTTTGGCCTTCGAGGGAGGGGTCGTTTGATGCCGACTAACTGCCTACGAATGTTAAGACCATGACAGCGCTCACCACCACATGACACGTGGGAAGCACATGCGCAAAGAAGCCTTAAACTGGACTTTCCCATAATGGGAATATTGTATTTTTCAAGTGTTAAATATGTTTTCTTTTATTCCAGATTCATAGTGTTTTTATGTTTAATATTTGTATGTTCATAAAGTGTTGCACTATACTTGGTTATAAATTTAAACTGCTCCCTGCGCAGAGAATAAGCACAGTTCTACTCTGGCCAGAATGCCATAACAAAAGACATTAAAAGAAGACAATAAATTCCAAATTAAAATGTATAATGTCAATTCATATTTTAATTTCTTAAGTGCCGTTTAATTTTCAATATAAAATATTTTACTTGGCATGCATAGCACTTCCGCTTATGTGAACTCCGTAGGCAGCCATGGTAGGTCTGCACGACTTGGCTCTGGGCAGTCTGTCGAGGAGAACTGGCGAGATAAGACGCTGTCACGTACGCACTACAACTTTTGAGTACTGATGTAGAATACCATAGTTTCGTTTTGGTATACCGGTCAACCTTTGCTTTGCGTACGTTAGCCAGACATTTCTCCAGCATTATGCTTCCGCTTAACTAAATAATTTCTGCCCTTGCGGCTTTTTGAAACTTAAACAAGGAGAAAGGGAGAAAGATGTTGGAGAGGCCGCGCATCACGCGCAACTTGAATCAGGCACCATCTGCCCATGCTAAAAGCGTTTCATTGTAATTTCTGTGTTATTGATGCGTGCAATTTTAAGGGCTTTATTTCTATGTATGTATTTGATGGTATTTTTCATGTTTAATTATTTTACGGCCACATCACGTATGACCACGCGATCAGATATCGCCAAGTATGTATCTGCGCCATCAATGCGTTTTCAGGGCTTATTTGTGTAATATCATGTGTGGGATAATTTATTTCAGGGTTATATGTATTTTTGTTCAGGGTTCCGTGCTTTTTTCACGTAAATTGATGCTTTTCATGTATGACCACAAACTCATTTTCATGTTTGCTTTTTCCGCCATCAGGCATGCTGCAAGCCTGTAAATGTTTCAATCGTCAGGGGAATAATTTTCCCAAATGAAATACAAATTTGTCTGATCATAATTTACAGTTTTAACAGAGAAATATTGCAATTTCACCTGCATCATGTGGTCCGCTACGAACTTTATCCAGCGGCATCCGCGCCATCTAAGTTTACTTTCACACATGTGCATGTTAATTGTGACTACTTATATCGTGCCCCACCTTGTTTCATTGATATTTGTGTAATTTTGTACGGTGACATTATTTTTGTCCTAGCCGGCTATGTGTATAGGCCGTCACCAAACTAACCACGTGCTAGAGGGTGAGTCCCGACGAGTTCGCGATGCCAAATGATCAAATGTGTTCGTGTTCATGTTCATGTATTGATTCATCTTGTAATTCTCTGTGTCCTATCTTCAGGGAAAATCGTCAGTCCACTCTAGCAGCTGTCGACCCCTTTCCCTTGTGAAGATTGTATTTTCAAACACCACGGTGAAGTCATCCGCATAGGAGTGTGTTAGAGGAATTGCAGACTGGGGAGCACCTAAAAGGAGTTAGCTAGACACGTCCGAGTTTATAATCATTAGATTTCTTGGCACGTTATTTGTATGAGCGTTAAAAATAAAAAGTCACAGTGTTTCAGTCTTTTCTTTTGTAGTGACAGTATCCTCGCCACACCATTTTTACATAGATAAAATGTTTAGTATAGCAACATGTATTGTAAGTACTCTCGGGTGTGACGGACACACAAAACCCACAGCATCCCTGAGAACCCTGAGTCTCAACAGTGCAGTGACTGGGAAACACCGCTGGCGCCCTCATCAGTAAGTAATTTGTGTCATCGTTCGGCTCGTGTCTCACCCGACGGCTTCAATAGGTGAACTTGCATGATAGTCAACTTATATTCAGGGCGAAAGGTAGGTAGTATCTAGTTTAGGCATACTTAAAAAAACAATTGTTATCTTTGGATATCATCAGTGATATTAAATACCTGAAGTTACTTGACAAAATTAAATAATTTCATCCCTAATATAAGATATTACAATGCTTGGTAGAATATTAACAGTTAAAGTGTATTGACTTCATCTGTTGTTAGGTTATAACTTTGTTAATTTTTCAAATACAAGTATAGGAAAAATCGTTATCTACAACTTTTAAATAAAACAATTTTTTTAACAATGTATAGATTTAGGTATACAGTCAAAAAACCTCCAATTAACAGCCATTTTCCAATAGGGTAGCCAAAGCACTGCTTGGAAAGATGGGGACTTTTTAATATATTGTTAAGTACTATTGCTGTAACATCTGGGCCAATTTTCATGTTTCTTGGAATTACTTTCAGGTAAGCTACTTTTTGGACCATTATTACCTGGTTTTTGGATAATCGAGACTCCTACTGCAGTTGCCAACATTATTAAATACATCCAATATTGACAATATGCTGATATCCTGAGTTTGTATGGGGGGACTTCATTAAGTAGGTAATTAAATGAACAGCTTCTCATGTAGGCTGTGTCATAAGCACTGCATAATGTTTTATTGGGGTGTTGACTCATGAAAGCTGTACATAACATAGGAAAGGGTTTGGCTCAGTATATTTACTACGTAACATGGCGAGAGGCATATCTGAATAAGTGCAGCAGCAAATCATACACATCATCATCTGTAAGGCCTACACTACACTGTGCAGTGTCCCAGAGCATTAGTCACCAGCAGCTGAACAAGGGTGGGCTGCAGTCATGGTTTTCTCTACAGTAATGGCACTAGAGTAGACTCCGCATTATTATGTTGCACACTTGTAGTGTTGCACAGAATGTTGGAAGTGGATGTAGAATGAGGAATGGTTTTGGTCCAAGCATTGGACTATGTATTGCTGCCATATACACTATTGTATTTGTGTACTTGAGTCAATTACATACTTGCCAATGACCGTCATTAATTAGAAACACAATGCTTCACCTTTCATCCCTCAAGGGGCTCCATCTTGACACTAGTGTAGGTGAGGTGCAAGTGGAAATCTGGCCAGCAACACCCATGAATGTAGTCCAGCATCAGGCAAACAGTTGTGGATGATTGTAACAGAAACCCCTAGTGCAACACTACCTCTGATCTGTTTTGCAATCACTTTACAGCCTGCAGTGGCCACTTTTGTGAAGCAACAGATTTGGTATTCATCTGTACATCTCTGCCAGATGGAACCAATATTTCACCTACACCTCTCATTGACCTGTTTGGTCACTCTTTAATTTGTGAGTCAAACTATTGCGAACTTGTAATATTTTGATGTGAGCTGTACTAATGTCTGTTGTACATACTTTTTACAATAAGTGAACAATGTGATACATGCTCAAAGACATTACCGTCAGCCAATCATAAACGAGGAGTGTGGTAACATTCACAAATCAGATTACCCGTTGGGAAGACTCTCAAAACATTGGGTACTGGTTTCTTGCCGAGTACAGTATTGACCATAAATTTTCTTTATTTACAACATGTCCACGATCGTGGACACAGTGATTGAATGTGTTAAACATTTTGTGCAGTTCTCCAGTACAACCATCTGGCATTACATATATAGGCTATTCACGGTCAAATGAGTACTTTTGAAAGCCCTGCATTAGATCTAGTTGTATGCACGCTGTTTATTCTTACGCCTTATGTAAGATTAACATTGTCAAGGGCCTCATCATGCGTCGGTCAAGTGAAACTGTGAAATTATTAGAAAATTAAATATTTTACAAATCTGCTCATTTTCACACTCTGATGCATAAAAAAAAAAAAGTGAAACAAATAATTTTAATTATCATAAATTGTTACCTAACACTTTTTATTTGACGTTAAGATACGGAACTACTTCCCATCAGTCGTTAGCAACTTTACTGGGCGTATGTACATTAAAATAATATATGCAGGTAGGGGCAGTGACTTTTTTCTGAGGTTGATTTCAAAAGTACCTACTTTATCGTGAACAGCCTTTACCAGCTATACAGCCTCACCAATCAAACTTTGCCAATTAAAAGTTGGTGTCTGCATCATCCAGGCATTGAAGCAATGTTCCACAAACAACTTCAGAGCACAGTATGGCACTGTAGACTGATTATTCATCAATACTGTGCTCTTGAGCATTGTATGTGCTGCCTTGTATTAGTGCCATGAGCAAATGTGGTCTAATACAGTCTCATGTGGTCTTTCTAATACATTCCCATTAAGACAGTAAAAGTGGTTCATGTTATGGTGACAATCTACCCCTAGCGGTCTGTGTACGGTTGGCATTCTACACCTAGAAGCATGTTAGGTTTTCAATCTACACCTAGCAGTTCATGTTAGGTTGACAGTCTACACCTAGCAGTTCAGGCAGGTTGACAGTCTACACCTAGTGGTTCGTGTTAGGTTGATATTCTATACATAGTGGTTTATGATAAAGGAAAGTATGAGAACCACAGCTTTAAGGCATTTTATTTTCATGTTACATTAGTGTAACTGTTCTCGTAATACCAATTCTAGAAGCTAATTTAATCTACAGAGCTATGCAATACTGTTTGGTATTATAGCACCAATAGTCGACTCTCAATGTACCATTACTACATGTACTGATAAGTCACATCCACTGACAATTTTCTGTGATCCCGGCGAAATTCCTGTTTAAATAAACCCGCTTTTATAGTTTATCGCACGGTGTGTCGATCCAAGTATATTTCAGGTCCCGTCACCTAAGATTTCCTGCAACAATTGTTTTCAAGCAGGTTGTTTATGCAAACATCTAGTAACTGGATGTGAAATACGTCAAGCGCGCCACCGTTGATCACTGCTCTGTGGCGCGTTGTCTGCCTTCCGAACAAGTCTGTCTTTTACACTAGGGCATGGTGCAGTGTGCAACTGTGCGAGACTGGCTTGCTACCTCCCCTTACATGCCTACGAGAGGGGAAGTGGTTACCTAGCAACCAGAGTGGCTACCTAGCATCCTCTCTCTCACCCCTCATCTGTCTCTCTCTCTGCCACGCACCTTCCTTCCTCCCCTTACATGTCACCAAGGGGAGAAGTTGTAGCCTAGCAAAAAAAAAAGCAAGTCTCAGCCATGTCCACTTGATTTCACACGCCGGCCTCAGAGCAAATAAACTGCACCTAGTGAACATATAAATTTTATCAAGACTATGCATCGCTAAAAATAGTTGCACCTATCATCAATTGTATTTCAAACCAAATATGGTTTCGCCTGAAAATGTTTTGCAAAACATTTTTATGAGGAATTATAATTTGCAAATATATGTTTGTTTTTTTTTTTTTATAAGGTGGTGTTTTTTTTTCATGCAGTTGGTGTTTCATGTATCTGGCATAAAACTAACATGATTTTAAAACATAATATTTACTTAACTCAAGGTGCAGCATCTTCACAAATAAAATTATATGCCCAGATGCATATACTTGACCTCCCCTTGTCACCAAAAATTGTTTGAACTTCGAGAGACTTATATTATAAGAGTAAAGATCATTTTCAGTAACTTATTGTGAGGAAACAAAAGGATTTATATTGATTTATTTCAGTAGATAATGCAGCTTTTGAATAAACTGATAAAATGTAAGGGCCCATTCAAAACCTTTTGCTGTCGAATAATGGGTGCGTAAGCATCGAGATGAGTGCAGTATAACCCACAACAGGGAAAATCACAGGATGTGGATTTGAATAAAATTATTAAAGACAGTGAAGAAATCAATAATAATTGCCTTATTTATTCATTTCTGTCTCAAAATTACAAGTTTTCTGTGCAGTAAAATATTATTAATTACTTTAAAAGACAGATATTTGCCATGTGCACAAGTGACGCCAACATGTAGCAGCATGAACGGGTAATCCTCCCGCTGCCACCCCTCCTTCACCCGCCACTGTGAACACACTGCCCGATCGATAATTTCTCAGTACGCTCTCAGCTGATTCATTATGCGCGGGACATTCAAAATTTTACTTGCATTCGGTGTAATATTATTTTCATTTTCAGAGGGTTTTAAAGTTTTAGGTCAGTTTGCATTTGGCATCGGATTACAATCAGTTATGTACGGTATTGTAAGACATTTTCTTTATTTAAACAAGTTTAGATTTAATATTTTTTTAATGTATTAATTACAGTAATACTTCTTTTAAAATTCCCATTTTTATTGTGTTTATTAATTAAACTTTACTCACAGATAATGAATGTACAGCTCATACTATACTCAACAAAGTTTTATAAGTTTAGTAGTTGTATTTTATTAATGTACATGTCAGAAACCTCATCTACTGAAATCCTGCATGTATGATTTTTTGGCAGTCCCCTGAATAATAATACGTTGAGAGTTGACTGTATATGAACTGTCGCTCTCTCTGTTCACTGCATGCTTTTTGCAAGAATGGCCACTCCATGCTGTGTGTGTTCTGTGTCTGAGGGCAGACAGTGTGCGTGTTCCGGCATGCCTTACATCTGTGTGGCCAGTATGTGACCATCACCAAGTCTCTTCTGCAGAAGGAGATGGGGCTGACAGACAACCACGCAGGCGAGTTGCTCGTAAAGCTGACAACTAAGGGCATACTGACAGCTTTGAGCCCAAGCAGGTAAAATGAATTGGTATTACTCAGATCCAACAGAAATGTGTACGTGTTGACTTCTTTTTTTCAACTGCCACTCAACTCCTGCATTGACAGAAAATGCTCGGGGGAAGAAAGAATAGGTACTTCAATCCTCATCTCTCTTGTTTATATTGCTCTGTCAAATCCATTCATTTGGTCACAATATATTTGACATTATTATTCATATTGAAATTTGGTATCAAAAACACTTGAAATGTTATTTTAATCAAAAAACTAAACTTGTGTTTTCAACTCTCACATACATTTTGCTGAATGCACATACCTAGAGGTACATGAAAATAACATTTATAAAAGCATCTTGTAGTAGTTTGAAAAGGGATTTTTAGCGTAGCATAGTAACTGTATCCCCTATCATTTTCAGTTTGCAGACGTATTTCCACTAACATATTTGCAGTCAATATATATGCTCGTTGTAATAATTAATGTTCACAAATTACCCAGGATGTGCATTTCATTAGCACACAAGGCATTTGAGAAAAACCTTCAGTCAGAATTATCTGGTAGGGCTTCATAATCAGAAAAACATGGGTACACAAATGAACAAGGGAAATGTGGTTTCCTTTTCTTTTACTGTATTTGAAGTATACACAACTAATAATCATATATGCAATATACTGTAAGCAGGTTTGTGCCATAAGATTATATATATATATACACACACACACCCAAAATATTTTGTGGATACTGTTTTCCTATATCTAAATATAACAGGATAAGTTGCTTTCCTTTGAGGTGTTTTATTTTCGTAGCCATTTGTTCGGGGATAACGAAAAATGTCCTTTTTTATTTGGATTATTTTAGTAATGTCTTATTTGTGAGTCATATCAGGGTATAATTTTCTAATCACCTAGCGCATGACGTCCTGTGGTGAGACGGAGGTACGTCACAGCGTCTAGTGCTTTTGGTGCGTGCTAGGACAGATGCACCCAGGGGGAAAACCTAAACTCTTAGTCCTTGCGTGGCACTGGAGCACATCCAGTATATAAGACAGGCCGGGTGGCTTTTTGGCAAGGCACAAAGTCTGGTACTGTAAGGACTACCTTTTCGTTCTGCGGGACCACTCTTGTGGGGAGACCTGGGCAATGTGTAACTTGTGGAGGCTCAGATGCGTTAGCTCTAGGGCGCGGGCTTGAACTGACAGTGCAGGCAGACAGATGCTCATGGGTGTTGGTTGTCGCTGGGATCTGTTCGGCGAACAGGATTCCCGAATATTGTGGATTGGCTATTCCAAGGGATGGGTCCTGACCACTCAGATACACAGCAATCACAGGGTGTGCATCTCCATTGAGCTTGACAGGTGCGGTGAAGAGTTCTGGGGGTGCTAACGGCGTTGCGGGTCTCTCTAAGCGCCGGATAGCTTGAGCCCTTTCCCGCAAGTGCGACAAGGAAGAGGTTGTTATGGCTGTTGAAAATGAGTTTGCACTAGGAAGTTGCGCTACGGTGAGCATCCAGAAAAGTCTTAATTATGTAACTGCACTGTTTTGATTACTGAACTATGTACTAATTAAGGGTTGATTACTACGGGATAGCGTATTGGCTGCTATCAAAATTGAAGTCTCTCTGTATGGAGCACACACTCTGGTTCTTCAGTCTTCTCCTCTTTGGCGGTCGCCCCTGCTTTCGTAATGCCGCATGCTGTGGATACAGTCAGGTGAAACGGACAGTGGGCCTCCAGGGAGCCTCTCGGTACTGGACTAGTACCGATCTGGCCTGGCAGGCATGGGGCGACTGCACTCGTCGAGGTGGGTCGGCCATCGTCAAAGGACCATCCCCAGTAATGGTCGTGGGCTGACCACTAGGCACCAGGGGACAATCAGCGGCCACAATGTCATGATGAGCTGCTACCTCGGTGGCCGAAGGAGATGGTGGTTCAGGTGGTGCTACCACCTTCTCCGCTGCAGGTGCCAGAGTTGGGGACCCAGGGGTGGCCTCCAGCTTGACAGCCTCGCTGTGGATCTCCTCCCCTCATCCAGGAAGTTGTGCTGGTGGATCATCCCTGGCATCTAGCGAAACCGGGACCTCGGCGTGGTGATGTGGCACTTCCTCTTGGCTGGGGAGCTGTGCTGGCAGATCGTCCCTAGCTTCTAGTGACACCAGGATCTTGGTGATGGCGGCCTTTGCACTGGGTGGCATCTCTGCTGGCTGGGTCGCTGCACTGTCCAGGTAGATCGCTGATGTTACAAGCTAAACCAACACCTCCCGGATGCCTCTCTTTCAGAAGGTGGCATCACTGCGATGGCTACAGTGTCGTCTGGTGCTGCAACCTCCATGCTGGTGTGGCCTGTCGGAGCCGGTCGAGTGGTGGACCCTGGCGTCCCGTGGTCTCTACAGCTAGCGTGCTTTGTTCTTTTTTGCAGTCGGGCTTGGCTGTTTCTGTTGACGGCGTGGCTCACAGTCTAATGCGATTCTCCAGGAGATCTCACTCACACTGGGTGTCCATTTTCCATGTCAGGTGGCCATCTTACACACTTGAAGTCCGTAGGTGTCGAGGGCAATGTTTGAATGGATTCTGTTGCTCGTTTAGGAAATTCCACTCTGGCTGGAATGGAGAAACTGCCCCCTTAGCTGCTGCTGGCTCTCACATCTGGCTGTCTAGGAAAAGGTGGCTGGGCTATCGGGGCGGCCGGATCATCGGGATCTACCTGATGCCAGTGCATGGTGGTGGGTATTTCCTTTTGATGTATGCCTCTTCGGAGTCCCTGGCATTGTCTTTTCAAGTGAGGGCTGCTAGAGGGGGGTCTTCAGGACGAGGAATCTCTGTCGATGGACTGTCCCATTGCCATTTGCCGGGGCGGCAAAGTGTTTATCCTAGGAGGAGCTGGCTGGGGCTGGTATTTATCGCCTCGTTAGTTCGGCATCAAGGGTGAATAATATCTTCAGGATGTGCTTATCACAGTGCTTGTGATCTTCTCCCCCACTGAGGTAGAAGCCCTTCTTTAGCTCCTGGTTTCTCCGCTCATTGGGGTTGACTTGTGGATACTAGGGAAGGGTCGTCCAGCTCTCAATCCCTAACTCTTTGCAGGCTGTAAGCCATTTTTGGCTGGAAAAACTGGATCCCACTGTCTGTTAGCACTGATTGTGGGTAGCCCCAGCATTGAAAGATCTCTGTTTCAAACTTAATGATGATGTAGTGGGTCTCCTGGCTAGGCATCTTGAGAAAAGGTCAGTTACTAGTAATTTTAGTAGTCCTCTGTTGTACTTGGTGGGTAAGGTCCTATTAAATCGTCTGCGATAAGGGTCCTAGGTATGTGGGGCAGACAGGGCTTGGAGCTGGGGAGAGGTACGGAGTAGGCCTTACCCCTGCAGTACGTCTTAAAGCTATGCACGTATCGTTGGACATCCCGACTCATACAGTCCCATACGTATCTCACACCGCTGCTGGCTAGTCTCAAGAGTACCTGTGTGTCCCGCTTCTTGGTGGTAGGGGTGGTGTTTGCAGACGTCGGCCTGTAGGTCCTTGAGAATCCAGATACTCCACTTGCTTCCCGGCAGCCCACTTCGGGACCATACGACGTTGTCCTTTAGTTCAAACCACTGCGGGGAGGGGGGCCTTCAAAGGAGGTTTTCTATGTCCGGGTCTCGCAGCTAGTCTATCGCTATTTGACTCCAGCTCAGTTGTAGTTGGAGCAACTTGATTTGCTCGTCGGAGCTGCGTTCTGGAAACTGGTCATTAATGTCCTTTATCTTGAGGGTTGGTGCAACCAATGGCATCCGGACTGACTGATTTCCCAGTTAATGGTTAAGCGATGTTTGCCGCCCAGGCATATCCTGTGTTGGCCATGGTCCATCACACAATGTTGCTAGCTGAGCCAGGGGTGTCAAAGGATGATGGCTTTTTGGATGTTGGGAGAAACAATGAAGACCGCTGGTTGTAAATTCTTGTACAGTTCTACTGTAAGTGTGGTCCAACCATTGACTCATAGTGCAGTCTCTTCGTACCATTCATACAGTATGGGTTTGAGGGTGCAGGTAAGCCCTTTATTTCAAGCTCAATAAGTCACTGTGTATGAAATTTCTGGTGGCAGCAGAGTCCAATAAGGCGAGAACTTTCTTCCCTTTAATGCCCACTTCTATGTGGGGTGCTTCTGGTGTTTCCATCCCTTCTTCTAAGAGCTTGATGATGGGCCCTTGTTATCCGGTGGGGTCAAATTTTTTGCCCACCGGTTGCTGCGTTTCCTGCCTGCGGTAGTGTTTTCTTTTCGGATGTCTGCGGAATGGTGTCCGTTTCACAGGTTGCATCACTTTCCCTGGCTTGGCGCTGTGGTGTCTGCCACTGTGGACAATCCCTATGAAAGTGATTTTGGGGGCAGTACCAACATATCTGAAGGCTAGGCGCAGGAGGTGAAGGATTTCTCTTTCATTCAGAACGCTTATCAGATTCAGCCTGTTTGCTGGGTTTTGGTTGGTCCAATATTTAAGTAGTGTTCTGTTTCCCTCGCTCGTTCTACTAATATATACATTGTGAGCAGCTTCGGTATCAACAGCAGATTACATAGCTTGGGTACTAACAAATGTTACATGTTGTACCCAACTCTCATCTCTCCCGTCTGGGAATATTTGCCGGTACATTTGTACATTGCGGCGGACAAATATTTCTTACTCTTCCTCAATCATTTGGGTTCAGTTATAAAATTCCGTTCTGAGGCATGCTAATACCTCCTTGCCTGTAAACTGTGTGGTGAGGCGGCTGCTAAGTTGGCTCCACTCAGAAATAAATTCACTGTAATTTGGCCACCATTCGAGGGCTATGCCCTCGTGCTTCGCTTGTGCCCTGCTCATCCATTGCTTTTTAGGAATTTCATTAGCACGATACTCCTCGCATTCGGCAGTGAACACAAGGGTGTCCTCATGTGGGCATCCTGCAAATTCTAGAATTTGCGATTCCCCTATGGTTCATATGGTGGTGGTATGGGTGGCTGACCCCGGGTTGAGCAGTCAATATTCAACAACGTGCCAACATATTTGGCATTGACAGACTACGCCTGGTTTGGTGACCATTTCGTCTGGTCATCCTATGCAGCAGTGGTGCTTTGGTTCTCCACATAGTATGCAGCACACTATGTGGATACCATGTAGCTGGCACGTAATCATGCTACAGTAGGTGATTTGCTGGGTTTGACACTGGTCGCATCTGTATTTGAGACCGTCTGTAAATTTCGCTTCACCTGCCCAGCCTAGGCAGACATAGTGAAATCTCCTCCGACAGTGGACACTTCTATGTGCTGTATCCCTGTGCCAGGGCAATTGGGCTTGGAACAGCTGTCTGGTTCTGTTTCGGTTGTTACATTGCTGACTGGATTGTGCTCATTCATGTTCGTGTCTGACATGTTTCTAGATCTTTTGAGTGCCACAGGGTGTTTACAGGCTCCCTGAAGTCTGTGTGATAGTTGGTTCGGTTCCTAGGTCTGCTAGATCAGAGTCATGCTGACCTGGTTCTATTTAACTAAATAATTTTAACTGAGGCATGAGGCCCCATATTGGGTACCAGAAAAACAATTCACGCGTGATGTCCTGTGGTGAGAGGGAGGTACCTCATAGAGTTTAGTGCTTTTGGTGGGTGCTACGACAGATGCACCAGGGGGAAAGCCTGGATTCTTAGTCCTTGTACGGCACTGGAGTGTGTCCAGTATGTAATACGGGCCACGTGGCTTTTCGGTAAGTCATAAAGTTGGGTACTGTGAGGACTACCTTCCGTTTCGGCGGGACCACTCTTGTGGGGAGACCTGGGTGATGCGTAACATGTGGAACAAGACAGATCTGCTGTGGTGGCTCAGAAGCATTAGTGCTAGTGCATGGGCTTGAACTGGCAGTGCAGGATGACAGGTGCTCGTGGGTGTCGGCTGTCGTTGGTATCTGTTCAGCAAATAGGATTCCCCAAAATTGTGGATTGACTATTCCGTGGGATCTGTCCTAAGCCCTCAGGTAGGTCGAGATCAGAGGGTATGTGTCTACATTGAGCTTGACTGTTCTGGTGCAGAGATTCAGGGTTGATTCCAGCATGGTGGGTCTCTTTAAGCAGTGGATAGCTCGAGCCCTCTCGCACGGAGAAAGGGGTTAAACTCCTGCTGTTGTCCAGAGGCAGCATTAGCTCGTTGAACTACGACAGGAGTAGGGCGTGAGGAGAGAATTACAACTATTAAAACCAGCGGAAATGGAGCAGGCAATGTGTGGTCCTCTGCAGGTGTACAACTACTTACAATGTCTGCCAACCGAGTGTGGTATCCCTATCGTGGTATCCGGCACAAGCAGAGTGATGGATACTGAGAGTCAGGTCTATTGGCGGATAGTCCTAGTACGTGGGTGAGAGCCTCCAGAGGTTGAGTTTCCTTCAGACCCGGAGAAGTACCCTTACAGCGCGGCAGGAAGGGCAATCTCCAAGTTGACAAGCTAACCCCAAGAGGCGGAGTACATAGTGTTGAGGCTCTATAATTCTGTACACTGTGGTGCACATAAAGGGTGGCTGTCCAGAATGCTTTTGGGTACTCTACTAGTGTGTGGAGGTTTGAGTAAATCTCCCGGTCACCTGCTGTCCTTCTGATGGGCCTGATGTCTACAGGGCAAGGTACTATGACTATGGGAAGAATACTGTACCCTCGAGTAAATTAAAATCAGTTTATTCTGGTGACGGAAGTAAATAGGGTGGTGTTGCACTCTCTCCTAACATCAATGAGAGTTTACAGAATCTGACCTAAGCATTAACAGGTGAAGGCAACCTGTTCCTAGGCTAGCAGGGGTAGGTAGACTAAGTGCTACGAAAATAAATTTAACTTGCTGTGCTACTGTGTTGCCCTGAAGGGGCCAGAAGTGTCTATGTATAACAATGACTTTAGACAATGGCAGGAGTCTTCGGAATGGGTGGGATGAAGACAGGCGTGGTACTGGTAGGAGTCTTCGGCACCAGGAGTGCAGTGAAGACGAGGTAGGTAGGAGATGATCTTCGGTACTGAGGTATGGTGAAGACCAGGGAGTTGATGGTTCCTTCAGCATGAGCGTGCGGTGAAGGTACAGAACAGACTGGCGAACAAGGGACGTGCCCCAGTATTTATACTTTTCTTGAGCTCTCCCTTGGTAGGTTGTGGAGGGATTCGCAGTCCCTATTTATTAGTATTAGTTTACTCATATTTGTAAATATTAGGTAGATTCAAGCCAGCCTAGGTGACAGCAGGCCTAGCGCAGTGCACCACTTAGAACCATGTCACACGTAAAACTAACTACTGTTGCTGTGCTACCCATAGGAAAGCTACAGAGAGCAGAGCCAATTTATCATGCCTTCAGTACCACGGCAGGTAAAAGCCAGCAGAAGTGATGCACCCCTCACAAATGGGAATTTTATATAGTTCTCTAGTGTTCGTTTTTTTTTACGTGCCACTTATAATTTGTTTCTTCCGGGTTAAAATCTGTAAAATTATTTTGGTATATAAACATAGCCTTCAGCTGATGTGTGAGCAGCACGCTATTACTTGAGGAAAGAAGGGTGCGAGCATTCAGCTAACATCGGGCCATTATCGCGTGATAGTTATCCTCCCAAAGGTGTAGGAAATCATTAGCAGAAGCGGGTAGAATTAAAAATCAAAAGATGAGAGCTCAAATTCCTGGTGGTGTGTTATACATGTGTATTTATCTTAGGATCGTAAAAATATTTAATTTATATATTTTTTGCATTTGTAAAGCTACAACAAAGCTAATGCACTAAATTGAAAAAATATTTATTTTTTTAAAGGCTAGATAGAAGTTAGAATCAATGCAGCTTGTTTTTTATGATTACGTTATCTTCAATCGTAAATTACACAACCCAGCAAACATTTATTTCAAAATTACACATAATTACTGTAGCACATGATGTAGCGTGGCTTGCGACGTTACAGTCTGGCAAAGTTTTGACATGTCAGTCAGAGACACTGGTCATTTTAACTGGATGACCGAGCCCCAGCTGGTATACAAGATTGGGCACGTAGCTTAATGACATGGCACAAAGTCAGACATGGGTTTAGTTGTCCAGTGGACTAGTTGGCACACAGTCACTGGTTTACCTATAATGGAGGTGGTTCAGGGTGACTGCTGACCCAGTTGCTGCTGTTACTGGAGCTGGTCAGAACTAATGCCGCGACCTGCTGCAGCGGTGATGCAACAACTGGCAGTGCTGATGTGAACCCGTGGCGGGTTGCTGGTGCAGCAGCAGTGGAACCAGGGATTGGCAATCCCTAGTGGAATGTGCCATTCCTGACATAAGTCGGTGAAGATTGGGTGTGGTTATCAGGTTGTTTTGATCAGGGGCTGAAATGAGTGGGAATGACCTGGGAGGTGAGGTCTCCAGCTGGCAGGTGGTTTGAGCTTGTTCCCTGGGGGTTATTCTGCCAAGTGCAGTTAGGGCTGGGTTACAGCTCCCGTTGGCTTCAGAGGCAGCAGCTGCCTTCCTATCTTGCCACTTCATACCACTCCTATTGGTGTACGGCATATATGGGTACGTACAACTGTCTACCTCGTCAGGGGGAAGCAATCAATGATGGTCCCTAGCTAGGTATTGATGTGTGATGGGTTGGACATTAATCAAATGTCTGGGAACTCCAGAGTTTCCGTGCAAAGAGATAGCTAGTCTCTCGTCTAAAAATAGGTTCAGTTCTGACAGGATACAGGGGCTTTGCCAGTATACAGAACTGGCAGTGTGGCTACTCGGCAGGGCACGAAATATTAGCTGATTAATGCTAGTCTGAGTTTGGCGAATATAGCAGATGGAAGGCTACTTGGGCGATCCTTCATCAAGGTAGGAGCTTTCTGTGGTGCAGGTGTGTGTGGTATTGGTGGAGGGGTGTGAATTTCCTGTGGTCGGTAGACTAAAGGTGGCAGGAGTATGTACTGTTAGTGTTAAGTGAGCTATTGCCCATGTAGGTGGCAGTTCAGGCTTCCAAGTACTCTATAATGCATTCAGGGTAAGCTGCTGGTCCAGAGCGTACAGGTGGAGAGAACAGATGGCAGGGCATTGGAACTTCTCTTGGATCTTGCAGTCGGTGGAGAGCTTGTGCCTGTACTCTGGGCGGAAGGCTAGCTAACTGTTTAACTAAAGAGGTTTTATATTCATCCACTCAGCCTGATGCAGAGAGTGCCACCTTGATCTTCTCCTTCAGTCCGCCCCTTTTGGCAAAAGACATCAGGAGGTTGGAAATTACCCCACCAAGCTGCTTTACACACGCAGATACTCGATGGGTTGGAATTAAGTCTATCACCACTAGGGTGTGTGGCCTGGTAACCATCTACCAATTTGGGGGCTACAGGTCCCTAGCAGAAAGGAATGGCCGGTACTAATGTGTGTTCTGTGAATGAAAATGTCTGTTGTACATTGAGAAAACTTCCCACGAATACCTGCAAGTACATGGCAAGAGTAAATACAAGGTACTACGTCTACAAGGAAGTGGACTCAAAGTAAATGTTTCACGCAAGTTTTACTTTTGGAAAAAATTAAAATGTGGTGATAGCGTTCCCGCTCCAAGCCAGTGTCACAAGCATCAACCCCTTAAAGCTATATCTTCAGGCTGGCCAGTAGAGGCGTCCGACTCAAAAGGGGTCTATAGAAATTACTGGTTAACTTCTTGCATTATTGTGCACGTATTGTGGAAACGACGTCACGGTATTGCTGGCACTTCGCTTGCGCAACTAAGCGTGACTGACAGTAGGGCAGTCTTTACAAAGACTAGGATAGGATCCACTGCAATCACGAGTGAAGACAGGGGGGTGTAGATTTGCGGGGTATGTAGAGGATATCTCCTAACTGAAGTAAGCCTAACCTACCACTGACAAAGGGGTATGCTCCAAGCAATGCATGCTGGAATGACGGAAACAATACAAAACTAATGTGGCGACTGTTGTGGGCCTAAGCAACACATGCTAGGTGCAATGACAATTAAGCTAAGCTTAAGGTGGGGATCAATTCTGATCAACGAGTGCTAGAAAAGACTTGCAATTTAATTGGATCAGAGCAGTGCATGCTGGAGACAAAAACTGGTGGAAATCTAATCACTTCCTGAGCGACACGTGCTGGGAAAGAAGACTGGTCTAGAGACACGGGCCTCTCATCTTTTATACTCAACATGGGCCGGTGCCCATCGCTGATACACTAGGGCGAGGGGTAGTTGCTGAGTGGGGGATGCAAATGCATGACTTGCCTCTGTGGCTTCATCGGCTGGTTGAAGGGGGATGCAAAACAAAAGACAAGCAATATTGCTGCTAGTGCGATCTAGCGGGAGTAAATGAACTTGCGTGTCCTCCTAGCATAATTACGGTGGACCGGTAAAAAGTTAAAGCTGCAAGGAAGACAGTACAATCTCACTTTTAACACAATAATTTTAAGCTTCAAACTCCGTGCAAAATACCTGAGGGATGGAGATGAAGTTGTTTAAAACTATTAACTCAAAATCATCATGCGTCAATTCGCCCCCTCTCCATTGCGACTGAAGCTCATTCTCGAGGTCTAGGAAGTCTAGTATCCGCAGAGTACTACATGTTCCTCTAGCCATCATCTTGGAAGATGAGAGATGGAAGACGATTGGATGGGGAAAGCTACACTATTTTGCTTAGCAGTCTTTTCTCGTAGTAAATCATTTTGCATTTCACACCCTGTCTGGGGAGACGTGGTGATATGTACAGATCAGATGAAGTCGTGGTTATATATATGTCAAACAAGCATCACGTGTCAAACCCCCCTTTATCCTTTTCACCCCTTCCTTTGTTGCGTACTCTCATCTGGAAAAAAAAATGAGATTGATGTAGCACTGTCACTTGCAAGAAAGTGTGGTTGGCTTCTGTAATGCTCTTCTTCGGTGTGCTCTGGGCTCTAGCACATGGCATTTCACTTTCGCTTTCCACATGGAGTAGCACTGTTTCTCTAGCGCTGGTGGGCTGGCTGGCTGAGTGACTGGCTAATGGGTTCATACCTTCTGGGGAGCATAACTGTCATGCGATAATGGCCCAGTGTCAGGTGAATGCATGCACCCTTCTTTCCTTAGGTAATAGAGTGCTGCTCACATAAGTCAACTGAGGGCTTTGTTTTTACATAAAAATCATTTTACAGATATTAACCTGGAAGAAATAAATTATAAGTGGTAAGTAAAAAAAAAAAGAAACAAATTAACACTAGAGTATATATAATTGCCACTCGTGAGGAGTGTATCACTTCTGCTGGCTTTTACCTGCAGTGGTGCTGAAGGCGTGGTAAATTGGCTGTGCTCTGTAGCCTTCCTGTGGGTCGCATGACAGGCAGTTTTACGTGTGACATGGTTCTAAGTGGTGCCGCCACTAGGCCTTTCGTAACCTAGACTGGCTTGTATCTACCTTATATTTACAAACATCAGTACACTGGCAAAGAATACTAATAGATAGGGGCTGGAAAATGTCATCATTAATTTATAAGGGCAAAAAGCAGTGCTTTGAAACTTGAAAAGCTGTATTTTCATTTAGATGTTTTCAATGCGCTTTTACTTTGCGAAAACTCCAAAATTAACTGTGAACACTACTAAAAACGTTTAAGCCATTTCAAAGAACTGACGCATGACAACATTTCAACAATGATATGAATGACTTTGCCTCACCTGGAAGCTAGCTTAGCAAGCAGATTGCAACGGAATTTTTTCGTCGACATGCAATGAGATGTTAAAAAAACTTGTACTGTCTACCCTGGCAAGAATAGATATTCCAGCCAATGATTGTATTATTCACCAGCCACAGAGGTTATGCATTCAAGTCGTTCAATTAAGACTGCAAGCTGCAAGATGTCTACACTAGTACGCTTCGCTACATCTCAATCTCCAAGCTGGCCAGTGACATCACGCCTTGATGAATATATCCCACGACTACCCCCTCTCCATCGCCACCCCTATCCAGCTGACTGAAGGGGAAGAGCCATCCAGAGTAGAAATAGCAGGTCACAAGTCGGCTCGGGACCAGTCTTCATTTCTCCACCGCACTCGTTGCTGGAGATATCACCAGTCTGCTTGCCTCGCTCCTAGATCTACCAACCCTTCCTTCAACGCATTCGTGCCGAAGGAAACACCTCTCCTTGGTCTCCACCGCACCTCGTCGCCAGAGCCATCCTTCACAACCAGCTTAGTCTTCACCGCATTCATGCCTAGTCACCTCTACCTGGATAATGTAGGATTATGCTTCCCTAAGCTTTTGCCAGCATTAGAAGGTAGTGTGACACCCCTTGTTTATTTCGCGTCAAACATAATAAGCAAAAGTTTCACTGAATCGAGGGTATCATTTCCCATAGATGTAGAACCTCTCCCAGTATACCTCACACCGCTCAAGGGATGGCAGGTCACCGGGAAAATTACTCATATGAGCCATACCCAATAGTAGAGTACCCACACACACACCTTGGATGGCCACCCATTGTGCTAAAAGGAGTTCAGAATGGTAGACCCCGACATTAAGTACTCTATCTCGTGAGACCGCCTTCCTGAGTGTCAGTATTCACCACGTTAAGGCACCGAATGCTGAGATAGGGTGGCTGTTAAGTCTGCAGACGTTTGACATGGTTAACACCAGGTAGGACTACACGTCGTCTGCAGTCACTTCACGAACGTGAATGTGTGTTTCAATCTAGATGCCTTACTCCCCTTGGAGTGGTACATGGGAGAAAGTCAAACAGGTATTTACTGCCTCTGGCAAGAGCTTATGCAAACCAAAACCATGAGAATGGCAAAACTGGAATGTGCGCTTACGGTTGATGGTTGTACGACCCTCGTTGAGCTACCGAAAATTAAAATCCAAGCGGAGTTCGTCGTGTCACCTGTCATCCAGGAACAGTTAACACTAGGCCACCCATGGCTTCAGCAGCAACAATGCGTAATGGAACACTGGCAACGGAAAGTACAACTGAGTGACAACCACCACGAAACCATGAACTGGGAACACAGTTCCACAACCAGAAGCCTCAAGCTATCTGCAAAGAGGAATTCAACCATGAGCTTATGGAGACGCAGTTCCAACAATTCAATTAAGTCCTTGGCAAACACGCCGGTGCCTTTGGATATAGAGGAACGCTGCTTCAAACAAGAACCACCCAGCACAAGATATTGTTGAACTAATCTGCACCCATTTATAACTGACCATTCAAGGTTGTAGCCAGGTGCCACCGCCTCATCATGGAACAGCTGGAAGACATGAAACGACAAGGAATCGTTAAGCCATCAGTCAACTCCCACGTTGTACTAGTTCCTGAGTAGGATGGACAGCTGAGGTTTTACGTGAACTATGAAGTCCTGAACGATGCTACGCTTCTGAGACTGAGAGAATTGAAATCCCCCCGCCCGAGGGTGTGCCCGCCTTAGCACCAGACAAAACCAGCCTTCTTAACGTAGTAGCGACCTTGTCAGCCTTGAGGTGTCACACGTGAGAATTAAATGGTTATTAATTATAAACCTTTTTGAGTTAAACACAAAATCTTTGCACACAATTTTAACATAACGAACATAATCACCATGTTATATAGTAATATTTATTTTTCACAGAGTTACATGCTTGTCCCAAACTATAAAACATAATATTTACAGATTCACAGGGGTGTATAACATTTCAAACCTTTTCTTATGTTCTTAGAATCTACACTAAACACAGTTTGTCTACAACTATAAACACACACTGAAACCATGTTCATCCTTCAAAATACATTTCACAGAGAGTTGCAACATTCTCTGCATTAAAGTGCTGTTGGTAGTCACTACGAACAGAACTGTATTTTGAAAAATCCTTCAGTCTGCATTTGCACACTGCAACCATACATTTTTTCAAGGAACCCTTAGAAAATTCAAGAAAATTTACACAAAGAGACATTAAAATTGAAATAAAATCTAGCAGTACAACACCTTGTTCTCCTAACTTTTTTTCTCACCAAAAACTTAAGTTCTTTATAGCGTAGAAGCAATTTACTTTCATCAAAGTCTGAAAAAAAAAAAAAAATCCCAGTTTTATACCCACATATTTTGACACCTCTCACATTAAAATCTGTATAGAATCAAAAACGCAGTTGAGAATAAAAATGACTCGCAGGTTCAATTGACCTCAAAGACAACAGCTTAATGTGAAGCAGCTTTTGATAAGACAGATTTGACTTGGGCTTTGGTAACATATCTTCCACAAGATTTTAATGCTAGACTATCTATCTAACTAATCTAAAGTGTGCAAAAGCACGTGGCCTTGAATTTAACCATACAGCCATACAACCATTTAATTTCTAATACAAGAAATGTCGAAACAAAAACGTGAGTATTCACGGCAGAGAATCAACAAAAACTCGTCAAATCCATGATTCGAAGGTCCATTAAACTAGCAAAAAAGTTAAAACATCATAAACACACAGTGACACTGATATCCAGACGCCGAGGTTCAAAAATACGAACCATACAGGATGGCGGATAATATACTACTCTTATAATGCCAGACGAATTGCTGGCTGCTTCACTTCTTCACAAGAAAATTATTTCCAAAAATGGTGTGTGCCTTATTTTCGAGATATTACATTAAAAAAAAAAATTTACCTCCAACATTTTAATGTTTTAACATATTTTCTTACTAAGTAAAAAATTATAAGAACAAATTAATCGATTTTAAGTCGTGCAATAATTTGTTCACTCACGTTCATAAACGTAATAACCTTTATGATCTCGCATGCATAAAAAGTAAATATGGTGGCGCTCGGCCATAGATACGATACATGAGAAAATAATTTTGCTGATGTACAATTGAATCTTATGTAGTTCACACTTCCGCCACCGTGCTACAAGAGCATATTAAAAGACGCCATTTTGTGTAACATTTTGTCGTGGATTTGCTTACTCAATTCATGTCACCAACATTGGAATAGTAATTGCGCGACATATATTTGCAAACTTAGAAAGATAATCCAAATTTCTGTAACAAATGTTTTGTAAGGGATTAATTATGTCGGAACTTATTATGTTTGTACGGAATTATGACTAAACAATATTTACAGTATAACATAACAAAAATTAGTTATGACAAAAGATGCATACTTTTCATGTTTTTTTGGGTTAGGTTTTCCCTTTGCTTGCATTGTATATCCATGTGAATGTTTTGTTTGGGAACATAATGTACAAATTTTGCTACAGTCTTATAACAGTCGTTGATTTCTCTGACCAACCTTTTTGTATTAAGTTTAACTAAATGAATATGAAGGTTCATAATGCATAAATTTTTCTCATGAGTAATTCACAAAAAAAAATATCTGAACATTTAGTTTTTTTTTGTGCCAATTGGTATTTTTCACGGTTTTCCCTTAAGTTCACAAGAATTTATAAAGATTTCTTGATCACAAAATTTTGTTGTCCCTACTAATAAATTATGTACATAAAACCTACATAAAAAATTAAACATAGAACCCTCAAGACATACAAAAGCACTGCAAAATATTGACAGCACATAGTAACGCCATTGAGCAGCACCTGTATCACCGAGCCAGTGCCATGTGTGTTTATGTTTATGCGAGATGTAGAGCAAGAAAGTGTAAAAAGTATGTTTTTTATGGCCTCTTTAAATTGAGGGGCAGTGTGATTTAATGTACTGTGTGTTTGCCATGTCATCACTTGTGTATTTATTTCTGCAATGCCAGCTGTCAGTGTTTTGTTTAGGTTAATAATATTATTGAGTGTAACCTGTCTTGTGTTGTGTTCCTCATCGTTCACGGTGGACACATTTGAAATGTCACAGGAATATTTAATTCAGGTACATCATAATAGCATAACCTAATATAGGCCATGCACTTCAGGGACGCACACCACGTGGTCATGTCTACTTTTCAGTGTTAGTGTTTGAGAGTTGTTTATTCTGTGCCAAATATTATGTCAATATTTTTATATTTTCCCAATGCTACCCAATCCGCCATGTAAGTACGAGACAAACTGTCTCTAAGTGCTATGTGTGTTACTTTAATTTGTTTTATGTCCATTTAGTGTTGTGTAATTATTTTACATGTTTGATAATTCGTGCGCTTGAAGTGCCATCTTGAAAGAGAACACAAATGACCATACACAAGGTTAATTGTAGCATGGTGTGTTGTATAAAAATATTCTTTATAACTAACTACATAAGTTTTTACACATTATCATAGAGTTTAGTATATCAGGCATTATTATACAATTACATCCAGTGTTCCAATACTGCCTTTTTGGTTAGCGTTCGGTAACCATGCACTAAGGTCAACCGGTGCACAAAGCCACATGGTTAAATAGCCAGTAAAGTTTATAAATATGTTTTACCAGTATTTTTATGGACATAAATATGTAAATTATGCAAGCGCATAATACACTTTGCAGCGGAAAGACTTCAAAATAATTACTGCACGCTTTTTAACACTTGTGTAAAGTGAGGTTAGGTTGCCATGGCAACTGTAAATGGTTTAACTAGTGGCAGGATTTTCATCATCATTTGCAATATTGTCAGAGATGGTGGATAGGAGAAACATAGCCAATGGGCATTGGCAAAACGACTCCAAGATATTTCGCAGCAACTGTATGATCATGCTCACACCGCGAGCTGGTGCCCTACCTCTGGAAAGTCACCAAACAGAACCTTTCCAATCATCACCATTTAATTCCTCCTGGTCCAGAAACATGGTACCATCAATATTTACAAAAATATTTAAATGAGCTTTTAATTTGAAAGTCCCGTAACAGCCATGGCCTGTTTTATTCTTCTCTTGTCAGGGAAGTCTTTGTTTCAATCTTATGCTTCTTTAGTCGCCATCTATAATTCTGATGACTTTCATCCCATGGCTAGTAACATATTATCACTATTTGTACTGTTTTGGCAGATTGTACTATGTAACAATATATATGTATACTTAGTTCTGGGGTGGCTACATTACTGCACTATAATGCATTAACTAGTTTTAATAACATTTTCAAAAACAGCAATTTATGGTTGTTTCAATATCGTTTTCTACACTCATCACTGATAACAGCAATTAATATCTGGTTTAATACAGTGTTTACACACTGTTAATGGGTGAGTATTTGACAACTTATACCTGTCTGTCACTGTCCTTGGCTATAGTCCATGCAATGGTGGCTACAGTATCTTCCCAGTTGAGAGGTGCCACGGCAGGCCTGGGAGGGCATCTCTCTTAGGGTTTGGCTGCTGGACTCTGGTTTCTCTTACCCGGCAGTGGCCAGCTCATGGCCAGTAGGCACTGGGTGATGATAGAGGCCTGGTGGGGCAATACTGGGATGGCCGCAAGGGGCAGGGAATCATCCATTTCCCCGGCCCCATTGGATCGACTGGATGCATCCTCCCTTATGGCAGGTGATGCGGCAGTGGCAATGGTGTCGTCTACTATCATGACTTCGGGGTGGCCACATCCTCCTTAGCGGTGGTGACCTGGGTGCGATCTAAGACAGGGGCTCTTCGGGTACTCCTGCCTCACCAGTTCAACTGGTGATATCGTCCTTCTGTACAGGAGGCTGGGCCCTGGTGTTGGCCTCGCTGACGTCTGGCATAGGGACCTGGTGAGTGACCATGCCCTCCTGGATGAGCATAGTCTGGGTTACTGTCTGAGGCAGGGGATCTTCGGGCACCCCTGCCTCATCAGCTTGGCTGGACTTGCTCCTCTCTGGTATGGAGCTGGGCTACTGAAGTTCTCGGCAGGGCTCCCCGTCGAAGGGGCTCCGTCATTACAACTCTGACAAGAGGGGAGGGTTATCTGGCCGCATATGTTGGCCACCTTGCTGACAAAGTCGAAGTGTCGAAGGCAAGGCTTGGTCGGATATTACCCATCATAATGCAGGCTAATGTTCGATCCTTGTCAAAGTGGGTTGAATGCTACTCTGGCGAGGTTCTGGCTCTCGGAAGGCATGGTGCTCAACCTCGTTGGCAGTCCATGGAGGGGCATCAGCCTTCCTTTCTTCCTCTTCCTTTGATTCCTCGGCTTCAGCTTTGTGGTCTTTAGCTCTGCCGGCGCAATGACACATCTGCCCTCGGGTCACCTTTTGGATTAGTCTCCTGGTGTCCTGCCCAATACATATTGTCTTGGCATCCCATTATGATATTGGCAATTTCCACTTAGTGATGATAATGAATTGACCTCGGGCATTACTAAGTGACTGGCTGAGGAGTACAGCCTCGCTCATGTTGAAGCTTCTCACTCCGGTGTTGGGTTGTAGGTACTTTCTGTTGATGTACTGGGCCTGGGCATCATGTGACCTCATGGTCTGGCTAAGATGGCCAAGCAGACGTACTCTGGTTGGGGCATATCCATGGGTGCTTGCTCCCATTGCCAATCTCCTGGGCAATTAAGGGTGCATCCCAGAATGAGCTGGCTGGGGCTGGTATTCACAGCTTCATTTATCCTCCTCTGGAGGGTGAAGAGGATGGTAGGTAGGTATTTGTCCCAATGGCGGTGGTCCTCCCTCACACTGAGACAGACTTTTCTTGAGTTCCTTGTTACTCCTCTCAGTGCGGTTGGCCTGCAGGGGATATGGGGAGGAGGCATTGTCCAAATCTCCATTCCCCATGTGTTGCATGTGGTCTGCCATTTGTAACTGGGGAATTGTGTTCCATTGTCCATCAGTATGGCCTGTGGGAATCCCTGCGGGGAAATATCTCCATCTCAATCTTCCAGACAATATTTTGTGTTGCCTGGCTTGGTACAGGAAATATTTCTACCCAGTGGAAAAATTGGTATGTTGCCACTAATAAGTTGTTGCCTTTGGTGCTCCATGGGTACATCCCTATCAGGTCAGCTGCCCAGTGTGTCCAGGCTGTATGTGGTCGATGGTGTTTCTCTGTGGGTTGGAGTATGGGATAGGCTTTGCCATGATGGCACACCTTGCATTTATTGACATACTGTTGCACATTACAGCTTATCCCGTACCATATGTATCTCACCCCAATGTCCCACAGCATCTTCTTAATGCCAGAAAGGCTGGCTTGCAGTTTGTCGTGGTCAGATGACATCGTCCTGGAGTTCGAACATCTAGGACATGTCCTGGAGGAGACACTGGATTTCTGGATCCTTTTGTTGGTGGTAGCTTATCTCGTACCTGCTGAGCTGCATCTGGAGGATTGGGAGAGGTTTTTCGGGGTTTCGGGTAGGAGCCAGGAGAGGGGTTCATTCTCTCTCACTCCTTGTCATTCGTGGTGCTCTCGTCGAGGTCTGGCTGGCGTTATAAGGTGTAGGGAGGGTCGTTCATTTTGCCTGGGCAGTGTTGTACCTCAAAATCCAATTTGGTGAGAAATATTTCCCACCACCCGAGTTTGGCTTTGGCATTCTTGGTTTCGCACAATCATTGGAGGGCTTTGCTGTCGGTTCTGAGTATGAAGAGCCTGCCCTCCAAGTTCTAATGGTACTTCCTTAGCGCCCAGATTATGCCGAGGCACTGCTGCTTGTTGATATGGTATTTTTGCTCAGTCGTGTTGAGTCTGATGCTTGTGTAAGCGATGACTTGTTGCTGACTGCCGGGATTCTCTTGGTCTGCCCCCAGCCTGTTCTGGCAGGTGTCTATCTGTAGTATGATAAGGCTTTCCCCTTGTGGTCGATAGAGTTGTGCGATGTTCTTGAAGCTCTGCTTCAGGGTTAGGAAGGTGTTGCGGTGTTATTGTTCCCACCGTCAATAAGTCCCCTTCTCTAGAAAAGGGGGGCGGTGCTCTCTGTTGGGTGATGTCTGGCATTAAATCGCATAGCTAGTTACATAGGCCTAAGAAGTGACAACTGCTTCCTGTTGATGGGTTCCTCAGCCTCCTTGATGGCCTGTATTGATGCAGCTTGGGGGAAGTTCCCCTCGAGTATGACTACATTCCCTAGGTAGTCGATAGTTGTTGTTCCAAGTGACTTTTGGAAAGTTAGCATGTTAGGCCATGCAACTCGAGTATCTCCATGACTTGTTGGAGGTGTCCGCAGTGTTCCTCTCATGACTTGGAATAAACATTTATGTCGTCCCAAAATGCCTAACTAACTGCTACCCCACAAAGTCAGTAAGAATGGCGGACATGAGCCTCTGGAAGGTGGCAGGGGCATTTTTTGAGTCCGAATGGCATTACTCGGAATTGCAGGGTTTTGACCATTGGAGTGGTAAATGTGGTATACTTCCAGCTGTCTGGGTGTACTGTGATCTGCCAGTACCCTGACTGCATGTTAAGAGTGCTGAATATTTTGGCTTCCCCTATATCTCGGAGATTATGGATCAGTTTGATGGCTGGTGGTGCAATGCGATATATCACATTGTTCAGATCCTTGTAGTTTAAGCAGAAGCGTAGCTACACATCTGTATTTGGGACCAATATGGCACGTGAATTATACAGGGAATCAGATGGTTCCACAATCCCCTGCTCCTTCATTGCCTGGACCTGGATTACAATTAGGTGCCACCTCTGGCTGGACATCCTGTAGGGCATGTCAGTGATAGGCCAAATCTCATGCTGGATGCTATATGTCTGACATAGCAATTCTCCTTGGCCAATGGCACCAACATGGTCGTCCAGGGTTTGCCTAACTTTAAATAATTTCAGTTCTGCGAGCTGGTGATTTATATTTGGGAGCAATCAGGGTTGGAATGGCTGCGTCGGAGCTGTGCTCCCAATTGACGGTCATCCAGTGCTTGTCTCTGATACATATTAGTTGTTGACTGTGGCCCATCATGCACTGCTGTTTGCATAGCCAGGGCTGCCCCAGGATCACTGCTTCGGGGTTATTGGGTGAAACCAAAAATTTTGTTGGATGTACATGAGTACAGTAAGGGTGGTGCAACCATCAACCTTGAAGGCCCTGTCATGTTGTGCCGTGTGTAAAAGCTGGATAGAGGGTGGAGTGATGCCCTTTGTTCAGGGGTGAGCATGTCACTTCTTATAAAGTTGCTTGTGGCTGCAGAATGTAGCAATGCTAGAATTTTGTGCCCATTAATTTCAACTTCGATTGGGGGAAGGGAGGCTTCAGGTTGTTAATATAATCTTTGGATGAGGGCAGACCCTTGTTTCCAGGTGGAGGTGGCCTGCTTTGCACCCCGGCTGTGGTGTTTACTGTCTGGTTGTGTCCTTTTACCTCCATTTGTCACTGTGGGAGGGTCTGGCACACTTGTTGCTCTTCCTTCTCCCACCTGCCCCTAACCAGCCTGCTTGACTTTGCAGGCCAGCTTAAAGTGCCATTCCAGACAGAACCAGCACTTAGGAAACATCACATTGAGGGGAGGAGGCGGGATGATTTCCCTTTCGCCTGGGTGGCTTGTCAGGCTCATAGCTCTTACTAGCACACGGCTTGTACAGCAGGGCCTACGTATTGTAATTAGGCTTAGTTTCCCCTGCCCTCTCGTCTAACTTGTCGACTGTCTGTGGCTTTTACACTTGTAACAAAGTGCATAATTTTAGTTTGGGGGGAGTATGCATGTAATATGGCGCACACAGCTCTCTTTGTTTCTTTCGGGAAAAATTTGTTTGGACATCTGGACATTCCACTGGACAAATAACTCGGCCTCTTTGCCGGTGGCCTGGGTTCAGCTGTGGAATTCAGTCGTTAGGTGAGCTATGGCCACCTCACTGGAGAATTGTGTGGCGAGGCAGGAACACAGCTGCCCCCACACTGTGATAAATTCTCTGTTTTTCGTCCACCATTCGGGGACCTATCTTTTCATTGGTTTCTTGGTCTTCCGAGTCCATTACTTTGGAGGAACTTCATTATCGCTATTTCACATTAAAGGGGTGAATGTAATCAGGTCCTCGTGCAGTCTTCCAGCAAACTCCAGATGCTGAGGCACATCGATACCCGGGGTGGTGGTCGAGCTCTGGCGAGGCACAGGATTCTCTGGGCGGCATTCCTCCGCACATCAGCAAACCTCGCATTTATATACGATGCCCAGTCTAGATATCTGCTCATCTTGCTCAGCCTATACACAGATGGTGATATGTCTGCATGCAAACAATGCAGCATACCATGTTTACACATTGACCGGTGCAGGTCAGCCAGCTGCAGTACGCAGGCTGGAGGACGTGGCATTTGTTACACTGGAGCTCTAGTCCATCTGTAGATCTGGGTTCGTTTGGCCATCCCAAAAAAAGGTAATGGAAGCTCTGCTGGCAGTGTGCTCATATAATCTGGTTTATCCCAGTGCCAGGGCAGGTGGCTACATAGTACTTTTCGGGTGTGGCCTCAGCCATGGTGTTAGTTGTGTTTTGGTTGAATAAGCTGACATCTGCTTCAAACATCTGGGCTAGTTCGATTATTTGAGCGTCATGGGGTGTTTTCAGACTCCCCAAAGTCTGGTTAGTTGGGTGTGATTTCCGGCTAGTATCACTGAATCTCGGGGTTGTGCTGGCCTAGTTCTGTTTAACAATTCATAGCTAGCAAAACGCAGTGGCCCCGCATTGGGCACCACGAAAACTTTTGAAGCATGGCTTCGGGTGGCTGACGACATCAGCAGTCAAGCAATGTTTTGACTTGTCGATGGGTGATTTTAACTGGTTGACCTGGCCCCGGCAGGTATACAAGATCGGGTGCATGGCTTGATGGCATGGCACAAAGTCAGACATGGAGTTATCTATCCAGCAGACTGGGTGGCACCACAGCCGCTGGTTTACCTGTACTGGAGGTGGATCAGGGTAGCTGCTGACCCACCTACTGGTGCTGCTGGAGGGGTCTGGAACTGGTGCCGCGACCTGCTGCTGAGGTTAGCTGTGGAGGGCTGCTGGTCCGACGGCAATAATACCAGGGATTAGCAATCTGTAGTGGAGCATGCAGTTCCTGGTAGAAGTAGGTGACGATCAGATGCGGTCTTCAGGTGGTTTTGATCGGGAGCTTAAATAAGGAGTGGGAGGGAGCTTGGCGTTGAGGCCTCTCCATCTGGTAGACGGCTTGAGCTTGTTTTGGATGGGTTATGCTGCTAAGTGTATTTAGGGCTGATTACACTTCCCATTGGCTTCGGAGGCAGCAGTTGCCTTCCTATCTTGCCACTCCGTACCACTCTTATGGGTGTATGGCATATATGGGTATATAAAACTGTCTACCTCTTCAGGGGCAAGCAGGCGATGATGGTCTCCCTAGCTAGGTGTAGAACCAAACGAGAGGCTCAGCTAACCCAGAGCTGTAACCGTTTACTCCAACTATAGATGTAAGGTGTAGTGGTTTGAGCTATGGGTTCACTCTGAGCATCCGATAACGACATTGGGTATGGGCTCCAAAGGTGGGCAGACCTCCAGAACCAGTCGAGCTCTCCCTCAGAGCGGTGGATGGAGAAGGTTGAGCTGACTGACTAGCTGCCTTATCGATTTTTGCTAGTGGTTGTGGCTCTACCTTACTGTGTACAATGTGGACATTACGGGTGGCCACTGACTGCTAGTATTTATGATGTATGTGCGCCCAGTTACGGCCATGCGCCGACATTCAATTAATAGGTTTTGCAGCTAAACGATCAGCCGATCATCGTGTTGCACACACACGCAACTTATAATTGGCATACTGAGGCAATGCACACACATGCGATTATGTAGCTGCACCTTTCACATCAGTTTGATAATAGATTTGACAGAGGTAGCTTGTTTGTGTGCTATCGAAATTAAGAGAAGGAAAAGAAGAAGAAAAACAATACTGGGTACACCCATTTACCAGCCAACGTTTGTTAATTGGGCAATTTCACAAACTTCGCGCAGAATTATGCACCTATCTGGAAAAATTCTTCAGTTATTACCAAATGAGTGTAAGAAGTTTTGATGATATCCTGAAGTTGGTAGAAGCTTCATTAACATACAAAAATACGAAGTGGAGGAACGCCATCTCTCCAGAAGAATGATTGTCAGTGACATTAAGGTAAGAAAAACAAGTAAAAAGTAACAGCATTAATTTCAATGTTAGTATTTAGCATGTATATTTGGTTATACATTGTATTGAAGAGTATACATTTTGATTGATAATTACTGATTGTAGAAAGAATGTTAGCCTTATAACAAAAATGTTTCATACAACATCTACAAGTCTAATAAATCAGACCGTGGGGGTGTTGGACATGATGAAACCCAAGTGCTTTGTGTACTGTCAGTAGCAGTGGGTGCCGAGGAAGGTAATGGTGTGGAAATAGGGACATTAGGTTGAGCATAAAAGACTGGCTGAGGTTAAGTATGCGGAATGCTTGTGATGTTCAGGGAAGACAGCGACAAAAATAAGGTGTTGTTTGAAAGCGATTTGGAAATGTTTGAACAGATGTTGGTTGAGTTATCAGTCGAATGACCTACAGAAATTCCGTTTTAGCTTCTATTTCCTGGTCGTCAGTCATTCGTTTAAATGCTGGCACCAAAGATGATAGAAATGATTTGTCTCAGTCGATGTTTTTGGCCTTCCTTTTTTTTTTTTCAGAATTCTCAGTAATATTTCCTCGTACGACTGTGAATTTTTCTTCTACTTTCCTGTTGGAATACTCTGTGGATGATGATAAACTGCTTCGTCTGTATGATCATGTTTGTGTTCATTTTCAGAATGCTCACCTTCCAGTCGAATGGGGCTTGTTTCGCTAACAATCTCCCTGTCCTCCATACTCGTATGTAAAAACAAGAGTTGATCGATATATATATATATACACTTCCGATGTTTGTGCGCTGCTTGGCCAGATGTCCCTTTTCTTTGTTTATTTAACTCCCTCCTGAAAGAAGTTCTCAGGTTTTGCCACCACTGTTGTATTTCTTTTCCTGCACAAAAAAAACAGAAGCATGTAGTAAACAAATAATAGAATGTACAATGTCAACACACATTATATATAATGTGTGTGACACATTATATATATATAATGCGTGTGTTGACATATATATGTGTGTGTACTGACATTATATATATAATATATTTATATGAAGGGGTTCACCTTAGTATGGCTTGATTGTGATTAATAGCTGGCAATGTGGTCAACCTTCAATAGAACTTGTGTTGCACGCAGTTGACATCACCGCCACACACAAGTTATGTGTAGACATGCAGGGAAGACCACCTGTTAGTATTAATGCAATGACCTCATGTTTAGATGGAAAATTAATAAGGACAAATATGTATCGCATGTGGGTAAGATGAATGATGTCAGTACAGATATTTCCATACATATTTTTCAACTTCAAAGTCACATAAAAAACAACATTAGGGTGTTTCCATCGTGGCTACATGTGACTTTAGTGTGGTGTTTGCAACTGCGAAAGTGCATTTTATAATACATGTCTACTGAAGTGGTCTCCTTACCTTCATTGGTCATTAAATATGTTTAATAAATAAACAATAAAAGACAAATGCTGTTGTAGAATATTGTTAAGGATATATGGTAACCCCAACAGAGCATATTATAACGATCAGTGTGTCACAAATCAGTGATGTCATTTCTATTACTCTCTATAGAATAGAATGTTGCGATTACACACGAGTAGTGCTCTGAATACTATTCAATATGGTATTCCCCACAATGCTGCTCTGATGCCGCTACAGCGATGATTGTGCATACAACATATTGCAGCGCTAACAATCTATTCTGGTGCATTTACTGTGCAACACGGTAACCTCATCAATAGTGTATGGTAATCCTACGAATCTGTTATGTTGTGCTTACTGAGTCGTGTGGTAACCCCAGCAAAAAGAGTATGATAATCTTAATAATCTGTTCTACTGTGTTGCGTTTGTGTGGTAGCCCCAGCATTAGAGTAATTTTTACACCTGTCTACTTAACCTTTTTTTTTTTCAGGTACCTTGCGACAGGGAAAAGTTTTCATTCTCTGTATTACGAATACCTGATTGGGATTACAACAATCCGGACAATTGTCAAGGATACATGTAACAAAATTATGGATTTGCTTGACCTTGACATGTATCCCAAGAAAAACCGAACGTACTTGGCTGAATATAGCTGAAAGATAATTAATTACAAACAGTTTTTTTGCCATACTTATAGCAGTTGTTGATGCTAATTATTGTTTTATTTCGGTTGATGTTGGATCATATGGTAGTGCTAGTGACTCGCACATGCTTCAACGTTAAAATTTTGGACAAAAACATGAGAATGCTGAAGTACATCTACCAGCGAATCGGGTACTGCCAAATGACAATGGTGTTGCCATGCCTTTCGTATTTGTAGGAGATGAAGCTTTTGCTTTGTCAGGGCATGCGCTACATCCTTATAGGCGACATAATTTGACAAATGTAAAAAGAATATTTATTTATAGGCTTTCTAGAGCGAGATGGCTTGTGTAATGTACATTTCGCATTCTGGCGAACAAATGGCGGTTATTACACCGACTGCTAGATGTAAATATCGCATTTTATGATGATATTATCAAAGCTTATTGCATTCTTCACAACTACGTATGCCAAAAAGATGGCATACACTTTGAAGACATATTGTATGAGTCACCTCTTGCAAGCATTAGACCTAACAATGTACACAATTCTAATGGTGGAATAGCAACAAGGGATTATTTTGCAGGTTATTTTAAATCTCCTCAAGGGTCTGTCTCGTGGCAATATGATAAAATACAGGTAATATGCTTACTTCTGGAATTACTTTTAATAATGTATGAATTTGACGTTATTTGTTACCTTTCAAGGTTTTTTTTCTGGTGGAGTCAAATTATTCCATGAAGGCACTAGTATCTCGCACACTTCTGTCCAAAGTCGTGTCATTGTGTTCCTATCTGAATGTTCTTTCAGCCCTTTGTTGTAAATGGCACGTCTCTCTTGCACAGCCATGATTAACTTTTTGGTCCAGTCTTCGTAATTTTCCAATTCTGTAATACAACACATAACAATTTGTTGACGTATGAATGCGGTTTCAATATTTTATCTAATGGTACTACGACATTGTATAGTAATATACATACTTCATAAGAAAAATTATGAAAACTTACAAGATATAGATTATTACAACTTGTGGATGTATGCACAAATGATTTTATTGGTATGAAATAACAGTATGTACAAACTGTATGTACTAAAGGTATGTACAGATTGAATATTTATTATATATATTTATTAATTTATGTACATGAATGTCAATAATGTGTGTAATGTATGCAAATAATAAAGATATGTGTGCACAATGTAAATATGTACCAAGTATGTACAATTGCAACACTAGATTGCTTACCTCATTGAGATACCATAGCTGTGAACTCGACGACGGCTGTCGTGCGACTGTTTCATTGCAAGTGTGCTCGGACACATTCAAACCTGCATTGCACAAATTGATTGCGCGATCACTTGGTTTGTGGATAAACACAAACAATTTGGTCGGCCAATTTAACAGTTGAATGTGAGTGCAGTCTCATTAGACCCTGTGATAGTCACTCAGGCAATCAAACAATCTGCCGACCAATAATTACATGTCGGCGCATGGCCTAAATGAGCCCGAAGTCATACGCTAGGTTCGGTAATTGGTTTATCAAAGATGCTGTCTCCTGCTTTATCATGACGAGCTGATATTTACAGAGGATAAAATCTATCACTTTAGAATTAGTACTCCGAGATTTTGAGAGAAGAATTTATCTATTCTGTGAGGAATAAACACGGTGGCCGGTACGTCCTCCTAAATAACTAAGAACTGACCAGAAGTAAACTACCTACATAAACTATGTGAACAGGACCTGGGTCTGACCTGAACAAGAGCAGATGCAGCTAGGTCGCTATTATAACAACTGTCCCTAACTATCTCAATGACGTTGTCCAGATAGGACTTCGAGTGGGGGGGGGGGCACTACCAGAAGGGTAGTATGGTTGCCATTACCAGAAGGGTGTTGACAGTTCAAGGGGGTCGAAGACTTCTTCGGGGGTTGCTGGTGAAGGTCTGGTAGAGCTTGTGGTAGGTCGCAAAGAGCACACGAGTTGGTAGAGCGAGCTACTGGAGATGAACTGGAGAACTGACATTTTGCCGGGGTGCATGGATATATATTCTACCTGCCTGCAGACTTGTCTCAGGTGCGGAGGTGCAGGAAGTGAGCTCCTCCTCCTGGGTGGAGATTCACTGTCTTGTGCGATCCCTCGATCCGCTGTAAACTAAACAGTTCTGTAATGCTACATTGCCCCCTGAATGCACGAGCTTAGACACTTAACTTGGCTGCCGGGTTAGCCTCAATCACATGTGATGGGACGGCGTAAGTCTGACATAAGGGAAAAACGATCTTGACTGATGTGTCTATGTGTGCTCCTGCAACTAGGAGCGTAATTTTAGGTTCTCATAGAAATTCGTGTCAGGGTTCAAACCCGACCAGGGTGACATGGTGATATGTGAAGATGAGGCTAAGTCGGGGTTATATATGTATATATATCTGTGTGTGTGTCAAACAAGTGTCACGGGTCAACTGTAGGCACCGTAGGAATTGGCTGCTACTTTTGCACAGCCTACTTTTTGTGTTATGCATTATTTTGTAGCTGTTTAGCATTAGAAGTGTTCTTTTCCACACCATACCCTGAAAACAAGTACTTATTTATGCATATTTGAGACTCACTGTACTGTTAATGCCTTTAATATGGGAATGTATAGACACATGATGCTTACTGACTGATGAAATAAACTACTTTGCTTTGTCTATATGCTTCACCTAAAGTGCATTGAACGGGTTTGGAAGCATATAATTTTTACCAGAGCACCTACAGGATTGTTCCTGGTCGCGGGGATTACGGACATGACAGAATTATACGTTTTATCATCATCATCAGCTGGTCAGTAAGCAATCTAGCCCAGCCTTCCCTCGAGAAGATGCCAATAATTGATTGTCAGTAATCGAATCTTTGCTACAACTCCGAGCAAGTTCAAGGGCTGCAGAGAGATGACACCACATGCAAACAATGGCCACCCTTAGCTCCACCCAAGATACATATGCATAGCACCCCCCCCCCCCCCCCCGGCAGGGCTGGCGAAGCCCTCGGGCAAAGAATATATTGCCATGCACAAGCTGAAAACGCTAGTTGATGTGGCTCTTTTAAGAGCCACATCCAGCATTGGGCAGACTGCTACACAGCGCTTGTTCGCCAGAGCTCTCTTACTAAACACCGCCTACACCGCCGAGTTGTTGTCTGGCTCTTATGAGAGCCGCACCAAGCTGTGGACAGTCTGCTTCACTGTGCTTGTTCGCCAGGGCTTTCTGACCAACGCCGCCTATGCCACCTATAAGCTCTCCAGTCCTGCCGTCGCCTACCACCAGAACTTCTAGAAGCCCTCCCCTGCGAAGCCTTCCAGACGTCATCTGCCACCATTAGTTGCTTTACCCTGGCAATAGCTCCCCCACGCGCCGTTCAAGACATGGGCCCCTTAAGTCCCTTCAGGACATGTGACACAGCATAGACAGGTAAATTTGTAATTAGGTACCTAGTCAAATCTGCCTCCCATTAACCTAGAACCAGGTCCCCTTTACCTGGAGACTGTAGTTTACTACTTCAGTTCAGCTCAAGGTAGACAGGATATAGTATGGGCCACCATGTTTTATTCCTCTCGGACTAAACACGTTCTAATACTGTCTGTTCTCTCATTTTCGCTTGAGTACTCCCAGACTTGCATAGTAATCACCATGCCCTGTAAGAGTGTAGCAGGAGATGGACTTTGAATATACCAGTTTGCCACCTAGTGTAGGACTTAGAGCTCCTTCTCAGCGACTCGTACATCGAGAACACAGACACCATTCGACGGTCACCCATTTGAAGTACCATGTGTACTAAATGGTAGAGCCACTACCATTAGTCATACATCTACTAGAGGATAAGTTGCTAGACCAACTTGCACCCATCCATCGCACCATTTGTGTTGCCGGATGGAGTATTTGGTTGGTTGTGGGTCAGACCTGTCCACTCTAGAGGCTCACCCATCCAAGCTATGGGATCGCCTCTGAAGAAACCCGCTCTTCAACCACTGCACCATTTGTGTTGCTGGTTGGGGAAAAAGGTTATACTCTGTGCCGGTCCAGTGTGCCTAGATGGCAGAACACTGTTAGACAGGGAACACACATTGCCTGCTCTATCTCGCTAGGTACAATTTAAGATCTTGATGCCCTTCACCAAGTGAAGAGGGAAGGACATTAAAGATAGTAAGGCTACCTCTGCCTACCAGTCTACCTGGATCTGCACCCAGCCCAGTAAGGCACTTCGCCAAGAGTCACTCCGGGGAAGAGCTCAAACTGTCTCCAATTAGGCGGGGCTTCTACCCCCCAGCTCTCTCCCCTTCTCTGTTTCAGCTTCCCCGGAAGGTTCGTGGGACACCGCATCGTGTGGTAGCAGCCTTCAGACGAGGAGAGAAGGTGCCCGTTGGGTTAGTGTGCCTATGGTTCTCCATATGTCGCTACCCCAGCCCACTGAGAACATCTGCTGCTACACCAGCCCGCCAAGAACATCTACCAGCAGTCCATGGATCAGTAACAGTTCCAGCCACAGCAGCCATTCTTGGAGCAGCAGCAGTTCCAGCAGAAGCTGTCATGCCACCAGTAAAACTGCCATGACTACCAACTGACCCAGCATCGGACTAAGTAAACCTAAGGCCCCAAAGCCAGCAACCTGGCCAGTAGCTAAAGCAATAGTGAACTTTGTGCCCAGCCACCAACTGACATAGACCACCTTATATTCAGGACATCCTCCAGTACACAAATAAAGTCAGTCCAAATCACCTGTGGTAAGTGCACTTGGCCTGCACTAACAAAGTCACTGCTTAAGACATTGAGTCTAATTGCCCAGACCCAGATAGCATCACGCATCAGTATAATGTGAAGTACATTTAAATTTTTATCTAATACGACTTAATCACGTTAGACTTCACAGTATTGTGTACTGAACATACTGGTGAACCAAGCAACTCTCATTGGCTACCCATTTTGTTTGAAAATCTGTGAACATTTTTGGCTTGACTGATGAGTAAATGTATGTCATAGGGTTACAGTATTTTAATGTGTGTCAGATTGTAATGGTTCAATCATGCAAATGCAAAAAAATGTATTGCTGTTATCAAAATAAAACTTCAAACATTAGAATATCAAGTTATAACATTACTGGAATGACTAAATGAGGAATATATACAGTGGAACCTCGATTATTCGTTTTTCAGTATACCAAAAAGAAAAAACTAAGCATGCGGGAAAACAAAGGTTGCGGACTTGGATTTTAGGACTGATAAATATTGTGCATAACCTGAAAAAGCATTTTTTGTTTTAGCCAATAGCCAAAAGATGTCATTGAAACAACTTATTCAAGTCAATTTATTTTTAAGTCTTCACTTTAGAATAAAAACTTAAATTTTTAAAATTGAGCGAAATTTAATTTTTATTTCTATTGTTATTTTTTGCATTGTTCCCCCATCAGCCAAGGAATGCTAAATCCCTCGGTGAAAAACACCACAACTGATATATAAACAACAATTTTTGCCAATCATTACTTGCCAAACCTTTACAATTCTAACTAAACACACAGCCATTAGTTTCCGATAATAATCATGCCCACTAAATTAGTGTCACAGATGTAACCTCATTCCAAAGGCCATTTACAATAACAAAGCCATGGATAGTTGGATACAGTGTCAGAGTGTGTGATTTGTTCTCATTGCCGACATTCAAAGAGTGTAGTCTATCTATCTATCTAATCTAAAGTGTGTAAAAGCACGTGGCCTTGGATTTAATCGTACAGCCATAAAACCATTTAATTCCTAATATAAGAAATATCATCAAAACTCGTCAAATCCATGATTTGAAGGTCCATTAAACTCGCAGAAAAGTCAAACGGGACAAACTCATAGTGACGCCGAGATCCCGATGCCGAGGTTCAAAATACGATCCGTACACGACGACGGATACTACACTACAAAGAGCGTATAGTAAACACATAGGAAGAATAATACTTTGAAATGGTTTCTCATAGTTGCCAACCTACATATGCAGTAAGTATGTAGGAAGAAAAAAAATGTCGCGGAAAGTAAACAATACTGTTGATACCATCAGTTATTGATTTTCCATGTTGTTTCAATTTACATAGCTTTCATAAACGAATAATGAGTGCAGTCATTGGCGAATATATCGAAGATAAGTACGAAAAACGTAAATAACTGGAATAAATCATAGAAAATCCACTATTTCATAGCTAAACTATTGCTCGGAATATATTTTGGTTTTCGGACAAAATATCTAATCGATTGATACAGCTGAATTAATGATTTAAGGGTCGTAGCATTTGGGGTTTTTTAATGCTGTTTTATAGGATATTTGTCTGAATCATACCAACAAAAGACATATAGAAAAATGAAATAAACGGGATCACAATAAACGAGCTATCACTGTATACATTTCTTGTTTAGTCTTTCATAAATATATCATGTACATAGACAATAAGTATGGAAAGTGAAAGAGTTGGCCGGTTAAATCTCAAGACTTATTTTATGGCTGGAATTGGGGACTCTAATGATTTTTGTTGCTGACCATGCAGTATGAAATCTAGGGAGTATTTTTAGTCTGTGCTTATTATATCGTTATATGCATACTGAGGCTAATCTGGCAAAATCCAAAAACCTTTAAGTGTACCTAGTTGTTAGGGTTGGTGGGAATTTATGCATTTCATTTAGGTTTACTGTTTGTGTAATGAATACTCAAAATCATATTAGATGCACATTTTTGTACATATAAGTACGTATGTATAGATTTGTCATAAAAGGATGTATTATTTGCATAGGAATCGCACATATTTGCACATTTACAATGTACATTTTACTTGCTGGCTATGCCCCATCTTCGAGTAAGTTGCTCATACAGAGGCAAGTCATTACTCCATAACAGTGCTATGGGACATGTGCCTACAGTGTACATTGGCGCAAGTCAAAAGAGACTACAGATACATGGCCCTAGATTGTACTGTTCGCCAAGAAACTACAAAAAGCCATCACACCATTAATTGTACATTTGGCTGAAATATTGGCACTCCAGCAGTTCCAGCCTCCAGCGCCTCTCACACAAGAGATAAGAAAGATCACGCCTCCAACCAAGGAGATAAATGAATGGCACCCCTTCAGCAGCGAGAATTCTTAAACCCAGAGGAGGCTAATACCCCTCGCCCTGCACATCTGAGCCCCTACAATCTCCAGAAATTAGTGTAGAAGGGCCAACATAATATTGGCTCAGGGCAGCTACTGCACTGCTTGCAAGGGTCGGAGGTATCAGTAGGGGTAAATTGTCACAATCCCTCCCTACTCCACCACTTTCAAGGGCCGGAGATGTTCATAAGGGTGTGTGAAACACTAGACTTCCATAGATCCTACCACTTGCAAGAACAGGATCTCTACGTACCAGAAGACATCACCATCTGGAGGGTCAACAATTCTTTGGCCGCCACCAGCCATCCTCTGCAGCACTGCAGAACCCGAGCTTCTGGAGAAGCTCCACCATACCAGAGGCTACCGAAGATGTCCCTTCTGGACCTCTTCAACCCACTGGTTGGTGCAGCTGCGACAATTATCCCTCTGGTAGTTGCAGTTTTTAGGTTCCTTAATAACACTCCCTGATAGGTGCTGTGAAATGTGTTATCTATGAAAATTTAATTGATTTATGCAATTCATCTCGCATTACACCTAACTGTTTCCCGGGTTGCATACACCTGGAATTAATGTTAGGTTCAGCTTCCATAACTTACATAAGTTCAATGGTAGTTAGTGTGGCATCACCATGTATTCTAGATAGGTGCAATAAAATACGTATTTTAACGTATTTGTTGATAGTTTCATTCGTCTTACTAGTTAATTCAATTAACCCATTTCTCTCTTTACTTTGGAAAATGTTGCATAAATTATGCCTTTGAGGGAAAGCCTATATACGAATAGACCACTAAGATAGACACATACACACCATTAAGAGGCAAACCGAGCTCTGACAACCTTGGCAGATCTTCGGCAGTGCCCAAAACACTAAGTATTCCACCAGTGGAATAAAGTGGACTAAGCAGTTCCTACTCAGTCATCGCCTACAAAGGCCAGATAGGATAACGAATTGCTATAGCCCGCACGACCCACTGTTGATGCCACACCTGAATACCTCCACAATAAACTGACATGAAATATCACAAGCTCTGTCCACTGCTAGCTTATTCTCGGCAGGAAGTAGCACGAAAAAAATTATATCGGGCGTTAAGAATGATAGTGAATGAGATCATTAACTTACCCCCTTCAGAGACTGCCATAAGTAATATCGATACTCCATTCCCAGCACATCTCGCAGTGCCCTTGTTCCCGCCCCTAGTCAAATTACCCAGTAGGGGACATCGAGTTGTAGAGGTAATCCTACGGGAAGGAGAAAACCTTCTAGGCATTTAAAGGCCTCGGTTAAAGACACCTTTATAAGAGCCTCTTTTCCCAAGGGCCCTCAACGAACCAAACAGTGTCACCCCTACATGTCTCATCAAGGCAGCCCCCGTGCTACCGCCTGCCAGCAGCGCAGGTCCAACGCCGATGAGGGGCACACATCTTCCCAACAAAGCAAAGGTACTATATTCAATGAGAGGTAGAGTGCTGACTGTGGTTCCTGATTTCGTGCCCACCAGGCAGCCTACAAGACCTACTTTATATAATGGCTGGCCCCCAAAAAGGGATTGAAGGTCCTGGTCTTACTTTGCTTTTCTCCTAATGCATCCTGCGAGTCTGGCATAGCGATATTTGAAGTCTCTCAAAGTGATCAGCACCAAATATTCTTATAAGGAAATGTGTCCTTTCAAAATAAATATATTGTTTAAATTCTCCAATCGCTGGTCCCGGGTTAACCTAAAGTATAATATTTATCCCAATGTGGGGAACCCCCCCCCCTCCCACAGCTGGCCCTATCCATGTATTACTTGTTTTTTAAAGTCATGAGTTTTATGACATAACCCTAGGCCACATCAACTCCCCTGTATGTCTCAAAATGGTGCCTGACTAAGAACGCCACTAACTAGTTAATAGTTTTTTCGAAATAGCATCCACCATGAGCCAAACTTTAGTGGTTACTAGACGGAGGAGGCTTCAAAATGGCAGTTAGACTAAGCCAGCCGACCCCTTATCCACGACCACTTAGGTCGTCTACTCAGATATAATCAGTTTCAGGGGGTTATCTGATTAGTTAGCTAGTATAAGCAGTCCACACACTATAAAACCAGTGTTTTAGATGGACAGCTAACTTACATTGTTATTATATATCATGTGCAGCTTGTGATATACACGTACGAACACAGTATGTAATTACCAAGTTACTTTAGACCGGTACAACCTAAATAACCTTTTTCAGCTAGTCGACTCAAACTTAAAGTCGAACCTTAACTTAGGACTTCAGGGAGTCCGCAATAAAAAACTCCCTGTTGCACCCAATAACAGCACGCACGCCTGTCATGTCAGACACTGATTGGAACTAGCACGACACAACCAAAGTCAACTCAGCTGACAACCACTCTCTCGATACAATCTAGAAGTGTACAATAAGACACATGCTCTGGCACGAGGAAACACATGATCTAGTGTGCACACTGTTACTGACACTTCAATTACACCTGCCTAGAGTGGGGAAGACATCGCCCGGTACACAGACGGCCTAGAGTACCATTTTTTCAGCTGCCAACAAAGACAAGTCTAGTCACTCGCTATAGCTGGCTAGAGTGCACCAGACAGTCATAAACACAGTCAGGTGCATAAATTGTGCATCTGAGTACCATGATGTTTGTATAGGGTCGCTGTACGAATGAATCGCTCGTACTGGTCTTGTATACCAATGTGATGTGTGTCGATGCAATCTGGAACACAGGTAGTCGAACTCAGGAACCAGCCAAAGCCCTGTCATGGCCCTTGCCGACACGAAGTTTCAGCTACCTGAGTTCGATGGCAGGCCCCTCGAAAATCAGGTCACGTTCTTAAGTGAATGTGAAACGGAACTTCGTACGCACTCCATATCTACCAAACAGTGGGTCAGCCGAACGCACCACCAGTTGCTAGGGAAGGCCCATGAGTGATGATCTAAGTAATGAGAATTTATTATGGAATGGTAATAGTTGCATAATCATCTCATTTCACATTTTACTGGGGAGGAGGTGATAGCACAACTCATTTCATATTTCCACACTCGTGTCCAACACCCAGAGTAGAAAGCAGAAAAATACACTGGAATGCTCAAATGTACCGGCGTATATACCTCACCAAGAGTGAGGAAAACTGTGTGCATAATATCACATGTACACTGCTCCCCTCTCTCAGGAATTTGCTGCTAATTCCAAAACCGCAGACCGTGGAAGTAGAGGTCTATTGCAGATATTGGTGCAACTGAATAATTTAACTAAAATGAAACCAATTTCTTGCTAAATTCAAACAAATTTTAATTCCCCGTCAAATTGTTCAAAGAGCAACTCAAAATAAATCATATTTGGGGTCAAAATCAAAATCATTTTTCAACTTGTGTTCACCCTTTCTGTACGGTTCTTTAAAGACTAATTTTCAAGCTAAATCATTATATTTTTTATGAAATTCGAAGAATTTTCATACTTTTCTTGTGATATTATTCAAATTGTAATTAAATATTTACCCTTTCTGACCTAAAGTTAACATCATTCACCTTGAAAATGGACCACTGATCAAAGAGTGAACAAAGTATGTTTAAAAAAAAATGTGCTTGATTGAGAATGCAGATTTGGGTTGATTTTGGAGGTGAAATTGAAGAGATGAATTGTGTTTTCAGAAGAGATTGAAAAATTTTTGCTTGAAAGTGAGAAATTTGTGTGAATTTTAGTTAAACTATTGCAGATGCACCAATATCTGCAATAGTCTTCTTCTGATTTATAAAAATATGTATAAATATAAACACAAGAGAAAGAAAATAATATCACTTAGATTTTAAATTTTTATTCGATAAAACAACTCAACCCAATATCTAAAAAAATTGTATTAAAATATCGAAATAATTTTTTTTTCTGTAAAATCGTTCACATTATTCATTTAATAAAATAAAATAATATATATCTTCAGTGATATTTTCTTTCAAATAATCATAAGTTAAATTTCGTTGGCTAATTAAAACAACATTACAAATTGTATTAGCCTCAGCAGCTTTTTTAAAATCTACACTAATTTTTATATTTGTTTTTTCTTTAACTACTGCGGTTTTTCTATATAGGCAGTCAATAACATACAATGGTCTTCGCCCCAAAAATTAATAATAATTGATATCGCCAAGATAGTTTGAAGTTGGCTTATAATAAAATTCATTATTTATATATGTAGTACCCAATTTTGTTATTGATTTTCTAAAATCATTAAAAACGAGAAACATTTTAAGACAAAGATCATTTTCAATATCTAGAGCCCAATTTTCTTTTGGAAAAATTTCGTTTTTACCATTTTTAACAAAAATATATCTTACATTACAATAATCAAACACTGAAGCATGCACATATTGTTCGGCGCGATTTTTTCTATTAGTTTGGAAACCCACACTTACAAAATCAGGCATGCCAAATTGTAAATTATTAAACTGATCTTGTAAAAACAATTGCACCAGAAGGAACTTCTTTTTCTAAAAATTTCCAACACTTAAAACCAATCTGAATTTTAGGATTTTATATATCTTTTTCTTTAATTACAATTGATGTGTTAGAATCGTATTCAACAATGGGCCACAAAATTTATAATTATTCAATAACAATTTTAACTGGATCAGCATGGTTTTAATCAACTGAACCATCTGCTTTTTTAGTTTCATGAACAAATAAACAATTGTTAACAGATAAATTTCTAAAAAAAAAAATTAGGTGATTTTATAACCACCTTTCCAGTAAATATAATTATTATCGCGAGTAAAGCCAAACAAATATCTTGACGGATACATTATTTCATTTATTTTATCACTATGAACAGGTATTTCTCCAAATTTATTATCAATGCCAGTAGACTCTAAATAATTTTGTTCACCTGGTAATCTTAGCAAAATATTCATCATTGTGGAAGTTATACGTGAATTATATCAATAGCCTCAAAAATATGTCCATGTTTTGAAATTTATACTTTAGAAAACTGAAATGGAAAAAAAATTAGAACAAACATCAATATTATTATTATTATTATTTTATTTTGTCTCATCTACAGTTTTATCTCTTTTTAGTAGGCATAATTCTTCCAAAACATAAGCATCGTTTGGGGGAAAAAACCACCTCCTATGGGAATATCAAATACGATTCTATTATTGTAAAAAATTGTCTCTCAAAACTCTCAATTCTTTTATAAGAAATTCTTTTTATATAAATGAAGCATTCAGAGGGAGTTCATCGAGTGAAATTGCTCATTGAGAAGTACAGAAAATATAATAAGAACCATGAGGTAGAATATGAAAAAAGAACAAGAAAAAATATCTACTATTAATTCGTGAATTACAAAATAGTGGTAAAAAAAAGTAGAAACAATAAGTGAATAAAATAAAAATTTAATAACAGCACTAGTACCTGTTACTGCAAAACAATTTAGGTTATCCACCAACACCAGAAGAAACATCTTTTGAAAAAGAATTATTCCCAAAATTACCTAATGTAGAAGAGCGAATGGGCATTGTACCTATAAAAATATTTGACGCATCCGGATTTTGTTATAAAACTTGGGAAAGAAATTTCTGAAAAAATTGTTTCTAAAACACCATATGGATGGGCATAAATTTGAAATTGGAGGAACAGAATTAAAGATAAACAATGATAAACTATCCGTTAAGTGAAAATAATATACATTAACAAAAGGACTTTCTAATTTATTAACAAAAAACAGCAGTCATCTCTTGAATGTGAATTCACCGATAATGACTACGAAAATTACACTGAAATTGTTTTATCAACCAATGCTTCATTCAAAGAATATAATCCTAAAAAGCGAATTAACTCGAATAGAAGTTGGCAGTATGCAAATATAATTAAGGCAATTTATAATAATTATATAAGTGCATCAAGATCAGCACCAAACACACCAGAAAGAGCGAATTTTACATATTCTAGATCTGGAGAAGGTATAAAAAATATAATAATTTGCCGGCAGAATATATTTGGATGGACAATGTTAGAAAATTAATTTATAGGTTGTTAGTTATTCACGGCGATGAAAATACTGGAAATAAAAATTTCTACAATGAAAAAGTAAACATTATGAATATGCTAAACAATAAATTTTCCGACTGTGTTGTGAATACTACGAAAGGAATTCCATATCTAATAGTAGTTATAAATGTTATTCTGCACTCATTTTGGAATTTTTAACACCATGGCAAAGGCATTGTAAACTGGGCATTAAACTATTTAAAATTGCCCGAAATGCATTTGCCGGGGATATAATTACTGTGGACCATTTACACGATTAAATGAGAGATTAGAAAGAGGAGATGCAGGAATAAATAAATTAGATGAAGTTTGCAAATATCATGATATTGCATATAGAAACCACAAAGAATTAGAAACCAGGCATGAAGCTGATAAAATTTTACAAAAAGAAAATTATGTTCTGGAATTAAAATATTTTATTGAATATATATTTTTTTAAATTATATAAATTAATAATTGAGAAAAAAATAAAAATTTGAAAAAATGAAAATTTTTTAAGATAACTACCATTCCTCACAGTTGAAAAAATGGCCAATGAAAAAACTAGAAGTGGTTTACATCAAGGAGAATTTTTACCAATTTTATTTGCAGCTTTATTAGCTCTTGGCGCAATAGCTGGAGGAGCTAATACAATTTATAATTCTGTTGAACAAACTGAAAAAAAAAAAATTAGAACAGTAGAGACATCATTTAGCAATGGAAAACAAGGTTGGAAGTGGTGCAGTTGCGAGAAAAAAAAAAGAGGAAAGAAAAGATTCTTAGCTCCTTTATCTACTATCGATATTGAAAAATATGTAAAAAAATTTAATATTAAAAATTTTATAGTTGTTTGTATTATCGATGTACCACAAAAAAAAACCCACAAAAATGAGTGTGATGTGGTAAATTTTGATATTTCAACAAATCCAGGCACTCATTGGATCTGCTATTTTAAAGAAAATAATAATGTTTCTTATTTTGATTCATTTGGTGACAGTATTCTTAATAATTTAATTAATTATTTCAAAAACAATAAGGTTTATTACAAAGATGATCGGCTTCAGAATTTCAATTCTGTTATCTGTGGACATTTAAGTTTAATTATTCTACACCTTTTTTTCGAGAGAGATTTAGTTTAGCTATTTAATTTCTATGTTATTAAATGGTAGATAAATTTGACAAACATTAATCGAATCCTTAAAAGATAATTTGACAATATTGCTGAAGATTTAAAAAAATATGTAGATTCAAAATGCAATTCGAGTGTTTCTTCTTTACAAAGCGAATTGAGCACTTGTTTTGATTTTACAAAATCGTCTGTCTCATTTTTTTGGACGAAAAATTGTTAATGTATCTTACCCCCTTGATGAAAAAGTTGCAGTTAATAAAATATTTTTAAATAAAAAAAATAGCTGATCATCCTTAGATATAAATTTACAATTCAATAACACTATTGCTGATTATATCAAACGAATAAATTATTCAAAACAGACATTAAAAAAAGAAGCATATTCTCAATATAAAACTATTGTTTCTGATTATGCATTAAAATGATGTTGAATCAAAATACAACATTAGTGTTTCTGATTTAAAAACAGATGTGTATTCAAAGTATAATACAATTTTTTCTGCTTTACGAGATCAAATAAGTAAAGTTTTTGTTTACACAACAGAATGGAAATTCTGACAATTTACCTAATTATAATCTAACTGTGATTAAGTATTCGAAATAAATTAAATAGAGTAAACGATTTGGTGCTTAAAAAAAGATGATAAATTGATTTTTAAAATAAAAGAACTAAAATATCTGAATATTCTAATGGGTTTATAAATATAACAGGAATATTCGTGAAATATAAAGATTACATAATCTTTTTATTATTAAATGGAGAACATCTGGTGTTTGAAGTGCAAGAACGTCACTAAAAATAATAATATAAATAATGTGAATACAAAAAATGGGTGATTAGTGTAGAAAAGTACATGCTTGTTGTGCAATTCTAAAAAAATCAACATTCTTAGAAAAATTGCTCATTGTGAGAGAAGTTATAGTTAATAAATTATATAAACCAGCGCAAAAAGAATTCCAAGAAGAAAAGTTATTTTGTATGACATCGATATTTGTGACAAACTGATCTTGTAGAAATGAATACTGGATATTTGAAAGGCACATCTCGCATAAATATAGGCTATAAATATATTATGACAATAATTTATGTATTTTCAAAGTTGCCATTTGTTTTACCAATCAAAGATAAATAAGCAAAAAATATAGCAAATGCTTTATAAAATATTTTGATTAAAAAAAAAAAACCAAATAATTTTCAAAGCGACAAGTGCTAAAATTTTATAATAAAATATTTAAGGAACTTATGAAAAAGCATATTATAAATCATTTTTCTTCATTATCTTAATTAAAAGCTAGCATTGTTGAAAGATTTACTGGAACTTTAAAACATATTATGTGGAAAAAAATTTGCTTTTAATGGCAACTACAAGTGGGTAAATATATTGGATGAATTAGTGAAAGACTACAACAGCACAAATTACAGCACTATTAGTATGAAGCCAATTGAAGTTAATAAAAAAATAATACAATTTATTGCAAACAAATTTTTTGTTTATTAATATTGTTCACGTAAGCAAACTGAAAAAAAAAAAATTCTGAAAAAGGTTATACTGCTAATTGGTCAACAGAATTGTTTACTATTTGTGAAGTTTTAAATTTTGATGTGCCAACTTACAAATTAAAATATGCAAAAGGAGAAGAAATAATGGGTAGTTTTTATGAATACGAAACTTTAAAAACTAACTATTCCGATAAGCATTTGGTTGACAAAGTTTTAAAACCAAAGGCGATAGAATTTATGTAAAGTGGTTATATACTTTTGCCTATCTTTTTCATAATTAATATTTCTTTCTCTGTGGTTAAATTCGTCGCACTCAATACCTAATTTTATATTAGGAAAATATAAATCAATTTTATAATTGTCTGTTTTATATTGTTGTTTATAATTTACATGTTTAAAACATTTAATAATGTGTGAAATATATTTTGTTTCATTTTTTCCTTCTGAAAACATTTATTTTTACATTAAGCCACTTAGAGATTTGTTTTGCTCATCTTTTATTGGCTATTATAGACTTTGTCAATAGTTGTGTTAATCCATTTTTATTTATATAAACTGTGTTACCAATATTGCCAACATATTTATTCGGTTTTATGTTTTTATAAACATTTTTATGGTTTGCACTTACAAGCTTTCTGATAGCCTGACTCGTATCTATTTACTGTAACATTTCAGCAACATCATTTCCTCTAAACCGTGGTTCATTATTATTATTATCTAATACAACTTTTATTTCTCTATTGTCAAAAATTAAATTACTTAAGTCATTATTATTTTCTAGTTGTAGCTTCTCTAGTTGTTTTTCTAGTGATTCGGCCATTTTGTATGTGGGAAATATGTTATATATATTCTTTTTTATAAATCAAACAAAAAATTGAAGAAATTAATGTTATAAAGTATAGCCCAAATTAATTGAAAATATAGTTTTTTTTTAATATAATTCCTGGTCCAAAAATATTTAGGACCTGGAATTTCATATAAGAAATTACTGAAATGCCATAATGAACATAAAGATATGTGTCCGTGATCATAGACACCAGATTCATTGATAAATTATTACTCAATTCGACTTAGAATATTTATATCATTAATTAATTGTTGTTAAGTATAATTATTTCCAATAATGTTAAAATAGTTGCAAAAACACCCAGTGTTGCCATTCATGGTTTCTTTCATTCTTTGATATAAATTGATCGAATTTGGAATATATTCAAATATCAATAATATTTCACAATTTGAATGTATAGCTTCGATTCTCTGCAATTATTTTCGAAGATTTCTTCTTTGAGGTATGATCACATAAGAAGTATATTCACAATCATCACTGAACAATTCTAGAAGAGTAAAAATTGGATTTAAATATGGATCTTGTGTTTGCTGTACAACATGAGGGGCCATATCTCTAATTACCTCAGTTCTGCGATTTATTCCATCTAAAGCTCTGTAAACTATTTCTGTTAGATTTTCAATATTTTTATCTTTAATTTTATTTATATCTTTTTAATGATGAACTTCATTTGCTATCATTTTTATCTGCTGGTCTTTTAACTCATTCATTTTAATATGTTTTATTTGGCCTTTGAATAATTGCATTACATCATTTTTAATCTTATATTCACCATGTTTTCTAACTGGTGGTGAAACTTCTTTAGTCACCTATTTGGTAAATTTTTTAGCTAGAATAATATTCGATCTAAATATTAACTTATACAGAGCTGATTCATTGAAAAATAAAGCATTTTGTTACATATTTGAATGTGTCCGTATTTTAGGAGTGCCCTTGAGTTCAGAAAATTTCTTTTTATCATCATATTCAATAATATATTATAAAGCATTTCGTTATTTTCTGTAGTCCAAAAGCCTGGTTACACCAGTTCCTCTAAATCAAGGATTATAATTCTCATCAATAATTATAAAAATTGTAAAAAAAATTCGTTGTTTTGATGTATACAATTGACTCCATTTTTATTTACTAAACTATGTGCAAGTGAAATTGGTGAGTTGTAATAAGTGTGTGTGTGTGTGTATTTATATATATATATATAATATATATATATATATATATATTATTTTCTTCAATTTTTTGTTTTCTTCGCAAAAAAGAATATATTCTTTTTTGCGAAGAAAACAAAAAATTGAAGAAAATAATTTTATAAAATATGGACCAAATTCATTAATATAACTTGTGTGCGGTTGCATATTTTGTCTGATTCCCCCTTTTTTTTTATAGTGCAAAAACTATATGTGTAATAGCAGGAATAATTATATAATTCTTTATTTTAAAAAATTAATCTCTCTTAATATCGCCACAATTTTCAGGTGGGATACTTGTCGCGCCTGAAATTCCATAATCAATCAAACAAAACATATCTTGGTTATCAGCTTATCTTGATAAAATTTCAGCACCAATTTTTTCTTCTTGTTAATATTTTTTTCCCTAAATAATGCAAAAAAATGGATTCTCTGCTCTGCAAGTTAAACAATTCACTTAAATTCGCCGAACTACAAGATGTTTAAAGTAATAAATGGTTTAGTGCAACAGATTTTGAAATTTATGAATATAATTTTGGTAAAAAAATTGTGTTCTAGGTGGCAAATTCAAAAGTTTATTACCAGAGCACTATGTCAAGATACTCTATAAAAATTCTTTGAAACTAATAAATGGGAAGGAAATTTTTCTAAAGCATAAAGGTTTAAAAGAAACAAAAAATGTAAAATTTGTCCATGATCTAGAATTCTCTTAAGCACATTTTTTTAAGCATTAGTTAAGACTTTTTTATTCTTTTTAACATATTTGTTTCTTTATAAATAAACATGACTTGGCCTATTTTTCCTTGCAGTTTGTCCAAAATTTTAAAAGTTGGCGATGGCGCAAATCCGTCATCTTATAAATTAGATCAGGCATCTGAAGAGCTCAAAAATTTAGTTCACACATTTAATTAAAATTTACAAAGCTTGCAATTATCACTCTTAGATAACACTGACAACAAATATGAACTTCGAGAAATGGGTGATTATCTAGAGCAAATAGAAGAAGTGTTTCAACAATTAGTAAAGCTTCGAGTATGACGTTTTTGTTTCAATTTTCTTGTATAGGACGAAAATGATGCTATCTGAAGATATACAAAAATAACTAAATTTATCAATTAATATGGTTTATATAAGAAAAGTAGATCTTTTCTTTTTCTTAGTAAAATCGGTTTCTTTACAAATTAAAATGGATAATGTTAGTATAAGCAAGGAATGTAAAAAATGTGGTGAAATTTTAAACATAAAATGTTTTCCACAGTATAAACACACATAAGATAACCGCATTAACACCTGTAAAGAATATTACAATAGATATTCTAGAAGTCGCTATGTGTTAAAAAAAAAAAAAAAGGAGGTAGTACTTTGCAAATGTGGAAAATCTGTTTGCAAGGTAAATTTTGAAAGCACAAAAATAATAATTTGCACAATACTTATGAAATTTTACAATGCGATTATTCAAGCTAGACCTGCATGGTATGCAGGGAGAATAAATCTATCGACAATTTCGCATCTCATAAAAACACAATAGATAAGCATTTTAAGATTTGCAAAAAATGTTATACCGAATATGCTAAACGACATTATGATTAAAAAAGAAAGTGCAATGCGAATGCGATCAAATACGTATATAACCATTCTCTAACAAAGCATAAAAAAGTAAATCACACAATGCAGTAATAGATATTGTAATTGAACTCGAGCATTCACCGACTTAATACGTTTTTATTATAATAAAATTTGTTATATATAAATATGGAGACGAGCAACCTGGTGGTTGAGTTGAGAGAAAAGAGATTGCACGGGTTGAGAATTATAGGTAGAGGATTAAAAATAAAATTTATATATTAATTATATAAAGATGATCTTATTGCAAATATTATTCAAAAAAGAGAATATCATTCTAAAAATCCTATGGAGAATCTAAATGATTTAGCAGTTCTGAAATTAAGATCTAAGTCTAGAATCTTATATATATATATATATATATATATATATATATATATATATATATATATATATATATATATATATATATATAATTTAAGAAAAGCTGATTTAATTACAGCTCTTATTCCAATAATTAAAAATGTATAAAGAAAAAGAAACTTTGCGAATTTACCTTTTACAAACAAATGGCAAAATAATATATAGAAAAGGTAAAGAGGTTCGAAAAGAAATTTTTCCGTTTTCCAATAGTGTACATATGAACAACAAAAATAGAATAACTAATAACACATACGAAGTTGAGAAGGCTTTTAAGTGCAGGTTATCAACATATAACATCGAAAACAATTTTAATATAGTTTTGCCCAGAAATTTTTTAGCATCAGTAAAGCAACAGATACAAAAAATTTTATACGATCAACTTATAAAACTTAGAGCTGTAAAGAACAACATTAAATTTTCTGCTAATTTTCGAAGCAGAAAAACTGGCAAGAATCGAATTTTAGTTGAAATTCACTCACACACATTTACAATATTGAATGGAGACATTAAAAAAATTTACAAACGAATAACAAATGAAATAGTTGCACAAATAGAAAACATTGAAAGAAGTGCCTCAGATTGGGCTTTACATAGAGTAATTGGGTTGCAACTAGCAATAAATAAGTATAATCAATTAAATGGCTCGTCATATATTGAACTACCAGAAGTGATTAAGAATAAAAAAGCACACATTAATGTGAAGAATGATGATCAAAAATGTTTTCTTTGGGCAATAAAATCTGCACTGTTTCCTGCTGAAAAAGTCCCACAAAGAATATCTAAATATAAAAATGTGGGTGTCAATATCGAGAAAGCATTAGATAAATATGAATATCCTATAAAAATTTATGATATTCCAAAAATAGAAAACCAAATTGATGTTTCTATAAATCTATTGATTATAAATCCAATGTTTATCCACTAAAGCTTACAAAAAGTAAAAAGGACCAACACATAAATTTACTTTATTTTAAAAATGGCGAAAACTCACATTATTGTTGCATGAAAGATTTATCGAAGTTGCTTTCAGCACAAAAAAGTAGACACAAAAGTAAAATTTACATTTGCGATATGTCTTCAATTTTTTTATTCTCAAGAGAAATTAAATAAACACCCAGAAGATAGCTCAAAAAATGAACAGGTGAAGATAATCCTGCCTTCAAAAGGCAAACGAATAAAATTTAAAAATATTAAACACACCACGAAGTCCCATTCACAATATATGCAGATTTTGAATCCAGTTTGAAGAAAATATCAACCACCAAACCAAACCCAAGAGAAATAAAAAAATTTTACTTAATCAAAATATATGCAATTTTAACAGACGATGATATTGATAATGGTCTTTACAAAGAAATACTCAAAGAAAAATATAAACTTACAAATGCGCAAATAAATAAAATTAATTTAAAGTTGAATGACGAATCATACACAATGAAGTATCAGCTACACGAAGCTTTTGGTTTTTGCTATTATATTGTCTCTGCTTATGGCGATTATAAACCACCAGTTGTATATCGTGGCCCAGATGCTCATAAAATATTTATACAATCAATAAACAGTGAAGTGGATTCGATTGGGCAAATTTATTCACAAATTGAGCCAATGCACCCACTAACAAAAGAAGAAAAAATATTATATAGTAAATAAAAAATGCACTGTATGCGAGTGTGAATATTCTAAGAACAGTAAAACAGTGCATCATCATGATCATGTAAGTAGAAAATTTATTAAACCAACATGCATCAATTGTAATTTACAATTAAAATTACAAAATGTTGTACCAATTTATTTTCATAACTTACCTGGGTTTGACGCTCATGTATTCATTAAAAAGTTAGGCTATGATGAAAGAAATATTGACTTACTTTTGGGGGGGGGGGGGGGACAGAAAATTTGAAGATGCGATTCATAGACACATTCAAATTTATGGCTAGTGGTTTAAATAAATTATCGTCTAATTTAACTAAAGACCAAATGAAACACACACAAAAACATTTTCCAGAAGATAAAATAGATTTGGTTATTAAAAATATTATTAATATGATTATATGGATAATTTTAAAAAATTTAACGAAACTCAATTACACCAAAGAGTGAATTTTACAATAAATGAAACGAAAGTAATATATCTGATGATAAATACAAATATGCAAACAACATACGGAACCAATTTAATATTAAAAAATCTTGGTGAATAACATGATTTATATTTAAAAAGTGATGCGCTATTGTCAGGAGAAGTATTCGAAAATTTGAGAAGCATTTGTATAAATTCTTATGGTCTAAACACTGTGTGGTATTTTCCAGCACCAGGTTTATTGCGGGACGCAATGTTAAAAATGACTAAACAATCACTAGAATTATTACATAACTATGATATGATTTTAATGATTGGAAAAGGAATTCTAAACAGTATTTCACAATGTTGTAAGCAATATGCTAAAGCAAATAACAAATATTTGGAAGATTTTAACTCAAATCAAGAATAAAATTAGTTAGCTTATCACGATGCGAATAATTTATATGGTTGGGCAATGTCTCAGCATTTACCATATGGAGGTTTCGAGTGGATGTACTATGCATTAAATGATTTAGATTATTGGAGTGAAAAAATATCGCATTTGAAAAATATTTATGAGTTTGGTTATACATTAGAAGTTGATTTAGAATATCCACAAGAAATACATTATTTGCACAAAGATCTTCCATTTTGTCCAGAAAATAAGTTAGTTCCGGGTACCAAAGAATCTAAACTATTAAATACTTTACATAAAAAAAGAAAAATATATACTACATTATCGTAGTTTGAAACAGTGCCTAAATAATAGACTGAAGATTACAAAAATACCCAGAATATTGACATTTAATCAATCTGATTGGTTTAAGAAGTACATGGATTTTAATAAATTACTGAAGACTAATGCAAAAAATTATTTTTAAAAGGACTTTTACAAACTGGTGAATAATTCAGTATTTGGATAAACTACGGAAAATATTAGAAATAGAATTTATATAAGGCTTATTTCAAGTGAAAAAAATTGTGAGAAATTAGTTGCAAAACCAAATTTCAAAAGAAGTACCATATTTAATGAGAATCTTGCAGCTGTTCACATGAATAAAACTAATGTAAAATTGAATAAGCCAATATATGTGGGCATGGCCATTTAGGATATTTCGAAATAATTAACGTATGATTTCCACTATACAATTATGAAGCCAAAATATGGTGATAAAATTTATTTGTGTTTTCAAGATACCGACTCTTATTTTTAAAACATTAAAACAGAAGATTTTTATGAAGGTATGAAGTCGATGTTAGATAAATTTGACATGGGTGATTATCCAAAAGATAATATTTATAACATGGCACTAATAAATAAATAAATTTATAGGCAAACCGAAAGACGAGCGTAATGGCATTGTAATTAAAGAATTTGTTGGTTTAGGAGCAAAGATGTATGCATACAGAGATGAGGATAAACAAAACAAAAGAGTAAAAGGTGTGAAAAAATGTCTAGTAAATAATAGAATTAATTTTGATGACTACAATAAATGTGTGTTTGATGAGAAAATTCAATATAGGACAATGAATTTGATAAGAAGTGAGAAACATAAAATATATACGGTAGATGTTAATAAAATAGCTCTGAGTTCTTGTGATAACAAGAGAATTATACTAGAATATAATATAGATACACTGCCATATGGATATCAAAATTTATAATTGATTTGTTATTCTCCGCCAGCAGTGTTTCACTGCTAGTCAGATCGACATAATTTTATTAATGAGAGGTGCGATGAGAAAGAAAAATTTTAAAAATCATATGACGAATTAGTTGTTAGTGAATCACTAACACTTGGTACTAGACAGAAATTATTCATCACACCTATTTCTGAAAGAAAAGTTTTATATTTTGGAGATATTAAGGAGGCCCTAAAACATAGCATCCATTATGTTTTCTGATAAAATAGCAAAATTTTAAACATCTTTAATTTTTAAAACATTGTCGACATCAGAACCATAGAAATCAGTTTAATTTCCATTTTCGTCTCCAATCTCTAAAACAGTGTCATTAAATTGCTGCTTGTTTATTCATAAAAGAATTGGTTATGGGGGCTCATACCTAGTGTAATCTCGAAAACCAAACACAGTTTTTGGTGGAAAATTAGCAATGATGTTAGTTTCCAAATGATTAGATTAGTCATATTTTATGAACATGCCATATGCCAAGTTACAATGAATGTTGCTAGTTTTATATGGATTAAAATTAGGCAATTAAGTGCCTACAAAAATGTTATATTTTTCAATAGTCATATTTCTTTGAAAGCCAAGAACATCAGATAAGTGATCATCAAATTTAATATTAATCTTAGTTTTGATAGATATTCTATTTTTCACATTGTCTGTTGTCAATTCAATGTTATTTTTTGAAAATGTATCGATTGAATTAAGAGTTTCTTTTAACGATTCAACATCGTATTGGCCTCTGATAATATTTATAGCTGTATTTTTATCAACAACGGGATTCATTCTTTCAATTGCAGTTATAGAATTGTTCTTTACATTTGGAGTTAAGAATTTTGCATGAAAATTAATTAATGCTATCGATTTATCTTTATGAATTATAAGTGAAGTTTCTTCTTAAGTATAGCACTAATGTTTGTTAACTTGAAAACTTTGTTATTATCAATTTATTACAAAAATTATTGTAATTAAATGAGAAAACGTTGTATGGGGTGTTCGTATTTTGATTTATGAGGGAACTTCCAAGAATTAAAAAAAATGGTGAGTTATTGCCCTATAATATTCACAGGTTGATAGAAGGCCCCAGCAACTGAGAGAAAACCAATTTAATCATTGAATTTATTTATAAGACAGGATGGCTAAATTTTAATAAACTCTATGTTTACTCTAAAAGTTTGAATCAGCCAAAAACATATTCAATGGCAAGATGATATTGAAATGATATCCAAAAAAATAAATGAAAAAATGGCTTATTTTTAAAGTAGCAATGGTGAAATGGTTTCACTAGATCAGTGTGAAAATAATTCTCTAGTTATTTTTAATGATGTAATACTGGATGAGCAATATGTAGTCTGCGAATATTTTACCTGAGGTAGGCATAAAAATATTGATGTATTTTGTCTTGTGCCGACATATTCCAGAGTCCCCAAGCAATTAGTATGAGATAACACAAATTTTCTGTGTATATTTCTACAAGATGGAACAAATTTGAGACATATATATTGCAATTTTTTTTGGAGGCGACATGAGTTTTGAGAAATTTTAAGAGATATGTGCCAAGTGCTGGGCCGAAAATTATGGTTTTCTGACATTAGATTTGAGTAGAAAATTAACAATGGTAAGTATATAAATCAAATAAAAAATGTTGTGTTTTGACTCTCTGTCTTTTGTGAGTTGTAAATGAGAATTCTTGATCTGTTTTTGTGGTTGTCGCCCAGTCTACCGACTACAGGAAAAAAGCAATCTTACAGTGCACTCTGTCTCGACATGAGTTTTCCTCCGTGATTGCAACGAACTTTCGTAACAATAGGACAAAGTTTTTCTACACAGTTGTGCGCCCCTGACAGCAGTGAACACAGGCCACAACAGGAACCATGTTATCACACAACTGTGCTGATATCTCTACTCGCTGCGAAGACACTGCAGCTCACAGCTTTTGGAGAGCTCAATCTCTTGCTCTGTCACGTGGCTCGAGTGACAGGGTGTTTGATTTGTAATGAAAAGTTTGGGGTTTCGACCCCTGGTCTGAGCAGATGATTTAATTTTGTGGATATGTGTGACTGGCATATTCACAATGTTAAATTATCACCAAACCATTCAAATTTTGAGCCAAAACCTCGCTCTGCCCCTGTTGTGTAGATGCTATGCAATAGGAACTATAGTACAAAAAAATCCCCATCTCCTTATCGTAAATAGGTAAGTTGTAAATATCACCCGGTGAGGAAATGGGGATTTCTCCACAGAAGTTTTGCAGTTTTTAATAATTGTGTTCATATGTAAGCATTTTTTTTATAAATTCAGTAGATGTCTATTGCAGATATTGGCACAACTCAATAATTTAACTAAAATTCAACCAAATTCAAGCTAAATTCAAACAAATTTCTAATTCCCCATCAAATTTTTCAAAGCAGAAATCAAAATCAATCACATTTAGGGTCAAAATCAAAATCATTTTTCAACTTGTGTTCACTCTTTGTGTGTGATTCTTTAAAGACTATTTTTCACGCTAAATCATCATATTTTTGATGAAGTTCCAAGAATTTTCATACTTTTCTTGTGATATTATTCAAATTTTAAGTAAATATTTATCCTTTTTGGCACAAATTCAGCCTCATTCATCCTGAAAATGGACCACTGATCGAAGAGTGAACAAAGTATGTTTTAAAAAACAAAGTGTGTTTGATTAAAAATGAAGATTTGAGTCAAATTATCTTAATTTTGGGTCAAATCATCTTGATTTTGGGGGTGAAAATGAAGAGATGAATCATGTTTTCAGAAGGGATTGAAAAATTGTTGCTTGAAAGTGAGAAATTTGCATGAATTTTAGTTAAACTATTGAGGGTGCGCCAATATATGCAATAGTCTTCTACTTGCGGACGAACTCATGGCGTGAGTACAGGAAGTAGAAATGAAAAATAAATTGCAAACCCTACTAGACAGGCTGGCATGGTGCGCCAAGGTTGTTGCCTCTTTCCCTCCTCTCAAGCTGCAGGTGATCCGGAGCCCATCTCCTCCTCTAGCTGCCTCCTCCCCTCCCCGCGCCCTTATTTCTGGCATGGCCCAGGAAGGCACTACAACAAGGATTGCCTGACCCGACAGGGCCAAGAAAGGGAAATGACAAACACGATAGTGCCAGACATGCCACCTTGTTCTGACCACATTAAGGTCCCGAACCAGGGAAGAACACCGTAGATGGGATGCATGTGAGGCAGCCATCTCAGCTGACAAAAGGCCCCATAATGCCACACAATTGAATCATTCTTATCAAGAGAGCACACCACCTGAGGCACAGCATATCTTAGTGGATATCAATGGCCTCCCTGGCTTAGCCTTAATCGATTCAGCTGCAATGGGGAACTTCATAATAAGTGACCTTCTGATAGCGAGTCAGAGGGCTAACCTACAGACCCAACTTCTCTTGATAATAATTGCCCTACCAAGCCACTCTGAAGGTCACTGGCAAGACAGCTTACTCTAGGGATCCATCACCTCTCTTACGTCTCCGAATTCTCTGTATCCCCTGATATCATGGAGGAGGTAGTTTTAGGCCAGCCATAGCTAACAGTTCAGCAGAGAGTGATGGACCATTGTAAGAAATGCCCATACCTTGGGGCGAAGTAGCATAAGGCTGTGGTCCCCTTGGAGACACAGCCCAGACCGACCGTTACACTTTCTAACTTATGCAAGTTTACACAATCCAGATATGGCGTTGTTAGATTTTTGGAGGCAATGAAAACCATAACCGAAAACCCACGTGTTCCCAACTCAAGTTCATAAGACAGATGAATAGGATGACATAACCCCTATACCTGCTCAGGGGATTGAACTCCAAACTTGCCGAAGATTCGTACCTCAAACAGCCGTCAGGGGAGTGTCGCCTCTTCCAACTTACAGTAGGGCAACAGTCCTACTGCTGTAGAGGTGGACTGTCCACACGGGCCCTCCCCTCTTCCCCAGCTAATTCTTGCTTTACTCACCTCAGTGATTGTATAAGAAGTCGAGTGTAGCATCAGAAGTCTCCTGGCGGTGCTCTTTGTATAGAGCCCCCTGTCAGAGGCACCCGACACCTAGTGTAATTACTGAGGTTAAAGAACCTCAGCCCACTGCCAAGGCGGAAGTTTTGTGCGGAACTTTGCAGCTTTCCCCAGTTACTTCAGCGACCCTGGTGCATACAGACCAGGCCAATTCCGAGACCGCCATGCCAGACTGGATAAAAGTCTCTTTTGTTTTTCCTCTTGTACAGGAGGAGGAACAAACACAGGAACTTGAGTTGAATGTGGCACTGTACCCGCTGTCATCTGGCTCAGTTCCATCTATGCCACCCCCAGTGGTCGTGGAAATGCATGAGGTACAGAATGCGAGACCACGTGACATGCTACCATTCCCTGTTTCCTAGCAGAGAAGCTGTTGTTGGACTACGTCGGAGCATCTGCCCCGCTAGGACCAGCATCTGTGGCCGCAGACAACACCACTCCTATACCCTGGACTCTTCGACTAGTCCAGAAGAAAACGTCGCACCACTCAATGACCACGCAGGCCAAGGTGCACCCTGTATTGCTGGCCCAGGTCATCACATCTTTGAGAGAGGATGTAACCACCACCAGTCAAAGGCTCCCAGCCAGGGCACCAGATCAGTACAAGCAAGCTGTCGAGGTGGGGTCCAGAAGAGACCCCATTTCCAGCCACCACCACATCGGTCCCGATGGTCCCGGAGAACCCAGGCTAGATTGAGATCCCGGCGTTCATGGCATCAGCACTGCAGAAGCAGTGCCTCCTGTGAGAGACACAGATCACCACCAGATCACCAGGGTAGGGAAACCTCAAGAACCTCGACCCCCGGTGATCCCCAAGATGATGCAGTTTCGAGAGGAAGGCACCACCTGCACTCTCTAGGTGATCAGAGGCCCTACAAGGGCCCCCACCGGGGCGAGGATGGAGGTTTGAGCGACTGCAGGAAAGAACTGCTGTGGAGGCCCACACCAAGGTTCTGGTAGCCCACTCCTATACACCAGGCACCATGGAAATGCTGCCAACCACAGAAGATGGTGAAGTGTAAGAAGCACCACAGCCAGTAAGACAGCCACAAGTGAGTACAGACTACCAGTTACTTAATTGTTTTTCGTTGCAAGTGTACTTTAGGTTAGGCAAGAGTCCACAAAACTGACTCTTTTCAGCGAACCAATGCTGGCCCATAAATTACTGTTACCTAATCAATATTAAGAACCACAATAAAGATGACAGTGGTCCAGTTATCTAGTACAGTTTTCCAATGCGCATACCAAAAGTGTCAAAACCCGAAGCAGAACTAGTGTGGTTTTCGAATTCTTATACCCGAGTGTCGAAACTGAAGACTAGAAGAGGCAGAAGCACGACTGACAGAGACTTTCTAAGTGTGGAGCCAACAATCCCTAAGACTTTCTACAGAAAGAAATTAAGTCAGGCCTGTGCATGTAATCAGTTTTAATAATTAACCACTCTATACTCTAGTGTCATATGTGCAGATATTTTTACTATTAAATAAGGTAGTGTCACATATTAAATATACTTGCTAATAAATAAGGTATTTTGTTAGGACCATAAGGATAAATATTAGTCAGGGATTTGTTATGCCTTATCCTATGAGTTAGTTTTAAACGCAGCTAAATTTAATGACCAAGGTATGGATTGATAAGGTAAGATGTACTAGTTAAAGCTTGAGAATTTATTTAAACTTACCATGAGCCGTAGAATGCTGCAAGACACGAAGTTAAAATATTTAAGAGTTCCCTACCAGTGTTCATCTTTAATGTAAATAATAGTAAAAATATTGTGTTAAGAATGTTAGGAAGCATTGATTAGAACGTAAAGATTTTATAAACTGAACGTGAGCCGTAGAGACCTGCTATGCGAAATTAAAAGATTGGAAAGTCCCTAATTGTGTTCTCCTTGTGTATAATTATTATGTTTATGGTATTAGAACATTGAGCATTTGTTAGAGCTTGAAAGAGTTTGATCTTAATGCGAGCCTTAGAGGGGCGCAATGCAGAGTGAAAATTCCTAAAGTTCCTAGTTGGTTAAGGGCATAATGATATGTTGCATTTGCTAGGAGCTGAAGGTTGAGGCTTAAAAGTGTGTTGTATATGTCGCTATTAGACGATGCTTGTAACTCAGCTACCTAGCCATGATAACATCATAATTGTAAATAAGTCTAAGAGAAATATTTTGTGTTAGATATAGGAACCACGGCGTGAGTACCATTGGTGGTGTATGACCAATTTGCGACTACCATGTGCAATAGAGGACTTCACAAATAAGTTAAAACTGTTAGACCACCAAGCTTTGCTTTGTCAATGTGTGTAAATATTAATTCTAGCAACATTCTGTTATTAGAGATAAGAGCTAATTGTCTTCAAATTTAAATCAGCCCATTGTAAACACCACACAACAGAAAATAAATTAAAGACATAGGGTTTTTAAATTAACTTTATACGATAACACAAGGTTGTCCTCAGAATCAATGCTGTTAAGAGATACTGAAAACACGAAGTATGTTAAAACCGAAATAAATGCATAAAAGTTATAATCATAGGTTAAGAAATTATTATTTTATCGTATGGTGTAAATGTTCCTTGAAAGATTGCCCACAGTGAAATGCTGGGATTGAAAAAGTAACCTTTAACTATTTAATCACTCGTATTTAGTAGGAATTTGAGTACAACAAAATGGTTATGGAAGCCATGCCATACTACACGTAAATTTTAGTTGCAGTGCGACAAATACCGACTCAAGCAAAGCCATCAACTTCACAATCTTATTATGAACCACGGTAAATAGCTTTCAGTTAGCAAACCCCTCAGACTTTTACAAGTGGATGTTTTGCCTTAAATAAGAGTCGAACCTTGATGCCAGCATGTAATTGCATTTTCACAGGATGCAATGTAAGACAATTGTATTTATAAGCACTCCAGCACTCAGCTATTATTTGTGAGCTGACACATTAAAGTAAACAAAGGTACTGCGACATTTTCAAGGTAGCTATCTAAACACAGAATTAGTTCACAAGCGTGACCTGGTTCCATCCCCAACCCGGTTTTCCTTTCCTACAAAGGGAACGGATACCTCCAGTCAGCAGTTGTGAAGGCACATTGCACCAGCCACTCCAAGCATTTCCGAGGGGAAGCGAAGAGGAGACAGAGAAGCCTGCCATGCCACTGATGGTAACCAGATGTCCGCCTGCCGAGTGAACAACGATAAGAGCACAGCGTGCCCGCCTACAGAAACTCCAGCGCACACAGAAAAGGCACCCTACTAGAAGCTAATCCATATACTATGGGTATCTTAGCCCAGACAGCACAAAAAGTAGAAATTTTTTTCTACTCGAAGATGGTTCTACATCACTACAGATACATGCCACATGATACGTGACCATTTTCTACGTATTTGTAATGTGCTCTCTACTTGCAGACTTTACCCCAACTTTGAGCATGCCACTCATAGATGGGCACGTCATTACTCCATAACAGTGCTATGGGACACGTGCCTACAGGGTACATTGGCACACGTCAAGAGAGACTACAGACTTGTGGCCTGCCATTGTACGGTTCATCAAGAAACTCCAAAAAGTCATCACGCTATCACCAGAATTGAACTGTTGGCTGAAATATCGGCACCCACCAGGAAGGCCTAGCTATTGCCATAGCTCGCCACTGGAGGGCAGCACCCAGTCTACGTCAGTAGTTACAGCCTCCAGTGAATCTCACATAGGCTATAAAAAAGGATCACGCCTCCAGCCAAGGAGAAAAGTAATAATGGCACCACTTCAGCAGCGAGAATTCTCAATCCTTGAAAATGAGGCTAGCTAACCCTTGCTCCACACCTATTGAGCTCCTATAAGTTTCAGAAATTAGTATAAAATGGCCAGTATAACCTTGACTCAGGACAGTCGCTGCACCTCCACTGCTTACAAGGGCTGGAGGTAGCAGTAGGGGTAAGTGGTCACGATCCTTCCCTCCTCCCATGCTTGAAAGGGCCGGAGACGTTCATAAGGGTGCATGAAACCAATAGACCTCCAGAAAGCCCACCACTTGCATTGGCCAGGATCTCTGTGTATCAGAAGACATCGCCATCTGGAGGGTCAACACTTTTTCGGCTGCCACCAGCAACTGTCTTCAGCATCGCAGATCCGAAACTTCTGGAGAGGCTCCACCATACCAGAGGCTCCTGAAGACATCGCTTCTCGCCTACCAACCCACCTTCTGGTAACCACCAGCAACTGCTTTGGTAGCAGGTCATGTCGACGTCCCTTCTAGACCTCTTTAGCCCACTAGACGGTGCGGCTGTGCCAACTACCCTTCTGATGGTGGCAGTTCTTACATTCCTTAATAACACTCCCTAATATGTGCTGTTAAATGCATTATTAATTTTAATTTAATTTACTAGGCAGATTTATTTCACATTATACCTAGTTCTTGCCTAGGTTGCCTTCACCTGGAATTAACAGTATGATCAGCTTCCGTAACTTACATAAGTACAATGGTAGTTAGTGTTATATCACCCTGTTTTCTAGTTATGTATAATAAAATACGTATTTTAAGGTATTTCTTGATCGTTCCATTCGTCTTACAATGTAATTCAATTAACCCTTTTCTCTCTTTACTTTGGAAAATGTTGCATAAATTATGCCTTTGAGGAAAAGCTGATATACGAGTAGATTACTAAGGTTGACACACATGCCATTAACAGGCAAACCGAGTTCTGCCACCCTTGGTAGATCCTCGGTAGCGCCCAAAATACTAGGTACTCCACCAGTGTAATTGAGCGAACTGAGAAGTTCCTACTCCACTACTGCTCGCAAAGGCCAGATAGGATAACAAATTGCTAGAGCCCACATGACATACTGTGAATACCACACCTGAATACCCCTACAATAAAGGGACGTGATATATCCGAAGCTCTGTCTATCACTTGCAAAGGCCGGAAATTCCATTCACCGCCTGCAAAGGCTGGATACAGAACACAGATTGCGATCTCACATCGCAAGTCGGGATGTTCAACAGATCATTAACTTACCCCCTTCGGAGACTGGCATTAGTAATATTGTTACTCCTTTCCCCGCACATCTCACAGTGCTATTGTTCACAACCCGAGTCAAATTACCTGGTAGGGAACATCAAGCCATAGAGGCAATCGTGCGGGAAGGAGAAACACTCCGAGGCATTGAATGGCCCCGATTAAAGACACCATTACAAGAGTCCCTTTGCCCAAGCGTCCTCGATGAACTGAACATCCTCGATGAACTGAACAGTGTCACCCCTACACATCTCACAGAGGCAGCCCCCGAACGGCCGCCTGCCAGCAGCGCAGGTTCAACACCAGGAGGGGCACACATCTTCCCAACAAAGCAAAGGTACCATTTGCAACAGGACGTAGAGTAGTAACCGTGGTTCCTGATTTCGTGCCCATGAGGCAGCCTACAAGTCCTACTTTATATAACGGCTGGCCTCCTAAAAGGGTTTAAGGGCCTGGTCTTACTTTGCTTTTCTCCTAATGCTTCCTGCGATTCTGGCATAGCAATATTTTTAGTCTCTCAAAGTTACCAGGACCAAATATTTCTATAGGGAAACATATCTCGTTAAAGTTAATAAATTGTTTAAATTCCCTAATCATTGGTCCCAGGTTGATGTAGCTAAACCTAAAGTGTAATATTTATCCCAACGTGGGAGAACCCCCATTCCCCCTGTCATAGACAGGTATTATTTACTTAAAGTTGTGAGTTTTATGACATAACCCTAGGCCGCATCAACTCCCCTATATGAGTCATAATTGCACCCGACCAGCTACGTCACTAACTAAAGAGTTGCTTCAAAATAGCACCCAATGTGGGGTCAACTTTGAAAGCACCGAAAATTTGCAGTTTTGAAACCACGGCTTGTAACAGTTGGGCAATTTAAAACGACACAAATACTGTCAAAACAGATCAGTTATGGTATCATGCTTCATAAACAGATAGTTATTTATCGTATTATTTTCTCAATAGTAGTAAAAATTGAAGCCCCATTATTGGATTAGTAATAAGGCATATTTTGTCAGAAAATTAATTCAATTTATGAGTTATGTCAGTATGTAATTTACTGTAATGTTGGTAAATGCAACCATTTTTATGCTGATTAAAAACTCTGTAGACTCTATTTAGACCACCTCCTAACGTAAACATGGTGTAAGATAGAGACAGTGATTTTAATCAATGTTTATTAACCATTCTATAACAGATGCAGTTTATGAAAGGAAAAATGATATTCATATATTAACCAAAACACATAGTTAAAGAAAAGCTCTTTCATTAAAACTAAGTTACTTATCAGTGAATGGTTTTGTACATATTACTAGTGGCAAATCGTAGTTATTTTGGTGTAGAAGTCGAATCATATTGTCAATTGAATTATAGTCGTTACTTTACGAAGAGACCGCAACAAATAATTGAAGTTTTAATACATTGTTTTTCAAATATTTTAATGTATAAAATATTACAGATCTGATTAATGTCGTATAGGAATTGCGAAGTTTAAACCATCTGTTATACCTTAGTAACCTAAACCACACTGGGTACAACAAAACGTTGAATGCCAACATTGTGTTAGTTCGTTTGTTTTCTTTCTTTTACTTGTAGTTATTAATATTATCACATATTTCAAAAATTGTTTATGCTGTACTGATAAATTGATGTAATGACGCTTGTGGAATCTGCATCTTCGCGGTTGTGACCTTAGCATGTTCGTTTTATGAGTGCTCACAAAATTCATTTCAGGATTGATAGGTGCAATATTTGGCTTTTTTTTTTTTTTAAGGAGAGATGTACTTCCCTTCATGTGGGCTCTTCACATATAATAAAAATGTACTTAACAGCATTATTTTTTACATTATTGTTCGTTCGGTATATATTTTTTCATAATTAATGTGTGTTATTTTCTGAAAGTTCTTTTCATATATCTTACAAAAAGAGTGGAAGTATGTACGCTAGGAGAAATGAATTTCCATTTTTCATGTTACGGGCAATGTTCGTTAACTATATTTATAAACCGTGTCTCATAATACATCATAATCTACAGTCTTGTGCCATCCTCCCTCTTCCACACCAAATCCCCAACCTTAACACGGAGACAATAACGACCAGCGATGTGCGACTATGTGCTGAAATTCTTATTTCTTCCTTTATACATTTCCGACGGCAGCTTGCACAACTCGCTGTTCACTCGTGTCAAATACAGGTATCATTCATGTATGCCTGTCTCCTTTTCCCTCCTGTTTCAACACAAACATGCATGTGCGAAAGCACTGTTGTGACTTGGAAGTGTTTGGTTTAAATGACTTCAGGTGATAGCAATTCTTGCTGGCTCAGTCAATGTATGTTTAGTTCGCTGACTCGACACACACTGTGTGTAGAGCTGACCAGAGCAGGCCTCTTTACAACATCTTTTCAAGCCATTTAAGTCAGTTATTTGTCTTTGGGCATGCATCCTGTACTCATCAAGCACCCTGCTAAGTTTCAGATCTACCACATATTACTTTAGTCATATGCTGTGCAGTTTCTATGTAGCTAATCCACTGGTGTACTATATTGCTAACCATGCTTTCCTTTGTGTATTTCCTCACTCCTGACCAGATTTGAGTTCCTATGCCATGTTTATTGCCAGGCTAAAACATCATAATTTAAGATTGGCAAACAAGGGCAGCTCTAAAGATTGTGTGAATAAAAATAAATTAGGTATGTATAGCTGCTGGATAAATAGTCGTGACTGATAGCCATTCTCTCTCTGGTCTTGCTAGGGGCTTCTTTTTTCACAAACTACTTTTAACCATTGTCCTCCCATGTTGTTTTACTTGGCATCCATATCATGTTTATACTATTTGAGTTTGCTAAAAAGTTACGAATGTGTGAGTCTCACATGTACTAGCTACAAGTGAACATGCAGCACTCAGCACTAAAATCCTTGGCCAATCCTCACTGCATCTCATGTGCTAGTGGTTAGACTAAGTTTCAACCTCAGTTGCTGCATGCAAGACCTCATTGGGTATGCCTGAATATTCCATTCACTTGATTTATCCCAGGGAAAATAGCTGTGGCAGGGCAGACACCAGAGATCAAGTGAGGGCTGGTTGTGACATATTTTCATTCAACAGTTCCCCCAACTCACTGCATTTCGATAATTGAATGGAGGGATTCAAGATGGAATTCTCTGATGCCACACAGCTAAGATACACTGAGTTCAACAAGCTTCACTTGCAGCCAATAACTTCTACACCACTGAGAGGAAGAGATTGGTGTTTCCTTTGGCCATTTTGTACACACCATATGACAAGTAGAGATTGTACATCGTACTCTTGTATGGCCTACCCCTACTAAGGTAACCTTTACACCTTTCTCATTACAAGAATGAGAAAAGAAGTGATATCGAGGAGACAATGGCATAATTTAGAAATGCCACATTACGTGTCTCTGGATCTTAGGCTGAACTATCAAAAAGGAAAATAGGTTATGTGGAAAGGATGCAAAAATTATAAACATGTTGTCCGGGGGGTGCCAGTATCTCAGTAGAGATCACGAGTTCAGTTCGGGCGTCTGGTCGACGGCCTGGACAGGGTTCTCCTTGATGTCCGACATCTCAATCTTTTAGTTGTAGAAGTTGTAACAGTAATCCGAATATACATATCCAATGCCTAGTATAGTGGGAATTATTAGGGCTATTCCCATATGCCCATGCTCACTGCCGGGATGTTATAGGCCACTTTACGCATTGTGAAAAATAATCAAACTAGTTACGCGGTCAAGAGGTGACAAAAGAAATATACGCAGTCCAACAATTCACGATATGAATATTTATTTTATTAGACCTTCAATAGAAGCACTTACAAAACCATTGATGAAGAAAATGGCGGCAAAATGCCTACATGAAATTAAGTGGTGATCACATCCCAGCCATGCACAAATAGACTGGGTTTTGGAACAGTGCACTCCCTGGGCTAGAAATAAGCAAGAGGTTCCAATTAATTAAGTTAAAACTATTGTAAGCTACATGATTAGTACTGAAGCGACGAAGTGCCAGGGGAGGGCACGCGGCACGACCATCCCATGTGATAATACAGAGGCGAGTACTGAAACACAGCAGGAGGCTGCCACCTTCCCGGCACAAACTACAGCACCATATCACGTGATCACAAATTACATGAAAAATACAAAAAAAATGAAATGAAGTGGGTGAACATGGCCCTAAATGAATATGAAACACTTAAAACCATAAAGCGTAAGGCACCATAACCTCAACTTAGTACCTGACGTTTCCCCTGTGCACACCCTGCACAAACCAGGATTCCTCTACATCCATTTGCACTTTATTAATTTTATGTACACAACATAATGACACAATACTTTAAAGAGGAAACAAATTAAAAAGAACACTTAATAATTTTGGCCGCATTTTGGCACTTGTGTGATATGTTACAGTATATTGTTCAATGGCTTGCAGCCAACTAACACAAAATACTGGCTGTCCAGTATTGGTACTGGTTAGTACTGTCATCTTCGCAAAAAAAAAATATTTAAAGCAATAAAACAAATGCAAGTGTGTGTGTGTGTCTATATATATATATATATATATATATATATATATATATATATATATATATATATATATATATATATATGAATAAAATAAAATAAACTTAAATAAATCAAAGGTTACTAGAAATTACATACGAATATTCCACGGGCTTGGAGTCTTACCACGTGGCTGCATGGTTGTTTATGTTTTGTGCATTTCGCATGAACACAATAAAATACTACAAACCCTTTTTAATTAAATAATAATACATACACACTTTATTGCATGGGCGATATACACAGTACATACATAGGGAACACCTGATCGTACAAACGTCACAGTAGTGCACATGGTGCTGCGAAATTCGGACCACTTGGTCAACTGACAACAAATAATATTAACTCTGAAAAGTGGCCTGGAAATTATGTTAATGTATTTAACACTTATTAACACTGAAATAAAATAATTAAAAAACAAACACTATAGGGCCACGGAAACAGATGGAAACAAACTAAACCTACATTTTCTACAGCACGCCTATTTAATCAAACTGAGCAGCACACATCACACTGGCTGTATATGGTACGGATGGTGGTGGTCAGCTGGCTTGGTGGGTTGCTCCTCCAGACGTGGCGAACGGTCTAGGACTGGGACATGTGACACATGTCACATGCCCCCCACCCCTTCTGGAGACCGTTCACTTGTTGCTTGCAGGCTCTGCTGATGTGCAACACCTGTGTGGCTGGCGTAGTCCTCGTTGCAGTCGCAGGTTGTAGTCGCTGCCCTGTTGTTTACCTCTTATTATCATGTTGTATCGGTGCTCCCACTTAGCCAGCCATGTTGTGGCAACTACAGTGGGTGTGTCCTGATACCCGCAGGTTATGCTCTTGGTATGCCGGGAGAGACGGGTCCGCTTCGATCGGCGGGGAGGGGAAGACATCGCCTCAACCCCTGACTCGTAGCTGCCACTCTCTTCACCCTTGCTGTAACAGCTGACACTTCCCTGTGACTGCCACAGATTGTTGTTCTGGGTGTCCCCAAACACAAACAATATCGGCCTAGGTGTTGTCACTTTCTGTTTCCTCCTCGGTGTCACAATTCCACAAGTCCGGTCCCGCACCTACCGAACGATATCTGACACAGGTGGCCTTTGTAGTGTGTCTTGCGGGACGGGAGGGAAACAGCTGCAGACAGGCTTCCTTACTTCCCACGTTGTTTCAAATTTCTTCCTGTGCTGGGTCATGTGTAGGTGTCTTGGCACCAGGCATCGCATCTGCAGGCGTAGTAATTACCTCACATGCTCCCTCTTCTTTCTCAGACTTGGGTGTGACATCTCAGGGTATTTCCAACTCACTTGTGTTCGCTACAGTGTTAAGTAGTGGCATCTCGGCACTGGACGTCGGAAAGCCTGAGGTGTGTCTCGATGAAAGACTGCTGAACGGCGACTGCTAGGGCGAACTTGGTAGCAGCTTTCTCCTGCACAGTCAATTATTTTGTGTGTTCCGCTCCATTTTGCTGTGAAACCTGCATGGAAATGCCGCTGTCCAGCTGATTGCGGATGCATTCTCGAGTACACGAGTTGGCCAGCTTTTAAGTAGGGTGGCGGGGTGGTGGTATCCAGCGACCACTGCGAGACATGTTGGTGCTGGTTAGCTCATGCTTCTCTCACCCCCCTCTCCCTTCACTCCTCCATATTCTCCTCTTCTCCACTGTTCCGTTGCTTTCCTTCACCCTGCCGGTAAATTCCCCGGGGAGCGGAAGTTCACGTCATTGCAATAACTGGGCTGGCATCATTCCTGTGACATGATTTCTATGATCCCACAGCATGAACAATGTGGTGGGCAGATGCTCTACCCAAGAGGGGAGGTCAACCCCCCCCCCAGCACCACATGCAGACACAGCTGTGTCTTGATATCTTGATTGTTTCTTTCAGTAGGGTTTGCACATGGGTGGTAAATCGCCATGGACGTCCCATCTTGTACACAAATCACGCCACACATGGCTCGTGAATTGCTCAACACTGTTCGAGGATATCCCGAGTGGGCGAAAAATTCGTTCTCCATGACTTTGCCAATGCCACGTGCTTGTGCGCAGGAGAGGGGATAGGTCTCTAGCTATCTCGAAGACAGGCACATCATGAGTATGAACCACTTCCCTGTCAGTGTCCTTGGGTAATGGCCCAACAGGACTATTACTACTGTTTCAAATGGTTCCCATGGCTCGCATGGCTGTTGCTGCTGCATGCCGTCTCCATGTCGGCTATTGAAACAGTTGCAAGTGACACATTTGCATACAAAACTTGCTACATTCACTGACAGCCCCGGCCAATAGAAATACTTCAGGATGTTCCATTTCGTTTTAGCTACTCCTGGGTGTCCAGATATGTAAGTGGTATGGGTGTAGTGTAGTATTGAATTGTGGGAAGCAGCAGAAACGTAAACTCTCCATGTTTTTCTGTCCGCACTCGCACGGGATTCAACACAGCCGTTTACAACTCGCTACTTCTCTATATTTCTTTGGCCACATCCTTCTCTTCACTTACTTGTAGTAGAGCAGCTCCACTGTGCTCATGCGACCTCTTCTCGCAGCGTGTCCAGTGTCTGCACAGTTGATAACACTGACAGGTTTGCACAGTGTACTGACGTGTCGGCCGGCGTGTTTACCTTTGACACAAGTGCTTCTACGCAATAAGCTGTTCTCCTTTCCTTATCTCTTCCGAAGTGTATTCTTCTTGCGGCGGTTTCTACCACTGTATTCTGCTTGGTATGCCCAAAATAGCCTCTTCCCTGGTCTTGTCCGATATGATGGCGACTGTCGCAGTTTCTAAATCGCGGATGCTAACTGTAATGCTAGCTTCTCCCTTAATTTTTCCCGTGTGTTGGCATCTTGCCAGCTGGACTGTTTTGTTGACAGGTTTGATGTTGGCACTGTTGACAAACCTACTCCTTACAAAGTTATGTGATGTAGCCTTATCAATTAATGCGCGACAAGAATAATCATTGATTTAGACCGAAATGTGGATGAAACTAGTTAAGTCGGAGTTGATTTGCGCAAGAAGAAACGGTTGCGGTGTCGGGTCAGTGGAGCATGTTTTGCACGGGGCTTGAGTGATGTCAGCCGCTCTACCCCGACCTCTCGTTTCCCGGTGGCGGCATGTCTCTTCTGGCTGCAGGTGGTGGCCTGGCTTGCTGCGGGCAATGGTTATCGAAATGTGGCCCCTCGCACCAGCAACATGGACGTGCCAGATGCCTTGACTATGTTGATGGACGTGGCTGATGTGTCCCATTGCTGTGTGTTGCGGGAGACATTGCAGTCACTTCCTGTCTTGAACTGTTCGACACATTTTGTCCACTGTTCCATCATTCGTTCTCTTCCCGATCCTGTCGCAGTTTCGAGTGTTCCATCTCCCGATGTGGTTGCTCGCGTGCACAGTTGCATAACGGCTCGGCAGGGATACTTGCCCCCAACAACATGAAAGTTTGTAAAATCTCACGTCCATTGAGTGGATGACGATTGCCAAGGCCGCTCGATATTCTGGACGTGCGGTACTTGCGACTACCTTCTGTATGCTTAGTTCCAGGTGGAATGTTTGGATGGTAGTAATTTTCTGTGTTACAAAATTGTGCAATGCCTCCTCCTTCTGTTCCTATAGCATCATCCGACTGCGGGCGCACAGAGAAGCGAATGTCTTGGAAAAACAGCTCAGGAACGACTGACTGAACTCAGCCCACATGAACCCATAGTGGTTCAGTCTTTTCCACCACTCAAGTATCTCCACCAAATTGCACGCTAATTGAATTGGGCCAGTCTTCCTGGTCGATCCCATATCTGGTCAGCCAATTTTCACAATCCCAGAAGAATACAGCGTGATCATCGCTCGAATACCTGGTGTATCCTGGCAGGGATTAAAACCTTGTCGGAGTAATTGGCGAACGAGTTCTCCTCCTTGTCTGGTTCTCCACAAACTCATGAGTTGTCAATAATTCCGTATGCCAGGCTGGCACCGTCCGGAGTAGTAGTGTGTAACAGGCAGGGGAAGTGGCAAGCTGTGCCATCATCGCATGCACTGTACCGGTTGGCAGGCATGGCAGCATGAGCAGTGGCACATGTTGTTGTTGTACTCATATTTCTCCTGTTCTTTTCGTCTCCGCCCTTGGTAGCTGGCGAGTCGGCAACATGAAGTTTGCCTGCTCTGCTGGTTGTGGCCTTTCCATCGTCACCAGTTGACATCTCAAACAGTTTACGTAGAACTCATCTTGTTTCGTCGCCATTACCTGCGGCGTAACACACTGCTCGTGGTATAAATGCCAATACCTTGTCCAGGCGAGTGTAGCAGCTACTATTCTATCACAAACTCTGAAGTTGGCACATTTCCACAAATTTCTTAGGAAATTCGACATTTACAACGATGGGCTTAGTTGTGCGGCATCACACTTATGTACACTGTGTACGCAAATGGGATTTACAAACATTTCATTTTCCGTTGTCGGAAACAGTTTATGCAGAAGTCATCTGGTTGTCCCGCACATGTGCATGTTAGGGCCTTGGATTGCAATGCATTGTTCACCTCGCCTACTATTGCCCACAATCTATGAACAAAAATCTCATCCTGACAGATTACAAATGTCCGCATGAGAAAATGGGTCGGACTTCGGCACAGCTAGCAGGCAATTCCTGCACAGTGTTGTTGGTTGGCCATTCGTTGTGTGGAAGTCTAAGCACACACTGTTGTTGGCACAGCATGGATGATGCAAGGGGTCTGTGGCATCTGTTTCGCTGTTCCACGTGGCTCTCGGCTCACGGCAAACCCATGCACGCAGCACGGTAAAGTGTGGTTCATGCTGTACACGCGACGTGGAAGGAGAGGTGACAGCAGGTTGTGAGCTTTTCCTCAACCGGTCGTGTGTCCAAGATGATGGTTGCTAATGTCACCGTTGAATCCTTGACGAAGACTAGTCCAGAATTGCGGACTTCCTTACACTTTCACTCCTATGGCGATTTTGTGCCAAGTTCTTCCCTTCCTGTTGTTGTGGATCGTTTTCCTCCATTTCTCATGGGTCTTGCGTAGTGATTATTTAGGAGGATCGCCAAGAGATATTATTGGGACTGTTATAGTCAAAGGTAAACAGTGATATGTGGGCACATGTGGTTGTACGTGGCACACAAAGAGACTTTGAAAATGGAAATTGGCGGAAGTTTGGTGAACTTTCTGGCGGGAAAGTTGGACGGTACTAGAGGTAACTGGGAAAACCCTGCTATTTGTGAAAGTCATTTAACTTCGCAGAGACAATGGCATCATTTAGAAATGTCACTTGATGTGTGTTTGGATCTTACTCTGGACCATCAAGGAGGAAAATACGTTATTTGGAAAGGATGCAAAAATCACCACCATGTTGTTTAGGGGTATCGTGTCTCAGTAGAGAGCAAAAGCTCAGTTCGGGTGTGTGGTCGACAGCAAAAACAGGGTTTTTCCTTGATGTCCGACGTATCAATCTTGTAGTTGTAGAATTTGTAACAGTTATCCCAATATACATATCCAATGCTTCGTCTATTGGGAATTATTAGGGCTATTCCCATACACCCATCCTCACTCCTGGGCTTTTATAGGCCGCCTTACTCCTTGTGAAAAATATTCAAATGTGTTACGAGGTCAGAGGTGACCAAAGAAATAAACACAGTCCAACAATTCACGACATGGATATTAATTTCTTTAGATCTTCAATAGAAGCACTTACAAAATTTGCCCCTCTAAAGTGGGGTACACGCTGATGCAGAAAAGGGCAGCAAAATGCTTACATGAAATTAAATGGTGATCACGTCCTGGCCATGTACAAATGGACTGGGTTGTGGAATGCTGCACTCCCTGGACTAGAAATAAACAAGAGGTTCCAGTTAACTAAGTTAAAACTATTGTAAGCTACATGATTAGTATCGAAGCCAGGGAAGGCACATGGCACGACCGTCCCACATGGTAACCCAGAGGCGACTACTGAAACATGGCAGCTGGTCGCCTCCCAAGCACAAACTCCCATGCCGTATCACATAATCACAAATTACGTGAAAAATACATAACAAATGAAATGAAGTTGATGGGCATGGCCCTACATGAATATTAAACACTTAAAACCTTACATGTCAAATCACACTTGAATAATAAGGAGAAATAAAAAAAAAACATATATTTGACCATAACATGTAAGGGACTGCAACCACAAATGGTGCATTATGTTTCCCCTTTGCAACGGCCCTGCACGTGCCGGGATTCCTCTGCATTCTTTTGCACTGTATTGATTTAATGTACACAACATAATGAAACAACACTTTAAAGGGAAAACAATTAAAAAGAACACTTAATATTTTTGGCTACATTTTGGCACGTGTGTGTTATGTAATGGTATAGTCTCTAATGGCTTGCATTCAATGTAACACAAAATACTGGCTGTCCAGTATTGTTACTGGTTAGTACTGTCCTCTTTACAATATATATATATATAGCAATAAAATAAAACAAAAGCAAGTAAATAAAAGGGCATTAAATATTATATACGAATAATCCACATAACAGGAGTCTTACTACATGGCTGGGTGGTTGCAGATGTTTTGTACAATGCACACAACGATATGCTTCATTCAATAAAAACACAGATCACAAAAAAACACTACAAACCCTTTCTAATTGAATAATAATATGTAGGCACTTTATCGTATCGCACGGGCGATATACACAATACACAAGTAGGGAACACTGTGTCATGCAGACATCACACTAATGCACATGGTGTCAACAAATAATATTAACACTGAAAACTGGCCTGGAAATTATGTTAACATATTTAACAATTATTAATACTGAAATAAAATAAAACAATTTAAAAACAATCATTATAGGGGGCAACGGAAATAGATGTAAACAAACTACATATTTACTTCCTACAGTATGCCTATTTAATCAAACAGAGCCATGCAAACGGCAAACTGTCTGTACATGGTGCAGATGGTGGTGATCAGATGGCTTAGTGGGTTGCTCCTCCAAACATGGTGAACAGTCTAGGGCTGGGACACATGGCACACATCATGAAGGCTATAGCAATTGAATTTGTTCGGTCCAAAAGTCGAAGGCTGCCTGAGAGTGCGAAACCCAAGTCACGGTAACTTGCAACCACACCCCCGAGATGCTCTTAGCTGACTGACTTGCACATCGTTGCGAGCTGGCCAAATTTAGTGGGCCGGCGGGCCACATGGATGTTCTTTCTTAATATTGTGACATACATATTAACCTTTTCAGTTCGTTACCTTGTGCTGGAACATGTGTAAATAATTCTTATTTAAAAAAAACATTGCCTAAGGAACACTGTTTAATTTGAGTGAATGAGGTGAGGTTGGCACACATTGTGAATGATACATAATGAAACACTGAAAAACAAACTTTACTCACTCTGAAGTGCACTGGGGTTGTTTCCTTGCCTAAATGACGTAAACACGTGAATACCCATGTTAACATATTACACGCAAAACCCCACATAAAAGATATCTTTGAAAAAAAGGATCTATTTTATATTAATGCGCTGCAGCAGGTGCTCTGACTTCACATGCTCAATTTTGCATTGTGTTGCATCCACATTTGCACTGCTCTGCTCATCCTGCTCCATGCGCCAAGTGTGTATCCCAACTGCACAGCTTCGTGGCGCCGCAGCTGTCAAATGGGCTTCGGACAGGCATCTGGCACACATCAAATGACCACCTCCCTCCCCCCGGCTGAGCCCTATTGTGGCCACGCGATCTCTCACACAATAGGGGCTTTGGTTTCCTGGCTGTCTCGTGGGCCGCAGCTGGTACGAATTACTCACTGCCTCCATGCAGTCTCGAAATTCTCACTGCGGTACCCTTCTTCTTCGGCAATGCTCGTTGCGAGCACATGTTCCCACCTTCGCTAGCTGTACAGGTCGCTGGCAGTCTCCTTCGCCAATACGAGCCAGCCGACCCGTTGACCTCGCTGTCAATGCCTCTGCTTGTGTTGTTTTATTGCTTGCTTCCTCCATGCGTAACTTTCCAGTGCCGGGTGCGACCCGCACCCTGGCTTCCAGGTGGGGTGGACCACCTGGTGTGGCTCTTCCACCTCCTCCAGTAATCTAGCTGTCTCTTGTGCTGCAGTTCCCCTTGTCTGCCAGTGGTGCTTCTTCGACGGGTGTTGCTTTATCCATTGTCGGAGCTACTGTTGGCCATGCAAGTGCCGGTAGCTGCACTGACTCAGACATGGTGGCACTTGCTGGAGCCTCGCCATAAAGCATCATTGGGGCTGCTTTCTCCCACGTACAATGCTCTCTTGCTTCCTCGCTTGCTTGCACATTTGATCCTTCACTTGCTTGCACATCTTCTTCCCTTGTTTGCTGTTCCAGGGCAGTAGTGCTGGCCTGTAGTTTTCCCGTGTCCCGTTTCGTGCCTGTGTCCAATCGACTCCGGGTAGATGTTGCCACATCTGGCATTGATGGTATTTGCCAATCAGGGGGGGGGGCCTCTGGCTGAGGTGATGGCCCATCTTCCTCCCCTTTCACCTCCTCACCTTGCTCAGCAGCTCTTGCATTGTTGTGGGTGTCCTGTCACCGGGTCCGTTCTCGCCAGGGATGTCATCTGCTGCTCTCCTCTTGTCATCTCGGTACACCCGGGACAGTCACCTGCCCACTCGGACCAGGTAGGGAGTGGGTACAATACTTTGCACCACCTTGTGCGGGCTGCTCCACCTAGCTGCCAGGCGCACACAAAATGTGTGCTTCGCCGTGGATTGTGGGTGCAGCGCAGATAAACTTGTTGCCCTGCTAGCAGTGCTGACAGTTTTCTCATGGTTGTCAGAACCCACCCCAGGCATACTGCTGTTGGTGGTGTATCTGATCTTGTCGCTCTCTGCATCACCTTCCCCGCTGTCCTTCGCTACCCTCAGGACTGCTACATGTCGGTTCTTGCGGACATTGCTTTCCACCCAGGACCCAACAGGACCTGGACGGGTGTGCGTCCCGTGGCTTCATTTTCACACCAGCAAAGAGTGAAGAGGGTGGTGGGCAAGTGTTCAGCCCACATGTTGTGCTGCTCACCCACACAGAGCCGCAGTTTTCAACTCCTGGTCGCTGCATTCCGCAGGGTTTGCACAAGGATGGTACACCACCGTCTTCAGGTGGTACACCCCCCCACTGGGTGCACTTCTTCTGCCTCCTCCTGCCGGTGAATTGAGTGCCGTTGTCGGTGAGTAGTTGTTTCGGGTATCCGCAATGTACGAAATATTCCTGCTCCAATACCTTCAGAATGTTTTGTACTCGTATGTCACTGTGTGGGTATGAATCCACCCAGTGCGAGTAGTTATCCGTGACCACCATGATAAACTTCTTTCCATTTGTTGTGCGCAGATAAGGTCCCATTAAATCGAGACTCACAATCTCGAACAGTGGTGTAGGAAATTGTGGCTGCTGTGGTTGCCTTCCATCAGCTCTACGTGACTTAAAACGTTGACACATCACACATCTCCACACGTAGTCACGCGTGTCATGTGACACTCCCAGCCAATAAAATTGCTCGCGTTTGTTTCTAACTGTTTGTGCTGTTCCCGGGTGTCCCACGGTCTCACTTGAGTGTGTGTGCATTAGTACTAGTGTTCTCTTGTTCACCGGTATAAATAACTTCCATTTCTTAAGTTCTGATACGGAATAAGTTTCGAATTGGCCGTCCATCATGCTCCAATTCTCCATCTTCTGCATTTCATACTTTGTCTTCACTTTGTAAAAAAAAAAAAGGACTGGAACCGTCTTGGACTGAAATGTGGCAGGCACACATTTCAGCTCGAATGGCATCACGCAGAACTTATAGCGCCTCCCACGTGGTGTGATGAATGTTGTTTTCTCCCTGTCCTGTTGCTTGATGGGCACCTGTCAGTTCCCACTGCGTAGGTCCAACGACATCATAATCTTCACATTACCCAAGGAACTCGACGTTTCTCACACACTCACATAAGGTGGTAAGGCATTACAGGTCACCTGATTTATGGGACTGAAGTCCACACAGAACATCCAGCTGCCATCTTCCTTTGGTGTGAGTGTGATCGTGGAGTTTTAGCGACTCCTAGTCGACTCTATGATGCCATTCGCCAATATTTCTTTCCCCTGTTCTCGTATGATTTCTGCTTGGTGGGATAGGTAGCTTCTCGGTGCAGCATAAATCGGCTCCTCTCGCGTTAACTTGATTTCGTACTCCGCCACAGTCTTGTGTCGAAGTGCGTCATGTTCCGCTATAACTTCGCTGCACTCCCTCAGCAGTCACTGGAATGCAGTCTGGTGTTGTGGCAAGACTTCATGGTCGAAATCACTGAGTTTGACAGGTGGAAATTGCTCTGGTTTTTTTCCGATTGATGTAATACGCCATACGTCGCTTGGTGGCACCAAAATGGATCCTCCTGGTGGCGGGTTCCACAATGGAGTTTTGCTCCAGCATCCATGTGGCACACCTAATATTGCATCTTCTCTTATCTTGTCGATAATCATTGCTGTTGTGATCATCTCCAGGTCATGTACATGCACCATCACAGTCGCCTGTTCCTCCATACTGTGGCTGTGTTGCCCTGTTGCCAATCTGATGATGTGATTCATGTGAGTGACGTCCTTTACATTTACAAATCTTCTCCGTACGAAATTATTTGATGCAGCTGTGTTAATAAGTGTGTTACATGGTTGCCCAATCAGGTGGATTCGAATTATGATGAGTTGTGCCATATTGCAGCTGTTCTGATGAATAAATGCTTGCTATGGGGTTGTATCCAGGTGCTTCTCTCTGACTGGGGTGTCTGTGGCCTCTGGCCGCCTTACCCCCGCTGGCCATTTCCCTGATTGTCTTGCTGGGCCGTGATAACTGTCCGGGTGCAGGTTGTTAGGACATCTACTCTGTCAGTGGTACACTTCCACTGGCCAACAATAATGACATGTAGTTCGGGGCGGGTAATCCCCTCCCTCTTTGCAGTTAAGTCTTCCCTCGACAGGTCGCATGTTGTTCACTCGATGACAGTCGTTATCATGGTAGCATGCATTTCCCTACTGTTGTTCATGGGTTCTGTTGCTCTGTCTCTTTGCTGATCTCCTTCCATTCTTGTTTGCTGGTAGAATTGTTAACGTAGCTGTACACTGTCACTGTTCCCCAACTCGTTCTTCCCTCGCGCAACATTTGACTCGCAGCGCACTTGACATGAGTTACATTCCAGAATAACAGCTGCATTTAGTACCTCCTTGACGTCGCTGTTCATGAACTGTAACAAAGATGCACTAAATTCTGCGAGCACTCTTTATGTTACGATTTCCAATATTTTCCTTGCTGGTAAATGTGGTTGAAACCGTCGAACTTGCTGCAGTTTTTGCATTATAAATGTCGGCAGTTGCTGGTCGGGTTGTGGTTCTTGCCACAGCAGTTTCATCTGGGCCTGTAACGATGTAAAGATGCATCCGTTTCTGCAGTGTAACGATTGCACGAATTCGCACCAGCCAAGGTCGTAGGGGTTAGTGGCAGTGTACCATTTTCCTGCTTCTCCAGCCAGTTGGTTTCCGACGCAGCTCCCCCAATCATCTTCGTATATGCTGTACCTTTGAAGTCGTGCAGTACACTCCTCCACGAACGCTTCGGATTCTCATTTGCAATACCGGAAAAAGTTGGAAGGTTTTGGAATTTTGTAGATGGTCGCATCTGTCGAATTTCCTGGTTTGGTTCTGACTTCATTTGCAATTCAGGTTCATTTTCGGTTGCTTGTTGCCAATTTTGTGTCGCATCCTGTCCATTGCTGTACATTGGGAAAGCTATTGGGGTGGCGGTAGGAAAAGGAGGTGTTAACATGGGTGGTTGATACACATGTTGTTGGTAGTTGGCAGGTAACGGGTTTACGTATGTCATGAACAGTTGCATAGGTAGGAGCACCGTGGACAAGGTTGAATAGGCAGGGCTGACTGCATCTCCGCTGCACTGTTTACATCGACGATCACGTGCTTCGAGGTGACTTGTGGTGCGCCGCTCCTAACTTCCTCCTCATTTGCACAGTCCACGTTATCTTCCTTGCCCAGTGTTGCCACTTCTTCACTATTTGTCAAACGACTTTCCTGTGTCTCCTCTTTGCTACTGTTTGGTACTGTGATTTCCTCATTCGGCTGTTCCAAAATACTGTATCGCAGATCTGCTACAAACTTATTCCAGTTACTCGCAGATGGTCGTGGACCAAAGTTCTGATTGCAACAGTCACAGAAAAATTTAATTTCCGACCATGCGCTGGTTTCAGTTGCCACACTCCTGGTGTAAAGTAGTGTGGCACTGCCCACATTTAAGTAATTATGTTCCTTGCCTGGTGCACAAAATATTCAAACACCAACTGGTTTGTGCTGAATTTTGACTAGATTCTGGAAATTTGGTAGGTGGTTCCGAATGTTCCGTTTATTTATCCACGATTTGCACTTCACTGTGGTTGATCCATGGACTGGTCTTGAGTTTACGACGGCCATAGGTTGTGCATACGTCATATTTGATGATGAGATTTGTCGGCATGTCTCGCAGACAATGCGGGCAGAGAAGCACCGATGCAGTCTCATCTGTCCGGCCAGCCATTGTGTGTTCTGCTTGTTAACACACGCCCGAATGTGGAGCGCCGAGCACGGAAGTGCAAATGCGGAAGTTCTGTGGTGCGCGATGCAGAAGCACGGCGCAGAAATTGAGGGTGGTTGATCGTGGCAAACCTGCAAGCCGTGGCACAGTGTAGGGGCCAAAGAATGGCATGGGCGCACAACTGACTACCGGCATGTGGTGAGCGGATTGCGTGGGAGAGAGGAATTGGTTTCATTCCCTTTCTTCTTTGTTCATTTCCTCTTCTCCTTCTTGGAATCTGGCGGCATGCAGACGTCGACATTGCGGAGGGGTAGCGCGGGTACGCTCCCCTTGTCTTTGTTCCCACTGGTCGGCAACAGGGTGTCGCAGTGGTGACATCACGTCTGTAGCCCCAAAATGGCCACCTTGCAGCCCTTGTTCACCCTCGTCGGAGCAATGGCGAATGGTTTTTGTTTTGGCATGCTTTTCCCGCTAATCATATGCAACTTTTCCTGGTGTCGTGCAGACATCACGAAGGCGTCATGATGCTGCTCCTTGCTGTATCTGTCGCCAAGTTGGCAGTGCAGGTCCCTCATTGTGAGTAACTTTAGGAATTTAGATTCTGAACAGTTTTGAGGAAAATTTGGAAATAAAGAATTTTTGGGATGACATGTTTTCCAGGATCAGCAACTAAGTTAGGTGCCATTTTGATGTGGCGCCATGGTGCCTCTATGGGTAGAGCAGGATTTAAGGAGCTGTGAAATTTTAAAGGTTATTTTGCCTGGTGCGCCAGACATCGCTGGACGTTGTCGCGTGAGTAGTTAGAGATGAGGTTCCCTCCAGGGTCGTTCGGCCGACAACCAATGCTATCCTGGACTGCTGCTCTTAATAAATGCGCCATAAAAATATTGCGAATGCGTAGTGTGCATTCGTCTGTTCGGATCAGCTCACACACCCATGTTACGTCATCCTGCAGCATACAAAAGCTCGCCGATTGTGTTGACACAGTGACTTATCAGCTAGTCACACACCTACATTTACGCTTATGATACTTGCACATTATCGAATAAAGAAAATGCATATTGATACACTGGGTGAAAAAAGTGCGGGTATTCAAAGGGCCTGTGCCGTAAAGAGTCCAAAGGCCACGAAATACTGTCAAAATGATCAGTTCTCAATGCGTAATCATGAGGTTTATTTACCTAGGCTCTCAGGCCTGCACTTTACATAGAAAATCACACTTCAAGGCTTCAACGTGCCGGTGAGGTAAGGCTGTAAAAATGGTGCGGAGCTAAAATAAGAATTATGTGCAAGTTTTTAAGCTTCCCCAGACGATGCAAGCACTGGTGAAGAGGGGGGGTAGTGTATCGGCCAGCTAAAGAACAATGGTTCCGGTGAATTTAAGACTATGGAGATTGAATGATTGAAAAACAAAAATTGAAGGTTTCATGAGCTTCAGTTGTCTGCCCATACATGTTAGTTTTTGCCATCAGCATTTGGACAGACACTTTATGAGACCAGTCAGTGCATAAAATCACAGAATCTTATGACCTCGTAACATAGCCTTAACTTTATGAGTACTAGGAGGTGTGTCAAGTTGTGTGTCTCATAAGTGTATAACTGAAATGCAAAGCTAACAAACCAGTTACCTAGTCTGATGTGCCATGGGCGATATTGTCCCTCTATTCTCCATAAGCAGTGGCAACCCTGTTCAAGCTCCTTTAGCCATACACACCACTGTATCACATTGATGGGAGGATAGTAAGCCCACAGAGCTGCTGCTGCCGCCTGTATGTCTAATATTCACATCACACTAACACTTTGGCTCATTTTGCCCTTCCATTCCTCCAGCTGTTTAATGAAGGGGACTTTGGTCGCCTTTAGCAATCTTTGCCACTCTCTTTCTACCCATCCCTCAATCCCCTCACTTGCCCTGGGGCCAAGAGTATATATATATACCAGCCTAGGACCTCAGTTAGAGACTGACTCGCCTTAGCTAAGTAATATTCTATTACTCTGCTTGAGCGCACATCAAAATTGGTTCGCCTCAGCTCAGTTGCACACTGTTATTCTCGCTGAGTGCAAATCAATGTATGCCTTTTTCACAAGATCTTCACTTGAATTATTTTTAGTCCCAGCGCTAAGGCCTTATGCTCACTATCGAGTTTGCAGTAGTTGGGGTTGCCCTCGACCAACCGGCATCCACAACTATTAAGTGCACTACCCCGTTGTAGCAGTTGACAACCTAGGTCCGGCCCTCCAGGCCTACTGTGGGTATAGACTGGTTTATACTGTTTCTTGGGTTTACCAATAAAGCAGATGTAAATTACCTGAGTGACTATCTACCATCTCTCTTTCTTTCAGAACCTGTATCCCCACTTTACCTTGTTATGTCCAGCTTCATTAAGCACCCTTCCAGGAGTTGGCACAGACTAGCCCCGCCCTCCCCACATCCTTGTACTTCAGGTTCACCGATATCTAACCTCTCTCTTTGACCTGGATACCAGGGTATAGCAACAACCCGCATTGTCAGTCTCCACAGGAGAGGAGTCGTTAGCTGCTATAGAAATCTTCAGTGGAGTATATGGCCTGCTGGCAATAACCTTGGCCTAAGGTGATAGTCCCTCAGTGCACAATTCGTGAATCTCGCCACAGAGAACCTGAGTGCTGGTGATAATCAAGCCTACTCCACTGTTTTGGGAGAGAAGACAGGCGTCTATAGAACATTTCACTATGAGAGACAACCCTGCTCTCCAGGAAGCCACCTGAGAAAGCAATCCCTTACCACCTCCACTGATGTGCCCTTTTGCAAACTAGAGCTATGCCGACTTGCTATTACATTAATCTCTCTCTCTCTCTCTCTCTCTCTCTCTCTCTCTCTCTCTCTCTCTCTCTCTCTCTCTGACACCCGAATGGTTCGCCATAGGGCTGAGCAGCAAAAGGTAGTCAGGCAAGCCTTGGCTCTAACCAGGGAGGTTGTAGAGTCAGACCAGGGAGGCTTGAAAGGTCTACTCTAACTGATGGGAAGAAGCAACCAGACAGAGAACTGGCTCCGCAATCCAGCAACCGTGCACCTTAGTATCTATGGAAGAGGATATCAAGGGGGTATCACTATTACCTGTTCGTCCCCTGAGATCTCTCTACTCCTCCTTATACAATAAAAGCCTAGACATCACACTATGCCTGCCTCTGCATCTATCAAGTCTAACTGATGCCTCAATTTCACAGGAGAGATCTTTCCTCCTGCCTGCTCGAGCACGTGACCCATGATTTGACCAGGGCCACTGAACACTTAGATTACAGTCATCAGTCTCAATAGAGCCCTGGCCATACCTTAGCAGACTCCCTGTTATCAGGGCTCATATTACCAGTCTGTATAGCGGGGAGCTAGAGTGTGACCTGCCTGTTAAGGCAACCCAGGTTTGGTAGGGTGTCAAGTTTTATCCAGTAAAATCATTTGATTATTGAAAACTTGTTACTGAACAAAATATGTTGAAGCCAATATTATCAAAACTAGTTCGTCAGTAAAATACAGCTTGGATTGTTTCTGCAACATATACCTTTTAGCTTACGGCCATTATCCTGAATGCATCCATGATTTGGTCTCTTTGTAGAACTTTGCATTTCATAAAACTATATCAATGTGTTTACAAAGATACTGACATTTCGGAGGACTCTTTGTTTGTTGAGAGTTATTTTATAATCGCATGTAGAAACTTAAACCTTAAATACAGTATGGTAATTGTAATTTTCAATTTTTGTATCCTCTATGACATACCTTTCTGTAATCCTACTTAATATGTAAATGGAGCAAAGGAGGTGGTTAGATATTTCTAAAGACAGGCTGGCAGAAATGTAATTTCTTGATGCTCTGTTAACGAGGAAGTAATTTATGAATATGCAGTTAACTTCATATGTAACTGTATAACATGTGTCACAATTCAGTGTTCTACAATTTTTTTTTACCCCCAATCTAGCACTACATATTCCGTGAATCCTGACATGTATAGTGTGTGGCTGGCTCGACTACAACGGAGAAATTAAACTCCACTTTAACTTCGAATTCAGGTAAAGTATATTTCTTGCTTCCTCAAAACTACATTTATTTACACTATCTACACAATTGCAAGGTTTTATTGCACTTAATTACATTTTGATATGTCTCATATTTTAGTGGATTCAATTCTTTATTTTTTACTATGACAAATGTTAGTATATATTACTGTATCTTGATTTTACTGTATAGTAATTAGAAAATCATAAAACACACTTATAGGTACAGCAAACTTATGTAACTGACATAGTATAAGTGAGGGCAGGAGGGAAAGGAGGCAGCCTGTTGGTCTCACAGTGCCTTGTGCACATTTTGAAGGAATGATAGGCCACTGAAAACCGCTCATTGTCGGTTGCTCTATAAGTTCCGGCATATTGTTGAGGGTTGTGTGGCCAACCATCTATGTGGCCATACTTTCCTGTTCCTCCATGTTGGTTAGGTGAAAGTTTTGAAGCAGTTTTGGTATGTAGCCTGCTTAATATTTGAGACGTTCGAACCATAGGTAACATGTAATATTCCATTACTTACATGTTACAAATACATAGCTCCCTAAATGGATGTGAGGAAACCAGACCGGAAATGAGAAGGCAACAGTGTTGGGTCTGACTGTTTAATGTGATGTGTGGTGCATTCATATGCATTGGGCATGCACACTCTACTCTACGACTTCTCCCCATAATCGAACACCAGCACCCATATGGGCAAATCGTACCTGCCACAGTACAATAAATCACGCACCTACAGGGTCCAGCAACAAGTGACTACAGACGCATGGTTGGGTAAAATTGTACTGTTCACCCAAAGACATCATGTGGTTGTATATTCCCTGCCATGGGATTTTACTGTTCTAAGAGCTGTCGACACCCTTCCCACAGATAATCAAGTTTCATGGGTTGCTGTAAGATGGCAGCATCCAGTCTACAAAGTCGCCACATCTTCCAGCCTCTCGCACCAATGCGATAGATATGTCTACAGCCTCTAACAGGGGAGATAAAATATAAGTGGCGAGGCCACCAAGCTAACATAAACTACCCCTATGGAGAGAGGCTAGCCACCCCCTCGCCCCTCTGACAGCCAGCAAGCTTGGAGATTTCGTATATAAGGAAGTACCGAACCTCGGCTCAGGGCAGTTGCTGGGCCCTCCAGCTTGAATAAAGCTGAGGGCATCAGAAGGGGTAAGTGGCAGCCATCCTGTTCTCCTAGTCTGTGAAGACTGGAGTTCATCTGACCCAGGGCTCTGACCACGAGGCCACTAACACCGAAGTCACTGCAGTAGGTCTCTGGGATAAGTGGTTGAACTCCCAACTCTCCCACACTGAAAATACCGGAGGCTATCTCAGAGGGACTAAACCTCTATACCTCCCACAATGTGTTTCGGAATAACGGTCTCCGAAGATGCCCGCGCCATCACTGTCAGTAGCTCGCCGAAGAAGTTGCCACGACTGACTTCTGGCATCCGGAGGTATGCATGTCGTCTCCCCCTCCTCCTACCCCTTCACATTTGACTCTCACCTGGAATCAACTTTCAATCACTCCCATGGTAGTAAGTCGCAGCTACGTTCCTTCTGAACTACTCCTCCCCACTCCCATAGAATCTCATTTTTACAGTAACGTAATTTTATCTAAAATCTTTAGCTTCGTGCAGGTTACCTTATACTGCTGTAATTATAGATTTCATCATGCCAATTAGGAGTGAGCTATGTATCCCCTTGCATTTCTTTAAATGTTTTAATAAATACCTAATATTACTAGTAAATTGGTGTACCATCTTTGCTACCCTTGTATCATACTTTTTAATTTTAGCTTGGTGTTATTTTGGCTAGTTCTCTAATTCATTTATTAATTTGCCACCCAAAATATATCTGGTATCCATACAAATACACTAACGCTAGTCGCACACAAACTTAGAATGAAAATCGAGGTCTGCCACTGGGTGGATTGTTGGAGGACACCAAAGCACTAGGTATCTGTACCCCCCAAGAGGCACTACCAGACTGGGTACTCACTTCAAATACCACCCTGGATAAGACCGGATGAGAACCTGTAGTGCTCAGGCCTGATCAACCTCTTGAGGATCACTCACCCTGTATTCAGTTACCTGAACCACTCTTCTGCAGTCCCAGCCTGAAGTAAGGCCAGACGGTGGGTACAAAGTGTTCCAACATTTAGTACAGGAAGTACACTAACTAGGGCCGAAATTAAATACCAGATTCCCTTTCTGCAACACCTACTGTAAGGAACGAGCAGGACGGATGCCCTAGGTCTATTCCCAGCATGAATATGGCCGGAATAACCTCCCAGCCCGAAGTAAGGCCAGACTAGGAGACACAGAATACTGGCTAGGGCTTTGAACATGTGCTGATGGCAAACTAAATTTAATTTAGCTGCCTTCACCTTAGATACCTTGTGCTACAAAAGGCAACTTAAGTAAAGTAAGGAGATTAGCCCGACGAACCATACAAAGACAGCTAGAATTATTAATTCCTACAGAAACGCCTCCTACAAGCAACGATAATTTACCAGCGAGTGTAGATAATGTGCTTTAATTTGGTCCTTGGATAAAAGTAGCCAATGAAGAACATCCATGTGTTGAGGCAATAAGAGAGGGCAGAGACTCAGTCCTCAGCATAGACTGGTCCTAGCACGAGGTTGATTTTCACAGCAATCTAGCTCCTACTGTAGTCACACCAGAACCTTCCGTCTCCTCTTGTCCTGCCCAGCAAGCACGAGCAACAGTCCCCATGTGTCAAGTGAGCACAGTAGAGGGAAAGACTTTCACACTTCGTCTTCAACCAAAGGTAACAAATCGCCATAAAATAATGACTGTAACTCCTGATTTTGTTCCATTTCGCAAGCCGACTAGGCCGCCCCCTCCCCTATAGAAGTAGATCTATACCTGACATAAGGACTTTGCCTAGGTGCATAGTCATTCCCTCTTTTACCTTTGTGAAAGCTGGCTTCACGGATTTTGCCATCCTTTACGACAAGTAAGATCAAAGTCTCAGGGAGGGAGACCTATTTGATTAAAGTTGCCCTGGTGTTTGAATCCCCTCCTCTTATTCAAGCCAGACAGTCGAAAGGACCTAAATCCAACTTCTTCAATGAGGGAATATCTCCAACTGCAAATAGCTCAGACTTGGCAGTTGGGACTAAGTTAGGCACACCTCCCTTTAAACTAACTAGGTTTATACGCCCATGTCGGATGCCAGACTGTCGATTTGCGCCCGACATGAGTAATAACCGTGATAGGTTCGACTAAACAGATCGAGCCAGTCACACCACCCTCCCCCTCCATCCTCGCTATACGATCATGCTGGTAGCCATTGACTGGTGTCAATTGATAACCAAAGTGGGGCGTATGCTGCAAATAGCTCACATTTGGTGGCTTAGCCAATGACAGTCACGCTCTTTGGTACACTCATGACTAGTGTCAAATTGTGTCTAGCAAAATGTTTATCCTATCTAGCTAACCTGGAAAGCTTCGGACGAAGCTACCCTCATTTAGCCTAATTGTACACATGGAGTGTAACATGTGGAGCAAGAAATTGGGAGAGAACTATGCTAGAGAGCCTAAGTCATTCAAGCGGAGCCCCCGCGCTCCCCTACAAAACCACACCTCCCACATGCCCTACCCGAGGTGGTATGATTTGGAGCAAAGTCATCATGATGCCCAAGAGGCAGAAATGCCTATCGATAACCTTCTCGGTATATTCTAGCTGTGTTCAATGGAGATGTGCACAAGCACAGACCTGCACTTTATCTATTGCGCACAATGCCAGGGGCGTTTCCACTATGCCTGCTTAGGCTTGGAGAGCATCCCTCGTTCCACCGACGGTCTTGAATACTGTTGCAGCGCTTGCCAGCAAAGGCAAACCGTCCATTCTAATTGGTGAGAGTGTGAAGGCCGAGGTACGCAGACCATCCACCCGTCCATTCTAATTGGTGAGAGTGTGAAGGCCGAGGTACGCAGACCATCCACTGCATAACTTGTGCAGTGGAATACCATCACCTGCGTATAGGCTGGGCGGACGAGATAGTCAACCATCCCGGTCAAGTGTACCAGTGTGAAGTATCTCAATGGAACCTCACACCCTGGCCATCAAACCCCGAACCGAGGCCTAGCCTTGGGACCTCAATACAGACTACTAAATTCCAGCTTCCAGAATTTAGTAGTCGCCCTCACAAAGACCCAATTGCTTTTTTAAAAGGATGCGAGTGGGATTTGAGGGAAAAACAGGTCCCTACCAAACAATGAGTTGGAAGGGCACACCACCAGCTGTTAGGAAAGGCCAAAGATAGGTAGGAATGATATGGAGAATTTGAGGCTGATTGGGCCAGCTGCGATCGCACCTAGCTTCCCACTTTACATGAGACTAGGTGGTTGCAAATCTAATAACAGTTTTCCCTACTCGAACCCAGCACCATGAGGAAGAAGTAGAAATCTTTATCACCTGGAAAGAACAAATACACCGCCAGATATACCTCGCCAAAGGCTAGCAAAATTGTGTGTGAAACATCATTCGCACCCTCCTCACTTTTCTCCACAACCTCCTGCTGATTCCGATGCCGCAGGTGGTCAATAAACTGGTGGAGAGGACACAGGATGTGGAACAAAACATCAGAGTGCAGACTCTGTTAGACGACCATGCACATGCCCCCAAGGTCGCAGCTCTTTTCCCTCCCTTTAGACCACCAGATGTGTGCGGTCAGCCTCCTCCTCTTCCCACTGTCCCCTTACCACATTGCTGGTATTGCCTGGGCAGGCATATAAACAGGAAATGGCCGACCCGACAAGCGCAAGGCTGAGAAACCCCTCGCACTAAGCCGCCAGACGTGTAATATTGCGGCAATCATGCCAGAATCCCGACTCAAATGGGAAACGCCTCAGCTGGGGTGCGTGTGGGGCCACCATCCCAGCTACACAAAGGGCCAATAAACTCAGGCAGCTGTGCCTAACCACTAATGGCAAAACGACCCTACCCCGGAAACACAACCCTGGTAGGAAGGTCACCCAACCCGAGGGACCCCTATTAATCTCACGCGATCATGGCGTAGCTGAGAAATCAGAGCATCTGGGAATCTTGACCGAGCGTTCTAACACTCAAAACCCTGGCACCCGAAGCAGAATCTGAGATAATCACCACCCCCAAAACGTGCATCGAGGTTAGAACCCTGGACAGTTTGGTAAGTCAAAACTCAGATTGCAGATTAGTGGGAGACACCCCTCCCCCAACAAACTAGGACTTATGTCCTACCCCCGGTATGAGGAGGAATATTCCCTGGGATACTCCATTCTACCCCCAGCTCTTATGCTCCATTCTTACCCTGACGACTGACCAGGAGAACGAGCATTAAGATCGGAAGTTTCTTGTCGGAACCTCCTCGACAGGGATCCTGCCAGAGTCACACAACGCCTAGCACGATAACTGAAGCCAGTGAACCCTAGGCGGCTACTGCGGCAGATGCTATCGCCCAACCTTGGCCCCTCCTATTGCCAGCATCCTAGCCGAAAAAGGCCGGGTTAACCCGAGACAACCTTGATGGAAGAAGCGCGAACACTAGAACCGAAACTAAGATGGTGTGCTTTTACCCAATGCAGTCTGGTTCAGTTCCCTCCACGGGGCCTCCCGATGGCATGGAAATCACTTAGGTACAATAAGTGCAGTCACGTGACATATTACCCCTCATTTCCTCTCCCCCTACCTCTTGTAACATTGAGATAACTGTTTCATCAGGAGCGACCTCCGAGATTTTGGATGGTGCCATTCCTGACCATAGGGCTCTTACTGCAATGGAGAAAAGGACCCCCATTACCAGCACGTTGATCGAGCCAGCAGAGGTGTCTCTTGCTCCCGAGATGCCAGTCAGCATGCCCTGTCCACGGAGCATTACTAGCACTAGCATCCAAGAGATCCCTCCCAGGGGACGACCCAGAACTCTCCAGTCGGTGCCAATCAGATCCGGGTGCTGCATAGCCTCGGAACTATGGCAACAGCCAGTCAGGGGATTCCTAAGTGCCCCTCCACACGTCAAGTCTGACGATTATGTCACCCCTGGGCGACACTATTCTTCGAGGTCTACGAGAAAACTGGCCCTATCTAGGCTTCCACCCAGGACCAGAGCGACGCCACGTGTGAGCAACGACATAAACTGCAAGCACATGCCAAACAGACACCTTATCTTCCCGGCCGTAAACCCGAGGCTCCGTGGCAGCCAGCACCTAAGTTTCGATGGCTCACTACAACATCTTCACCACCGAAGAAGCTTGCACACTTCCAGAAATGACGATGGACTAAGCAACATTGAAGTCAGTGAACAGGATTCGAAATGAGTACCTCTGCTTGTATACTTATTTTCCATGGTTACAGAAGTGTCTAGGGTGATATAACATAATGTAATACTTACTTCCAAACTCTGCTGTCGTAGATAATCTAACCTTGTAATGTTATATCATCTCCATAGCATCAAAGAATGAGAGTGCGGTGACTCATTCCTAATAAGTGAGAGTGGCCACAAATAATAATGCAATGTGTCAATATAATTTTAAAGTGTCAACAACATTCGAAACCATCGTTCCTCGTATAGCATTAAGAGAAGGTTGACTTTCGTCGAAAGTTACTAAGGCTTCTGACAATACTCTTAAACCCATTGGAAGTTATCTGCCTATATTTATTTGTGTAATCATTCTATTTAATCTTGATTTTCATGTGTGTAACATCACATAAATTTATACGCCAAAGCAGATATTGAGTGTAGTGTTTAAATATGTTATATTGGTAACAATGCAGTCTTGTTCCAAACCAAGTACCCAAGGGTTTGATCTATCTTGCAGCATAGTTAAATAACCTAGTCAGATTGAAGCAGACACATTGCCAGGAATCGATATCACTTTCTAACTAGTGCCCCGTTAGCTGATTCTCCCTCCTCCTGACAATGATTACTCTGCATTGGATGAAAATATTCTTCTTAACTGTATCTCTTCTATTAGTTTAAGAGCACTGGAGGGATTAAAATAGAATCTACACCACGAAGCTGGAAAGTTGATGCTTTAATTGACCCCTGTCCCCACACATGCTCGCCATTATTTATAAGTACATAAAATAACAAGTATGTTGATGATAGGGATGTTAGAGTAAAGCCAAGTGAAGTAGTGAGCACTGTTAGGGTTTGCTGAGCTGCATGGTAACACAAGCCCAGATGGGCCAAATAAGGTTAAATGCATACCTCGAAATTCCTAACGATGTGTCACTGGGCGTGAATAGATTAGGACAGTAGCTTGAAAGGCATTTGCCATGGATGGAGGGTTGGAGCACCAAGCGCGAGCCATCAGATGCAGCACGGGTTTAAAATAGCTTACAATTCCACCTCCTTGCCAAGGCTGCAATTTAGTGTCAACAATTAATTTAAGAAGAAAATGTTAGCTTAGCAATTCAAATGTTAGTTAAATTACATTGTTGAAGTTGATTTTATACCTTGCTTTTATGATTACTTTGAGCAGACTGTACTGTCAATTACTTATAAAACATCTCAACCATAATAAAAGAATAAATGTTCATAATTATATCTTGAAGTGTTTTTCTATTATGTATCAAAAGTGTTTCCATGTGCCAATCTAAGTATTTATGTGAGTGAAAGCCAACTTGAGGTTATATAATCAATTGAATAGGGTATAAATGTGTAATTGACAGTGCCTCTTGTCTTTTACACCTACCTCTATTATCTTGTATGGGATGCTGGCACCATTATGATAGGTTAAATGTAATTAAATAATCTTGCATTATAAGGCGAGAGTACTTACTATTTGCTGATGGAATGTTGGCAGTATATCACATATGCAGTTCGCTTATGGAAATTTTATCTAGAATTATGATTTATTACATATTATCGTAGGCGAATTTTAATTTACAGAGAAAACTACATTCCCATTGCTCATTAGTAAGTGACTTCTGTTTCCTTCAGCATGTGAATAAACAAAATTTCATTACTTTGTTTTAACACGCAAGTGATACACCATTACAAGGTTGCACAGCATCTGACGTGCGATCATGGTTAGTTCGCGCGCACTTGTCTCTGGGTCATTTACACTGGGCCCCTTTTCCCTCCGCGGTGTGCTACGAACGTCGCCTGCACTCTTTACCTGTTATGATAGGTGCATCTGTCCCAGGCGCCTCTTGGTGCATGCATGTGTGGTTACAAGGCTAGACAGCTTAATTTTTGTTTTAAAAATTTAATTCTTTTTTTCGCACAACAGTAAAAACATATCAAATAATTATATATAAAAATATATTAATTGAAATGATTAGGAGAAACAAAAGTATTAAAATTCGAGTATTTTTTTGCAAGATCCTACCTGGAATGCACTATGACATAAAAAGTTAAAAGTGTTATTGCAGTGGTTCTGGCTTACCATATGTCTGATTCCGTGGAAAATTATTTAGATCGGAAGAATTCAAAGTTTTTATATACCATCTCGTATATGGAAAATTGCATCTTTAATTTCGTACATAAATATACACTCTTGAAGGGGTCGTACGACTGGTGGTTTCTATGCAAACAGATGCGTTTTTTTTTTTAGGAAATCAATAAAAGTTCGAGGTATTGAGACTATTTATTTAAGTCTTTATAAATATTTTTAAAATTTTTATAAATTTTTCGATTTTTTGGGGATTCTTTTTTAGAGAAAAGGGGAAATATTGAGGGGGAAAGGGAAAGTACTGGGTGAAATTATTTATTTCCGAAGTGATTATTGGGGTAAAACAACTGATTTTGAGGGGAAAATGGAAAAAATACCAAGATGGTGGGCAAAGAAGGTGACAAGAGAGTAAGAGATGGATTGAGAGAGACAAAATGGAATGAGAGAGTGAGCAGAATTAAAGGTGATCGGGAGTACTCGCAGGAAACCTGGATGCTGGAAGGGGATCCAGGTGGGATAGCTCGGAGGAAACCCCCCACACCGAATGCAAGAGCATGAAGTGGGCACATTTGGTAGGAAGGAATGAGAAAATAAAGGAAATTGGGAGGACCCCGAGAAAACCACCTCTCACAGAATGATAGAGCATGAAAATCAACATGGAATGATAAATAATGAAAAAATAAAATGGCATACTGGCTACCAAGATGGCATCATACTGGCTACTGATGTGGTGTCATACTGGCTACAAAGATGGCAGAATCAAAAATGGCCACCAATCGACCAGAATGACAGAGCACAAAGCCGGAATCCAAGATGGTGGATGGCACCTCGTGCCTCATCCCAATCCCGTTTGTCCTGGATGGAACTATACCCATCTACTTGTGTACCAGTAAGTAAGTTCAAAATTGTTTAAATTAGTTATGGATCAAACCTTACACTTGATCAAATCCTTAGTATAATCCTTTAAAATATTCACGAATCTCAAACCTGAATTTGAATCCTTGGTACCAAAGAATTGGCCTTTCTTTACAATATTTTTTTCTGCTTTGAAAATATACTGGGAACACAACTACAGCTATTTATAAGAGAGATTGCACAAATTAAACAAATGAGATCATTTGTGGTGAAATGCCATGCAAAACAAAGATTGAAAAATGACTGTGAACTACACGCATCATTAGTATCAACGTCATAGTGTGAATTGCTGGTGGGAACATGCCGCCAAGTTAGGTTAGAAAGGATAAGCAGTTACCTGAAATATTTCAGTATGGTTAAGGTATGTCACGTATAATGTACATTAATAATTAAGTACACAATGTAAGGTTAACGTGTTCAAAGTTTATTTACAGTACATGCTGTGCAGTCATGTTGTTTTCAACCAACATGGCAAAGTAGGTACACAATGGGATTTACATTTACTTATGCAATAAAGAATGCATTTAGTAAATGCCAATTTTGCCAACAATGAATGTTTAATATGAGCTACGTAAAAAATTTTCACAGAATAACATATGGTATTTGTTTACATATATAACATATGTATTATTCACTCAGATTGTAAAAATTCGCTTCTAACCTTTAATTATTTCCACAATAAAAATAACTGAAGATGATTGAATTTATTTATTTACTTACACACGAATACAAAAAAAAGATACCACACACTTCTATTTACAGGTATAATGTAGCAGCTACGAAAGTTCTATTGGAAGTTAGAAAGCCAGTAGTTCCATTTGTTTTGACAAGTTGTACTATGCGTATAGTTTTAAAAAAAGTTGGTCACGTGTTCAGATTTGTGGTCATTTTTGATCAACTACTGCCATCTTCATCCCACCTCACACATTTTATATAGGTTATTGATGTTTCATTTAATGTTGTTCTTTACCATTTTTTATACTTTCAGGTATGCTGAGTTAAATAACATAGTTAGAAAGTTGAAGATATATATATATATAATAGAAGTACAGATTTCTTAAAATTCATCATGAAGCATGCTGTAAGGCTTTATGCACAGAACCAAACAGTTTTTTTAGTTTAGCCAACAATAGTACTTGTATTAATTCTTGTTTTCTTTTTTGTTTGAGGCAATTAGCAATTGTAGTTAAATAATATAGAAATTAACATTGTGGAACTTCAGCGGTTCCCTCCAAAGAAGAGGAAAGAGTCTGATGAAACGAATATTTGTGTTTTGTGCAAAACCCTGGGGCAAGAAAAGCTATACGGAAGAGACTCTGTCCGACAGGAAGTTAAAGAAGCAAACATACTGATAATGATGGCGTAATTTCAGAAACAGAAGCAATAATTTTCTGTCATGAGATATGCTACAGACCTCATATTTAAAGTCAAAAAAACAGTAAAAACTCGAGACCAAGTATCATCACAAGGTACATCAAAAGACACGAACAGACCAGAAGAAATAAATGTATGCCCAGATTAAGTGAAGTTGGACTACAGTCAAAAGTATGCAGCATTTTCAACTATTCCAAACATAAACAAGAAACACATCTTTTTCGTATATGTGAACCTGGAAGAGCGTAGGAATTTGTGGATGCAACAGTGTTTTAATGATGAAATTTCTGAAAGAACATGTACTTTGAATGACACATCAAGTGTGTTCGCTGCAGATATTCTTTACCACGATTACTGCATGAAACCATAAATATACTAACACACTCAGAACCTCCACATAAAGAGAAAGTATTCTGGTGCTAAATGAAGATAAAGCTATTCTTAGACATTTCGTTGAGAGTGTGAATTTTCACACAAAAGGTTATGCACTTTTTAATTTTGGGGACGAATTTATGCAACAAAATACAAACAATGCCACAACAAACCAAGATATGAATCTATGACCATAGACGTGTACGGAAATAATGTATGTTTCTTGTACTCGAAGGAAAAAGCATCACCCCAGCTTGTTTATGCATCAAATATTAATAATGGTGTGATTGTGGATAAAGTACAATCTACTGATGTAATTACAAAAAGTGCTAATATACTTTATGAAGAAGCAAAAATGTATTACTTTAAATTAAGTAGTAAGTTTGGTGACACAGCCGATCTAAAAATGTCTGAAACTGAGTTTGAACGGTCACGGCCAAAGCATAAGTAAAGGTTCCTACAAGTATTGGTCCTTTTATTCTGTAAATCAACTGATACTGGACATAGACGTGATATTCTGTTTCAGAAAGTTTATTTCCTCATTCAGGATGGTGTGAAAAAAAAACACCATTCCATATCGCCAATGCTCAGGCAATACACAATTTAAGTAGATTGAAAGTGCTTATTACCATTTTCAGTCGTAAAGGACTATGTTGCAGTTATGATGATGTACTTCATCAAGTCCAAATGCTAACAAACAGAACTGTCATCATAGTTGAAGGCCTCCATGTCCCAATAGCATTTTAAATAAAATCAAATATTCCATTCCGTGGTGATATGTATGATTTCGACAGAGAATAAGCTACCATAGCAGGCATGCATGGGACACATGACTCAGTATTGGTTTTGTTCCAAGATCAACAGGTCTAAGATAACCAACTTGGTGTTTCATTTAAAAAAATCATGGTCCAGAAAACTATACAAATACATTTGATATTTACGTTAAAAAACAAAGTGCGGGCAAAAAATAGGTACACAAAACTTATGAACCATCAAAGGCCCAAAGAAAGGTGCACTGTTCCCAGTACCTACATTCCAAGCAACGACTTGAACACAGCAATTTATATAAAAACAGCAGGCCGAAATTTGGATTTTGTGTGGTTTCTATCCACATTTCTTAACAATTAAATGTGCCTGAATTAGGTTTCCCTGAAGAATATAAGATTTCACCCAGAAATACTTTTATGCGCACATTGTCTAAGCATCTATCTTCAATGACGGTTACAGAATTCTTCGCAATCTTGTCGTATCCTGCAACTCAGTATGATGCAGGTTATACAACACAAATATATTCCTAATCAGTTTAATCTTCAAGAATGTTCGTTGCGTGTGATGAAGGAGTATATCACATAGCAAAAGAAATCCAACTTCATCAGCCAGAAGAGTTTTCCAACATATTTCTTGGCTTTGGAGGGTTTCATCTCCAAAAAGTGGCACTCTCATCTATTGGGCTGTATCTCAAAAGACAGTGGAACTTTGAAAATCCTTGGTCTGATGAAAACAGTGGACCGAAAAAATAAGTTTGAAACTGATTGCCTGTTCTGTAACTTTGGTACCATCATTGCATTGTTCATTTGAAGAAGCTGATGATAGGATCGTAAAAACATAGTAAACATTGTTGAAATTGGCTCTGCTGAAAGAGTTATGATTGCATCAGCTGACAAAGTTGTCGTGGTCTCTGCACTTTACCACTTTAAAGCAACTCTTCAAGAAAGCTGTCTTAAGGAACTGTGGATAATCAAAAATACGCGAGAATATGTTCTATACATACCTCTTCACAAAATGATGGATGATATGGATGACATTCTTTTATCAATATTACCTCCAGCACACAGTTTAACAGGCTTTGATACAACAAGCAAGATAGGGACGAACATATGGCATATAAAACAACAATTTTCTCAGGAAATCTTTTGACGAATTTTGGCGTTGCTCCTCTTGATGAAGAAATTGTACGAAATGCTGAACTTCTTAATACAAAAGCCCTTCGCTTATCAAAACTAAATTGTGATGAATCACGATATGAACAGTACGACAAATAAAACACTATCAATTTTTCTCAACTTTGTCCAAGTTCCTCAACAGTGAGCCTGCATATTATCAGTGCTACAGAAGGATATATGTGCTGAATGTAAAGGCAAACCAGTCACTGAACCCTCTACTATTTGGTTACACAAAAGAATGCAGAGTTTTTAAGCAGATCATAACGACATAGTATTTAAGACCTACTGAATTTGTGTCGCCCTGCACCTACCAAAAGTGCGCAAGAGCTAATACTTGCAGTTGCAGAGTTAGTATAGTGCCCTGCTGTTCATTTTGTAAATATTAATAGATAAACCAATGTTTCAAAACATTTAAACATAACCGAAATCTAGGGAATGTTTTAAGAAGTGCTGTGAATTACTTTTACTATGTTGTGCAAATGGACTTGCATATTGTTTAATTGAAGAATTCCATTTAAAGACTTAAAAATAATACTTTCAAATTATGTATTGAGCATAGTTATTGCTAATTTTAAACTTATCATGTATCAACAACTGTATAAGCAGGTAGAACCATTGTAACTTAAAAACAAAATTTTTATTATTAGTTACATATTATTCAAGATGGCAGCCATTTCTGAAATATTGACGGCCATTCAGAACATGTGACCAATTTTTTTAACTTACAATATGTAGTAGAAACAGGTGAAACAAACAAAACTTTTGGCTCTTAATATTTCAACAGAACTTTCCTAGCTCCTAGACTAGGAGGTGTATATAGCCCCCATTGCAAATCCATAGATATGAATGCCCGTTTTCTGTGAAAATAATTCCATGATTTCATCTGTTAAGATGAGGTGATTTCACTATATTTTGTGCAAGCCACTTTTTTTTTCTTAGAGTTTATTACAAAATTTGGCGAGTTTTAAATGTAATTTCAGTATTTCAAATGCTAAAGTACATGCACAATTAATTTTTCTTCAGGAAAATACCTAAATTGAGGTGCTTGATTTTATGTAAAGAAGTTATCTTAATGATTTAAATTTGCCAATTCACTGTAAAAAAATCAATACTTTCAGTCCATGTACACAGTACATACATGTGTGTGCATTTTTTTTCTGGTGAGCCTCCAAATCCTACTACACCAGCGTGAGCACCTTCACAGTTCTGTGTGCCCTCCGGCATGCATGTTAGTAGCTAAGTCGGTTGGAGAATGGGGTGCGGTCCAGGGCAAGAACTTTACGCCTTAGGTCGGGTTCAATTTTTATAATGGGCGCATGCAATGCGGCTAAGCAGGGTTAAAGTGTCATGGCCACAATTGTAGCCATTTGCACACCCCGAAAGAAAAAGGGTCTAGATGGAAGAGCATAGCAAACCAGGCAAAGTGGAGAGGGCTGTGGAAAATCTATGCAACAGTCGCGGAGGATAAAATAATTCCTCTTAACTGAATTAGGGCTGGATAAAGTAGGATATTTGTTAGTTCGGGAAGAAAGACTTCTGTTGGTTTTATGCGGGTTGAAATGAAATGAGATCGCAGCTGGTGTGTATTGCTGGGGACAGAACAGCCGCCGCGCCGATGCCAGTCATCGTATGGGCGCAGGCGCTCTTGAAGTTGAGCTACTGTCAATACTGCCATGTAGGCGAACCAGCACTGCAGTACCGACAGCAACTGAGGATCCACCCCTCCCCCCTCTTGCAACTCGTCGAGTGCATCGGAAAATTGGACAGCTCAGTCATGACACCGACTCCATCTTCGCCCTTCCGCGCCGATGCCAGGATCTCCACTCCATGGCTGAAGGTGGGGAGAGTTCTTCTGGGAGCCATCCCCTCCCCTTCCAACAAAATGGCCCGTTGGTCTGGGAAATGCTAGACATCCAGGGCCTACCAATGATGGTGGCGAATCCGCTGGCCCAGGAGTGAAGGCTGACATCGGAGTGCTTCCAAGGTCCGATGTATTCCAATCCATTCATCACACACCCATAGTCGGCAGCCCGCAGAATTCAGCAGTAAGGATCGCTACACTTTGTATTTTTCAGCACCTCGAGATCCCCCTCCCCGCCTTGATCATTGGGCCACATCCAGCAGGTGTGCTTCACCATCTCGTACTGAGATGCCCAGGTTCCCGATGTCCACGACGACGGCGCTCTCGCACCGGCCAGTTTGTTCGCGGGCGGGTATTTTTTAAATTATTTACAGCCATCCCAGAGCCTGGGGATCTTCAATCCACCACCTGGGGATGTAACGAGTTGTGGACAGATGCTGCACCCAAGCTGCCATGATCCCATCGCACTCCTGAACTTTTTACACACTCTCTCTAGCGAGAAAAGGAATAGGAAATTTTTGCTGACATTTTAAAATCATGGATGTAATTATAAATTGACGATCACAGTTATTAAAATATTTTATATTAAATGTAGTAATGGTTTCTCTGGAAGATTATGTACATTTGCCAGTTTGGTAGCTAAGTGATATACATATATGCATGAGTTTACAAGACCAATTATTTTATATTATTTATTTCTTTATTTTTAAACTTATTGTAAATAGCGAAAAAAAATTTAAATATTAAATATTTATATTAAAAATCTGTGTGGTTTATTATGATACAATTAATTTTAAATGTGAAACATGTTTTAATAGTGCTGAATACCAACATAACTTACATAATGAATTTGAGATTATTTTTCCAAACATCAATATATGCATTGCAGGGTATGCGAGGGAGTGTATACGTACATCGTAGCGCACTCTCCCATTCGCACATTCTCTCTTGAGTTGGCAATCAGGGTGAATTTGTATGATTTGGCGAGAGAGAACTCTTTAGGCGAATTGGGACACATCCTTCCTTAGTGTGGGTTAATATTACTCTCGTTTCCCTTAAGGCCATATTACACGGTACTAGATTTCGTAAAAGCTTGGGCAAGGTCTGCCATAGCTACCCGTTATACCTGCCTGTACAGCACCCCACGTACTTATCCCCTTTCCAAAAATGCGATAGTGAATATTGAATGTGGCGGTGGGAGTTTTTTTAAATGTGACTTAATTTCGGAGTTGGCGCAGAATATACGTTATGTGGACATATTCCCAATTATTAGATTATAAGCAGCATACAACTTAAACTTGTATGTCTTAGGGAATACTACAGTGGTAACTTCAAAATTCAAATCGTGGGTGTAAATTAAGCACCTTCGTGTTATTGCAGTGTGCTATTTATGAATGACAAAAAGACCTATTTACGTTCGTTGATACTATTGTACGTGCGTACGTTTGCATCATGCTGTTGTATGCACATTCGCCGATGATTTTGGACATTTATTTATGCAGTACCGCATATTAAGATAATTTCCGTTACTTTTCCAAATTCATATGTACAATTTGCATTGTAAAAATTACTGACTAAGGTAGCTGACGGGCGACATAATTGCTTGTCGATCTGACTTTTCTAAGATGAAAAGAAATGATGCTTCTATCATTAATTGCATTGTCAGCATGTGCTGAGCATTCGAATAAGACCAATGTATAGTCCATTCCCGAGTGGAAGCGACTTATGAAAATCAACCTTTGAAAAAACACTCTAGGCATAACATGTCAACCTGTTTTTTCAATAACCTATATTCCACAAATATATGCCGAGTCACAACTGCGACCTTGGAGCCCGCCGTTAAGCCAGGAGGACGAGATTATTTCCCATGACAACCCTACAAGCCAGCAACAGAAAACCTTTAGTCATGTCAAATTAAAATCCAGACGGTGCATCAGAGTGAATCATCTTGCGGGCACAGTACTCCCGAAATATTATTTCAAACTGGCAACGGGAAAAGTGATCCGGGTTCGACTCCCAGCACAACCCGACTCCCATTCTCATGCAACTCTCCCCCCGGTAGATTTCGTACCGGCACGTCAACCTACTCGCCCAACTAAAGTTTCATCCGCCAGGCCACACACCTCCATCACCACGTCAGATTAGACCTCTCACCATTTCACCCATTTGGGACAGCTGGCGTCCCTCATATTGGCGACCATAATAGTGAGGAGGATCACACTCCCTGGGTGGAAATCCACTTCTATTCGACTCACTCTGAGGTTTGACTACCCTCCAACCCCTAACAAACCTGCCCCCAAGCGGCCGAATACTGCATCTAATCCCCTTACGCCTCCTAGGTCTAATTGAATGTATAGTATTTGCCAGGGTATGCTAAGCTGACCTTGGCAGGGCGGTCAACGTATCCCCACTACCAACTAAGGTAGTCGTACCTCGTAGCACACACTTCAATGTAATTTGTAGGTTATAATAACATAAAAATGTTTCCCGAAACTTAATTGTCTTTATTCATATTTTCCTAATAAAAGCCTGTTTCGTTGAAATGCCCTATTCACCCTTTTAAATTTTGGTTTTCACTGCATATTTTATTAAGGTTACCAAAATGTTTGTACCTTTATAATGAAGTGCGGTTCATGTTTGTATGTTTTAAGGTACATGTCTTCTCTATATTTATATTATAATACTCGGACATTGCGATGATAATGTTATAAAAATGTAAAAATCTCAATTTTTTATGTATGCTGAAAAATCAAAAACTTTTTAACATCCGGTAACCTAAACACATGCCATTTTAATATGCAACGCTTCATTTGATACTATTGAATGTTAGTCCAGCATGCAATTGATTGCGTTATGAAATATTCTAAAAATCAACTCAGCAGAAATTACAGCATTCAATTGCTTCGACCACTACCTACTTCTTTTCGTCTTCACTTGTCAGTCTTAACACAATTGGTTTGTAGTTTGGTCAAACATTTTCTAATTTTGCAATTCCAAATAGCTAAAGCAAATTTCATGAAAATTTCACTATTTCGTATATAATGAAAAAAAGTTGTCCCTATACATCAGACTTTCACTGTCACTGGAATGTACTGTTAAGGCTTGGCTACGATCATGTTGACGCTTTAGTAATGGGTTACAATAAGTCATAAATCAGTGGAGATGGTTCTGGCTACAATCAGTGTTAAATGTTGCCGAAATGTTAAACGTCAAAAACAATGCCCTAGAAGTTGGCTAACATTTGAGGGGTTTATGGCAAAAACACTACAAGTCCAAAAATACAAAAAAACTAGCTAACTACATAACATTGTAGCTAGAATGGTTACCAGTCAACCAGCTAGTTGACATTCCCCAAAAATGCAACATATCATTTGGAATAAGGCAATGAAATACAGGCCATTCTACAAAAACAGAACAAGTCCTTGCTCATCCTACAAGAACCAAACAAGTCCCAACTCATTTTGCAAAAACAGAACAAGTCCATTTATTTCTGCAAAAACGGAAGACGTTCTAGCTTCGTTAAGAAATGGACATGTTCATTTTCGTGTTAAACAATTGGCAATGCTGCAACAAAGATTGCATGAATGTTTGTCAATTTAGTATAAAATATTACAGTCTCTATGCAGTTGTAATGAATATCAAAGAGATGCACCTATTGTTATCTGGTTATCTTTGTGTTTAGATTGTTGATGTCTGTCGACGGTTTTGTAAGTGCATTGCGAGTACTGAACGAGCAAACTGGACGCTAAGGAAAATAGTAACCGGCCTAAGAGAAAGAAAGTAAAGAAAGTAAGGAGCACATTTTAAGAATCTGAAAGTTGCAGGGAAGGAGCACATAAACCATGGTGGTAAACATGTTGATCCAAGGACAACCGGCCCGGATTTCAGGCTAGTAAATGGTTAGTTAATGATGGTTTTCCCATTGAATATGGCAATACAATGTGCAACTAAAAAATTTACGAAATTATCCATAAGGAAAAACCCCGAGATACAAATAAATACTTTTTTTTTTTTTTGAAGAACCATTATAGGCCAATGTAACTGGTTACAACTGCAGTTGTAAGTTTACATTATTAAATCAAAAAAGTAGTGTATTTATTTATAAATGTCTGAGTAAACCTATTTGTATTCTGGTTTTCAATATTGTAAATAATAGGCGATCGTGACGGTTTTATTTATTAAAGGCTGTAACAAAGAGAAAAACAACTAAATATTTTTGTTCGGTTTGTGTGTTGCAGATGTAACAGGTTTTATTGCTTTGATAAAATAAAAGAAGAGGAAAAACTACGCCTGCTATCAGAGTTTAATGACTTAGAAAGCAAAAATTAACAGGATTCCTACCTTTCTGGTCTGATATCGGTCAGACAAATCACGCTATGACGTCCACGGAAACCAGACGACCAGAAACGAAAGGATCATTCAGCAGCGTTCGTGTATAAGGTCCGTATAAACGGTGAAGACTGTCCAGTTTGTCGTCGGGCTTTTATTAGTTTTCATGGCATAACCAAAGGTGGGGTATACAATATTCAGCAGAGTTGGCTAACATCTGAGAAATTGCCGAAGGATCAAAGAGGCAAGCATGACAATATACCCATGAAGTATCCGAGTGCTATTTAAGACATAATAGTGCAACACATACATTCATTCCATGCACGTTCATCACATTATTCTTTGAGCGACAATCCAGACCGGAAATACCTGCCAGAAAGCCTAACTGTATCAAAAATGCATGAGATGTTCCTGAATACATATCATGATAATGTTCCTTACAAAGTATACTGGAGTATATTTAAACAAGAGTTCAATATAAAGTTTGTATTTCCACGATCAGACACATGTTCTATTTGTGATACATTTACTATAAAGATAAATAATCCAGAGTGTTCCACTGAAGAGAGGAAAAAACTTGAAACAGAAAAAAAAAGTTCATTTACTAAAAAACAGAAGCATTCAGAAAAAAGAAAGAGATATTTCGTAGACAAGCTTGGGCTGGTAATATTGTGTGCTTAAGTTTTGATAAAATGCAGTTTTTTATAGCCATCAACTGTGGCACAATGTGTTTGGTGTTCATGACTTAAGGAGTGACAGTGTTACAATGTTCACATATCATGAAGGAGATGGAAGGAAGGGCAGTAACGAGGTGACATCTTTGCTGTTGACCTTCATCAACCACAATAACGAACCTTTGGATAACCTTGTTTTAATAAGTGATAGTTCCTGTGGACAGAACAAGAATCAAACGATGGTAAATATTCTTTTCACGCTTGTTCACTGTTTCCATGTATTTAAAACTGTTACGTATTTATTTCCTGTGAGAGGCCATAGTTATTTGCCTAATGACCAGGACTTCTCACTTATTGACAAAAAGAAACGACACATTGAATCTGTTAAACTACCAGAAGAGTGGGACAGTATCATTCAAGAAGCAAGGAAAAACCGTCTCCATTTAGTGTCATAAACATGCACTACCATTATTTTGTCAACATGAAGGCTGCTACGGATGATTATTTTTTGAAATCACCTTAACCTCCCTTGAAAATAAAGTCATCACGTATGTTGTACATCGCAGAAAAATACTTTTATGCCAGAGTGCGAGACACACATCATGGACCATGGGAGACATACACAGTTCTGAAGAAACCTATGCCAGCTGTATTAGATTTAACATCACTATATGAAACACATCCCCCAATTGCACCAGTGAAGAAGAAAGATCTTCAACAGCTGATGTCATTTGTGAAACCCGAAAATAGGAAGTTCTATGAAGATTTGATCTCTGGGGTAACCAAAGAAGTTACACAAGAGTCACTGAATGCCACTATGGAAGTTTCGAGTGATGATAACAGTAGTAGCTGTGATGAGTAGAAAGAATACAGTGTAGAACAGGGGGTGGCTATGTCCTATACCTTGCAGTGTTAATAAGTGAAGCCAGTTTATCTCGTGGAGTTAGACGGTTGTTTTCCGGTAAAAACGGTCACGTGATCACGAGTGGTCAGAAACTTTGTATTGGCCTATCTTTCACGCGTATTTTCATGAGTATTAAAATCGACATAAATTAATATATAACCGTTTTTGACCTAAACGATAATACACACAAAGCATGAGTGTGTGTGTCTCAGATAACTAGATATAAATTTCGCTGCTAAATACGTAAAGTTATTAATTATTTACATTTAAATGGAAGTGTTGTATACGGTGTTTTGGTTGATTTGATTCCCGTTCCCTATATATTTGCCTTGAAAACATTCCAGGAAATAATTTTCTGACTATTGTATGAGCTTTTCAAAGTTCTGATAAAACTTTCATCGAGCTAAAATCGAATATAATACGCTATTGAAGTCGTCTGCGAGTGCGTTACAAGTGAAGTAGCCATGCGGGAGAGAGACAACTTTTGTTTACATCGAAATAGAACAGCCTTGCGAGTGCTATATGAACTCACTAGTTGTTCTGAATTTTCTCTAAATTTGTGATATTCTTGCGTTTGTGAAATGTAAATTTGGCATATAAACAAGCCTTAAAACTATAATCTATGTTTTATTTATTCGGCGACCAACGAAATGTATAGAAATGTGTACGAGTCGGGCCATGCGATTCCGATGTTTAGTGTGGATACATTCGTGAAAGATATCGCACAGTTATTGTGTGTATAGGGATTTGTTATCTGCGTAAGTTTGTAAACTAACAATTGCAGTGTGTTTAATTTTTACAAGTGCGGTTTCGATTACTAACGTGCCGTTAATTTAAGGTCTAACCTGTAAGTTGCGTACTCGTTAGAGGCGCAGGTACTTTTATAAAACTGCAGATATTTTTCTAAAACGATTTGCAATTTCAGTGTAGGAGTTTATGGAATTCATTTGTTAGTAATGGCAAAAAAAGTCAGCAGAGTTGCAATGACAACAAGAAATCAGCTGTTTATCAATACAAGAATATAGGCCTACAACCAAATCAGTTCTCATTTTTTTAATAGCTACTGGATGTAGTCTTCATGATTTGCAATTTCCATGGTTTCTCAAACTCACTCCATGCAATTTCTGGGGTGACTCAATAAAGACAATTTGACCAATTCCTTCCTTGTATTCCCTTCATTGTGTTCTTGGTTTACCATTCTCTAACGAACCTGCTGTCGACAAGATGTTAAGTTAAATAAATAAAGATTACTTGTGTGTTTAGATGGTTATGTATTTGACGGTAGGCTGTAATCATTACAGTAAATTACATGTTTATACATTTTATCGTTTTCCAAAGGTAGTCAAAATAAAGAAAACTTAGATAAACCCAATATTTTCCTATAACTATACCATCTGCAAAATAGAAAAACATCACGTGATTTTCTTTAAACTCTATTTCACCCTTCTTAATGATTTTAAAAATTCTAATTTTGAAGGCAACTAATTGGAAATAAGCTAATTTTAATATTGATGATGAATCATGGATATTTAGAAGAGAATGTTACATTTTTTAAAAGCCTACTTGTAAATAAAAAATGGGATCATGTTTACACAACAACCACGAACAAAATCTTCTACAACCATCCCGAACATAGTTTTCGAAACAACCACGAACAACCTCTCCAGAACAGACATAATTTATATATTAACTGAACCAAACATTGCCTGGAACAGTTTTATTAATACATATCTTTGTCATTTTAATCACGCTTTTCCACTCAAATCTGTCAAATGTAACAGTAGCCCGAAAATAAAATGGATGAGTAAAGGTCTGATAGTCTCAGGACAGAGGTTAAAAACAATGCGTAAAATGCTAAGAACCCAGGGGACAAACAAAAATTATACTGTACGCAATACGAAAAATTATATAACAAGTTACTTGTGGTAGCAAAGCAGAAATACAATGGAGAAAAAATAGCTTCCTCCTCAAATAAAACAAAAGCAATGTAGAACATTATTAAACCTAGGCAAGGACATATTAGCCTTTCCTTGAAAGTTGATAGCAAGAAATATCTAATAGTTCTAATAACTATTTCACAAACATCCCACTAAAATTGCAAAATGAACACAGAACTACAAATATTAGTCCTGCACACATGCCCTAAAGCCCTAACACTTGGAATGATAACACACTGTTTTTCATACCTATCTCTGAAGGGGATATCATAAATGTAATTAAAAGTTTTTAAAGTAAAAGTTCCTGTGGAATAGATGTACCTATGACTGCTAAAAAAGTGTTCTTATTTAATAAAACTGCCTTTGACTTGCATTTTCAAAGAATGTCTGTGCCCAGGGAATTTTTCCTGGTAGACTCAAATATGTAAAAGTAGTACCAATACATAAAAAGTGACAAGACATTCATGCATAACTATAGGCATATTGCTCTTCTTACGGCCTTTTCAAAAAATTTAGAGAAACTGATAGCAAATAAATTGACACAATTCTTAATTAAAAAAACAAGGTTATTTCATTGCATCAGTATGGATTTGTAGAGGGCAGATCCACAGAACAAGCTATTTACAGTTTTACAGAAAAAAATATTAACTTCTTTTGATAAAAGACAGTTCTCAAGAGGTATATTCGCAGATCTTTCAAAAAGCTTTTGATTATGTCGACCACAATATTTTATTGCAAAAACATAACATTGTGGAGTAAGAGGTGTAACCAATCATTTGTTTAAATCATATCTTGAAGACAGAAAACAGATCACCTCCATAAGATATGACAAAAATCACATTACAAATGTTATGTCCAATATCAAAAATACTCGAGTAGAAGTGCCACAGGGACCAATACTGGGACCAATTTTATTCTTAATATTTATTAATGATTTTACAGAACAAATAACCAACGGCTCAGCTATAATGTTTGCGGATGACACAAAAATTTTGGTAACTAGTTCAAATAACGCTGTTCTTGAAGAAAATATAAAACAAACAGTGACTGATATGTCCAGTTGGTTCCAGTATAATAAATTAATACCTATTAAATGTAAACAAATATGTGCTCATAAATTTCATGCAGAGAAATAAACATACAATGCAGAATGAAAGATGCACAACAATAGAAAAGGACGGGTTACAGACAGTAAATAGTGGGCTACTAAATTTCTAGGGCTCATTGTAGACAGTAATTTAACATGGAATGAGCATATTGACAGTGTCTAAAAAATCGAGTTCTATGTGTTTTGCGGTACATACCTTAAAAGAGATTTGTAATAATAATACAATACGTGCATGCTATCTCTCAAATATTCAGTCCATAATCAATTATGGAATCATATTTTGGGGTAAATCGACAAAATGGAAAAAGGCTTTTAGAGTACAAAAGAAAATAGTGAGATTAATAAGTAATAATGAAAAAGAAGCCTTTGTAGGCCGCATTTATAAATAACCAAATTCTCTCTCTTTCATGCATGTATATGTACCGCAGTATTTTTTTTAACATGAAAAACATTAAAAAAGTTCAAAATAGTGATCTAAACCATTACTACACCGGACAAGCTAATAATCCTCACCTATTCTCCTACAGAACCTCAAAATTTATATCAAACTGTACTATCCTGGGGCAAAACTAATAAATAACCTACCCAGTCATTTGAAGTGAATTAATAGTTTACAGAAATTAAAAAGAGCTGTAAAATTATACTTTTTAAATGCGACCTTCTATTCCGTAGAAGAATACTTACATTCAAAAAAATTTCTATAATGCAGAACAAGACTGATACAAGGATACTTCATGTAATACCTTGTTTCAATCTAATGTAGACTTTAAATATTTGTACTTAAATATCTATCTGTACATGAATTGTAACAACTTATACTGCAACCAAATGTAGTCTTAACATGTTTGTAGAGCTGCTAGAATTAATAAGTGTGTGAATTATATTATTTATCTGTTATATATTTTTATGTTAATGTTATTGTGTGTAAATATCCATATTGCATAACAAAAATTTAAAAAAAATATTAATTGACAAGTAATTTCCAAAGTGTATTGGATGGATATGGGATGCAAAAAAAAGTGTGCTTCGTGAAACAGTGAATACTCTAGCCGCTACACCACCATGGCCTCCATCATCTTAAGACGGGAGGAGTTGAGAGAGGTTTGGTGGTTTGTAACAACCAAGGTATTGAAAGCCAATGAGGGTGAAATATGGCAGATACGGAGCAGCACTGAAATGCAAGGGTGGGGAAAAACATGAAAACCTCGAGAAAACATGCCAGCCAGCAGCATCAATCAGCACAATTAATATAGGTGAAAATCTTTGAGTAATCTCACAGGGAAACCAACATGAATCACATTGCTGGAAGGCAAGCGTCTTGCCACTATACCCACTGCAGTCCTCCCTCCCCTCACCCCTAGGGAAGGGAGGAGAGGACCCGAATTTCTTCAGCGATAATGCTTTTTCTTAGAGGAATGTTTGTTTGTCAGGTTTCTACAGCATGGCTCTGAGATATTGAAACTGAATAATTTTTAATGTATTCAGAGGAGAATTTCACACTAAAAATTATAATTGCACATGTTGGTAGGTAACAACAAAGAATTTTTGTCACAAATGTGTGTGTGGACCATTTTGGCAGTGGTTAGTACATGTGCTCTTGTTATCGATATCATAATGGTGCATACGTATTTCACCCATTGTAGTTAAACAATGCATTCTAATCTAATTAAACTACCCAAAGTAACCTAAAATGCTGGCGAATAAGTTTTCATACATTTTAACCGTACCTTATGGTGGTTCCTTTACTATCCCTAAAAGTATATTTATAGAAATAATATCCTATTGTAATTTTTTCTCCCAATGTGAATTTTTTTTAACATGTTGGGCTGAATTAAAATTGTGGCTATTGACTGATTAAAGCCTAAGCTACAATCACCATAGCGTTCCTGTAACCAAATAACAGCCATGGAAGTATGAAAATGAACTGGCTACAACCGCAGTAAGAAAACTGTTACGCGACTAATGAGAAACGAGCACAAAAAAAAAAAAAAACATACTGTACACGTATCGTGGAAATTTTCAAACAATGCCTTGGCTAGCCTGATATTAATTTTTGTTTATATACTTGTAATGAAAAAAGTTTCGCGGAAATCATGTTTCGGGATATTTAAAGTGTGGTATACATGTTAATAATTGCGTTGACTATTTAAATAATCGAAAATATTAACTGTACGGCAAAATTAATTTTATAACTATGTTCCTGTTATAGGTTGCACTGCAATGACTCTCGTGTTTGGAAATGTTGTCTCGTGATTGGCCGGCGCAGAACTCGGCGTAAAAGAATGGAAAATATTAATTCCTTTTAACGCTGCTACCGCGAGCAGGCCGCCTTCTTACGCCGTTATGTTGTGTTGTAGTTAGTTAATGCCATATACAATTGTGGATTGAATTTTTTATTTTGGATTCTTACGGTGATTGTAGCCGGGGCTTAAACCCTTGGTACTAAATTGCACTTTGAGAGAAAGATGTAACACAATTTTTGTAGATATAGGGAATAAAATTATCCATAAATGTATGCTGTCCCTCCCCCTTTTTATTTCTTCTGAAAAATTTCTAAAATACTTGATTGTCCAGTGCAGACACTTCAGTAAAAATTTTAATTTCTGTGTTTTAGGTATGCACCAAGGGTAACTTAGCCCTGTCCAACATTGTAGATGCAAGAAACAAAATTGTACCCTACAATAAGGAATATAAATAAATACACTCGCAATCAGCCTACCGCCCGGTGGCGAGCTCTCTCACCTCTCCTTCGCTCAACCAACTCATTTTCCAGTCCCTTCCTGAACTTACCAACCCTTCTCACAGATACCAATTCCTCCCTCAACACATTCCACTCCCTCACAAACCTCACAAGCATGGACTGCCTACCCCGGTCCGTTCTCCTCCACACCCTCTGAAACTTCTCACTGTTGTTTCCTCTCCCTCTAAATACCCCCTTACTTAGCTTGCAGTGTAGCCCTCCCCATCCTTCATCTTCATTTACCACCCTGTAAATCCTGACTAGACGTTCAACTTTCCTCCTGTCCTTCAATGAGCTCCACCCCATTTCTTTCATCATCACTGATGGCCTATAGTTCCCTTCTTCCTCATCATCTTACCCCTGTCTTCTCCCCCTACCCTTCACCCATCCTGCTGTCCTTCTCTGCACCTTTTCCAGTTCTCGCATCTCCACCTCCACATACGGGTCCCTTACTGCTGCAGCATATTCTAACATTGGCCGTACCATTGTGCCATACGCCTTATCCTTCACTTCGCAGCTGAGTCCCTTCAGCACCCTTCCCAGCATACCCAGCGCCCTTCTTCCCTTTGTAACCACCCTCTCTAACTGATTTTTCCATCTGAGGTCTCCCTGCAATACAATCCCTAGATACTTATATTCTGCTGCTTCATCTATCTCTTGTCCCTACCATCTGTACATGTCCCTGCTTATCACCTTCTTCCTTGTAAACCTCACTACCTTAGTTTTTCTTACATTTATCATTTTATTTTTCCTGGTTCACAACCATATCTTGTCAATATCCGCCTTAAATCAACATTTAATACAAAAAGCATTTTTTAAATCAACAACACAATCTAATATATTTATCACTATTACGTCATCTTCCTTTTACCGTATTTTTATACCTGTTAACCACAATTGTAGACTGCCTGTTTTCTTATGGTAATAATTATTTAGCATCATGTCAGCTGTAGAAGAGGCTTTAGAAAAGCTACCTTCAACCTGTTATATCAAATTTTACTTCCATCCTACTTGAAATACTTATATCCTCGAATCCACTGTATTTGAGAGATTAAATGCATCCTGATTTTATTATCCCATCCCTAGTTTAAAGTGTAAAAAAATATGAAATGACAAGGCTCTAATAGTAAGGTAACTCTAAATTTGTGTTTTCACATACTACATTATCTTTCATCGTGTTGGAGAATACGAATGTAGTACTCAGTGAATCTGGAACACCTCAGAAACTTATGATAAGTTAGTTATTACAATGAATAAGTTTTCTGCATGGAGCATCTAAATTGCAGAATAAGTTTATTACACTTGTGGGATATAGGGTGACATTGTTTTTAGCGAATTGTTGCTAATGTTGTGTTTTTGGTTATTATTATATTAAAAGTAACTTTTTTTTTCAATTGATTGCATTTCATTATTTCTCTATACAAGTATAGTAATCTGTTTCATTTTGTTCACATTATTCACCAGTAACTGAATTTGAGCTATTTATTCCTTCCCACTCCTTTTCCCTTCCATTGAGCAAAATTCCGGTCTTGGGTTCGAATCCTGGTCCAACCATTCTGATTTTGATTCCCACTTCAGATAAATGCTGGAATGTTTCATCATTCCCCATTTTCCTCCTAATATTTTTTTATTGTATTTTGTATGGCTCACATGGGAGATCTTATAGAAATTGATTGGCTATCCCTTTTTTTTCAGATGTAATTTGAATTACCTGACAGGGCTTTACATACCAGCAGTAAGTTCTTTATGAAGACTTCCTGGAAACAGAATCTCTTGCAAAAACAAATGGATTATTTATTTGCACAGTTTCTCGATGTTTAAGAGAAAGTAATCTAAATATTTCCATGAAGAACCAATTCACATTGGTTTCTGTATGAAGATTAGTTTTATAGTTTTGTCTATTTCGTAGTAAAAATTTGGCTAGGAAAGTTACAGTAATTCTACTGGTTAGCTGTGATCTCCAAAAATATTTAAATGGCAGTACTAAAATTATTAAGTAGTGCACAGTGAAAGCAAAAAAAAAAAATTGTTTTATGTGACAACAAAAACAGTGTCTTTGAGAAAGTAGGCCTACTGCCATGGCAAAAAAAAAAAAATATTTTTGGTACATTAATATCACATCAGTACTGTTGAAAATATGATGAAGTGAAATGTGCATTCCAAATATTATCATTTGTAATAGGTAAAACCCAGTGTATTATCCTTACATCACAATCAAGCATATCATTCTATCATTGAATAGATTGACAAAGAAAATCCTGAAATTTGAGGTTACTTAGCTAACTGTATAGTTATTATTATACATTGCTCCACAGTGAACAGAAAGGAAATTGAAAAAGAAATATATTTTTTTGATGTACATGATCAAAAATATTAGTGCTATGTAATATTATAAGTAGTATATAACAGTGCAAAATCTCGGAATAGTTGATTTATTAAAACTATTGCTAAAGTTACAATGATTCTAGAAAGCTATTCTGTGATCTGTTGAAGTTAAAGACAATATTGTTCGCATTAGCATAAAATAACAAACAGAGAATGAAAGTTAATTAGTTAGCTGGGTTTTTGAGAAATTGTGTACGGATGTGACATCTTTCATTGCAAACTGAGCAAAAATTGTATTCCCTTGTATCAGTCCCTTTAATATTGAAGTAATCATCATTTAATTTGTTTGTATGATATGCAAAACTAAATTTAATTTAATTTTTCATTTGGAATAGTATTTAAAAGTGTAGAATGTTTTACATCAAGAATTGCACAATGTAGTCAATATTTCTGAACCAGTGAGATTTGATTATCTTAACCTGTAATAGATCACTCAGAAGTAACCAAATTTTTCTCCTTGTAAATACAGTATATAAAAATATGTGTAGCAGTGTTTGTTATTTTTATTTTCTAGATGAAATAAATTTTAGAAACCATATTTGTTATAGTATGATTACGATTATATTGGTAACTATGTAAAATAAATTAATGGTAATGGAAATTTTTTTCAATAATACTGTAGCATCTGTAGAAAAGAACATTAAAGTGATCAACAATCCGAACTGTAGTCATTTTTGATTGTTTAGTATCTCTTTCTTTAAATGTTTGATTCATTATCTTCTTAAAATATTTGATTCATTTGGTGAGATGCAAATGGTTTTTATTCTGAAGGATGTGCACTATAAAAATAATTAATAAAGTTTGTTTGTTTTGACTGGGTAACATGGTGACAGAAATGAATTATAATACTCTACACAACAAAAACACCAGCGTTTAAATTTTAGGTTCTTTCCACCACTTTTCTGAAATTAGCTTAAGTTGGTTATTACTAAATCCTATTTTAAAAAATATTGCGATATTTTTCAATGTTTGTAGTTGAAAAGAGATAGGAATTCACAACTCTTAATTCTAGTTTCAACTTAAATTTTTGTCTATAAGCCACACAACACAAACAAATGTTCCGAAATAGTAGGTAATGTGGTTAAAAATCTGCTTCTTGTCGATAGAACTAATTGTATAAAAGTCTTCAAAAATGTATGTTTCAAAAATTATTTAGACTCTCCAGGAAACTCATGGCTCAGAATCTCCGATATATGAAAAGAAGCAGTAAATGCGTAATAAATACTGATTCATGATACTGGCAATAAACTCACTTAAAAATGCATTTAACAAGGAAAGTATAACAGTGTTTTACAATAGCCCCCACATTTTGTAACTGCTCACACTACACTTTTGAGCAGAATATTCAAGTTCAATCGCCAGTTGCATAAAATCAAAAATTAAAAAAAAAAAATAATTTAATTAAATCTTCTGAATAAAACAAAAACCAAGAAACATACACTTAACCTCCCATTTATCTAAAATATTAAAAAAATGTCAAGTCCTGTGAAGTTATTAAGTGTTTTAAGCTCATATTTGTTTGACTCGGGTGCAAGTTGATTTTAAAATGAATCATTAATTTAATCCAATAGTTCTATGTCTTCCAAATAAAATAATACCTCAGACATGTATACTTGACTTCTCCATGTCATCAAAAATGTTGCAATATCATACTGTGGCTAAGTTTTACCAAGTGTGAAGGTGACATATCCCATATATTTTATCGCTGTACATTTTGATTGTGACTTCTTGCATTTTCCCTACATTAATTTTTGCAATATTTTTTAATGGTTCTGGAGAATGTTGTATAATTGCTACTGTCACGAAATCCATGGTGGTAAAATGGAGGGTTTACTGTACTTTTTCTTAGACTCTTTGGCAATTTACAAAAAAATAATAGCCAATGATTGTTCACATCTACCTGCGTTGTGCTGTGACATATTCAGTGGATGAATCAGGCCACACAAGGAAGTGAGATGTCAGTAGCTAGATGATAAAGCACTCTTACAGTTTCACCAGGTTTTATTAATCACAGCCAGATTTACACTTAGCAATACAAATAGCCTTTGGTTAGTACAATACTTTACACTTTACCTTATAGCGGCAATCATCAATAATGGTTAAGATGTTTAATTCAATTACAACACAGACAGCTATAGAGTGCTCGTGACTTTAGGAGTCTTAAGTTTTAATGCCGAGGACCCTAATCCTGCATAACCTCAGGAGCCCTACTGGGATTATACCTACCCTTAACTGTCTTGGCGGCACCGTATGTTGAGACCCCCTCCACAGTGGCAGTGCTGGGCGTCGAAGTCGTGACCACGGCCCTGTGGTCCTCAGTGCTGGCATCTCGCTGGTCATTCCAGAGCAAGATGGCTACGAGCCACCATTGTCCCATCCTTATATACTACCCCACCTAGCCTCACGACCTTCCTCGGCGGGGAGAGTGTTTTCAAAACAGCCGGGCGGCTCGTCGTAGCCGCACCGTCCCAGGTGTCCGAGCATAGCTTGCCAGCCCCAGCCAATACAGCTTGAAGCAAGGCCCCCTCTCTCCTAAAAATTCATGCGACCTCGCATGAGTTAAGGCCCAACTTCGAAGAGTGGAAGGTTATGAATAAAGGCTCAACGGAGGGTGAAGTTGGTCACTCTGTTAAGGGAAAGGTCTGCCATTGGAAGAGGTTTCCTTCTGTAGTGTTTACATCGTAGAGGGTATTTTAAAAATTAGTGTCTTTTACGCACTTTCATGAAGTTCCCCTAGGGCGCTGTCATTCATGAGGTAAGTGTCTCATTTACATTTGAAAAAAGCAGAGCATATAAGTAGATCACCTTTAAAATATATCTGCCCTAATTTTGGCTTCAGTTACTTTTACCATTGAGAATTTCATTGACAGCTTGTTAAAAATTGTTAAATCTATGTAAGTATTTGCATGACTTTTTGTCTTATTATCTAGTGTTATTGCTTCTTATATGAATTTAAGCATAATATTCATTGAACTTGATAGAATTACATTTGTAAATTTAGTTTGAATATTTTGTTCTCAATTAGACACATTTTTATGTTTGCTTCTAAAATAGCTTATTACATTGACGTGAATTCCTTTGATATGCATATAATACATTGAATATTTAGCAAGAACAACAACACTAATTATCTTGAGTCTTATCTAGTCTTTTTACATAGAACATTATAAATTATTAAGGTGTGCCAGCACAATAATAACGTAGCCACTATGGGTTCCCGACATCATTGGGGTTTAGGAATTTGCTTTCGGCACCGAAATTAAATAAAGTTACCTCTTAAAATATATAGAAAACCTATCCCTGGTGCCGATTGCTAGGGGTGGGTGGAGGTAGGGTACATACACACTTTGGAATGATGCAGACTGCCATAGTGCTAGTTGAATTTTTGGGAAAATTCCTAGATGGTTTTTCTATCAATACATAACATTTATCCATTAAATTGAATTTCAGTCTAAAGTGAAAAACTTTTAAACCACGCAATCTATTGTGTGGGTGAAATTACATTATACTCTAGTTTTTCAATTCAGAACATTATTTTCTTAATGTAACTAAGGACATATTTAATTCTTTTACACTTTTAAAAATACTGACATATATATATATATATATATATATATATATATATATATATATATATATATATATATATATATATATATATATATACAGGCCTGGTAAGATTAATTCTAAAATGTAGTTTGAGTTCAACATTTATTTACGGTGTGTAGCAACTGTAATGCACTCTGGCGCCTAAGAATAAACTAAAGTGGCTCAGGCCGTATTATTGGCGACACCTATTGTGCATGGTGACAATGTGTGCGAGTTGTTTTTGAACATGCCATAAACAGAAAGCGCTGTAAGCGTGATTGAGCACACCTGGGCAGGCAACTTTTGCATCGTCTCGGCCTTTAATTTACAGCTACTGTTATATGTCTATAAATTTCCTTATTTATTGGCTCTAACACTTTAGCCTATCCCTGCTTATGCACTTTTAAAATGGCGTGCGCCGATAAATGTAACTGTGACTATCTCGCACTTAAACAGCTTTGTCCAAAAGGATAGACACCTTTATAAGTTTGTAGTATAATGGCTGTAACGAGCACAAAAATGATTGATGAGCTAATATAGTTAAAATTATATTGTTGCATGATGAAAAACACGTGATTCTGTCAAAGTATTTGTGTTGGACACATATGTTACTTCTGGCAAACTAGCATGAAATAATTTCCATTCATTATTTATAGACCCATTAACAGAAGAGAAGGCTATCCCTTCATTTAGGGTTAACTGAGTAGCCTCAAAATTGTTTGACTTAATCCATTGGATTAGAAATACAGTTTGGCTACTGTGGTAACAGGGCTTTTGATGTCGCAGACATGTGTGGCTTCTATTAATGTTAACTTGTCCATCGATACTCTGTATCCACATGGTACCTATAGCTCAATTGATCCTATGTCAGTTTTCTTAATAATTTGGCTAGGTGACTGGTTTATACATCTTACTGTTAAGTTACTTCATGGATTACTTATTAAATAGCGGTGCTGAATCACTGTGACTTGAGTTTTTCTGCTTGTTTCACATGAAAATTTTACAGTAATTAGATAATTCGCTTGGATTCTCCATTTTAATGGCAGCCTTAATGAAACTTACCTCGTTGGTTGCAGTAGTGTGTTTTGAAACTAAATATATTCCCTGAATCTGATTGCTTTCCTAGGCAACCTCCCTAGTGACATGTGTAATCATGTCTATTGCAATGATGCCTATAGACAGGTTAATTGTCCATGATTCATTTTTATAAAAATACGCAGTTGGAACTGCCTTGTAAAATTGCCACCTAGCTTGAACATTTTGCAAAGGAACTTGAGTTTTAATCATTTTTTTTCGTCGGAGAAAATGTACATTCCAGTATAGAAACTGTGTAATAATTTATAATATTTGCAATTGGAATACTTAATTTTAAATTCATTTGGCCAAATTTTCGTCTCGAGTTTTCCCAGTTCTCTAGTTAAGAGAGATATTCTTACTGCATGCAGTGGTAACATGTTGTTCTGGCAACCTTGGATATAAGTATTTAGGCTAATATCTAAAATAACAGTGTTTATTGAGTCAAGCACTTTACTAACCATCATTTGACTTAAAACTGGAGGGTTCTGGATTTCATTCTCTTGTGACCTGAAGTCGTGCGATAAATATTTAATTTTACAAAACATAGAGTTAATTTTTAATGGCACCTGTTCCTTGATTTCACCAACATCATTGGACAGACAACATCTCGTTGGATAGCAAACCTTTGAAGTGGTGTGTCGTGAGTATATCACAACACCACGTCGCTGCGTCACCTAGAAAGGTTAGGGAGAGTTTATTACGCGTGGGAAGGGAAACTTCAGAGAGGAATTGGTTCACTATATTTACATAAATTGTATAAAAATATTTCTCAGTTTTTCGGCGCTGTGACACAGAGTGGAGTTTCGACAGGCACACACCCTGTGGAACCACTCGTCTACATTGTTGGGAGTCCGTGGTTCCTGCAATGGCAGCGTGAATAGCAGTGGCACCATTTCTTTGTAATTAATTTGCGGCATCAGCTGGCTGAAGTTCACGCAGTGGTGCATCCTGTAAAGCAGCTCAGCGTCCGTACATGCTGCAAGGCTCAGTGCGTGCATGACGACGGAGTAGTTCACCTGGAACATCATGGAAGTGGTCAGTCCTGGATTCACAATGCCATTCTGTCTGTGCCTGTAACATAAGGACAAGTGTCAGTGCCGTACATTGGCCAGTTTCACATTCCTTGTACTGACAGTTTCAATCTTATCACAACCCCGTCTATGTATTGAAACCATCATTGCCGATGGTCCTAGTATTATAACTATTTCATAGGGCCCTTGATATTTGGAGGAAAATGCTTTTTGTCTAGCGTGTGTTTTTAGCCATACAAACTGCCCTACTTGTAGGTCGTTTGGTCTATGTGTGCTATCAAAAATGCGCTTCTGTTGCGACTGGGATGCCATAAGGTTAACTTGTGCTTGGTCTCATAGTCCTTCGAGTTTTTCGCACCAATCATTTGCACGGGGAGAGTAAGTATGACTTATTACATGAGATGGTTGGGTCGCCTCAACTCCGTGCATAAGGAAAAACTGTGTAAATTTAGTACTTCTATTTAAGGTTGTATTGTAACTAAACATTAAGTATTTTACATGTTAGTCCCAGTATATAGGGTCATCACTAGCACAAGATGTTAGGTGTCGGGTTAGAATCTTGTTCACCTGCTCCGTTAAGCCATTACAAGCAGGATTGTAGGCTGTAGTCTGGAGTGTTTTTATTTGCAACTTGTTTAATAATTCTGCGATGAGTTTATTATTAAACGATGTTCCTTGGTCGGTGAGGATCGACTTAGGGCTTCCGAATAATAATATTATGTCTTTGATGAAATTGTTGCAAGAGGGAGCATCAATTGATTTGACAGAGCGTGCAATGGTGTATCATGTCGCAAATTCCATCATGACTAGAATGTATTTGTTGCCACGTGCTGACATTGGTAATGTCCCTTTCACATCAAGACTCCATGACTCGAGAAAAGGGGAGTGGTGTTATGGGGGTCATCTGCCCTATTGGTTTTTGGTTGGGGGCATTAATCTTTTGGCATGTGGAACAGTGTTTTACATATTCCTTCACATCCTTATTCATTGTGTCCCAGTAGTATGCTGTCTTTATTTTTTCTAGGGCCTTGAGCTGCCCAAAGTGCCCGCCTCCTAAAAGGGCGTCGTGGTTGGCAGTTATTATTTCCGGCACATAATATTTAGGCACAAGAGTTAGTTTATGCTCCCTGGCCAGTGTATGCTGTTCCATATAAATTTCCCCATTGCCTGAAATGGTGTAACGCCTTGCGAGACAAGGGTATTTCAGGGTGGCTTTGTCCGGTTCAGTTAACGCTAATTTGAGCTGTTGAATGTGTGTATCGTTAACATATTCCACAAAAAATGGTGACACCGGTTGGTCTAAAAGGGGTAGCAACAAATATGTGCATCATCATCTACTTTAATATACTTTTGCTCATGAATATATTCCTGCAGATAAAATATGTTCTCATTATTTTCAACTCTGGTGAGAATGCGACAGTTAAGACATGGGTCGAGACATATAATTGTTATTTTCTGAGAGCTCTTGTCGTGAATAATCTCCAAATTAACTTTAAAAATGGGGAAAATTGCTTTGGTTATGGTGTGCATGGGCAAGTATTCCTCATTTAAGATGGCTTTTACGACTCTCACTTTATCTGTGGTGTGAAAATTTGCTTTAATTAGTGATTTAATGTCAGGCCAGTTGTTGGAGATGTATTTGCCAATGGTTATTTTGATTTCCGCGGCCTTCAGTGGGTCTTGGAAGAGTGATTCCACTAAGGCTGTGTAAAAAGATGTGCATTGTATAAATGTGCATTTTACTTTGTATTGTGTTGCATTGACGGTAACAGTTGTCATGTTGTCTGTGGGTATACGACTGAGCGCATTGGCTAGGGTGTTCAATTTTCCTTTCATAATTTTTGCCTCGAAATCATATTCCGTTAATGTGATGGCCAACTTTTGAATACATATATAATGTTCGACCATAGATTTCAGGTAACAGAGACTGGCATAATCAGTCTCTATGACGAACTTTCTGCTGTAAAGAAATTGTTAAAAATATATTTTAAAATTTTTTATTGCCGATAGTTCCTTTTCGTAGTTGACCATTTTTGCTCGTTCAGCGATAACTTTTTTCGGAGCGAAAGTTATTATATGGCATTCTTTGGTCACAGGAGTCTCCTGTAACAATACTGCGCCAATGGCGATCTGTGATGCATCACACATTAGAATTGTCAGTAGATGCTCTTCAAATTTCGCCAGTATGGGTGATTTACTGAAAGCCATTTTTAATTGTTGGAAGGCTGTTTTCTCTTTCTCGACCCATTGAAAAGGGTATGTCTCATTTGTAAGTTCGGTGAGGGGTTCTGCAATTTGGGCATAATTTAATATGTAGCGTCTTAAATAGGGCGTAAGGCCGAGAAATGTTCATATTTGCTTTACACTTTTGGTGGCACCATTTGCTGGATAGTTTGAATCTTTTTGGGGTCTGTCTGGATTCCTTTGGGTGTTATGTTGTGGCCAAGTATTTTTATTTTGTGTTGAGCGAAATTACACTTCTTGCTACTATTTTTGACGTTAAACTTTCGTAGCCATTCCATAACTTTATGAATGTTGTTAATGTGTTCAGTAAAGGTGTTTCCAATTATGAATATGTCGTCTATATAGGCAAGCATTGTGTTCCAGTGGAGTGGACTTAGGATAATATCAACCGAATTCTGGAAGTAATTAGGGTGGTGGTGAGGCCCATTGGCATACAAGTATATTCGTAAAGTCCGATTCCATCCACACTAATGCCAATTTATGCCTATCTTTCTTGTGGACTGGGATGGCGTAAAACCCGCTAAACATAGCTATAGATGTTATATGTTTAGAATTTTGTAGGGTAGTATTTATGTCTCTGTCCATGGGACTGGGTATTGAACTTTAGTAAGCCGTTGGTTTAATAAATGGAAGTCCATTAGAAACCTAATACCGCCTTGGTGTTTGGGGATTACCAAAGATGGCACAGCATACGCAGAGTCGGATGGCATTATAATTTTAGAGTCAATAATTTGCTGTATTTGTACAAGTACATCCTCCCTTAATTTTGGGTCCATATGGTATGGTCACATATGAATTGGTTAGTCCTATACAAATCTAATTTTATTTCATATGTATTCATTTCTGTGAGCTCTTAAATGGTGCTGATGAATCGATCGGCGTATTCATGCAGTATTGTTTCTAACTGACATTTCTGTTTGTGGCAATTATGGGGTAATATTATATAATGACGTTTTTTTTTGTAGTATTTTCATTTGTAGTTACTTTGTTTATATGATATTCGATGCAGTTACTGCTACTATTCTCCAGAGTTGGTATTAATGGGAATTTCAATAATTGTATCATTATTTGAAGCATGGATGAATATAATGTCTTTGTTTAATATTGGCACAACATCATATCTCTTCATGAAATCGACTCTTAGAATCATATCAAGTTTCAAGTTATCTATCAATAAAAAATCTTGTAAAAAGTTGTGACCATGTATATTAATATTGGCTTTAGTTTTAAATTGTGGAATCTCAATTACTTCTGTCGCCCCTACCATATAGAAAATTCCTTTCACAGGTTGCCGCTTTTCTTTGTTAATTAACGTGGTCGCCACACATGAACAAGAACAGCCTGTATCCAAAAGTTCAATGTACATTTTTCTCGCCAGGCACACAAGGACGCACTGTCTTGGTATTCTCACATATCCCACACAGCACTCGTCCTTGGTGACTACCCTGGATTCCTCGCTCAATGCTTTAATGAACGGCCAGTGGCTCGGGTTTCGCTGACTTCTTTCATCATTGCCTTCCAGTACGGTGTTATAGTTTACAGGTTCGCCCATTCCCGCATGCAGCAACCTCATCCGGGTTGCACCAATGCCAGATCAGGGTTTGAATTTCCGGAAGCGTGCCGTGATGTCAGTATGAAACTGTGTTGTCTGATTGGGGAACAATGGACATTCTGCAGCATGGTGTTATGTATAGAAACAAAGCATGCAAGTTGATGCTAATTCCATCCTCAGCCCAATGAATGCTCTCCTTAGCTCTCTGACATTACACTTCTCCTGCGTCGTGCATTCCTGATGGGTTACCAGCTGGACAGCGGCTGTTGCTTCCGTGTTGATTCACAGATCGTGTTTCATGGTCGCTTCGCGGTGTTTGGAATCTGATCTGGCCCTGGGGCAAACCTGCGTTTCCATGATACGTGGGGTGTCGTGTGTCTTGGGCGACATGCTCTGCTTATTTTCTGCCTTAGCCTTGCAATTATTTGGATAATATCTGGTATTGTGCTCTGGCCTGGATTGTGGGTCGCAGAATTCAGTACAAGATGTCCAGCCTCTAGCTGATACAAGTTCGGTCTTATTTTTACTTTCTGTGCTATTCTGTTCCTGGTGAATATGAAATTGTTGGCTTCTTGATTTGAAAGTGGCATTATCCACATATGTGCACTATGGGACACATTTGGCAAATAATGCAATTAATAACACTGTGTACTTTTTTTTGGGTGGGACGTGTCTGCTGCGTATGTAAGAATCGCGGTTCTCGCCACACTGGCAGTTCTGATTATTACGTGTCGCCTTTTTCCCCGTGCTTTAGTTTACATATATTTGGCATGAGGTGATGTTTGTTCGTTCGTGCCCTTAAGGGGCCTGTCTGCCTATTCTGCGTGTTGTTGAGAAATTAATTTTTCCTATATGTTTGCCCTTGTGGGATGTTTGTGGTGTGGTCAAAATTATGGCGATTTTGTTGGGAGGGTGGTTGATGGTAAGTTTGTGGAGTGTATGGTGGTTGTAACAATGTTGTCTTTGTTGCACTATTGCCACATTGGCGATTTCCTCCTTAAGTTTTGTGATGTCAGCGCGAAGAGAGTCTGCTTCAGACAGTTTGTGTTGGCCGATAATTATTTCGCTGCATCTAAAGATGCCAAGTTCTGCGCAATGGACATTTTTCATAATGTCTTCTAGCATGTCGTTTTTCAGCACTGCGATTTTTCCGCTACAGGTGGGAGTAAAGAGCACCACACAATATTTAGCAAGTCGCTGTCCAATACTATTGGATTATATTTTCTATGATAATACATTAGAGTTTCCATGTGTGTTTAAGCACTCTCGTTGGGCTTTTGCTTTGTGTTGAACAACAGCTCTTTGAGATATGCCTCTGTTGCAGGTGTAGAGAAGGTGGTTTCCTGTTTCTGAACAATGCCTTGCCATGTAACAGTGCCTGCGTGGGAATGGAAATAATTATCTTGTGTATGATTTGTGGAATCTATTAAATAGTATTTGAAGTTCTTACATTTCTCCTCATCGGTCCACTAGTTTTCCGCTGCTTGCTTAAATTGGTCTAAAAATTATGCCCATTTTTCGGTTCTATCCACTGAAAAGTTTGGTATATGTAGTGGTGGTTGAAGAACTACATTGACATGAGTTTGTTGTGTTTCAGGGGTGGGGGTAAGGGTGGCACATCAGTATTTTCATTAGTGTTAGTTGGTTGTGGAATTTGTATCGTTTCATGCCTGGCTTTGACATAGTGGTGTGTTGTGTTGTGGTTTATGTTTGTGTATTCATGTTCTGTCGTTTCTGTCTCTGTATCAAGAATTTATATTACAAATGGCTTGGTTGCTTGAAGAGTTGAAAGTGAGTGGTGGTGCAGATATCCACTTGTGCTGGTTTCGATTGTGTCTGATACTGAATAACCATGTGCTGGGTCTTGTTGTTTAGGTGGTGTGTGTTCGAATTCAATTAAATCTGTAGTGTATGGGTATCTCGGGGTGTTGTGTATATTTAGTTTCTATTGTGCGCTTAGAGTCGGTGAAATCAAGTGTGGCGTGTTTGACAAATTTCCTAATCGATTTTGTTGCAGATTACTGTGACTTACTCATGACTTCAAAGCAGTAATTTTCCTGTATAGATTAGCCTTAATTTCTAACATGCACACACACACTCACAAACAAGCTGTCTTTAGAAGCTAGTATTTCCACACTGCACAAGCCTGCATGGAAATTTTGTGTTTGCGGTAATCAAAATGCTCCGAAAAGCGGCAGTGCATTACTCTTCACAAGCTTAAGCACATACTCTTACTATGCTACTATGGGCACATTGGTTTGCTGACGAAACTGCAAGTGGCCGTCCCCGGTGTGCGCACTCGCACCGCAGGAATGTGCTAATCCCCGCACAACACGCCGTAGCTTTCAATGGCAGGATAATTCACGATACTACTGTGTTTACTACACTATTCTGTAGGTTAATGTCGGCCGTTGACTTTAAACCTTTCTAACAGGGGGTAAAAACCTGTATAGTGGGGATACTGAGGCGGTGTTGTATTTTAATTTTATCTTTACTTTCAATGCTATAAATTGAAATGAAGTTAAAATTCCCTTTTGCCTCTCTGCTTGCTAACTGTACTATAATCCTTTATATGTTCGTGGCTTTTGGCAAGGAATGCAACCCTGTGGACTGGAGGAAGTTTATTCACGATATCTAAGATATTACAAGGGGTACTTTTCGCAGCTAGATTTACTTCATATTACTATATTCCACCGATTTTACTGTTTAGAGTGTTCTGAAAAGGGGAGGTCGGAAGCTTCGGCTGCCTCCACCATTTTCTGTGACTTGTTCTGTGGATGAATCAGTCCACACAAGGAAAGGAGATGTCAGTAGCTAGGCAGTGAAGCACTCTTGCAGTTTCACTAGGTTTTATTAATCACAGCCAGATTTACACTTAGCATTACAAATAGCACTTGGCTAGTACAATACTTTACACTTTATTTTATAGTGGCAATCGTTAATAATGGTTAAGACATTTAATTCAATTTCAACCCAGACAGATATAGAGTGTTTGTGATTTGAGGAGTCTTAAGTATTTATGCTGCAGACCCTAATCCTGCATAACCTCAGGCGCCCTACTGGGATTATACCTACCCTTAACTGTCTTGGCGGCACCGTATGTTGAGACCCCCTCCACAGTGGCAGTACTGGGCGTCGAAGTCGTGACCATGGCCCTGTGGAACTCAGTACTGGCGTATCACTGGTCCCTCCAGATCAAGATGGCTACGAGCCACCGTCATTCCAACCTTCTATACTACCCCACCTAGCCTCATGACCTTTCTCGGTGGGGAGAGTGTTTTCAAAACAGCAGGGCTGGCTCGTCGTGGCCGCACCATTCCAGGTGCCTGAGCATCGCTTGCCAGCTCCAGCTAACACAGCTTGCAGCAGTAGGAAGATGCCAAAACATGTATTAAGCAAAGGGAAAGAATCTAAGTTTACATAACACAATGAGAATGGAATACTCCTAACAAGAGATGCTCCCTAGCACTAGATTGGCTCACAACTTTTGATGAAGGCCTTTATACAGAAGTTCTTGCAGATCGTTGGTGGCAAGGAGTTTGCAGATTGATTGAAGGTGACATTCTGTCACTGTGTGCAGTATAACCCCCTTTTTACAGCCCTGATTTTACACTTTCCTGCATTCTGCACCTACTTTGCTTGGTCCCATTTACTGTCCTATCCTTTCATTTTTTACACTTTCCTGCATTTTACAACAATTTTTCCTGGGTCTCTGAAAAGGGTAAAAAAGAAAAGTGGTTTTACTGTATAGTGAAAGTTCTCAACAAATCTTTAAAAAATGTTATTTGCAGAATGGAAATGTTATTTATGAAATTTTTATTTGCAAATAATAAATAAATTAGCAAGTTTTCTTTTTAATAAAATCTGTATTTCAGTTTGCCCAGTTTTATTTACACCAAATATAAATATGAGTGTACATAGAGGAGACACAAGTTGAAATTTTAAAAGCAAATTTGCAACACTTCCTCTTATTCCAACTTTCAATACTAACAATCGTAGTTCTTCAAAATGCACTTTGGATAGCGCTTTAGTTTTAAATGTCTGCAGGCTGCTTATTACCGTCAATGTGTTTGACATTTAAGATACATTTATGAAACACTTCATTTCTTGCTAACTTTATGATGCTCATATTGTCAATGAACAAAACCTATATTCTATTTACAGTGGGAATCTATATTCTATTTACTGTGGGAATCTTTGTAAGAAGGCATTGCATCCAGATTAATTAGTCTGTACATTCACATGTTGCAACATAATCAGCCTCTGGGGTTGACAAGCCAACACTTTTTTTTATTATGCCATTAAATAGTCCCTCCATTGAACTTGGCTACTACTCCCATTTGTGAATGCCTTGTTTTATGAGCCCTTGCATAGTCTGCATCACTGTAGACTTCCAAAGAGTCACTTGAGACTCCAGCATGGTACAGAAAGTCATGGTTAGGTGTAGATCGAAGGTACTTGAATATTCTCTTTACAGTTTGCCAGTCACACTTCTGTGGTGTTTATAAATTGTGTGCTGCAACACTCAATGCATTTGCGAGGTCAGGATGCATTACTACCATTAGATACACGAGGTTTCCTACTGCTTCACGATAAGGCATGTTCTAATCCAGTGGCTCTATATCTGTTACATATTCAATCACCTGCTTCTCGACAAGTTCCACCAGGTTTTACCTCATCCATATTGATCCTTTTTAGGATCTCCTGAACATATGCACGTTGGTTAATGAAAACTGATATATCAGCACACTTATCCACCTGTTTGCCAAGGAAGCAGTCTAAGGGAAGTTTAATATGAAAAGTTTTCCTCATCTCTTCCAAAAATATTTTAATATTTTCACTTTCTTTGCTTGCAACAAGCCCATCATCTACATAGATGTCTAGAAGCAACTTATTGCCATTTTTGTTGTGTATGTACATACAAGAATCAGCTTGACTTTACACTATGCCTAACTATTCTAGAAACATAACTAGTTTCTTATTCCATCATTGTGGAGACTGTGTCAATCCATATGGGCTGTGGTGCAGGCAACAAACATGCTAATTGCCATCCTCAAATCCTTCCGATTGCTTCAGATATACTATTTTCTCCAATTCCCCATAAACGAAGGTAGTTTTCTCATCAAACTCGCAAAGTACTCGGCTGCCACTACATTGAGCATCGTTCGCATTGTTTCGAAACGAACTACAGGACTAAAAATCCCTTCAAAATCAATGCTTTTCTTTTCGGAATAGACCTTTGTAACTATTCTGGCTTTGTACTTTGTGATGTCATCAGCTCTTGTCTTTACACGAAATACCAAGCGACTGTCGATATTTTTATGGATTGAATTTCTTCTTCCATTGCTGTCCTCCACTTGGCAGCGTCAGATAACGTCATTGCTGAATTGTAGGAATCGAAAATGACTCCGATCAGCAAGCAGCACATAATCCTTCAGATATTCCGGTATTTTTATCTCTCATCTTAGATGATTACTAATGCTGTTTGTCTGTCACTTCCTGTAAATCGCACTGTTATCATTATGAAACTCATTTAATAAAATTCCTTTCAAGATGTTTTCCCACTTAAGCACATATCCAATGGTCCCAGAAATATTTCCATAAGAAAATGCATATTTTTCCATTTAGAATGTTTTATGGAAAAACTATAACACACTTATGATACAACATTTTAATTGGAAGATTGTGATAAATTAGCGTAAATAGCATACATAATTTTCCATTACTAATCTAATACTTTATCATACCATTGCTATTACAGGTCTGTAATTGAACAACACGACCCAGCAAATACAACCTGTCGGCAAAGTGTCGGCGAATTGTCAACCCGATACCTGTACTGTCGGCAACTGTAGTTTCATTGCTAGAAGATGCCATCTGAACAGGCATGATGTACTTTATGAGACAGATTGCAAGCCATTAGAAAAAAGACAATGGCCCGCTGTATTTTTTAGGATAACAGATGGCTATCATCGAAAATATTTCGGCATGATATCGCATAGCAAACATTTTGGAAACATCTTAAAAATGTTTCTGGGCCGATTCCCACAAAGCATCTTTGTCTTTTTGATAAGCTGGCTATTATCTCATTTGTTCGGGCCAGGTTACTTTTTCGAGACATGGCTCTTTATCACAATAAAGATATAAATATGATGTCTTTTTGCTGACAATTTTCTGGAAAGTGTTTTGATTAGGTAAGTTGTTAGCTAGCTGTTAACGACATGATGTCTTTTTTGAGACAGAATGTTTGCCGATAGAAAAGAGACAATGGCCCCCTGTAGTTTTGAGGATAACAGATGGATATCACCGAAAATATGTCGGTATGATATCGCAGAGCAAACGTGTTGCAAGCATCTTAAAAATGTTTCTGGGCCGATTCCCATACAGCATCTTTGTCTTTTCTGTAAGCTTGCCATTGTCTTATTTATTCCGGCCGAGTAACGTATTCGATACAAGGCTTTTTATCATAATAAAGATATAAATATGATGTCTTTTTGCCGACAAATTTTGGGAAGTTTTTTGAATAGGCAAGATGTTAGCTATCTCTTAATGGCACGATGTCTTTTTTGAGACCATGTGTTAACCTTTAACATGTTTTTTTTCTCATGATTATATGTGTCACGTAGAAGCCCATGGCATTTGTTGACATTGAAATTTTTTTTTCATTGGTACAACCATCTGAAAGGTATATTTAAAACTAACTAAAACTATTTTGTTTGCAAGCCCCTGAAGAAATAGTTTTTAAATAATCTGTGTTTAAAAATAATTTTTATATTGCCATGGAATTTATGCATTCCTTTATAACTATTTGTGTCATGATATATATATTAAATTACTGGAGAGTATCAGTAACTTACCCCATGGTGTATAGCTTAGCAATCTGGACTGTTAGCTCAAGGGTCTTATTCGAATCCTGCATTCTGCAATCAAAAGATTTTCATATCATATAATGTGTTGTGATGTAAATTAAATGAATATATGTAAAGAGGAAATTACTCTTACTAAAATTTTAAATCGAAAAGTTAAGGTTTTTCTTATTGTTATACAGTTTATTTCTGGACATCATGCCGCTGCAGGCCCAGCATCGTAATGACACCCAGTCATCGCAGTCCCGGCATCATAACGACATCCAGCCATCACAGTCCTGGCATCATAGCGACATCCAGTCGCAGGCCCAGCATTGTAACGACATCCACCCATCACAGGCCCGGCATTGTAGGGACATACAACCCTCGCAAGCCTAGCATCGTTACGACATCCAGCCGTAGCAGGCCCGACACTGTCGGCCGACAGTTAGCCGCCAGTCCATATTTCCATCGGGCCGCTTCCGGCAATAGATAGCGGGCAGGTATCGGCTGGCCGCAGTTTGTCGGCTAGCTTTTACCGACCAGATTCTGGCCTGTACTTTTCATGTATGTTGGGATGGAATACATTTTGTATCTTGTCGGTAGCGGTACAGTATATTTTTGGCACTGTCGGAAAACAGTCAGCCGCCAGTCCATATTTCCATCTGGCCACTTCCAGTATAAGATAGCGGGCCGGTATCGGCTGGGCGGAGTTTGTCTGGCCTGTATTTTCCATGCTTGCTGGGAAGTATATAACTGATTATCAAACCAAGTAGTTTTGGCACTGTGCACACATTTTTCAAACATAATGAACTGACACATGACAGTCCCGGCTGATTGGCTGCCTGTGTCTCTAGGTAACTTGTTTGATGCTAGACGAGTTGCTTCTCTGGGTGTTTATTCGTCTCTAGGCACTGATGCCGGACTGGAGACCAGTACTGGCCTAGTAGGCTGCCAGCTTGGCACAAAGTCCGGCTCTGACAGTTTTACTTTGCGTGGTGAAGGCTTGGGTGGTGGGACGGAGTAAACGCCAGCAGGACAGTGTGTTTGTCCCTTCTGGTGGCTGTATTAGCACAGTTCCCTCGGTCCTAGTAGCACTTGACTGGAGGGTGGAATGTGTGTGTGGTGCTAAGGTTTGTTATAGATGTGGAGCATAGGTGGACCCTTCGCTGAACAGGATCTCCTGTACTAATGGATAGTATTCTTCTGTAACATGGGTGGGCAGCTCGAACAAAGTGTTAGGAGTGACATTTGGTACTGGAACAGTGAGTCGTCACAGCAAAGCAGCCTGTTCACATGGACTCAGTAGCCCGAACCTGCTGGGAAGGATGCTAAGCCCCTCAGGATTCTTAGAGATAGCCCTTGCTTTCTTAATCATCTTCTGAACACCAACCCTATGGGTGTAAGTCATCTGGTTCTACCCTAATATTGGGCCTGAAAGAGTTAGGCAGTCGATGTGGTAGAGTACAGTGTGGGTGTCAATTGTTACTGCCAACACCACACCTCACTCTTGACTTTACAACCGGGGGTGTGGAAGACTCGAGCTGCAAAGAGTTGGTTGCAGGAGCTGCATGGTGTTGTCCCAATGGGGTTGGTCCCTCCTGCACCAGAGTGTAATTCCCTCGGCACCACGAGGTGTGCGTTGAGAGTAGTTCACTCTAGCCGAATAGCCGATCCCACCAGGAGAATATCTAGTGTCACTGTTCTACTGTTTCTCTCACCTGAGTGTAAGGGACAGGTGGCCTTTCAATATTGGTGAGGTGAGTGTCCCAAGGTCACAGGTCTCCCCAGACCCGAAGAAGTTCCCGTCCTCGGCACCACGAAGTGAGCGGTGAGGTGGGGGCGACTGCAAGTTGGCAAGCCACCTTTCAGGGGACGGTATCGTACTGTCGGGACTCGACTGTTCACTGCATGGGGCAGATAATGAGTGGCCTTCCAAGGATGTTTTGGTATGTTGTCTGTGTAGATTCGGAAAGAGCAAACCCGTTCTCCTGCCGTCTCCATCAGAACCCATGATAAGAGATAGGAGGTCGGAGTGATACTCAAGAAGTTAGGCAAGATCAATTTTTATTTTACTGTGAAGGAAAATAAACTGAGATTGTGGAAATACTACCTCCTATCCACATGGGCTTGGCCGAAGGTTAGCACTGTAGCATAAACAGAGGAAGGCACTATGCAAAGCTATGGGAGTAGGCAGTAGCTAGTGCATGTGGTAAGGTTTACTCTTCGGGGCGAGCTCTGCTCTCTGGTGTCCGTAAGGGACCGAACGTGTCTCAGTGTGCTGCTATGGTGACGCCACTGGTTCTTTCTTAAATGCAGGTTGGAGAGGACCTTCGGCCATGTGTGGAAACGGTGAAGTAAAATGTAGAGGTGCTGGCCTCTGCACCAATTACTTGTACGATGAATGGCCAGGAGAGAGTCAGTAGACTTGTTCGAGAACTTAAGCAGAACTGAGAATCCGGAGGCTGGGGCGCATCTTATTTTATAGTCCTCTGCCATCCCTTCCTTCACTGGTGTAAGGTGTCTGTATAAAGTGCGAGCCCAGTGCCTAGATCCTTGGTGCAAGTGGCATAGTGAAGAGTCAGGTGCGCCGGAGCAAACCTTTGTGTTGGGGGGGGGGGGGGGGGGCAAACTCAAGAAACAAATATATTTTTTTCTTAACGACTATATATATATATATATCTCTTTTTTCTCCACAAATTACATGTCACACATTACTATCTGTATTACTTCATGGTAAATTAATGTACACAGTGATTTTAAACTTTTTTTCCCTCCCTCAGATTATTAATAACTCAAACACCTCATAGGCGTGAGTACATTGAAGACTGAAGTAGATTTTACATAATTTATAAGCATTATCTCAAAAGATTGTTTCACTAAAAACGAACTGCAACATGTTTGACATATGATTTTTTTCAAGAACACTGTGTGGAATATTATGACAATTAACAAAATTTTCAATTAATTTCTCATGAAATGATATATACGTGCAATAATGGTAATAAGAATAAAAAATATTTGTAATATGTAAAGTTGTGTTGAACATGTGTACCTAAATGACTTTCATTGTTTCATTAATTGATTTTTGTAATTTTAAATTGATATATATATATATATATATATATATATATATATATATATATATATATATATATATATATATATATATGTGTGTATGAATATGTGTGTATATATATACATATATATATATACATATATATGAACTATTATTACATAGAACAGAGACATGTTTACTTAAAACATCATGTGGCATCAACCAAAAGACATATTGCAAGTGTTCAATAAATACACTGGATATTTACTCCACTATTTCCCAAATAAGGCTTTTCTTTCGTACTTGCAGGAAATAAAATCTCTCATTACATCATTAAGATTTAGTACACTAGTTCTCTCTTTGTGGACATGAAGTAGCATCACATGCGTTATAGACGTTTCTGCTTAATGGGGGCCCGCAGATAAGTCTTCAAATGGCGGAGGTAAGAAACTGGACAGTAATAAAATAAAAGTGATCGCACTTTTGTTCTGCACTATATAATACTCATTGTATACTTATACTACACTGTACGTCTGCATGGACTACAAACAGAAGAGGAGTGAAGGTCGGGCGGACACAGACATACTAATTGCTGTTGTTCAAACCTGCTGAAAGAATAGCATTTCTACACAGGAGGAGAGTTACGAAGCATGCGACATATGGGATGTAGATAATATGCATATGCCAATGTGACGGCGTTCGAAGAGGGGAGGGGATTAGTCACGACACTGCTCGCGACTTGTGTCGAGTCAACCGCCATCTCGCTCTCTTCCTCGCATTCGACGTCTGGACTATTCTATCGGCAGCGCACATTTTTGTGAGAGCCAACATGCTAAAATAAAAACTTGCATGGCTGCTTGGTGTTTTATGATGTAATGAAGGCGTAGAATCGAAGGAACGGTATGGTGTTAATTCTCCGAAACTTGTGTACACAAAAAGTTTTTTTTCAAAACGAGTGGGGAGAGGGCAACTGCCCCTGCTGCCTCCCCAGCTCCGGTGCCACTGTGAAAAGTTGCGGGATCTAGTCATCATACTTGTGGCGGAATCCTGCGGCATGCTGCTGTACTAGCCCTGAACTACTTGCATGGTCCCGGTGGCTCATGTGCGAAAATAAGTTCAATGATTGACACATCTGTCCCGGCCCGGTAGGTACAACAATCTCGTATTGTTATGCAGGAATGTGGAACTGTTCCCTCATTAACAATTTATTTCTCTCTTGCTGGGCTTCTGTAGGATCTGCGGCTTTGTGCTGGTTGCGGCTCGCTCTCATTGCTGGAATGACGTGCTGGCAGGCGGCGCGAGGCAGGTGACTGGCTTGGACGTATTCTTGCAGAAGCGGAGAGCGCTAGAAGAAACCATATCTCTCGTTGTTGCATACAAGGCTATCTTCCTTTTCTCTCTCTCTCTCTCTCTCTCTCTCTCTCTCTCTCTCTCTCTCTCTCTCTCTCTCTTATTACCTACTGTTGGTGGACGGGAAGCGGTATGCGTCTCCTTGGAGTGTAGGGGGAATGTTGCGAGAGGTAACTGGTGTCGGTGATAACGCGTGGCCTTCTTGATTACAGTGTGCAGACCTCGCTGTTAGGCTTGGTTACTTACATTATGATTCTTTCGAATCTGAGGAGAGAGCAAACGCATTGGTCGGCACACGGAATAAGTTGCGACACTGGGGAGCTGATTTTAGTAAAAGATATATAAAATATATAAAAGGAAAAAATATGTCCAAGGCACCACTCGCAAGGCATGTATTCTAGCTATAGGCTGTTCACGGTAAAGTGAACACTTTTTAAAAAATGCATTATCCCCTAATAAATGTATTTTATTGCAGGATCGAACATTAACTTTTGAGTGTGATGGAATGTATGCACTGTGTTTATTAGTCATATTGCAATGTTTACATTAAAAAGTGGCAGAAAGGTAGATATTAATTGAAACTAAAAAGTTAGCAGGGCCTTAAAAAGTGCTCACTTTACCGTGAACAGCCTATAACTGCTGTGGACGCCTCGTGCGGTAGATTATTTAGGCCCTGTCTTTGGCCTCCCTATCGTAACACAGAGCAGAACAAGTTAAAAAAAAAAAAAAAAAAAAAAAGGCTACAGTCTTTGTCAACGGAGACCCTCCGCAATCTCGCTGAATACTAAAGTGGAGATGCGATGCGAATGTATTGGCAAAACGGGGAAACAAGGACATACTTCACCATCTTACATCGATAAAGCACCTGTCACACAAAATGAGATAAAATATTTACTTGCATACCACGTTCTTGAAGTCACGTTACTGTCCTTAGGTGATTTATCTGTATCATCAACAGATATTTGAATGTTTACCAACAGATTTAGTGACAATTGTGATTGACTGCATTTTTATATTAACATAACAAACAAAGATAATTTATATGCAACGTGACTTGAATGTTTTTATCTCGTTATTGAACTTGCCTCATATTACTACTATTTACATGCCTTACGAGTAACAATTTACATTTTTCTTTTGCATTTAAAGCAATCTGACTTGACTTTTCACAGTTTGAAATTAACACTCAGCAATCTCTTTCAACAAGAGTATGCAAAATTACAATTTACAGTAAGCTGTTGCCATTATGGGTTAAACTCACAAAACAAGAGGCACTAGGTACGGTTCTCTAAGCTTTATACATATTTACAATCGCATTGGTTCCATTAAAGATTATTTACAAATTACATAACATACCTTCGTATTATTAGCCAGGAATCTTAGCGCAAATTTTGCTTTTGTGTTTGCAGTTGGCCGTCTCGAGACTGTAAACGCCATTACATCACAGGTCTCCCTTTTCAGGATCACTATCAAGGTACCCCTAGCTAACTATAGGGTGTTTTCCTTTTGTACCACTGCAATGCCCTGTTGGTGGGCGGCGATCTTGTCCCTGCTAATTTGCAGCTGTAGCAGATGGATCTGCTCTCCCGGGCTGACTTCCGGAGGCTAGGGTGGTACCATGCGGTCCCAGTCTTCGTCTGATCTCTCGGAAAGGTCTAATTCAGATGGACAGGGCAGAGCATCTGGTAAATCGTTCGATTTCCCCGAACAATGCTGTATCTCAAAGTCGAATTCTGTCAGGAAGATGTCCTATCTCCCAAGCTTTGCCTTAGCAGCTTTATATTCCCGCAGCCATTCGTAGCACCTAACTGTCGGTGCGGAGAATAAAGTGAGACCCTTCCAAGTAGTACCGGTACTTCCACACTGCCTATATGACAGCCAGACACGCTTCTTCGTTGATATGGTAGCATTGTTCGGTTGAATTTAGGTGGGTGATGGCATATGCTATTACCTGTGGGTGGCCTTTTTCATCCTCTTGGTAAAGTACAGTGCAGAGGCCACTTTGGCAGGCATCTGTCTGGAGAATTAGGGGCCCCTCCCCTTGGGGTTGGTGAAGCTGCTTTATATTCTGGAATCTCTTATTTAAGGGTTGAAACACTGCATGGTATTCCGGTCCCTATTGCCATCTTACTTCTTTCTTCAGTAGGGGGTGCAAGGGTGCCATAAGACTGGCGATGTCTGGTACAAAGTCATGTTGCCAATTACAAAGCCCCATGCTTCCTGGATGGCTCGTATAGAGTTCACTTGGGGAAAGTTGCTGCTTGGCGAAACAATGTGTCCAAGATAGTCTATTGATGTTTTCCCAACTGGCTCTTCGATAATTTGGTGGTTATTCCATGGATCTCGAGGCAGTCGAGAACTCGATGGAGGTGTGTTGGGTGCTCCTCCCAGGTCTTGGAGTATATAATGACATCATCGAGATATGCAAAGCAGAATTTCCCGACGTATCCAGTCAGGACTTGCAATGACACAGGTCTCTGAAATATTGCAGGTGCGTTTTTCAGCCCAAAGGGCATAACTCGAAATTATAGAGTTTCCCCTTCTGGGCTAGTGGAAGTGTGTAACATCGGTTGTCCGAGTGTACCACTATTTGCCATTACCCCGATTGCTGTTAGAAGATATTGAAGATTTGAGCATCTCGAATATCTCGTAGAGTATAGGCCAAATTGATGGCTGGTGGAGAGATGGGATGGGTGACATCATTCAGGGTCTTGTAATTTAAGTAAATCTGCAACTGTACATCTTTCTTTGGAACCAGAGCATGTAAGTTGTGTGGTGAATCTCATGGTTCGATGATATTCTGTCAGTTAATCTACTTTATTTGCTCCATTATCAGTTGGTGGTGCTGTGCTGATATCCTATATGGACGGTTGTATACCAGCTTGCTTGTGGCGAGCCATATTTTGTGTTGTATGGTCCTCATCTGGCGTTGCATTCATTTTGATCCAAATGCCCCATCGTGCTTGTACAAAACTTGCTTCAGTTGTTGGAATTTATAGTCGTCCAGGTCATGGTGTATTTCTGTTGCTAGCTGCAGTGGGGTGGTTACGGTTTGTGGGCTATGATCCCAGTTGACCCAGATTCGGTGTTTGTAGCATAGGTAGACCTTGCATAACAGATTGTTGTTGGCGGAGCTACGGGTGGCTGAGGATGACCATTACATGGAGTTCGGGGGGTCACAATGAATTCGGCCATGCTAGGTATTTTCTGAATAGTTAAACTCAGGGTTATCCACCCATCCATGGTGAGGGTACAGTCAGGTTTGGCCATGCGAATTGTTTTCAACTGAGGACATATGGTCTTCCATTTTTCGGCAGTAAGAATGTCACTACATATGAAGTTTCCGGTGGTGGCAGAATCCAGCAGTGCTACGACACACTGGTTGTTTATAATGACTTCAATGTGTGGTGCCTCCAGGGGTTCTGCTTCTTCATCCATTAGTTGGATTACAGGCCCTTGGGTTCCAGCGACTGCGGCCCTTTTAATCCGCTAGCATCGGCGTTTCCTGACTGGGAGGATCACTTCTTCTGTTTCGGAGTGGGTCGCGGACCACCAGTTGGGTTCCCTTCTACTATGCGAGCACATGGCGCTGGTCGTGTCGAGCAATCCCTGTGAAAGTGATAGCCGGGACAGAACCAAAACTTCGCGAGTTTATGTCGGTGTCGGTGACGTTGCCTTGACCATTTCCTGGGGTTTCTCTGCTTCCACAGACTTCCTTGTTTTCTGGCATTCTAGATGGGCTTGCACATGTATATTTCTCTCGATCTCTCGTGTCCGGTCCACCAACTCTTCCACGTCTTGCGGCTTGGGTATAATCAAGAGATTTCTCAGTTGAGGCAACAGCATGCGTGTTATGTGTCGTACGCAACCCTCCTCTGTTTCTTGTGGAAAGATACGCTGGAATATTTGTGCTTTGCAGGGAATGAAAATTTCAGTTGCTTCTCTGCGGGTCTGTATATGGCTGTAGAATTCTGTGGTGAGGTTGCCTAGCACCTCTGCTCTGGTGAATTCCATAGCTAGACTGTTCCGGAATTGTGGCCATTTGGTGATGAACTCCCCGTATTTTTCCTACCACTCAAGTGCTTTGACTTTAAGGCGTCCTTGCATTAGCTTAATCCACTGTTTTGGAGGTACCTCTCGTTCATAGAATTCTCGCTCGCAGTCCGCGAGGAAAACCAGCCAGTCATAATGTGGACAGCCCGTGAAGTCAGGGATCTGTGGCTCCTCTGTCGAACAGGTGGATTCGGTTTTCTGACTGTGTCCAGGGTTGTGTGATCAGTATTCGGCGGACCACTGACAGACATCACACTGGTACACCATTCCCGATCTGGTCAACTGCTCATTCGGCGATCCAATGCATAGGTGATTAAATGTTTCGGCACAGACATTACATCGATTGGGGAACTATTCTTGTCCTTGACAGGTCACCCAGCTACAATAGGCCTTTTCTCTTACTCGGCAGTCCTCACATCGGTACTCTAGACCATCGGTGGGGCGAAATATATTGTCCTAACTAAACAGGAATAATGGAAATGGTGCTGGCAATGTGCGCACTCGATTCGCGGAACCCTCTCTCTGGGGAATTCTCCCTTGGTGCAGCGGTTGCTAATAGTAGAGTCCATGGTCTCTTCGGCGTGCTCATTCACTGACTCGTTGGTGTCTGACATTTCAAGGGGTTATTGAATGCCACAGGGTGTTTACAGACTTCCTGTATTCTGGCCTGAGTTTCTCTAAGTGAGCCCTGGTTAGTCGTCTCGCCTCGGGGTCGTGCTGACCTGATTCTGCCTAATTATTTTCAAATTTATGGTGGGCGTCCCATGTTGAGCATCAAAAAGTACCCTCCCTTGATGCATAACAGTCCCCACTGATTGTCTGCCCATATATCTAGGTAATTTGTTTGATGCTAGGTGAGTCACATCTCAGGGTGGTTATACGTCTCTAGGAACTGATGCCCAATCAGAGTACAGTATTGGCCTAGCAGGCCACCAGCTATACACAAAGTCTGGCTCTGGCAGTTTTGCTCTGCATGGCACAGGCTTATGTGGTGGGACAAAGTTAACACAAGCGGGACGGCATGTCTTTTCCTGTGGGTGGTTGTACTAGCATGGTTACCTCTGTCCTGGTAGCACTTGACTGGAGGGTGCGGTGTGAACATGTGGTGCCAGGGTTTGTTATTGATGTGGAGCTACTAGGTACAATCTGAGCATAGATGGACCCTTCGCTGAACAGGATCTCCTGCAATACTGGATGGTATCCTTCTGCAACACGGGTGTGCGGGTCGAACTTAGTGGTAGGCATGACATTTGGTAATGGAACCGTGAGTTGTCACAACAAAGCAGCCTGTTCATGCGGACTCAGTTTGCTCAAACCTACTGGGAAGGATGCAAAGCCCTTGTGGATTGTTAGAGATAGCCCTCACCTTCTAAACATTTCTCTCAACACCACTCCTACAGGCGTAAGGCATCAGGCTCTAATCCTAAGATTGGGTCTGCAGGAGGTAGGCAGTCGACGTGTCAGAGTCCAAGGGTAGGTGCCAATTGCTGCCACCAACACCGCACCTCACTCTTGACTTCCCCAGCGGAGGTGAGGAAGACTCAAGCTGCAAAATGTTGGTTGCAGGAACTGCACGGTGTTGTCCCAGTGGAATTGGTCTCCCCTGCACCAGAGTGTAAACGCTCTCAGCCTCACGAAGTGAACAGCGAGAGTAGTCCACCCTAGCTGGCAAGCAGATCCTACCAGGAGCATGCCCAGTGTCGTGCCTCTACCATTCCTCCCACCTGGGTGCAAGGAAGAGGTGGCCTTCCAATAGTGGTGAGGTGAATGTCCAGTGACCAATGGTCTCCCCAGACTCCAAGAAGTTCCCCTCCTCAGCACCACGAAATGAGTGGTGAGGCAGGGGTGACTTCAAACCAGCAAGCCAACTTCCAGGGAACGGTATCATAGTGTCGTAGCTCTACTGTTCACTGCACGGGGCAGAGAATGGGTGGCCTTCCAAGGGTGTTTCTGGTTTGTCGTAAGTGTAGGTTCGGAATGAGTAAACCCGGTCTCCTGCTGGCTCCAGCAGCTCCGATGATGACAAGTGGAAGTCGGAGTGGTACTCAAGAATCGGGTAAGATTAATGTTTATTTAATGAGAAGGAAATAAACAAAGATGGTGGAAGTACTCACTCCTAATTCGCACAGGCTTGGTGGGAGGTAAACACACTAGCATTAACTGGGAAGGTGCCTGGTGGAAAACTATGGGAGGAAGGAGAAGCTGGTTTATGCAGCTTAATAAATCCTTGGAGCGAGCTCTATTCCCTGTTTGTCTGTAAGGGACCGAAAGTGTCTCAGTGTGTTGCTGGTGACGCTGCTGGTTCTTCCTTCAGTGTAGGTTGGAGAGGATCATCAGCTCCATGAGGAAACTGTGAAATTACTGGGAAGGTATGGGCCTTGGCACCAAATGCTTGAGCGGTGAAAACACAGGAGAGGAGTTAGAAGACTTGACCGAGAATTGAAGCAGAACTGACGATCTGGAGGCCTGGATGCATCTCCTTTTATACTCCTCGGCCATTCATTTCTTCACTGGCTTAGGGCATCTGCAGCTGCAAGCCCAGGGCCTAGATCCTTGGTGCGAGTGGTGCAGGGGAGATCAGAGGGATCTAGGCATCTGACTTGTGGCCGCTTCCTGCGGCACACTGCTGTACTCGCCATGGGCCCCTTGAATAGTCCCGGTGGCTCATCGGGCGAAAATAAATTCTATTAATGGGACATCAGTCCCAGCCTGGTAGATACAACAATTTTGTAGGCAGCGGCAGTAAGGCCGGGAACACACGGCACCAGAAAACACCCGGCGCCCATCCACAAGTACCCAGCTGGGCCCATTTTAACCTTGCACTGTGGCGGGCTCGGCCCGTGACAGTTTGTGCTGCCCAATGCCTCTCCATATATCATCCAAATTGGACGGGCCGGACCCGGCCAGTGGAGCTTGCCGTGTGTTCCCAGTCTAACTCAATTATGTAAACAACTGCCAGGGATGTAGTTGCATTGATGAGTAGCAGTCGTTTATTAATATTATGAAAGATGTCATGCATCAATTCGCCTCCTCTCTCCTTGTGTTGTAGACTCACCTGGGCAATGCAAAGATAAGAGGGGAAAAAATCCTATGCAGGAATGTAGGGCCATCCCCACATCAACAATTTATTTCTCTTTCGCTGGGCTTCTGTATGAGCGCCGGCACTGTGCTGGTTGTGGTTCGCTCTCACTACTTGAAGACGTGCGGGCAGGCGGTCCGAGGCAGGTGCTGGCTGGGACGTATTCTTACAGTAGCGGAGTCGGTTAGACGAAACCATCTCTATCTCTCTCTCTCTCTCTCTCGCTGTCATACACAAGGCTGTCTTCTCTGTTTCTCTCTCTCTCTCTCTCTCTCTCTCTCTCTCTCTCTCTGCGCCTTGTTCTTCGTTGCTGGTGGATTGGAGTGTCCTGCGGCTCTTTGGAGTGTAATGTGAGTGTCGCGAGGGGTATCCGGTGTCGGTGATAGCTCGTGGCCTTCTGATTATTGCGTGCCTACCTACATCAACAGCTGTAAGGCTTGGTTACTGCTGACAATATGATTCGTACGAATCTGAGGAAAGAGCAAACACATTGGCCGGCACACAGCATAAGTTGCGACCCAAGGTGTGTTTTCTAGCTAACTGCTGTGGCCGCCTGGTGCGGTAGAGCCCTTGGTCTCCCTATCTTAGTGCACAGCAGAGCAAGTTGTAGTAAGATTACGGGGTTTGCTCAACCAAGATCTTCCGTCATCTCGTTTGTGCACTAGAGTGGGGATGGGAGTGTATTGGCGAAATGGGGACAGAATCGTACTTCACCATTGTACAATCTTTTACTTTATTTTATACTTAATCATAAATTTTCCACGTCAATAACATCGTACTGCTCGCCGGAGCGGGCTGCCACCTCGCACTATCCTTTACTCCATGCTCGCAAGCATACCAACACTTTTAATCGAAATATACCACATCCTCTCCCACTAAAAAATATAACAACTGATGGGAAAATATAAAAAATGGATTACAATAATTTACCGAGGTTACTCCAACTTCATCACCTAATGTATGTACATTACACATCAGTAACTCGCTTGTGTACTCTAATATGTTTAGGGCAACGTGGAATAAAGCCAAACGACTGAGCACTTGGCGCACACTGTCACTCAGGAACTCTTTGAAATCAGCATTGGCAGATTCCCTGTTGCGACCTTTTGTCTGTACTCGTTACGTTTACAATGCTCACGTCACTGTCATTTTCACTGTCACTGTCCCCCTTAACCTTACCAAACACGTGTTTCGTGTGATGCTGTCCTTCGTTTTTTCCACAATTTACGCTACTATTTTGTTCCCTGGGCTTAGTAAGAGACTGTACACGTGGGTGGGCAGAGGGCCACATCTCGTCAACATGACGATGAGCTACACCACGTACCCCTTTTACCTTATACGTTAGAGGCCCTAACTTTTCTACGTCAACGCCCTTTTCCAACTCTCCTCTTGTTGGGAGTAGACCCCGCACTGCACATTTTTACCCACATCAAACGATACAGTACGGCGTGATGACTGCGAAACTGCAGTTGCAAACTGGCATGTCTGCACGTGTTGGGATAGAGACAGCATGAGTAAAGATAACCTGTTGCGAATTGTACGACCAAATAATATATCACTGGGAGTTTCCCCAGTGATTAAATGAGGCGTTACACGATAGATCATGAGGAACCTGGTCAAAGCAAGTATGAGAGGTACATGGGATTGAAGAAGAGCTTTAATCTTACTTTTTAATGTGCTGACCATATTTTCGGCAAGCCCATTAGTAGAAGGGTGGTATGGCGGTGAAAATGTGTGTCGGATGCCATTTTGTTTGCTGTAATTTGAAAAACCTCTAGAGGAAAATTGTGTACCATAATCAGAGACCAAGTGTTCCGGAATACCATACACAGCGAACCAAACACGTAACCTATCCAAGACTCTCTCTGATGTAATATTTGGTAACTCAGACACTTCCGGCCACTTAGATAAACTGTCAACCAGTATAAGGAAATAATTGCCTTGGATTGGGTCTGCAATATCTATGTGCACTCGTTGCCATGGTCTGCGAGGCCAAGTCGATGGCAACAGAATATACTTTTCTGACATTGACATCCCATGCAGGCAAACATCACAATGTTCAACAACCCTCTCCAGATCTTTGTCAAACTTTGGCCACCACACATATGAACGTGTAAAGATTTCATTTTGCAAATTCCGAAATGGCTTGTATGCAACTCTTACAAGACTTTGTCTCGCAAAGTGACTCGTATGATAGCACGGTGTCCCCACAGCAAACAGCCTTGCTCAATAGCAAGCTCATTATGCTTGGAATGAAAGGGTTTAAGTGCTTCCTCAATGTCTTGGGGCCAGCCCTCACGAACACATCGGATTACTTTGCTGAGGAGTAAATCCCTTTCTGTAGCAAGCCTAATATTCCTCGGTGTTACTGGCAAGAACTCCACAGCCCCCACATGTAAATATGAAAACTGTTTTGCCGGTCCCTCTATGGGGAGTGGCATCCAGGAGAGACCATCAGCATTCCAATTATTAGTACCTCTAACATACTATACAACATAATCGAACTCTTGTAACATAACTGCCCATCGTTGTAGCCTTTTAGCAGCTAGCTGGGGAATATCAGTATGTTCGCCAAAGATGTTAACAAGTGGTTGATGATCCGTCATCAGCAGGAACTGTCTCCCATACAAATATTGAAAACATTTCTTGACCCCAAAGATGATTGCCAAAGCTTCTCTATCTAACTGGGAATATTTATTTTTAGCCACTGCCAATGAACGTGATGCAAAGGCAATAGGTTTCTCTGTGCCATCTGGGAAACTATGACTAATGATTGCACCTACTCCATAGGGTGAAGCATCACATGCTAACTTAACAGGTAAAACCATATCATAATGTGTCACAACCCTCCTAGAAGCCATCAGCCGCATCAATACAACAAAAGCTTTGTCACAATCCTTCGACCAGTGCAATGCACATCCCTTTTTTTTAATAACACATGTACAGGAACCAACATAGTTGACAACTCTTGAGAGGCTGGATCTAACTGCAGCTGCTGAATGGCTTGTGATAAGTAAATAATTGAAAACTCCGCACCTATGAATAAGTTCCGCGCTTGATACCAGCCTCTTCCCAGTAAAAAGGGGGGGGGGGGGATTTAGAATAACAAAAAACTTCAACTTCAGGGCTTCCTTCTCGCTTTGGTACTTTACAGGGACCTCTGTTACACCACAGGGGGTAATGAGGTCACTAGTATATGACTTAAGGCGGAGTGAAGTTTTCCTTAGTGGGTACTAGTTGTGATAATGGTTCTTATGGGTTACCCCAGAAACTGCGAATATGGCTGATCCACTATCAATCTCCATATCTAGTCTTTAATTTTCCTATGTACATACACTGGTAACACCCATTGTTTCCTGTCTGTACTCTGACGTGATGTAAATTCGGGACATCAGAGGTTAGGAGTTTATGTTACCTGGGGGAGATTTTGGTTAGGTTTTACTGGGGTTTGGGTGCCTGTGCAGAGTTCAATATTGATGCGGGGTCGTGGCGGCTGATGGCCCATATGGCCTCCCTGGTGTCCCGACATCATCTTCCAGCAGAAACCATTCCGTAGTAATAATGTGAAAATTATTACCATCCTGTAATCATCATGCCTAGTCTAATAAGAGCTATGGGCCTCCCCTAAACGCCAATACACACACGGTGGGTTATTTCGGCCACCCAACAACGTAGAAATATATATATATAGTACACTTGATAAAAGTAGTAGTGAAAGTGGTCAGAAAGACCAGTAAATATCTCGTACACCGCATTCCGGTGACGTGACGATTTATTCATTAACTTTCGTTTGAGGCACGTACATTTAACATCTCCACTGTAGCTCGGAGAGCTCTAAAACAGTTAAAATATGTCGCGAAGTCTACAGTAATATTTAAAGTGAAAAGTTAAGGCCCGGCCGTGTACAAACGGACCGGGCTGTGGGGTGGTACGCGCTCTAGGGTGAATAAAAGCCTAAAGGTTTCAGAAATATTAAGTTAATAACTGTAGTTACATGATTGGCTGCAAAAAGTTGAAGTCCCCGGAGCGGGCCCTCACACATGACCTACCCCACGAGATATGATGATGTTACTGCCCAGTGCCTGTGCGGGAGCCAGCCACCGTGGCGCGAGACTCCTGCATGATGTCATAAGTCCCGTTATTCAGCAAGACTGAATTATGTGAAATTAAATTGTATGTAGCAATGGAATGATGAGGGTTGCAATTCACACAAGACAGTATAATATTTACTTTAAAAAATATAAAACAAATAAAAATATTACATTCTGACCTCCACTTATAAAATATGACTAGTCTTATTGTGCATTATGTATTTATTGTTGATACACAATTATTTTATTCTGGGGTGGTCCCTTTTGATTCCTATTATCACAGATTGGTTTATTTAGGGTTGCAATTACATTTCAAATACCCAAAGCACACAATACACTCGCTAAATAAGAATTATGGAAAACATTAGGTTATCTGGCCACGTGGTCGTCCTTCTGCCTTATTGCTTTATTTTGGTCGGCATACATAACCTCAATCTACTGACCCAGTATTGGGAATATGGCCACAATACTGGCCGTGAAAATAATGTATTCAATTTAAACAAATCAAGCTAGGCACATGTGTGCGCAATGTACACAAGATTACTCTGGAATATTTATTACTTTGCGCTATCAAAAGTTTGATTAGCGCGTGGCTAATTTAGTATTACTAAAATGTGCATGACAAATACTTTACACAACTCTCTTAAAATTGACATATCGCCATACACTTACCTTAAAAATGAACAAGAAAACGGTGACACTCATACACACAGGTTACGTGCGTAATTATAAAACATAACAAATACCCTATATGAAAATAACTCAAGTCACACACGCGGTACGGAGCACTGGAACATGCGGCGTAACATGGGCGCACACATGTAAACACTACCCTTTGACAACAAATAATTAAAGCCCTTTTTAAAATAAAACAAATATAAAATCATGCACTGCACTGATGCACTGTACACCTACATATGGAACATAGGCTAATGAGCGAATATCTCTTCGTGGCAGTGTGGTGTCTTGGCAGTTGTGTCGGCGGGATGAACGGGCTAGGGTTGTCCGGTTCAGGTCAACTCATTAACTAATAAAGAGCTGGAAACTCTTTTTCACTTTTTTTTATGTTATAGTTGATTCACGACAACTTTGGCCTTTTCTGAAGCCCTCCTAAATGTCTACTTTTGGTAACTGATTATGTATCCTTCCGCCATACACGTAAACATAAACACTGACATGTGACTTCTACCTTTATAACTGTCAAATGTGTTGGTTGCTATTTACAGCTGTTCGAAAGGTTTGTTCGGGCGAGCTGAGCTTTCTACTACTTCTGCTCTTTTTCTGCTCTTTTCTTGCTCCTTTTCATTCTGAGCATTCGTTTGACCGCAAGTGTTTTTTTTTTTTTTTTGCATGGCTGTTCGGGTGTTAGGAGCACTGCTCCTTTTCTCACAAAGAGCATGAACTTTCTGCTCTTGCTGCCGAGAAAGAGCAGAAGAGCAGTGAGATCGAGAGTAAGGAAAAAAAGGCCCTAAATGTGTGTGTTTATAGTCTGGACTACGAGATGTGCTTGTTTTGCTTCAAAATCTTTTCTGTCACGTTTATTTATTTGCGAATATGTTTTGTCATCCTATGAGAACTGCTGTAGGGCATGTAAATGTAGTTGTAGATAACTATGAAAATATTACGTTCATCCTTGAAGGAAAATGTTTAAAATGACTGTCGCAGTGATAATTAAATACCTGTCAAAACCAATCATATGCCACTTTAATGTGCCAAGCAATAAAATCTTATGCTGAACTGTCACTAATAACCAATAACATGGGCAGTAACTTAGTTTTTGTATTATCAAGCATCGCAAGGTTAGGTTTATGTCGAAATTACGACTGTCATTGCATAGCACATTTTACAGTACTTGATGATAGTAGGATTACCAGGCATCCTCTTTTAACCGGACATGCCCTTTTTTGCCGCCTCGAAACTACCGTCGCCCTACAATGCCATATTCAATCAAGTTTAAAATTATAGATTGACGTTGTTGTGATCAGCTGATTAGTAGTAAACAGTTACGTGGCTTTTGGTGTTCGGTTGGAAGCAGAAAATAGCAGTGTGCTTTTGGCTCCTTCCTGCTCTTTTCCTGCTCTCAGAAATTCTGAGACGGGGAAAAATGAATTTTGCTCACTATGTGACGTTAAAAATCTTGGTTCTTTTTGAAGCACGAACTGGATTTACCGTTTTATTTGCTCTGCTGTTAAGAGTAAAAATGGACCCTGCCATTTGTTTGAAACGAAATTATTAGCATGCTTGTATGTGCATAAAATGTAATTCCGACGCACGTTTCTCTGGTTGAAAACTTTATTACAAACTTTGGGAAGTTATTCAAATAAATTATGAGGTAATCGCTGTTAAGAAATTTCCGCTGCCCCGTTTGGACAGAGATGAAGCGGGCTATATAGCTTTGTCTTTTTGCAAAAATAAATCTCTAGCTATGCTAATGTCTTCGTTGAGTCATAACTTACTTGCATTTTGTCATAATCTGGAAGAATTCTGCTTAGTGGCCACAACGAACGCAAAGGTGAAGTTCAGCTGAAGAGTTCGTTGCCTGTACGTACGGCCGGCGCGGGTGATGCCCACAGCGATGTAGATTCAGCGCACAGCAGGCCTCTCCAAGGCCAACTGAGCAGCGAAAGCCGGCTCCCACCTAATGCTACCTGGCGGATGGATGCGCGCTCGCCAAATTCTCCCGGCGGTTTGGCGCGCAGCTCGTCGCTGTTCAGCGGGCAGCCGACTCCCAGGCGCTCTGCGATTCGGCGAGCACCCACGACTCCAGGAGGCATAGTGGGAAGAAATCGTCGTTTATCGTAGGCTCCCCTGAATTTACCCCACCATGGAAATTTTGTGTGTTGGTGGCGTCTATTGGACGCGCATGGAAGATACAATTCTTATTGGCCGAGCCCTGTGTGTTAAATTTTTGATGACTTTTATATAAATACTTGCACAGGAGAGCCACTCGGGATAGATGGTTCCTCTGCGGTGATCAGACGGCCTCGTCAGTTAAGTACTTTGAGAAAATTTATTGAATATTCGAACTTTAAGCCTTTCGGGTATGAGGGTCAGGTTGGACCAGATGGGAGGTCCTAGTAGGAGCTTTGTGGAGATAGTAATTTTGCTTTCAATATTCAGGAAAGCATTTTCGTAAAAACATGTTAGGAGATTTTGGAGGAGTCCTGTTGTAAGTTAATGAAGTTTTAAAATTATGGCCTTAGGAAAATATTTTGCTACCTTTCTCCTTTTAAGCCACCATCACTATTGTTGTGAAGCATAAGATTTCGAATGATAGGTAATGTAAACATGCTCCTGTTAAATATTTTAAAAAGGCTTAAAATCCAAGATTTTAATGGAATATTTTAAGGATCAGTTAGTTATTGATATGAAAATTGACCCCTTTGCATTTGTGACTATGGCCAACTGTTAAATATTTACTTGTGTAACACTAAATTATTCGCATATTCCAGTATTTTATTTGATTTGCATTTAATGGCACCTAGCATTGTGGTAATTGTCAAGTAATGACAATATTGCCTGTATAATCAATAAATATAGTATTTGTTTGCTGGCCCTTAAGTTATGGCCAAGATAAAATTTCTCATAATTATATATATTTACCAGTATAAATTTCTGCAATCACAGTGGGAACTGTCCAGTTAATAGGCAAGAACAGTCTTTTTGAAGAATTTTTCCATGGGTGATAAACAAATAAGTAAAGTATTTTTTTTTTTACATTTTTATGACATTTAAAGATTTATGTGTAAACTTTAAAGAAATGAATTTATATTCCACTTAGATATTTAATGCTGTGATGTTTACAGTTCAGTATATTACATGTTCAGTACAGTATATACTTTTGGATGATGTTGCCAGTATACATAATAAAAGTATATTTAATACTATTTTCTGATTACTCTTATTTAAAGCAGGTTACTTTGGGTTTTTTCAGCTTGTGGTAAAGTCTGAATATAACTCAGAGATATACATGAATCTTGAATTTGAAAATCCATTGATAAGTAAGGTAAAATGTTCACTATTATCTACAGTAAAAATGTTAACCATAACTTTAGTAGTTGAGGTATGGTCACACTGCAAAATATAAAATGGAGTAAAATACCAACTGATCAATGTTTTCCAATCACAGTTCACGCTCATTGCTATAGTTTAGCTTTGCATGGGTGCCTCTTTGCTATTTCTCTGCACCACTCACTTCAGGGCAACTTAGGGCTTTTGGGTAGCTGCCTCGTTGCATCCTCTGGACATAGAGGGCGCCACAATTTTCAACTTGCTTTCGAAAGTAAAAAGCTCAATCGCCCGAACAAACCTAAATAATGCTGTCATATTTCCTACTAATGTTCACAATTTATGCCTATAACAAAATTTAGGTCGGCTTTATAACTATTTGCTACACACGATATAGCACGTTACACATAATGCATATTAATATTTTGCCACGACGGTGTTTGTTACAACTGTGGCGGAAACGACAGCAGTATTTAACTTCTTGTTATTAATATGTGTTTGGTTATTTCTTTAAAAGGATCGCCTTATTTGGAATTAAAATTAACATTCAAGGGACAACCAGTACAACCAAACGACACAGTAAATTCAAGCATGCAACTCGTGTCGCGTATTTATTGTTTGTAGCATCGACAAACGTAAAAGATAGTGGTGAACATGCAAACATATAGGCCTACCGTAACGTTTATTCTGCTAATATTTGCATGCATTGTTACTTATTGGTTTTTAGGTTTACTTTATTATTTATTTAAATTTATCTGGTTGGGCTTAATATTTTGTAGGGATTGTGGCAGACATTCAAATCATAGAAACGTAAGCTCGTTACACAACTGTGTTTCAAAGACCTATGGCAAATGTACAACGTTGTGATAAATAAAAATACGTGGCTGTAAATTATTAACTTCGTCATAAAAACAGTTCACTGTTAAAAGTCGAACATTTAAAGTCACACACACACACACACACACACACAGGGCCAGCCAAACGACCACCATACAGCGGTTAAGGAAACACACGTAACAGTATATTTATTATTGCCGTGGAAAGACATATTTATCACAACATTGTAACTTGCCTAGGAAGTTAAAAAAAAAAAAAAAAAAAAAAAACACCAGTACGAACTTGACACTTCCTTTAGAAACGCGACGTGTCATTGACATGTCACATCACTGCCAGTCGTAAGGCACTGGGTATAATCGCCTGCCATTTTGGGACAAGCGCGTGTCTAGAGAAAAGGTGATCAAATTCTAGATTCTCCTTTCCACTGTGTCTGCCAACCTGCTGGATTTGTAAGCATCGCGCCATCGCATCGCATCAAATAACATATAATAGGTATTTAAACAATAAAATCTCGTTTCAGTTGTAAATTACAATTTCAAACATCATTATTGATGCTGTAATTAGTATGAAATGTGCTGAAATCAGAAATAACAAAATTTACACTTTTCCTGCTATAGGCCGTTCACTGTAGAGTGAGCACTTTTTGAAGTTGTTTCATAAGACATAATAACCAACAAATACATCTCATTGTGGCCTCGGACTTTTGGTTTTGGGTATGGTGAATGTGTACACTGTGTTTATTACTCACATGGGAGGGTTTATATTAAAACGTAGTGGAAGGATATAAATTGGTTAATAGAAAAAAGTAACTAGGGCTTCAAAAGTGCTCACTTTAGCGTGAACGGTCTGTACACAGGTGGTACGATCTTCCCGAGATAGAGAATAGAGAGAGAGTGTGTGTGAGAGAGAGAGAGTGTGTGTGTGTGTGAGAGAGAGAGTGTGTGTGTGTGAGAGAGAGTGTGTGTGTGTGTGTGTGAGAGAGTGTGTGTGTGTGTGTGTGAGTGAGAGAGAGAGAGAGAGAGAGAGAGAGAACGAGAAAGAGCGACATGCTACACTTTGCTTGAACCGGCTATCTTCCGGACGGAAAAAAACACACCGTGTCACTAGACCTGCCCACGGTAATTTGTTCTGATATTTTAACTGCAGCAAAGAAATGTGTTTCCGTCAGTGCTACCTAAAAATACAAATATATCGATTTTCAATGTATAATTTACAAACAATACACATAAACACGAGGTTAAAAAATATTTTAACTGTGAACTGTTTCTTACCGGCTGTTGCCAACATGTTGCTGCTCTAGCTGTTGTTAATTCGTATTTAATACGAGATGAATATTACAATTTATAGAAGATACTTAGTATCTTATTAATATATTCGAGAATACAGTACTTCAATGTTAATCAGAGGGTTATATAATTTGGAAATACAAGTGATTGAACACAACAGGTTGACATATTACACCTAGGGTGATTTTTCAAAGATTCTATTCCAAAAGGCCGAAGAAAGAGTGAAAGGACTATATCATTTTCTTCACTTAAAACATAGGTAATTGTGAAAAACTGACCCACCTGTCTTCCAGCACTTAAGTTTGGACACTTATTCTTTAGATGCCCAGGCCGGTTGCAATTATGGCATTGGTAAGTCAGTTGTTCTTACCACAAGACGTGCCTCGCATTGTGTAAGTTCCAACCAGTTTGTTGTCCCGCATCTGAAACTTACGTCCACCATTACCTTTATGATTACCCCGTGCACTTTCGGCATTACTTTGACCACACACTTTGACATCATGAACTTCTTGTGTACCATTTTCTTTTCCCGCACTTAGTGTGTTTCGGCCTACATTTCCTGTTGTGGCTTCATGCACCATTGTTAAATTTATCGCCATTTCAAAGGTTAAATCATCGTTTTCTAGATATAATCGGTGAGTTTTGTCTTTATTCCTTAAACCCACGACAAACTGGTCCCGCAAGGCATTATCAAGGAACGAGCCGAAATTGCAAAAACCGAGTGCTTTTCCTCAAAGCAACAAACTCTGCAACTGTTTCATTGTCCTGTTACACACAGTGCCCTGTCTTCAGCTGCCAAGGTCTTTTGATTTTTTATTTTTAAGGAGTAAAATTTTCTAAGTTCGAAATGGTGGCCAAAGGTCAAGGTCAAAGTCGCATGATGTCATCCAAGGTCAGGTCAAGGCCAGCATTCTGACTTCTGGCTGCCCGCCACTGGTGGCCGCCATTTTACAAATGGCTGTCGTCATTGTACTGGTTGTTATTTTGCTAGACAGTGTGACTTTCAAGATGGTGGCCCAGATTGACACTGCAGGTTGTTCTGGTTCAAGATGGCTTCAGACATTTCCAAAAATGGTCGTCGTCGGCATACTGGCTGCCAACATGGCCGCCCACAACCGCCTCCCACCTGCCACCATTTTCCAAATGACCATCCTCGGCATAATGGCCGCCCATATGGTCGCCTGTCACTGGCTGCCATTTTGCTAGACAATGCGACTCCAAGATGGTGAACCTATGCTTCTAAGTGTTATGTACACAGGAGGCAGTGGTGCATGAGATCCGAAATGAACTTTAGAAACGACTTACTGCCTTAATGGCCACTAAAATGGCTGACATCCTCAGCTCGCTGCCAGTTGTTGGTCAGTGGTGCTCAGGATCTAATATGGCAGTAAGGACCCACATCCAAAATAAGTCATTTGTTACCCTGAGGGGTCACCTGCTGGATTATGCTAATTAGGACAAAAATGGCTGCTTGTACTAGCTGTGCATATACTGAGAGGTGGTCATACTCTGGCTTTCAGGCAGTCATACTCTGTCTTCATGACCTACCCACACTTGTGTACCGAGCCTACATTTAGCAGTGGTCATTCACCGACCTACACTTGCTTACAGGCGGTCACACTATGACTTACAGACCTTTGCACACTTGTGTACCGAGCCTGCACACCGAACCTTCATTGCATGTACTTAGAGACAGTCTCTGCGCACTCGTGTACTGAGCCTATGGCCTTCCATGTCCTTAATTATACACAGTCATACTCTACCCAAGCACCGACCCTTTGTAGACATCTCTGTCTGACCTTCATTACTCGTACTTTGTCCCCCAATACCATCACTGGGGTCCAAGACTGCAGTATTAGCGCATTCGAGCATGACGCACACTCGTGGTTCATCGTGTACAGAGACTTTAATGTGCCGCTCTGTACATCTCGTACATTTGTGCTGCAATGAATACTCAGCCATCGCTTCTGTTCCGACAACGAAGATGATGCCAACCTCCTCCAACATAAAGGTGAGTACATCATGTATTGTATCATATTCAACATTACCACAGCTTAAATGAGGAAGTAAAAAAAAACACATTTCGTAGCCGCACATCACACAAATAACATATTGTGTAGCATTCAATAAGCATTGTAATTTCCTTACTAATACAGATTGTCAGGTTGACCGAGCGGTATAAAGCACTGCATTTAAGCTATGGTTTCCTGTCTGGGTAGCGTAGGTTTGAATCCTACACATGAAAAATATTTTCCGCTTCCTTGTTGGTGTGTTACCCATGTTAGATAAGGATTTCGTGTGTGCATAAAATGAGGGTATATACACAGTCACATGAACTCTCTGGCTCATTCGCAGTTAGTCTGTCGTTCGAGCTCTGGCAGATTTGAGACTGTACATTTTTAGGTCAGCAGTTTGTACCATAGCTATGCCAAAAACTTGTTGTGGAACACAGTGAAAATTATGTCACGCTGTTCTAGCGGCCATAAGATTCTATCAGCTGTTATGGCATATGGAAAGCATAACTCACTTTCTACACTCAACAAAGAAACTGAGCTCGCATACTTGCCTAAAGAATTCATTCTGACATATGCTCGACATAAATACGGCACGTCTACAAACATTTACCTGCATATCTACAGCAGGACGAAGACATACGCTACTGTCTTCTGTGTACAAAGTGTTTGTAGGAATGTACTACTGTTATGGACACACCACATTCTAGGGGTTGGTGTAATGCATATCGGAAGAGTGCTAAAGGAGCTTCCAACATCGATAGTATTCATTTCCTTAGAAAGGAATGAATCTCAAATTAGTAGTAGTAGTTAAACTGGTAATATGTTAGTTATAGGCGGACCAACCCAGTTCCCACGTGGACTTCGAAGAGTGAACAGTTGCTATGGAGAACGTGCTCTTCCACGACGATGGTAAATATTAGGAATAGCTATCTGTGTCGCTACTGTACGAAGACCTTTTCTAAAAGCTGCCATGCTCATCGACATGAGAGTGGGTGTCCACACAATATGTAGCCTGCTTATGTGTATTGTAAAGGGTGTCAACCACATTTTCGACGACGTGATAACTTCAAACGACATATTGCAACATGCAAAGAACTCCTTTCTGTTCAAGCCAAATGTTATTTGCTGAAATTTAAGGAAGGGAAGATACCTGTGAGAAAACCAGCAACATCAGTAAGTGTCACGGTTATTTCACTCGTATAGACAGTTTAAACATACATATGAAAAACAAGTGTAAAGACCGTGCACCTGCTATGCAACATACCTGTGGCTGTCAGGTGCCTGCCATTTTGAATGGTGATTGTGGTACACCAACTTCTGACCTGAGCATTCCTTCAGGGTGGAAACAATGTCGCTATTGTGGTCAGCTCTTTAGTAGAAATAAAAACGCACGTCGACATGAGAGATGTTTATTTTTTTGAAAGAGGTCAGTGTTAAAGTATTTGCCATGATGTGAAATTCCGATTCTAACTTGCAGCTGCATATTAGTGTAATAACCGAGATGCAACAACAACTAGCTGAATACATGTCTACAAAATGCTTAACTCCCACTGATGGAATATGAAAATGTATATGTATAAACAACATGTGGGATTGGTGGACACATTAGAGTGTTGTTATTCGAAGAATGAACATAGACTCGAGCAACAATGGACACTGCTTCAGAGAACCATTTGTGCTAGTTCTTCAAGAAGTTATTTTCCAGCAGCCGCCATGCTCGTCGACATGAGACTGGGTGTGGTATGAACAAGAAACATTTTGTATTAAAGTGCGAACAGTGCAAGTCTCAATTTGGATGCGCGATAGCTTAAAAAGACATCTTGCAATGTTAGATGGACTCTCTCCCATGCCTGCTAAGCACTGTAGTACACATTGGATACTGGTGCATGCTCACCATCGTACCTGAACATTGCAGACCATTCTCCACAGACATCTAGAGTAAGGACTGCACCTGCTATAGTGGATACTCGTGCACCATCACCGTGGTCAACACCGATCCTGGACATGTACAATTATCCACAGACATCAAGGTATTTATGCTGTTACTGTGGCAAGACCTTTAGTACAGGATCCAGTTAATGTTAACATGAGAAACCCAGACAATGTTCAATGAAGTCGAGCTGGGAACTCTTAACTCACCAGTGTTATAGATACAAACATGAGTTCTCCTGTTATCAAGAAACAGGAAGCGTGCCAGTCGAAACACGAAGCAAAATATGTAACTATCAGGAAAAACTATTTCACGAGGCACGTAACAACCATATGAAGAATTATACTTATGAAAAAGAAGTTACTACAACACCACCTGCTGTGAGCTTACCCAAAGAGTATACATTCATCCTGAAAGAATCTGCCTTCCATGGTCTAAAGAAGACGTATTTGCATCGGGCATGGCGAAATGTATTTGTGCATACCTTAAGCAAACGAAGCAAAGTATCATAGCTCAACTTACAGACGAGATGGAAAAAGATGGCGCGTTAAAATATATTATGTGGTTGGAATGTATACATACAAGAACCAAATTACAATTAATTTAGTCGGAAAGCCTTCAAGACAATGAATGCGCCTCTCATAACATGCTCGACATTGCGGCTAGTGTAGAAGCTGGCATACAGAAGATTTGCAATGAGGAAGAAGAGTACATGGGAAAAGGTTCCAGTTGGACGTTACATATGATATATTATCTACAGTTGAGAACAAATTCGTATAGACCACTTCGCAATCAGGTGCTTGTCAACTGGAGGAATGAGCCCAGGGCTTGACACACAGACCCCTGCTGGGTGAAGATGTAGATACAAAATGTAAGTCACACACTTGCTTTCATGTTGATACTAATAGTATACTCATGTTAGGTTCACATATATTTTGTGGTTTAATACATGTCGGAATAGGCTGGCCGGCTTGGTTGCTATTCGGACTGTGAAGAGTGAATGGTGTCTGTGGATACCACGCTTGGCGATGATGATGGAACAGGACATTTATTTGTGCTGCTACTGTAAAACGACCTTTTCTAAAATAATCAGCTGCAGACAAAACAAGGCAGGTTGTCATCAGAATCCAGAGCGTACTGTGTTCGCATGCGAAAAGTGTAAATCACAGTTTGCCAGATGTGATGACTTGAGAAGTCATATTGCATCATGTAACCCTGCACTGTCTGACATGATAATTATCGAAGAACGTATGCACACTTTGAAGATTTAAAGAAACATGTTTTCAAGCGGATACTCATGTCGGGTTGACACTGTAGAGGTGTAGTAGGTGCACATGCTGATATTACATCCACTACTGAGCAGATGGCGACATAACTTCGAACGGTAGAAAGGAGGGCGTATAAAATACTACACGCATAGTAATTCACTCACAGTTGTTAAACCGTCTTGTACGTCAGCTGCAGTGAGCGGTCAGCTGCAGTGAGGAGTCAGCTGCAGTGAGGGTTTAGCTGCAGTGAGGGGTTAGCTCCAGTGAGGGGTCACCTGCATAGAGGGGTCAGCACTGTGTACAAAGAAACCGACTTCCGGAATACTAGTATGTGCAGTGCAACAATTTGTTTTTGATAGAAGCGATAATGTAGATGCTCCCCCCGCTTGACTCGAAACGGAATATATATATAGCGTCGGACTGATACTCGGCAATTGTCAGAAGTAGCGCAGGGACAGTTGTCTGCTTGATGTGTAGTCCTGCTGGGTGAAGGACTAGCTACTTCTACTGGTACAATGCTTAATTCCCACTAATGAAATGTGTGTGAGTACCTATTTATACCCATGAAGCTACTGTGGGAAGAACTTCAGTTTTGTTTTCTATGAAGATGGTGCAACTGGTACGATGTCTATAGTAGAGTATGCCTCTATGGATGTAACTTCCTCCATGGCTGGAAAACATTGTTGTTCCTGTGGAATGATAATCAGCAAAAGCTGCCATGCTTGTCACCATGAGAAAAACAACTGTTCAAAAGGACTGACCTCCAGAATACTAACATGTGATATGTGTGGTGCTGAATTTAGTACAGGTGATAATCTCAAGAGACACACTCGTACATGTAAAATTAACACACCTTTGCCTGTCATGCGACATCATACATTGCCACACGCCTAGGCTAGCCTTCCTGCTGATTCGACATGTAAACTAACGTTAGTTTGAGAGCCCATAACATTACATTAGCCTGCGTGGTGTTCCAAACCCGTGTGCGAAGAAGGAACTACGAGTACTGTAGAACTTTACGTGTGTGAAAAAGGAACTACGAGTGCTGCAGAGCATGAACCATACAGATCGTCAGGAGCTGTAAATTTTAGACCTGCACCGCTAACATGTGAAGTGAAAACCGAAGATGCTACCCAGTACTCCGACAACGAATTCATGACCTCCAATTCTGCTAGTGATGCTGATGTGTCTTCTACTGATGACAATGACGTATCGACAACTGCAAAACAAAAGTGTACACATGTTGCTGCCGATGTTGCATATTCTACTGATAACGATGAAGTGCCGACATTTGCAAAGTCAAGGCGTACACATGGTTCTGAAGACCCCCAATGACCTAGTTGATAGACTTCGGTTGTTGGTTTCATCGCCGCAGAGAGGTGGATATCTTTTGGTCATAGGAGAGATAAATGCAATTATTGATGAACTCAGAGACAGGGGCTTTATTGAATGGTATAATTGATATATGCATGTGTTTTGTTCATGCATATAATTAAATACATTAACAATACATTTGCTTTTTTTCGTAATTTCTACTGGCTAAGCAATGTACCCTGTGGGAGCCAGGAATGTAGCGAGCTGTCAACGCGGCGATGAAGAGCGATGAGGAGGAGCAGGAGGACAGGGGCAGTAGGGGACGTAGGGGAAGGGAGTATCTTGCAGTAGGGGATTCCGCCTCCCTTCCTGCGCTACTAACAGTTTAAAGTATATTAGCTACGGATAATGGAGCGGAATGTAAAGCGTAGGAAAAGTAATAAGGTGATTCACAGCGAAGAGAGAGAAATAATTGGTAAAGTAATATCAATCTGTGATGAAGAAGCTCGTGATAAATGCCTTTCGATCCCTATTCACAAAGCAACGGCACGTGCTGCAAATTATACAGATGTAAGCAAAGCAACAATGATGCGTATTCGGAAGAAACAAATTGCAATGCCAAATGAACCGCATACAACACGAGGGAAAAAGAGGTAAGCCATGCATTTTAGACATGTGTAATGTGCATCAGTGATGCCGGAAAACGCGTATTTAACGTTGTTTACGTCAGGTGCACACAATAGGACAGACGTACGTATGTTTATTTATTTCTGCTAATTAAGATTACTATATTCCTTTTTGTTTGTGCAGGCCACGAAAATATCGCAAAATTGAGATCGACAGCTTCGATAAACGTGTCATAAGAGATACTATCCAGGGATTCTATGCAGTAAAGAAAGCTGTTCCCACAGTGCGTAAACTGATTCCCGTTTTAAAGGACAAAGTAGGTTGGCAGTGGAGCCCTTCATCGCTCAAGAGATTATTGCGAAGCATGTATGGGTTACGTCTGGAAACGGTGCGAAGACAATAAACGTTTGTTGATCGAACGAGCTGATATCGTGGCGTGGCGCTCCATGTACCTCACACAAATTATACAGTGTAGGTCGGAAGATAAGAATGTGTTTTACCTTGATGAGTCGTGGGTGGATACAAATCTCACATTCGCGAGATGCTGGCAACGCAAACATGACGTAACGGAAATAACTAAAGGAAATGCAACCAAGAGGTAGTACTCCTCCCTCCACCCCCACCGCCCTCGGTTTTGAACGAGTGGCAAAACGTGTGTTTTGCCTCTCCACTTTTTGTGTACACAAGTTTCGATAAATTAACTCTGCAATGTTCCTTCGACTCTACGCCTTCATTAAGCAGCCATGCAAGTTTTTATTTTAGCATGTTGGCCCTCACAACAATGTGTGCTGCCGATAGAATAGTCCAGTCGTCGAATGCGAGGAAGGGAGGGATTTTGCTAGCTAGTATTTCATATCCTGATTGTAATTGTTTGGCCTTCGTCCTTAAAGTTTCTTGTTACTATATTATAGTAATAAAACGAAGCAAGTGGGTCATGTGTGAGTGTTTTTAGAGTAATTGTATTAATATTATTCCACGCCACATATTTCAAACCCGAATTATTTCGGGACAGCAAAAGCCTAATTACGTATTTACTAATGTCGTTGGCTAATGGTTTCTTAGTTATGCTAGCGACTGTGGTGCTAATCCTAACTGTACGCAAAAGCGACAACCCAATCACACCTGACACTGCACATCACAAGTGAGACGTCTGGTAATTTACCCGAATTTCCAATATTTCCAGGCTTGACATATACATTGCTGTAACGTTCATAATGCTAATGCATAATAATAACCACAATCACATTCTCAAAAACGTTATACCAAATTCGCCATCTATAGTAATTAAACCGGTGCTCCACAGTTTTATGTTACAAACATGCGTGTTCGCTGAAATTGATAGTGTTCAATGTATGACCTCCAGTTCTGGAAGTGTCACAATGTACGTCCTATATCTTAAGAGCAATGGGCAAGGATCTTCTTGGAAAATGGCTCGTGTAAGAAGTATGTTACACAAAGGATGCCACTACGGAAAAAAATACCGCTAGTGTGATGTCTGCAGCCTTTCTACATAATAAAATTGTGTTTCATAAAACGTACATACATGCATTTTTGAGTGTGGCTAAATTTTATCTTATTTCCAATTATGCTTCCACTTACTTTCCTGATAAATGTATCAGCTGGCTGTTTTTAGACTGAAGTTGATTTGTAAACACCGTAAAATTTTATTTATCAGTACAATGATAAATGGATGAGCTAACCTCAGCTCATGTGAAGTGAATAAACAATAGAGCTGCTACTTGACATGGAGTGTACTCTTGTGGATGTGATGAGCGTGCTTGTGAAGGGACGAGCAGAGAAAGAGTTGGCTGGATGGCTCCGTGCTGTAAAGGAGAAGAGAGGAGTAGGTAGGAGGGATAGGCGACCTGCAGTGGACAACAGTGGTCCACTAGCAGGGGTGAAAGACCGTGAGCAATTCAGGCGTGCTAGTGACTGCAGCTGTGACATTTCGTCGGCAAGAACGCCCGCCTGCCCGGGGCCCATGTGGGTGGAGCGGCCACTGGGCCAAGGGCGCAAACTGCCTCCCCCCCTTTTTTTTTCCAATCTCTTGCTCCTATTTTTCATAATCTACACTCCCCCCTTCCACCTTTCTCACAGGGCGGCGTGTCAAACTAGTCATTGTGGAGAGAGCCCATCGCCGCGTTGCCAAACTGGACCGCATTCCAGGCGCCCCTTCCCCGGCCCGACCTCGACACGCACACGTGACCCCCTACCGCTGCAAGACACACCCAGCACCCAGCACCTCCTCCCTCGCAGTAGGGCGGCGACAGCTCCGGCCTGCAGCGCCTCCACCGGCTCACATCCGAGTTAACACGGGCCACCTTTTCTTATATCTGCTTTAACACTGTCAAAATTGTTCATAAAATCGTATAGACTGTCCACGTTAAACCGAGAACTTTTTAAAACTGTTAATTTGCTTATCTGTAAACTTATATGCATTATTGAAAAAGTAAAACCAAATTAATAATTTAAATGTTTACCTAACAATTCTAATTCAACGATAAGTTATAGCACTACTTTCGCTTCGTCGGTACCAACTTTAAAGGACACATGATATTCAGATTCAGCGCAGCCGTTACAATACGTGCAGGCAGGAGAGGGGCAGTGTCATTCAGCACTACGAAATTTGGGTATCTTGAATCTGAGGGAGGCAAGTATATATAGGTGTATATTTGCAAATAAATACCACGCATGTGCAGATTTTACAACATTTTAAATGTCTGCAACTATGTGCCAATAATTGTCTCACCTCTTACGAAAATTTACGCCAATTTGCACCCAAATATTTTGTTTGATTCCCGAGTTTTCAAATGGTTAATTTCTTCATAATTCAAATATACACAAACGAAAATTTAATGACGACGTCTGTTTCAAACGTGCCATGATAAACAATACACAATCCAGTCGGCAGATGGTGTGGGAATAAAAACGAGAGAAAAAAAATTGTCTCTTAAATATGATTGGCCGAAACTAATTAAACACAACGAGGTCGATGTTGATTTCAATATGAAATCGTCTTTAGAGTCTTAGTGTCGGCTGTATGTACCTGCCTGCCAGGGAGTGCATAATGCATTACAGTTGCTTCAGTGCGGCAACACGTTACTGTAAAAATAAAACCAAAGTGAAACTCCGGAATTTTATGAAACACAAACTCTTTATTCCTCCTGCACCCCACACTTGTTCTAATCAACGCAGCGAATTCATGGTCGTACAGGCAGTTCGGATGAAGCATGTACTATACAAGAGTGTAAAGTGCAGACTTTTTATATTTGTTAAGGCCTTTTAGCGTCCCCCAGTTTTATGTTTGCAAGCTTAGCAGGAGACGGCTTACAAACTAACAGACTAACTTAAATTAACATGCCTTACCCGGGATTCGAGCCCAAAGCCTCCCGCACCCCAGATCGGTGGCGCACCAACCGACTGCGCCACGGGAGGTTGGCATGAAGACTTTTCATTTGTGGTTTGGTGGCCCTGAAAGGGCGAACCTTTATGTTAATAGACTAGTTACTGGAGTTAGGAGGAGGAGTAAGTTCTAGGTACGTGACGGGTCCTAGGCTCTACAAACAAAATTTGGGTGTTGAAGGAATATGCATCAATCGGCCAAGTGAGGTTTTGGAGGGCCAAGCCAGCGTTTGTGGCCTGGCCAACCCCTCCAATTAAACTAGGACTAAGCCCGTGGAAGGGTCATAGTAAACCAGCGAGGCTGCTGGAGGAAACGCATGACAATAGACATGCTGGGTGGGTTCTCCATGCCAGGAAGGAAAAGATAGAAGTCATGCTGCAGTGTTAGCAAGTATACGAAGGTGAAAGATAATAACGAGCCGAGAAGATGACAGGGGGAGGGGGAGGGAGTCTCGTTATCCAACTGTAACGAATTTTGTCTCTCGGCGGACGAGGGAAGACTTCTCTAATAGCCTGTTGTCTGTAGTAAGAGTTGACATGAACAGTTAAACCATACGGGACAACAGACATACCAGGAAAACCGAGAAAACGGTGTGAATTAAGAGAAAATATGTTACTTACCTTCTTGGTTTGCCGGTGGAAGGAATGCGTGTACGTTGTGAAACACACTGCACTGTTCAACTCTCCATCGCTCTCTCTTGGCCCGGCAACCCAATACTGAAGGCGACTACAGTGCTCAGTCACGAGGTAGGATTCTGGGCTAGTATACGTCCTGTTGAGACAATATTTTCTCGTCACGTTGCCAATCTATACTAATATAACAATGAGGCAATGTGTGTTTGTTTAATTGTAACGTCTAATCTTGGAAACTACAAGGCCGATTCTTATAATTCTTTTAATGATAGGAAGCTACATTCTACCAGATGACCATAGACAACGTTTATTTAAAAAACTCCTTGATAAATTTTAAAATTTGTGAATAAAGTCGGAGAAAAATGAGTTACTTGACTGCTTTCTTAGCATGTTCTACCAAAACCATTAAAGATTAAATTGAAACAATATTACAAGGAAATGTCGCAAGTTGTCGCAGGTAGTCGCAAGTAGTCGCAGGTTGTCGCAAGTTGTAGCAATTAGTCGCAGGTAGTCGCAAATAGTAACGGGTAGTCGCAGATAGTTACGGGTAGTCGCAGATAGTTACGGGTAGTCACGGATAGTCACTGGTAGTCGCAGATAGTCATGGGTAGTCACGGATAGTTGCTGAAAGTCACGAGTGGTCGCAGGTAGTCAAGGGTAGTTCACGGGTAGTCGCATATATAGGTATATATTTCAATAACTACATAAAACCTGGGTGAAACGATGACGGGCTGCCAGTACCAAAAATAAAGTGGAATTTTATTCAATTTTAAAAATCATAAACATAGGAACAATCAAAATACCTTTCCTAAATTTATGACGTAGGTGTTTAGAAAAATAATGTGACTTGTAATATAAATAACCAATAATACGCTCAGTTGCAAGAGAAATTGATTACTATGAACACATCGGGCGAGTACAACGAAGGTCGCAACACAGTACCGTAACTGGTAAAGGCTATTCACGATAAAGTGAGCACTTTTGATATCAACCTTAGTAAAAAGTTACTGCTCCTATCTGCATATATTTTAACAAGCGTACTGGGTCACATGCGGTCAGTAAAGTTGGTAACGATGGAGAGAAAGTAGTTCCATATCTCAACATCGAATAAAAAGTCTTAGGTAACCGTTTATGATAAAATAAAATAATTTATTCAGGTTTCTGTTTTTTAATGCATGAAAGTGTAAAAATGAGCAGATTTGCAAAATATTATTTTTTCTTGTAATTTCACTGTTTCACATGACCGATGTATGAATAAGGTGAGGAAGTTCATAGCAACGTTAATTTTATATAACGCGGAATACTACACAATGTACACACAAATAGATCTTAAGCAGGGCTTTCAAAAGTGCTCACATTACCGTGAATGTATATTTCTAAATATTTCACTTGAATATTTGATCGACGCACGAATAAAGTGATTGGGTCAGCGGCAATATTAGTTGGCCTACAGAAGTAAAACTGCCGCTTAAACCGCGAACTCCAGCCGCACATGCCAGCAAAATGGCAGTACTTGGCAGCAACACGTCAGAACGCCGTTGGCCAATCAGTGCCTGGTAACTCACTTGTCAGAAGACAGGCCAGCCAGTCAGCGAATTGAACTTCTACGCCATTTATGTTCTGTACACTCACCTATTCTGTGGTATAATAATAATAATAATAATACGTACAGGGAGGTGCGCTCCAAGCGAAGGTAACACTTTAAAGTGACGGGCTTTCTAGATGGAAACCGTAGACGCCATAGAATAGGAGCCCAAAATTGAGCGGCAACGGAATGCAAGGGTGAGGGGAACGGGAATATCCCGAGAAAACTCGCCAACTAGCGACAACATCCGACTTGTTTCCCACGCGCGAGAATCCGTCTAAGACCTTGTCGGTAAGTGAACCCGGACTGCTAGTGTCGCTGTAAGGATGTTCAAGGCGTGTGGTAAATTTATTCCTATCACTCTAGCACTTAATTTAATGTGAATAAACGAAAAAGAATTATTTGTTTGCGGCTACCAATAAGACTTTACGTGGTAACTAATTTTCTTATTTCGCTGCCGACGGTTAATCGCAAATGTCCAGATAAACAGCTACATACAGTTATCACGTTGGAATTTAATGTTCTTTATCGGAGTGCCTAACGCGGGTTCTCAACTGAATTTCCTAATCTTGTGTTACATACGAAAAAAAATTCACGAACTCGGATAGTCAAAACCGCCAGATTCCGATAGCCTGTGAGCATTCAACTGACCCTACTTTAGAATCTCTCGTTGGTAGAATGAAATAAATGTTTGCTTCGTAATGAAAGAGCTTTGGCTGAGGTTCTCGACGTAAAGGTTAGTACACTTGCATTGTTAATGATTGGTGGTTAAAATCCAATATCGAAGTTCCACTAAAACATAAGGCACCAACGCTACCACTCTGGATATCTATCATTTGAGGCTGGACTGGTGCACTCGTGGTGGCAATGGTTTGAAACTTAGCATGCTGGACGATGTTCGGAGAGAAAACCTTATCTCGTTGAAGGGTGGTTATTGTAAATGAGGACAAAGCGCCTGTGCTGTTCTGGACAGACGGTGGGAGGGTTGCCAAACCTGTGGCCGGCGCACAGGTGCCTCTGAAGGTTCGAGGTTTTATAGGCTGTTCACGGTAAAATAAGCACTTTTGATAGCCCTGCTTAAGATCTACTTGTATGCACATTGTGTATTCTTCCGCCTTATGTACGATCAACATTGTTGTGTGCTTCATCACTTTATTCATGCGTCGATCAAGTGAAACTGTGAAATTATTGGAAAAGTAAATATTTAACAAATATGCTCATTTTATACACCTAAATGCATTAAAAAATAAACACAAATCGAAAGAAATAATTTAAGTTACCAGAAATGGTTACCTAGCGCTTTTTATTCGACGTTAAGATACGGAATTACTGTCCATTCTATCGTCACCAACTTTATTGGGCGTATGTCACTCACGACGCTCGTTAAAAAATATGAAATTAGGAACGGTGACTTCTTTATAAGGTTAATTTCACAAGTGCTCACTTTATCGTGAACAGCCTATGTAGTCGATGTTCCGATAGCTCCTGGCAGTATCAAACAGAGGCTTCGTTTATTTGTCCACTTCCAAGTTAGCTGGATAATAACCGGGATATTTGGGTGTATTTCAATCACTCATATCTGGGAAAGTGCTCGGTTTATGTCCTTAAAAGTAACGTAACTGACTCCATAGTACACAGTTATGTGTGTCTGACAAGGTAAAGCAATGATACACTGGTACTAGGTTCATTCTTATCTTATTGTCCTTCAGATTACGAGATTGTTTAAACTTCATAAATAAATAACTGGAGGTAATAGAGCTGTTAATATAAATGAAATCAAATAAACTCTAACTATGACACTGTATTCATATAATGTTTTTAATAACAGAACATGCAGTTTAATAAAACAAAAGAGACAATTTGTCCTTGCGCCAGAATCGAAATAAAAAGACACGTACGTAATAAATCAGATGAGCTGGCCAAAGAGGAGGGTGATGGCAACTACACGAAATTTATATCACTTAATTAGCGTTTCCTAATTAACATAAATACAGGGGCAAGACATTTCTAAAGGTATATTTACAAACTGACCGCCGCTCTAATTATCTACCGACCATAAATCATTAAGTTCCATTAATCTCAGTGCTATTTTTATCTGGCCGAAACGTTTTTTATGAATTTTAATTACTATATGATTAATTTGAACACTAAACAAAATTACAGTAAAACTGATTTTTCAGGGGAAATGAAAACGAAATAGTTTTTAGGCTATGTATTTTTTTTTTTTACTATTGCAATTTGCTGGCAAAATTCACCATCAGTTCTAGAAAGTATTACCAAACGATTACAAATGCTTCAGATAAAAATTATTAAATTAGATAAGTTGAGCCTGAGTAATGAGACATTTATTATGATAAACCTGAGGTTGTGGAATAATGTACAAGGACTAAAATGACGATGGCGAGATTTGATGTTGAACTACGATGAGATCTGATGAAAACTATGGTCTTTTGCACACCTCACTTTTTCTCTCTTCAAGATTTCAGTATGTAGAATGATTTTTTATGACTGATGGACTTTGTTGTAATAATTATTAGTTTATAGTGTTAATTTTTATCTGATGACATAATATTAAAATTCCGAGAAAGAAAAGTAAGAAAATTTACTTAATTTTAATTATAAAAATCACACAGAAAACGCGAATACACGTGCCCTGTTAAATATCTGGAAAGTAGTGTGCATGCCCCTTCTCAGACAATGTATTTATGAAGGGAGACTAGAGGCTGAGTTGTTTCGGGGAGGCTTGGCAGTGCTCGGACGTTTCTGCCGATTGGTTCATTGTGAGTCCTCGATTGTGTATAAGTTTTTTCACCAGTCGCAGTCCTATTTCACTAATAGTTTGTATTATCTTCCAGGGGAACTGTGTAATGGGGATGCAATTAGTTAGCAGTGAGTTAGATTTACCTTTCCAATCAACCGGTTATCTTTATTGGAGTGTCTTCAGAGAAACTTCATTTAACTCTTCACAGTTTTCTTCCTTCTTGTCGCCAGACTAATAATTATTTTACAGTTTTTTCATGTTTGTTTTTATTTATTTGTTCGTTAGCATATTGCCACGTATTATCCCCTTCACGTTAAGTAAATAATATATTATTTTAAAACTTGGGAAATAGAAAATGTTTTTGTAGTTTTTAATCGTTAAATAACGGCATTTTTACAATAGTGTAAAACATTAGAGAAGGCGCGAAAAAATTAATATAATGGCGGAACGAGCATGCAGAACCAACCGAAATTAGAATACCTAGGGTTCCGTATGGTAGGGCATGCACATATATGAAGCAGAACGTACTAAGTGTGTATGCTTAGCATTATAGTGTAAGTAATTTCACAATGTACATTGGATGGAACGACGTCGAGTTGTTGTGTGATGCCTGATATGACGATTAGATAGTCTCATAGACAACATATGGACGACTTTACCCGAGGTCGAATCATTGCGAAGTTGGAAGAAGCTCGAAATGTGGCTAGTGTGACCGAGGAGTTCGGGATCAGAAACACCATTGTGTCACGAGCTTGGGCGGTGATTTTTAACAACATAAGCAGATGTGCGTAGATTTAGTAGTAGTAGGTAGCACACGAGGAACCAATCGAGGATCGATATACCGTCCTTTACGCGAGGAGAGATCGACAGTACACAGCGGGTGACATCACAACACAGGTGAAACGTATTACTGAACGTTCTAAATAGCATTTTCCACTGCCACGAGTTGCTCTCTCGACGACCGGCACTAGGTGTGCCGTTGACGCCTACTCATTAGAGATGGCGTTCTGTTGCGGTGCCGAGAACGCAAGAACTGGAGAGCTCTGCATTGAGGTTGAGTTCCATTTACGGATGAAAGACTATTTAATCTCACAAGCGATATCGGACGTCTTTACACCTGGAGAGAGCGAATAACACCCAGTCACACCTCCAACATCGTCTGTAGGCTAGGCTCGGTTTGCAGGGGGATAATTTCTCATTTGGGGAGACATAATGCGCGGTGGCCGTACGGAGCTCCACATCTTCCAAGGTGGTTCATTTTGCACGTGCGTCTTTTACAGACTACTATGGGTGCTCTTCGTGGACAACAACTGTACTCCTCGTCGTATAGCAGATGTCGCCGAGTTGCTGGAGAGCAAAGATATTCGTCATATGGATTTGTCCGCACGATCCCCTGACCTAAATACAAATTAATACGCGTGGGACGTTGTCGGAAGATGCCTGGCAGTACGTCGCCAGCAAGGAGGTTACATGTAGTAAGCATGTGGACTGTATGGGAGTGAAGGCAGTTCGGGGGAGAAAAATGTTGAAAGAGAAGTAAAGGAGGGCGCATTAGCAATTAGTAAGTGAGTTTCTGCAAATGTTTCCGCAGTTATGGTGATTTCGTGTAGCGCGTAAGACTGCAGTAATCGCTAGAACATAACTAGGTTTTGACAGAAAATCCCAATATTGACTTGTAATATTAACATGAACTGTGTAGTAAAGTTAAAAATGCAACATTTATGTGTGGTAAGTATTCAGACCTAAACACCTCATAAAAGGTTTCGAATATTGTCCGATAAGGCAGTTTGGGTGGTAGGAGTTATGTACATAGTTGTTTTGTGAGCAACATAGAGCGCACTAACGCATTGATCATGGCTGGGACAGGTTGAAAACAGCTGTTTATAATAGTCCAAATCCTCCAGAAACACTTCCAGCTCTCATGAGAGCTGCCTAGATGGTATGGGACTTTCGTCCGGCAGATTACATCAACACATTGATTACAAGCATGCCTGTACAATACACATGAAAGCCACACACGTTAATAAGCTGCAGTGGGAAGAAAGAAACACTCCCTAGTCAGAGACCCCGTTATGTAAATTTTGTTTTTCTTTCGTCTTTATTTGGCTGGGATATTGAAAAAAAAAATGTTTTTGTTAGAAACACTTTGAATCCTACGTCTTGCATTGGTACCGTTGGTAACGTCTGATAGCTATGCTATATTTTATGTTTACTCCATACGTTTGTGCATTCTATATGCATATTCAAAACTTTTCGTGAGGTGTTTATTTAAACGGTACATGGTTTATAGTAGTTGGTAGTATTCTAGACTGTGAACTGAAGGATGATGAGTCTGATTTCATGTTCTTACCAAGAAATTGCCCAATTGTTAAATAATACTAAAGATAGCTTATAATGAAGGTGGAAAATAAATAATTTCTTTGAGCGAAACAATGGTATTTTGGTTTTTGAAAATGCGTAGCAAGTTAATTTTAAGTGGCCAATAACTGTATTGTAAGTGGCAAATATCTAGACAACAAGTGGCTGGTTAACAGTTAGCTGACAACACTTTATTAACTTATGGCAGGCCAGAAGCAGTAAGCCAGTGGGACACTGTTGCCACTCCTAGCCCACTAATGGCCCCGGCAGGCTGACATTAGCTGGCTACACAGAATCGGGCCGATTATGAGCAGATTATATTTTGCTAGATGGAGGTCACTTGAACATTGGCGTAGCCAACCATACACTACAGTCAAGAGGCATAATGTAGGCCACGTGTACCTGCGGGTACATTACAGGGGTCGACTTATAAAGTAAACCGTTATAGCCTGCTCGTGTACAAACAGAGTTCCACAAGTGGACCAACTGACGTTTGCTACTTGGGAAGTTGGATAATATGACCTCCTGTCCTATTTTCCGTGACATGTTCCATACCAGCTTTCGTACCTGGCCAATCACTTTGTAGTTTCTGAACGTTGGGTGCTCTCTGTGACCACTACTTGAAACAAATCGAAGTGGAGTTTAAACTGATTTAAATTGCTTTAAAATACGACAAAGACAAACAATATTGTCGATAAGAAATTTTAATTACAGGTGGAAAACGTACAAAAGATTTAAAATATTAGCCTCACAATGAGCATTTAATACAAGGGATTTAAAGACAAATGTAGGTTTAATATTTAAACACAAAAATTGTGTTAAATTTCTGGTAGCGCAGAGGTACATACTCGGCTTACTATCGAAGTTTCAGTTTTGGCGTGAGTTCGAAACTCTCTCAGAAACTTTTTTTCTCTACTGTATGCTGGTAAAGACCTTCTATTACAAAATAACTACATGATGACGATGTGTAATTACGCGAATACTTGAAAGAATAACATAGGGTGACTGAATATTATCATGATTATATATGGGAAAAAAACATGCGTAACAATGAAATTAATGTAACATCTAGCTATAAAATGAGTCTTATTAAAATGTGCTTGTTTTAAATGAGATTGCAATAGTCAATTCTACTAGAGGCATCCACATTTACCTATGAACATCTGCTCGCTCTCTGAGAATGTCTAAAACGTGTACTTCAACTGCTGTCGTGTAATAGGAACATTTAGTGGCAGCTCGCATAGGAGCTGATATACCGTTTCGTATACCAGGCCTTATAAAAGCCTGTACGAGTTTAAGTTCGGCAGCAAGAATCGTGTAATATCTATTCAAACTATGAAGGTGGGCTAAAAGCGCCTAATAAATAGGCTACCTATTGATCACCACAGTGGGTAAAGTGGAAGTCACGCAAGCGAACTTCCTGCATTGAGTTTCTGCGCAGCATCCTTGATTGCCTGATTACATAGTTTCTATCCTATGCGACATTTATATCGTGAAATGTGTGTGGATGCGTACCATTAAGTGAAGTTTGTATTTAACGCAGTGCTACAGTCTTTCTTATTTTTTGTTGTACAGTACAGAACAGTACAGTAATAATTCCTAATGTTTTAGTATCGCAAGTTTAAGATAAACACCAAAAATAGTATTTAAAATTATATAGTTTACAATGTGTCGCTTGTTTAAAGAAGTTTCTGGTATATAACCAATTATGTTTTAATTCTTCTTGGCCGATTTATTTACTATGCATTATATATTTACAAATTTCAATTTTTTTTAAACCACTAGTCACTCTTTTCTTGCCATTTTTATGTTATAAAGGTAATGTTCTCAATGCCGAAATCGAAAACTCGATCCAATAAAGATTAACAAGCCTGTTTAACACCACCCATTAACTAAAGGTGATAATTGTTTGGTGTAACTTCAGCCGCTAAAAATTCTATATAAAAGTTACACCGAGTGAACAAAAAGTTTTAGTCGTGAGAAGTGTGATGATGACTGATTCGGTGACTAACTAGCCTTTCAGAATTACAGTCCGGTTTGTGTGCGTTTGTGTAAATAAGTAGATGGGAAAGGGGCATTATTGCGATCGGTGCTGGGGGCTGCGGACACGTGGAACCACGGCCGCCATCTTGGATGGCATCATTGCCTCCATCTTGAATGACTAAATGGCTGCCATTTAGGATGCCAATTCACCATTGCAAATTTGTCAATACCAATTTGCCTTTGCTAATTCTAGCTATGCTAATGATGCCAATGCCAATTGAGAATATGACAATATCTTACACCTCAGTCCTCCGCCGCCATCTTGCCTTCGTTGGCTGCTGTAGGTGACCTTGTATAATTGTCGCACCTGCTCCCAGATTGCGTGAAGTTCTATCATTCGCAGCTAGGAGCGCTGGTATTTATGCGACCATTTTGTGTGTTAACAATCACGTCGCCTGCAGGGGCGCGCTAGCATCAAGGAGTGGAGTTCAAATGGTGCCCACTAGGAGAACTGGGAATTATTTTTAGTTGGTTGTTTTTTGGGAACTCAAAAAACCGGAGGCGTGTGCTATCCTTCCGGCATCCCTTCGATTGTCAGTCCGATGTCTAGACCACACGACCACCATTGCATGGAGAAAGTTAAAAGGTGAAACAATGTCAATATTCGCTTTCGCCTTTGCACTCCCCAGATAATAAATTTGTAATCGCGATGTTTAATGTCGAACACACCTAGAAAAAAATTGCAGGTACCGAGAGCATGCAGACAGTATGTGTGGATATATATATATATATATATATATATATATATATATATATATATATATATATATGTGTGTGTGTGTTAATATCATCGGTCCTCGCGAGGAGTGGTAATTTTTTGAAAAACTACAATTGCATGCAAAATCCATGCATTCATACATACACACACAGACAAATGCACTGCTATGCACATGCGCGATGATCACGTGTACTTCTGAATCTCCAAATTGTCCATATATATATATATATATATATATATATATATATATATATAATATATATAATAAGAGCAAGAACATAAAAAATAAGTTACCCGGAACTTAATAGAAACTACCAGGCCGAGTATGGATGTCCTTACTTCGCAAGCTCTTTAAAATGTACGGCGATTCGCATCATTATGTCTGTGACAGGTCAGAACCTGTCTGGGTTTGCGCACTGAAGAACGTGCAACTGCTGCAATAATTGTATACATCAGCCTTAGATCAGGAATTGGGTGACTACAAGTAGATACGAAATCGTCCGACCCGAAGAAGATGAATAAAAATTATTTTTTTTTATTATTATATTATGTGTACAATAAATTTTGTGTATAATAATATGTTTCATTTTATTTATTTTATAAAAATTCCTCCACTTTATATAATCGTTATTTTAAATAAAAATACTCACATTTAATAATCAAACAAAAAAAAAGGTAATTTTACGTAAATTTTAGGAATGGTTAATGTCACCATCCGGTAAAAGCAGATATCAGGCCGCACAATCGAGCAATTAACGCTACCTATGTGTAGAAAATATAATACAACATGGAGGGTGCCGACAGAGCCACCTAAACTAAAAAAAACATAAACAAATATGGCTATTGCCTGTTGGGAAATTATACACTAGTGCCCGCCAAGGTGATAAAAACATGAAATCAAAAATGACGTCCTCAGCATGTATAAAAAAAATGACAAAACGAGAAACTCCAAGATGGCAGCCTCCAGCAATGCGTAAGCAATTGACAGACAATTAAAACAAAGATGAAGGCCTACAGACGAAGAAATCTAAGATGGTGACCTCCAGCAATGTATAAACAAATGACAGACGAAAAAAATCAGTATGGAATTTTCAGAAATCCATAAACAAACGACGAAACAAAATAGAACATGGTGGAATGAGTATAGGTTATGGATGATGACGGAGAACCTCCAGAATTGTGATTTTTTTTTAATCATAAGGAAAAAATTAATAATTTTTTGTGACTTTTAATAATTATTTTTTATTTATTTTTATTTTTAAAATGGTTAATTTTTTTTTAATTTCAAGGTCAATGGTAACCGGGGTCAAGGGTCAAATATCAAAGGTCAAATTCACTGGTGTGATGCATCACTCTCGAGTCCAGTGGCGCTTATTATATTTTATATTAACTAAATACGTTTTATTTGTAAACCTTTATAGGCAGGTTAACTACATTTCCAGCACCACTTAGTACAATCAATAATTATTTATTTTATATTTTATAGAACATACATTTTTATTCTATGAACTGGCCTCGATGAATTAGTTGCCAGGAAGTTGTTGATTGGGAATATTAGAGCAGTATCTTTTCATAAAATTGAAATTAATTTTTATTTTAATGTTATGGTTGATTTTGGACAGATAGAATGTGTAATATGATTTATTATTTGTAGATAGTAACTTCAACCGACATTCCTACCACTCAGTTGGTAAGTCTATTTATTGTACTGATCAAAATAGGAGTTCTTTCATGGTCTGAATCATTTTTTTACCCCAGTGGTCCTGAATGTTAGTGCTCAAGAGTGATTCTATCCGAGGACTTATGATTATTTAATTGCTTATCTGTGCCATCTTAAGATATACATATTAAATATTATATATATATATGAATACATAAAGTTGATTATTTAAAATGTACAGAAGAACCTATAAATTCTGGTTCCCGTACACTGGCTTCCAAGATGATGGTCGGATGATGTCACAATATGGTGGCTGGCAATCTCTTATGCTCCTATGCCCCACACCTTTGTCCCAAAGGCAGATAATACTACAACTACTACCGATCGTGTCTAATTTTAATCTTCTTCCTCATCCTTGTCACAATCGTAATTTTCATCTTCATCGTCTGTGACATGCGTGATGCCTGCTCCTGTGCTGCTTCTGCGATCGGCGGTTTACCTACTGCCGCAATGGCTTGCGCCATGTGCGTAATTGTCAGCTGAACCCTTTCAGGTCCGCATTGCTCATGTGTGAAAAATATGGGGTGTCATTTGCCCGCACAGATTATGTGTACAGAAATCTGACCACATGTACTGGGGTTGTCCGGAGGCCTGCCACAACTTGTTGCCCATTTGGCGACCAAAGTTTCGCTTGCACTGGAGATGCAAGACAACATGTATTTGGCTGCTGGTTAAACTCTTTAAGGGAGACATTAAAGTGAAGCAAGCATGGGATACAATTCACAAGTGCGGAAAAACTGAGGGCACACAGTGACAAATGCAATGGTCTCACTGCCCCTCCAGTGAAGCATCAACATATTGATGTGCCTCCCAGCAAGAGCCATCCAATCCGCCACAACCCCTGCACTTTGGTTCCCGCTTGCATCATTGTGGCAGAGGGCAGGTCTTGTTGTAAGATAGTTGCCGGTGCTAGCGAGACCAATATATATGGCTTCGTTGAGGTGGAGAGTGCCTTTCGATGTACAATAATAATATACGTGTCCGAGAATACCTCGAGCGAGGTGTCAGCTATTTGCAGCTACCTGGAGAACATGAAAGGGTGTATCATAGGTCAGCTGGAGAATGTAATTGAAGACAGGGGCACAATGTCATTTAATATATTTTTGGCATGTTTCTATTGCAAACCAGTGTCATGCGAAGATGAGATGGATCAGCATGCCTTCAATACAAAAAGCATACCCGCTCTACAGTGTTAGCGACATTGAAGATACTGTGTGGCCAGCATTGTCAAGAAATGCCAGGAGGAGGACAAATACATGGGGAAAGGCAGTGGCTTGACTCTCGCCTCCTTGAACCAGCTTCAGATGCGAGTCAACAAGCATGACCAACAGAGAGCATCCTCCTACATCACCCTGCCTGTACACATCGAAACCAAGAAGGTTATTATTAACCCACAGAACCAGGACGAGCAGTGCTTCAATTGGGCGATCCTGACATGTTTTGTCGAGCGCCAGGATTGTGAACATGTCGACCAGTGCTACTATGACCTGGAGATGAGATTCAATTTCAATGGACTAGAGTTACCTACCTCTCTGTGCCAAATACCACTGTTCGAGAGGAACGATCCACGGGTCAACATGAACATCTACACTCTTGATTATGATAATAAGATGGTCCCAATACGAGTATCGAAGGAAGAACATGCCCAAAACTTTGACCTGCTGTTAGTGACGACTGCAGACAGGAACTCTCATTATTGCTACATAGCCGATTACTCCCATTTAGTACATTCGCAGGTGACATCGCACCATCGTTATGTGCCTATTTGTAACACATATCTCAGGGCATACTGTGACCGGCCATGAGTGACGAGGCTTACATATGCTGAGACACTGGTCGGGCACAGGAGGTACTGTAATGAGAACACACCAGTACATCCAGAAATGCCTCAAACGGAGAATAATGGCAAGTCTCGTGTGCTCAAGTTTGCCAACTACCACAATGCGGACAAAGTATCTAAAGTGGTATATGCTGACTTTGAAGCTATGCTATTCCCATTGCATACAGGTACCCTACATCTATGCTATCTATGTCAAAGTGGATGACATTCTAATATCTGCCTCAAACATGTCCCAACTGTGTTGTGGCGTAAGTATATATCGAGGGGATTATGGTGCACAGATGTTTTTGGAAGAGATTGTTCTCATTGGCAATCAGGTGAAAGATATTTATGTTGAATCCGAGACTATGAGAGTGCTGACAAGCGATGAGAAGATCGCCTATGCTCTAGCCAGTGCATAATGCTAGTATTCCGGTCCCTTCATTCCAGCAAATCATAAAGTGAACTATCACTGCCACTTTACCGGCAACTACATTGGGGCGGCATGTAATAATTATAACAAGCTTCGTCCTCGCCCCAAGAGGCTGCCTACACTCTTCCACCACCTTACCTATGGAAAAAAACTTTATAATCAAGCAGTTGGGCTACGATACACAGGGGATATACATTATCCTGCCTTCTGAGGAGGAACTAATCATCTTCAGTTAATAGTTAGGTAAAAATTCACACTACAGTTTATCGACACATTTCGATTTATATCTAGTAGCCTCGCAACACTCGTAGAGAACTTGTCGTAGTCTGACTTCAAGGTCACTGCACAGTTCTTCACTTCTGAAAATCTCGAGTCGGTGACCAGGAAGGGTGTCGTTAACTGCGATTATTTTGACTGTGGCCAAACTTGGCGAGACACAGCTACCATACATCGAGGCTTCCTACTACCATTCCATTGACAGCAGCACCAGCCTCTACGACTATCTGCACACTCAAACCGTCTAGGAGAGGTTTAATTATTGTACATTATAAAACTAACTACAGTGGCCTCTACCTCATGACCGATGTACTGCTGCTGTGCAACGTGTTCAAAAATTCCTGCGGACTGTGCCTGTCAGTGTATGGACTGGACTGTGTCCGGTACGTGAGCACCCTGGCTTCTCTTTCGATGTGATGATTAAGAAGATGAAGGTAGAACTTGAGCTGATTAGTGACTACAACATACACTTATTTATCGAGGCTGGTATTTAGGTATAAGTTGCTCAATGCATAAAGAGGCATTGCATGGCAAACAATAAGTATGTGCCTGCAATGTACGATTCCAGACAACTGTCTATGTACCTCCAGTCTGTAGAAGCCAATACTTTGTATGGTTGGGCTATGTCACTGCTTCTGCCTAACTATGGCTTCATATGAACCAGAACAGATATCGATGTCATGCCTGTACCTGTTACTAGTGGTGTGGGGTACATACTGGAGGTTGATGTTGGGTACCCTGCCAAACTCCATGAGACTCACAAGGACCTCCTGTTTCTGGCTGTTAACTAGTGTCCTCCTGGGTTCAAACAGATAAAAATCATTACCACAATTGAACCTAAATCCAATTATATCATACATTACATTACCTTAAAGCAGGTGATCAGTCATGGGTTACGGATCACGAAAATACCTCGAGTACTACAGGTCAGTCAGAAGTCTTGTCTGCACCCCTACGTAGCAATGAATACGGAGATGCGTAAGATAGCTGCAAACAAGTTCCAAAAACTTTTATAAACTTATGAATAAAGCTACGTACGGGAAACTTATGGAAACAAGAGGTAGTGCTAAAGTATGGAAATCGTGTGCACGGAACAACATGTCAAGAAACTTATTGCTAAGCCCTCATTTAAATGTCGAACAATATACGATTGTTAAACTGGAACATGAAAATATCCTATTCGATAAATCTATTTATGCAGGATTTTGCAGCACATGACCGGTCAAAAACCCTCATGTACCAGTTTCATTATATCATGCAACCTAGGTATGTTAGTAAGCTGGAGCTGATCTACATGGACACAAATTCGTTCGTGGTACAGAAAGGAACAGACGATTTATACGAGGACCTTTCCTTAGACCCCAATACTCATTTCCGAGTTCGACACGAGTGCCTACCCACCCACTCATCTGTGTTATTCACCCGCCAACAAAAGGTGATTGGTAAATTTAAGGATGAGTGCAGTGGGCACAATATGGTCGAGTTTGTTGGGCTTAGGGCCACGCTGTACACGCACAGGTACACTAGCAAGGATGTTAAACAAGCCGAGGGAATCCAAAAATGTGTAGTTAAGAATCATATGACATTTGAAGATTATAAGAATGTAGTGATGAACCAGCAGGTAATTAGAGTAATTGTGAATAATATTCGGTCGCACCATCACGATGCATATACTCAGTGTTCCAACAAACTGACACTCTCGGGGATGGTCAACAAACATAAGATCCTGGACTATGGCATTAATACCATCGCTTATGATTACACCGAGTAATTTTTTTTTATTATGTAGCTGGTTTGGGGTGGGCTGTGCATATTCTGACATGTTTTCGACAGCACACTATGGGACAGGCCGCACATGCATATAAGTATGTTGCATGCATATATATAGATGTATATACTCTTACTTTTTACTGGCAGCACACTGTAGCATGTGCGAGAGGCAGAAACATCTTATTAGGTGTGTTGTTGATGACTGGTGGCACACTGTAGTCCGTGCAAGGCAACGTCTTGTCAGGTGTGTCACAGATACATATCTGCTGTGATGCGGCTACAGTTTTACATTCTACAATCTCGTATGTGCACTTGTGCACAGGATTTGGCATCTATGTTGGGCCTCCGACTTGGGGTTTGTAGTCATTTCTTGGGGGGTTCCAGGTTTATCCTAGCAGGGGTTGTGAGTGTGAAATGGTATTCGTGTCACACGTGTACTGCAGTAACTGATGGCGGTATTGTACGTGCTTTTATTATTTATTTATGTGCTGTCCCCTTATCTCTTTCTCCACCTATCTGTCTGTACACTTATTCTGTCGCTGTCCTCTTTCGGTGCATTCCTTTGTCCGCTTCGATTCTTTTCCGACGACTCATAAGCCACCTATACACTATGCTTGCGACGGCAATGCGGTTTTTTGCTATGCAGTCATGCACATATGTTTGCATAACGAATAATCCCGGTGGTGTTTTGCTGGTGTAGTGTACAGCCACGGTCCCAAGTCCGGGAGCCACGCGCATGCCCATGTCCATGCGGACGGTAAAGTGCGAGGGCGAGTGATAGGCGGCGGCATGTGGTAGTGTATACTCTGTTTCACCATAGGTAGGCGTTTTTAATAATAATTGTTTTTATATGGCAACTTATTTCTGTTATTTCTTCTCCTAACCATGCAATGGCGATTCGGAGCCTTTCAGAATGTTGCAATGGTAATAACTATCTACGTAGTCGACATTAAAGATACCTATTTTCTTATATGCCACAGAGGTCTTGGTTGAGTTCCCAAACAACCACAGAGCAAGTAAGGAGACAAGAGCGGACACTTCCATGTTGTAACGATCTTCTTATTTTGAAGTCTTTTTCAGGGGTGGTGGGTGGGTGGTAGGTGCCTGGATTAATACCAACAGTATAAAAAAATTAAAATAATAGTTTTTAAATTATTATTTTGTAATAAACACGCTTCATTGAAGTAGTTAATAATTACGCTGTGTTCAATGTTTAATAAAATAGCATATTTAAAAAAAGAATTCTATATATATATATATATTTTGCTATTGCCGAGTAACATTTTACACAGTAGGGGATACCGGGGCTAGTTGTCACAGGGGCAAGTTGTCACATTGTAAAAGCTACCGTTTCTGAATGGTTTTATCTATGAAGTTTTATGCGAACGTAACAAGCGTCACCATCTAGTGGGCAGAATATGAACAACTTGCCACTCACTGCTCTAGCTACTTCAGAAGGGACATTTATTTGGATTAGTAGTGTGTTAGTAAAAAAACTGTGCGTGATTCGTGTGTGAGTCTAACAACTTTGCTGCAGAACAGTAAGATATTAAATTACACTATCGTATTCTACGTACTTTTAGCTTTAAAAAAACGTAGCTCAACTTTCATGTCTAGCATTTTTGTAGAAAGCAGCAAATAAGTTAAATATGACACTGTGGGGTACGTTGTCACAAAAAACGCGGGGTTAGTTGTCACTGTGACAACATGCCCCCCGTATAGCTTGGAGAACATTTTTATCCTCATTTGTGTAGAAAATAAATACTTTCTGTGTTTGAAATATGTAAGTTTTGACTGAGATAGCCTAATTATGGGCAAAAATGTAAACATGGGACCTCATAAAAAGAGGTACTCCGAACCACCTATTTCTGTTTTGGTATTCAGATACTTAAAGCTCGTGATATTTTGCTCTGTTAATGTAATAATGTATTGCCGCGAGTGCAGAAATAGTACGTCTGTTTCAAGCATTAAAAATATTTGTGTATGTGTGTATATATATATATACATGTATGTATATGTATATACATGTATGTATATGTATACACACACAAAGCACAACACTTACTTGTTTTTTAAAACATGCCTCCTAGGGTATTTTATGTACATTTATTTGTTTTCAAAGTAATTTTATTTTGGCATTCGCTCATGCTTTTTAAAGTAAAAACAAACATGGCGCTGATTGTGTCATTTTGTATTTTTGCTAACATTATCTAGCTACAAAATACGAAATATGAAATTACCAAATACGTTACCATTTTTGTATACAAAATCGGGTCACGTATTCATTTTGTCTACGAAATCTGCCAATTCGGACATGGCCTAAGTTTTCAGAATGAAAAACAGAGATGAATTATCTGACCACCCACCAAGTCCTTCCACTGCGCATGGCGAAATTGTACAATTGAAAAAAGGCGAGTTAGCGACTGCTGTAGTCCTGCAGGTGGTATGCGCTGCAGGCGTGAGATCCAGGCTCGGTGTGCGCGTGTAATCGCAAATTGAGCGGGTTAATCACAGCATGCCGCGAATTAGCCGGCGCGTGCTACGTGCGCCGGTGTGGCTACGTGGTGGCGATCAGATTACAGTGTCCGCCTCGAACCTATCGCCGGGTGAGCCGAACAACGCCGCCCCTGCAGCAGCTGAACTTTGGTGCGGCTGCTAATGAACCAGCTGGCATTTCGTCCCAGCCCTCTCTCGGCACAATTAGTGCCCGTCGCCTTCACATTCCTTGCACGCTGTCCCTGTACCTACTTAGGCTACACAATCAACCGAGTACCCACAGGCTAACTAACAACTGCCATCCGTTTTAGGACATCCCACGGGGTTCTCAAGGGCGTTACAAATGGATTTTTTTTATTTATAACTACAGGGAAAATTCAATTTTTTTATAAAATAAAGTATAATATAATTACTTGGCAGTGGGAGATAAAAGTTACAACATGCGCGTAATAAAATACTTGTTGGTTTTTATGTAGTTAATAGATACACATAGAAGCGTACAATATAAGAAGGAAAAGTTCAGAAAGGCTTGTAACTAAGAGGGGTAAAAAATTATTAATTTAATTAATTTTTACATGCCTACTAACTGTTTAGGGGCTCAGCGTTACAAGAGGTTTTCCACATGTGAAAGATTCCTTTCGACATGAGTCGCTCAGTTAGCTGAACCTTGGTCAACTATCTCAGCTGCTCAGAGTCCAAATGTGAACACAAATTTTAATTTGTTACTACAAAACTAGAATACTATAAGGACGAAATATTGATCAGTATCAGAATTGTCAAACATTTTCATGTATAGTTTAAGAAGTACCGTATTCAGATTGTGTTTGTAGTAGAGGAAAAAAAAAAGGGGGGGGGGGGGGAGGATTTCCGATATTTTTTTCATCCTCAGCATTTATGCGTACGCTACAAACCGGGAAATAAATTTCCCTCCCTTTGAATACATGTTTTATATAATATCCTAAAATTACATTTCCGAAAATTTACTTTTACTTTCTGCCTGGTGGTCTATTTTCCAGTAAGCTGGAACTGTACCGAGCTGGTAATACGAACGCAAGTAATGTGATCTAGTATCCATTACTTGTATCAGTGAATGGTGTAATCAACGCTAAACATAAATGTTACTGCGTTTTCCCAACATTTATCTCGCTATGTCGATATTTAAATAAAATTTATAATACAATATTTCAGAGAAACTATATGAAAACATTCTACAATATTTTATAACTATGCCAAAAACTATAACTTTCCGGGTTGCATACATGTATGATGCTATTGTTCTATTTATGATACAATATTTATCCGGTTTGTGAAATGTCTAGTACCTGTTAAGCAGTAAGACGGGGCCATAAATTAAAATACAATTTCATGTGTCAAGGTAATTATTAGGAAGTTAAAACAACAATAATAATGGCTAATAATTGAATAACAATAAACATTAAAAAAAACTAAAATATGTAGTACGTGAAAAATAAATAAAACCTAGCCATGACACCAGAAATATTTTCACCATTTACAGCTTCGTCAATAAGAATTTAAGTATATGTCGATTATACGTCACATCGAAGGTACTTACGCCAGCAGGCAAGGCAAGTTATTTAACTGGAAAAAAGTGTAGACAAGTAGTAGGGGCGTGCCGATCCTACTTCACATGGGAATAATTGAATTTAATTGATGGATTATCGATTTGATTTGAAGGGTTAATCATTAATCCGATTAAAAATTGAAAGGGTTAGTCAAAGGGTTAGATTTATTGAAAGGGTTAAATTTAAGGGAAGTGTCAAAATTGTTTTGTATGTCTGGTGCAAGAGTTGCATAAGTGTCATATTTATTAGTTTCTTTCTTTCTTTTTGTGGGTTGGGGAGCATCTCTGGTAGATGTTGTCAGCACAACGACTGGCACTCGATGAGGTGTAACGTGATGGGGACAGGGTATATATGTGTTAGAGATTTGGTGCAAGATTGTGCTAAGGGTAACTTTTCTTTCTTTTTTGGGGAGCTCTGGTACATCCTCAATGGAGCTCTGGTATGTCCTCACACTTGGAGCCCTGGCAAACGATGAGGTGTGAGTTGGGGATGTGGTGTATATATGTGTAGAGTTTTGTGAAAGAGTGGTCTAAGTATACATTTTTAATCTCATATACAGCATTGGTAGATAGGTGACTTTGAATGATGGGATTTATGTGTAAGTAATGACAAACAGTTAAATAGACGACGACTGTTTCCAAATGCAAGTAAACATTAGGGAATTTCACAGTGTTCTACTTATGAATAAATTACATGCATCTAAATGCAAATTTCAAATGACTACGTGAATAATAAGTGTAATTATGTGACTCTCCAGTATGGAATTAAATGTAAATAGATAAATTAGTCTACCCCAAGTTGTATGCTAGCAATATAATTTATACGAGAGAGAAGTATTACGAACAAACACAATTATGTGAGTATGGAATTAACAATATTCAAAATGCCCCTATAAATTAAACGAACACCATAAAAAGATTTATATGACACCTCTCGCACATACCTCACACGTCCATCTGCCTATGAGACTGACGAGGAGGAACTTTAGCAACAAAATCCACATGTAAAAATAAATTAATTGCTTAACATGCGTAGTAAAATTGCACCTCTCCCAAAACACGTCTTTCCAAATGCCAGCTTAGTGAAGCATTGTTTGATTATAGACTTCAACTGTGAAATTTTAAACAAAACGAATGTTTCCAAATAAATAAAAGAATAGTAATGAAATGGCACCAGGAGCTCCCAACAACATATCCATACCCCTCGGAGGTCACTCGATGAATGAGTGGATGGTATTATGTGCACCTGCTTATATACGTGTAGTGCAGCCGACAACTTAAAGGCAACTGAATAGAAATTTACGACTTTGAACCTATTTCCCTACCAAGCTACTATTAATGACTTGATTCGTCCTACACGTACATGAATGTATAAAAGTGAATTATATAAAAATAGCATATGTACTACAAATGTTTTCCGTGCAGTCTGTGAAATTCATAGCACTTGTTAGCACAAACACGAGTTGAAAATGGTACGAAGATTCGTCGACTGAGCTCAGAAACATACTTGAGACAATTACAATAAAAATGAATGAACTCTATCAGACTATCACACGAACATGTATATTTTCCGATAAATTAAAAAACTTATATTATTTCACACTTAAGTTTACGAATACTGTAAACGATATCTGAACCCCTGAGCATATAATATTGCTTAACGAAAATCGCGGCTACCACACTCCAAAGTCCGGTGTGTATGAAGGAGCTATTGATGTACACATCCATCTAGTACAAGATTCTATGAGCAACTGAAGATGGCAGAACCCCGCGAGAAACCTTTGTGTCGTTCTGGCCAAGGCCAACCACCCCTCCCCTCGTCAGAGAGCACTACTCTGTCCTTCAGGTTACTCAATCCTCTGCCCTTGATTGTCAATTTTTGGGCACTGAGGTAAGATGGCGATGAGTGGCTAGATATGACCACATCACTCCCGAACTTCCTGCAACCCCAACACCACCTCTCACCTCCACCCTTTGCCAGAGCGACATGTCCTGGGGTCATTCACCTATATTCCTCGATTGTCAATTTTGCACCACTGAGGCAAGATGGCGACGACTGACTAGAGAGCTTCACATCGCCCCGCTCGCCTGTAGACATCCCCTAACCTCCACCCCTCATGAGAGGGACATGCCCTGTGGTCAAAAACCCAGACCATCCCTCCCACCCCTACTCCAGAAGCTGTCTTTGCCCAAAAAGTAAGTTTCTTCTCCAAGGCCACACAACCCCAGCCTGGAACACATTTTTTTTGGATATATTGAGAGCTGGACTGTCCACACAGTCTGCCCTTGCTGCCAATCCAAGGTCATGCAAGAGCCTGGCCTATTCCCAGCGAATAAAAGAAAATTGCAAATCTGGCCGATGAAATTTTATATCCCTGAAATAAATTTTCTTTAGTCCCCGAGGTAATCCCCAGATTTAACATTGCAACAACAAGTGTTTATTTGAATCAAGCAAACTATGATTTGAAAAAAAAAAATCACACAGAAATACAAGTTACATTTTATTCATTCATTGAAAAAATGAGTTTACAACTTTTGAAACAAGACATATATTTATTTGTCTAGCAGACAAAATTACGCATTTCATGTGTAGTATTTCTTATCCCTAAATTTCTAGACAGTACTAACATATAGGAAAATATAATATAATCTTGCTAAAATTTAATATTCTATGTTAAATAATAATTACTTCCAGATTTATTTGGGAAAGAAAGTCGACTACAGTGACACGTTTTTATTTTTTACGAAAGAAATGGGGACGAGTCATTTTAAACCTTGTGGACAATACCCGGCAATGGTTAGCAGAGAATTGAGTGTTTTTGGGGAGCAAGTGAAACTTGTGTTTCAAGGTGCCGATGAGGGTGGCCTGCATGTGGAGTTGGAGTAGAATGCACCGCGAACGAAAGTTTAGAGTACGTGGCCTGGGAGTTTCGGTCGCGAGCGGGCGGGAGTTGTGCACGGCATGGAGCAGGTGAGGGATTGAGAGAATAGTTAAGAAAAATTCTGCTAGTACGTTACTATCGAAACCTGATCCCCTTCCCCCACCTCATGCGACAGCCATCCTTTCAAGCACAGAGCCTGGTGGTTGCCTCCATGCATGTGCAACAGCGGAAGAACTTCCCTTTTTCCTCCACATCGCATGTCGCCATGATTGTAGCTGGCCTCCACTTTACACAACGATTTTACTTGACCTGGCTCGCTTAGTCTGCCTTTCAAAAACGTTTTATGTTTGGAGCAAGCAGTCTGTGTTGACAATATTGGATTGAATTTTAGCCCACTTTAAACGTAATATTTTTGAGAAAAAAATTTACATAATAAATGAGTTTTAAAAAATTTTGTATCTTACACCATTAAAGTACTGTACACAGCAAAAATCGTTTACACCATCAAGAACATTTATGAATTTTACACCGTTAAAATTGTTTACACCACAAAACTTTTTTATAAAATTTTTAACTGGAAAGATTTAATAACGATTTTCGTATAAAAATGTTTAGCATGGGGAATACTATTTTGCTCTCTTAAAACTAACCAATTTACAAGAACTGTTTCGTAACAAGCAAAGAAATATAACCTAGCACAAGCAATTATGAAACCTAGGGATGTATTCCAATAAACTAACCATCAATCAAACATAAATGAATTTAAAACGATCAATAACATTACAATTAATTAAAAAACACGAAATACCATAGCAATCTAATCCCCAAAACGAATTCTGGGAAACATATCCAAGATATAAGAAATAAATCATGTTACAAATACCATTTAAATAACGTTAAAACGGAATTGTGCCCCAAATGGCTTTAATCTGTAAAATTCCACGAAATTTTCTCCCGATTCCAAGAAATGTAACATGAGAAACAATGAATTACATCACATTTAAAATGAATTAAATGCTACGGAATAACACCCAACACAATGAATTACAATATGTAACAAACACAACAAATTTACACCTAAATGATAATTTCCAATTAAACGATTCTATCACAGATACAAATTGAATTACATATAAAATGTAACGGATTATCACCAAAATGTGAATGACGTTACAATTAAAAGGACTTAATCAGACTAGATTATCTCTCAAATGCTAATCCAATCCACAAGGGGATTTAGTACACGATAAATTGTACATCCAATATCCATCCAGAGGTTTATTAAATTAAAAAACATCAAATATTATTTTTAAACCATATATTTAGGATCTTAATTTTTACAAACATAGTATTACATTCTTTTAAGATCGTGATTATTAACCCAGTAGTCGTGTGCTTTTAAGAATCCTCTCCATCGATCCAAGGACATGTCTTTCTTCTTTTATGGTTTTTATCAACCAAATATTCATTTGGAGAAATAACTTTGTGCAATTCATGTTAGTAAAATCCTACGAACACAAGAAAAATTTTAACAAACGGATGAAATTAATATAAATATTGCCAAGAGAAGGTATAATATAAAAAAAAAATATTTTTGTAAACTCACAGTAATGAGAAAATGTATTCTGTAAGCAAGTGTATCGAAATAAATAGTTTGAAACTATTTTTCTGTTATACTGACTATACAAATGCATGAATTATAATATTACCATATTCTGACAGTCAACTGTTATGTAAACTTTGTGTTCATTGAACATTAAAATCTAAATTTGTTTGCACATAAAGTTTTGTGTGCAGTATAGTGATTATCAAACCTTTAGTAATTTGAAAGCAATCTAATATATAAAACTATTTAAACATATTTTCAAGGATCCAAATGTCTTATGTTTAAAAATATCCACATTTAACACCATCTACAATTCAGATGTATTGTGTTTAAAACGAATAATGTAATCAAAGTGCTTCCTGGATTTGCCTATAACTACCTATAAAAGGTGTATGCTTTACAGTTTCATTATAATCTTTGAATAGTGTGGAATAAATGATGTCTTTGATGTGTTGCGTCTGCGGTACAGAATTTACCATTCTGCATCGACGACATGAAAGAAGGAGATGTGGAATGAAATATTTAAAAAATCAGCTTCAGTGTGAATTCTGCCAGAAACCATTTTCTCAGAGTAATGCTATAAATAGACATTGTAAAAATTGCAACACTGTTTCTTTTCCTCTACAATATGCTCATCACTCAGCTCCACAATCTGCTACTCAGTTAGCTGGTGAATCTGCTCCCGAATCTGCTCCACAATTTGCACCACCTTCTAGGCCAACAACACAGTTAGCTCTGCAGTTTTCCTTTCCAGCTCCACAGATAGCTACACAGTTAACATTTCCAGCTTCACCCACTGAATTACCTCCACAAATTCGATACATTAATTCAGTGATGATAAGTAATTTGATTTCCAAGTCTCCAGCTTCAGTGGAAAGTTCATCATCCAATCTCAGATACGAGATACTGGCTAGCATGTTCACTGGCAGGCTAACTGATGCGGAGATAGTTAACAATAGGTTTGACAGTGATGCTGACTTTTCTTGTTTTTTTTCCAGAGGTGTAAAGTCCCTTTATTAAGTTTAATAATTCCATCACCCTGACCTATTAGAATTAGTATAACAGTAACGTGTAAGTATTGAAATCCCTTATGGCAGAGGAAGATGTTACAGACACCTATTATTTTCAAAGTAATTCCTTCCCTGTCCTTCACTCATCTGATGTTGGTGAAGTTTACGACAATAACATAGTCCCTTACTTAATAACCAGACTTGAAGAATTTAGTGCTTGTGGAAGCGGGTGGACTTTACAACTGATATAAAAAATGGATGTACATGTGAGCTAATACTGGCAGTTCACCGCTGGTGGTAAATAATCCAAGTTATTAGCGATAAGAAGGCTTAAAATCCGACACTGCTTCATAACTCGCCTTGCTTCACCCTCATCGGCTCTCAAGATCCCCATTTTCGAGAGCTGTTAAAATCCCTTCACTTTTTCCGATGCACAGATAAATATTTTTTTACAGCATTTTAATAAAATCATAAATTTGTTAATATTTCCTGTTCCACGGTTCCCAGAATATGTGTAGAGCCTCTGAACTGTGAGCCTTGCCTCATGTCAGTTAGATGTGTATGTCAAATTTCCTCCGCAAACTTTACACTTCTTGTATTTCAGCGCTTCATTCAGTTGGCTGGTGTATCCCTGTGTGATATCATAGAATTCCTGTCTTCTTTTTTTCCCGCAACACTACACTGAATACCATAATAAATTCAGCTCTGCTATATGGAATACCGCCAATGGGGTATTTAAATGACACAGTAGTATCTATGAATTGATTAAACTGCCAGCTATATCAATAGTGAACCAATCAACTGACAGGTTGTGTCTTAAACTAACTAAATTGAAATGCTAACAACCAATGCCGCATCTACAATCCGCTGTGAATAACAACTTCACACAGATTTGAGAGCAACGAGTTCGTCTTGCTGCAACATCAACCAAATGTTACAAACTTCATTCCCAGAAAAGAAGATTGAGTGTTTTTTTCTGAATATAAATAAATTAATATTTTTAAGAAGAATGTGATTTTTATGTAAATAAATATTGTGTTTTTTTTAAATGGGATATATTAAAGGTGTATTTCAAAGTGAATGTTTGTTTAATTTATCTTCAAACTGTAGAACTGGAAGATTATAATCATATAACTTAGAGAAATGAGTGAGTCAATGTTTTCACAATAATATATTTGATTACTTTATGCACCAGGGTTGTAGCTTGGTTTGTGTGACGAACATTTATTTAATCATGCGTGTGACCTTTATTTACTAATATATCTTGAAAACACATATCAACATAACAAAACAAAAATTGCCTCCTTAATTGATATGTTTTCAGTGAGCAGAAGAATTTATATGTGAACTGAATACATACTTTTTTCCTTCAGTTGGTTTAACGAGTGAATGTTTGTTTGCAACAATTGGCGAATCACTTTTTCTGAGCACTTTCCATAACAGCGAACAATACTATCTCGCTGTGAAATCAGCTTTTGTGAATAATACCTAAAAATAGCATAATTGTTAATATTTAACACAGTAAAGACTATGGAGATTCACAATGAGTTAATGATTTTTGTCTTAACAGAAAAAATACGAAATAAATAATTTACTTATAGTATACAAGTTTTAAGTATAAATGTAAAATACAGTTGATGGCTATTAAACACTGACGATTTTCACGGGAATTTTTAAATCGCATAGGAATATCATTTACTCGATATCTGCCTTTATAGTGTAAATCGGTTAATTTAATGTTAATTCAGAAAGTCAATGTGTTAACACTTTGCGTGAAGCCTGCAGGATTCCTAGAGCTGGCATGGGTTCAGGACATGTACAAACTAAATCATTGCCAGCAGCCCTTGTCCCAAGCGAGACAGGCTCGTTGCTTGGGCACAGTTCACCAGGGTCTTGCATTCCCTTGACAAAGGAGTGAGGTCGTCCCTCATCGACTAGTGGTGTGTACAGGATAGAAAAAAGACGGACAAAGTCGAGGCAGCCTACAGTGGTGTCCTCTCCTATTTATGAACTCGCAAAGACCCCGTGCTTCGCCTAGCTCCTCCCCAACCTGGAATGCTTGTTAGGTGATATCATCATCGAACTACTTGTGGTTCGCACCTTGCTCACAGTCTTCATAGCACTATTTTTCGAATTAGTGCCGTTTTTTGGGTATCTAACCTTCATAATATACTATACGATAGGAGTCAGAATATTTTTACCCATGTTAATACATTTATTTCTTTTTTAATAATCGTTGATTAATGTTTGGATTCAGTTTCTCTAGTAGTGTTAATTACAGAAGTCAGTAAGCCTTTATTTCGATAGCTTACAGTGTAGAAATCTTTTCCCTTATTTTAAAGTTTGTGTGCATCTATTATTTCTTTTAAATAATCTGTATCTCATTGAGCTAGGATTCGAAAATATGGTTTTCTGAAGCTAGTCTACATGTGTTCGCTACAAGAATTTTTTTAAACTTTCTCTGCGATACATTTTCGTCTGATTTTTTGTTAAAAAGATTTCGGTTCGATAAACTGCATTTGTGCTAAGAAACTTAGTATTCATTGTATCATTTTTCTTCCACGAAGTTGCAGGGACTCAAATCTTATCCTAGATGTTGTCAGTGTTTTTTATAATTTATATAGATTATTCATTCGCATACATCATTATTAGGTAGTATTTATACATTTTCTCAAAATTATGTGCAATAATTAAATAGTGGGAGTTGTTAAAATATATTTGTTTGCAGAAAATGTTCAAACACTTCAGAGTCGAAATGCAAGAATTTTTCAAACATCCCCTGCGCAAAAAGGTTTGAAGGTTGTTGACCAGCTTCAAGTATGGCGAGTCAGGGGAAAGGGTAGGTGGGGGAATAACTAGTCCTCTCACAGAGCCAGACAGGGCAGATTTTCGGGAGAGTTCACAATTCATAGGCAAAGCGTAGTTTTTGCAACCAGACAAACATTTTGGAAAAGTCCAACATGGTGTCTTGAGTGGTGTCTAGCAGTCGAAGAGTCCCTGAAGTAGTTGTTGAACAAAAGATGTGTTCTGGGCTGACGATGAAGAGAGGGAGGTCTGGGGTGTGTGTCCTTGGATCTACAGCGAGGGTGTGTGACCTTGGATAGGGCATCCCTCTGAAAACATACTCTGTGTTGGTGGGGAGATGGACCGGGGCTGCATGGAGTGGTCATTTCTCTGTAAACATGTTCTGGGCTGACAGTGAAGGGAGGGGGTCGGTGTGCTTGGTTTTGGATCGACCACGAGGGTGCATGGCCTTGGAAAAGAACTTTCTTTTCGCATAAAGTCATCTTCTTGACAAGGGGAGGAGGGTAATGGGTGTCTAAAGGCAAGAAGGGTTGATGTGAAGCTCTCTAGCCAGTCATTGCCATCTTGCTCCAGTGGCAAAAAAATGACATTTCGGGAGACGGGTGAATGACTCCAGGACACATCACTCTGGCGATGGTGGATGTGGAAGGTGGGGGTGCAGGGAGCGATGGTACCGTATCTAGCCATTCATCACCATCTTGCTTAAGTGCCTTAACAAATTAACAATCGAGGGCAGAGAAATGAGTAACCTCAAGGACAGAGTAGCATGTTCTGGTGAGTGGAGGGGTGGTTGGCCTTAGGCAGAGCGACACAGAGGTTTCTCATTGGGTTCCGCCATCTTCAGTTGCTCATAGAAGATTGGAATAGACGGATGTATACCTCAATAGCTCCTTCATATACACCGGGGCTTCAGAATGTGGTAGCCGCGATTTTTGTTAAGCGATATTATTTGCTCAGGGGTCCAGATATTGTTCACAATATTCGTAAACTATAGTGTGAAATATTATAAGTTTTTTAATTTATTGGAAAATATAATTTTTGTGTGATAGCCTGACATATATTGCGTTCGTTATTTTTATAATTGTCTCAAGTACGTTTCTGAGTTCATCAACGAAACTTCGTACCATTTTCAACTTGTGTTTGTGTTGACAAGTGCCATGAATTTCACAGACTTTGTGGAATACATTTGTAGTACATATGTTATATTTAAATAATTCACTTTTATACATTCACATACTTGTAGAAAGGATCAAGTCGTTAATAGTAGCTTCGTAGGGAAGTAGGTTCTGTCAATCATAAATTTCTACTCAGTTGCCTTTAAGTTGCCGGCCACACAACACGTATATAAGCAGGTGCACATCGTATCATTCACTCATTCATCGAGTGACCTCCGAGGTGGACGGATGTGTTGTTGGGGAGCTCCTGGTGTAATTTCATTACATGTTTTCTTTAATTTATTTAGAAATGTTAATTTTGTTTAAAATTTCAGAGTTGAAGTATGTAATCAAACAGTGCTTCACTGAGGTCGCAGTTGGACAGAAATGTTAATCAATTTATTTATTTTTACATGTGGATTATGTTTCTAAAGTTCCTCCTCACCAGTCTCACAGGCAGATGGGCGTGTAAGTTATGTGTGAGAGGCATCATATACAAAGTCACCTATCTACCAACACCATCTACGAGATGCAAAATTTACACTTATACCACTCTTGCACAAAACTCTACACATATAACCCCGTCCCAAACTCGTCACAACTCGTCACAACTCAGTCATATGCCTGAGATCCAAGGATGAGGACATATCAGAACTCCAGTGAGGACGTACCAGAGCACCCCACAAAAAGAAAAAAATACCCTTAGCACACTCTTGCATAAAAACTCTACACATATACACCCTGTCCCCAACACATCACGCCTCAGTTGAGTGCTAGTCGTGCTGACAACATCTACCAGAGTTGCTCCCCAAACCACAAAAAGAAAGAAAGAAACTAATAAATTTGACACATATGCCCCTCTTGCACCAAACACACACAATGAAATTCACCCTTTCGTTAAATTCAATCCTTTCAATTAGTGTAACCCTTTCAATATATTCAACCATTTTTGATTAACCCTTTCAATTTTTGATCGGATTTAGTATTAACCCTTTCAATCAAATCGACAATCCATCAATTAATCCCAGTTGAAGTAGGATCGGCTCGCCCCTACTACTGAGACTCATTCACCTCTTCTTCCTCCGCTTAAGCTGTCCAAGAAATTAGTGTTCAATTCATTATGTGCACCGCTTAAAATAACTATAAGTTTAATTCATTAGAAAAAAATAACTATAGTAGGACAGTTACGAATTTAAGCGCATTGCTTTGGAATTATTCTTCATAAGTGTATTAAATATTAACCTAAACATAGAATGACATCTCTAAACACAAACTGCATATTCATGCTTTACTCAGGATTTTAACCGGTGACCCCAGGAATTGCACGCATTGTTTGCCAACCAACAACGCTCCGGAGAACAGTTACTATCGAAATTATAAGTGTAATTAATTTAACGTGTTAAATGAGAAGTGCCAATTTTAATTCCTTCGATAATACAACTTAACAAACCTTAAGTATGAATATATCTCCCGAGATCCGATATTGTTTGTGTGTATACCGCAGTACAGTCTGTAGGCACGGTCGATTTTCACATCCAAGAAATGAGACGAATGTCTCGAACTGTCACCAAAAATATATTGCTCAGCCGAAAAAAGAAAAAAAAAAATTTTTTTCCTGTTGGTAACAACATATTGACAGGCTCTTGAATTTAATTAATATGCAATAACCCATGAAGTTATGTCACTACAGTCACCTCGTACGTAATACACGTTTCAGGATATCTGTTCCAGCTAACTTGAGGGTACTTTATCCCATGATTCCGAAACAGCTAAACATTGAATCACAATTATATCTTAACAGGCAGCTGACCCATTTTGACCCCAAAATGAAACGTGAGGCGATCAGACCCGCACCACTCCCAGCTTCCTTGCGGCTCGCTATTTTCACCGCTGCTCCGACACCTTCAGTGTGCCTTGTCCGCCCAACTGTGACACGTTGTAATTTGGCAGCCGGTCCAACTTGAAACATATATTCGCTTTCCCTTTTCCTTTCCACATTTACCGCCGAATCGTGGTTCTTGTGTCTTCTCGTGCAAGGAGGAGATGGTTCAAAGCCCCACACACAGTGCTATGTCCCATGTTACATATATGTGAGATTTATAACCATTCCTATGCCAGAGGCGTTATATTAGCAAAAGTTATTTCTTTTTTTTTCTTGTATTAAACAAGCTACATGCAATAATTTTTTTTCTTACCATTCAAATATATGTTTAATTATAATTGATTTATATTTAAAAATGTTATTTACTTTTTGTAACGAAAGTTTATTAAGCTCATATTATTATAAAAAGTGACTGGAGGTTTCTGGTTTCACGAGGAACAGCGTTCTTAATTTAATAAAATAACTCGATTTAATTTAGTAATTTTTATAACCGTAGAAAAATCTCTACAATTATATTTTTCGTAGTCAACTAATCTTTCATTACATTAAATCCCTCAGTTCAAATAATCAAACACTACTCAATATACTATAACCTTAAGAAGTTAAATAATCTATTTATTCGTATTGACAAAAAATAATGGAGTCCAGCACTCTAGACCGTATGTAGCGGATCATCGTATCCGTCTTGTGAACGCTGGGACGCCAAGGTGTATCACAGTACTCGTTTGGGAGCACCCCGATATGACCACCCACAGTCACACAGGATGCTACTGTTTCCTCGCTGCCAATGAACTCCGTCGCTCGTGGGACCCCCACAGCAACATTCGCCAGTCACCGTCGTCCACAGCCAGACACACTCAAACAATACGTCGGCGTGGCGAGAGCTGTATTTATCCTTTCTGGACAACCTAATTCAGCAACTAGAAGTTTTTCAAAAAGTAAGACAGTATTTTACCTTCTAGACGGTGTTAACCGCCGCCAGGTATTAGCTGTCATTCACACGTGCGTTGCAGATACGTCAACATATCCCTTCCCTCCGCCCAGCAGCTTTTAATCAACGGATGCACTCGCCTCGCTTTCCTTATACGTGTGACGTGCCGTTCACTTGCAAAATGATCCGGGAGGTGGGAGGTGGGTGGACCTTCTATTCACTCCATTATAATATAATATTCTCAGAGGCCAGAAATAAAAGAAAATCTACTCTCTGCCACAATAAAAATGACATGTGAAAGGCTTTTGGCCTCTGGAAAGCAAAACATAATTCATTTTGTATTTATTTTATGCCAAGCACCAGTCAACTTGTATGTATTACATACATGCCAAAATCACAATTTTATTATTTTTGAGTGGAATGAAGAGATTTGGGCGGCTCTTAACATCGAGGTCTTGAGAGCCGATGAGGGTGAAGTGAGGAGTGTGGAGCGGCGCCAGAATTAAAGGGTGGGGGAAGATGGAGATCCCCGAGAAAACCCGTCGACCAGCAGCATCGTCCGGCACATTTCCCACATGCGAAAATCCGGGAGCGACCCCGCCGGAAATCAAACCCGATTCGTCAAGGTTGAAGGCGAGCAGTCTGGCCGCTGCATTACCGCGGCCTCTACTGGTTTTGAAATACGCTACTCAATTGTGTTTTTATATGTGTATGTATAATCATGGCCACTGATTTGTCGCGAATAAATCGGAGCACACAGTAGACTTCAATACTATACATACATCTCGGCTGTTGTCATACCTACATTGGCGGCTGGTGTCGTTCCCGCATTTGACCGAGCCACTCAGGATTCCGTAACTTCAACACTGCGCTGCGAAAAACTCGACGACCTCGCAGTGCTTTGAACTTTATCTTGTCTCGAAATCTTTTCGCGAAATATCACTTCCCATATGTATAATGTTAGCAGACAGATATTGTTTTATTTAATTTTAAGGTATGCTTCACTGAAGTTAATTTACAAAAAAAAAATTGCAGTAGATGTTAAAAAAGGGATTCTAGCGCAGCACATTTTTTCCCACAATTTACTCCAAGAAAAAAGTTACATAAGTATTTCCCATTAATTTTGACAAGGGTGCAAGAAAAAATTAAAGAACTTAAATTCTAGGGGTTCAATGAAAAAACTATCAAAATCAAGCACATTTGAGCTAAAATCAGGGAAATTTCTCCTTTTTTCAAGCGGCTTTTTCATGTTTCTAGAAGAGACAATTTTCAGTTCGAAAAAACAAGCAATTTTCATCGAAAAACAAGCAATTTTACCTCAAAATAAAGCAATTTTATCAGTTTTTTTCTAGAGACGCTAATTTTGCAAGTGAGCAATCTATGCCAAGTGAATCTAAGACAAAAACAAACAAAATAAAATGAAATCAAGTAAAAATATTGAAAAGTTTAAATTCGAAGCTCTACTAATCTTTTGAAAACTTCTTCTATCTTCTGAAAGTCGTCCCCTATTTCATGAAGTACATATTTATCGTTAATGTTTTCGAAGAGTGTTAATTATAAACTTTGTAGATTTCGATGAAATTTGAAAACTGATTCTCTGAGTTCGTCAGAAGCATTATCTAATTTATAGGAAAGCGTAGTTGATTTACAACCATCTTTAAAAAAACTTTGTCATACTGCAACGTAACACAGTAATTTATATTTATAAAAGAAAAATTTATTAAGAGAGAGAAAAAAGCACATTCAGGTTTAACAAGAATTTTTTATTCGATCAAACAACTTAACAATACATCTAAAACATTGTATTAAAATAGCGAAACAGTTTCTTGTTTCTGTAAAATCGTTTACTCCTACATTTAATAATATTAAAGATTTTTACATCTTCAGTAATTCTTTCTTTCAAATAATCGTATGTAAGATTCCTTCGACTAATTAAAACAATATTACAAATGGTAAATGCTTCGACATCTATATTAAAATCAACACTAATTTCTGTGTTTGTTTATTCTTTAACTATGGCTGTTTTTCTGTATGAACAATCAATAACATAAAGTCCTTCGCCCCCAAAATGGAATAGTAATTGATATTACCATCAAAGTTTACAGTTGGTTTATAATAAAGTTCATTATTTCTATAGCCAGTATCTAGTTTGGTTTTTGAATTTCTAAAATCATTATAAGCAAGGAATTGTTTAAGATAAACACAGTTTTCAGTGTCTAGATTCCAGTTTACTTTAGGAAAAATTTAATTTCTACCATTTTTAACACAAATATTTCTTATACTATCACGATCAAACATAGTAGTGTGTTTATGCTGTTCAGCAGGATGTTTTCTATTAAGTTAAAAACCTACAATTAGAAAATCAGGCATATCAAATTGTAAATTATTAAACTTATCTTTATATCAAAGCTAAAAACAGTTAATTTAGCAGAAACTTATTTTTCTAAAAATTGCCACTAATCAAAACTAATAGGTATTTTTGGATCTTTGTATATTTTTCTTTAATTGTAATGGTGGTGTTAAATTTATATTCAACAATAGGCCACATAATTTATAATTTTTAATATCAATTTTACCAGAATCAGGACGATGTTTCATAACTTTTTATTTTTATTTAAAGTTTCATAAAGAAATAAAAAGGTGTTAACAGATGAAATATGAAAAAAAGTAATTTGGTAGTCACCTTACCAATAGACTTCATTGTTATCACGAATTAAACCAAAAAATATTTAGGTTATTTCATTTGTTTTAATACTAGAAACAATTTTAACCTTTTTTATTATATCACTAGAAACAGATTCATCTCGATATAGATTATTAACACCAGCAAATACTAAATAATTTTGTTCACATGGTGATCTTAATAAAGCATTCAGCATTGTTGTTGATATACCCGGATTAACAACAGCTTCAATAATATTTCCATGTTTTGAGAATTCTACTTTAGAAAATTGGAAAGGAATAAATTTTGAACAAACATCAATATTTTCTTATTCATCATAATTTGCCTCAACCCCAACTTTATCTCTCTTTGGTAAACTAAATTGCTCATAAATATAAGCGTCATTTGGAAAAAAAATGCCATCTCCTATAGAATATCAAATTCGATTCTATTATTGTAAACATTTTAATTCCCCCTAGTTTGCTCACTTGGAGGAAAAGTCTGCCTCTCAAAACTCTCAATATTTGTATAACTTATTTATAAATAAAACATTTATATATAAATGGCAGAATCAAAGGGGGTTTATCGAGTTAAATTACTCATTGAACGATATAAAAATATATAAATCATCATGAAAAATAATATACGAAATAAACGAACTACCATTAATCAACGAATTACGAAATATCGCTAAAAAAAAAAAAAAAAGGTAGAAAAATAAGTGGGGAAAATAAAAATGTAACAACACTAGTTCCGGTTGCAGCAAAAAAATTGAGATTATCTGCCAACACCAGAAGAAATATCATTCGAAAGAGAATTATTCTCTGAACAAAAATCTTCTAATTTGGAAGAGCAAATGTGAATTTTGCCATTGAAAAATTTACCACATGCAGCATCTTAATATACTATAAATCTCAGAACAGAAATCGCAAAAAGAATTGATAGTATTGATGTAAAATTTGGTATATGTGGAGTTGGGCAAAATTTTTACATTGGTGATACAAAAGTAACGATAAATAATGATACAATATTTGTTATGGATAAAGAATATAAATTAACACCAGGACTTTGTAATTTGCTAACAGAAAATTTACAGGACTCTCTTGCAGGTAAATTTAATGATGAGGATTATGAAAATTATGCAGAAATCGTTAAAACAACCAATGCTGCATTCCAAAAAATACAACCCTAATAAAAAGGTAGCTTCGCGCGTAGGTTCAATATATGAAAATATAATTAGACCTATTTATCATAACTATATAGAAGAATCACATTCAAAATCAGCACCAAACACACCAGAAAGAATTTCTCCAAGAACGCCTAGATCTAGACAATAGCTTGCCAAAAGAATATCTTTGGAAGGACGATATTAGAAAATTGGTTGAAAGATTATTACTTATTCATGGCGAAGGAAATGCTGTAAATAAGATTTTTTTACAATGAAAAAGTAAACATAATTGATATGCTAAAAAATAAATTTTCTGGTTTTGTTTTTAATAATCCAAAAGTCATTCCTTATAAGAGGTTAAACTGTATTTCCACACTCATTTTGGAATTCTGAACAACATGGTAAAGGCATTATAAATTGTGCATTAAACAATTTAAATTTACCCTAAATGCATTTGTCCGGTTATAGTTATTGTGGACCATTTGCAAAATTATATGAACGATTGGAAAGAGGTGATACAGGAATAAATAAATTAGATGAAACATGCAAATAGCACGATATTGCCTATAGAGATAATAAAAACAAAGACTCTAGACATGAAGCTGATAAAATTTTACAAAAGGAAGCTAAAGAAATCATGCTAGATAAACATACTCCGATTGGAGAGAAAATTGCGTCTGCTACTGTTACATCAACAATGTTTACAAAAAGAAAATAAGGTTGGGGAATTAAAAAATATATATATAATAATACTGTGTGTCATCTTCCAGCCACAGGAAAAAGCATATATGTACAGTTTCTCCTTGTCCCTGACGACAGCGAGCTCTCTCCGCAACAGGAAGTATGTTATCACAACTGTGTTGCTATCTAGCAGCAACAAACTGAACACACTGCACAACTCTTGATAACAGGCTTCCAGCTCGCCGCATCTCATCGGATGAAGACTTTTATCGTCGCATTGCCCATCATGCCATGGTGGCTTGGTGGCATGGCATCTGATTTCAAACTCAAATGTCGTGGGTTCGAAACCCTGGTCAGAGAGGATAATTAAATAATGCTAATATGAGGCACCCATATTTATATTATTAGCTTACCACCAAGTCATTCAAAATTTGAGCTAAAAACTTTAATTGCTTGTTCTCATATATATGGTACAAGACACCTGCAGTATATGGGAGAGTACAAGAAATAAAAAGAAATAAAAAATCACTCACTTCTCCTCTAAAAAAAATTTTTTATTGGCCGGCTGGTGGTAAAGTGAGGGATGTCTCCAAATTTAATTTTTATAGCATTAATATCAAGGCTGGAAAATTAAAAACATTGGGTCACTGGCATTGGCATTAACTTACTCGTAAACTCAATTAAAGAAATGATCCCTGGAGTTGGCATTAACTTGCTCGTAAAACTTATATATATTTTTAAAGAAAATAAAGCTCTGTAAACAAAAAAATGAATGAATGATGAACGAATGATGAACGAACATTGAATGAATGTTATAAACTTTAAATGAATGTTAAAACATGTTTTATGTTGTATTTGAAATAATTGATTACATAAAAATATTTTATTTCACAAAATATTTAGATTCACAAAACATATGTTTTATTAATCAAAAAGTTATGTGAGATATCAAGACCCAACCATTTTATATACATTTTATCACCTTGAGTTTTCAAGACTTTTTCCACCAAATAATAATTTGGATAGTCGATTTTCATAATTTTGTATTCATAAACACTACCCTTTATTTCTTGTCCTTTGTCATCTTTCACTTTGTAATTTGGCACATCATTATTTAAAACCTCAACAATGGTAAATAATTATGTTGTCCAATTAACTGTGTAAACCTTTTCAAAGGTTCGTTTACTCTTACTCATGTCGACAATATCGCCAACTTTGTATTTCGGTTTAGTAAACACATTCGCAAAATCTTGTAGTATTATTTTTTTTCTTTTTTTTTTTATTGATTTCAATTGCTTTCATGCCAATGGTATTGTGCTTTTGTTGTACTGTTCAACTAAATCATCTAATATATTTTCCCCATTTGTAATTGCCATTCAAAGCAAATATCTTCCACATTTTGTTCTTCATTGAAGAATTGTATATTTCCACACAACGGGATTTTAGTTCACTGAATGTAGAATAATGATTGACGTTATATTTTTACATAAGTTCTTTGAATGTTTTATTTTAAAATTCTAAGCTAGCATTCCTTTGAATATTATGTGGTTTTCTTCTAACTAATATAGATTCTAAAGCATTTGCCACATTCTTGGCTGTTTTATCTTTGATTGGTATAGCAAATGCATATTTCGAAGAAACATTGATAATTGTCATAATATACTTGTAACCAATGTTTAAATGCGACGTGCCTTTTAAATTACCAGTATCCATCTCAACAAGATCGATTTTCCATAAATCATCAATACCATACATAATTACTTTTCTTCTAGGGAAATTTTTTTGTGCAGGTTTATATAATTAATTAATTATGCCTTCTCTTACATTGGGCAAAAAAAATTATTCTGAATTATTATAATAACATATTGAACATTTACTTTCTGAACTAACCATCCATTTTTAGTAGTTTCAGTTTTTCTATTATTATTTTTAGTGACCTTATACTTCAAATACCAAGTGTTCTCCATTTAATAGTAACAAATGTATATTCTCGTATACAATTCACAAGAGAGTGTGTTAAAATATAAAATCTTTCATTTGATTTAGATACTTACCATTGTCCATGTTTCTACTCATATCTATTGTGATAAAACCATAGTCTTTACAGCAACATCATGCACAAATCTCCTTAACATCCTCATATGACATGTCCCCACCAGCAAAATCATTAAAGATATTTCTCAAGTTTGTGTCATTTTGTCTAAATAAACATAGATAATCCACGTAGTATCTCACAAGTTGCTTTGGTATTTTCGAATATGATTTGCTAAATAAAATACATCAATATTTTTTATGCCTTCCCATAGTAAAGTACTCGCAAACTATGTCTTGATTGTCTAAAATAACATCAAATATAATTAGAGATTTGTCTTCACATTGATCTAAAGGGACTATTTCCTCAGTATTGTTAAAAAATCATGCCATTTTTTCTTTAACAGTTAATTTTTTAAATGCTTCATCAAAATCATCTTGTGTCAGAATATGTTTGGATTTATTAAAATTCTTTTTGAGTAAACATACAGTTTATTCAAATTTAACCAACCTGTCTTATAAATAAAATTGGTCATTAAATTGGTTTTCTCACATTTGTTGGGCCTAGGACTGTACCTCAAATATTGTCAGGCAATAATTCGCCATACTTTATATTTCTACAGTTTTCTTCAGAAATCAAAACACCGACACCCCTATTAACTTTGTGCAGCATAGGCTGCTTTAGCTGCTGAACAATAATTTTTAGTGTTAAATGGATAATATAGTATTCAAGTTAACAAAGAATACTTGTGCACTGAAGAAGAAACTTTGCTATTACCATTCATAAAGATAGTCGATTGCATTAGCTAGTTTTCATACTAAAATTTTTTACTCCAAATATAGACAATAATACTATAATGACTATTGAAAAAATTAGTGCTATTGTTGATAAAAACAAAGTTATAAGTATCACCAGAGGCCAATACAATATTGAAGCTATAAATTCAATCAATCCATTTTCAACAAAGAACATTGAGATCACATCAGATAATTAAAAAAACATAATATCTGTTATATCTATGCTTGATATTAAAGTTGATGATCGATTAAATGATATTCTTGGTTTTGATAGAAATATTACTGTTCAAAATGACAAAGTTGTCGTGGGCACTAAATTGCCTAATTTTAATCCATATAAAACAATCAATATCCACTGTAACTTGGCATATGCTATGTTCATGAAATATGATGAATCTAAATTCCTTAGAAACGGATATAATTGCTAGTTTTCCACCAAAAACTATGTTTGGCTTTAAAGATTATATTAGCTATGAGCCCCCATATTTGATAATCTATAGAATAAACTATGAACATTTTAATAACATTGTCTTAGAAATTAGAGATAAAATGGTAAACAGATTGATTTTGATTGTGCAGATATCGATATTTGTTTGGAAATTAAATATGTTTAAGATTCTATGTTTCCATATCCATGTGGTAATGTATCTATTTTATTTTATCATATAATCCTTTTGTTCTCACAAAGGTTTAATGTTATTTTATTAATTTCCACTCTGTATATTTAATGCTTTTTGCTTCTTATTAAACTCATTGTTCTATATTGTATTTTTTCATCAAAGATCTGTTTTTATGGTAATCAAATGAAATTCTGTTGTTAACAACACATTTCTTTACTCCTTTCGATTTTTTGTTTTCTTTGTTTTCTACTCTATATGCATACATTTTTGGTCGTAAACCAACATTTCTTTATTATTATTTCATTACATTCATTTTTAATTTTCCCTAAAACTTTCTCATTTATTCGAGGCATTTTATATATATTATCATTTGGATAATCACTTGTATCAAAATTATCTAACATTGACTTCATGTCTTTGTAAAAAAACTTAAGTTTTTATGTTATAGAAGTACGAGTCGTTATCTTGATAAAATATTTCAATTTTATTATCATATTTTGATTTCATTACTTCATAATCGAAATCATACATTAATTATTTAGATATTTCTAAAATTGACATGCCAACATAAATAGGCTTGTCAAATTTTAAATATGTCTTGTTCATTTGAATAGCTTCAAGCTTCTCGTTAAATATAGTACTTGTCTAAAATCTGGTCTTAATATTCATTTTTCATATTTTTCTGAATCTGATATTAATTTTATTTCTACTCTCTTTCTTAAATTTCCCTTATTTTGCCAAATACAGAATTATTCATCAGTTTGTAAAAATATTTTTTGGTCATTTTTAACATTAGTTCTCATCTATGAATTCAAATCTATATACTTTTTCAACCAATCAGACTGATCAAATGCTAATACTCTATGTATTTTAGTAAGTTTTAATCCATTCTTTAAGCACTGTTTTAAATTACAATAGTGTATTACATATTTTTGTTTGTTGTGTAAAATTGTTAATTATTTAGATTTGTTTTGTTTTGGGAACTACATTATTTTCTGAGCAAAATGGAAGATCTTTATGTAAATTATGTAATTCTTGTGGATATTCTAAATCAACTTCTAATATATAACAATACTCAGAATCATCCTCCAAATCTGATATTTTTTTACTTCAGTAATCTAAATCATTTAATGTATAAAAAAAACCCAGTCAACTTTAACATATAGCTTACAACAGTGCGATATTCCACCTCTAATTCCTTTTTCAACCATTAAAATCATATCATAAATGTGTAATAAATCTAATTCCTGTTTAATCATTTTTAACATTGCATCCCAAGATATTCCTGGTGCTGTAAAGTAGCATGCAGGATCTAAGTCATATGCATTTATACATGTATTTCTAAAATTCTCTAATACATCTGCTAATAGTAACACATCCCTTTTTAAATATAAGTTGTGGTATTCACCAAGGTTTTTTTTATATTAAATTGAGTCCATACTAGTTTTGCATGACCATATTCATCGTCAGTTATATCAGATTCGCTTAGTATATTATAAAATTCACTTTTTGGGGGAAGTTCTGTTGCTTCAGATTTCTTCCAACTGTCCATATAATCGTATGAATAAACGCCTTTTCTAATTATTAAATCCACTTGATCTTTTGGAGAATGTTTTTGGGTATGTTTCATTCGATTTTTGGTTAAATTAGAAATATATCTAAATTACTAGTCATAAATTTAAATGTGTCTATAAGTCACATCTTTAAATTTTCGGTTTTTTTTATTCGCTATTTGATTCGTTATTGGCAATAAAATATATATTTTTATCATCATATCCTAGCCCTTTAATAAATAAATGGGCATCGTCCCAGCTAAATTATGGAAATAAGCTGCTACAAAATTTGGTAATTTTAGTTGTAGATTACAATTATTACGTACAGGATAAATGAATTTTCCAGTTATATGATCATGGTGGCGTAATTTTTATTTTCCTTCATTTATTCACATCTGCATACAGTATATTCGTTTGATTACCTATATAATATTTTTTCTTCTTTTGTTAGTAGATGCATTGGTTCAGTTTGTGAATATATTTCCCCAATTTGATCTAATTCCCTTTTTATTGATCATATAAAAACTTTATGTGCATTTGAGCCTCGTTATACTATTGGAGGCTTATAATCCCCATAACTACATACAGTATAATAGCAAAAACCAGATGCTTCGCGTAACTTATACTTCATTGTTTATGACTCATCATTCAACTTTAAATCAATGTTATTTATTTGTTTATTAGTGAGATTATATCATTCTTTAAGTATTTCCTTATAAAGACCACTATCAATACCATCTTCGGTTAAAATTGGATTTTTTTTTTCATAAGGTTAAATTTACTTAATTCTCTTTGTTTTGGTTTCTTTACTGATATTTTCTAGAATTGATTCAAAATCTGCATATATTGTGAAAGGAACTTTCATTGTATGTTTAATGTTTTTAAATTGTATTTTTTTACCTTTAAATGGTAAAGTGATTCTTACTGATTCGTTTTTAGAATAATTTCTGTATGTTTATTTAATCTCTCTTGAGATGTAAAGAGTAGAAGACACATGTCGCATATATAACTTTCGCATTTATGATTATCTTTTTTGCATTAAAAGCAACCTCGATAAATCTTTAATCAAACAGTAATGTGAATTTGTATCATCTTTGAAATAAAGTAAACTTATATGTTTTTCCTTTTTAATTTGTAATATATACATTCAACTTGTCATCAAAAGAATGTACATATATAGAGGTATCAATTTGATTTTCTATTTTTGTTATATTGTGAATTTTTATTGGATATTCATATTTATCTAATGCTTTGTCAATATTAGCACCCACATTTTTTATATTTAGTTACTGTTTGAGGATTGTTTTCTGCTGGATATAGTGCCGATTTTATTGCACGAAGAAAGCATTTTTGATCATAATTCTTTAGATTTATGCATGCTTTTTTATTCTTAATTTGTTCTGGTAATTCTATAATTGATACTCCATTTAATGGATTATACTTATTTATAGCTAATTGTATTCAAATTACTCTATCTAAACTCCATCCTGAACCTATTCTTTGAAATTCGGATAATTGTGTAAGTAATTCCTGTTTTATTATTCTATAAGTTCTCCTTCGGTTGATATTCTATGATTAAATGACTGGAATGTAAATCGTTCTACTTGATTATTTTCTTGTTTGCCACAATTGATTATATATATAATACATATAAATGTTAGTTTTTAGCCCCTTAAATGTTCTAAGATTATTGTGTATTATCTCAAATACCTTATTTTTTGCTGAAGTTAAGAATTGATTCGGCTGTACAAAATTAAAGGAATTTTCAGTTTTGTATGTCGATATCCTACCTTTAAAGACTTTATTAATTATCTAAATTTTATTGGCTTGTCTGCTTCTTTTGTTAACAAATAAATTATTATAGAATGTAAATATTTCTTTTAATTCTTTTCTATCTTTGGGGTATAATTCATTGAAATTAGCATCAGCTAAATGTAAATTTGTAAAATTATTCTTTGTTATCCATTCTGTTACCCGTCTACTTTTATTTCTAAGCTGTACAAATAGATTATTAGAGAATGGAAATATTATTTTCAATTTTTTTCTATCTTTCTTTTATAAATCATTGATATTGGCATAAAAAATGGCAAATTTGCAAAGTTTTTTCTTCTTTGCTCATCAATTCTTCTTCTTTTCATCGTCTATAATAATTGATATAATAAGTGGTATTATAGTCCTAATTAAATCATCTTTCCTTAGCCTGGTTATATATTTTATTTCAAGTTCTTTAGGTAAAAGCCATAGCGCCCACACTCTATCTCCACTTAACATAGCTGTTAGCTTTGCAGTAAAGTTTGTAATAAGACTAAAACATTAAAACTATTAAGAGAAAACTTTTTTTTTTATTTTAAATATTAAAGAAAGGTTTTTTTTCTTTATGTAATTTTTTCTTTATAAATAAAACAAAAATGGAATCAACGCTCAGAAAGTTAAACGATTCGTTTGAATTCACAACACTACAGGATCTAGATATTGTTAAATGGTATGAAGCCACAGATTTTCTAATTCAAGAATCTAAGTTTGGTAAAAAAATTACTTGTATTTTAGATGGTAAGTATAGAATCACTTTACTAGACCGATATGACAAGATATTAGATGCAAATGACATAAAATTAATAAACGAGAAAAAGTTTGTATAAAGTATAAAGGTATTAAAGAAATGAAAAATGGGAAATCTGTACATGATATTGAATTCCGTCAAAATATTTTAATGTTATTAATTCGTAGCGTTTCATATTTTATTTTTAACTTATTTTGCTTGTTTTTCTCTTAAATTCACTTGATTTAGATTTCTCGCTTGCAAAATTGCTTGATTTTGAGGTAAAATTGCTTGATTTTCGATCCTACCACAAAAATTTTTTTAAAAACTGATAAAATTGCTTGATTTTGAGGTCAAATTGCTTGATTTTCGATCCTATCACAACACTTATTTGGAAAACTGATAAAATGGCTCGATTTTGAGGTAAAATTGCTTAATTTACGAAGAAAATTACTTGCTTTTTCGAACTGAAAATTGCCGCTTCTAGAGAGATGAAAAAGGTGCTCGAAAAATGAGAAATTTGCTTGATTTTGATGGTTTTTTTTATTGAATCCCCAGATTTTAAGTTATTTAATTTTTTCGTGCACACTTGTCAAAATTAATGGGAAATAATTGTTCCTTTTTTCCTTGCACTTTTGAAGTAAATTGTCGGAAAAAATGTGCTGCGCTAGAATGCCCATTTAACATATACTAATAGCAACAGAAAAAATTAAAAAATATACAAACAATTCACTCAGGACCTTTAAAAAACGAACAGTTCTCTTCGAGTGCTTATGCAACTTTCTCGAAGTAGACGATAGCGATTATTTTCATAGTAAGTCAGTTTTATTCCTTTTAGTTTATTTTGACTTGTTGTCTGTTAAAAAAAAAATGCAAATTCGTTATTCCAACATGTAATCCAAGCAAACGTATGTAACGTACTGTAAGGGGAAATGTCTTGTACAAAATGAACAGTACCTATTTGACAAAAAAGTAAAATAGTAATTTTTTTCATTTACGTTTGCAGTGTATTTGAAACATTCACCGCTTTCACTCTTTCCGGCTAACCAAATGGCAGATTACTGACTTAAATAAACTTAATATTTTAGCTAACAAAAAATACATGCATCCATAGCCCTCGTTAATGGAAGCAGTCGAATATGGATGTGGACCCTGTAAAGTAACAGAATTATATATATATATATATATATATATAATATATATATATATATATATATATATATATCCAAAAGGAATGTGCCGCAGACTGCTTTACACATAAATAATTTACAAGTATGTATTTATTCCATTTCAACTCCTGGTTTTTCAATTATTATTTATTCTGGCACACATTAAAATGTGATTTACTGATGTTCAGCTATAACATTCTGAATTAATGTTGTAATCAAGATGCCAAGTGCACCACAAGAAAGTATTGATCCAACATATTGAATTCAATTTACACTCTTTCCTTTTAAGTCTCCATTGTTATATGATATAATTTAGAAAATATCGGATCTCAACCCAGCACAAAAGACGCATAGCGACTACGGAGAGCATATATTCGTTCGATTGTAATAGCTATAATTACCAAATGACGGTAGCGAGCGAATCTTCGTTTGCTCTATTATACTTACTGAAGTGAAAATCTTCACATTTTCTCACCTTCAGGGGGATTCAGCAATATGTGTAGTTGAGAGGGGGATGACGCCAATTGGACTCGCTGCCATGCCCAGAGAATAGACCTGTTGTTCCAATGATGGAGTTGGTGTGATTGTCGTTATAGTCACTCCGAAGAATGCAGGAGTTCTGGTGAGGTTGATGGGGTTGCTGTTCTGGTCCATCCGAAGAAGTTATGATGTTTTGTGGGGTTTTCGGTGTTGTCGTTTTGGTCGACTCAAAAGAATGGATGCTATTTGTAAGGGTTGGTGGATTAGGGGTGGAGCAAAGGAGAGACGACAGAGGGGCAGAACAGAGGCCCCGGGGCGCAAAAACGCGACCCTACGACTACAGGTCGGCCACCCTACCCCTGGGCTATGAGGGCATAGCATCTGACCTACCGCGCCAAGTCGAAATTACGGGAGGAAAATACATGTCTTATAATTCCTCTGCGAAATCGTGTAGTTTGAGTTTGTGTACTCATACTTTACATGTTTGGTTTGATTTGTACCGTTATAAGTGTTAAAAGGCAGGAGGTCTGGTGCGGTTGATAGGGTTGCTGTTCTGATCCATCCGAAGAAATTATCAGATTCAATGCAGTTTAAATCTTCAAACAGAGCGCTATGAAAGACGTAAAAACGCGTAAAAACGCGTTCATATTACCTCGTAAAATGGCGTTTTGAAAGACGAAACACATTTTAGAAAGTATTTTGTATTAGTTTTATTCGTTTAGCGTTGTTGGTTCATTTGATACACGTTGTTAAACGGTCATTTTTTAACTATGTTCGACGGCCATTTTTCCAAGCAGTTTCACTGATAAATCAGCCAAAAATAGTTAGAGACGGTGCAAGTTGCTCAGACGTTTCGCTGGTCCATCAGTCAAAAAATAGACCACTGAGAAAACAGTGGAAAAAATGACTGACGAATCAATGGGAAATGCCACTGAATCAATCAGTGAAAGATATACGACATTCTTTCATTGGTTCATCAGTTAAACGCACTGAAGTGACTGTTTTATCAATCAGATACATTTTACAGATTGAAACAGTGAAATTGTCACCAAAAATAATATTCAAAAATTTATTTCCTTTTATGGACAAAAACTTATCGGCCTCTTAGCCTAGCGGGTAATGGGGAAAGAACTGGGAATGGTCACATGGGCACTGTAAAATATATTCTAGTAAACCTCCTAAACTATAATGGAAGTTTTTAACGCAAACACTGTATGGAAATAGTGCCGTGCATTAGGTTGCAAATATAGAAATGCTTAGCGTCACTGGCATGCACATTCGGGAACCTTCCCATGCATTTTGCTCTTTCCTAAGCAAATGTAGAACCTTGCCATGAATGTATAGCAAAAAAACTTTACCATTAGCTCTTTCTCACTGTAAGTATACACTGCTGTGGCAAATCTGTGAGTAGTTTCCTTGACTGTGGGCTGAATGTGGGGAACTACCTGCGTGGGACTAGATCGAATCCACGACCTCTAGGCCGCCAGTGAGACACGCTAACGCACGACCAGACAGGATCGATTTTGCTGAGACACCTTGTGTCATTTGAAACTCCGCGTGCTGGAGGGAATCTTGAGAGCGCCCCTTACAGTGAGGGGCAGCACGACTCCGGCATCAGGCACTGTGCTGGCGAGACGGTACAAATGAGCACGCCCCAGAAACTCCAATATGGGAAATGAATCGTTCTCGAACATATCCGAAGTTGAGGTTAAACAATTTTTCAATTCCGGCATTGAAAAAAAATTGCTTGTAAACTAGATATTTACTACCTGTACATTGTGTAAATCCCTACATGTAAAATTAAGTTTATAACTGGCTGGCTCACATACTCATCACCACACAGCCCAAACCGGTGGATGCAAAGCATGGACATTTAGGCCTGGCTTCACCTTAGGGTGCAGGCACCCACTAAGGAAGGATATTTCAAAATATAATCTCTGAGAGGGTGGAAAAAAGTAAAATACATTATTGAGGACTCATCAATAGCTCAATAAAATAATAATCTGTTACTGTATACAAATAACTAAAAATTTATTTCCAGTATTTTTGAAGTCCAGCTCTTAAGAAGCTGAAAAGGAGTAAAATGTATTTTAGGGAATTCATCAATGCCCCAATAACTAGCTGAGATATCTCTGTGCTATTATCGTCTAAAGGTAGCTTATACAAATACCAAAAAAACTTATTTCAGGATTTTTGAAATTCGACCTCTAAGAAGATGAAACGAGGTAAAATGTGTTTTCTGAAACCCCTCAATAACTCAATAACTTATCGTTACTTTATTTCATGTAGAAGGTTTGCTATATAAATACCTAAAAACTTAATTAAGGTTTTTTTTCGAATCCAAAATCTAAAGGAAGTTAAAGAAGTTTCGAATGGGTTTTCCCTGATATGTTACCTACATTATATAATGTTTACGCCTGTAACATTAAAATCGTTTGTATACATGTTGTTTTTCAACAAACATGGCCTTTTACTCGCTACAATAATATTTAACGTGATTAGAATATATTCCAGTAGCATTACAACTAGAAATGATCATAAATACATAAAAATGTGCTCAAACAATATTTATTCTGTAGTTTGGAATTGAGTAAAAAGTATGCCCGAGTGCAGAGGGTCTCAGAGACGATGCAAACGACTGAACCAGCTTGGGACTCGTATCTGGGAAGATATTTGGGCTGCTGTTAACACCGAGGTCTTGAAAGCCGATTATGGTGAACTGAGGTGGGTATGGAGCAGTGCCGGAATGAAATGGCGGTAGGAACAGGATATCCCCGAGAAAACCCATGGACCAGCAGCATCGTCCGAAACGATTCCCACGTGCGAAAATTCGGGGCGAACCGTCTTGTTGGAAGGTGAGCTGTCTAACCGCTCAGCCACCGCAGCCTCCAACTGTGGCGTCAGCATATCTTGGTCCCTTGCAATCTAGCACCCTCGGCCTCTTACGCCCTTCTCCGACAGATTTTTGTCCACACGGTGTCAGGTGCTGTTGTCAGTCACCTGATATGGCGCTTTATGCGCCTGTGTGCAGAAAAAATTATGAGATTACTTTTTCACCTGTATTTCTGTGTATAGGTGTGTGTGGTTTGGTGTGGGCCTGTGTGTCCGTGTGTGTGTAGGTGTCCCCCTAAAAACTTTTGAAATCGTTAACTGAATTTCACCTTCCTCGGTACACATATAGAACTTAGGCCTAGTAAGGACATTCGACTTTAATAGTTTTCAACCCTGCAAATATGCTTATTATCAAAATGGTGGGTAATTTAATATTTTGGATGCTATTTCATATCGCGTGTACCATGTAACAGATTATAACCAAACTTTGAATGTTGACAGTACGTGATGTAGGTATTGATTTTATAATTGGGTATTGCTGTTTGTCTGACATTTCGGTACATAGTACCACTTGAAAAAAAAGCTTCTATATTATACCTCAAAAACTACACAACCGATTCTCACCAAATTTGGCACATAAGTAGGCCATGTAAACATATTGCTGTGATCTACCAAGCTGTCTCCTGCGCTTGGTTGGAAACCACCTTAACCATGACAGTATTCAGGACGAGGCCATGAGCAGCGAGATATTATTAAAACAGACATTCGTAACAATCCGGCGCAGCGTATTAGCGCGCGCGGAGGACTGAAGCAGGGCCTGTTGCTGTCCTACCGCAAGACAGCTGCCATCCGAAGACGGACGCAAGAGAACGTTCCAGTGCTGCCGATTACAAGACTTCTGCAAGCAGCCTGTGGCATCATTAACAAGGTGATATCGTTCCAGTGAGTTACTGCAGAGACTTTATTAGATATTGATATCGTTGCTGATAAATATTGAGTTAGTTATATCAATGAATTCCCCCGCACTAAAGTAAAGATTGTACGAGTTGTGTCAATTGTATTTTGAATGTGTTTTATATAAAGACATTAGACACAACATCATTTTTCATTTAAAGCTACGCCTTCCAATTGATTGCTCATTAACTACCATCTGGCTCGCCACCCATGAACAGATAGGATTGTGCCCATAAGTCTCACTGTACTTAGATTCTGTCAGGCTGACAGAGGCCTCACCACAAAGCACAGTACCGGTGGAGGCTAGGGTTTTCCCCTCCTCTTTGCAAGCTAAGCTCCACCAAAAGCATTAGAAGCTTTTGAATATTTCTATAGTTCATTGAAATTTAATAAATTTTTTTAAGTGTGGAAAATAGTATTGATTACTACAGCCACATAGTTAAAACAACTTACGCGAACTTCAGGAGCGGGCAGGTGAAGACGGAGTTACGTGAGCTGCAACGTAGCAACGTCCTTGCTAAGCAAGCAGTTTCGAGTGCGAGGAGTACGCACGGGCGTAAGCTGCCACACTGCCCTCTAAACATAAGTCGTTGCCGCTATCCATCTCATTAATTAATCACGCATGTTCCGAAGTTGTTCGTTTCCCGCCTGAGTGGGGAAACTTTCAAAATTACGTCACGGAACTATTTAAAAGCAAAAGAAAACCTTTGCGTCACTGACAAAATGGCAACTGCCAAGTAGCTTCAGGGCGTAATAAAGGAAGGATATTTTCCAGCGAAGAAAAAGAAAAATGGGAGAAAAGAAACCCCCAATACGTCACACGTGCAGTGCAGATGCAGCTCGTGGAGAATGGGATATGCCGCGATAATGTCCCAAAGGATAATACATCGCGACAAGGTCACCAAAGAGTCAAAAACCACCCAAAAATAGCTTACATGATATAGGTAATGTGTTATAATACAAAATAGTATTAGTAAATATGGGACAAATAATTCTTTAAGAAAATTCAAGTCAATTACATATAAAACAGCAATTTTAAGTTAGTTCAATATAGTAACTGTTAGCAATATTCATAAGTACTAAACGAGTATAAAATTTAAAAACTATAATTAGGAATCACACGAAACTGATACGTGATTGTGCATACAAGTCTGCACAAAAGTATTAATTTTAAAGTGCAAATAATATGTATATAGGTAAATGTGGAATGCTACAATTTCCCTTTATTGAAGTATTAAAGTTAGCCATTTAAATGTATGCAAAACTAATAACGTAACATTTTCAGTTTGTGCAATAAGAATATTATGCAGGAGAAATCATAAATTATATTGTTATAACAGAAAATAATATAAAATATAGAGTGCTAGAAAGTAAATTCTTAGTTAAATTAAGAAGCTGCCTAGAGAGTAGTATCAATTTCGCAAACTAAAGGAAAACTTTTATGCAAGAGACAAACTATCAGCATAGCATAACAGGGCACAGAGATAATATAACTTAAATTTAATGCATAACATCATTTAATATAATCTCACACAGAGCTTAAGTTACAATCAAATTAGAACACAGATAAGTGCTACCATTAACGTAAAATGTTATATATAACTAGGTGATAATGAAGTCAGTTTTGTACAGTGTACACGCTGTACAAAATCTCAAGCAGCGAATTACGTAGCAAGGGGTCTACACGAGGCATCTGACTCGCCAGGCTTGGCGACCTCATTTCCGTGTCGACCTGACACGTTCCACACCCCCCAACCCCTTCAGCATTTTACAAGTCCGCGTGGCACCAGGCGGCTGGCGGGCGATAAGTGTCAATACACAGTGTATTTTTGCTGCACTTTCTTGTGTTCCAAACATGTGCCAGAATGCGCGATCCCATTGTACACAATGATATTGTATTCAAAATGAGAAAATATGGAGAACTTACAAGAATTAATAACTGTAAACCGTTAATAAATTTCATTGCAAGGCAGCAATAGTTGGGTGCATTCAATATATCAGTATTTTATACGAGGTTTTAACAAGAAATATAATATATTGTGCTTAGAGAATAAATAAACTAATGATAAATGTTAAATTAAAATATCACTTCAGAAATGTTACACGTTTGAAGGTGTTTCAGATTTCCCAACAAACCAATTAGGAATACGGATTCAAATGTTAGGACTCTATTGATGTCTACAAAAATTTAATATAAATTAAAGGCCAAAAAGAATGCAAGATTGAGCAATTACTGCAACTATTACATTAATTTGTATATATATATATATATATATATATATATATATATATATATATATATATATACTAACTTTAGGTAAAGTTAGCTTGATATATCTTGAGTAGAAAGTCTATTTAAAGTATATTTAAATTAAGTAATATGAATTAAGTAAATATAAAATAAAATAATTAGATTTCCTTAATGGTACATAAACTATACATAAAGTGTAATGTCTGAGTGCTAATCCATACCGAAAGTGTTACAGGTCGAGTAAATAGACGATAAAGTTCACAATGTCAACGCCATTACAGCACTATACCAAGGCATCTGGATTACGAGCTCCGGAGGAGGCAGGCCAGAGGCAAGCCATAGTGACATCATATGCGTGTACCAGCGAAGCTCCGAAGTGGGCAGCGTGCGATTAGGTTACAAGGTAATAGAGAACCAATTACATAACACACATACTTACACATACACACCCCAGCCGGGCCAAACACAAACTCGATCATGATCATGAATATGAACACGAACAAACAAATTGCCACTGAGATTAATTTAAAAACAAACAAATTTTCCAGCAGTAAGGATAAATTATAAGAATTTCCCTCATGTGAATACTAAGAACAAGTTGGTTATGTGAAAGTTTTAATAAGCCATACACACAAATTCACAGAAGTGCAGCTGTAGTTTGTCAGCACAAAAGGGATAACATATATCTTAAGAACAAAAGTAATTTAATTTATACATAGCAAATAAGTGTTATAGCCATATTGTTTGTAAAACGATAAGTTAAGTAAGCACAAAAATGAACAAAGAATTATATTTTTATGTTTATTAATTATTACTTTATTCAATTAAAGTTCATTAACTGTCGAATGAGCAAGATGATAAAAGCAGTGAATGTTAATTAAGGATTAAATGATAAATATACTTTATCAATGACACAAATATATTTAAAATCTTAGGTATTTGATATGTCATGTATGGAGTTTGTAAATATATATTAATTTGTGCAAATAAAAGAACTAGTACAAATGTTGGGCAAACACTACTTGAATTGCCACATTGTTAATGTAATATACATTATGAAAAGGTATCATTGATATCAACACATTATCTGTAAGAAGAAAGATATATTATAAACAATTAATTTCAGTCTTAATAGTTGTGCAAATTATAAGTCACATGTAGTAAAAAGATAAAGAGTTAAAGCAAATGTTTGCACATCCTTGCACTATCATGTTATGCATACTATATGAGAGCATATTTTATTTTTAAATAACAAAATTAATGTACTAGCTCTTAAAGGAACCTATGGTCAAAATAATAATGTAAAAATAATACAGAAATGCATGTGCATATATGTTAGTATGTTAGTGTTAAGAAATAATTCTATGTTAAGATAAGTAATCCTTGTGACACCTAGTCCCACAGTAATAAAATGCAGAAAAGGGGAACGTATTTGTTGTTACACATTTTTACACAGTAATTAGTAAATGATAAAATATATGTTTCTTTACGAAATTTACGCCATTCACATCTTAGCGACATATCGCATAAGAAATACAAATTAGATCAGTGATTAAATATGCATAGTAAAATACTTTAATATAAGTTATTTATATTCTTCATGTAAATTAAGCATTTTCGAACATTTAAGAGTCTAATCATGTTTATTTTTCGATGTTAATCTTATGACGTGTCTACTCGTGTTTCTTTTCCAGCAATACATAAATAACTCCTAGGCATAGATTCTCAAGAAATGAATAATTATATAATGTATTCACCTCAACACATCTTGTAGCGGCCAGAAACTATAATGTTTTCAAATTTTAAAGTAGTAAATTCTGTCGCATTGTCAAACATTTTTTAAAAAGTGTCAAGCACGTTAGGTAAGTTAGGATATTAAGCAGGCTGCCACGTTCGCGACCGCAAGTAAGATTGCTTGCATCAACCGCACATCCATGTGAAAGTACACCCAGTCCAGTAGAAGTTCAGTGTCATGACCAGTAACATTGAACGCAAATGGTGTTTCCCAGTATTGAGAATACACACAAAAGTTGAAATAATGCAGTCAGCTGTACTATGAGGATACACACTACCATATCTGTCTTATGTGAATAACTTACAATAAGCAGACTACCCACAATCGGAAAGTAAGAAGGCAAGGTAGTCACTTAACCCAAAAATTACTTGTTGTGGGCTCTCTTCCTACCTATAATATCCACCTGTAGTAAATAGATCTTCATCCGTCCATATTCCGCTGCCACGAAGCAGACGAGGGCATTAAGGGGCCGACTACCATAACGCATCGCCAAACCTCTGTCCCAGAGCTGGGGACCAGCTCTTAATTCGAGCGAGGGAGTGATGCTGTGATCTACCAAGCTGTCTCCTGCTCTTGGCTGGAAACCACCATAACCACGACAGTATTCAGGACGTGGCCACGAGCAGCGAGATATTATTAAAACAGATATTCGTAACAATCCGATGCCGCATATTTAACGCACGCGGAGGATTGAAGCATAGCCTGTTGCTGACCTACCGCCAGACAGCTGCCACCTGAAGACGGATACAAGAGGGCGTTGCGGTGCCACCGATTCCAAGACTTCTGCAAGCAGCCTTCGGCATCATTAACAAGGTGATATAGTTCCAGTGAAATACTGCAGAGACTTTACTAGGTATTGATATCGTGGCTGATAAGGATTAAGTTAATTATATCAATCAATTCCCCCACATTAAAGATTTTACGAGTTGTGTCAATTGATTTTTGAATGAGTTTTATATAAAGACACTAGACACAACATTGCTTTTAATTTAAGCTACACCTTCCAATTGATTACTCATTAACTACCATCTGGTTCGCCACCCATGAACAGATAGGGTTGGGCCGATAAGGCACGCTGTCTGTCAGGTAGATAGAGGCCTCACCAAAAGCACAACAATATGCAATTTAAGTGGATACGACCTCTGCAAAATTATGGCAATACAAATATTTAGGTTAATTTGATGTATGTACCATACTTTTCAACCGATATCAACCAAATTTTGTATACTGAACGTATCTATTACAAATATCTTATATGCCAACAAAGGGCCACTTTTGCCCACAATTTTGTAAGATATCGCCCTATGAAACAATCAGCTGTTTCCTACCAAATTTGGCAAACAAATATTATTACGGTAGTCCATATAATTCATATGTATTAAGGGGATCTAATGCTTGTTTTCAAAATGACAGACAAACATTTTAGAATTTAATGAAAAATCTTTAAAACTCTACAACCAATTTCGACTTAACTTTGTATGCTAGCAGTTTACATTACAACAATCAATATGTGTCTACATTTGTATGTTTTATCCGCCATTTTGAAGTGACAGTGCCACACAAAGAACGAACATTTTCATATCATATTTTGGGAAACAGTTAACATTTTCTTACCCAGTTTGGCAGACAAGTATTTATATGGCATTCGATGTAAACAGATATTTTTGAAAAGTGGATTAGGCACTTATTTTCAAAATGGTAGTCATATAGACTTTTAGCCAAGTATGCTATATATTCGAAACCATCTAATTAATTTCAACTTAACTTTGTATGCTTTCAGTATCTACACAAAGTCTCTTTTGTGCACCATTTTGTAAGATAGTGCCACATTAAATAAAGTTTTTACCATCTGTCGAGAAAAGACACTCTTGTTGTTCTCAATTATACAAAGCTCCCTTCCTGAGTCTTTGTGGTTAATTGCTCACTTGCAATGTTTTTTCCTCGTTGTGTTTTGTTTACATGTACCACGGATTCCTCAGAGCCTTAAGGCTTGGACATTGCACGATGCACAGAAATAGCTTCCATTTTGCACACTGTAGTCTTGTCGCGTCCATCTCTACCAGCTGTCTGAACAGCGGGCAGCTGCGCTACCTGTTAAGTTCCACGATCATCATTCGAGCGGGGATGGGAGGCATGTACTGTCCATCGCTGACTCTTGGCGATTCACGTACATGAGGTAGTAAGGCCTTATGGCTTCCTCTAACACATTGCGAATGTCACCAAACGGAATATTTCCATCGACCCACCTAAGTTAGTGCAACTGTAGGCGATATGTCTGTTGCATGGTGCAGTCGAGGTGCGTCCATTGACATGGCGGTAAAAATGTAAAAACTTTAGTTTCCTCGTACGATATGACAATCTGCTTGATGGTGTACGAGTCCAGCGTGCGAAACCCTTTGATGGTGCGAAATATTTCATTAATAATTTGAAGTCCTCGCGTGCAAAGCGACTGGCATGAAAGAACATCGTCTCGGATAGTTTCTGCAGCTTCGCATCTAAGTCTTATTCTGCATCTGCGATGTCTTCGGGCCCTCCAGGGCTAATGGTAGATACGACAGTGTCATCGACTTCATTGGTAGTGGTACCTAGAACATCATTCCCGGTGTTACTTGCTTTTTTAACTCCAGCACCCACATCTCCAACAAACCTGCCTGAGTCTTAGCCTGAACCACTATGTCGCCATCAGTATCACTTTCGTATACGGCATTTACTTTCGACGATAATTTACAGCGACACAAGTGCTTTAATTGTGCCACGAATCCCTGTGGTATGTCATATTTGTGTGATGGGTGCAGCATGTAGTTCAGCCATACACATGCGAAGACCTGTAAAGGTGAAGTGTACTCCTCGTTCAGTTCCTTGGTACAAGGTTTTCTGAAATCATCTCTCTTATGAATTTCTCAAGTTTTTGTTTTCAAGGTCAATGAAGGTCATGGAGCCATATTTGAGGTCATCTGCATCAAATATGGTGGCAGTACTCTGTAACTTATGCTTGCTGATTTTTATGTATTTTTCTCACATTATCATTTTCGAGGTCATTCAAGGTCATGGGGTTAGAATTGATGCAGTATGCATCTAATATGGTGGTGGTAGTTAGTAGTGTATTATGCTTACTGAAATTAATGTATTTTTCTCGAGCTTTTTGTTTTGAAGGTGATTCAAGGTCATGTGGTCAAGGTTGAGGTAGTATGCATATAACATGGCAGTAGTAGTCTGTGATGTATTCAGATTGTTGAATTTTGTGTATTTTTTCACGAGTTTTTTTCAAGGCCATTCAAGGTCATGGGGTCTTCAGGTAGTCTGCATCTAATATAGTGATGGTAATATTTAATGTATTATTCTTGCTGAATTTTTTTAATTTTATCGAGTTTTGGTTTACAAGGTCATTCAAGGTCATGGGGTCAATGTGGAAGTAGTCTGCAGTTGATATGGCGGTAATAGTCTTTTATGTATTATGGTTGCTGACATTAATGTATTTTCTCAAGTTTTTGCTTTCAAGGTCATGGGGTCAGGATCGAGGTAATCTGCATCTAATATGGTGGTAATAGTCTGTGATGTGCTATGATTGCTGACATTTATGTATTTTTCTCTAGTTTTTTGCTCTCAAGGTCATTCAATGTAATGGGGTCAATTTCGAGATCATTGGCTTCCCATATGGCATATGGGTGATGTCTATCAACATGGTGATTGCCTACCAAGATGGTGGCTTCCAGTAACGTACATATGTTTAAAAATAATGTTGACAATGTTTTAATAAATTATTAATATTAATTATTTTATTTTTAAGAAAGTGAGAGAGCATCCCAATATAGTGGCTGTGACGCTTACCAATATGGCGATGGAGTGCCATTGAAGTTTTTAAACGATTTGAAATAGAATTTTTAGGGAAATTTTAAGGGAAAAAAGGAAAATTGTTAGAGAAAATGGGCACCGGGGATGAGTTCTTAATAATACATTGTTAATTTTAATAACAATTTTTTTACTCGATTTTTAATTTTTTAAACATCTTTTTAAATAATTTTTATTGAAATTTTTTTATGGAATGTTTAAACAATATTTTAATTTTTAAAACAATTTTTAATAAAAAAATTTAATACTACATTTCTAAAATTATTTTCAACGAAATTTTTATATATTAGTTTCTTAACTATTTTTTTATTTTTTAACGATTTTTTAAAGAAAAATTATTGTAGTAAATATTTTAATAATTTTTAATTTTTTTTGCAGTTTTTTGGGTTTTTATGGTTAGAGGTCACTGGGGTCAAGGTTAATGATACGGTTCATATGTCATGGTCGAGAACAATGACATCTAAGATGGCGGACGGTGACATAACAACAGGGCGGCTCCCCCGGCTCCGGCTCCAACTCCCCATTCCCTTGCGTTCAACTCATATTTCCTACTGCTGATACATACTTGAGTATCGGTTTAAGACTTTTAGAAAAATCACAGCGATTTTGACCAATCCGACCAGTAGTTGATACCAAAAAAATACAATAAAAAAATTTTGTTCTTGAACTCAATTTTTAATGAATATGCTACATATTTGCATGAAGTATTTGAAATTTAATTCAATATTTATGACAAAATCCTCAATATATTTATTCTGTAATATCTTTGTGTTACTAAACAATACTTTATACTCACATATACGTACGTATGTACGTATATTTATTTGAATAAAAGAGTTGCTGTTGGAGTTACATATTGTTAAGGATGGGTATGTAGTAATTACGTTACTGTCATGTGTTAACATGTGGAATAAAAAATAATTGTATCGTTCATAATCAAAGTCAACTGTGGCATAAACTGATCTCCACAGCACACAATAAACAGTTCTGGCAGGAAAAACATTGTAACAAAAATTTCTACACATAAAAAGACAAAAGAAATGAAATTGTTATCTATTTATAAAGTCACACTGTATGAATATATACAGGCATACGCCGAGAAAAACGTTTAGCTGCAGGTTCTAATAAATTAGCTAGAAAATTTTTTACACAAAACAATATTTTGTTCTCCCGACCAACCTGCTGTTTCTCTAAAAATGTACATTTATTCCCTTTAACCAAACGAAACATCTAATTGTCCCAGTATCATTTAAACGCATTTATGTATACATACAAAACTATTTTACAAGTACGTTCAGCTAATTAGTTTCGTTGCCATCAAAATTATATCATAGAAGAGTCAAATATTTAGTTTACAGTTAAGTGTATGGTTAGCTAACAATAATGTGCCCATTGATATAGAGTTTTTCACGGCAAAAAATCAGTTTGTTGCAGTACTGACATGTATTTGGTGGGCTGTAGCGCAACCGAGTCATTAAATTGCCTTCGTTCGAATTTACAGTTCGTGAGTTCATTTTTAATTTCTATATTATAACTACTGCAGTGTATGTTAGCGTATTTATTTATGTTTATCAGTGTCAAAAACATTCCCAATGAAACGATTTTAACCAAAAATCTGCAAAAACTTTTATGATAGCCATGTATGCCAAGACACAGAATTCAACATCAATGAATATGGATCCGGGACCCGGTCCTGTTAGACCTTAAATTTATAACCAAGACAGTCGTTTAAGGAAAGCAATAAAAATCTTCATTTGCACCAACCAAATTCTACGTGTTTGAGATAGCCAAAAACGATTAAGAAAATAATAGGTTTTCAGGAACAAAATAGTTGGTTGAACAGACAGAAGAAAATAATTTTGCTGCACAAAACCATTTCTTATATTCAACATAACCGTATTCTCAGTGTAAAAAAAAAAAAACATAATATTACCATTCCATCAACTAGCCTACGACGTAATAAAATTGTATACCGAAGAAGAGAACTTTTTTCAACTTTTATCCCTTAAATTTGCGAATTAGCTTTTTTCGAAAGAAGCAAAGTACTTGAATACTTGAAAGTGTGTATGAATCCGGTGCGTGTTTCTCTTCTAACCACATCGAACTCCCCTCCTCTTTCTATATTTTCAACACCTAGTCGAAATAAATTTTATATACGTTAATGCCATTATTATGGTGTTGTGCACCCCACACCTTCATTCCGGTATAACTTCTATATTATTTGTTGCAATTTATTTATTGCAAGTTTGTTACAGTAGGGAGATAGAGCTTTACGTCACGTTGACAGCAGGGTCGTCAGAAACGGAGCAAGTTGCTCAGAAAAGTAAGGACAGGGAACTGTTCATATCTTGAGCGCAGAATAAATGACATATAAACCAGCCAACATTCGCTAGGGTATGGCTGGACCGGAAATCAGAACATAGCCTACTTCTGAAAGAGAGTCTGGTTTATACACCACTGCAACACCTCACTCAGTGCGAGTACGATACCACGGATTTGTAATACACCCATAAAAAATGTGTATTTTTTCAAACTTCATATAAACAAGAATAAATATACCATCGGAAGTTCCCGGCTTCTTGCATATTCTTACTAAATCTGTGAAAATAAATATTTGTAACATTAAATAATGCAGAATGCCAGATGTTATGAACTGAATAGTATTCGTCCTCAAATTATGGATAATTTACGAAATATTATTCATAACTGCAGATGTTGGGGATTTGATAACTCTACTAATTTTGTAAACACGAACTAAAATTATAGACGACTTTGGACTCTTGAAGTATGCTAAACAGCAGGATATGCCGATATTATATATGTTCATTCTGTTGTATGAAACCAATCGTTTTAATGAAGCCTTGATTACTTTGGTTTTTCATGGTTGCTTTCAATGCACAAAGTCACTCCTAATAACGTTTAGAATTGTTTAGTGAATAGTCTATATATGTAAAGGTTATATACTCAAGCATGCGCATATGTACATGCTCGCGCATTCATCTATACTTCATTCGGCAGTGTGTACAAATTGCATGTCTCTTCCAGTATATTTGTACTAAGCATAGCCGAACCACGGCCTTTTTTGTATTAAAGTGGCTGTGATTCAGTAAAGAGATGTTTTGATACTATTGGCATTCAAACATCATAAATAACAAACAAATGAATACACTTGACACAATAATTCAAATTGGGCATTTGTGCGCCAGTTCTACATTTGGAAGAAAAATCGATCACTTTTTAACGAACGGTGTTGCCCTTTTTCCTTATTCTAACATTCTATCTAAGGTTATTTTAGTGCGTAGATACTACCGGTAGAAGGCGTTATTTGTGCGGGAGAAGACATCGTAATTTCACATAAAGATGTTTTGTTTATAACCTATCCCAGGATTTATGGCGCATATGTACAAGAGAAACTATTCAAATATTAAATTACCTTTCCATAATGTGATACAAAACCTATAACTATAAAATATTATCAACCCTTTTAATATAAAACACCTCAACAGTTAATAAATAGTGCTAACTATTTAACTGATATTAATTGCCACATAAATTGTATATATGCAATGCACGTAGTTATTGGTTTTAACAGCAAAACATAACTTTCATTGCTATTAAAATACAGGCATTAAAATGACTAGAAACCATACTTAGTTTTGAATTTAAGTAAAAATGTCTAAAATAATGTATTGTACATGTAAATGTTTGTAAACTAAACAATTTCCGAGACAAATTCCTTTTAACTTTTCTTTTCGCTCATTCACCTAAGTGAGTAAATTTGTAGTCCTTATGACTAGAGCCCCGAGTATTTTGCGGATTGAGTTGGCAGCAAGCTAGGCTGGACAGCTCTCTACACACTCGAGGCATTATCGTTTTCTAAATGGTTGCTGTGATCAAGTGAGGCGTCTCTACAGGACTATTAAACACTCACTTGCACTACTACTTCCTGCTTATGACTGGCTCGCAGTTAAACGGGGCGTGTCTAAAGTGTCGTCCAATCACAACAGTAGAAATAAAGAACAAGTGTTTGGAGTCTTCCACGCCTCCGACTGAATTCGCGAAATACTCGTGGCCCTACTTATGACCACACTAGCTCACATTTAGAGAAAGCCGGACCAGTTATGGCTGGGAAGCCACTCCCAGGGTGACTCATGAATATATCAAATAATTGGTAATCAAGTGATCCGGTCTTTACTAAAATAAGTAAAATCAAGACGTTCTGCCACTTATACCTAACCTACATATAACTAGGGGATGTAAAACTCAATGTTGCACGAGTACTTTTACTAAATTTGTGCTTATCAGAAAAAAATACTAATAAGATATGCACTAAATTGTGTTTGTTTATTTTGAACAACAAATACAAATGCCTAAGCTCTTTCAAATGAAATGGGCAATGTACATTTTGGTCCAAAAATATTGTAGTATTTAATCGTGCTGCAAGCCAATGACAATGATTCAAGTCTAGCAAAACAGAGCGCAGAGACTGGCCATTGTACGCAGAACACAGTGAGTCAGTCTGGCTCAAAGCCACAGGAACCACAAGCAGTGAGGGAAGCATTCACTCCCAGACAGTAATCCGAATGGGAGAAGAGATAACGAGTCGCGTGCTGAGTGCCATCCCCATTCCTTCCACCTTTGACCCCTGCCGGTCATTCGCCTGGAAGAAGTCTCACCACTCACCACTACCATAATTTCCAGCAGCACTGCAGTGGTGGGAGGTAAATATTGTACTGAACAGAATTGTCTTTAAGAGGACCAATGTTATGCTTTTATTGAACATTAGTTTGTCATTTTCGGACATTGCATTAACGTGTGACAGCAATAAAAAATGTTTGCTATTGTTTATTTTTTGCTATGCCGTAAATATTACCTTGGTACATTGAGTATGTGCAAAGTAGGAAGCAATTTCCTAGGAGCCTGCACTCATTGCCAGTGCAAAATTTTACACTTATTTTAATCATTAGTTTGGCTTTCTCGATGTTGTAAATATGTTTTTTTTTTCCCCTTACAGTGCTACCATAGTGATTTTAAAGTGTCATATCCTGTTCTTATGTGCATCCAAGTTCTGTATAATGTATTGTGTATTATTTCTCCGAAGTCTGCACATTGGCTTTATGCAGAGGCGCAAATTAATATTATTTAAAAACAGAAATATTTTACTTACATAACCCTGAATTTCATCAGATCAAAGCAGAATGTTGTACGCTCACATAATCAAAACCGCGTCCCGTATTATAAAGCCACAGATTAATGAAATTGATTATTAAAATCTCTAAAATGATTTTAAAAATTAAAAAAAATAAAATACACAAAAAAATAGCTTAAGAAAACAGTGTACGAAATTTCATCGAGATCGGCCAACAAAATTGTAACTAGTGCTCCACCTAAACTGCGCCACCCTAAATAAGGCAAATAAATAGACAATAAACTCATTTCTACCAAATTGGGCAAATAGTAACACCACGGCTAGCCAAGTAAATTAATGTATTTTAAGTGTGTCAGACACTTATTTTCAAAATGGTGGCCATATAAATAATTTATATGATTGTGTAGTAAACAATTTACCCTAATATAACCAAAAGTTCTATATTGGCATTATTCCCTTTTTTCTTAGGCCGTTCTTTACGATAGAACCAAATGAAAATATTAATATTTTTGTACCAATTTTCCGGAAAAAAAATCAACAAATCTTCACTACGTTCTTTACACAAGTAGCGCCATGGTAGTCCATGCAATCTTACATGATTTAAGCTGCTCAGGAAATTTATTATGAAATGACAGCCATGTAAATATTTCAGGTAAATAAACCCTATCTACCACAAAATTAGTCTAATTACATCCGAAGATGATGCTCCGAATCCTATCCCCGTAATGCAGTAGGTTGCGTGCTAGCTTATGGTACGATATTTTATGGGTTCAAGGGCCTATTAAGGCATGTGTGTGTGTTTGTAATTGTCTCACTGCTGCTGCATACGTATCTGGTTCCATCTCTAATGATATTGCTGTCAACAAGACGTCAATGCCTATCTACCATTTAAGCACTTAAAGGGGAATGGTGCACGCAAACCGTATGTTTATATAATTTTTGCCATAGCTTGTTTTACAGCGGATTTTTTCTAATGTTGGTTTGATAAGTCGTAAACATCAATTTTGAGCACCTTCTTACATTGTTAAAAATTCACTGTGTTCGTTATTCTCGGAGTACTGATTGAAGAAAAGAAAACAAAAATTCGTTCTTTTCTTCCATCAGCGCTCCGAGAATAATGACGGCAGTAAATATGTAACAACGTAAAAAGGCGTTGAAAACTATTATGTGCGTCTTGTCGAGCCAAAAATTGCAAAAAACCCTTTAAAAACGACTTATATCGGAAATCGGGTAAATATACTGCATTCATGCACCATTCCCCTTAAGAACTTTACTAGAAATAATTTGCACCCACGTAGAGAAAAGTGCGTTCATTGGTTAAACCAATAACTTCTTGTTATTCTTGTTTATTTTCTTCTCTGTTTGTGCCGGTAGGATTATTGCATAATGTTGAAGGTGTCGTCCGTGGTACGCGAGCACAGAAGAGCTCGCTGTGCGAGCCTGGCGCGCCAAAGCAAAGTGCGGCGCGGAGGTCGGCGGGAGTCGATCCCAGAGGCCTTTGCCGGACGAGGTGAGACGACGGGCCAACAAGGTCGGAAAGGTTACGGTAAGAACCAGTTCGGGTGGACGGTCGCTTTGCATAGCCAGGCGACGGCGTGCGGCGGCGGGACCGTAATTCCTCCCGGCCCAGGGAGAGATAACCAGGTCGTCGGGGAACTTTCACTCGCCGGGCCATCGCGGAGAACCAGCCCGGGCCCCTGCACCACTGGACCGGCCAGCCGCACGCCGAGGAGGGGCTGTTATGTCATCACGTTCCCCTCGCCTGAGGGTGTCGCTAGCACGACCCAGTCGGCTTTCCCACCACCACGTCATCCACACTTATCGCGACCTTTCGTGGTTTCTTCGCACTTTTTCAATAGAACCTTTGAATAATCACCCCATCTACGACGTGTGTCGTTGTTTCCTAATATGCGATGTTTTACAGGTGTTCTATACTCGTGTTCATGAAAGAAAACGTTATTTTTGGTTTAACTGGAATTTTATTTATAATTTCCTCTTTACATTATATTTCATTTATAATTAATATGGATACAAACAGTGAGAAATAAGTATGTTGGTAATTATTAGTAAACATTAGTTGTTAATGGCAAATATTAGACTGGGTGCGTACGTTTGGGGTACTTTTACAGACTTATATAAGCTTTGCATGCATAAGGCGGAGAAATATCCTGGTAGTAGACCTTTAATACCGCTTCAGAAAGGTTGGAAATAACCGAGAATGAACTTTAAAGTCCATTCACGGTTACTTCCAAACCTTTCTGAAGACTTGCTCAAGTTCTACTTCCAGACTGTTCCTCCGCCTCATACAAACAAAGCTTAACCAAGTCTAGAAAATTACGCCGAAAGACAATACACTGCATTCGTGCGCACACAGTTTAATAATGTTTTTCATAAGAACTATTTCGTACTAATCATTACCAACACACACATTTTCTCCCTGTCCTTAATTCATATTAATTGTATATGAAATATTATAATGTATAGATAAAACATAAGTAAAAATTCAATTTGACCAAAAACAAGATACTTATACGCCTATGTTAACACAATCATACATAAATGATTTAGGAGACAACGAAGCATGTAATTCACGGGGTGATTTTTCAATGGTTTGATTAAAATAGTGTGAGAAATTGCGAATAATCTATACGATCAAATTGCTCTTCCACTGTTGCCCACGCTCCATCACCGAGCGACGTGGCGCAATGGTTTACAACAGGACTCGCACTTGGAAAACCCCATGTTCTGTTCCCAGTCCGACAATGCTGGTTTTCCGTCGTGGTGCTTCAGGAGCGTGAGGTACCAAAAAAGTAGTTAGTGTATAGGGCACGATTGGTGTGAGCGGAATGTGTTTTTGAGTAAACTGAGTAGTAGGGAGACATGTGACAACAAACCCTTAAATGTCGGACCACTGCCAGAACTCATAATTACCACACACTGGGGATAGATAATTGTATCTTCTCGGAATACTGCACTTAGCATAAAGGACAAAGTGAAACAGCTGGAAGACAGCTAAAGCAAAAGGTAACCAAATACTCTCTTCCTAAGATTAATACAACTGAGATTGGCACTAAGAATCACACACTTCCGGAAAATTTCAACTAGAAATTATTTATTGCAAATAATCATATTACAAGTGATTACGTTTATCGAATATTATATTAACTTTAGTATTATTTGCAATAGTAAAAATATTTAATAATAATTGCACCTAAGATACATGAGGTGGCCGTAATCGAAATAGCAAACCTGTGATATACGCCTTGTATAAATATTATATGTGTATATATGTATAGCCATTTAAAAATAATAATAATTACTTTCTCAAATCAATTAAAGCTCACATCACTCTGATTGGGAGCAGGGCTCTTTATACTCAGGAGCTGTAGGTTGTACTATTAGTAAAGTTCACATGGCGTCGGTTCAGGAACATGGTGTCTGTGGCGGTTCGCAATAAAAATTAAGTCGGCGGTCATCTCAAAAATTACGTAAATTGCTGCATTAGAAATCTTACAAACTCACACGTTGATAAATGATGTTGAAGTACGTCGAAAAGCGGCAGCTAGCGACCTGCGAGGCAATCTACTTCTTGGGCTTCCCTGACTTTAGGCTCACGGGCCTGGGTACAACGAATCAGACAGGTCAAAAGGTACCACACGGTTGTTGGCGTTAGGCGAACTAATTAATATAATTATTCGGTTTACAGCCCTAACAGACCCTCTTCTGTGCTTGACGACATTCCCAGTGTGCTTCTTGGTGGTCTGTTATGTGACTGCGGCACTGCGCGTCACTTGCCCTAGCTGCTTTTAATAAGAACCCTACCGGGCTTGTGACACGCGTCACGCCCTGCTTAGACGTAGGATCAGACTCAACATGGCCACACTTAGCTTCCTTAAAATATGTTGCCCATGGCAACCGGCCTGTAGCCTTCACTGACAAGGCTATCCAAAACATCAATCAACATATATGGTATCGGAAACAGTGATAATCATAAACACAAATAAGTTAACTCTGGTACATGAATAGTTACACAAACATCCTTAAATATATCCTAATTAGTAAAACACATTCAAACATTTTATACGTCCAACAGAAAATAAATTATCATATGCTTAAATATGAAATAGCATGTAATATTATCCAGTCTTGTGTATAAATTAGACCGTGGTATACCGAACTCACTCCAGGCGAATGTTGGGGTGTTACACACTACATGCCATCGCCGATTCCTTTCCCGCGCTTTCTTAATCCGAGCAGCTTGCTCCGTATAGTGGCACTCGATCTAACCGTGACGTGATTGTCGTTACTATTGTTTTCATCATTTCTTCATTTTTGCAACATTACAAATTTTCCTACTTTCAACGACCTACTAGCATTCTCTTCAGACCACGAAGTGTCGGTTTTGAAGTGTCTGCCGTTTGCAGGTGTATGCTTGGAGAGGATTCTGTGCATGGTGTTTCGATACTTCTATTAGAATCTATCTACAACTGTACTGCACCAAGTTGTGATCTAGGACAACGATACGCCGATTGGTGCACGTGGCACTATGACGTCACGATGCTGTCTGATTCTCCCGTGTCTGAATACCGCCTATGTCGTAGATGTTCACTAACTTGAACTATTGTTCATAATTCTGCTTAAGACGATAGAAAATTTAAGTTTTTTATACGCTTTCATGAGTGAAGTAAAGACATATTATAAGAAAAATGCCAACAAACAATAATAAAAATTTATACTTTACTTCACCATCTTCGAAAAATTCTTGGTGTAATTATTATAATCTGCAAACTACCTTTAAATTTCAATAAGCATCACCTGTAAATCCGTTAAATATACACATTCGATTAAAAATAATAGCAGTAAAAGAAAATTGTTTAGTTAGCTGTGTATACGGAGTTCTAGTGTCAGTCAGTACGTGAAAGCTCTTCTACGACATCGCAATTGCAGGCCGTGATTATAAACGTTAATGTGATATCATTCAAGTTCTAACTGCATGGGATACGGACATGTACATGAATATTTCCGATTATAGGTGGGCTCTCTGCAAATTACTATAGGGCTTTCAGTGGTGGATGAGTCAAAAATGTTTTCAAAACTAATTCTTACCCAGAAATTTAAAATGCTACAAAGTAAAAAAATTCTAATATAGTTTTTGAATCTCTTGTTATGCTTGAGGAAAAGAGCGTTACTGACGTGGATTCGAAGTTCAATACAAAAATTAATCCAATAACATAATTATTTCATATTTGTTCCAAAGATTCAGCTGCTTGTTCAGCATTGCGCCCTGGTCTAAAACAAGAAATGATCGATATACCAACCACCAACTTCGTCGCAAACATTGTACCAGTGAAACATGTTTTGTACACTCACTCGCCTAAATATATTATGAGTTGACTCTCTTGTTCAGCTGCTTTAATTCATGCAAGCAGATATTCCTTAGACTCTACAAAAGTCATAGTTGTAAAATGAAAGCAACCCCACCACTTGTCAACGCGCGTTTTATTTCATATAGGAGGGGGGGGGCGGTGGCTTAGCTGTTAGAGTGCTCGCACCCCAACAAGGCGAACCGGATTCAATCCCCGTCCGGGCCACTCCCGGATTTTCGCATATGGGAACCATTCCGGACGATACCGGTGGCCGGCGGGTTTTCTCGGAAATCTCCCGCTTCCACCCTCACTTCCTCCGGCTTCCAACACCTCGCCGTTAAAAGCCGCCCAAATCTCTTCACTTCACTTTTATTTCATACAGACTTGACACATATATTATATGCTCTGACATAATCTCTGTTTGACCCAGCGGACAATGCGTTAATTTGTTATTTCTAACAAAATATTGCTTGCTTTTGCTTTGCTTGCAGCGTCCTATGTTTCTCGACATGTAGGATTCAACATATCATCTATTCAATCCAATTACATATGTCCCAGGAGTTTACTTTGTATATGTTTTAAAATCAACCTCCGGTTTCTGTCGGCTTGAAAAAAACTTTTGTGACAAGTTGATTAGAAATTGGTTAGTTGCAATTTTTTCCCTGTAATTTATTTTTAACTTTATTAAAGAATTTTTATAAAGTTTTTTGAGTTAGCACTTTTCATGAGTTATAAACCGTTTGCTGGTTACTATATTAATTCAAGTGTCACACTATTAAAGTTTTTATTTCATTCCAGGGTATATTTCTTTGAATTATTACTGAAAAAACTATTTTATTTTTCAATAAATTAGTAATAATTTAGTTTTTTATATAGATGTAACCATTTGAGGCTATTCCATTCACCTAAATTCAGTGTCTGTTCCATTTCTTTTCAGATGATGCGCAACTATAAGGGCGTCAAAAGTAAAAATCGGAAGACCTGCTCAACTGAAAATATAGACATGGCGCCTCAGAAAGTTTTTAACAATGAAGTGAGCCTTCGGGGTGCAGCATACCATTTCAGTATTCCGTTTTCAACACTGAAGGATAGAGTCAATTTATTAAAGTAATTGGCAGATGCAGATAATGAAATTAACCTTTCAAGGATTATTTCTCCTGGCCATGCCACAGTTTTTAGCGCAGAAGATGACAATTATTTAGCTGAAAGATTGAAATCTCTCAGCAGAAGAGGATTCGGCCTCACACCTTGTCATGTACGTTCAGCTGCATTCGTGTACGCCGAAAAAAAAAATGCGATTTAGCATCCATGGAGCCAAGAGGCACAAGAGGCATGTAGGTATAAAGACTGGTTCAATGGTTTTGTGAAGAGAAACAGTGAACTTTCACTGAGAAAACATGAAGTACTATTGTTATCGTGGTCTACACGTATGAACAAGAAAGCCGTTCATAATATTTACGATTTATTTCATAAACTGTGTGAAGAGATGCAGATTACAGACAAACTCGAAAAGATTTTTTATGTGAAATTACTTTGAACAATGTGCTTTCCAAGATTGTGCCTGAAAAGGGAATTTCGAAAGTGGCAAAGCTAACAAATGCAGATAGAGGTGAAAATGTGTCTGTTCTTGCCTGTTTTAGTGCCAGTTGTTTGTTCATCCCCCCTCCCTAATATTTAAGAGAGTTCGATTTAAATACGTCTTCAAACAGGACTTTCCTCCTGGTTCAGCTATGACTTATTCAGGTCATATCAACGAAGAAGTTTCTCTACCGGGAAAGTGCCTTCGTATTCCAGACGGTCATGCCTCACACTGTGGACTGAAATGCTTGGATTTCTGTTGTCAAAGTAACATTGAAATGCTGGGTCTCCCACCGCATACTATACATGCTCTTCAGCCTGTAGATAGAGGATTCAAACCACTAAATACTTTTTATTATCAAGAGACGAGTTTTATCCATAGTTATCCTAACATATCTCTAAAGAAATTTCATTTTGGAAAACTGTTCTTTGCTGCTTGGAAAAAAGGAGTGACATGTGACAATTCATTAAGGGGTTTGAATGTACAAGCATTTTCCCGTTTAATCCATGTTCCATTCCTGATGAGAAATTATCATTTCCCTTAATTTTCTAGACACTTCAGTTACACAAAACAATCCGGCTTCCTCAAAAATTGCAGCGACTGAAGTTTCCCCAAAATGCACTAAATCACAGACATCAGTGACTCAAACCCCATATTGTGGGTCATTTTCTGAAAATATGTTAACAGCATCGCATAGGCTTAAGGAAGCAGAAACTTATAAATATTCTCATTTTTTGAGACAGTGAGATCGTCATTAAAATAAGCTAGGCCTAAACGAAAGTATCTCCGAAAGTTCACTGCAAAACATTTGACCTCGGAAAAAATTACATTCAGACCAAAAAATAGGAAGACTGGAGATGAATCCAGAAACCCGATGTGAAACACGTGCTATACACCCTAGAATTGCAGCGACACACAAGATTCAAAGCAGAATATACGAATACGAAAATACACCATGTGGGTTCTGAGGGTCTGAAGATTTAGAGCAAAAATCGGCAAGAAAAAGGGACTGGATTGCATGCCAGAAATGACAAGTGTAGTATCATGAGTTTTGTGTAGGGGCTAGTTGGCATTTGTAAATTGTTGTCATTTATACTTTAGTAGCTTGTGGTCAAAGTATGGAGTTGTATTTAATTATGCATGGCCTTGGTTTTGTACATATAGCATATTTAATGCTTTTTCCCTTTAGCTACACTTATTTATAAAAAAAAAATATTTTAAAGCTCATAAATTGAAAGTGGACAAAATAACCCCGTCCTACCCCTAACACACATAAAAATTAACAAAAGCATTATATAAACTTATATATTATAAAATGTATCGCTTAAAAAAATATTTTTTTACTCTTTTTTGAAGAATAATAAACTACAAAATCAGCACCTAAGCGAAAAAAAATGTTTTCATTTTAAAGTTCTATTATGTAGAACTTTGTAATGACAAAACTAAAATAGAGCTCCCTTCTTGATTTTACCCTAATTTCGTCCTCTTGAAAGCTCCTGTTAATAATAAAGTTTTACTTCTTTTTTTTTCGCGAAGTGTGTCTAATACCGTAGTGTTGTAGATAAAATTATTGTATTAGTTTTGAGTCAACAAATTTGGCATATGTACTGATTGTGTGGTTTATATCGCTAAGTTTCCGCAAAATTGGGGAATATTTAAATTGAAAGCTACTGAGCGTACAAATTATTTCTGCCATAGTTAACAAAATTCAAATATCTAGTCAACAAATCTAACAACATCAAATCATATGAAGTAGTTTGAATTCTGTTCTTAGTTGTATGTATTTGTCGCACAGTGGGAAACCTTGTAGGCCATAAGGCGAGCAGTCCACTTGTAAAAGGACGTGGTGGTGAAATTCAGAGACTTGGAACCGTGGCCGGGTGCGAGCAGTTGCTTCACGTGCATGGCTGCCTGGAGCGATCACGACTGCCAGGGGCCTGATTCTCTGCTTGGCCAGGAGAAGAGGATTACCGCTGCACTGCTGGTTGTGTTACCCTAGTTCGCAGTCACGGCGAGTTAGTACGCGAGGCGCCTCTCTCAAGGAGCTGAAGGCCTCACCAAGGCCGTAGATCCGGGCTCAGCCACGTCTTGTCCTGTTCCGGGTAACGCGGCAGGCTTTGTGGGCAGCCAGTGGGATTTCTTACTCAAGCCATTCATTCCCCGTCACAGGACTCCACAAGACGCCAAGTAATTATTTTATTGGAGCGGTTCGGGCAGCTACCAACAACGAGGTCCTGAGAGCCAGTGAGAGTGAAACGATGTGAATATGGAGCAGCGTTGGGATGCTAGAGCGGGGGGAACGGGAGATCCCCGAGAAAACCCGCCGACCAACTACATCGTCCAGCAGGATTCCCACTCGAGAAAATCCAGGGGTGACCCCGCCGGGAATCTAACACGGATGAGAGGCGAGCACTTTAGCCACTATGCCAACCGTGGCCCCGTCTTGCTTTCAAGACTAGGGCAGAAATTGTCATGTCCGGTATCTGTCGTCGTTGGGAAATACTGCCGACAGTATTTCTATTAATTATTTACCTAATAAACACTAAGTATATGTTCAATTGCAAATTTTGTTTAGGAATGTGACGTATTTGTAAATACTGTTCTCGATACGAACTTAGCTCAAGAGCAAGATATCTTACAGGTGAATAATGAACTATCAGAAAACGCCGCCACTTTAGTGGTTGCACTCATCCATAAGATTTTCTGTTAGCGGCTTCGCCCTCGTGAACTACACCGAACTCCTAATAATTTCCTTTACTGAAGGACCCTTCTTCTACTCCACTGACCTCAGGTGCTAGGCTTGCCAGTTGCTAGGCGAGTTCCTTCTGGAGCAGACCATGTAGAGCTGCTCATATGAGAGAAGCAGTCCTTACTGTAATCTGTACGACTCTTCCAGCCCCGCAATTATAACCATAAAACATAGCATGAGTGGTATTTGCAGTCTGGTATATTACAAAGGGTACTCGGTTCGGTTGGAACGAGTGGTGTGTGCATTATGAAAACTTATTCCCCCCGTGCTTATCCAGCAAAGGCCGTGGCCTCGATTACATCTTTTTGTCAAGCATTCACTTGGAGGCTGGTGCTATTTCAGCGTCTTAACGGTAACGTAAATGGAGCACGAAACATGAGAAGAAGCTTGTATTATGATATGTCAGGAGGGTAGTTGCTGTTGACTAACTTCACAAAGTGATGGACTGCATCATCCAGTTTTACAACTGTCTTCATAAATTTGCGCTTCATTTATACCACTTAGAACAAATTAATCAAACTATGCTAACGATTTAACATATAGTTAACGTTTCACACTCCTCGTAACATATCCTATGTGTGTGTATATATATCTTTATTCACCTTTAAACTATGGGATAAAGATTGGGTATAGAACTGGTTTTCGTCTTCTGCACAGTTCTAGCATTAACACTATTGGAATATATTAAATTTAGCCCTACGTTAAATATTATTTTCCTGAACAAAAGCTATGATGTGTTTGGAAACCACTTATGAACAAACATCCTCGCCATTTTCATAACAGGCAATTACGACAGTTCTCTAGATGATTCGCCATTTTTTTTGTTCTAACAGTTATGTTTGCAAGAATCCAATTAAATGCTTCAACACAAAGTTTGGATACTGCGCAACTTGTATATATTCCAATTCACTCTCCATCGAAAATTAAATATGATGGAGTAAAATTTGATGTATATGCGTATATAGAATGCCACAAGGAAACAATATGTTTCACTAACAGTGTACTTTATGATAATTATATATTTAATTACTGATCCTGCTCAGTCCTGACAATTGCCAGCAGCTGTAAAGGAAATGAAACTTTTTATTTCACACTGAGAGACTGGTTTCCTTTTTCTTCATTATTTTATCGTTTGATAAGTTTTTGTAGAATACAGAATGCGGGGTACAGGTATGACAACGATGCATAGTAGGTAACATAATTGGAAACTCATTTTACTTCTTTTTACTTTTTAAGAGTATTGCGTACCGGGAGCTTGAATTGTTTTGGCATAATGTTTGAAATGCACGCTTCTCCTCAAAGCTATTGATGTGTGTTCAATGTGCCGCGTTAGTGAACTATTCAGTTCTCAAAAATACATTCTACCGCCTTAGGGGCTCAATTAAAAAAATTCTAAAATACGATTTTAGGTATTAATATATGCAGTCTTTTCAATGTAAGATTATATCTCATCGGATTAATGAAATATTGAGGAATACTCAAAAACCCATTTTACCTCTTTTTACCCTTTCAGGGGTCGAATTTCGAAAAATATTTTCTTAGTGGATGCCTGCACATGAAAGGAAAACCATTCCTAAATTTTCGTGCATTTTCATTCAGCGGTTTGGGATGTACGTTGATGAATGAGTCAATTAGCTGGAAGAAGAAATCGATGGCGAGAAACCACTTTTTCGTAACAAGCCATGGATTACCTGGCATAGAAGCTAGATGAGTCGATGTATCTTTCAAGGCAGCCATTGTCAAACTAAACATCTCAGCAGACCCCCTACTGCTCATAATATTTGCATATGCAAGCCCTATGACATATTGACTCCGAACCTATCGTATTACACCATTAATACATTGCTCGGACACCGACCAGCAAATCACCTAGTTGCCACGTGTTTACAGCTGACCAATCACATGCAGGCATTGAGACATAACATGCGGGTGTCAGTCTCTAACTACTGCCGGCTGACTTCTGCAGACTAACTCCTACAGACTGATTTCTACAGACAGATTTCTACAGACTGACTCCTGTAGACTGACTCCTACAGAATGACTCCTGCAAACTTACCCCTGCAGACTGACTCCTGCAGACTGACTCCTACAGACTGACTCCTACAGACTGATTCCTGCCTTCTGACTCCTACCGACTGATTCATGTAGACTGACTCCTAAATGACCCATTATGACTCATAATGTCCCATAAATTACTTCTGATTGCAGTACTAAGTGCGGTGCAAAGTGCAGTGACTACAGTGCTGATTGCGGTGCATGCAGTGCTGATTTTGGTACTTGCTGTGCTGATTGTGTTGCGACGATTCTGATTGCGGTGCTGATGGCAGTGCGTACGGTGCGTGCTGTGCTGATTGCAATGCATGCAGTGCTGATTGCAGTGCATGTGGTGCTGACTGTGGTAAATACGGCGCTAACTGCAGTGTGTACGGAGCTAAGTACACTGCTAAGTGCAGTGGTAAGTACAATGCATACGTTGAATGCTGTGCTAAATGTGGTGTATGCGGGTCGCAAATTAAAATACATTCCCCCTATTTTACAGTAAAACTATATAGTCATACCTCCAAAGCTGAAAGGTGGATATTTTATTTAATAATCTCGCTTTAAAAAGTATATACCCAGTCCCTCGGTGTATTTGATCACTTCCTGGGTAAACTGTAATTGCATTTTGCACTAAGAGTGACTAGAACTACAGCAGGCTCCCACCATGCTTTGCCGTTGTTCGATGCACGAATTGGACTTTCTACTGAAGAATGCAGCACAACGACAGCCCCCCCCCCCTTTCCAAGCTTCCTAATGCATATTTTGGTATGTTATTTCCATGTATCGTCTTGCACAAACTGCATGGTACCAATGTCATAATGCTTCATCGTGCGAAAAGGACTCTTCGTACAGACCATTCACTCATGTCGACAAGCATTTTGACCATAGGTGTAAAACTCAGTCGCAGAATAAGCACTGGTGTCAACCCGTCAGCGATGATGCAGGTCACGGCTTCATGGTAGCTGAGGTCAAAGGCAGGCTTTAGTATTCAAAATTCATCTTCATGGCATGGGAGCACTCTGAGTAAAACCCAAATACTCGTTCGTCCTAGACGAAAACATGCAGGTACTATCACATATATTATTTTAGTAAAATTGTAGGAGTATATATACATATATATAAATCTTCAAAACTTATTCTATACATAATTATGTATAGTCCTAACTTATATAAATACATATATATTATTATATGCATAATTATGCATATTCCTATCATATATATGATAATACCTGCATGTTTCTTCTGGGGCGAATAATTATTTGGGTTTTCTCAGAGTGCTCCCATACCACGAAGTGTATTGTGAATACGAAGGCCTATCTTTGACTTTAACGATCATAGAGCCGCGACCTGCATCATCGATAACTGGTTGACGCAAGTGCCGATTCTGTTAGTGCAAAGTGCAAATGCAGTTTACCCAGGAAGTAAAAAAACATACCGAGGGACCTGGATGAATACTTTCTAAAACGAAATTATGAAATAAAATGTCCACATTTCAGCTTTAGAGGCAGGACTACATAATTTTATTTTAAAAGAGGGGGAATTAATTTTAACTTGCGATCCATATGCACCACACTTAGCACTGCACCTAGCACTTAGCACTGCATGCACTATAATCAGCACCACAATCAGAACCACAAGTAGTGCAATCAGCACCGCATGTATCGCACTTAGAACCGCATGCATCACAGTTAGCACCGCATGCACTGCAATCAGCGTCGTAATCAGCACTGTACACGCCATTATCAGCACCGCACTCAGCACCACATGCACCACAACCAGCACCGGACGTGCCACAATCATCATCGCTTGCACCACACTTAGCACCACAATCAGCAGTCATTTATGTATCATTATACGTGATTTGTGGGTAATATATGAGTCATTTATGGGTCATTATGGCTCGTTTAGGAGTCAGTCTGAAGGAATCAGAGTCTGACTCCCGCATTTGAAGTCTTAATGCCTGCATGTGATTGGTCAGCTGTAATCAAGTGTCAACTCGGTGATTGGCTGATCAGTGTCCGAACAATCCATTAATGGTGTAATACGATTGTTTAAAAGTCAATATGATGTCATAGGGTCTGCATGTTCGTATATTATAAGCAGCAGTGGGGTCAGCTGAGAGACTTAGTTTGACAATGGCGGCCATGAAATATGCATCGTCTAGGCTAGTTTCTACACCAGGTAATCCATGGCTAGTTACGTTAAAGTGGAGTGGCTATTGACCGCCAATTGTTTCTCGCTATCAACTTCTTCAGCTGCGGTGACTACATCACTAGCAGCGTCTACTTCCACCAGTGCAGTACCATTGTTTCAGATTGGTATATTGCCATCGAATTCTTCAGATGTGACACTTACCATCACAACCAGCATCAACTGCCACCAGTACAGCACAATCATCTACAGATGCTACAGTACCGTTGACATCTTCAACTGTTACGCCTACGAAATCGTCAATGGAGCCATCGAACTTTTCGACTTAGGTACCTAGAACACCATTGCGGCGTTATCTTCTTTAGCCCCAGCCTTACGTCTCCAACAGTTCCGTCAGAGTCTTTGTCCGAACCACCAAGTCGTCATCAGTATCACTTTTGAAATAATACATTCACTTTTAGCCACAATTAACGGTGACATGAGAGCTTTCATTGTGCCGAGAATTCCTGTAGCATGTCATATTTGTGTGACAGGTGCGGTAAGCAGTCCAGCCGTACCGACAGTTTACTTAGACATGCAAAGACCTGTAAAGCCGAAGTGCATTTCTCATCATTACTTCGGTACCAGGTTTGTTGCAAGCAGATATCTTCTGTCTTCAGTATATGTCCTCAAAAGAGTAGTTATGTACATAACCCGCCCTGTACAGCGTGTCGGTGTAGTAAACGTTCTTTTTCCTTTTGTTTGACTCGCCACTAACTTTCATTTCAGTGATGTAATCTGAATTTGGCTGCTATAATGTATGGTAAATTGCCGGAACATTATTTATTACAGTCTATTTAATACAGCTGTAACTCGAATGTCAAGCTATTTGAAGCCTGTGATAAGCCGAACTAAATCTGACGACAAAATCGTGAAATTCTGAACTCCTATATTATTGTAAGCCTACTTAAAAATTAAATCGTAATTATTTCATATACTACACAGTAACGCCATTTTTTAACCCTGTAGGTACAAACAATAACGAGACATAAACTTACTTAAAGGAACCAGTGAGAATAGTGCATGTTGCTAGACTATACTGGAAGAAGCTAATCATAAAACTGTTGTATTCTCACAGCGGCCAATATCAACCTACACATAATGTCAACTGACTTTATTGGTCCTGGATTTTACTAACCACTGTCCTGGTAATATTGTTAATAACTTTTTAGAATTAACCAAACAAATTGTGGATTTCGTTATAAGGTGCAAAAGAGACATATGAAACATATAAACGGATGTTAATACACCTACAGTCGGTTCACGACTGGAACAGACTTTTGAACAACACGTTAGTCATTAACTACATGCATTGTTACTACAAACAGACACTGGCAGGTGTACAGTTAGTTTGGCAGCACGGAGAGAGAATATAGTTGGAATGTTTAACGGATTTTTTTATCTATTGCTTAAAAATGGGAGTAGGAAAGATTTTGAGAAAGTCTGTTCCATTCTTGACGGACTATACCTATACCTTTGAGGATACAAACTGTTTGAGTGACTACATATGATTTACTTTTGTTTGTAGATAGTGACCATTATTATTTAAGAATTTCAGGAGTGGCTTCTCGGAGTGAGATTAATTTATATATGTGTAATGCTTAGGAAGGATACGAAATATGATATTTCTCAGTTATGTCAGATGTTATTTCGTAAAACTCACAACTGATGTTTCACTATCTGGAACAAAAAAAAATGTTTGAAATAAACTTATACTAAGCAGTAACTCTCTAACAATAACTGTTTTAAATAAACTTAATTATGCCCTACCTCTCTTACAATAACATACAAATTTCTGATATTATCTTTCTGTTTTCCTTACAGACGCGGAATATGAGCCTTCAGATTCACGAAGCGAAAATCTACGTTCGAGGAACCACTAAAACTGTCCACAACTTAATAATGGAACACGTATTCACTTTAAAAAAAAAAAAAAAAAAAAAAAAAAAAAAAAAAAAAAAAAAAAAAAAAAAAACTCTAAATATCATCCATTTTTTTTGGCCATGGTTCGCAACACAATCTGTGTACCTGTAAAACGTACCAATCACAGAAAATCCTTGCAACTATAGTTTATCTAAATTAGGACAAAATATTTTCATAAAAAAAGCTGTTGTATATTTTGTAACGTTTTCCAATATGCGCAACTTTGGCCAGTAAGAGTAGGAACTCGAATGTCAAGCTATTTGAAGCCTGTAATAAGCCAAATTAAATCTGATGTAAATCGTGCTTCTTTGAACTCATGTATTATTTTATGGCTACTTAAAAATTAAATTGTAATTCCATATACTACACTGTAACACAATTTTTAACCCATTATGTACAAAGAATATTGTCTCGGGATTGTCACTAAATGGCCAACAGATCACGTTAAATTGAATTTATAAAAATTTCAAATGTTTGAAATTATAATAATGTAACATTTCAATATTTATATGTAATGTTACGGGACGGGAGGTCTGAATTTAAGGAAAAGGTAAATTAGATTTTGTTCAATCACGCAATTTTTCCTCATGAAGTATACATTTCTGAGTGAGATATGTAGACATTCAGCACAATCTTAAATGAATAGGAAACTATTATTTTTTTAAACATAAGTTTGAAACCTTATCATTGAGGTCTTATTATTTGAAAGAAAAAAAAAAGAAGTGTGTGGTAGTTCAGGGCTGTTCAAGAACCGTTTAAAAAATTTTATAATTTTGTTTTATAGTGGAATGAAAAAGTACCGATGATTGTAGTTTTGAATTTCGATTAAGAATTCGAATTTCGCAAAAGAAATAACATTGAGATAAAATTAACGGAGTTAATTGACTGTCAGTAATTGGTTTCACTTGAGAATTTCTCATTAGTGTTTGTATTTTCCTTAGAGGAAAATAATTAAACCAAACTTCGGACAAAAATCAGGTTTGTATTATATAATGGCTTCTACATTGAGCCATACGCGTGTTTACGCTGTAGTGGATGAAAGTAGGCCCCAAGTTCTGCCCACAAATTCTTGTTATTCATATAGTTCTGAGATTGATGAATACGGCTGCTTTCTCCCTGGCCTGTAACCACATGAGCACTGGCCAGGTTGATAGTGGGACTGCCATCTATCTTCTCACAGACTCAGGGGAAATTCTTGAACTTGATATCATTCCTTACTCACACCGCTGTCAGAAAGGCATCCCCTCCCTTCAACTAATTCACCATCACCATCCATCTGTTGACGAATATTTCTCATTATTCATGGAGTAGTTTTACTTCCTAGTTTTAAAACGAACAAGAAGATATTCCTAGGCGCCGGGCAGGGCACACGACAGGTTTCATATACGTTTATGAATTCATCAAGCTTGGAACACATCTTGTAATGAAGGTTTCCAGTAAATGATCGATAAAAATGTATGAAGCGATAACCATTGAGACCATGAAGAAAATCAAAATTAAGTTTTCTTTCTAAGATAAAATCAACCAATCTTTCGTAGTAAATATTGTTTTCACTATTCGGCTACTTACTGTTGTTAGATTTATCGTTCCCGCACATTTTGTATCTTGCAGAGTACAGGCAGAGAAGAGACGTAAAACTTGTGGCTCGAATTAGAGAGGACGAATTAACATTTTTGTAATTAAATTTCATACAGGTAAATGTTTTCTTACGGCTTTGCGTACTTATTAAAATATCATTTACTCTACGGAGTGAACTTGTAGCAGCCCAGACTAGGTACGGAATCGAGTGCCAAGGTTCTCTAACGTCTGCGCCACACGGCAATGATCCAATAGGATCGGGAAGAATACCACATTCGCGTAAACAATTGGCAGAGAATTAAATGCGACACCACAGGTTTGATAAAGGCTGTTCACGATAAAGTGAGTATTTTTGAAATCAACCTTATAAAAAAGTCACTGCCCCTACCTGCATATATTTTAACGGGCGCACTGGGTGACATGAGCCCAGTTAAGTTGGTAACGATATAAGGAAAGTAGTGCCATGTATTAACGTCGAATAAATAGTGTTAGGTAACCATTTGTGTTAACTCAGATTATTTTTTTCACTTTCTGGTTTTTTAATGCATCGATGTGTAAAAATAAACAGATTTGCAAAATATTTACTTTTCTAATAATGTCACACTTTCTCTTGACCGACGCATGAATAAAGTGACGAGGCTCATGCAAATGTTAATTTTACTTAAGGCGTAAGATTACACAAGATTTTTCGCCAAAGCTTCTATTTCAGAAAGTGAATTGAAATTTCCCACATGACATATCCTAAATAACAGCTTTCCAAACTTTGTCGAACTGCCACAGCTTCGCTACATTTGTTAATTTTTAGCTGGTAACTGTCGAGGCGAAACGCGAGTTTATTTCTTGCGGACGATTACAAAGGCGACTACACCAACAGTAATCGAGAAATACTGACGTCAGACAATGCACTAGGCAACACTCTGTGCTCTGTCGCTTCAAAAAAAATGATACAAAACTGTATTTACAGAGTATGGCAAAAATTCCATAAATTCAATATAGCGGGCGGGAATCTGCCTTAAGCAGGGCTTTCCAAAGTGTTAATTTTACCGTGAACAGCCTGAGAGAGAAATGGGTGGAAAAAAAGGGGGGTGGGGGGTCTCTCCAAACCGTTACCGTAATGAGTCATAGTGTAACTGCAGCTCCCTGCCTCCTCCTCAACCTTCTAACAAGAGGGAATGCTGTTCTTTCACGAGACTTGATATTTCCGTAGCACAAAGAAGCGCGCGGAGAATGGAATGCTGTCGCGGGCGGGGTACTCGTCCTATCCAACGCCCCCGCCCCCGCCCACGCCCTCCAGGTCCTTGTGAAGGTCGCCGCCAGGACCAGTGTTGCCATTGTGCGAATTTCAGGTATTTTACATTCTTGGAGTAGAAATGTGGATATTCTCCCGTTTCGGGTAGAAAATGAGAGTGTTCTGTATCTAGAAGCGTAATAAAGTTTCGAAATCAGGAATAAATATAAAATGACCATTCTGTGGTCTTAGGAATGGGATATTCGTATGTATTGTGTTCATTTTAATACCTATGTTTGCCTCCGAATACTAATATTTGTTGATTAGGTTCGTGAACCATTCGCGTCACATAACATCTCCTTGCTACTACTAAGAATGCACATTAGAAGCTTCATCGAAGAGTATAGCTCTCGACCAAGATGCAAATGCACTAAACATCAGTGAACAGTGGTAAGCATCGGGAAATAAAGGATTGCTATCTACGTTGTCAGTAAGCACAACTGCAGTCAGTACATATATACTTCATAAGTAGGGTAACGGCTGCTGAATGCGTACTCGTGAATTTACTAGCACACATTTCCCGCTCATTCCTCGAAACTTCGCGTTTTTACCTCAAAATTCTTTATTTTCTCCTACAATTCAATTTTATTATATTTAATCCCTCTACATGAGTTTCCACATGCCAAATCGCTCGAAACCACAAAACTTCTGAAAAGTGCTCAAGATCAGTAACATTGTTCCTTCTGGGTGGGAGGGGAAGGTAGGGCGGGGGGAATGGGTGATGGGCCATCTGCTATAAAAATGATTGCTGAAATTGAATTAATTTTTTTATATTAAAATACTTATTTCGTATATTTTATTGAACAATTGAGTTAAAATCTTCTACTTATTTATCCCTCACCGAATCCAAGATGGCTGATCATGCCTCCCCGAATTCTCAATTTTACTATTATTGAATGGTTTTTCAGGAGTTTTAAGGCTTCTATTTGACTTTTTTTTTTTCAAAACGTAAAACTTATTATAGAAAAGTTTTAAGGGAAAAGGTAATTTTGTCATGAAAAAGGAAAATTTCGAAAGAAAATAAAAATCACGTGTCGGCTACTGATACGAAATCATTTATTTGTTGACTTATGCAATTAACAAAACACTTGAACTATTTCTTGAAACCAACAAATTCACACGTCACAAGGAAAATAATTTTTCGCTCGCGATTCGCGATTGCCATAGAAAATCGCGGACCACAGCACACAACAAACCATTTTACAAAGCGGCAGACACGTGTCGATAATTCATTTCACTGAGGAGACTGTTTTAAAAGGCACCTACGACGAACTACACTAAATGAAATACGTTAATACAAAATTAATTAACTGCATATATAATATCCCGACATTATCAGCAAGGAATTCGCGCATATTGATAAATAGTGACGGAAAAGAGACAATGGCAAAAAAGGATTTTCACCGGGCGGGTGGAGACCACAGACAACAGACTCAACGGAGATTTGTCGAAACCTTTCACATAACCGTGATGTTCGCATGCTGTACCATAATATTTCTATTTTTTTTTTAAGTCCTTGGTCTATAACCCAGAAAAATTGCGCATTAGTCTATAAGCGTAATTTTAAACATAAATATTGTAATGATCATTAATTTTCCACTTTGTAGTTTTTAATTCCGAGTACTATTTTCTTTTTACAATCATCGCCAAGAGCGCCAACATAATGACACGCATCCTGCATCAACTATCAGGTGGCACAGTGTACTTTGGAAATGGGAATATTTACTGTTTACATGCTCTGTAGGTTGATCATAACGTCTGTCAAATTTTATTGAAGCTATATGAAACAAGGTATAATTTTTGGTCTGTACTGCGCACTGCGAAGCTCAATGACCAATTATCTTACCTGTGGGTAAATCATTCGCAAACGCCTTACCTGGTCTAAGTCACAATTGGTTCATGTACTGTAGTCTAAGATGTAGACTACAGCTCATTCACTGTGACAACGAAACAAGTGTTGTGTCTACTTAAGTACAGCATGCATCATAATTTTTATTTGTTTACAACGCCTGAAACCTAAATTAAAGTGGGTCTGTAAGGGTTAAAGCCAGTCTTTTATCTTGCACATGAGATTTATACGTTGTTCACTGTAAATTGAACTCTTGGAAGCCTTCCTAAATATTTACTTTTCTCCTTAGTTTGTAATTCCGCCATATGTAAAATTTACATTGCAATGGGCCTAACGATGCGTCAATCATGTGAAAACTTGGAAATGTTAAGGAGCAAACGTGTCGCCGATATGCCAAGTCGCATCTTAATGTGTTTTAAGCAAAATAAAAATCAACTTGATTTCCTAAAAAAAATTCAACATTATAGTCTTTTTGCGGTTTTATCGCACTTTTTGAATCAAACCTTTGAAAAATCACCCCATTTTTAATGTGTTTGGTTCTTTCCTAAATATACCATATGCCTATTAGAAGCGTTTTGTTCACCTGTTAAAATAAAAGTTTCCTGTTTTTTTGGTTGAATTAAACTTTTTCTCATATTGCATCTATAAATTATAACATTTCATTTATAATTAGTATGTATTAAAATAGACATAAAATAGGTGTGGTGTTAACGCCTAGTAAGAAATAGTTCTTACGTAAAATGTTATTAAACTGAGCGCGCACGAATGCGGTGTGTTGTCCTTTCGGTGTAATTTGCTAGAATTGGCTAAGCATTGTTCTCATGAGGCGGAGGAATATTCTGAAAGTAGAGCTTTAGTAAAGCTTCAGAAAAGTTTTAAGTAAAAATGACTGGAGTATACAATCGCAATACAAAATAAATACTTGGAATTATTTTTCTTGAGTCTCTACCAAGTTAACCGAGGAGCCTGCATTCCAGAGAGTGCGGCAGCATAGAGGCTGTGATTTTTTTTTTCATGTGCTATATAGAGACTATATAGAGAATTGACTATATAGAGAATGTCCGGAAATTAAAAGCCCATACTGCAGGAAGTGGTTCCTTATGAATAATAAATTCGAAAATATACAGGACATTATTTAACTAAACAGAATATTGAAGGAGATATAAGCCTATGGAAATTGGGTTCTTAAAACGATTTTTTGCCGAATGCCTTGTGCAACGCCTACAAAGTCCGCAGCAAAAATTCGACTTATGCTTCCCATGTTGCAGACACACATGCGTAATGCTGGCCGTCCTCGTCTGTGCGCATTGTTCGGCTTGAGGAAATGATACGTCAGCACATCAACGACATGCCCTCCACTAGTACACGCGCCATAGCGCGTCAAATGGGTGTGTCCCATTCAGCCGTGTGGGACGTAATGTGGGTAAATAGCCGCCATCCTTACAACTGGCAGAAATTGCAAAGCATTCAGCGAAAATAAGTTTTCGAAACCCAGTTTTGAAAGGTTCATATTACCTTTAATGCTCTGTTTAGGTATACAGTGTGCTGTATATTTTCGGCTTTATATTTCATGAGGAACCACCTCCCGCAGTTTGGGCGTTTAGTTTCTGAACACTCTGTACAGAGTGAGTCGTTCAAAAGAGACCCCGTGGGACATGTATCGATGCCATCCCGCAGCATGCCTTTCACAACTTTTGTTGTCGTCTGAACACCTGCCTCGAGGTCAGTGGCGGCCACTTCCAGCACCTACTCTGGGTATTTTGTTGTCACACTCGACTTCATTTCCACATTCCCTCTCTCCGTTACACACATGTCCCAAGGGGCCTCTTTTAAAAGTCTCATCCTGTATAGTTGGCAACACTGGCCAGGACGGCTCTCCAGTCAGAGAGTCAGCGGCGTCCTTCGCTGCAGCCGCTGGCATTTGCAGAGCGGATCCCGACCTGTGAGGAGGCGCCGCAGAGATGGCGCTGCGGCAGAAACAAGGTCGGCCGAGCAGCCCAGGGCGAAAGGTCTCTCGCCAACCTTGCTCGCTGACGAACATCGCATTTCAGAACACGTTCCCGCTCCTACAGACGACCGAACCAGAGCCGCTTCCTGATGCGCGCCGCCGGCTATCTATTAAGGCCATCCTGTTTCGGCGCCTGAAAGGAGCCGCCCTCTAAATGAATCACTTCTTCCTTTTGCATGGTCGCGCTCTATTCTTGACATTGGAAGGACGTCGGGCTCTCAGTTATTTTCAGTTACGTATCAATTAACTTTATTTTGTACGCTTCAGGAAATCCGTTTCCGGTCGTCATTTATAACTTGCCTTACGAATTGCTCGTGAAACTCTACGCTCCATGTGAACGCAATTATTTTCATCCAAATTATCTGCCACGAGGGTCGTGCCTGTTTTAATTATTTCTACATTGACAACTCTTCAAAGAGAGAGTAAAAGTGTCGCCAAGTTTATGGTAATAATTCTCAACACAGGTAAAAAATGTTTCTAGCTCGCGGAACAATTGAATTTAATGTACTTACAGATCTTCTATGCACTACTTGGAGTTCTTTATTTTGCCATATACTTGCGTAACCCTCTATGAGTGGACTAAAAAATTAAAATATAAAAACACAAACAAATAGCAAGCTAATTTTACGTGTACAATATTTAACAGATGCTTAAGCGTACCGATCGTCGCTGATCAGAGTACTATTGTGAAGTATTCTTTAAGCTGGACTCAACCATCCGTTTCATCCGTCAGTCGCCCGTCCATCCGTCGGTCACGTGATCTTCAACCAATCGCAGGGCACTATTTTTCTATCCGTAAAATATATCTCAAACTTTAACTTTAGACGGACCGACGGATGGCCCACCGCCTTGTAATATCGTTCCTTGAACATGGCTGTCGGAAAACATTCACTTGTTTATTTGTCTGAATTTTTTTTATTTTTAAATACAAAAGGCAGTGAAGTTGTTTACTTTTTTACGTTTCACCTTTGATTTAAACTGAAGACGACTTGAAGATTTTCAGAGGTAATGCCGATAAATTATGTTAGTGGGAGAGAATATATTTATGACATTCATTAAAATCATGTTTCTCTGCGCGAGAAAGTTCGTGTTGATGGGTGGTAACACTGAACATTTTCTGGCCAGACGGATCTACGGATGACGGGCTGCTGTGAGCAGCTTTCAATTGACGGTCGAAAAAAGCGACGGATGGCTGACTGATGGACGGGCGACTGACTGAAATGACGGATGGTTGTGAGCCAAGCTTTAGTGTTTTTTTAAATAGCAGCGATAAGTTGAGCAAAAAATGTTGATGTGTACTTGCGTTGTAGGTTATAGCGGGGTTATCTCACTCACCTTTAGTTTTATCCCTGTGAAATAATTTTAATTGTTTTATCATCGAACCACGTTCACCTAACGTGAACGTATATTCCATAACTACATGAAATTAAATTAAGTTATACCGTGGCAATCCCTACCAAGTTGATAAAATCTGGGCAATCACCTTCAGGTGTGCAACTATTCAATATATTACACTCCTATTTGACACATGATTCATTAACACTCCTATTTGACACATGATTCATTAACATTTTTTCCCCCTTGGTCGCTCTTACACTTACCACATTATCTCCCTTGAAACCTCAGTGATAGAACTCGATCACATTTTCTTGTTGTTTGTTCTACTATACTTTTTTCTTCGTGTTTTGTGAAGTAGTAGGCTTTCTATTGTTTCATTTTAGTTTTAAGGATGGTAAATTTTTCCTTTTAGTTACTTTCTGATTTACATGCAATACGTTTTCTTTCTTCAAAAATTTGACTGGTAATTTTCGAGGATATTTTATTTTCAGTTCTCTTTACGTAGCGTGCCAGAAAGTTCAGAAATTTGACATTTGTTTCCCCGAATATTTTGAGGATGATTTTTCTGATAGTCTTGAGCGCAATTTTAATTTTGTCATGCAATTTACAAAAGATAACCTGAAAACCATCAGCAGCTTTCTTATTGATAACTATGTCAGTCAGCAAGTATAAAACCGCACAGTTTTCTAAGAATAAACATGTTTATCGTTTTCCGCTAAAGTAATTTTTTATCAGTTAATCCCACATCTTCATTTTACTCACATTAAATACATATATTTTCGGGGATCTCTATGGCTGACTCAAAGGTTTCGTGTTCGAATACTTGGTAATCCGTGTATGAATGAGGCGTCTTTAGTTAAGTTCAGGCTGCTTAAGCATATAGGCCGCCCACGGTTAGTCTACCGCCTTGAATATGTGGGCGTTAATAAGCCCAGTTAAAAATATCGTCTTGGTGTAGGCCTATATGAATACAAATAAAAGCAATAAATATTCCTGGCAGATTTTAAGCCGAGAGATGAACTGTTTTCCTCTCTTCAATAAACATTGCATAATGTCCATCTAAAGTTGCAGATTTATCAGCTGAATTACAGCCGTTATTATGTGTAATAGAACAGAAGGAACGTCAAACAGTGTTTATTTCCAAACGGTCACTTATTCAGTAATAAATTCGTTACTTATGCAGTTAAAATAGGGTGTGCATGAAGTGGATGGAGGAAGATGGTGTAAAAGTTTGCCTGGCTAGTAGTCGAAACAGAACACTACTTAAAACACACCTAACATAGTTGGAGACAGTTAAAACTAAGGACATAGATGACATGCCCCAAAAATCAGGAAAATACAAAGGACAATTTAACTAATTTGAAATAAGTTCGCCAGAGAGGGTATTATTTAACTTTAATTACGAGAAATTTTCGTTCCATAAGATAAAATGAGAAAAATTATGGCAGGCTTGAAGTAAAGACATTATAAAAATATGCAATAAAGAAATCTTAACATTTTCAACAGGAAAATGGCCATGAGTTACGGCATTTACTTAAACGAATTGGCAACACTAGCTTAGCTACAATTAATAATAATTACGTATTGTATCTTCCAAAGAATTACGTAAATGTTATAAAAAAACATGGAATGTCATAATATTCATAACTCGGTAGAGCTATAAAAACTATCCTTGAGATTTACCGTGGACAAATCAGGTTGAATTGGAGGGTTAATAAAACAGAAGTAATTCGCTGTCTACAATTACGCCTCTCTGCTCACTGTAGGGATTAAATTTAGGACGAGCATTCAGAATCATTAGTGGACCTCGTAGGTATCGTCAGATCTTCTTCTTCTAATCTTTTCTTCAGTAGCACAAATTTAAAAATATCACACGTCAGCGTGGTACTCTTCTGTTCTCGAATTTTCCTTAGGCAGGCATCACGGGCTTATTCGTGCTTCATGCAGTGTTGAAATTTACTTCACACACGCAAGTGGCACTATGTAAAATTATGCCAAACGAAGGAAATAACACGACTCAGTTCCTATTGTTCTCTTGAAGTTAATTGTACCACGCTATCTGCGCCTTTTGACGACGGAATTTTTTTTTTGGCACGGTACCCGAAACCAATTAATCAAAAAAATAATCCGTATCAGGAGGATCCCATCCAACAGATCCTAAGGCCGATATATCAATATAGTTCCCCATTTATGTCCAAATATTCTCAAATTGCACAAATTTTCAAACAATGTTGATTCAAAAATGACTTATAAGCCGAATTTGTAAATGTGCGCTATTCAAAATTATGAAAATGTATGACTTTCATTGGTATTGTCAATCCTCCTAAAACTAACCAAAATTTCCCTTCTGACATTAGTTCAGTGATAAAAATAATCTTCAAACATAAATCAGTGAAAACGAATAAATTAAACAGTTTTAAAATACTAAAACTCCCTGGATATTATTTTCGCTAAAATCAACGTTAGTTTCGTTGTAAAGTTATTTCCTTCTATAACCAAAATTACGTAATGTAATTGTAACCAAAATGTCTAGTGGCTTGCCAATGTAAAGGTCAACAATTAAACTAACTGCAATTTCTTACGTCTCTTGGTAATACTAAAAAAATATATTAGTCAACGTATACTCAAATTGCAGACGTTATATTACTTTTCGGTAACGTGATTTCTACCAACCAGTTACTTTCACAACTTCAAAACGCTCATAATGCGTCTTGTATGGGACAATATATAAATATAAAATCTATTTGAATGTATTGCCCCCATTTACCCTAAACCTAATAGTTAATGATAACTAAATGGAAGTTCAAATAGATTTTCTTCGAAGACATAACACGTTTCCCTCTGCTTTGTAACTTAACGTACCCTCTTACTAAATGTGAATGTCGTTACCTTAAAGAAGAAATGTTCTGTGGTTCTCGTAGGCAAATTCCAGCTGTCACATACATTCACCTGTTTTAGTACTCTATTCCTTACTTGTACATCCAAATACGCACTCTCGGTCAGTATGGAAATTAATAGCAAGTGGCATACTAAAATAATGAACTAAAATTCTGCACGTACTTATCTTAGCCAACTGGTAGAATTATTTTTTAATAATGAGTATAGTAGTCTTGTTATACTCTTAATGTACAAATAGAGGCAACATAATTACTCAATACTTAGGCGCCTTGCGTTTACTCTGAAACTGGTTAAATGAAAATCTTTACTAATATACACTTACTACTATAATATAAATGAGAAAGTGTGTTTGTTTGTCCTGCTTTCACGTCAAAAGGGAGCAACGGACCGACGTGATTTTTTGTACAGATATAGCTGAAGGGTCAGAGAGTGACATAGGCTAATTTTTATTCCAGCAAAATATCTCATTCGGTCAGGAAAACTCTTATTGTAAATAGGTACTGGATTGCGCTTTACTTAGGATTGATTACTGCATGAAAAAGCACTGTTAAAAAATATTTCTTGATTTCTCCTTCTTTTTCGTCTATGGGTTGTAAACATTTCCTTCCAAAAAGCCGTAGTGGCTCAGTGGATAGAGTTATTCCAAGAGGGGCCGCAGTGACCCAGTGGATAGATATATATCAAGTGGGGCCGCAATAGCTCAGTGGTTAGAGCACCCAATAAGGGGACCGCAGAAGCTCAGTGGCTAGAGAACCCAATAAGAGGGCCGCAGAAGCTCAGCGGCTAGAGAACCCAATGTGGGGCCGCAAAAACTCAGTGGCTAAAGAACCCAATAATGGGGCCGCAGCTGGTCAGGATCTAGAGCACCCAATAAAGGGGCCGCAATAGCTCAGTGGTTAGAGAACACAACAGTGGGGCCGCAGTAGTTCAGTGGCTAGAGAACCCAATAGTGGGGCCGCAGCTGGTCAGGGGCTAGAGCATAAAATAGTGGGGCCGCTGAAACTCAGTGTGTGGAGAACTCAATAGTGGCTTAGTGTCACAAAACTTTATTATTTATAGTTTAAATAAGTGTAACTTTACCGAACCAGAAAATTATACTACTGCATGGCACAAGGTTCCAGTTGGAACGATTTTGTTGAATAAATTTTGAGCGAATAATGCTTAGATTATGCCGTTTTATAACGTAACATATAAACAGCATAGAAGAAGCTAGCACAAGCACTGGTGTTTCTATAATTCAATAATGATTGTCTGTTGTATTTTCTGACAAGCTGAAAGTTGTCCACAAATGCGGAGACTTCCAAGTTCTTGTATACATACAATTTTTGACTTATCACGATACCACATGTTATATCCCAATGAGCTTTACCGAGTCTTATTGACAGAAAGATGCGAACTTGTTGTTTTCCATCCTTCACAAAAGTGATCATGCTTTGGTTCTTAATATTGCCAATAAAAATTGCAGCTCATTCGTAACCATTTTAAACGAGAAAAAAAAAATCGAAAACTGACAGACTTCATTTATGAGTAGACATTTCTTATCCAAAATCGAGATCACTAAACTTACTACCATGCAGTTAGGTAGGTAGGTAGGGCGGGCTTGATATCCCGTTGGCAACGATGTCGTTAGAGACGTAGCAAATTGCTTAGAAAAGTAGCAACGGGCTAAGGCCTACAGTAAGGAATCAACCCAGTATTCACTTGAAGTGATTCCGGGAAACTATGCAAAACCGAGATCAGGAAGGCTTCGAGCCCAGGTCGTCCCCGAATACAAGACCGGCAAAGGTTTAACACTATGCCACATCGTCCAGTGAACTACCAACAAAAAATACTGCATGTCTTCACGTATCCTGCTGTAATATATATTTTGTACTTACTCTTGCGCATGACTTTTTCCAAGCCCCGCAGTTTGGCTACCAAAAAATTTCTGTTATATGTGGAAATTTCTTTTTGGTTATGTGTAATGCACAACTATGACTTTAATTATGTTAATACATCAAATATTTGAGCTAACCTCTAGAACCGTATTGAATATTATTTCCTATTTAACAGTCAGAAGACTCGAACACTAGATCAAAAGGCCAACACTAAGAGAAACTGATGTTTCAGCCTTTTAAGAACCAAGAATATTTAATTTCCTTGACATGATCCCTAACGCATACATTAAAGAAGTAATCAAACCTTGATACTACTTTAGCACATAAACGTATGGAAACATAATAATAATTATACAACCCCAGCAAATTAAATGGCATTTCAGGAAATGAAGCATTATGAATAATTGCCAAAACTGGTAGTTTGGTCATTAACTTCCATAAACTCTTTCATTAAGTTGCACGGCTTGTAAGACTCTTTATGCCCTCAGTAACCACTGGGCAATTAGTTTCAATGCATTTCAGAGTAACATATGAAGTACCATTTCGTTTAATGACAAAAGTACAGTTCATGCATATAAAATCTTTCACATTACCATTGCGCTGCTCGTAAGATATGTATCCTCATTTTCAAATGGAACATGTAAAGCTTCTTGCTATAGCCTATCAATAACCACTTGTATCATCTGTTCAATATGTCAACGTCGACACTTCCAGATTGACACATATTAAAGTTCAATACAAATAACTGGTTTACAAATGAAATATTATTCTAGTACACACAATGGATAATCCTTCACTTTTCTTTCATTTCAAACATTCTATTCGTATATAACAAAAGTTTTTGCTTATTTTAAAGAGTATCTCTAACATTAACAGTGTACCTAGTAATAATTTGCTTACACTGCATTCGTAATTCTTCTTTTTCTTTAGTGATTTCGTTATGTCATGCATATTCTATATACATATATATTACTTACACATATATGTATTTTACATATTATTAATATTTAGTATTCACTCTTGGTCAATTAGTTTCATGTCAGTATTTGTGCTATTACTGAGATATTAAGTTCAAATTTAATTGGTCTATTATGTTTATATGAATGCACATGGAAGGAATAAAATTTTCGTGTTTTTTTGCATTACTATAAATGGAATAGTCAAAAAAGATATTACGTTAAAAATATTACGTTGAACCTTTTCTTATACGTATTTATCGATACGAATAAAAAGAGGGGAAAATAATTGTGTTTATAATGCCTAGTAAAAAATAGTTCTTATGCAGAATATTATTAAAATGAGTGCGCACGAATGTGGTGCGCTGTCCGTTTGGGCTAATTTTCTAGTCTTTGTTTGCATGATGCGGAATGAATAGCATGAAAGTAGAACTCAAGCAGAAACGTTGGAAGAAACCATGAATGTATTAACTTATAAGGGTATTGTAGAAAATTGGGCAAGATGCATCCCGGTTCGTGAAGGGTAAGAGTACTTAATAGGATTTAATTTCCTTATTACTTAAAATGCCAAAAATACAATACAGCTATTACTTAGATAATGCAACTGTCTAGCCTTTCTATCAACACTTGCTACTTTTTCCAGCAAACGCAAGTTTTGTGGTACACTCAATTATAATACGAAGTCGTGATCACTACCGTATACTAACTTACAGTTACTAAACAGTTGCAAAGATGAAATAAAAATGCCCGACGTCTCACAAAAAATTCCCATTTCCTTACGGTCTGACAGGTCAGTCGAAATTTATGCTCTCGATGCAAACACACGCCGTCACCCAAACTGCACTGGCTGCACTGCACCGTCACCCTCGTCTCCCGGCTCGCCCACGTCGCACTCATTCTGCAATATAGGTTGTTCACAATAAACTGAGCACTTTTAATCCCTGCTTAAGGTCTGCTTCTATGCACATTGCGTATTCTTCCACCATATGTACAATTAACATTGTCGTAGAATGAGCACTTTATTCAGGCGTCGGTCAAGTAGTACTATGAAATTCTCAAGAAAGTACATATTTCCACAGATGTGCTCATTCTTGCAAAATACAAAGAAAAAGAAAATAGATTACTATTTACAAATGTTTACCCAACACATTAAATTTAACGTTAAGACAATTGACTAGGCATATTTTCTCTCCATCGTTACCAAATTTAATGCATGCTTGTAAGTCAGTATGCGTCCATTAAAATATTTATAAAGTGCTCAATTAATCTTGAACAGTCTATAATGGCCATTCAAGAGTACATATTGCTAAAATTGTATACATTGACAAAAAATAAATCGCAACATCGTAACTGTGGACGACACTTTATTCAAGGTTCAACCTAGACGTATATAGTTTGGTGACATTAGATGATCAACAATACAGACCAAACGAAGCAACAGAAACCAAGTACTGAATGTGCTTAGTGCCGCAGCAGCACATTGTGTATCTCCCTCAGGCATTAAACCAGGTGTGTATCCTTGTATGTAGACAATCGCACATGTGACGGATATCATCCTGAGGTATAATGTTCCAAGCCTCTTGCACCTGTTGTTACAATTGTGCGAGGTTAATAGCTGGCCCTACAGGCTGGGTTATAATATCCCAAACACGTTCAATAGGAGAGAGTTCTGGTCATCGTGATGGTCGGAGCAGTTTCCGAACACCATGTCAAGTAGTAGGAGCAGTATGTGTACGAGCATTTTCTGGCTGAAACAGTACGTCACATTTCCAGAACGGGTCGAACAATATGTTGGATATAGCGGGCAATTGATCCTCTACAAACACCAGCGATGAACGGAAATATTAACTTACTGCGTTCCATGCCATGATGCCAGAAGTTGAGCCCACATATTTGGGGCCTGGAAGATAGTGCTCGCCAGGCCGAAGTTACACACGTAAACGGCCATCAGCTGCATGAAGACAGAACCTGCTCTCATCGCTGAACCAAACAAAGTGCCATTCCATTCTCCAGGAGATATCTTCACGATGCCACAGTAGTAGTGCACGACGGTGTTACGGTATAAGAGAAAGCCAGTCCAAAGGAAACATGCTCGTAATCCTTCTGCAAGTAAACGGTTCTCAATGATAGGCATAGACACCCCTGGGTCCATTTACTGTGATCTCTGCTGTGGATGCAGTACGGTCTGCCTGTGGTGCCCTAACTATGCGCTGATCTTGACATGCATCTGTATTACGCGGCCGTCCCGAACATGGGTGTATATGTTTGGGCCTGTTCAGCTGACTGCCGTTGAGACATCGCCACACTACGGACGCATCATGACCAACGTGTGCAGCAATCAGTATGTCCATCCCGTCTGGCGAAATCCCCCGATGAGTCGCCTCCCAATCGGCTGTTAATGCACAACAGGGACATGTAACCGTCTTCAAGGCATGATGGTAGCTTGAATGCCCCACACGTACTCGACATTGCCAGGGGCATACGATACTGTCTGGTTCGCTGCTGTACACAGCGCGACGCTATCGTTGGCCGATGTCCCGATGTCCTTGAAACGTTCGTCAGTTGAACTACACTCCTCTAGTGTGCAACTGTCGTACCCACGCCATCTGGACAGCATTTTTTTTAGGATGTTGCATATATTTATTCCATGTACATAATACACACATACAGACACACAGCGAATACAAAGTAACAAACATTTATATCTGAATTCCTTTAGAAGAATATGAAAATAAATTTAAAAATAATACTAACAATGGTGTTTCCTTTAATGGTAGGCTACAATATCATAAATAAATACCAATATATGTAGTATTTAGGAAAAAATAAATTAACTAGTGACGACAGCTGTATGCGTGTTTTTTAGAGCGTATAGTTGCTAATGTTTTTGGAATCAAGTACACCACTGGTGCTCTATTTAAAATTGGCAAAATTGTTCTTACAGCTAGTTTAACTTATTGTCTGTTACGGTTACATCAGTCTAATGTGTATATGTGTGAAAAATGTAAAGAAACCGAACTTTTCCTCTTTATGACCTGCATTGCTCAGGCTTATGAATGAGTTACCTTGGAACAATACAGTCATAGATTCGATTAGGGGTAAGTTATGGATATGAACATTGGTTTTTTATATTAATTTGGATTGAATTGTCATGTAATTCTGCCCATTACTATTATTTTTCTAGCAAAGGAGCGAAGACGTTTCTATTTCCAGTAAAAAATACCTTTCTATTTAACATAATGCACGATAAAGTACACTTTGAACTCGAACCCAAATCAATGATCGATGATACCAGTCAGGGAATACTAAGTCACTGAAAGCCAGTAAGGATGCTGTTATAGACGGACCAATCAGTCGAGTGAATTGTGAATCAGTCTTACGGAGTGGTATTCAATGCAGTTTCTCGAGATACAACGTATGATCTGCTGTGCTCTTGTGAGCAGTAAACATTTTTTGTGCGTCTTAGAGGCAATTCTTTGGAAACCACCTGTCAAAGATTTTCTTGTGTCACTAGAAGTAAAATATTGCATCTTTTCAACATACTGTTACACGAAACATACAAAATTGTTGATTTATTTCCATGTTTATAATAAAGTTGAAGTATACAGTATTTACTGGTTAAATTTTTACTTTAAAAATGTTTCACTGACGTGTTGAAAGATGTGGTGTAATTTATTGGTAGTATTGCAAATTAAAGGCTGTTCACGGTAAACTGACCGCTTTTCAGAAGTCCTGCTCAAGATTTACTTGTATGCACTTTGTGTATTCTTCCATCATACGTAGAAGAATTAACATTGCCATGGGCCTCAGCACTTTATCACTGAGCCAATTAAGTGATACTCTGAAATTATTGGAAAAGTAAATATTTTGAAATTTTGCTAATTCTTACATTGGTATGCATTTCAAAAACACAGAAAGCAAAATAAATAGTGAATTTCAGCATTAATAAATTATTAATTAAAATTTATATTCAACGTTAAGACATGGGACGACTTTCCTTCAGTCGTTACCAACTTTACTGATAGCTTTCCAGTCAGTATACCAATTAAAATAAATACAGAGAGGAGCAGTAACATTTTCCAAAGGTTGATTTCAAAGTGCTTAAATGACCGTAAACAGACTATAAACTTTGAAAAGTTGTTTCTAGAGAAGGGTTTTCAAATATACAGAAAACTCCACAGCGTGCTTGAGATGGAGGCTGTGATATTTTGTATAGAATGGTTTACATAGAAATTGTGTAAGTCAACATTGAAAAAGGAAATTAAATTTATAGTTCGTAATACTCGTGGTGGTGGATGTGATTGTACAGCGGCCAAAAACATGTAGTTCGTCACGCGTTTGCAATGCGGCCATTCTGCTTATTGCTCTGTACGGTCGATTACCGCCGAGTAAAAAAAAAAAAAATACAATGCCAAACGAACAGCAATACCCTGGCTACTTAGAAATATTTCATACTTCGGTAGTAAATGTGTAATACGTATTTAAACCGCTTTTCAAATTTTAAAAATATCATCTGTTCGTTCACAGGTATCCGCCATTTTATAATGCCACGAAGCGATATTTAAATCAGATTCAATCACCGAAATAATCGGTAAGTTGCAACTGATTTCAAGTGGAGTTGTTTTCGCTGGCTGTCACTGATTTGGCTCCTTAATTATTTTTACAAATATCAGTGGGCTAAACCAAGTTCGTTAAGGATGGAGGTCTTAATTATATATTATAGTTAATTATAAACTCCTAATTTTATTTACAACTGCAAACAAAATTCGCTCGACTCAACATCTCACAATAATTTATATCACCCACTGTTAACAATTAATAACTTCAAATAATAAAATGTACAATTACATCAAAGAAATAAACGAAATTAAAGAATTAAAAATCAGTATCAATAGACAGTGGATCAAAACCCATTCAATTATTTTATATATTATGTGTCCACATTTGACAGTTCCACTATTTACAATAAAATCCGTATGCCATTTCCACTCAACCCCACCTCAGTTCAGTCCATGCTCCGCCAGTCCACAATCTTCTAGAGTTCTCCGAGCGCCCTCACACACACAGTAGGCTTCACTCGGGTTTCACGCGCTCTCGCCCATTCACACCACGACACCTCGTCTCAGTCATACTGCATTTGACTTCGCGCCCGCACTTAGCTAGGTGACCTTCCCCAAAGACTACTTGCCGTTGGACCGCTGGAGTTTATATAAAGACTTAGACCATCACCCAGAAGTTTCGCTAAATCCCAAGTTGCGCCGAGTGTCCTAACTCGCAGAATATTCTTGCGCCTGCTGTACGTTTTTTAGGTTCTCCAGCGAGAGGATGGTGGGGGGGGGGGGGTTTACTATGACATTATCCAGCCCTCGCCACTGTCTATCATCCACGGGCTTATCTGGAGAAGGGGGGCAAGGCAACAGCGCAGCGAGCGTGTTGGTAAGGGCGGTTGGGGGTGGGGTGTGTCGAGTGGGTCCCCCCCCACCCCTCCCTCACAGCGCTGGATAGCAGCCCGGTACCAGCTGCAGTGCGTAACATTATGATTATTATTTCTGGTTTAGAGTGTAGACTACTTTTCGTGGGAAAGCTTGAGCTATGTGTAATCAAATTTGTACGTGCGGGTTTGTATGGCACAATAAGCAACTGCAACAGGAAAGTAAATCAAGATTACGAAACCGCATTTCTTGGAAATGAATGAGAGGGTAGTTGCTCGGTAATTCGCCTTTTCGTATTCGAGCACGTGAAACAATTGGAATGAACGCGAGGCCCAGCCATCTCCCCTAAATCAGAATAATACACGAGCTACAACGCTCTGTACAGAGAATATTTATTGACTTTCAATCACACGTCGTGAGATAGCTTGAAAGGAGCTGGAGTGCGTTTTAAACTTCCCGGTTATTCGCGTAATTTGCAGTTGCTCGCTTACCGGCGTATTTGCCCAACATAAGTGGCCGGCCTGCAAGAAAAAAATTCTCGTTGTTGAGGAACCTGTTAGAGGAGAATTAGAACGCCACTTTTTACACGCCGCAGTGCAGTAAAGTAAACTAGCGTTTCGCACGCGCCGAGCACTGCGTGACTTCAAAATGTAGACTGTTTTGTAAGTCCCCTTGTTAATTTTATTTCATAAAACGGGAATATGTAAACCTTAAAGTATTTCATACCAGGAGACCCAACCCGTGACCTTATTTTTTTTTGTATTACCACGGGGCTAGAACAGTTACCATTTTAAAACAATTGGTTACTATACAAAGACTGAAAAAAAAATATTGCATAGATATATCTAGGTAATAATGAAATTATGTGAAATTGACTGAACATTGAAGAGTCTGCGGTGCCATTTAATATTTCTCTATCCACTTGGCCACTGGGGCTCCACTTAACATAGTTCTATCCACTGAGCCACTGCAGCCCCACCTAGAATCTCTATCAACTGAGCTACTGAGGCCCCTTGTGATATATATCTATCCACTTGGCCATTGTGGCCCCACTTGATATAGTTCTATCCACTAAGCCACTGCGGCCTTACATAACATAGTTCTATCCACTGAGCCATTAAGGCCCCACTTGGAATCGCTCTATCCATTTAATCACTATGGCCCCTCTTGATTAACCCAAATTTTAAGTGAGCCATTTAAAGTAAACAAAAATGATATTCCATTACCTTCATATCTCTACGCAGTATTCTCTATGTATTAATACAAAACTTTTCATAGGGAAAAAGTAATTAAAAAATTAGTTTTTATCGCAAAAGGTAATGATTGCGTAATCTGATATTGCTGAAATTTGAACTTGACCTGTATTTTACCCTGAGGATTCGCTCTACAAAATTTAAAGAACTTCTGTTGAGTTTAAAGTGACTTAGAGGTATTAAAGACGGACGGACAGACAGACAGACAGACGGAGTTCGTCTACTTATTATACAGGATTACATAATTCGGTATTGATTAAATTAGACAAAGTTTCTCTGTAAATCCTGTGGGGAATTACCAAGGAGGCGACCCTTGTGTACGAGGCAGTTACGAATTTTTTTGTATTTGTACGAAAATATTTGGAAACATGCTGGCAAAGACATTCTTGACACAACTACAAATAGTTAGAGTAAATTTCACAAACTCTTATTGTTGAATGTGTAAAACTAATGTTGGATTTTAACAAGCAATCATCGTAAATATTAAGCTACAAAAAAAAGTTTCGTATTTTTAAATGCTGTATTGCGAATTCGGGATGTACCTAAATAATACCAACAAATTTCGACCGTAGGTTAGTCACAAAAAAAAAAAATTATTATAATTGAAAACACGTATACCCACGGCCTATGGTATGACTGAACATTGAGTGACTTCATAATTTATTCAGTTGTGACATGCGGAATGATATTCAATTTTGTTAATTTTATGTTTGCTACAGCGTCGTTGAGATTAAAGTCGAACGAAGGATAGTAACCGTGATTATTTCCATGAAATAACTTGTCACAGCGAGAGACAGGTGCTTGTGGTGTTTATATATATTTGTTCTGTTACATATTATGTATATACTCAAATGTACCCTTTTAATATATTCTCCAATTTTTGTAATAAACAATTCTTCAGGTCTAACTCAAAGAAGTGTACCACCGTTATGATTCACTTTAAACCATAGGTCATGTGTATTATATATATATATATATATATGGGTGAGTGTGTATGTGTTTTATCGTGATTAACATGCTGCCGAACATTGTATATTTTCCAACCGTATACGATTTCTGTATTTCCACTTGGCTTATTGACGAGTATAGGCCGGCATTGTGTCAAGTTTTCTTAGTTTTTTACATTAAACTCATACAATTTCACCATAACCACGCCAAACAAATGTTTTATACCCGCAACGATCGATCTTGAAGAGAACTGTCGATTGAAACTTAAACGAGCGCCGTAACTTATCTTAGTCAAAAGTTATACTATGCGGAAGTTATGATATTGGTAAAGCATTTGTTCAAAAAATGAGCAGGAACACTGTAATAAAAAAAGATTTTTTTTTTTTTTCACAAAATTCGATATAAACGTACGAGAGTGGGCAAATACTAATTCTAAAGTTTTTAAAAGGCAGCTTACTGGTTTCTCAGCGATAGTATGTAAACCTGTCGAGTTAGTGATTCGTATATTTCTAGTCAAATTATTTCACATAAATCCCAGATCATACCAACATTCTACGTTCAGCGGGTCCCATTTTGTCTCGCGTTGTTTTTTAATATCAACGGAGGGTCAATGAAAAATGTTTTTATTTATATTCGTTATTTTATCAGGTTTTTATTGTAATTAAAAAATAGTAATGTAGGTGAGTGGCATGTGGTGAACAGTTGCAAGGTAAGCTGGTGCTTGCTCAGTGCTCCACATTCTTTGTGCACGCAGCAGGAGCCAGTAACCACCGTGCTGCCTAAGAAAACTGAATGTATTCCGACCACTCACAAGCGAGCAGCAAGGGGCCCATCATACGCGCCCTGTGGCGTCAGCTGCCGAGATACATTTTAGTGGTAGAAGTGTAAACTAGCAAGCAACCGAGTACAGCACAGAGCTAACGTCAGCTTACCCTGCGATAATTCACCACACGCCAATGCTGTAGGTTCAAAATAGTAATTACGTTTGTTATATTTTTCTCTGAGCTGAAGCAAGGATTTTCGTTTAGGGTGTCTGAATGTTTTGATTACATCATTTTTTGGTGTGTACCGAGTTTGATCAGGACAAATACAAGGGTCCTCAAGAGATGTTTCACTTAAAAATATTCAAAGAGAATCATATTTTAAAAGCCTTGGAATTGGAACTACATAAAATTATTAATATTTTTGCAATTTCCCTTGGAGATACTGAAACACACCGGTTGGTTTATTGAGATAAGACAATTTCTGAACTACGTGTTGAATACTCAATGTAAATACGATGTTTGTTACTCTCCCAAAACACAGCAAGGGTAACCGTTCAGATCTTGAAATTTTTACATGTACGTCGGTATTAGGAAGTTCTAATTCGCTGAGTTTCAGGCAGTAAATTAGTTTTTTTTGCTTAATGGGCGTAGGATTTCTTAAGCCAAAATTTCTGGATACTACTATTAAACTATTGTTATCTTTGTGCTGGAAAACAAGCAGAAAACCGGAGAGGCCTCAGAATCCTATCATCCATATTTTTACAAGCGGGAACATCTGAAATAGGTATGATTTGTTCTAAAATATATGAAATACCAACAAAGAAATGTGTTATATATAAAAAAAAAAAAAACGTAGACAGTAAAAGTAAAAGTTGTTTTCCGAAAGGCCTAATACAAAGGATTTTAATATTTTCACAACTATTTCAATGTCTCAAAATTTACGTACGTAGGTGTATAAACATTTCAGCAGGATGTAATTCTTACGGAAGGTACACCCAATTCTGTATTATTCACATACTATTTTCGAAGGTAAATGGAAAATGTTATTCATTCCTGCCCTGCATGCAAACCTACTAGAGGCAAATTTTTAGAAATCCTATATAATATATGTTACTGTTATTGAAACTTAGGAGTCAATTACAACTATTCGCGTAAGCTCTAGCGGAGGTAGAGGAAAGTGGCTCGTGTTCGCTACAAATTACACATATAAAACTCCATAAAACCATAACATCTTCTTAAAAATAAACAGGAATATATGTTTTAAATGCCAGTGGACATTTCTATAAAGAAAACTCAGCCGTAATAAAAAACAAATAACACCACTTCATATTCACAAAATAGAGAAATGTTCCATACTTCTTGTGTTGCAGAATACGGAAGAACAATGCTAGTGAGGCAAAGCGAAATGCACTTTCCCATTAATATCACAACCCGAAAATGATCGTTTTTGTGAAAGTTAGGTCACTGATGTCACCGGTTTATATTACAATAATATAAGTATGTATAAATTAATATTGAAAGGCAGCCACTTCAAAATCTTTAAAACACGAAATAAAAATGTGCTTTAAATTACAAATACAAATTCTCATGGCACAATCAGAAAGAGTATCGGGTATATAAGTGAACTTAATTGTGTCACCAAAGTGTTTTTGGTTCCTGCACAAATCCAGTCCGGAATCAATTTCTGAAATTTTCTTGATACTTGTTTGTGCCAAATGTAAGTTCGCTGAATTTAAAGTCAAAAACAACTAAATCCTATGACTGAATCTATTTCATTACCTAAAATAAAATAGCCTAGAAACGTACGGGAAGTTCTGTATGGGTACAAAGTTATAAAAATAGGTTTCGTTAATTCTAGAAACTGAATGAAATGTTTTAATGAAGATACTGCCATGGTTTAATGTTTTTATCAGCGTTCTTCAAAGGAACGTTGGAAAGTTGGAGAACAATTTTCATCAGTGCAAAGCAGTTGTAATTCACGTGAGTCGCCACACAGTCACATCGAAATGAGAAACGCTTTCGTCAACGGTGAGAAAATACAGTAATACCCCTTTAAACACGGTATGTGGCTTCAACAGTTTCATACTGAGATCAAGAATGTGGGTCACAAAAGGTTCAAAAGTCAAGTTAATCCCGGTGCTTTACACACCTAATTACTAAATTAAACTACTTGAAAAGTGGCTCGGTAGTAAGGGTAGCGACTGCGTTCTGGCTTGCTAGGGAGAAGTAAGTGGCCTAAGTGCCATTTGATTAGCATGTAAAGTGGTGTCGGGAGGGTGGAACCCTAATTGGTGGTGTCCTTTAACCTTGTTAATTGACTTACCCCCTCCCTTCTCCATCTAGGAGGTGTGTTGTCATTGGCTGTCGTCTTCCCCTGCCCCTCAGCAGCTATTCGGTGATTGGATGACTAATGGGTACCCTTTCGGCGGACAAAGCGCCCAAGCGACATTTAAGGGACTTTTAAATTCTTGAGGGTAGGACGAGGTCGAGCGGATGAGAGTAGGGAAGGGTTGTGGTGTTGGACGTATAGTCGGGTCCTCCTTGGTTCGAATCCCATTGGGGGTAATTGAATCGTAATCATGTTTGTAGTGCTATAGTGCTTGGTTCGAATTCCGTCTAGGTTACTTAAAGCAGGGTGTAGTCCTTAGATGTAATTAGGTGTAGATGCATAATGAACAATAATGAGAGTAATGAGAGAGACTAAGTACATGTTCCGAGAGAGCAATTACACACTAAGTACACATGTTTACCCATCGGCTGTCGAAACGCAAATAACCGGGTAGGCGATCTAGTCTTTGGTTCGAGTCCAATCTAGGTTAATTAAAGTATAATTACGTATGTTAAATAAAGTATAATTACATTTGAGCAAATATTTGTAATTACACGTCCAACCTCTACGAGTGTCAGCAACATACTGAACTCGGACACAGTGAATGACCTTCAGAAATAATAATAATAAATGAGAGTACATGCATATCGAGGGTAATTACACACAGAGAAAATACGTCGGGAGCAAGTATATGACAATTCAGCTTGAAGGCTGGATGCAGATGAGTTAAAAATATTAATATATTTTGATTAAACCCCTGCCATCTTGGACGACATATGGGAAGTATTATTTTTAATTAATGCAGTCTTCGCTTAACATTGTGTTAAAGAGAAGTAACCAGAATACCTGTTGTAAAGATCACAATTGATTTAGATATGTTGTTTAAATAATAGCCACACAATCATGCCAATACCATGTCAGAATACTCTAACCAAGCACAAAATTCTGCAGATAGTACGGGAACCTATAAGGGGCATGTCCTCGCTGTTGGGTGAGAGTGTTTACATTTTTCGCCGCCAGGTGCACTGAGATCGTGGCGACCTACCCCAGTCGATCGGCAGATGCGGAAGAGAAAACATATATGCTCTCTGTAGGGGGAAGGCGTAGAAAGCCGTGAGGAAGGAAGAGAGGGTGAATGTGGTTCTACTGAATGCCGACAGGTGCGCGGAGATTGTGGCGGGAGACAGTCTGCCTTCATCCTTGGAAGAGTAGAAATGTTCGCTTTCTGAAGAGGCGAGGGGTACCACTCATCCCGTTGTGTATCGATCGCCTGCATGCCAGGCGACCATATACTTCCATATTTTGCAAATGGGCGTGCTTAAATCATGGTGTGTGACCTCAGTCTGCCTTAAACCTCAGAAGATAAAACATTTACGCTCTCTGAAGGGTAGAGGAAGGGCCGCATATTCCCTTCTGTATCGATCGCTTGCCGGGCGACTAAAGGGCTAAATTCCCCCATCATCTCTTTCAAAGGATGGTTGATTTGAATTGAGGTCGGTTAACAATAGCGTGTCTTCGAGGCAGTTATGTGTGCGTGTAAAGTGCATGTGTTTGCATGTTTTGTGTGTGAAGGAGAATGCGACTGTGTGTAAGCATGTGTGTAAATCCCGCCATCAGGGTTAGCTCATACCACCACTCCATGGTTCGACTCTCAGTTAGGCTGTAGTAAGTAAATCTATAACATGAGTACTAAGTTTGTGAACATTTGCCGAAAACTATACCAATCAAGTCTTAAATGTCTAATTGTGTGATCATTGTACACAACTTTATATCTCGAAATACGAAATCTCTTCGATCATGTCGTCCCAAACCATTATAATGTACATATGATTGTCCAGGGTAAATTGATAGTATTTGATAAGTGTTACACAAGTTAAAATTGCAACTCGGTGAAACTTACATTAATATTTGCAATGTTGATTTTAAAGAAATGTGTGCCCACATCGATGATCATTACTTTTGCATAATGTAGCCTTGATTTATATATATATATATATATACATACACACACACACACACACACAAAGCAGCAGAGGGGTCTGGTTAAACGAACTGCAATTTTTCTTCTAATTTTTATAAACGATACACAACTGATAGCAACATTTAGGGAGACACACACTTGTAATTTGTGTTTGAAAATGTATTTTTAATTTAAAAGTCAATACCATATTACATTACTAGCTGCAGTGTTAAGTCGCTAAAATATGTGCGTGTGTGTATGTTTATGTAAGTGTGCGTGAGTGCGCGCGTGAGCCTGCATTTTTTCTGACGACTGTTGACGAAAGCCAGCCAATTAAGGAACAGCTGTCAAGTAGGGTGTAGGTAGGGGGCCCACATGATTCCAAACTCTTCCGATAGACAGCTCCACGATTCAATGGTGATCTTTACAGCAAGGATTCGGGTTTCATCTCTTTAACACAAAGTTTAGCAAAGCCTGCATTAATTAAAAATAGTATTACTCCCTTATATGTCGTCCAAGATTAGGTGGGGTATAATACAAATATATTAGTGTTTTTAGAGTGGGATGGACCCCCGTGGTAAACCCGCGTTCAAGGACAAGAAACGAGGCAGCGATACGGCGATACTAACACGCACGCCCAGTGCCTCTTCACTCCTACACGCAAGGCATGCAGTGTTTTCATCGTGACTCTGTACTGTGCAAACTAGATCTATAACAGTGGAGTTTAATTACTCGGATGAAAGCCCACCGATTAAACTGTGCCCGTATCTTTGTACTTTTCTCTTGCCACTTAAGGAAACTTCATAGGGAAACTTTAAAAATGCGATATTTGACCATTTGCACGCATTTTTATATCCAAGAATACACTTAATATGACAAGAGTAAAAAACTTATGGGTATAGATAATATTTGTTTACCTTCTCTGACAAAAAGTCGTATTTGCAGAAAATTTATTTGCCGAGATACACGTACTCGCGCAAACAACTATTTCACAAAAAGTGCAGGGTCCATCCCACTCTTAAACTCAGTCTGATCCAGCCTCCAAGTTCAGCAGTCGTATACTTGCTCCCGACATATTTTCTCTGTGTGTAATTACTCTCGATACACAGTTAATCTGATTTATTATTATTATTCAAGATCATTCTTTGTGTCGGGGTTCAGTATGCTGCTGACTATCATAGATTTTGAATGTGTAATTAGAAGTACTTGCTCAAATGTAATTATGCGTTAGTTAATATACGTAATTATGCATTAATTAATTTCTATGGGACTCGAACCAAAGACTAAATCACCTAGCTCGTCAGATGTGTTCCGCCAGCCGATGGGTAAACATGTGTACTTGCGTATAATTACTCTCTTGGTAAATGTACTTAGTTTTTCTCATTACTCTCGTAATTGTTCATTATGTAATTACTCATTATGGAATTACACCTAATTATATCTAATCACCTTCGGCATGTATGTAAAGACTATACAATGCTTTAATTTACCTCGATGGGATTCAAACCAAAGACTATACCACTACAAAGGTAATTACTATTTAATTACCCTCGATGGATTCGAACCAAGGACTATACTACTACAAATGTAATTATGATTTAATTACCCTCGATGGAATACGAACCAAAGATGACCCGATTATACATTCAAAACCACAACCCTTCCCTTCTCTCACCCCCTCGCCAATCATCCTACCATCAAAACATTTCAAATTCCCTCAAATGTTGCTTTTGTCACTTTGCCCGCCGAAAGGATACCCACCAATTAGTTAGCCAATCACAGAACAACTTCTGAGGGGTAGGGGAAGACAACAGCCAATAAAAACACAACCTCTAGAGGGAGGGGCGAGTGGAAATGACCAATTAACAATTAGGGGTCCGACCTCCTGACACCACTTTACTGGCTAATCAGATGGCACTTAGGCCAGTAATGTATCCCTAACATGCCAAAACGTAGTCGTTACCCTACTTTCGGTTACTTCAGCTATAAATAAAGGTCATTACCGGAATATCAAAACTATTGGATGATAATTACAGTAAAATGTCGTAATATAAGAGGGCAATCAGACTATATCCGTCAACAGCTCCTACACAATCAGCAGTGACCTCCCAAAGACCTGTACACGACAACCCAGACACAAACATGCAGTTTTATCCGACACCTTCCACAACCAACCGAGAGCTGACGTCAACTTGAAAAAATACCTGCGCACAAGCGATGTGCACAGAAAACTAGAAGAAATATAGGAAAAGCAGCCTAACTGTAGATAAAAGGAAGTGTTTAAGTGAATTAAGTAAAAAGAACTTCTGCAGTAAAGTTACATGCGTACGTGTCAAAATTTATAAGGCAAATAGTGAGATAAATTGAAAAAATAAAAAAATAAAAAAAATAAAAATACAAGTTTTGGAATGAGAATGCTTTCTGAGGGCAAAAATGTATAATTATTTAGTTTTACCAATTGGGGAAACTCTTTTGCCATCGCTAAGTTGGCCAAACACTACTACACATCTTGCATTTAAATCTAAACAGCACCACACATTACTATTTGAAATGTAAATTTGAAGAAGTTACGGACGCAGTTGTAAACTACTGTAAATTCAGGCAAATAGATGGTGACAGTATATTTTGATTTACTTCTCCCATCCTCCGAAAACGTACCAAACACGATGCTAGATGGAGTTGCCTGGATATAGGATACGCAAGAATACAGTGGTGAAACACCTGCTTCTATAGCGGCCGCGGTAGTGAGGTGGTCAGATTTCTCGCCTTCCGCAAATACGAAACGGGTTCGATTCCCGGCGGGGTCGCTCGCGGATTTTCGCACGTGGGAATCGTGTCGGACGATGCCGCTGGTCGGCAGGTTTTCTCGGGGATTCCCCCACCCTTGCATTCTGCAGCTGTTCCATACTCATCTCACTTCACCCTCATCGGCTCTCAAGAACCTCCCATATCTCTCCATTCTCCACCAACTTATACCGCGAACTTCAGATGTACATACCACCAAAATGGCGACACTGGCCAGCAAAATGTTGGAACGCCGTTTTGCCAGTCAGCGCTGTGACCCACTCGCTAGCCAACCAGACGCAAGGCTCGTTCCCAGGGCCTCGCGCGGCCAATCAGAGAATGAGTGCGCTCGCATCAAAGGACCCGTCACTCCATCTCGCCTGTGTGCATACATCTACTTCGAGATCTGGAGCTGCTGTCGGCAATCCGGCAAGATGAAAGCCTCGATCCTTTATCTCTCCCCTCCCCCCTCCTTGACACACCCTCCTGGCCAGGTGTCCACGCCGTCGACGTCTGACGACAGATGGCGCCACTGATCCCCTGCCCAATCACGGCGCCGTCTGGCCCTGTTCAGTCGCCCCCGCCCGGGTTCAAGGACACGCGCCGCGCCGAGTCAAGGACCACAGTATCCCATCGTGACAGGACGCGTGGGCCAGGACGGTGCTTGGGAAATACACTTCATCATTGTGGGTCCGAACTGCCCTCAATTCGCCACTACTGACCTCGGCAGGCTCCTTGTTTGTTGATACTTCTTTTTTTGTTTGTTCTTAGTCCGTATTTTAGATCCACCAAGCTCCCCTTCTTCCACCTATCAGCGCAGCCTGTCGGTCGCCTACCTAAAAAAAAAAGTAGGTTTTATTAAATAGTAATCCCTTAAATACTTTTATATTCGGAATTTTGACTAGCTTATCAGTGTACTGTTGTACTTTATTTAACAATTTTCCGTCGGTTTATCCATCCTAAATTTCAACATTGAGAATCTTGGTCTAGCAAGGTTGGATGAAGCAAAACATTTTTGGAACCAGTGATGTTCAGTTCTTGTTAACATTACCAATTCCAAAAATTATTGGTTTTCAAAGTAAACAATGTCAGTAAAACCTTGAGGTTTTTAACACGCAAGGGTCATTGACTTCTTCATGCCAGAACATTTAATCTAGAGACTGAAGAGTAAAATTCGTCAGGGAAAGATAAACAGTGCAATCCAAAATAGCGACCGATATACCGTCTCGAGTTTATGGCTCGCTTCCGTCCCTTTTTCAGTAATTCTTCATTTTCGTGTCGTAATTTCAGTTTCGGAGTATATTATTGGAAATGTCTGATTTTAGAAAATTTCCAATTTCTTAGTTGTTATAAACCCTTTATAGTTTAATGGTCATAAAAGTAACCACCTACTTTAGAGTCGACTATCTCCTGTTTCATAAATGCATGATGAATCTTGTGTCATCCATAGCAGTGTATAGATGGTTGGTGGTTATTACACTAACGAACTTCTCTTAGAATTGTTAGTAGCAGGTGTGAGGAAATGTTTTCTATCTAGGTGGTTACATTACTGATCACCAACTGTTTACAGCAGCCAACGTAGTCCGTTCTTTTCCTGTGTTTTGAACATCATAGCAGCTTCGTGCCAGCTCATCACAGGTAAAACATTTGCTACTATGCAGAGATAATGTTCATTGTGTTTGGCGTCCAGGACTCAGTTTGTGACCTTTGTTTTCGTTACGAAACGCATTTTCTGGGAAGAAAGACTGGTGAGTGGTTATCTATTTTTATAGTATCTTGTTTATAATAACGTAATTTTTGTGTGCATTTATTTCATATCTTGTTTCCTTTCTTCGTAGTGTTTCACATCAAACAATATTTGTTCTCCTTAGGCAAACAAAACCAATTTATATTGAAGCGCTTGGAAAATCTTGAATGTGATTCGATGTACTGTCTTATTTTTATTAGGTGGTTATTTTATAAACCACCATCTCTCAATACATGTATCACGCATTTGGTATGTGTTATTGAGTTGAAGCTTTATTTAAATGCAAAAACAGACCTCGTTTACAGTAATACCACCACCCATAGGCAAACCTTGGTACAGATAATAAGTCACAAGTCCACCAATAGTCTCTACTATGTAATCCAAAAACATATAACATGTTCCTACTATAGCACCTTGCACTACTTCAGGTAATTTTTTGTGAAATTCAAGTATTGTTTACTATGGTGACAAAAAAATAACATTAATTTATGATGCCTAAATGTTTATTTATTAAATAAGTTAATTTGCTATTAATTTTATATACCTCGTACAGCAACATATTTTATTGTATCAGTTCTACGATGACGAAAATGCAATCACTCAGAATGTTATAAGCAATGGACTATGAGCAGTGTATGCGATTAATTAACAGTGTTTCTGATGATGCTGGTGACCCCGAATTCGGTGGTGATTCTGATGCGGACGACAGTAGCATTCACCCTAAATCAGCATTGTCTCCTCGCGTGCGGTCAGAAATAAATGTGACGCCAAGGAACCAGCATAGTAAAATTCCAAAAACTACCTCACTTTCGCCGAAAATCCTTTCTGGCAGTGATACACAAGAACCAGAAGGAATTCCCAGTACGCCCCAGACATCCACGAACCCCGTATCTTTAGAGGAAACTAACTTACCCTCCGCAATGGATTTGGACAGTGATGACACCGATGCAGACCACGATTATCAACCTCCAGACAGGGACGCCGGAGCTGGGGGGGGGGGGCAGCAGGGGAAGTTCCCCCCCCCCCCCAACTCGTTTTGAAAGAGAAAAGAAGGGTTGGGGGGGGGGGGGCAAAACATGTGTTTTGCTCCTCCACTTTTGTGTACACAAGTTTCGATAAATTAACCCCGTAACGTTCCTTCGATTCTACGCCTTCATTACATCCTAAAACACCAAGCAGCCATGCAAGTTTTTATTTTAGCATGTTGGCCCTCACAACAATGTGAGCTGCCGATAGAATAGTCCAGTCGTCGAATGCGAGGAAGAGAGCGAGATGGCGGTTGACTCGACACAAGTCGCGAGCAGTGTCGTGACTAATCCCCTCCCCTCTTCGAACGCCGTCACATTGGCATATGCATATTATCTACATCCCATATGTCGCATGCTTCGTAACTCTCCTCCTGTGTAGAAATGCTATTCTTTCAGCAGGTTTGAACAACAGCAATTAGTATGTCTGTGTCCGCCCGACCTTCACTCCTCTTCTGTTTGTAGTCCATGCAGACGTACAGTGTAGTATAAGTATACAATGAGTATTATATAGTGCAGAACAAAAGTGCGATCACTTTTATTTTATTACTGTCCAGTTTCTTACCTCCGCCATTTGAAGACTTATCTGCGGGCCCCCATTAAGCAGAAACGGCTATAACGCATGTGATGCTACTTCATGTCCACAAAGAGAGAACTAGTGTACTAAATCTTAATGATATAATGAGAGAATTTATTTTCTGCAAGTTCGAAAGAAAAGCCTTATTTGTGAAAGTAGGAGAGTAAATATTCAGTGTATTTATTGAACACTTGTCATATGTCTTTAGGTTTATGCCATGTGATGTTTTAAGTAAACATATCAGTGTTCTATTTAATAATGATTCAAACAGATACATATATATATATAAATTTAAAATTACAAGAATCTATTAACGAAACAATGAACAATGTACATTTAGGTAAGCATGTTCAACATAACTTTACATATTACAAATATTGTTTTATTTTTATTACTATTATTATATGTAAATATATTATTTCCTGGGAAATTACTTGTAAATTTTGTAATTGATATAATATTCCACACAATGTTCTTAAAAAAAATCATATGTCAAACATATGGCAATTCGGTTTTTTTTAGTGAAACGAACTTCAGAAATTGTGCTTATAAATGACGTAAAATCGACTTCAGTTTTCAATGTACTCACGACTATGAGTTGTTTCAGTTATTAACAATCTGAGAGAGGAAAAAAATGTTTAAAATCACTGTGTACATTAACTTACCATGAAGTAACACAGATAATAATGTGCGACATGTAATTTGCGGAGAACAATATATATATATATATATATTTCGTTTAGAAGAAAAAAACAAATTAGATTTTTGGGTTTGCCCCCCCCCCCCCAAACAACACAAAAGTTTGCTCCGGCGCGCCTGCGCTCCAGACATTTCACAAAGAAACTTGATTTTCGTCAGTGAAACTGATTCGACCGATTCCGAGGGCGAGGAAATAATTTTTGAGAAAGTTATTAAAAATGTATTGCGACCTTACTTTTCTAAAAATGTTTGCATTCCAAAAACATTTTCTGAAACGTCATTATTTTCAACCATTTTGTTCCAAAACTGAGATTGATATAAAATCTCCACTAAATATATTTATGCAGTTCATGAATGTAGCATTTATGATGTACATTGTTGACCAATCAAGTTTGAATGCCTCACAGAGAGGACAAACTTTGGACCTGACTTTTGATGAACTGGAAGTCATTTTTGGAATGCTTGTCATTCCCAGCCTCAGACTGTATTGGTCAGACGATCACAATTTTCACGTTCCCAGAATTGCTAAAATAATGTCGCTGAAAAGATTTTTGAAAATAATCAGATTCATCCATCTCAATGACAACTCCTGTATGAAACAAAGACCACTCAAATTTTGACAGACTTTACACAATTAGACCCTTCATTCAGCACTTGAACCAAACATTCAAGAAGTCTTTCAACTCAAGCCATTATTTTTTAATTGATGAAATTATGATAAGGTTCAAAGGAAGGTCCAGTATAAAACAATATCTTCCCATCAAACCAATAAAGAGTGGTTTCAAGGTATGGGTCGTGGCATGTGGAGTTTCAGGGTACATGATAAATTTTGAGATATACGAAGGTAAAACTTAAAAGTTAATTGAAGGGACTCTTGGTAAAAGGACAGTTGTATCCCTAGCCAAGTCCTTTGAGACTCTTGGCTGCTGCTTATTTTTTTACAGATTTTTCAGCTCCATCACTCTTCTTAGGACACTTCTGTTTGGTTGTGGGACAATCATGCAAAACAGGAAACATTTCCCTAAGAATCTTCTCAAAACATACAAAGACCTAAAGTTTGGAGATTCTGATTACACTGTTTGTGGGGAAATCTCCGTCACTAAGTGGAAAGACAGAGGAATCAAGTCCGTGGTTGTTGTTACTAATATGCACAATCCTGAAAATTCTAGCACTGTAGAAAGGAAAGGCAAGTATGGAAACAAACAGACAGTCACATGCCCAACACTTATAAGCGATTATAATATGTAGTGTACATGGGAGGAGTAGACAGGTTTGATCAACTCATACAAGTATATTCTGCTTCATGGAAATACAGATGATGGTGGTTGAAGATATTTTATTATATACTAGACGCCTCAATAGTTAATTCTTATGTTTTGTACAAAGAAACAGTGAATATCAGTAGCACGAAAGAGAAACCAATGTCTCAGTTGTCTTTTCTGAGTGCGTTTGCAGACGAGCTTATTGGTGGTTTCTGCATTAAAAAAGAATAAATCTAAGTTTGCTTTAACCAAATGATTTGGGGAAACTAAAGTTCACCTCACAAATGTTGGTGTTCATGTACCAGTGAAGGTGGCAATGCGAAGATGTGCGCACTGTAGCATAAAGAACAAACCCAAACGAAGTTCTCTTATCTGTAAATCGTGTCAAATTGCTCTGAGTAGAGATTGTTTTGCAACTTTTCATGAACAATAGATTGTAAGACATTCAATAACAAATACTTTGGCGGGGAAGGAGGGGAAGAACAAACTATTGTTTTTCAACGTATATCTACAAAATGGAAATATGTGGTGGTAACGATGTGAACATTTCAGTTTACTACAATGTGATGGCTAAGAAATCTGTGCAGAATATACTGCAACTACAAATTTCTTTCAGTGTTTTATGTAAAGTGTGTGAAGTATAAAAGAAAAATTAAAATTGCATTGGGCAGTGTATAAGCATTTACATTTATATTAGTGCATTGTGTGTTGTCAACTACTTTTTGCTAGTAAAGTCTTAGCATTTTTACTCTTGTTTTAATAATTTTGCGGCATTGGTCGTTATAAAAGTAAGAGTAATGTATTGATAACTGTATTACTTACTCGCATAATGCTGATAATTTCGGAACAACCAAAATAACTGAAATTCTATATTACCCTTTTAGCGTGGAGACCTATGAAAACTGAATAGCGATCTAATGACTTCTGGACAATTTTACTTGTAAAATTCGTTTGAATATACACACTACTTGCTCTGTAAGTATTGCTTTATATAAGATGAGATCACTCAAGATAAGCGCATTTAGCGCTAGATCACGAGACATACGGATTCCCAATTCTAACGTCTGTTGTTTCGAGTTTGTGGATAAAAATGTAATACTGCCATCTTCTCCTATTTCGGGGCTTCTACAGCACGGCGGTGGGAATATCATGGATAAAGGCACCGTATGACTTGTTGCCAAAAGTATCTATAACGGAGATAATATCAAATGCACACTATGCACACTGAACTAAGAAGTTATCACGTTTGGAGACAATTCAATTTAGGGTTGCCTGCAGTGTAGGGTGAGGCAATATTGGAGCGGACGTAGTTGGATCTTCGCCAAGTCGCACACAGGAAAAAAATAAAAAAATAAAACGGAAATAGTTGCCCCGCAATGCGGAAAAAGCTTCACAACTAAACTCAAGTAGCCTATTATAAAATATCCAGCCAAATAATGTCAAAATTTAAAGGACAAAGTAATAACGTCTCTACCCACATTACAGTAACAAGATTTCCTTAATTTCTTATCTATACGCAACTCTCTCTCTCTCTCTCTCTCTCTCTCTCTCTCTCTCTCTCTCTCTCTCTCTCTCTCTCTCTCTCTCTCTCTCTCTCTTATATATATATATATATATATATATATATATATATATATATATATATATATATACATATACATATATATATGTGTGTGTATGTGTGTGTGTTTGTGTGTGTAAGTAATTATATAGACTTACTACTATATAAATGCGGAATTGTGTTTGTGTGTTTGTTTGTTTGTCCTTCTTTCACGTCAAAACGGAGCAACGGATCAACGTGATTTTTTCCACAGATATAGTTGGAGGGCCGGAGAGTGACATAGGCTGCTTTTTATCAAAGGAAAATATATCAAACGGTTCTGAAAATATGGTGATCAGGGATGTAATACATAGGTACTGGATTAAACTTTTCTTAGGATTACTGCATAAAAAAGCATTGTTAAAAGGAATACGTCATTTTTCCTTTCTTTATTGTTTATGGGTTGTCTTACATTCCTTCTAAAGAGCCGCAGTAGCTCAGTGGGTAGAGAACTCAATAGTGGGGCCACAGTAGCTCAGTGGGTAGAGAACCCAATAGTAGGGCCGCAGTAGCTCAGTAGGTAGAGAACCCTATAGTGGGACCACAGTAGCCCAGTGGTTAGAGAACCCTAGAGTGGGGCCACAGTAGCCCAGAGGGTAGAGCGCCCAATAGTGCCTATGTTCACTACGAAAATATCATTTAGACTTATATGGAACTAAGCATATAATTACACAAGAAATTATCTTCAAGAAACACTTTGACAAATATAACGGTAACATTATGCTTGGATTTAATCCAAGGACACTGTCTTTCAAGAAATCATATGTAGCAACTCTTATTCTTGTCTCGGTAAGGCTAGATAAGCAAGAGAATAGAAACCAATCAACAGAGGTGTGATACAATATTCTGAACTTTCACTTCCATTATTCATCTAATGTAATGCCCTAACAGAAGAATGGAGACACGAAAGACACAGTTCTTTACAAATTTACATTTATATTATTTACGACATTGGAAGAGTATGCGTAAAAATCTGTATTCAGTCTTCAGACTGTCACTTTAAAATGTAACATAGATTTTTTGTTAAAAAAAAAAAAAAAGTAATTACAATGGCCAACTATTATGACTTCAAAAAACAACAGAATCTGGCATTTGACTTAGAACTTACAAGGTGATACGAATTAAATTTTTTCTTTTTCCATGACCACATAATACTGGTGTTGTAACGTGTTTATCTGTATTGCTCCGTTTTATAAAACGTCATAAAAGATAATGTCAAAATCTTAAGAAATCACGTATTGTTGATGTTAAAGGGAGTGCGAAACGTCTTGTCTCGTATAGATTTATCGACAACACTGATGGCTGGTGAATGGTTCCTGACTTCACATTGGACAACCAACCATTACACACATTCGCTTAGTTTGCATACGGAGTCTCTTGGAGTAGTTTACATATTAACTCGTCATTAATTCAAACATTCCTGTGCAGCTGGCGTACATTACTATTGAAATGAAATATTCGCTTTCTATCTCCGTCACTGTTCTGTACCCGACGTTGCAGTAGTTTTCCACAGCAGTTTCAGCAGTTCAGCGACTCTTTCCGCAAACTCCGCGAGAGAATTCCACGGGCATTTTTAGCCCGTGTGATGCTGAATCATGCTGACAAGTAACAGATCCCGAGCGCATCATTATTCCCGAGCGCAGCGCTATACTACGGCGAAAGGTGTGGTTAGGTGTTGGGGCAGGGAGGTTGGCATTATTCGCCGGTTATTGGAAGGGGGTGGGTAGCATTACTCGCGAGCCGTATCGAGATCTGTGAGGAGTTCAAGGACTGCGACCCAAATGCCGAGGTGGCGACGGTGTACTTTTGCCGGATCGGCCCGCGACACGACGCCGCTTTATCACTGACCAGGCAAAGTGGGTCGCACGCCCAATTCAAATACCGCCGCGCGTGATCCGTTCTGTTGCTAAGTTGTAGGCTGGAAAAGAATGCGAGGAGGAAGGAGGCTCGATTCATTCACCTGTGCGAGTAAGCAACAAAGATGAGAGGGAGAGAGCCACCCATTGTTGGGAAGTTTAGTCGCTTTCACCTTGACAGCCAGGCCAGGGGGACCGCACACGAAGGTTGCCGACTGCGCTCAAGTCCTGCCGTTGGTCGTAATCCCCGCCATCGGAACAATGGCTGTCGGCAAGGCGAGCCCTCGTTAGAGCGTGCGCCGTCGACCAGCTTTTGACGCACTCGCCACAGCTCTCGTTCAGATGCGTCATTTAGCCCGCGAACTATCGGGTTCTGGCGGCACGTGAGTGGGCGCGTTTACCCCGCTGCGTGCCTCATAAGTTGGCGTACGAGCTTACCTCTACTTAGCGCCTACTTAAGCGCCATTTTGCAAGCAAGTAGAATTCTTGGGTGGGGTACTCCCGCTAAAGTAACTAACTGAAATGAAAGGTCAGCAACCTTCTATGTGACTAACTAGAGACAACACCCTTAGGCCCTACTATAGACTGCCCACGGTAAAGTGAGCACTTTAGAAAGCCCTCTAATTTGGAATAATGGTCAATAAGTATTAGCTTTAGAAGTTAGCTTTCGAGTGTATGGAATATACGCGCTCTGTTTATTACTTGCATAACAATATTTATTCAAAAAGGCGTTTAAATGATTAAATATGGCTCAAAGGAAAAAAGTAATTAGGGCCTCAAAAGTGTCCATTTTACCGTGAACAACCTATACCTGTGTGTTCTCGGTCGATGGTCATCAAAGTATTCCACTTGATGTCCCGCCGTCTTGTGCTATTTTCGAGCGATAAGCGCTAATGGGAAGAGGGGATACGATTGACTAAAGACTAAATGCAAATGCAAGGGGAAAAAAATACCTCGAGAAAATCCGGTCGACAATATCCGCTAAGCCGTTAGCTCGAGATCGAATCCGTTTCACAGAGAAAAGAAAACTGCTATCTGTGACTATCATGGTCATGTGTTACTTTATAGTTCTGAAACAGGTTGCCTTGAAACAGCTGAGTGTAGCTCTAAAACAGGGGAAAACATGTCAAATTTTGGTAAAACAGCGCTAAGACTTTTGTTAATTTACAGCTTGCGTCTTTAATTACTGTAACTGAGAACTTTTTTTTCCTATGTGACTGTTCATGTTTTTAAGTACATTGTGTACACAACGCACACTAGGTGGACTGTACAGGAGATAAACTTGTCAGATAGCGTTGTCCACAAACAGTGATTTTCTGGTCGGCAATTAGTGTGGTGAGTTGCTGGCATACTGCATGGCAGAGCTGATCTGTGGCAGAAGTCTTCAAGGCGTCATATACCGAGCGGGGTGGCGCAATTGCAAACCCCTGGACATGTGTTTGGGAGGATTCCGCTTCGATTCCCAGTCGGGTCATCCTGATTCCGGTTTCCCGTGGTTTCCCTAAAGCTGGATTTACAATAACCCGACAGTCCGACAAAACAGCCCTGACACAGACGAAAATTGTTCATCAGCCAATCAGGAGCAAGGTCACCGCGACAAACGCAGCACTGACGAAAGTAGATTCTATTTATACTTTCGTCGTGTGTCAGATCGGTTGGTCTCGCTTGGCTGTAAAAAAAAAAAACAGAAATATAAGCTTACAAAACTAAATGTGCGGATTTCACTAATTTGGTCAATTTCACATTAAACATATTTTTTTACGTGTACATCCTGGTTTTCTTTTAACATAAAACTAATGAAGTGACGAAAATAAATATTCGTGGAAAAATAACTGCTCCAAAAACAAAAAAAAAAAAAAAAAAAACTTAGTTTAAAAAGTTTTCAACACAAAATAGTGTACAATGTGTGATTTCTTCTCACTCCATAGCAAGTTACTGGCCATCCTATAAATTGCCGAAAGCCACGCAACACTTGTCGGAAGGAAACTGTCGGGGGTATTGTAAACATTGAACTAATTTCGGTGGCGGAAATGGTCGAGCTGCAACGTCGTGTCTGACTGTCGGGACGACCTCGTCGTGGCTCTGTAAACCCAGCATAAACCTCTTCAGACGTCCAGATGATTGCTTCATACAAGCTGTGGAAGAGTCCTCTTCCATTCCTGCTTCTCTGAGCTGCTTGCACCTCCTGTAATGTCCTCGCTATCGACGAGACGCCAAGTACTACCTGCTTATAGGTGCTTCACGATAAAATAGCACTTTTGAAATCCCTGCTTAAGATCTGCTGGTACGCACGCTGTGTATTCTTCCACCTTATGTAAAATTAACATTACCATATGCCTCACCACTTTATTCATGCGTCGGTCGAGTGCAGCCGTGAAATAATTAGGATAGTAAATATTTTACAAGTTTTGTTATCAGTACCTTTTTATGCATTAAGTGGACTATGTACGGAAACATTTTCTGTGAAATCGTTGTTTGCCTGTAAACGCGTATCTCGGTAAATAAAAGTTCTGAAAATACGATTTTTTGCCAAATAGGATAAAGAACTAATGTTTACGTTCCTATCTTTTTACTTTTGTCACATTAACTTTATTAATTGAGAAAAAATTCGTGAAAGTGGTCAAATATACCATTTCTAAAGCTTGCCTATGCAGTTTCCTTAAGCGGCGAGAGAAAATACAACGATACAGGCGTAGTTAAATATGTGGCCTTTCATCGCGTGTGATAAAGCCCCACTGTTTCCACAGTACAGCGTCACGACGGAAACACAGCACGCCTTGCGCGTAGGAGCGACGAGGCGCTTGACGTGCGTGTAACTGTCGCCCGTATCGCTCCCTCGCTTCTTGACCTTGGACGTGCAGCTACATAGTCCCCTTAAAAAAGACAACAAACAAAAGAAAATGTTTCTGGTATACATAAATGTTTGCTTGGCCCTTTTAATCCAGCGTCAAGATATGGAACTACTTTCCCTCTGTCGTTACCAACCTAACTAGCCGCATGCTACTCGGTGTGCCTGTTAAACTTTATGCGGGTAGAGGCAGTGACATTTTTCAGAAGTTGATTTCAAAAGTGCTCACTTTATCGTGAACAGCTTTTACCTACCTTCCAACCAACCTATCTATCCAAGGGTTTACTTCTGTATGACAAGGTCCCTGGTTGAAGTGCGAGCTATGACAGACTGAGCTTTTAAAACTGTTAGATTACATCAGTTTATTACCTTAGCGGCCACCCGATTGGCATAAAACAAGGTTTCAATAAGAGCACTTAAAAAAAAAATTTTGAAGAAGGAGGGAAGAATTATTTCTGTCAAATATACAAGCGTGTTGCTACCAACAATGTTAGTAATGATGCAATGAGATTTACTGCAATCGCCTGAACAAGAAATGGCTGCATTTCGATATCGATAATATTTTTGAGTTTTTCTGAGCTCACAATAGGTAAGTTATAAGTTTTAAAATAATATTTACCTTCACTACTGTGATAACCTAACTTATTGCTTTAGCTTTGTTATATATTTCTACGTGTTAAATTTAAAGTAAAATTATGTTTTACACACTAGCAACAAACAAGACATGTCCGCAGGCTAATTTATTTGACATTACCGTTTACGGACCGTCAGTCGCCTGCATTGATGAGTAATTGTTTCCCTTAGCTTATTTTGTATTTCCGTGAGAAAATTAACAATAATACACTAACTTTGTTCCTGATTATAATGTATTTGTTTTATTGCTTTTCGTAAGAAATAAGCATGTGGGGATTTTAAGACTGCCGACATTAATGATGGGAAATGTAATGTTTGTAAAAAAAATAAAAATAACTGTTTGCTTCCAGCGAATAACCCGTTATAACGTCACGATTCAATACACTTATTGGCAGGCAACCAGAAACTTTCTGAGTTAAAACAAATACCAGCTGACCTTGCTAACATTCTTGCGAGATTTTCTTCCTTCATAAAGTGGTTCTGTATGAAGGACTGGAATTGAAAAACTAGAAAAGTCAAAATTAAGAAATATTTCTAAAAAATACTCGGGAAATTTACTGACTGTAATCACATCAAAATTACGATTTTGTTTTTACAGAATATTATGATTTTGGATATTTTTGATAGTTTTTTTGTTTACTTTCAGGAGAGGGTGATTTATTTAAATCGCTAAGCTACTCCCATCGTAGGGCCACGGTGGCTGAGCAGTTAGACTACTAGCCTCCTACGAAGGCGAACTGGGTTCAATCCCCGACTGGTTCACTTTGGATTTGCGCTGCTCCATACTCGCCTCAATCACCCCCATCAGCTCACGAGACCTCGCTGTTAAGAGCCGCCAAAATCTGTTCACTCACTCACTTACTGCTACCGCGTATAGTGGACTATCATTGTCGTGGCGGGAGAATTTGGAATGTTTGTTTCAACAACCACAGAAAGTGTTTCTCACAGCTGTCAGTTACACACGCTAACTTTTTGTGCCTAATTCTAAATAAAGATTAAAAGAAGTTGCGGGTGCTGTATGCGCAGAAATAGGTTGAACATGATCTGCCAGCAGGTCCCTGTGTTGTTCGCTGGCGAGGGATGACGGCATGTGTAGCAGGGAGCCGATTTCATTGCAAATAGAGAGTCCCCATACGAAGATACCACCACCAACAGTTTGGACTGTACCCTGTTGACACAAAGGAACTATCACTTCCTGTGCTTGGCGATGCACGCGTTCTCTACCGTCGCTGTGTATAGGCTGTTCACGGTAAAATTAGCACTTTTGAAATCCCTGCTTATGATTTACTTGTATACATGTTGTGTATTCCTCCGCCTTATGTAAAATTAACATGGCCATGGGCCTCATCACTTTATTCATACGTCGGTCATGTGAAACTGCGAAATTATTATTAAGACAATAAATACTTTACAAATCTGCTTATTTCTACTATTCCATGCATAAAAAAAAGAAAGCGAAAGATATAATTTTAAGTTATAGCAAACGGTTACCTAATACTTTTTATCTGACGTTAAGATATGGAACTACTTTCAATCCATCGTTACGAACTTTACTGGGCAAATGTCACCCAGTGCGCCCGTTAAAATATATGCAACCAGGGGCAGTGACTTTTTGTAGGGTTCATTTCTAAAGTGCTCACTCTATCGTGGACAGCTTTTACCAACGTGTACCTCGACTCATCGAACCAGACGAACTTTTTCAATGCGTCGAGGGTGAAATGGCGGTATTCCCGCGCTTACGTTTATAGCTGTACCTTGTGACGTGCTGTGAGAAGGGGTATCCTTTAGCGGTGGCTTCTGTACCTCATAGCGAGGAGATGGTTCTGAATAATATGGCTCCTCACAGGTCGCTGTGATCCAGCATTGAATTGGCGTGTGTTCTGCTGCACTGTGTCCTGTCTATCCGCTGTTATTAACCGAGATAGCTGGCGATGAACACTGTCGTCGATGTCCCTGGTGCCGGGGGTTTTATTACACTGCACTCTTGACATGATGGCACGTGTAATTCCCAATGCCTGCACCACTTCGGAGGTGGAGAGTCCCATACGCCTGGCTGCAACGATCTCGCCACAGTCGAATTCCCTAAGATCTTATTTCTTCCTCATTCTGTGCTCGATTGTTACTAAAACGGTCAGTATAAGGTCCAACGGCATCTTAGTCATGTGTTTCTCGGCACTGTTTCATTCGACAGGGCCACCACAGCACCAGTTCGCCAACGTGGCCGGTGTGTCTAATTCAAATGCTAATGAGTGTACTTCTCAGTTTATACGGACTGCCCTGAGAGACATTAAGTAATAAACAAACCCGCAAAAAGAATCACGTAATCGTGTAGAACCAAGTCAATAGTAAGATTTGCATGTCACTTCGGACGACATTAATCAATAGAGGATTGCGCTTACAAGAGCTTGTGTAACGCTGATCTACATGGAATGTTGATATATTATAGAAGTAACTCATTGCCCGGTAGCCACCGAAGTAAAGTTTCCAGTTAGCATTTAAGGTAATGAACTAAATTCTTTTGAAGAGTAACTAAGATATTCTTATTTGTACCGTATACGGAATTGAGTTACTTTTATTTTATCTTAATTTCATCGGAGGACACGAGTATTATACGTAAATGACGGCATTAACAGTGCTGTTTTACACCATAGTGGAAACTTGTATGAATAACATATGAATGGAGGAAAAATATGTTTAAAATCCGGCTACCTGCTTGGCTAGTTCAAGTAGGCCATTGAACTCGCTCAATTTTTTCTGAATCTAACGAAAACTCGTTAGAAAATAATATGTATTGCATGCTTCGACGACTTATGAAGCAGTATGAAATTATAGTGAATTAAGTAATATTCGCATTTCTCTTTTTTAGAAATATGTACATAATTCCGTTAATATACAACCATAGTATGCATTAATTAACAACAGTGATGCTCGAAAGATGCTTATTGTGTATGTACGTGCCTGTGCGACGTATATAGTATGTATATGCGTGTATACACAGGATGATCCTGAACTACAGGTACAAACGCGGTGTGGCGATACCCTATGCAAAATGAGGTAGAAAATATTGTACGACCTATGTCCTACGGTAATTCGTAAGGGAGGTATGTGCCTTTGAAAATCGACATTTCAAATGGTTTTAATTCAAAATAATTAAACTTCTTCAGGTAAAAGAACAATCCTGTGAATACTGTTGTCTTGAACAGAGATCTGAAATCAGCGAACAACTGTTGGGTAGTATCATTCCCGTTCATTAAGACCATAGGAGGTTCCATATTTTTATCAAACAACCGTGCGTAACCCTTGGGTGTTTGGCGCATTTTCTGACGTCATAATAATATCTATATTAATGCACAAAAACCTTGCCCTCGTGTATTTCTATCACGCGAACGGTTGTCGTGAAAACAGACATAATTTGTAAGGGTGCAGTTCGTTATCTGCCACGTGTCCTTGCAAACTTTGTCAGTTTCCTTGACAACAGTCGCCTGAGAGAGTTACACGAAGGAAACTTTAGTCTGTGCATTAATCTACTCGTGATTATGATGCCATAAAAACGATTAACACCCAAGGGCTGCACACATTTGTTGGATAGAAACACGAGACCGCACATTTTCTCAATGATCATTATATCCAACAATAGTCCGCAGATTTCAGATCTCGATACAAAACAACAGTATTCACGGAATTGTTCTTTCATCTGATGAAAGTTAAATTATTTTTAATTAAAACCATCTGAAATGTCGATTTTTAGGGGCACATACCTTCTTTACGAATTACTGTAAGACATAGTCCTATAATGTTTTCTATCTCATTTTTCATAGGGTACACTTCACAACGTTTGTATAGGCTGTTCACGGTAAAAATGAGTACTTCTGAAATCCCTGCTTAAGATCTACTTGTATTCGCATTGTGTATTCTTCCGCCTTATACGAAATTAACAATGCCATGGGCATCGTCTCTTTATTCATGCGTCGGTCTAGTGCATTCTGAAATTATTACAAAAGAAAATATTTTGCGAATCTGCCCATTTTTACACTTCAATACATTAAAAAACCAGAAAGTGAAGGAAATAATTGAAATTGTAATTACCGCAAATGGTTACCTGACGCATTTTATTCGACGTTAATATATGGAACTACTTTCCATTCATCGTTACCAACTTAACTGTGCTCATGTCACTCAGTTTGCCCGTTAAAATATATGCAGGTAGGATCAGTAACTTTTTCTAAGGTTGATTTCAAAAGTGCTCACTATATTGTGAACAGCCTTTACCTGTAGTTCAGTAGTTTGCCATGACCGCGCTCGCGGGCGCATATCTCGCTTGTTGTATTATCGTGTGTGACGCTGTGATCGTATTATGATCACTTATTACTGAATCACGGGAACTCAGATATTGCACACACCACAGCCTTAAATAAGACGAGGAAGATTTGATCACTGTGTAAACAGTTCCCTTTGTTGACTTAATCTTTTCTCGATGTGCATATTTATAAGCAATTTCACTACATTACTGATACAATTACTATTACAGATATCTAAAATCACTTGTTATAGGATATCTTTCTTTTAAAAACTAATAATTTCATGTTTTGAAATGTCGATTTATTGGAACTTATTTGTCAATTGTACAGTGAGAAAAAGGTTTTGTTTTTTAATCAAATTAATTATTAGTATAGGGAAAATGAAATAACTTGTTGTTGAAACCAAAATTATTTTTTTTCTTATTTCGTTGCCCTAAAACAAATTTGGTTTGTACAACTAAGGATTATTTTCGCTTTACGTACGTTAAAAAGGTTCGATTAATACAAAAAAATTGTAAGCCATACCGAAATTCGAACCTATATCGTTAGCGCCCGAGCAACCTCAGCATAAGTAACTACCACAAAGATTTTAATATTTTAAAATAAATATTGTTTAAATACTGGACAACGTATGTAAATATATATTTCAGAATTTACAGCTTTAATTTATGTTTCGTGTTGAACTTGATCTATTATGATATTCATACCAATATTATGCATCATTAATGCACTAACAAATAGCGTCACTATCATAATTGTCGCAAAAAATGCAAATAAATTCCCGGGCTGTATTTTCGAACAAAGGCAATAAAACGAATCGCTAAACAAATATATACAGTTGATCCAACTAAATATTTTGTTGTCAGTCTAATTTCTTAATGTCCAACATATAGATTTTCTTAACTTAAGCGTGTAGTTTTAAATGAAAAAATAATAATTTTTTACTTTTCAAGTTTTATTTACTCAACAAAATGTTTTGTTGCGGCAACAGAATATATTTAGACGCTATAAAAACAAATGATATTTTGGCTGTAACAAAAATTTGTCTCGATGTCTCAGCTGGCAGAATTATTCGTCTCAGAAACAATGTACAATAACGCTCAGAACAGACGAGGCTAAACTTGCAGAATTAGCATGTGGGATGGAATTTACACAAGAAGCAAACGTCTAGTGAAATAAATAATTCATCGGTATTGAGGTACATGTGTGAATTGCAGTTCCACGAGTATCACCACAGAACACGTTCTGTCTTAGAATTTGTGCTAAAAGAAACATTTGGTTTCTTTATTTATGCATATATTGGCGTTGTCAATTTCCTGCACAACGAGAAAAGGTTACATGCATTATGCATTACTGATTTTGCCTTTCCGAGAAGACTTTCTCCTTTTGCAATAAACTGTGTTTGGCTACTGTGTTACGAAATACTTACCTGCGGCCACCTACTTCAATTAATTTATAGTCCTAGATATTGCGCACGTGCTACCCTGGCGAAATTATGCGGGATTTTTTCCCTTTGCTGTGCGCGCTCAACACTCATGCAATGTAGCCTACGTTTACTACACTGAACACCGACAAAAAGCAAATGTCACGTGCACCTGTATTTTACAATGTGTGCGGACACTATCCGCAGGCTAGAACTTTCAATAACTAACTGCTTGGAACAATGAAGAGAATCGTGAACTTAATCGCTGAGGAATATTTTTCGAAACATCACTATTTTGTGGGAGCGTCGTTTTGCCTAAAAGTGCTTTCCCATCTTCATTTTGCCTAAAAGTCGTTTTGCCTAAAAGTTATTTGGCCTAAAGTCGTTTCGCCTAAAGTCGTTTTGCCTAAAGTCATTTTGCTTAAAATTTTAGTCTCTCGCTTAACTTCAAAGTCGTTTTGTCTAAAGTTGTTTTCACTAAAAGTAATTTTGCCTAAAATTATAACCCCTCGGTTTAATGTCCACAAAGTCAATTTGCGTAAAGTCGTTTTGGGTAAAGTTGTTTTGCTAAAGTCGTTTTGTCCAAAAGTCATTTAGCCTAAACTCGTTTTGTTTAAAGTCGTTTTGCTTAGTTTTAGGCAAAACGACGGGTACTCGGAGTTACGATTACCAGTATTAAAGGCTGTTCACGATAAAGTGAGCACTTTTGAAACCAACCTTAGAAAAAATTTACTGCCCTTACCTGCATATATTTTAACTTGCACCTTGAGTGACATGCAACCAGAAAAGTTGGTAACGATGAATGGGAAGTAGTTCCGTATCTAAACGTCGAATAAAAAGTGTTAGGTAGTCATTTGTTGTAACTTAAATTATTTATTTCACTTTCTGTTTATTTTTTAATACAGCGAAGTGTAATAATGAGCAGTTTTTCTTAATATTTACTTTTATAATAATTCCACAGTTTCACTTGACCGACGTATGAATAAAGTAATAAGGCCTGTGTCAATGTTAATTTTACATAAGGCGGAAGAATACACAACGTGAATACAAGTAGATCTTAAGCAGGGATTTAAAAAATACGCATTTTACCGTGTACATCCTATAAGATAAATTTATTTCTGTTTTCCATTGTTGAACTGATAGAAACAATAGGTTTGTGTTAAACAGTTACCTTCATTCCTGTACCACTCAAGCGTAGTTTATGCAGTCACTGAGATGTGCTACTGTGCAATTTCACTTATGATTCACTCCACACTTAGAAAACATTTCAACAAGGAAGTGTTTATGTTACTGATGCATGACTGTCAGTAAACAGTTGCATAGAAAGCAGGCATTTGATCATAGCTGTAAATATTTTATATTGCTGCACAGAACCAGCAACCCTGCTATAAAATGCAGCGTGGGGGAAAGGTTCATTCTAAAACCTCATCTGCCGAGCGGCTTGTGAGATGTGGCCTATAAGCGCCCATCATTTCTCAAGCACACTGTAAAACAAGTATTGTTATAAAAATCTTTGGAAACTAGCTACCAGTAACATTTTTGTAACACTAGACGTCAGTTGGAGTAAATGTTATAATAATTATCGTGGAATGTGTAAAACTAATGTTGAATTTCAACAATCAAGTACTGTTCAGTTCGTTTTGATTAAAAACTTGGCAATTCATTAACCATGTTGTGTGCTTAGTAAAAAAATGTGCAGTGAAAATAAAATATTTTATTTGTGGGTTTGCCAGAGTAATTTTGGTGACTTGTTTTCAAGAAATTATTTGTGAAACATAAAATATCATATTTATACTGTATATGGAATGGGCGTAGCGACGGGATGCAAGGGCGACGGGGGATGATTGCCCGGAGATAGTACAGCGGACAACGGCAGAGTCAGCCACGTTCTCCACATGCCAAAATCCCGGTGTGACACCATCAGGAATCGAACCCGCGCCGCCCGCCGGGATGGGAGGCTTGTACACTAGCCACACAACCGAGCTGCTAGCACATGTGGCGCTTATAATATATAGTCCGTTCACGGTTACATCTAACTTTTCTGAAGCCTTGCTAAAGTTCTACTTCCAGGATATTCCTCCGCATCATGTAAACAAAGCTTAAGAGGAGGATGTACTGAAACATTTTCTGTGAGATAGTTGTTTGCGTGAATACGCGTATCTCGGTAAATAAATGTTCTGTAAATACTACCTTTTGTCAGAAAAGATTTTAAAAAATATATATGTCTGTGGCCCTATTTGTTTAATTTTGTTACCTTAAGTGTAATATCGGATTTAAAAAATACTTGAAAATGGTCAAATATCGCATTTTTAAAGCTTGTGTATGCAGTTTTCTTAAGCGGTTAGAGAAAGTACGACCATACAGGCGTAGTTTAATCTGTGGGCTTCCCTCGCGTGTAATGAAATCCCACTGTTACAGATTTAATTTGCACAGTACAACGTCACGACGGAAATACTGCACGCCCTGCGCGTAGGAGCGATGAGGCGCTAGAATTGCGCTTTGGTGTCGCCCGTATCGCTCCCTCGCTTCTTGACCTTGGATGCACAGCTCCATCCCATTCTTAACCGTGTCTGGAAATTCACAGGACAGCGCACCGCATTCGGGCCCACTCGCTTCAATAATATTTTGTATAAGAACTACGTCTTACTAGGCCCAACAAAACACATATATCCTCTCTATTTTTATTCATATTGGTTATAAATAAAATGCTACAGTTTTTAAATAAAACGTAAGTAAATGTTCAATTTGACCAAAAATAAGATACTTTTATGTTAACAGAACTATAAAACGCTTTTGATGAATGTCATATTTGAGAAAGAACCAAACACGTGATATATGGGATGTTTTTCAAAGGTTCGAATAAAAAATGTGTGAAAAGAAACCGCGAGTAAATTATAACGTCGAGTTTACTGTTAACTCCGCTCTGCCTGCAGCAATACGCTAGCATACACTGTTATTTGCTATAGTGTAGGTTGGAAATATTTAATTTCTCTTTTGCAAGAGAGAAGACGAAACAAAACATTAGACACGGAAGCCTTAACTAAAATCCTGTTGTACAGATTCTTACTTAAATTCATATACAAACGTTTTGGCATTATTAGTTATGTAACATGAGGCAGAAAACACAATACAACGTACGACCTAACGTAAAACTGGGAGATAAAATTATTTATTTACAATTATATCATTAACTATGTGAGAAGCAAAACATCATATTCGAGAATAGTGATAGCATGATTTGTTTTCTGCCGTTTGTACACAAGACAAATACCGATAAATACAATTATGAGTGATGTTTTTAACCAGCCAAATATTTACAGATGTCGGATATAAAGTCAAGCTAACACTATTCGTAGAGTTGTTAGTGTCTGGAATTTTATAAATAACTAAGTTTAGTTCTTGTTTTACAACTTGCGCCAGTCCTTTAACAATCACGTTTTAGGTCATAAGTCGTACAGTATTATAGTTTCTACTTTATCTTCTATAATGAAGAATCATCTCTCAAAGTTTGTACCTGGTGCTCAGTATAACGCTGTAGAAAGCTAGAGACAGTACATAGCATACAAGTGTAAGTGTATTATTCGTATTTAAATTAGTTCCACCTCTCACTATGCAACAGAACTGCTCGTTTTCCTCTTACAACAAACTCATTGCTTTTCACTTTCGTTAAGTTTATAACACGTCTTCCAGTGCCTTCATAATAAGGAAAGGCCAATATAAAGTTTATTTTTAAATTGTATAATCAGTCGTTTGCTATGACCTGGAGGGTTGTTGTAACACCACAAATATTGAACAAAAAATTAGCGAATTCATTCGTGATCGTGTATCTAGAGTGGGGTAGACTGCAGAGTTACATTTTACTGGCTGATAGTTGTCACGTTGAAATGTCTGTCGCGGTCCTATAAGTGCACGATTTCAACATGTACCCGTCTGGACTGGAAACCTTCCAATGGCCACAACGATGTTGAAGTAAAGATATCGCCCTCAGTATCCGTAGAAGTAATACAATGGAGAAAGCGCATGCCGGCTACCAACTGCGAAGTAAAATAGTTCTGTGTACAAACAATGAACGGTTATTTTACCAATACTATTGTCAAAACCAGGTAACTTGAATTGCGAAACAGTTGCACTCTCCACTGAAACACGGGTTTGTATGTTAGCATATAATCCATTTACGGTTACGTCAAACTTTTCTGAAGTTCTGCAAAAGTTCTGCTTCCAGGATACTCATACACCTCGTGCAAACTAAGCTTAACTAAGTGTAGAATATTACACTAAAGGACAACGCACCATATTCGTGCGCACTCAGTTGTAATAATAGTGTGCATGAGAACTATTTCTTACTAGGCGCTACCAACACACGTGTTTTCTCACTGTTTGTATTAATTCTAATTGTAAATAAATTGTGAAATTTATAAATAAAATACAGGTAAAACTTCAATTTAACGAAAAATAATACACTTCCATGATAACAGAGGTACTAAACGCGTGTGATACATGGTATAGCTATGAAATATTTAAACACGTCATGCATGGGGTGATTTGCCAAAGGATCGATTCAAAAAGTGTGAAGAAACCGCAATTAGACCAGAGACTACTCTATCCTAATTTTCAATTTACTCAGAATGGCTAGTGTTGAGGATGCGGTAGAGGGTGATAATTACAGATACGGAAATCTCGCGAGTTCTTTCGAGGATAAGTTCAACTTCAACCACGTATACATTTGTATTTCTCTTTTTATTGGAGCACAGTTTGATAGACACGTACCTACTAGAAGAATTTCCACCGACAGAAAACCTGCAAAGAAAACAAGAATAGAAACCCTTAGCTTCCTGCTATGGGTTCTTACTGGACTAACAGTTAATGAACAACTAATTTAAGCGTTCATGCCACGATTGCATATTTCTTGGACAATTCTATACAAGCCTGCATGTCCGCTTGTATGGATGGTTTTAAGGAATCTTCGCCCACCTGCTGGCCGTTTTTATGAGCGTTTTCGGAATTGGTGGTGCGCAATTTTCTATGGAAGGTTTCCTATAAGGTAGAAATTTTAGCCAGTCATAGAGAGGGTGGTAGAGTCATTTCGTATATTTTGTTTTGAGAAAGGGTGTAAAACTATTAAACCCGAATAAGTAGTAAATAAAAAACATGAAAACTGAACTGAGTGAACTTTATGGTAAACAAAAGTTGCAGTTATAACAACAAAACGATTAGGCTCTGTGTATAAACGCATAATGTAAAAGTCGTGAGTGAATATCGCTCGTCAACCACAGTTGCAGAAGGTAAGTCATAAAAAATTCACTTGCGGGAAGTATCGTTGGACAGGTTATCCCAAAAAAGCCTCCATAACTGCTTGCATGCAGGCTCGGGTAACAGGTCTCGTGGAAGCTTCCGCTCCAGCCTGTATGGACAATTTTATAGTGACATACAGGCGTCGAGTACACAAAGGATTGTGGAGTCTTAACTTGTTGCGGAGTGGCTCCGTGAAATTTCCGGCTCTCTCAGTGATGAACAGTCTTTACATACGTAAACAAAAAAAGGTGACATTTAACAATCAATTATTTGAAAAATAGTTGCCAAAAATTTTCGCGTAACGTTGCAAGTAAAATACTCCATATTTACAATACACTGTTTTATGAAACATACAAAATTGTTTATGTATCTACGTGTTTAAAATAAATTTTACGTTTGCAGTGTAGTCCGATTCCTTGTTAAATATTTAATGCTAGTTTAAGACGTTCCACACAGTGGCAATGTGTGCTATAATCTCATGGGCGAGCTACTGCGTGGCAGGGGGCAGTAGTGGCGTTGATCTCCCTATAAGGGGGGGGGGGGGGCTTGCACGATAATACACCCTAAATTACAAATCAGTTTTGCTTGAAAGGACTCGAACCAAAGGTGTTGCACTTGCATATACAACTCGCTAAACTTTTGCTTCACGGTCCATTATTAACCAAGGCAGAGACAGTTTAATTGTTGCTGGCGACTTATCAAGGATTGTGAATACTGACTGGACGTATCTGATGTGTTAACCACTACATCATAATTACACAAGTTAAAACCGTTATTCTTGTACCACCTTAAAAATTGGGTGCGGCTTTGTTGGAAACACGGCCGTTTGTTTTGCGTGAACAAGTCTACGTTGACGTCCTCGAACGCCTTTATTTTATTTTACGTTCCCGGCACCGCTTCACTCGATTATATAGGGTTTTATGGGTATCACTGGATTTCTTTTGAAATGCTCTTTCCAACCGTATACTATATCTATATTTCGACTTTGCTTATTGACGAATATATGCCGACAGTGTGTTAAGTTTTCTTAATTTCTTAAATTAAACGCAAACAATTTCACCAAAACCACGCCACACCAATATTTTTATAAACGCAATCAATTGATCTTGACGACAGCTGCCGATTCCAACCTAAACGAACATCGTAGCTTCTCCTAGTCAAACGTTATACCACGCGGAAGTATGAGACGCGGCGAAACGAACTCAAAATTGCGCCCCCTCCCCATTTTTTTCTAGTCATGCGGGATGCTTTGCAGTCCTCACTCAACGTGACATATTCTTAGATCCTTTTGCAATTGAGTGGTGTAATTGAATTTTGGATGTAGACAATAGATTTGGAACTGCAATGCCAAACTCTATCCCCCGATTTTGTTATCATCGGATTTTCTGGATTGCCTTGCTCTATGGTTGCAAATTTAAAGACGTATTCACATCGAAAAAATACACTGAAAGAGGTGGAGCCATATAACACACTGAACTCGCATTCGGTATGATCCGGGCCACGCTCCCGGTTTGGCCATCCTGAATTCGGTTTCTAATTTTTCCCCCTAAAACACTCCAGGAAAATGCCTGGATAGTTCCTTAACACGATCACCTGTAGGCTGTTCACGGTAAATTCAGCACTCTTTAGTCCTAGTAAATTTTTCCTTTCAGCCATTTTTTTTATCCTTCAACAACCCTTTTGAATACATATAGCCTCGTACGTAATAACGCACAGTGTGTATAGTCCACCGTAATTGGAAGTTAACGTCTAAGGCTACAGTAAAATATATTTATTGACTATCATTCCAAATGAGAAGCCTTTCAAAAGTGCTCACTTTATTGTGAATAGCCTATACCCGTCACCCGAACTGCGTTATACGGTATGTCCAAAATATGTTTATTTTTTAACGAAACTATTAAAACGCGTTCCCGATCTGCTTTCTTACGAAAACACCAAACGAGAATGAAATGGTAGTTTAAAAATATTACGCTTACTATAAATATTATTTCGAAGTCCTACATCATTGTTAAAAACAGTTGTTTTTTTCACAGTGCCGTATATTATAACTTACTTTCCGGACACGAGCGTAGCTACGATAGGTGAATGTATTGAGTTTTGATACGGACTTTGCATCAGTGAAGTAATGTGGTCACCTCTTAAAGTCCAGTAGGTACGCGCAACACGATCACAACACGCCTGCTGACAGGCTTTCACGTGTCGACCTTACCTCTCCCGTACTTCTAGGATTCAAACTCGAAAATATCAGCTATTAATAAATAGCAGGCGTCATGGCAAATCCCTTCCCGATACCTGCTTACCGGAGCGACTTGTTCCCTCTCTAGCGAACCACTGCCGCCGACGAGTACACACAAACACAATACTCGACAGCACTAGACGATCAGTAACTTGGAACAACAGTTTTTTTTTTAATGAGCATACTCACTTCTTTCTTGGTGGAGTTATGTGGTAGAAACTACAGTGCCGGTGCTGCTATACCACCCTGTAGGATTTATTTTCCTTGCTTGCGGCTGGAAAGTTAATCACAAGCTTTGATTGACATAGGCGCAGAGACTTGTTGATTTCAGCCAGGTGCAAGGTTTCATCTGCAAGAGCAGTTTTTGTTTGTTTTTTTAGCTTCGGCGCGGAGCATGAGTGATCATCAAGGCGTCACTGTGATCATGTGGCAATGTTGTCGAAACGGCAATTGTCCCAAGTCCATTATGATACAGTAAGTAGTTGCAATACCTTTAAGCCTCTTATTGCATGGTCATATTCAATACAAAATCATTTCAAACCTAAACTTCCCGTTTCCATTTGCCGTGTTTGCCAATACACTAACGCTATCAAGGGAGTCTTATTCCGCAGAGTTAAACAACGTATAATGTACTATAAAACACTCGGGTGCTAGAGGTTTAACACTTGGTCAAAGTTCTGCAAGACTCGTATAATGAAGAGAACTCCGTAGAACTCAACATTCAGTCTCTAGCCAGATTATAACGGGAAATGATAAAATAGTGCGTGCCAAAGATATGACTGAGGCTGTGTTCCAACTGGTCATGTGACACGATTTTGCCAACAAACCGATGACGTCATTTCGTTATTTCCGTTTTGCCAGCTTTGAAGCTGACAAATTACCAAATACAATATATTAAATAACGGCCATATTAGTTTTGTCCCTTTGAAACTTTTAAATACTTATAGCCCTACAGGCAGGGTTATTGCAAAAAACAAATGTGTATCGCACTCACAATAATTATTTCATAAAGCAAGTTGCTGAAATATTCTTGAAATCGGTAGCTTCTTATGACACAATTTTGTTTTAGTAAAAAATTAACCTTCGGGAATAACTACAGTTTGAGACTTCACGAAATTTATATTTTGGAATTATGTTACAACAAAATAATAGTAGAATAGCATGATAAACAGCTGAATGTAGTGATGTCCTAACTTATACCTTACAAAATGCTAAATACAAATTACAAAAATAGATATAAAACGACTTGTGGCACGGCGTGAGATACATTTTGGTGGACTCTTCACAGCTCGGTCTCTTCAGTAAGGTGAACACGAAGCACCGGCGTAATGCAAGGGCGTAGGAAACAAGAGTACCGCGAAAGCAACGTCCGCCGTGTTTGCCACATGCGGGGATCGGGTCGAATAAACTGTGTTTGGGACGTCGGTGATCACTAGAGACATGCAAAATTCGCGTTATTATTCGGCACCGGGCTAATCTCCACAGTGATGTCTGCACTGGATCCGGCGTCGTTTCTCCATTGGCTGCTGCATAAATGTGAAGCCACGCCCTTCTCACTGAACTGCACGTGATTGGGGCACACAGTTATGAAGTGTCCACTCATCCTAGGGCGCGTCAGATTAAGTGTGATCCAATGACAAACGTATTGCAAAGGTACACGTGTTTAAAGTTTAACTTGTCCCCAAATAATAACGTGAATTTTGCAAGTCTCTAGTGCTCACACACATTTCAAAGGGTTTGCAGTCCACGTGCACTTGCACTGGATTCGACTAGACTAGTTGCGCACTTGAGTAACGACTACTTGGTGAACTCGAAAGTTGTGACGGGGCGCGTCGCGTCGCTGATGACGCACTTCTGCACAGTTGCCTGTTCTGTGATGGCGCGGCCTGCCCGCCGACGTGATAACTACGCGAGTTGCGAAATGGGCGGTAACGAGTGGTCAAGGGGCGTGGCTTCATTACCACGACAGACAAATGAGCTCGGCCGTTCTGCTCGCCGCTCGTGCTGACCACACTTTTACTCTCCTACTCCCACTCTCCCCTCCCCCTACACCCCCTGGCCAACGTACACTCGCGTGCCTTTCAAAACGGACGAAACAATCGCATTGTAACCCACATCTGGCCGCGTGGCCGGACTCCGCCGAGAACGCTGCAGCCGAGTTTACGAAACTGCAGATTGCCGCTCCGAATATGACCTTCGACTTGGTTGCTAAACGCGGAATGGTATTTTGAAACACAAGCTGCGTGCATGCTTTATGGAACGCGCCAAATGTGTGCAAATAATAAAAGTCCCGTCACTTCTTGATAACATTAAATTAACTGACTTCCAATAACATACATTTTTAGTTAAAAATTTTCTATTGGGATATAAGACAAACATTTATATACATATTACAAATAAAACCGAATAATGATAATAATAATATTTTATTTTTTAAACTTGATTTTTCACGAACACCAATGCAACAATTCAAGAAATTACATCGTCACCAATAAATATGACCTAAATATATAAAGACAGAAGAATTTTGCGATTTCAACGACCTGTGCGTGAGACACCGCTATTATTCGTACATTTGAGCCTCATCTGTTCATTCATTGGTTCATGGGATTCGCCAACAGCAAGTTTCCTATTGGCTTAGAATCGTCCAGGGCGTGTATAATAAACTGACATCCAATTGCAAATGTCACTTCAATGTCTACTTGTTTGAAGCCTATCTTACCTGATGGATTCTAGAAAATTTTCTGTCCTTACCTAACTATAAACAAGAACGTCCTTGAGTATAGCACCGATTTTAGAAATTATTTTTCGTTATTATTAGTTATTATCTACAAAATAGGGGGTTTGTTTCAAGCGTATCATTACTAGGGTCACGTGTTTTTCGCGAAAAGATTAACGCGGAGGCTAGACTTCAATATCATATGTGTACACGTGCAGTCTTCTTTTGACTATTGGCCGTTTGCCTGTATGTGAAGACAGTCTGTTACACGAGTGAGCCAATCAGAGCTGTCTCTCCAATACTGATCGCCTGTGATTCGCGGGCAGAAATATTAAAGCGTGTTACAGTTCAAATGATCCAATCACGAAGGTGGTTCTAAACTAAAGTGCGTTGGAACACAATTTGTCTTGAAATATTTTCGCGAATATATACAGCATATTCGCGGTTTCTTCACACTTTTTGATTTAAACCTTTAAACATTCACGCCATGTGTGACGTGCTTTGTTGTTTACTAAATATGTCAAGTGTCACAAGCGTTTTATACTTGTTAACGTAAAAGCATTAAAGCTTATTTTTAATTTATTTAAACTTATTTATTATTTATAAATTATTATACTTCATTTGTATTAATACGAACAAAAACCGAGAGAAAATGTGTGCTTGTTATGCCTAGTAAAAAATAGTTCTTATGCAAAATATTATTTCACTCAGTGCACACGAATGCGGCGCATTGTCCCTTTGGCGTACTTTATCTACACATGGTTAAGCTACGTTTGCGTAAGGCGGAGGAATATCCAGGAAGTAGAACTTCAGCAGAGCTCCAGAAAAGTTGGGAGTATCCATGAATGGACTGTAATACCAAATTGTCCCTGTTAAAATCAACGCATTTAACTACGATAAAGCAACGATTGTAAATTAAACTTCCCTAACATGCGTATTTTATGCTTGTTTGTCAACAATAAGCGAAAACAGCTTATAAAGACTTAAGAAAACGCTTCAAAATATTTTTTCTTCTGTATGCGCCAGGCTCTTACGGGGAATCACCACATTAGATTCTTGGTTTTTAGAGTTTATTTATAATTTATGAAAAGGAAATTCTGAAATCACCTCTAAACCTATTAAAACTGATTAATTAAAACTTTTCTGCAGACTGAATAGTATATTTATGTCAATAAATTCATTCCGTTGAAAATTACCTAGTATTTTAACAGAGACAGATGTAGTATTGCAGCTTTGCACAAAAACTTGGAGAGATAAAGTGAGATACCTTTACGTAATATTGTATTTCCATACTTGTTTCCATAAGTCAGAGATGATGTGACAGTGATGTGATTGTAGGCTCTGCTGTAGGAACTGACGAATAAATATTCGTCGACATAAGTTCATTTCAGCAGACATACGCTTATTCTTTCATCCGCGAAATAAACTTGGAGACGCTGGGATTAAACCAGATAAAAAATAGACTGAAGGTAATGAAACAGACTGTTTTGACAGAAATATATATATATAATATATATATATATATATATATATATATGATTTAATTTTCTGCTTGAAATATATTGATAATAACCGTGATCTGTTAAAAGGTTGCAGTAATACTTCATACAACGAGATAAAATCCAACAAAATATTTGTTTGTATAGTGCTAAAAACAACAAAATATTTTGTTCAGTACACAAAACTTGAAAAACAACAAATTTGTTTTGTTCTTCTAACAACATACACGATTGAATTAACAATGGCCATGTGTTGAGCTGAAAGAAATTAGACTGTCAGCAAAATATTTGGTTGAATCACCTGTAGGCCTATATATTTCTTTAATTACTCATTTGATTGCCTTCATTTGAAAATACAGCTCGAGAATTTGTGTGTCTTTTTGTGATAATTAGAATTGTAACAGTGTTTGTTAGTGCATTTATTGATGATTAATTACGGTAGTAACAGCCTAATAAAACACGTTTAACAGGAAACTAAAAAGGAAAGCTGTAAAATTTGAAAAACTTTTTGTCAGTGAGTCTCCGCGTATAGCCGATCTGTTGTCATGTGATCATTGGTTGCCTACGCATTTGTCATCAGCATGTTACACAGCTAACCAAGTTGCGGCAAAACTCTGTGCTTTTTTTGGCGCAAGTTCATTATTGTCAACTTAGAGTTTTCCAGGATATGGTAAATAAAGTGTACAAAGTAACTTGAATTTATAAAAGTCCGAATGCTCAAATTCGAGTTTGCACGTCGTATCTTTGTAATCCCACTGAAAGTTTATATATTAGAAAAGTTATCAACTCATTATGTAAGTCGTAAACTACAGAACAGATAAGCGCATCACATTCAAACAAAAGTGGTATACTAACTGTGCTTTACTTACACTTCCTTCCAGTGACGGATCCAGGAGCCCATTACGGAGAAGGTTACTTGGGGAGGGAGGGGGTAGGGGGCGGATTACTGTGCATTACGATCAAATCACGTGTTTCCCAGTAAGCGTTAAGTTCAAATGCTATACCTAAATGTCAGTACTTAGTGGACAGCCTGTCTAAACACAATTTTAAATTTCCTTTGACTATAGTAAGTACCACTGCACTATAAACAAAGTAACTGTTTCAATACTAATATTATCCAGACAAAACTCGTGGCAAGGGAGTGGCTCGAGCCCCCTTATTCCCTCGCCATCCCCTTCGATCCACCACTGCTTTTTTTGGGACTTAACTTGAAATCCATGTTCTCCCTAGAGATTGCGTACTAAACTAGTATGATTCAATTAAAATTTTACGTTATTTCGTGTAAAAGTAAAACAAACAATTGTATCTTTACAGACATCGAAGGTTATGAAAATGTGCAATATTAATATATATATATATATATATATATATATATATATATATATATATATATATATATATATATATCGAAACTACAAGGCATGAATGAGTGATGGGTGAGAAGTGGGAGGCGATATTGGAAGGATGTCTACCAGCATATATCTGGACGGGAGAGGAAAAAAGGGAGCAATCGTTGCCACCCTGGTCGGAACTAAACCTGTGACTTTAGAAATGCAAGTCAGGCATGCTAGCGGCGTGAGTGAAGATGTTCGATTCATAAAAACTAAAAAAAAAAATTTAACAACTAATTTTGAAATTTAATGGTAAATGGAATCGGCTTCAGTTTAACCGAGACCCATTTGAAAAATCAGGTCAGTTACAGCGACAATTTTGACTTGATGCAGAAAGTTAAACACTGAGTAGATCGTGTAAACTCTCCTATACTGTGCCAATTAGTTCTACTCACCTACTTCAGCCGAGATAACTAAATAGCAAGTACTAACAACTACACTTCCTGAGATAAATAAGAGTACTGACTTTTCTACATAGAGCCCAGACGCGGATTTATTTTATATATACGAAACTTTGAAAATAATTTTAATTTGAAACATTGATCAACGTATGATAAGATGGTAAGTTGTGGCACTGCTTATCCTAAGTACGCTACTATAAAATATCCTAAGTAAGGGATGGGAAGTTTACTAGGCGCTAAGGGTTAATTTGAAAATATTGGTTGATTCAACTATGGACAGTGAAGGCAGTGGCTGCGGTAGCTTCCAGTCTCTGATGTGCCATCTCCCACCAGAGATCTGCGCATGTACCCGACATTGATCTACCCGATAGCAAAACCACTGTCAAAGTCACATGGTCAACAGTGATGAACGTGCTTATTTGTCTTTTAATATTAAGAAGACAAGTCCTTTTATATGTATAAAATATGTTTACCAAATTGAATTTAATGTAATTTCTTTAAAAACTGGTTACTAAGAAGTATAGCCTACACTCATCTCTGATCGCTTGTTTATATATATATATATATATATATATATATATATATATATATATATATATATATATATATATATATGTGTGTGTGTGTGTGTGAACCAAATTCTAACCTCAAATCCCATTCACGTCGTTTGTGATAGGGCGTATTGGCAGAAAAAAATCCCATGATGTGACACACCGCCTTACACAAACCTCTCACCTCGCCGGGTTTTATCTTTCTTCATACTGGCTTTGTGGACGGCTGCTCTCCCAGGCAGCTGGAGCGCAGCGTCTGTGCGCAGGCACGCGGGGGCGTGCGCACCAGGTATGCGCGCTATGCGCTGGCCACGCCCTCTGCCACCCAGCTGTATACCTACACCACGGCGCGTCGGTCCATCCGAGTGGTTCCGTAGATTGGATGTGACGACGAGCGCGCATACAAGCGGCGCATAACCTCACGTTGCGTCGCAACATGAACTGCTTATCAGCCAATAGGTAGCGCAATCAAAACAAACGTGGATAATACTTTAGAGGTTAGAACACACTGCAGCAACTGTCAAAGCCACGTGGTCGGACATTGAAGTGAACCTTTGTTACGTTTTGGTTTTCAATAGACCTATGATTTGTTTTAAAATACAGTTTTGTGTAGCTTGAATGATATACTAGTTGCATTTACACTTGGTATGAGGAAATGTAATACCGTTTATAAACACGTTTTTTACCAAAACGAGGTAAGCTGTTCACAGTAAAATTAGCACTTTTGTAAGCCTTGCTTAAGATATACTTGTATGCGTGTTGTGCATTCTTCCACCTTAAATAAAATTATTATTGCCATGGGCCTCATCACTTGATTTATGCGTCGGTCAAGCGAAACTGTGAAATCATTAGAAAAGTAATTATTACACAAAACTTGTCATTTTTACACTTCCGTGCATTAAAAAAAAAACAGAAACCAAAACAAATAATTTTAACACATCACAAATTGTTACTTAACATTTTTATTCGACACTAAGATGTGGAACTACATTCCTTTCATCAAAACCAACATTACTGGGCTCATGTCACTCGGTGCGTCCGTTACAATATACGTATGCACGCAGGGGCAGAGACTTTTTTCTAAGGTTGATTTCAATACTGCTCACTTCATCGCGAACTTGTTAACCTTAGTTGTGAAACGTCTAAAGGCATATAAACAGAAATAACCGCTCGTTGCTGGAATTTGGAAGTTTGTTTCTGCGCAGTTGACATCCATATTCCTCCCTATATTCTCTCCGAGGTCCGGCCACAGACTTCTTTGCCGCGCAGTATGTCGGACACAGCGCCGTCAGTGGGTGTCACTCTTACGAACCCGCTACCTGCTGTACGGTACATGCCTCATGTCAAATGCTTAAAAATATTTTCCGAATCTCGAGATCAGAGAAGATATATTATTGTAGTCAATATGATGTGAGGAATGGATGTACATACAACACCGTCCCTGTTACAATCAATTAATTTAAGTATAATTTAAAAGTAGTAGACCCGTGCCGGTTCTGGCTCACTAGTTGAATGACATGCAGATGAAGCAGATCTAAAACCAGACTTTGGATTTTTTTTGCAAATTCTAATGCGATTAATTTGAAAATTGTGTAATTGGATTGAGGCTTAATCAGTTTTTTTTTTTTAATTTTGGAAATTTTTGGGATTTTTTTTAATTTTTAAGTTTTTTATTTTTGAGTGTGTACAGTGTACAGGGTAGAAAGCGATGTTCACTCTCTGACGTTCGGCCGGCGACTGAGCGTAGAGACATAGTGTGATGGGTATATAAGTGTTGAGTGTGGTGCATGAGCGGTATAAGTTTCTTTTTTTAAATTTGTTTGGAGAATGGCGGCATCGATATTGACCATAGGCGGTCTGGAGATGAACTGAGGCATAGCATATTTGCAACAGACGAGTCTAAATTTTAATTCGCTCGAAAGACTCAAGCTAATAACATGTATTGACTTCGCAGTGTCCCCCCTCTGTTATGTTATATTTACAGTTAATATTACCCCTCTTAATCATTACCTCGAGTCTCTGAGCGCAATCCTGCTCATAGATAGATTTCAAATATATATGTTCCCCACTAGCTTAGAAGATATATATTTCAAATAAAACACATACAGATGTTCGTCGCCTTTGCCAATAGTACCTACAAAGTTAATTTCGAATAAAATGGAATGGGAATCAATCTTTATGTGAATATGCCACTAATTCAATTGAAATGAATCACTATTCTCTCCTCTCTCATAGTTATTGGCTACTCGCACAATGGATGGAAGAAGTGGCAAAATAGCTAGTGTCGCACACTTGGTGAACTTGAACGGCCGACATATTTGATTAAATATTTGTGCGTTTGAAAAAAAAAGGGGGGGGGAGAGTTAGACTCCTTGCCCAGTCCAAACAAAGGTATTGCTTGTATATTGTCTCTCCTGAAAATGCATGGGGTATGCTCGCAGTCTTCAACTTTTTTCCCTTCATAATTGCTCTATTATACCCTGCATTGTCCGGGTATCAATATATTAAGCAGGATTTGGGGGGGGGGAAGCAATGAGGAACCAGAACACATTGTGTCCTACTTAGTATTAAGGTTTGGTTCTGAAGGGCATCCCTGACAAATTTGGCCCAGATCAATTTAGCAGTGTAGAATTGATACACACAACCCAATTTTAGGGATTTTGGGGCCAATGGGAGGCTGGAGCCCAATTTGACCTGTATAGTATTTTAAGTTGAGTAGGGAAGAGCATCCCTGCCAAACTTGGTTAAGATCCATCTCATTCCCGTATCTTGATCCATGATGTAGACAGCAACACAGTAGAACAGTTCCATGCAGCTGTAGTTAAATTTTCAGGTGGAAAAAGAGTAAACTACTCTACAAAAAATCATATCAGGATACATGTGCAGGCGCTGTTATATCACACAAAATCAAAACTCCCCTTTATGTGCTCCATAAATCCATATTTAAAGATATAAGTCCCAATGGAATGGCAAATAATTTAGAATTTAGACATCTAAGAACTAGAGATACTGAGTCCAAAAGGAAAAATCTGCCAGATCCCAAATAACACATACCAAATGTCATTCAACTCATCTTTCGGAGACAAGGATTATGGAACAAACTGTCAATGGCTAAACATGGATCCAGATATGTTTGAAGAGGAAGAGAATACATTTTTGAAGAGTCTAGAGCTGTCAGAAGAAGATCGTCGTCAAATTGAAAGAAATATGTTTCTTCAGTCAGGAAGTGGGCAGTGGCTTAAAATGAAGGGGGACGTGCTCACAGCTTCTAGTTTCGGAAAAGTGTGTCTACAGAGACCAACAACAAGTCGTGTCAAGCTGGTCCAGAACATAATTTATTCTTCCGACATTCTGAATGTCCCTTCAGTAAACTATGGCAGGAAGTCGGAGCAAGGTGCCCTTGAACAACTTGAACAACAATTAGGAATAAAAGTTGAGAAGTGTGGTTTGTTCATAGACAAAGAATTTTCCTTTGTGGGTGCTACACCAGATGGTCTGATAGGAAATACAGGAATCGTGGAGATTAAATGTCCATCATCAGCAAGAGGCAAGAATGTTGATTTGGCAGTGCAAGAAGGGAAAATACATCTTAAGTGGCAAGGAAATAAATTTGAATGGAAAAAAAATCATGAATATAATTACCACGTGCAAGGGCTGTTAAATCTTTCAGAAAGAGATTACTGCATTTTCGCTGTCTTATTTGAAAAAAAAAAAAAAAAAGAAATTCTTGACATTATAATTGAAAAAGACCAATTTTGTAAGGAAGAAATTGAATCCAAACTTTTACAATTTTTCTATCACTGTATGTTACCCGAGTTGGTAGATCCCAGATACACTAGAAACATGATCATTCGTAATCCGTTTCAAATTTCAGAGGCTCAGGCAAAGGTTAAATCAAAAAGAAAGAAATTCGAATAGTACAGAGTTGATTGTAATATGTTCTAAGTTTCACGTGTTATTAATTCTGCAGTGACAAAGAAAATCCAGAGTGCATTCAAAAAGTTACGTAACTAACTAAAATCAGTATTTTTCATACTATCCACTTCTTTCTATTCATGTACATGATAGTTTGTTTAGTAAAGGAAAAAGATTAGAGAAATACAGCATTATAAAATTGTATTTCAATTGCAGTCTCATTTTCATGGAAGGTCTTCATAAAATTATTAACCTTTTGATATGTAAGTAAAAAATGTTTGTAGGTTTTACAAAAAAAATCCTATTTACAATACTTGCCAAACATTTCTGTACTATGTTTTCAAGATAAATATTACATGTTCACAACATGTCATTAAGATAAATATACATCTTATAATATATGTCTCCATGCCTTAAAAAAAAACATGTAGTATACAGTGCTTACTACCTAAAATACGACCTTAGCTTTTCATGTTCCACAAAAGCGCATCGCAAATTTCACTTCACTTTTCTTGTAGTGTTATGCAAGAATAATGACAACTACTTTACAAATTTTTTGTAAATATATAGAAAAAATACTTTAAAACACAAATAAAAAGTCTTTGGTGTATCTGGTGAATGCATTAGGTAGTTAATCGCATGAACTGATTTTTTTAAAGCAAAATACTGGTATACAATTATCAAGGAATTAAGTGGTAATATGTGAATTACTGAAAGTACTGGAATCACTCACAAATTGTTACATTTCAGGCAGTGGCTGCTGGTTCCTTTTGAAACTGGGAGGGCTGTGGCGACCCTAACTCAGATCATTACAAGTAGCTTTTTTTAAAAAAGGTACAACGATATATATTTTGCATACAACAGGCTTAGTTTATGCAGCTAAATACAAAATTTAAGTGCGGTTGTTTGAAGAAAAATGTATCTGCTTGATTTGTAATTGTTAACACACTGTGGCCACTTGTTTAGATCTAATCACTAGCACAGGTATTTGTTTGTTTTAAGTTTACAACCAGTACCCATGTGGCGTGGTCCATTAGACGAGATGATGAGAAATTAGATAAAAGTACAAATTATACTATACTAATGAAGATAACTTAAATTTACTAAAACAAATATTAAAAAAAACACAATACTAATTTACATACAGTACATACAAAGTGCATGTTAAAAATTTTAACTAGAGGATGAAAGTGGAATATATCTTATTTAATGTATTCGTAAACAAAATCCATTCTTCAACCTGCATGTGTTATCTAACTGGCAATGAATATTCACCTTACCAATCACTGAAAATATTATGGCATTATTTATATGGTATAAACATGATTTATGTCTTTTAACTTTGTCTCCCAAATGTTTCAAATCTTTTACCCAATTGACAGTTCACACAGGATCATTAGGTTTCACTAGCAAAAAAATAAAGAAAAGAACGAATTTATAACTTTACATTCTCATAGCCAGTTTGCAAAATTGTATGTACTTATATTGAATTATGGCATATCCTACGAACCACTGGGTTTACCATCGTGGCTTTGTGATTTTTTTAATATTTAACTGTGGCCTTGCTGATCCAAAATTCTTAAGCTCTAGTTAATTCCTGTAATTCAAAATCTTTGTCGTAATATGGTTTTAAATGATACTCACTGAATTATCAATTATTTACTAGTTTATGTAGCACGACATGAACAACTCTTCAACCCTACTACTAACCGATGTTCATGGCTCATCATTAACAACCAACTTGTTAAGAATATTACACACTATGTTTGAAGCTCATGCAGCTTTTAACAATATCTATAATTAAAACTATTCGAAATAAATACAAGTTATGTTAAGAAATGTGTTGAACAACTGCAAAAGAGTGGAGCGCGAAAGTGCGCCTACAAAACATGTACTATATTACTGTAGAACACATCTGTTTACCGTGAAATTCGAAGTTCCAGTTTTGGTAGCGCTGTCAAGTTCCAGGAAACCATCTTTGTGTGATAGCAGGGGCGCACCCAGCTCTCTCTCTCTCTCTCTCTCTCTCTCTCTCTCTCTCTCTCTCTCTGATTTACAGAATGTGATTGGCTGAAAAGGGACAAGCCCCTGAAATCTCCCCTCCCTCCCATAGCACTGCTAACACACTGTTACGGCCGTCTCTCTCTACACTCGCTCCACCCGCTTCGACCCGAAGAATCTGTAGCCCCACTAATCGACATTTCCAAAAACGTTTCCCTCGTGACAAGAGACTCGTCCATCTCAAAAACATTGGCTGCAAAATAACCTCCATATTCGTACATGGTATTATTTTCTGAGTAGCAGATAATTAGAGGTCTGCATTCAGATATTTTATTAGGAGCGCTGCGCCCGCAGCCTTCCCTCAGCAGCCACCACTGATTTCAGGCATACACTTTTCATATTCTCTTCGGAATATCGCAACACCTTTTGATAGAAAAAGCATATGCCCTTATATTCAGATCAATAATCTTCACAGAGAGGTGCCTTTTTCTGTAATCGTATTATAACTACGATTTCAACATAATTTTTAAACGGTCATTTCATCAATAAGTGTTATCAACCATTCTCACTTTATACGGCTTCCATCGTATAAAATGTTAGTTCAGTTTAAAAGTTTTATTAACAATGTCTGTGTACAGGATATTGCTCTGGTTTTAAAAGTTGTGGCATTAAAATTCACACTAAGTTCAAACACTTAGCAAAGAATAATCAGTGAATTTATTTACCTTCATCCAGTTGTGACAGCTCAGGAAGGATGAAACCAAGTTGCCCTATTGGTCTTAGAGACAAAGTCTCTATTTTTCCACTTCATATGTTGTAGTATCATTTTCGGAACTTTTTGGGTGTACTGTGTAAGCTTTAAAGGCAGACAGAAAATGTTCCTTTGAGTTGCAAATTGGGAAAGAAAATTTTCTTCTGTACTGTTTGCAATGACTTTGGTTCGTAAAAGTTCTCAACAAGCATATTGTTTTTATTTTGTCCATTGATTATTTTAAATGTGTAGTAGGTGTTATGTGAAATAATATTTTTTATATTTTATTTTGGCATTATTACAAAATTCAGTATATAAATTATAAAATAAAGTATATCAGTATTCAAGAAGAAAATATTCTCTTCAGTAATTCATTTTTTGAATATGCCTCAGGTATAGAAAATTACGTAAATACTATTTTCTGTAATGCATTTACATTTTTATGTGAATATTGATACATAGCTAAATGATAATGATTGCATGTACTAATTTAATTTTGATAATGTATTAAAGATACTTTTGGTTTGACATTATTTTATGTACCTATGTTTTAATCCATGAGAAATGTTTTTGAAATGAGTGATTCCGGTACTGAATTTGTGCAAACGAGCTAGAAGAGTACATTGTTTTACACGCAATAATATTGTATAAAAGTATGTAAAATTTGTTGTGTCTCAGTTATTTGAGATTGTGATATGCATAAGTTGTTCCAGTAAACATAATATTATTTTGTACATTTTGTTCAAGGAAGCTTTACAAATGACCCAGTGTGGAAAATATTAATAACAAACCTTATTATGTTGTATTGTATGTTTGACAGATTCATTCGTTCTGTAAAGAAAGCATGACAAAATTTAGTAATTTATTTTTTTATGTCTATTTAATTACCTTATAAACCGAACAATTATGGGGGCAGCAACATTATGTGCTCAGGGAGGCCAAGTCATGCAGAGACCACCCTTTGACCATACTTTGTGGTAATGAATATAATGCAACCTATAATCTCCATTAAGTTTATTAATGTGAATTATGGCATCACACTAACAAGCTTGCACTTAACAACAATAATATTGTTATTTGCTAGGGTCAGAAATTACATCATAAATAATAATAATTTTTTGAATAAATCTATTAGAAGCTATCCGGACAACGATAATTTCCTAATTTAAAAAATAATAGTTTGCATATCTATAATTATTAAATTTTTTAATCCATTAAAGATATTAGTTTGTGTTCAGTAGCATGTACAAAATGTGCGATAGTGCGTTTATAAAAAATTTTGCCTTATTTCCTGCATTATGTAATGAACCTGTTACTTTTCCTCTGTCTCTGTACTAGTTCATCCACTTTCGATTGATGGCATTTTAAAACATGGATCCACAATCATGTTCATTTTTGTTACTTGTTTTGCACTATGAGCTTTTAAAAGAATTTCGACTATCCAAGTATACATAAATTTAATCCATTTTGGCTTAGTGTGATTATAAACGTAACTTCTCTTGCTTTACATTGCAAATTTCAAGATATAAATGTAAGCAGATTTTCGGTCACATAAGGATGTGTCATGTTTCTTAACATAGTTATATACCTGAAGCATAATTTTTCGTGTTTAATTGTGACGTATGAGATACACCAGTCCCCACCTTCCTGTGTTTAAGATACTTGTTTATTGCATTTAAACATTTCTTATGTAACTTAACATTGAAGATTTTGTATAATCTGAAAACAAAGTACTTTTTTTATAAAAATATGTAACATTTTTTAATGTTACTGTACGGTACCAGTCTGGCCCGAAACTTGTAGGCTCTATACAATAAATGCAAGCACCTGCATTTCTCTTCATTTGCATGGGTTCGTAGACTTCAACATGGTAATAACAAACACTCTTAGAAACTTTAAGACTTCCTCTCTTTATTAAATAGATTAGATTAACACTTGTTTCTTAAGGAAACAAAGATCTTTTGTAAAGGGAATTTGTAAATAACACACATATATTTATACATATATACACACATATATTTATTTAATATTTGTACATATATGTATTTTAAAATAGTTTGTTTCAAATATATAACAAATCCTATACAAAAAAAAACTAACATAGGGTGTTACACACAATCTTCTTTATACCGGAGTTTCACAAAAGTCCTTCATTCATTCAAGCATTACACTTTGCGTGTTTGATTTCATATAGTTAATGTCGTACTGAATCTTATATCTGGGGGACTATGTTGTCACAGGAAAATGAACTTGTTGCTCTCTCGATTTTGTGAGATGTTTTTATTCACAGCAAATGCTGGATGGATCGTTGGTTCGCTGCCTGTTAGATGTTCAGATCTGATGTTAGTCATTGTGGGCCACTAGCAGTCAGCGAGATTAGCTCACTCATGGTGGGGTTTGGAAGTTTGATTCACTCATTTGTGATGAAACTTGAAGCATGATTCACTCACAGATGATAATTTATCAGATACATAGCTTATGGATGGTGTCACGGCTGTATTTATTATGTTACTGAGTGTAGTGAGGTGGAAAAAAAAATTTAGACAGGGAATCTGTAGTGTCCTGAGGGTAAAGTAGACACTCCATTGGCTTAAATGAAACGCTTATCGTCCAGACCCGATAATGCTACTTTTGTCATGCCCTCGGTGTAGATTTCGTGAAGGGAACTTATATTGGGTTCCTAAAACCATACTACAATTTTTGAGACACTCCCGATAATCCTCGTATCGGAGTTTCTGCAAGACATTAGATTTTACGCCCTTCAACTTATGCATACACCGCTCACTCGCAACAATGTATGCGTAAATCTCAGGACACAAACCTATAAAATGTGTGACTATTCAGCCAGCACACGCGTCTTTCAACCCCCCGTACGACCTTTGAGGATTATCGAGTGCATTGTTGGAAGTTTCTAAGTGCGCTTTTAAATCTGGTGTAATTACTTTACATACTTATATACATCATCACAAACAACAGAATAGACCAAAGTAAAGGTAGTGCAATATAAGAGGTGCAAAGCTGGCGGAGGAAATTTGGTACATATATACTGGTAGTGAAATTCGTAGGGTCAGTTTGGAAAGTTCGAGAATGACAACACCACTGTACAAAGCTCTTTGATATTTTGATCAAGACAAGACTTTCATCGATAATTTTCCATGCCTGGAGTACATGCCTTCCTATCGCTAATAGACTTGGGGAGCATAGTTTGCGAGGTGCCGGTGGTAAATGGTCTATATTGTGAGATATAGACATCCATATTCAATATTAGAAACTCCAGCCAGTACCACTAGCACTAAATTCCTCAAGTCTATTGCTTAGGCAAGGCATAATTGCCTCATCGTAAATTTGGACAGCAGGGTGAAATACAGCAATAGTTTAGTTTTGGTACAGTTCAAATGTTGATAATTTTTATGTATCGCAAAGTTACGCAGGTATTCCAAAACATAATTTGTGTGATAATGCAAATGTATTAATTGTTTTGAAATGGACAATATGAATCTACAACATATTTACAATTATTATGTTTTGAGCGATATGATGTTTACAAAGTTTACAGATATGTATGTGTTTTTACTGTTGTAAAAACAAGTACAGTTTTCTGGTGATTATGCCAACGCTTCCCCTATATAAAGGATAAATATTTACAAGCTAAACGAGCACGAAAGGAACAGGCTGTTTTAAAGAAAGAAATATTAAAACCTGTTACGAGTAGATTGTATACATTGCATTCTGTGATACGTACGTCTAATGAAATACAGCGGGAAATAAAATCGGAAGAACCTATAAAGAAGAAAAAGCAGAACCTGTCTCATTTAATACGACATTACTAAGCTATAAAACAATCTTCACCTATGTGCGATACGATGGTTGGTGTATATCGACATGGAAATATATGGTTCCTGGGAGAATCGGTAATTAAGTTTTTGCCTGAGAATAAAATTCAAGTAGGTGATTACGTAACTGATGTCAGTGAAGGATTGTTTTAATTATTATTTTAAAACGTTCCGAATGGGTATTCCGACACAGATTATGAGAAATATAAGGACCCTGTTGGTCATACGAATGGAAAGAATCATTCAGGTGATGAAAACTATCCGAAACTACATTTACTAAGTGATATTGCTGGAAGGGGAATATATAAAGACAAAGTTGGCGATCGGTTTTCTCCTGTATATTGGAACAATTCTAATGAATTGGTGAATAGATTAAAACTTCCCATGGCTTCGAGAGATTCTCAGAATAATTCACATACAAACGAAATTGTGTCTGCTATTGAAGAGCTGACAGAAGAATCTTACAATACTAATTAAATTCATTAAAATTGCTAAGAAGCTCCATGCCCCTGCAAGGTTAATGTTTACCAGAAGAAGAGTTATTACTCGTGGTAAATATGATCTTTTTCAAGCCTATTCGTGTGAAATGACATTTCGAAATACAATAATGGATACAAGTATATTTTAACTGAAACATTCATTTATTTATTTAAAATATGCATGGGGTAAACATGTCAAGAACAAAATGGAAAACCAGTAAGCAATTTTATGAAAATCGTTTTGCAAGGAATAATACCGAAATCGCTTCAAATGGACAAAGGCAGCGAGTTCTTTAGTGGATCTTTTCAGAAACTAATGGCCTGAAATGGGATTAATGGTTATGTAATGTATTTAGAAATTAAAGCGAGTGTAGCCGAGAGATTCAACAAATCGATTAAACAGTTAATATACAAACATTTCATGTCGAAGGGGACTTACAATTGGGTGGACGTTTTGCCTGAAATACTTAAATTTTATAATTCTCGATATCATCGAACTATCAAGATAGCACCCGAAAAGGTTATGGGCAATAGCTCGATGAAAATTATATATACTAATATTTAAGTAGTTGATGAGAGAAAGCAAAAGTTCAAAGTTGGTTAATATGCAAGAGTGTCAAAGTTGAAAGCTGTTTTTGAGAAAAAAAAAAAAAACTGTGAATCGGTCTTACGAAATATTTAAAATTATTTCAGATAGGCAGTCATTTCCTAGAGTAGCTTACCTCGAAACCTAAGATGGAGAACCTATTAAAGGTGAAAGTTATGAATAGTAATTGCAAAAAGTTTCTTCTCTAAATGTATATTCAGTTAACAAAATCATCAAAAGGGTAAAGGACAGGTCCTTGGTTCGATGTAAACATTTTTCAAAGGCGCACGATTCGTGGATAAAGAATCAGGATCTTAAAATAATGTAAAACAATGTATGTAAATTGTTTTTGAAAGTAAATAAAAAATTGAACAATGTTTTATTTGTTTTTCATTTAATAAACCTACCAATATTGACGGGAATTGGATGAACAATAATTGTGTTATTATTGTGCAATCATTCCTCTTGCTTAATTAGGTTATAGTTTGATTAGTGTTTGTAAGTCTTCTTGTTTGGGTGGAAATCTGTTACTCAGCGGCTAGCTTTTGTAAATCTCCGCGCGCTACTTGGATTGTAAGCCTGGCCTTGACACACTCCTTCATTCGCGCGAGTGAGACATCGGCAAGGAACGTGATGCAGAACAGCAAGCATGTAACTATCTCTCTGTATATGTGTATATGTGTGTGAGAGTGTGTGGGGGTGGGCTAGTAAACCTTTCGTACACAGTCACCGTCTGAATCGCGAGATTTTGAAATATTATTTTAGTAAACTCGTGGACCCAATAATTGAGTCATGCACAGAAAACGAATGTTAGTCTGCTTCATCTTTAGAAAATTGATTCTTGACTTGGGCCAGGGACAAAGCAAAATTATTTTCAGAAGATCGTAATTTTCATCCGGGTGTAGTGCCGCAAACTAAATGTATTTTTCTTAAAATAGTTCCGGAATATGCGATATAATCATAAAGACATGAACTTTTAATTTTTTGGACCTCCTCTGTCTTGAAAACAGCAAAAAGATTTCACTGTTTAACAAACCTAACGTAACGTGGGGAAGAAAATAGTAGCCATGTAAACATCTGGATAATTTTCGAAGATAACTACAAATTTGTGGTATCTTGAACATAACATGTGAAAAATTTCGAATGGAGCAATGAAACATCCACGCTGCCTTCATTTGTACAGTGACTACTGCTCAGAAACGTGCATATTATATTGCATGGCTTTCGAAAACGAAAGAAGTGATTTTCATACATTTACATTAAAACACTCATTTTAAAAATCATCTAAAGAACTTGTGTTCTTGGAAACCGGTAACCTCCTAGACCGGTCTAGAAGTGGTCGAGCAAGTATGAAAGATCATGAAGTGGAAAGAACTCAATAATCGTTTACACAAAAATCTACATGACATGCTTCCAAGAACAGGAAGATCTACGTGCTACCGTTCAGCAATGACTGTATAAAAAGTGTTTAAGTAGATTATAGCCATTTTTTTGGAGAATAAATACTTGGTTGCAAGGACCGCAATTCTGAGTTAACCGAAAAAAATTGCGTGCTCTGACGAAGTAATGTTTCTTGCCTAGGGTAAAAGTCACATATAGAGTGTCTATATCTGGGGACCTGAAAATCCACTCGCTATTTGGGAATAAACAGACACAAAACCAAGATTCAACATTTATCGTTGTATAACATAACATAGTTATTGACAACTATTTTTAAAGAAGTGATTAACATATGTTGTATTCGCAGCATCTTACACTGAGCGCCTTAGTTACTCACTACTTCGCAGCCAGTTGGATACTCTGATGTGCACCTAACTATGAAATCATTTTCCTACAAGAGGGAGTGAATAAGTGAAGATATTTGGGTGGCTCTTAACAGCGAGGTCTTGAGAGCCAATTAGAGTGATTGAGGTGAGTATGGAGCAGCGTCGAAATGATGGGGCAGGGTAAACGGGGGATCCACGAGAAAATCCGCTAACTAGCGGCATCGTCCGGCACGATTCCCACATGCGGAAATCCGGGCCTACAAAGATGGACTGACAAAGATGTGCCTGTAATCCGTTTTCATTATTTGGAGAACACATACTGGAATTCTTTATGTAGGCTCAAGGATATTTTTTACCTGTAACCGGATTTAAGAACTAATAACATAGAGAACAATGTTCCCCGACCGAAGCAGAGCCTGACCACTACACCTTTCCTCCATAGAAAGGAGGCTCTTACTGTATTCTAGCTCTACTTTCTGTCATGCGAGGCAAATTATTTCAGGAATCTTACAGGCTTTCGGGCCATCGGCTTCTCGGGAAATCATTCTCAGTTCGGAGCCAATCCAACACAATAACTAATCACTGAATCTCATCGAATAAAATCCATTCTCTTTCTAATCGTCCCGGGCAAGTTGTAAGTGTTTATTTCAACCTGGAATTTTCATTTACGTTAAGTCATACCATGTCATGGCATTGTGCCACTTTCAGTTCCCCATCACACTTCATGTTCCAGTCTCTGTGATTACGCCGCAGTCAGGTGATGTTATAACTGAAAATGGACCATATTACGTAGTGCTGTCCAGTCGGGCAGGTCAGCTTGACTAAGGGCTGTGGAATTCTGTACTGATATCTTGGTCACCAACTATCATACTTAACAGAGCAAAAACATCCATCTAATATCGCGTGTTTCCTTTAAACCTCGAGTCATATTTTCAATCAACTCATGAATAATACCTGAAACAATGCTATCTGATTATCAGAGTCGTAAAGCTCTGTCACTGCTCACAGACCGACAGGTAAATAACAAGCGAAATTCATTTAAGACGTATCATCATGCTTCAACACCTCTCGCGCCAACAGGCCTGACTACTAGAGACAACTCTCTCCAGTAGTAAGTAGGGGGCTCAAACTTAAAACACAGGGCTACACAGGGATACAGGTTTACTTTCCTAGATATTATATTACAGAGGGGATATAATCTAAATAAATGCATGCTACCATTATCTCCATCACCTGATATCTTATCAGGATGTAATTAACATTCACAATGGTGCCCCCTTTTGTTCCGAGGTTCCTCGCAAAAATGGTGCATCTGCCCCAAACTACATGTGCATGTCATGGTTAGCATCAGACATTCTCTGCTTGACTGCTACCATCTCATATTATGGTATGCAAGATATCGAGCTATCTTACACGTAGGGAGCAATTCATGTTCCAAATAAAATACAGCTTCACCATGATACCTAACTGCGTATAAGTATAACCAGCACGAGGGGTCAGACAGCGAAAGATTGAGATACACTCAATCAGTACAGGTGACACAATAATTGATGAGACACAAGTCCCGATGATGTCTTGTGTCTTTAGTGTCCGATCACAATATCACTGAGACCTTCATGCTCAAATGCACCTGTGGTCCAGCCGAGATGCTAGCCTCGCCTCTCCTGTCCGTTCAGAATGGTGCCAGAGCTGTGTTTCTGCTCACTTCACTACTGGGTGCTCAACACCCAGTAGTCGAAAATCCTGCCTAATGTTTGAGCATAGGTGCCATCTCACAGCCCAAGCCAACGAAGTAGATATTGCTTTCTCCAGTAACAATGGTATAGCTACCATCAGAATGTGAAAAGTAATGACTTTTTTTCATCAGAGATGGCATTATAGTGAGTGGGATACCTTTGATCAAATTCTTCTAGATGCTGTCCAAGATGGACAACACAGACGGACCACGTTCAATAAACAAGGTGGAAACTTGTGCGCTTTGAGTCAGGTTACCTCGTAAGGCAAAGCAAACCAAACACACTGTCCAGTTCTTGTTGTTGAATGATGCTATGTTCTCATCTGCTTATTCACAGTTATATATTTCCTGTTAAACTATGGAGTGCTCAATTATCCTCGCTGTCTTCGGTAACAAGATATACAACAGAACAAACAAATTATCTTTCAAATCCAACATGCACTTGTCATCGATGTGTAATCGGAAAATCAGGTGGAATTTTATCTTTGTCAGTAAACATTCAGTAGACTAGTACCAAAGGATCTTTATTTCCTTCCCGCATTATTACCTCGAGCCACGATTTCACCTACTTGGCTTTCACTCGATGACTATAAGCTCTACTTTTTTTCCCATTGTCTGAATGCTACCAAGATACCCTTCCAACTCTCTTTTCTTGTTTCTATATCGGTATCGGCGAATTGGACAGCACACTTGATGCAGTCATGACTGTTAATATCGTCTTGTTGTTTTATAGGACTTAGTAATAGCTTGAAATATCACTATGAGTCCATACGCGATATCGAAGAGGCCTTTATTGAGGTATACATAGATAAATTAAAATTCCTCAGAGTTTTAATTTTGTTTGGAAGTGCTCCACGGCATCTTAATGTGAATATAGTGAACTTGTTACTTATCTATCAAGTACAGTGTTAGTATGATCGTGCTGTTCTTTGCAATATATACTCGTCTTCTACTGCAAGGATATACTTGAATACCTGTTCCGCCTTGAAGACTAACTTTCCACAGTAATCTCGGTCTTCCAGCAGAGCATCTTCCCATTGGTACATATTGTGGTGCTTGGCCTGTTAATCTAGGGTCCAATATCCTGTATAATTTCCGTTACATTGTTGTTTTAGAAATCTATTTTTCTTGTAAATTCCGTAATATCAACATTACATATGTGATCTTTAAGGCTATATCCTAATATTCTTCTTAGGAATCTCATATCTGCAGACTCTAATTGCATTTTCATTGTTCTATTAAGTGTCCAATTCACACTACCATACATAAGAAGTGGCACTGCTAATACTTTCTAAAATCTTAACATGGTGTCTATCCTAGTTTTATTTTTAAGTGTTTTTTAAGTATACTCATATTTGACTACCTTTTTTTCTGAATCTCTATCCTCGTCATACGAAATAGAATAGCCTAAATAATCAAAACTATTAACTTTTTTAATTATACACCCATTTAATTATATTTTTGTTCTAACTGGGTATTTACCGTTGAAAGCAATTGCAGTATATTAAGTGTTTGATATTTTTTTATTTATGTATTTTGTAACATTTTGTATGTTCTTGTTCTACTAGTGATTGGCTTCGAGTGAACTTTCAAACACTTATTTTTACTGAAGCAATAACCACTGATCTCATCAGAAAACCATTCATTACGACCTCAGGAAATGTGTTAGTTCTTATATGCGACGAAGACTACCAGTTACTACAAACAATTATTTTATAACTCTAAGCAACTGCATTTTCACCTATTTTACGTGAAAATATCGCAACAAGGAGTATTTGAAAGAAAATTTTACCATGCGTACGCGCGATGCTGCTGTCGTTGTCTGTACCGTTTCCATTTCCAACGGGTCCTGCAAATATTACTTGGAACAGACGTGGTAACAGAATATCAAATAGACCAATCGAGCACACGTTTCTAATTGCACGTAAGTATTAGGATTAAAGGAATTCGGACACTAAGGGATAAGGGATTGGAGCTCGGAGCTATTCATGCTATGTCATTCCGGTCGCCCGGAAGCCACCTTGAATGCCAGTGATATTTGACCTTTAACCCCAAAAATCCAAAAAATGCCAAAAAAATTTCAAAAAATTTCATACAGTTCCAGAAAATTCATCATTAAAAATTATTTGAAAATTCCAGTTCCTCCACTGCCATTATCCAAAAAATAAAAGTTTTCTGTTAAATATTACCCCTTTCCCCTTAAAGTTTCCCTTTCCCCATTTTTCTTTTTAAAAAAAAATCTAAAAATCCCAAAAATTTATAAAAAAATTTTCATTAAAAATTATTAAAACTATATTAAAATTTATTTAAAAAACTAGAATTTCCTGACGTCACCCTTTCACCCGTAGTAATTCCACCATATTTGTAGGCGCGGCGGGAAGCCATGTTGGTCGGTACTGTCCACCATCTTAGTAGGCATCAGAGCCAATGTCCGCCATCTTGTTTTTTGTATATACTTTGCTTTACATTGCTGGTTTTTCCTCTGTCATTTGTTTTACATTTCTGGAGTTCGTCTTTCACCTTTGTTCTACTGCCTTCTTGGAATTAATATATTTCATCACCAAGGTGACGCTATTGTATTTATAATCGATATTGTCACTAGGCAGCAGCCATATTATTTATGTAGTGCTGTCGGCGCCCTCCATGTTGGATTCTGTATTCAACACGCAGGCGGCCTTAATTTCTTGATTTCACTGGCAAGCCAGCTGTCGACACTCGTATTTAAAGGCTTAGAAAAATCTGTAATTTTTCATTTCTATTAAAAAATAAATTTCAATCCACAGTGTATATACAGGCTTAATTTATTAGATACATATTTTTTACTAAAATACATTAACACCGACAGATGGATACTACACACAAAAATAAAGAAAAAAACAATTATTTTTAACAACTATTTATTATTTTGTAATTACTATTTCAGAAGAAAGCAGTTTATCAAATCAGTCGATGTAGCCTCATTCCTTCAGTTTACTAGTTATTGATGATATCTCAACTATGCGCATGTCATACCAACGTTAGTGAAGGCCAATCAAATATTTGTGTCTATCAACAAGTTCGTTCGGATCTTTGTTAAACATATAGTCAGTATTCAAAGCATCTTCTGCCTTCGTCGCATCACTTGTCGAAGGAAACTCTTGGTGAAATGTGTGGTACCGTCGAGGGAATCGCCATCAATGTTTTCATCAACACTGTCACCATAGGCATGAGCATTAATGCTGTCTTCATGATCGTCTTCTCTTCCTGTTTCTTCCTCAAAGTTAAATTTGCTTTTATTTTTAGGAGTCATATGGTTATCATCAGTATTTAGAGCCAACCACCGTTTATTTTGAAGTTCGTCACTTCACGCGAACGTCTTGTAAGTACACTTGCAAGATGGCGGATGGCCGCACCTACCAAGATGGTGGAATGAGTATGGCTGAGGGGTGACCGGAAATGTATGTTTTTATAAAGAAATTTTAATGATAATTTTTTATAAAGCTTCTGTAATTTTTTTGGGATTTTTTAGGATTCTCAGGGGAAAAAGGGAAATTTGAAGGGAAAAAGGGCAATTTTTAGGGAAAAATAGCCACTGGGGAACTGGCATTAAATTTCTTTTAAATAATTTTTAATAAATGTAATGGTATTTTGATAATTTTTTAATAATATTTTTTTGGATATTTGGGGTAAAAGGACAAAGGTCACTGGCTTCCAAGATGGCCACAGGCTGACCAGAATGACAGAGCATGAACAGCTCCGAGCTCCAATCCCCTATCCCCTTCTGCCCGACTTTCCATAATCCTACTACTACTCACGTACATATGCTCAAGGCTGATTTAAGCATAGCGACATCATTTACAAAGGTTTTGAGAAAGACGAAGTTCAAAATTTCCAGCCGAAGAGTATCCAGACCTTACTTTTGTCCTATAAATTCGAGGGATCTAAGAAACTCTTAGGGATGAATTGGAATGGTGTCAAGGCAATTATTTATTTCTTAGTTCAGGAGTGATTTCGAGACTTCGTAGAACTGTACTCTTCAAACTTCAATCAATGGCATAAGGCAGTGCAATGCCTGAATGTGAATGTAAGTTAATAAGCGGCTATCTACTAGTAAATCCCTTGTGTGAACTTTGAACCAACGCTTCGGATCAGTTGAATTCGCAGTTGGTAGTTTTGCAGATTCGAGTCTGAGCCACAAGTAATGTCGAACATATAGGCGGGTTCTGTAGTGACATTTACACGTTATTTGTACTGATTCTCGACATACAACTTAGCAGGCTGCAGGCGAGTCATGACTGCCGAGAAACACTAGATGTTTTCCAGGCTATTACCGGAGACTGGTCACGAAAAGAACTTATAAGGGGCGCAAATAACTCTGGAAATTGAAGTTAATTTAAAAAAAATTGTAAATAGAGAGAAAATGCATTTCTGCACAACTAAGAAAGACTTTCATCTCAGTGTGTATTGAGCCGACGTTTTCAGAGATTGTGCGACCATCTGGGAACAACTACTAGGCTATATAGGCTGCAAAGTGAGCAGTTTTGAAAGCCCTGCTTGACATCTGCTTGCATGCATGATATGTATTCTTCAGCTGTATGCATTATTAACACTGCTAAGGGCTTGATCACTTTGTCCCTGCATCGATCTAATGAGACTATGAAATTATAAGCAAAATAAACAATTTTCAAATTTGCTAATATTCTTACCCTTGCAATTACACAAATTTTTTACGTGAGACTTTTATTTCAACGTTAAGAGGTGGAACTAATTTCCCTCAGTCGTTGCTAACTTTACAGTACGCATGTCACCCAGTGAGTCCGTTATAATATATACAAGAAAAGGCAGTGACATCTCTCAAAGGTCGATTTAAAAAGGGTCCCCCTTATACTAACAGCCTTTAACCCTTTCAGTACCGAATTTATTTTCGAGTTCAAGCGATGTAATCGTTTAATTTTATGATGTGCACTGTACTTCTAATGGGCGTGCTTCCTGTAATTAATGAACAACATGCTGTGTGTACGTAAGGGTTGCTAATACTGCAAATACACATCGTTGAATAATAGAAACTGCCTTGACGTCAGATGTAACAGTTCGTAAACGACAGATGTTGACACTTCAACAAGTCGGATTACTCGGAAGGAGGCGCTCAAAACACGGGCCACTTATTTCTTATTGTGTACAGTTGCAACCATAAATATCCTCTGTGCGCAACAGATCCTCGTTCGTGTACACAGGGACTGAAGGGGCTAATGATGTTGACGCGGTAAATTCAATGATAATACCGAAGATTTTTTACACGAGTGACATGTCAGAAAACTTCTGCACCTAGGATGTTATATTCGAGTAGGTGAGGACTTGTAGGAGTCGCACTAGAGGAGTGTAGGGCATGTGGCAACATGCTACAACAGAAACAATCGTTCGCGCCCTCAATACAACAATATCGTCATTAAAAATGCATTGTATACAACAAATGAAGATAAAATAATTTTGCCGATTAATCACTTTTTCAAAGTGCTACGGAAGTAACTAATTGTGAAGCGTTAAAACTGGGTTAATAAATAACGGCGCGGCATTAAATACTTGCAAAACACATTTGTCAATATGAAAAGCTAATGCTTACTTGTTTTATTTCTAAGTACAACACTCATTTATGTACTGTACAGTACGTCATTTCAGTGTATAGTGATGGACTTTCCACCTTCCAGCACAAATACTGCAAGACCTCGTTTTTGTGGGTTACCATAGTCTTGCATTCAGGGTGCGGTGTGTCTTTGTACTAACGCGTTTGCGTCGAATTTAATTCGACGCTTCCAGGGTAATTGTGAACCAGTGGTATAGATGTATTGTTTCAGAGTGGTTGAGTGAACGCACAAGTCAAACTGCATTCGATGAACACGCACGTCGGTAGTGGAACTTTGCATGCTGCGAGATCGTAAGCGCAGATGTCAGCTGTTTATAATGTGCAGCATAGGACTTCGACCAGAGCAGGAGCGGCAAACCACTTTAGGAGAGACCATGAACGCGGCTAACAATGCGACAGGTGTGAATTCGGTATTTCCCTGATGCTAGTATTCTCCTAGTCGCAACCTGTAATAACCAAATAAAAAAACGTGGTCGGCATATAGGAGGCACAGGTAGTTATTGCAGTTTTTATTTTAGATTGTTAACATATTTGTTATAAACGACATAGCACATTACACGTAGTGCAAGTTAATATTTACCTGCAGGCTGACGGGTGGAGAGGCCACGTGACAAAATATACAATAAGGCACGGCTGTGTGTAATTTTTACTAACTACTGAACACCATAGCATGTAACTCCCCCAACGATTTACTGAAAGTCAAAATTTTGGATGGTTCTAATAGGCGCTAGTGAAACTCATTGTCATGTACGTACCGTAGGTTAGACTGCAGAATTGTACTTACGGCCAGTTACTTTGGCTGTTCCTTCGCAATAGGCAAGTCGTATTGCTGCTTGGGTTGCACGTGATTCACTCATCTCCTGGTTCCCCCCCCCCCCCCCCCCCTTGTGCCAGATTCATTACTCACTGAGATCCTCCAAAGTATTGTCACTTTTACGTGAACCCCAGATTTTCTGTTCTTTAAAGTTAATTAAAAGAATAAATTTTCTAAATTGGAAAATTTTGTGTTTAGATATTAGGATAATTATTCATATTAGTGGAAACGTTATTAATACGCCCTTCACACTTGGGTACATGTAATTAAATCGCAATCTCCACTCGGGGTACGTAAGTATTTGAAAATTGAAAGACGAGTAGCTGTCGCTATGCCATCCCAGATGCGCGTGCAAGTGAGAACGTGTGTTTTACAAAAGTAGTTTGACTTTTAATCTTATGCTCGTAACTTGAAGATTACGAGTCTAGCTTTGTTCCTAAATCTACGATAACATCCATGTACGCATTATGAACACAGAGAAACGAAATACAGCGAGCTGCTGCTAGAGCAGAACGCGTCCGCGCAAAGACACCAACAACCAGATGTTACGTGGTACGTAAATGTTGCGTTAATGTGATGGGAATACTAGGTTATCCAAGAATATTTTGTTTGTGCATAAAGTTTTGTTAATCACAACGTATTTAAATAATGAAAGGCGCAAAATGGTTGTGTTCGCTTTTGTAACACCAATATTTTACTAAAAGGCAATTCTACACACTCAGGCAAAAACGCGTAATTTTAAATATCAGCTTCTTAATGTTTACAATGTTATGTATACTACTAATTAAAGAGGAAGTATAGTTATGGTGGTCACGAATCGTATATTCGCATTGCTTCCATTTTTATTAATTTATAATAATAACTTACTATAATTTAGATGATTCTTTTGAAGTCGGCCACAAATGGAACGCTAAGTGTTTAAGTAACTCAAATAAATCAGTACGATAATCACTGTGATAGAATGTAATAATAATTTTTAATGTATAACTAGGGCCACCTGTTTTTTTCACGAAACGATTTAAGAGCGGGTTCGACGTCAACATTCTGTCATTTAAAACGAGTGCCAAAGAAACCTTCCCAACTTGCAAAACAAATACGGGAGGAATGCAGTGCTTAATTGAACAGTTCCTAAGTCTCTATTCCATGGCAAAAATATTATTAAGAAAACAAAAGAAAGCCTTGCAGTAGTGTTTCTAAGGGTGGTTTTCATGTGTTTTCTTTAATAAACTTTGTTTTGTATTTGAGCACAGTTCTCACTTTGCCTTAACACTATGCTCACTTACCTCAATGTCATGTTCTACTCCAGCCTCTCGAGTATGCCGCGGAGCTGTTTTGTCGTTCAGAAACCGCAGCGATTCGAATGCAAAACACTTCCTTCTTACGTAATCTACTCCTGAGCCACTTGTACCTTTTTTCGACTCTCTCTGGTATTGGCCAATATCTTTTTCATTTCACTCTGCACTTCTGTCTTGCTTATTTGCATTTCGTGAGCAATTTCACCCCAAGCGTTGTTCTTATGATTTCTATCTTTGTATTGCGCACACGCTTAGTCCCAAAGAACAGTCTTTTCGTGAAGCAGATCGATAAGGTCGATAAGGTTAATCACTTTATCCTTCGGCCATTTTACTTCACTCAACATATTTTCCATTTAAACCGGAAAGGAAACTGCACACTACACTGAATGACAAACACCATCACGCCACTAGTATTGACAGGAAGACACTGAGGCGGCCCGTGGTAATGGTGCCATGATGGAGGGGGGGGGGGGATATTACTAACATCTCATAGGCGCGGTAACACGTGTTGCTAACAAATGTTATCAACATTCTTTGACCTTTACAGACTTTCAGCGGTAACATAATTCTTGTTACTAACATGGTATTTATGTTGCTAACACAGCATGTTGGCAATAAATACAGAAGCGTTTTTGAAAATGTTACTAACAATGTGGCTTTAGTTTATGATCTTGTAATTTGAATACTTCAATGTTGCAGCCTACGGCTTGTAGCATTCTCGAAACATGTATAGGGAAATATTCTGAAGTTAATAGAACACGAGGATGGCACGATGTTTCTACGAACTGGTAGGGTATGCGGTCCCAAGATGAGAATATGAGCACTAGACTGTACTCAAGACTTGTGCCCTTTTTCTCCAACAACACCAGTCTCAGTCACTTTAGAGGCACGTAAACAGGAATGGTTAGCGACAGTCGGAAACCCAAGTCACGCCCTCCCTCATACACCCTCTGCATCCACTGGTCAGGTAGCTGGAGTGCGAGGTTCGTAAGGTGCGAGGTTTCCAGATCGTCCCGTCCATCACAGAGGTCACTAAGTCGTGACATTCCGATTGTGATGCTCCGTGTTTGAATTGTGTGAAAGAGTTGGTTGCAGGAGCTGTTTTTATCGGCAGGTTCATATTTTTTTTCCACTTATTCTACAAATTAAATTTACACAAGAAAAGGAGACGTGTGGGTAAGATTTTTTTTTTTGCTCAAAGCAGGAGAGTTGTCGGCTACAAGAATTTGTAGTTCGTAGTGAGTAAATGAATTTCGTCAGTGTTGTTCTGACGATCCCGTGGTTGCCACAGGATAGCTCTCGGCCGGGCCACACAAACAGGCACGATCCTGTGTGGTCGGACTCTGCCCTGCAGTAACTCGCAGATGATAGTGTGAGGACCGCACCTAGTTCGACTTCCCTCACTTCTCTTTGTATGGGTAAGTAATGGCACGGGCAATGTTGCGGTCGCAGCTCCGCGGAGGAAAGCAGCGCTGAAACGTTGGCGAGCGGGTAACGCCCCTTACCGGCTCTGTGGCAAGTGCCGAATTAACTGCCAGCAATACGATCCCACTCTCTCCTCACGGTCATGCCAGTGAACATATTGCTTTGAACCATACGAATCTGGATGCGGGTTAAACAACATAAAAAAAAGTATTTGTGGTATAAATGGGCCGAAAATATACACAAGACGTAGCACGACTATGTTTCAGGTGAGCTCCATTGTTCTAGGTTAAATTGTTCCTAACCAGACAACAGAAGTATAAAGACAAAATACCGAGGACAGCTAATTTAGTATTTTTACTGAGTTGAATGTTACATTACGTGATAGTAGCTATGTGTGCACCGAAGAATACACAACTTTACATAGTGAGATTATATGCAAATTTGATAAAATTATAGTTTTTATTTAAAACTGTGTGCTACATACGGTCACAATGACAATGGGGTGATATGTTTTATAATATGAAAACATAAAAACTTTATTATCGTAGTTATTTCTTAATAGTGAATGAAACACGCTGGCAAGATTATCTCCTAGATTATTTTTATACCTATGTGTAAAAATTCAGAAATAATAATCAAACTGTTTTCTTTATTTTCTACTCATTTCAATGCATTTTTCGAAGTCCGAAAAAACTATAATACTTTATTGAACAAAAGTTTTTTGGTGTAATTATTAGGCCTTTTAAATTCTTTAGCTTGTGCCAAACCGATTTCAAAGCTGTTTATAAATAAAACTTTTACATTCACCTAACAAACATTTTTCCAGCTCACTTGTTTATTCCTTTTATGTTCGTCACCAGAATTTTAATTTTAAAACCACAAGAAGCTAAGGTTAGTTCCCAGTAGCACTGTTTTAAATTTTCTTTGTGATTTTCTTGCTATCGTAAAAAACATTTGTCTAAAATTCTGATTTTCTTAAATTTTTAATTTGTTTGTGCATGATAATATAGCAATATTTGAATTTAGTAATTATTCTAAAATTCTTAGCAAATAATTTTTTGCTCGTTTTGCACGCCATCAGCTTCGACGTTGATATATTATGGCAGAATTAATGCATGCATATTCTTTGCTGTGCATATGCTTGCCATAACGATCGGAGGAATAATTTTCGTTTTCTATAAAGTTAAATTGCAGTGGAGTGGTATGATTATTATGGCAATTTGAATGTAGGCCTACCGTGTCCACTGTGCACATTGTAAAATTTAAGTAAACAAAATAAAAGGTAAAAATTATACCAGAATAAAATAAATTCGATAGAAAATAACGAAAGAAATTTACAAAGCAAAGAAGCTACATATTATACGTTATTCAAACATTGACAAAAAAAGGAACAAAATGTGTAGTGAGCGAAATGACAATAACTACTTAGGCGCAGAAGAACTACTCTGATCAGAAAATAATTTGTCATACTCTATATATTCTGTATTTCTGCACTTTACATACGACATATTAAAATAACAATACACTAAAATAACGAAGTAAAGACGCAGTATGTGATCGTGACTGAAAAAAAAAAAAAAAAAAAAAAAATTGACGCACTGGTAAAACACTTAAGAATATCGGTTGCGAAGCATGTGTTGAGGATACATTTTGCTACGGGCTCAAAATCTGGCAAACAAAGAGCTTGGGCGTTTCACAACAATTATGAAGCTGTAATGAAAGTGCAATTCATTTTATAGTCCGCCCAGTCACATAAATAAACTGCACGGCCTTAAATCTTTGCACTCATTCAGTTTTAACGGCACAGCGAACAGTGTGAGGATTGCGGGCTATAAAGTAACTGAAACACAGTTGGAATCCCCACAAGTAATAATTATGAACTCAAGGTTTGTCGGGCAGTAATTTAAAGGTATACAAGCGAAATGTTGTGGGGCTACAGTATGTCCGATCTTGGGAGTCCTTAACTGCATCGCGAAGATTTACGATATTCTCAGCTGTTTCGGCAAAGAGAATATCCAAGCTATGAATCTTCACCTCACTTTTTTGTACTCACGAATATTTCATTCATAATTTACGATGCATTGTTATGCGTATATATTATAGGTTACAGTCATTTCCTCCTGAAACAAATTATTGTCTTGTAATGTTCTAACCATTCCTTGTCTGATTTTACAGGAGCATAAGTGTAATTGACGACACTGTGACTCTTATTTTCTTTCTGTAGTGCACTATTCGTGTTTTGTAATCACTAATGTAGTAAAAAAATCCGCACATAATTAATAGTTATTATTTTTTGTTTATTAATGTACCAAATAATGAACTTTATATGTACTCCCCAAATGCTGTCATTATTACCCCCTGCTTTCCACAATAAAATTCCATACACCAAAAATCCGAATTTTTATGCTAATTAAGGTCCACGCTATTTAGTTTGTAACAACGCCAAATCAAACTTTTTGGCCTACATGATCAAGGTGTGCTGCTAATTAATTCTTATCTAACTGTTATGTACTTTAGCCATAATCGCAATGATTTGACTAGGTTTGCGTGAATATATGCCCAGTCTAATCACAATAATATGACCACCTGCTAGTATCCAGAGTAACCGCAGTCGCAGCACGGACAGCAATTAGACGAGCTGGCAGTGACTCAGTGAGGTGCTCCACGGGTATCTGGAGCCATGCTGTCTGCAGTGCGTCCCACAACTGTTGAAGGGGGCGTAGCGGAGGAAGTCAATGATCACCCCTTTATGTAACTCGCTTAAATCAGCCAGCCTATCGGTCACATTATATACCCACTTCGGCCCACGTCACGGGCCATAAATCAAGGGCTTCTACGAGGTGGTCATAATAATGTGATTCGACTGTCTATAGGTTGTTCAGAAACTCACCCAAAATATTTCAGTCAGTGATTCAATTGTATTAAAAGTAAAGTACGACTTACAGCCTATCTCAGTTAGTGAGGAAAATAGATTCCCTTGAAAATGGAGTTTATAAGTTGTATTTTGCAAATTATTATCAACAACGTAAAATTAAATTATAATTGGGTAACAGTGTTTTATCTTATTGAGACATCGAACCTAAGAACCAACGCGAGTTAATGTACCTCACCTTAATGAAAATAATATTGGTGGTCACACTATTATTGATTTATTTTTACCGCCATATTTAATGAAAATATTTTTCCGGTTTATTCAACAGTATGAACTCCTGTAGCACATTCCCAGGACCCACTTTCATCGTTTAAAGCGCGCATGAATATAAATTTGACTGCACCCGGAGTAATTATGAAATTGTGTTATTATTAGCTACCTAAATCTAGTAGAAGTCAAGGAGCTAAAAAAAATACACTCTTGAATGCGGTCATCCATTCCACATCTTCAGCGCGCAATCTGTGCCTACATTTGCACTTTTAAAATGTATTCCTTCATTTGCATCAAAGTGCTGGTAAAACATTCCCCAGAAGTCGCCGTGATATTATGGACACGTTGATTTTCAAAAACGGATTCCCCGTAATTTTAAAAAATATCTCCGTCAATTCACAGAAACCCTGCATAAATTTTCTAGTTAGTTTCTCTGCGCTTCCTGTTTTAAAAATAGATTATGTAAATATTATTTAATTTTCGTTTTACAAGTGTTTAACTGGTATAAATAAAATTTAAACAAATAAAAAATCTTTAATCCTGGGCAGGGATTAGAAACCACATCAGAAGCTTCAAAATTAGTGACTTCTGCCATACATTTACGCTCTTATTGTAACAAAGTATGGAATAAATATGGTATTTCTAAAAATGTTACAGAGGTAACTCTCATTTTCTATAAATGTTTGAGTGTTTGAAGTGTCGCTAATTTTACAGGTGACTTATAGTACTTTCTTTTATGTTTGAAGAAATAGATCTAAGTGGTATGACTATCTTAACTATAGCAGAAACGATAATATTCTGATTTCAGTGGGTATAGCCTATTCACGGTAAAATGAGCACTTTTGAAAGCCCTTTCATTTGGAATAACAGTCAATAAATATATATTAATTTAGTCTTTCAAGTATGAGGGAAGCCAAACACCGTGTTTATTACTTACATGGCAATATTTACTTAAAAAGTTGGTTAGAAAAAAAATGGCAGAAATAAATAAGTAACTAGGGCGTCAAAAGTGCTCACTTAACCGCGAACAGCCTATTAGAAAGATTCATATATACTACAGGAAATACGGAGATGTTCCAGTATTTTGTATTTATGGAACTCGTCTCCGTTTTTCGTCAGTATGAATCACGTTTCCATGTATAGCTACGGAAATGTAGGTTAAACTGTACAAGTGCGTAAACATTTCAGTCAATAAACGAAAAGTTTTGACAGTGTAAGCTGGGGTCTTTTCCTTTATATCTCATTTGTAGGTAAACGTGGTGGCAGCAAATTTCTTTGCCGCTGGTGTAGGTATAACGATTAATATCTTACAATGTTCAGAACATTTATACTATGCTTAGAAAGTTAAGTGTATTTGTTTACAGAAAAAAGTATAACTTATCGAAACTCGACATTCCCAGTTCTTTATTTTATAATCTTTCATTTTTGTATGGCCTTAGGAGATACAGTCCGCAGATGTAGAAGCAATTTAGTGCAAATTATTTCTCGCGCTATATTGAGACCAGGAAATGTGATGTTTATCTGCAAAGTGTTAGCCAACGTTCAGCAAAAAGTAGCTGTAGATGAAGGTGGAGCTACCTCATTCCACTGTTATCTGCGAGGAGGAAACAATAAATAAAACTGGCTTTGCATTACGTAAGATAAGGTGTTGGTTGCTCACTAAGTTTTCTCCCTGTCCTCCCACCATCCTCGACAATAATGCCTCGGAGGCGACCGACAAGTGGGTGTCTTACATACTAACTTGCCAACCTGTCCCGGAGTTACCTTTCGAAAATGCAATGCCCTAGTGGATAACTGAGCTCGTGCTGTCCGACTGGATCCAGTATGCACGAAGTCGACTTGCGTAATGTCTGAAGGCAACAAGTACATTATTTACTGTGGCTTCACAGTTTACTGAATGATTTGACATATTAGAATGGTTCCTTCTTTCAGTTGCTTGTGAAAATCTTCTTACCTCATTAAAAATTTTAACTTGCAATCAACGTACTGAATTAGCGTCAACGTGTACACCATTTTATGTAAACTTTTTATAAATACAAATAAGGCACTGTTTGGACAAAACTTACTCTATATTTCCAAATATATAAATCTATTCCAACAATTGTTTAGTTCAAACAATAATTTGAAATTTTTATTGTATGTACAACTGTTAATGTTATTGTAGACATATCAGAGTGATTATGTTCATAAATATGCAGTTATGTGCAGGGATTTTAAGTTGATTTTTTAGTGTTAACTAAGCTGAAAACCATCTAAACTATTGCGTAAGAAAAATATATGGCAAGTTCTTGAATAGAGTATCATGTGTTAAATAGACATACTGTGTGGAGAGTTTATAGCCACAAGTTTAGGCATTCAAATTAATATCGTAACACCTCTGATAAGTGTTACAATATTACGGCCAATATCATTGCCTATAAGATATTATTTCTGAGATATGTAATATAAGATATGAATGTGTAATGTAATGATAAAATATCGTTGTATATGTGAGTGATTCTGATAGGTTATACTAATGGTATACCTCGGCTGAACTCTATGCTGCCACGCTAAACAATCGGTGTATTCATCCAGATTTAATTTCCTCTGTAGTTAGAAACAATTGGATAATTAATTCTAATAAACAAATAGAAAAGTCTTAATTCAAGTAAATCAATAGAAACGAATAAAATTACTTTGATTTTAATACTGATTAACCAAACCAATTTCAAATTATATAGTAATTTTTGCAGAACTTTAGTTACGAAATATTTTACTATACTAATTCTCAAAATTACAAGCAACACCGGCGTGCACATTGCACATCAACCGATTGTCAAACATTTGACTTACTAGTTCTGGTGTCATAAATACATTTACATTTGCTTGAAGAAAAATACGATTTAGCTGTGTCGATAGCGGAAAATAACCGCAACCCTGTCGGTGTCGTGGAGACATCCTTCACTGGTGTAGAACCAAGGAACAGCTCTCCCGCTCACCACGGACAGCATATCTCCGGGTGGTGCTCACCGAACTCGTCCTCTGCGGGCCGGAACAGCGGAGGTGGGTGCAGAACAGGAACCTCGCCAGAATCCGCAGCCAGTAACACTCCTCTCGCACAATTGGCTCTTCGAACACCAGATACAGCGTCGTCCTTGGTGCGAAGTCGAAAACCCCGAAGTCCACCTTTACTAGGCCGTCCTTCCTTCCGGGCTCATCGTGCAGCTTATGTCGAATTACTTCTTCTTTTAAACATATATAGGCTCAGCATTTCAATAGTGCGTGAATAATTATGTATCTTCGTCGTAAATATCACATTTTGCCAATCAAATATTATAGATTTTCTTTTATACTCAGGACTGACTTCTTTTCTAGCTGGCTTCTCACTGATTCCAAATTAGAATGAATAAGTTTTTTGTTCTACCAGACTATTGTTCGAAAAAAAAAATGTGATAGGCCGGCTGGTGTGGCCTGATTCTACTGAGAAAACAAAAGGTAGTCCTTGTTACAAAGACAAATACTCATGCAAAGATACCATAGATAATCATTAGACTTGCATAGCTTATACAACAGAATTGTCAAAATAAATAAGTTTACACATATCACATTGAACATACGCTAAACATCTTATACATTGTATTAAAGATTGGCATTTAAATAAAAATTAAAGACATAGAATAATCATTATAAAGCCATAAATATTGAAGTGTTACAAGGAATATCGGAATATATATTGTTATATGTTGTAGGAGTTCAACGATATATGGCTCCACGTTCTACAAGCCAAGTTATGCGTAGGGGAAAAAAACATAGGCCTTATACCATACAAAGTTTGATACAATATTTTTTGTAAGATTAGGAATAATCAATAACATTGGTAGCCAGATATTTGGTATCGGGTGTATATTCTATATTTTTGGAGTTGGGTTATTAAATATTAAATTTTAATGGAAAAATCATAATTGTTTAATAATGTTGGCACCACAATTTTGTGACATTCCACATGCATTAAAATACAAATATTAATTAAACTTGTTCTCAACTAGCGGTGGTAAAATTCAAGTAAAGATGCGTTTCTGGGCGGTAGGTGCAAATTTTCACGGGATCATAGTGTTCGTAAAATAGGTATCTTTTTAGTTATTCAAAACCAACAACTTTCATCTAGAATTTGGTATATCACTGGAAAATTTAAGTGAATACTTCAGCCCCAATAAAATGACTAATTTAAGTTTAACATTTTAAGCAGTCCCTGGTAGATCGCCTGGTCTTCTCAAATTTGGAATATAACATTCCAAATTAAATTCTTGATTGAGGGATAAATCTTCATTCCCCCCTTGTTCATCGACAGGAATTACTTCTTTTGCTCACTAAATCAATTCGAAACATGAAGACGGCGAACAAAATATTTTAATTGCGGTGCTGTAATCTTAATAAATAGCATTTTATTGGCAACAAACCAAACAAGAACATTCCTCGTTCCTTAACAAAAGCAGATCCTGAATAATAAACTTACATACCATTTAACAATTCTCCAGAGAGATTAAAAATAAAACAAATCACATGTACAGACAAGGCAAGAGATAAAATATTAACATGCATTACAGTGACATTTCCAGTACAACCTTTAAAATTACTAACTAAAATAAGCACTGATGAAAATAGGAAGTCTAACATAATTAACTAAATAAAGGACAAAAAATATTGACCTCACAAACGTTCAGCATATACACATAAATCAAATGAGGTTTTCTTTACAGTACTACTGTCACATGAATACACAACAATGTAAACCAAGAACGCAAAGATTCTGTCACACTATTAAAAGGACATTTCTCCATTTGTGCAGTTTAGGACATCCATTGTGCACGTATATTTACTGACCACATACTGTTGGTCACGAACATATACCTCGTCCCCAGTTTCATGGGAAAGTAAGAATACATAGTAAGTTTTTGTCCCATATCTATGTGATACATTTTGTTTTACATGTTTTGTATTTGTGACAAGTGGGCATTAGGAATGTCTTCGTTTAGTTCAGTGACCAGCAATACGCTCTTACGTTCCTAAAATAAATCTAGTTAGAAACATGAACAAATTCCTATTACTGGTACAATTTGAAATGTGTTGCAAAATTTGCCTGGCGGTCCCGTAAAATGCCTTAATATGATTGTGATATTTATAGCACTTATAGTTCAGAAAAAAATCTATTTTTAAATTTTAAATCAAATTTATAATGTAAGAGAAATATTCGCCTACTGCTGTGAAAGCACTGAGAGGATATGCATATTTCATTCAACAATCTTGCGGTAATCACACTTAATAGTTTCACTAAATATCATTGTCTAATGAAAGTTCTTTGGTCAACATTAAAACTATGAACGCTTTTCGTGATACTAGATGGTGGTTGTAGCTAACTTCTCGCAAGCAGAGTAGATATCTTAGATTTCTCAGGAATACTGCGAAATATATTTGATTATTAAGCAATAACTAACAACAGAAGCGCGAATGTTTTCGATTTTGAACAGACGCAGTTAAGTAAATTTCATACGCCAGAGTCGATTATTTCAACAGATATTTATTAAATCAATTTTTTGACATTGCTCTAAAAGTGATGGCAAAAATATCCGAGAATTTTCATGTGAAAGAACGACTGAGTAAATGTCTAGCATAAATATTATTATGGCATTCTGCACTTATACTTTGGACGAGAATACATACCTATAATTGGTATAATTCACTAGACGATACTGTATACGTATGTCTGTGTGATTATTGACGCCCGGAAACTAAACCTCTTGAATGGTCCATAAAATTAGGGATAAGTAATTAGTATGAGAAAAAAATTACGCTCAAAGAAATTGTATTTTTCTAATCTAATAACACCCCTTAGTCGGTGACGAATTTGTTAAAAATCTGTTGCGCTTACGTCATGTTATCGACCGTTAAATTTTTCCACGTTCAAAACTCGTTCGAATGCTTATCTCGTATAAACATTTTTACTATCTTCGACTTTATCATACAATTATTTGTAAGTTTTTTTTTTCGTTTTATTGATTTTAGCCTAATATAAATGGTAACACGTCAAGTACCGATTGCAAGATGTTAAGTAACTGAGATCTACTGTGTTTGTGTGTGCAGTGCAGTTATCAGCTATCCTGTGTACATTTGATTTGAATACGTGTGATTTAAGGGCATACTTAGTTTCAAAAAAAAAAAAAAACTTTAGTGCCTTTTTAAAAGGATAGAGTGTAAACACTGTAAGTATGCTGTTTTACATAAATTAATAATATATTTATGAACAACTGGTTAGCGTTTGATAATTTTCCTGCTCCGAGTTTAACTTTGATAATGGTCCAAGAAAGTGGCCGTAATGTATGTGCTATTAACATACCTGCCCTCGTCATGTCTGTCTGGAATCGACCCCCCAGCGGATTGGTCTTTGAAAATTTCCCGCCCGTGGAAAAAGTGATAGAGGTTGCCGATGGCGTGTGGTTTACTCGGGGTGCTTCCGTCTCCTCTACCACTACACTTGTCTTCTTCTCTCCGCTCATTCATAGCGAATCTCCTTGTCCGTCCTCCAGGATGGCTTCGTAGTGAGGAACTGGCGAGTCCGTAAGGCAGCCATAAGAAAAATATCTCAGCAGCCTCGCCGACCTTCTAAGGCGCAGTCGATCTGGGGTGCGGGAGGCTGTGGGTAAGGCGTGGGATTTAATTTCATTTAGATTATAAGATAGTCTTTAAGCTATTCCCTGCTAAGCTTTCCAGCATAAAACCGGGGGACGTTAAAAAGCCCTTTACAATTACAATTCAGCAGCCTCCAATATGGCATTACTTCAGAATAATTAAAATGGTATTCGTCACAATTTTCAAACAATATTTCTTCAACTCTTTGAAACTATGTTCTAACTTCAAAATATGATTTTACGCTTAGTAAAGCGACGCTTTGGTAACCAGTTCTTAACTACAACCTCGAAATATACAGTCGTTCGAGATTCTGGGTCACCGAGTGTGTTTTGCATTTCTGGCAATTTGAACACCTGGGTCGCGCCGGTTACCATGAAAAGAACATTATCGTGGTACAAAACCTTCGCCTCTTACCGCGGAATGTTATAATCGCCACCGCCACATCACTATTACCGCGGCTTGCTTCTAAGTTTGCTTACTACAAGTCGGTCACGGAGCCACTGACAGCTCAACTATCTCGAAGCATTCACGCTTTTATCCTCGCATCGTGCGCCATGGCTGTAGAAAGAAAAATGATTCCGGTGATTACTGGTTTTGGTTTAACTACGCTCGCATCATCCCAAGTCCGGTTTCTGGCGAGGAAGTAGCTGCATTAACTGTTACAGGCACGTGAATTTCGAGGCAGTCCGTCGGCTTGTAAAGTGGATCCTATAGTCCATTCACGGTTACTTCCAAATTTTCTGAAGCCCTGGTAAAGTTATAGTTCCAGCATATTCCTCCGCCTCATGCAAACAAAGCTTAAACAAGTCTAGAAAATAACACCAAGAGGAAAGTGCACCAAATACGTGCGCGCTCAGTGTACTTAAATTTTGCATAAGAACTATTTATTACTAGGCATTATAAATATACCTACTTTGTCCTGCTTTTATTCACATTAATAATAAACTTAGTATTATAATCTATATATAAAATATAAGCTAAAATTCAACGTAACCCAAAATAAGGTATTATTATGTTAACCGATGTATAGAATGCTTTTGATACGTAATACATTTAGGAAACAACCGAACTTGAGTTACATAGGGTGATTTTTCGAAGGGGAGGTTAAAAAGTGCGAAGAAACCGCTAATATACTATACTATTGTTTCTATAGTCTTTCCTAACATATTCTGAGGTATACACAGACCTCACATATTTCTTAGAGTACTTGTGTGACACACAAAACACACTCCTACGCATTAATGGCACGCCTCAACTCTAAGGGACGCTAAATTTAGGCTTATTTCTTTGTTCTTAAGAATTATGTGTAGCTTGCACATAATTTACAGAATTGTAGTAACATTATATCGCGGGTGACTGTGTGAAATGGACTTATTGTTCTCTATATTTGGTACGTCATGACAGTAAGACTGAGCATTTGAGGTATTCCTGTAGTAAACGGCGTTGATCATAATTAATGGGCGTAGATTTTTTTCCTCGAGCGTGAAGGTTTTAATTTAGGGCTCAACATATACCACGGTACGGTTGGTTGGGTATGACTTGCCTCGCCTACAGCGTGGTCATGTAAGACGTAGCCATAATTTCAAAACAGAGGTTTTTTAAACATGAAACTAAACAAATAATTAACAGGTTAAATAGGTTTTTAATCGTTTAAAGTGTATGTGATAGTATAATAATGATAATTAAACTGCAAATAACAACGGCACACACTAATTTATGTTTGTTTGCTTAAAACAATGAAATCATGATATTCATTGCTATACTCAACTCAGATTTTTAAATAAAGTTTACGTATACCTTTATCCATTCAAATACTTTTTAAAGGTTCTGAATCTCCTCTTATTTGTACAAAAGCTGTAATGAACTTCCTAATCCTAAGAATAAAATTACTTTTTAATTCAGTGGTTGGAAAAAATTGGAAGCCCATTTGTAGAAATGGTTTCTGTTAATTTTTTACTTTAAAAAATTGTGTTTAATGATTGTATATACAATTTGAAAATAGCTTATATGTATTTGTTACGAAATCATTTTTTCTTCTTTTCCATGTTTATGTCAAGGTGTGCTGAAAATAGAATTTGTAAATTAAATGCATTATTTAAGTACGTAATATGCAGGTATCTGAGGATGGTGAAGTAAATTTTGTTCGGAGGCTGGCCCCTTGAGAATTACGAAAGGGGAACTGGTAAAGAATCAGCATGACCTCTTGCAAACATGCTGCGCTTAACTCCGGTGTATTCGGAACCAGGATTCAATGCAGCAAACATTAAAAACCTGTGTGCCCAATTGTCCGGCCAGCAGCTGTAAAAGCCGAAGGTTCATTGGCGTTCCCCACACCCCAATAGGATACAAGTCTTACTACTGAGTGGAGTGGATATATTTGGGCGGTTCTTAACATCAATGGTTTGAGAGCTGATGAGGTTGAAGTGAGGTTAGCATGGAGCAGCGCCGGGATGAATGGGCGGGGAAAACGGGAGATAACCGAGAATACCCGCTGACCAGAGCGGAATCATCCCGCACGATTCCTACATGCGAGAATCCGGGAGCGACCTATCCGGGAATCGAACCCGGTTCGCCTAGGTATGAGGCGAGCAGTGTAATCAATACACCCCACCGCAGCCTCAGTCCTGCTACTGAATGGAAATTAAAATTATGGTTATGTGGGGCTACATCTATTCTTAATTTCTTTACTGATCAGTCTTTCATATCAGCACATAAAGCAATGGCTTACTAGGGATTTCAACCCTAAACCAGTGGTTTGGAGATGTTAAAATATGAAAGACTTAATTGGTTGGCGCTTAACAGCGAGGACTTGAGCGCAGGTGAGGTGATGAGGGGAGTATAGTGATACGGCGGAATGCAACGGAAGAATGGAAAGGATCCTGGGCTTGAGTCCCGAGGATATCGAACTCGGCTCTCCTTGGTGGTAGACAAGTATTCAAAAAAAATATTTTGTGGCGGCAACAAAATATTTTTTCCGTGTAGCCACTACACAAACGATACTCACGAATGCATAAAAATAATTATAAATGCAGAAAAACAGGTGGTTCGGTAATTGCATGGAAAAGTTCCGCCGGCGTATTCGGCATAAAATAAGGCGAAAAGATATACACAATTACGTTAATGAAAGGGGCGCATATCTTTCAATGGTCAGGCAACGTGAACTGATTTCATCCACAATCAGTGTGCAATATTATTTCTGGCTGTTGTTAGTAGATATGTAATGCGGATATTAGCGCAGCGCACTAAATTAGATAACATTAAATCAAATTAAAGCCAAAATCTAGTAACTTTCTTATTTTCCGGAGAATCTTTCAAATTGCAGCTCAAAATAAAGCAAATTTAAGGCCAAAATCAAATAAATTTCAACATATTTCAAGCCCCCGTGAGCAGGATTTTTGGGCCTAAATTTCAGCACAATTTTTTACTTCTTCTTAATTAATTTCTCTCTTTATAAATCAAGATGAAATCGTTTCTCAACAAGTTGAACAATTCTTTTGAATTCACTAAACTACAAGATCTCGTACAAAATAAATGGTATGCTGCTACAGATTTTCAACTTTATGTATCTCATTTTGGTAAAAAAAAATTAATTATATTCTAGATGGTAAGTATAAAATTACATTACCAGATCGATATGGAAAAATATTTGATAAAAATAGTTTAAAACTAATAAATGAGAAAGAAATTTTTATAGAATATCGAGGCTTAAAATAAATTAAAAATGTAAAAATTATGCATGATTTAGAGTTCTCTTATCCCTTCTATTACCAAGTATTTAGACACCTTACTTGGGGTAATGGTGTTGCCCCAGTTAAAATATTTATTACTTTTATTTTGTTAGTAACTTTACTACTTTTATGTGTTTGTATAAGTTTCTGAAATGTAATCATATATTATTTACTTTAGTTTACATATATTTATACTACATTTCGTTATAAAATAATTTTTATTCTCATATAAAATGTTCATTATTAGGAAATACACTTCAACATTGACACTTTAAAAAAAACATTCAAGTAAATGTTAACAACTGTAAATTTACTTGTCAAAGTCCACACTTCTTACAATTCATGCCCTGCCTCTTGGCTGACATGCTGCAATTTTACTAACGTGGATGTCTTTCATTTCCCTTTACAGGGCACCATTTGTTTTATTTATTCACATTTCGCACATTTTACGACTAACTGTTCATTGCAGTGAATCTGACAAACAGGCGTCTTGTAAAATGTGCACATTAGTCGTGTTTTTCAGTCTTTGTTCCTGCGATATAAAATACATCTTCTTCCCGTTTCCATATTTGAAGTTTCTACAACAGTACCTTCCTCAGTTCACCGTTTTTTAGTCACAGGTATACCCACTGCTTCAATAGCACTAACAATGTTATTCTGAAAGGCCACTAGTATTTGAGCTCGTTTATCGATATGTGGTTTTGTCAACATCAACATCAGCTCATGAAGGAAGAATCTTTTCTTCCTAGGGTTATTTTTTTTACCAGTCAGGGTTGTTCTCTTTCCACAGAATATATGCGTTGAGAGCTGCGATATCAATTATTTCCATAAAGAGACGCAGGGGTCACCGGTTTCATATTTGCACACAGCTATATTCGCTTGTCATCATATCTCCCAAGTGAACCCCTCCTTTCGTTTAGTTATAATGCTGTATTATTTCAGGCTTTCTGTCTTCGTTTTCATGTATAGTGGCATCGTGATATTGAGTTGATAAAAGTACAACTGCTTTTATTTTTTCCGGTACATAAGAAACAATAGTAATATCTTTCGTAAAGCCGAATATTGATGATTTCTCTTTCCTTTGCGGATTTGGTAGGAACTGTTGAGGAATCTCTCTTTAATTGGCACGCAATGTGCCAACACACGTTAGTTTCTTGCAAATTAAGGCTTCAGCAAGTGAGATGGAAGTAAAGAAATTACCCGTAGTGACACCCCCACGAGACTCAAAATATGGTTCCACCAAGTCCATCACAACTCTCATACCTTGATTTATTTCGCGTTCATTGTTGCGTACGCCAGTATACACCTAAAGATTGCACACGTAACCATTTGTTGTCAGAAAATATCCAAATTTCGATTCCATACCGTCCTGGTTTAGACTTCATATAAACTCTAAACGGGCATTTGCCACGAAAAGCTGCAAGTCTTTCATCAACTGTCAAATTTTCCTTTGGACTGTAGTTTTGAATGCAGGCCTTTACAAATATATCAAATACTTCCATTATTGCTTGCATTTTATCCCCGGACTCTTCAATTCTAGTACACCTTGTGATTTTGTCATCAAATCTCAAAAATGCACACAGCAATTGAAACCTGCTTCGTGACACTGTGGCAGTAAAATATGGGTTACGAAAAGCTGGATGGCTGGTCCATAATTCTGGAATAGCTGTTTGGTCACCATGTATTTTACCTGCAGCTATAAGTAATGCAATAAAAACTGCCATTTCTTGGGCATCTACGCCTTCCCATTCTTTGGGCTTCTCTGGATGTTGTTGACTGAAAAGGTCAAATATTTGTTCACCTTTTACATTTGTATGTCTACAAATTATATCCAGCAACTCTGGTGGCAGAAAGAGAGAAAACAATCCTAGAATTGGATCTTTTCTCTAATCCATGGTAGTAGGTTTGTAGCTTACAATATTACAGGCTGGTCTCCGGCCTTTTTTTACAAAGAGGTGTTAGTGACAATTTCATAACACTTTTTCTTGTGAACATACCTGCATCTCTATCTTGCTCGTCTTCGCTTTCACTTTCACTGCCATTTGATTCATTAGCTTCTGTCGTTTCAGTTATTATATCAACTACTTCTTCAATAGTTTCAACATTATCTTCACAATCACTTTCGTTGTCATACCAAGTCATATATATCCCTATCTTCATCACATAAATTATCTGGGTTATTAATAGTTAGTATACTTTGAAACTCTTCAATACTATAAGTTTTCGGCATTTTATACACTACATAGAGAAGCCTATAACATGACATATAAAGTGAATGGTAACACAACTATTGGGAACAAATACCAACAGAAAGAAAAATAAATTATTTTTGAGAATTTTTTTATAGTAAATGGTTGGTAATTGATGTAAATATAATGGTGAATTGTTTTTGGTATTGTCTATAAATATTTTTCACATAGGAATTCAATAGCAAAAAGAGAAAAATAAACAGAATAATCGGAGACATTTTATTCCAAGTGGGGTAGCAAAACTACCCCACTAAGAAATCCTTAAAAAACAATAAAACAAATCATACTTATATTTCTCTGGCATTCCCTTATAAAACAACTTAAAACTATAAAATTCGTGAAACTTCAAGCTAAACCAATAACATATATCAAAACTATAAACAAAAATATAGCAAAATTTAGATTAAATTTGGATTAAATTTAGATTTAAAAAGTGAGCTGCTCCGGCTCTCTCATTTAAGATCTACAGATACTATCTAGAATTTAGCTTAAATTTTGACTGAAAAAATACCCTGATCAGCAGATTAAAAAAATTGCTTGATTTATATTGTATATTTGGATTAAATTAGCTTGATTTTGGTTTAAATTTGTTTGAATTTGAGAATATAACTCAAGAGATAAATTATGTCCCCAGAAGCTTTGAAAAAGTAGCTTGAAAATGAGACATTTACTCGAGTTTAGGATGTTTCTGGATTCTCAGTGTATACTCGTTATATATGTAGATTTGCGTACTAGCAGTGATACGTACTAGTCATGTACTTGTTGAAACTATTCGGACACTTAATCCCCTCGTCATGTTAGACGGGTCGCGCATTCTGGCGGAAATATCAGACACTATATGAAAACAGAAAACTTGATGCATGGTGTTATAAATACATTACTACATCTTCTATGGTTTTTGGTAAAGTAAACAAATAACCACGAGGGCAAGCGCGGAAACATGGCATTAAATGAACAAATAATAGGAGCAATAGTGGGCGCATATCATTTACATGTCACTATTAATGAAGTTATGTTTAATTTGTTAGTTTGTAACTGTGTATCACATAATCACTCCAGCGACACACTGTCATGCATGCGAAGCTGGATTATAGAACATTTGTCACGTTTGTACGGAAGATGTGTTATAGACACACGTATTATTACTTACATACACTAGAACATTTTCTTCATTCAAGAAAAATGTTTTTGCTTTGCCCTCATGTTATAGAACAAATCCTGTAGCTAGTATATTTCAAATATAAGCAGTCTGTTGCTAATTAAATTAACACCTTTGAAGTAACACATTTAAGTGTTAACATTTCAATAATAGGTTTCCAGAAATAAATGTATTATTGTTTCATGGACACAAGATAGAAAACTGCAAGAGTCCCATATTAATATTCACACACCTAAAACTTGAATGCTATTACTTCACCAGCCTACTGCTACAGGTATTGGGTTTATTATATTGTTTCATTTCTCCATAATGATAATGCAATGTTTCTTTTCTGCAAACATACTTTTAGGTTCTAATTAAGTATGCCACAAATTAATATATGTACTAGTGGAACGTTTTGTAATGGCTTGTTACTGTATTCTAACATATTATCCAAGAAATAGAATTATATTGTATTGCTATTCTGTCAGCATGACTGCGTTACTTATATGACTGTCAAGTTGCCAGTTTGGTATCACACAAGTCAGCCCTAATGAAAGAGTTTAACAACGTTCCACAGGTAGATCACTTTACGTAATGTAGCTAATCTGTGGGAAAATGTAATTGTGGATTACAATAATAATGATCCAATTTTGTTCCCACCTCAGGCAGGATCAATGGATGCGATGAGGGGAGGGGAATAGTGCCAAGTGGAGCACGCTGCCCTACAGGAAGGCCAAGCTTGTCATTGTCAACCAGCCTTAAGGATTAGTGTATTGAGATGAGAGAGGCCTAGAACTATGGCGGAATGCAAGGGCAAATGCAATGGGAGCACCCTGCGGAAACCCACCAACAGCATTGCCATGTTTTGTGGATTAGTATGATGAAAGAATATGAAGCAAAGAGTTACGCCTACTTTACTGTGCATTTGTATGTACGTGAGAGTATTGCATGAAATTACATTACACTGCAACAGACCAAACAGCAGGACTGACATTTGATTAAGCCCATCGATATTCCTTGCGATACGCGCTATTGACTTCACATGAGTGCTCGTTACAATCACACCAATAAATTACTTTGTAAATACATGTAGGCTGATGCCGTGTGGTGGCTCGGTTGGGGTACAGGATGTTTTGAAGGACGGTGAGGTTAAGGTTGGGAAGTACCGACTAGGCGCCTGACACCACATGTGGCAGTGTCAAGGTTGTTCGAGAGCTGGAGACTCTTGACGTTCTCAGGAACAGCGGGCCGATTTCCTCTCACATTTATCATCTGCAGTGTTTACTAAACGGTGGGCCTATTAAAGGTTGACCCACACAACTGATACTGAACTGTTGACTTATTGCATGATTGAAAGAATTACTCTCATAACACACTGTTCATAGGTAAGGTGATTTCGGCGAGCTTTGGAGGGCCCCATTCCCTGATGTGCCCGAAGGCTTGGTGAAGGGCAAACACATGGCAAATATTGTCTATGCATTATTGACTGATCACACACTGGAAAATTGAAATGTTACAATTTGCATGCTTATAATTACACTATCGTGTATTCAGACAACTAGCACTTTTTGCAGAATAGTAACTATTTACATTTTCCCTGACCCAAGTGACAATTCCCCGATATATCCCTGACTTTCCCCCGTCACATATAATTCCTGACTTTTCCTTGTTTTCTCTGAGGGTGAACATCTTGTATTGTTACAATCATAATGTATATCAATGATCTGTTAAACTCAATTTAACATGAATGCTTTTTCTCTAAAATGTTTTAATACCTCCCTTTTTTCCATAATTTTTTTTACAAAATACACAGTTTATATATATATATATATATATATATATATATATATATATATATATATATATATATATATATATAACCACATAGGGCCAAGATACACTGCAAGGGATCACCTAGAGTGAAAATCAACAATAACCTGACAGCATTAAGCTTATGTTGGTCACACACGTTACAGATGCTGTTTATTATAAATTTACAACATAATAGCAGGAATAAAGTAATTCTTGCACCTTGGTATCCTGAGGTTATGTTTATCTGTTCAGCTTCTGTTAATTTCACAAATATTCATACCACACCAATACCCGTGCGATATTACTTTATTACGTCATTAGAAAATTGTAAAATAATTAGAGCAGTTGTTATGGGGTTTTTTACATTTATTTATCGTATGTAAAGGGGCGTTACACAGACGCAAGCATCCTTCCTCCAATACCTAACCTATCATGCGTTTGATACCAAAATAAAGATAAATGCAATTCAATTAGGTTTGTACTAAATTGGAAATGGTGAATGTAATTTTAATATTATTTGTATGCAAACACGTTGGAAATATGCTGCAGAAGTCTATAAAACACTCAGAATGTTATCCATATTTCTATGCACATTTATTAGCCCGACAATTATTTACACATCCAATTCACGTAAATATACACATTGATAACAAAAAGAAAGATAAATACAATCCAATTGAGTTTGTAATAACTTGGAAATGCAGATCAAAATTGTAATATTATTTGTAAGCATACACCTGGGAAATCAGCTGCAGACGTCTAAACAACACTCATAATCTTATTCATTATTGGAAGCACATTTATTAAGCTGACAATTAATTACACATACAACAGAACGACATTTTGTAAATACTACTTATTAACTTTTGAAAATTGCGGATTTATAACCATAAAACTTACACGTTAATTTTCACACCTGAAATACAATATGCCAACTGTCGTAAGTACGCAAATATGCCCAGCATGTATACAATTTCAAATACTTTCCACGTATAGAGCCTGTGCGTACTGTACTAGGAATTTGAACAGACCTAGTATACACATGGTGATGTCACTTCCGGGGATAAGTACGCACAAGTATGCAGTTTTTGAGAATTCAGAAACATCCTTACTCGAATTATTGCGCTGCGCTTGGATCCGCATTTCATATCTACTGAATTTATAAAAAAATTGAACTTTAAGCATTAGTTACATTTTTATTCTTCTTATTACATTAATTTCTTTATAAATAAATATGAAGTCGCCTATGTTATCTTGCAGCCTGACTAACATTTTAAAAGGTGGCAATGCTTCAAATACTCCTTCCTATACATTAACAAATGCGTCTAACAATCTGAAACAATTAGTTTCCGAATTTCACCAAATCTACAAAATTTACAATTATTGCTCTTAGAAAGCAGTCGAGACAATAATGAACTCCGAGAAATAGGTGACGAATTTGAGCAAACGGAAGAAGTGTTTAAAAAGTTAGTAGAGCTTCGAATATATACATTTTGTTTGTGCCAATTTTATTTGGGTAGTCCCAAAACAGGACTACTTGAGACTTCACAAAATATTTACAAAAATATAAAGAGTAACAAATCATTATTCCTACATCCTGATACAATGTTTATTAATGAATCTGGTTTATATAAAACTTTTAGCAGTTTCTGACTGATATTATTTTTTCTTTATCTTAATACATTTCTCTCTTTATAAATAAAAATGGAATCGCCACTCTCTTATGCAATGGAAAGTAATAAAATATGTAAGCATTGTAAAAAACATGGTGATGTATTAAAAATAATTAGTTTTCCATTACATAAACACACAAAAGATAAGCATATTAACACCTGTAAAAATTGTTACAATGAATATTCTAGAAGTCGTTATGAGTTAATTATAGAGAAAGTACTATGCAAATGTGGAAAATATATTTGTAAGGCAAATCTCGAAAAGCATAAAATAACTAAATTACACAATGACGTGTACCACGCAGTGTCTCCTAATCTGTTTACCACGTCGTCTGCTGTCCAGTATCCAGCCACCACTCCGCCACGAGAGAGCAGCAGTGCAGAAGCAGCCTCCGCCTCCGTGAGTACGTTTGTGTGTGCCAGTGCTTGTTTTCAGTGCTAATATTGCGTAGGGCATTTTATTTCTCATGGCCTTATTAATTCATTTATTCGATTTTTGATTATTTAAACCAGTGTTGTGTACGTCAGAAGGCAGCATCCATACACCACGTGACGTGTACATAAACAGCAATACGCACGAGTGCCGTGTACAGTGGTGGTGCATTTTGAGAAGTGCTACACAAATGTTTATATTGTCAGTGCCAGTGTTTACGTATGTCTATCCTTGTTTATGTACTATTTTTAAGTGCCGTGTCGTTTGATTTGTTTAATAAAGAGTGTATTGTGTTATGATGTGTATACGCCCACACGTACAGAGACGTGTGTCGTGTACCCAACAGCTCATATCAATTGGCATGCAACTTAAGGTACGTGTAATTTAAGTTTTGTGATCAGGGTTTTATATATTGTTTCGTAGTGTATTTATGTAATTATTTAAAGGCGTCACAGTGTTTACAGTGCCAAGATCAGATATCAACACAAAGGTCAAAGACATCTATTTTTTATTGCCGTATGTAAACAATAATATTTCATATAGAGTTATTTTGTATTTTATGTGTAGGGTTAATTGTTTGCGGGCCTATGTATTTAATTGTTTCTTTACGTTTTATTTTGCAAACCAGTAACGCCAGTACCACAGATAGTAGTTTCAGTAATAATTGTAGACCACGAGGGCTGGTACACGCAGTCCACCTGACTTGAGAAACACGTGGCCAGTTAACCTCACTTTATTATTATTATTTTCATTAAGAAGGTTATCTCATGTGCTGAAATGTAGTACAAACGTTTTGAAACCCTTCAAAACATATGTAGGCATATAAATATCTGTAGACTTACACCTAGACAAGCTAGAATCCACACTGTAAGTTCCCGTGTCCGGTTGGTTAGGGTTACCTGACTGCAAAGTGTATGTTTATTTTTGTACTTTATTATTTTTCTTGATCCAATGGTTTTATTAAAAGAGATAGAGGTGTTGTTTAAAAATATGCATGTAATCACCAGGGCCATCACACATTCCAGTCATTTCCACATTATCTTATTTTTATTCATTCACGTTTTTCATCCCACGTGACATCACGCGGTAACTGGCCGGCCAACCAGCGACCAGCCCGCGCAAGTAACAGCAGTAGCGTTTTCGTCACTTGTGGGTGTGGACGCGTGTCGCGACGCTCCGGGCATTTCACAGTTTTCTACCAATAATTTAGTGTATCAATAGTTTTAATATATATTATGGAACCGTAAGGTGCTTTCAATAGCCCGGAGCGAGTTCCGCCTCTCAACCCGGTCCGTCTTTTACACGGCCGGGCGTACTTTACATCGTAGGCCACGTGCCGAGTTTATTGTTTAAAAGCTTGCCGAGCTACAGTGGAGATATGCAAACTTCAGTGCCCTTTGGGGAAAGTGGTAGAATAAAAGTGTGTACAACGCCGTAATTCTCCGAATAATTTTTGTAGCCCTCATGGGATACCGTAACCTCTTAACAAGTATGTAACTTCGTATTACATGTGTGGGTGTGGAAGAGACCCTAGAACAGCTTCCATCGGGTTAATAAGCGTTATGGGTAGCGAACAACTCTCACTAGACCAGGCAATCCAGGATTACAGTGTACTCCAGTATCTAGAGCTCCAAGACTAAGGATGTCAGGGATGGCCACGGGCCGTCGGGACACGGCCCTGACATAACTGCATCGAGAACCACATGCTCTACCACTGCGAAGAGCTGGCGCCCACCCTGGTAATAAGTTACGACGAGTCAAATTCCATCCCAAAAAAAAAAACCCATCCTATCTCTGATGCAGAACCGTAAGCACGTCAACAATACATATGAAATTCTACAAGGTGATTATTCAACTAAGACATTCCTTGCATGCAATCTGAATAAATTTATGAGTTCTTTTTCTTCACATAAAGGCACAATAGATAAGCATTTTAACATCTGCAAAAAATGTTATAGTAAATATGCTACAAGTCGTAATGAGTTAAAAAAAAAAAAAAAAACAGAAAGTACTATGCCTGTGCGGAAAATATCTTTATAATCTATCTCTAATAAAGCATAAAAATTCTAAATCACATAATACTGCAATAAATATTCTAAATGAAATTCAACATTATAATTATTCGCCGACCTTGCAAATTTTATTATATTCAAATGACTATGGTAATTCCAGTAAGTGAGCTGAGAGAAAAGAGATTGTGGGGGTTGAGAGTTATTGGTAGAGATTAAAAATCAAATATTGGTATAATCTAAGAAAAGCTGATTTAACTACAGCTCTTAAACCAATAACTAAAAATGAACAAAGAAAAAGAAAATTTGCACATTTACCTTTTCCAAAAGCTAAAATAATATACAGAAAACCCAAAAATGAATTTTTAAAAATATTCCCTATTTCTACTAATGTATATGTAAACAACAGAAATAGAAAATCTAGTAAAACTTACGCAGTTGAAAAAGCTTTTAAATGTAGGGTATCTACATATAACATTGAAAATATCTTTCATTTAAGTATTACCCAGGAGTTTTTTTACTTCAGTAATACAATAAGTATCTGAAATTATACGTTATCAACTTATGAATCTTAGAGCGGTGAAATCTATCATTAAATTTGTTGCCTATTTCCGAAGTTGGAAAAATGGTGAGATGCGACTATTTGTTGACATTCAGTCATATACATTTACAATATTGACCGGAGACACAAAAAAGATTTACAAAAAAATAAAAATAGAAATACTTGCACGAATAGAAAACATTGAAAAAAGTAAATCAGACTGGGCTTTATATAGCATAGTTGGGATGCAGTTAGCTATAAAGAAGCATAATCGATAAAATGGAGAATCATATATTGAACTACCAGAAGAGATTAAGAATAAAAAAGCATGCATTATTGTGAATAATAAAGACCAAAAATGTTTTCTTTGGGCAACAAAGTCTGCATTGTTTCCAGCAGAAAAAGATCCCCAAAGAGAAAAAAAATCTAAAGATTTGGGTCTTAAATTTGATACTGTAATATATAAATATGAATATCCTATTAAAATTGACGATATACCAAAATTAGAAAATCAAATTGATACATCTACAAATGTATACTCTTTTGATGATAAGAAGTTCAATGTATAGCCACTAAAAGTTACAAAAACACAGATAGGAAAAGCATATAAATTAACTTTATTTCAAAAGTGATGTAAACTCCCATTACTGTTGGATTAAAGATTTATCTAAATTGCTTTTAGCGCAAAAATTTAACATAAAAGTAAAACTTATATTTGTGATATGTGTCTTCGATTTTTTTACTCTCAAGATAGATTAAATAAACACACAGAAGACTGTTCTAAAAATGAATCAGTAAATCCAGTTTACCTTTCGAAGGAGAATAAATATTTTTTCAAGTACTACAAACATACAACGAAAGTTCCATTTATAATAAATGCTTAAGAAAATACATATCAACAACTAAACCAAATACAATGGAAATAAAAGAATTTAAACTAATCCAAAATATCCTGTTTTAAACAGAGGATGATATTAATGATAGCTTTTATAAGGAGATACTTAAAGAAAGATATAAACCAACTAATGCACAAAAAAATACAATTGATTTAAAGCTGAATGATGAATCATGTACAATGAAATATCAGTTACACGATGATTCTGGTTTTTGTTATTAAATTCTATCTAGTTATGGTGATTATAAACCTCCTCTTGTATATGAAGGTCCATTTGCACATACATTTTTTATAGAAGCAATGATAAAAGAAGCAGAAGATATTGGGGAAATATATTTGCAAACTGAAGCAATGCAGCCACTAATAAAAAAAAAACAAAATACAATATATCTAGAAAATGTGCTTTATGCGAATGCGAATATACAAGCTAAATAGAAAGGTACTCCACTATGATCATATAACTGGGAAATTCATTAACCCAGTATGCAATAATTGTAACCTAAACATACAACTACACAATTTTGATTGAATTTATTTACAATATATAGCCGGTCATGATGCTCATTTATTTATAAAAGTGCTTGGATATGATAATGAAATGATAGATTTTATTGCAAACAATGAAGAAAATTAAAATGAGGTTTATAGACACATTTAAATTTATGACCACCAGTTTAGATACATTAGCACCTAATTAAACAAAAGAACAATTAAAGCATACACCAAAAACATTTTCCAGAAGATAAAATAGATCTAGTTACTAGAAAAAGAGTTTATCCATATGATGATATGGATAGTTTAAAAAAATTCTACGAAATTGAACTTTCACTAAAGAGCAAATTTTACAATAAATTAAATGAATCTGACACAAGTGATGAATATGACAATGCAAAATGTGTATGGAACCAATGTAATATGAAAATCTTTTGGATTATCACGATTTATATTTAAAAAGTGATGTATTATTGTTGACAGATATATTTGAAAACTTTAGAGATACATGTATAAATGCATATGGTTTAGATCCAGCATGGTACTTTACAGCACCAGGATTATCATCGGATGCAATGTTAAAAATGACTAAACAGCCATTAGATTTATTACATGATTATGCTATGATTTTAATGGTAGAAAAAGGAATTAGTGGAGGAATATCGCAATGTTGTAAGTGGTATGTTAAAGCAAATATAAAATATCTACAAGATTTTAATCCAATGAAGAGTCAAATTATTTATCTTATCTCGATTCTAATAATCATTATGGATGGGCAATGTCTCAATATTTACCATATGGAGGTTTCGAATGGATTAATTATTCAGAATATAAATAATATTTTTGGTGGAAATACATATTAAATTTAAAGGATGATTTTGATAATGGTTACAAATTAGAAGTTGATTTAGAATAACAACAATAATTGCATAATTTACATAACGTTCTTCCTTTTTGTCCAGAAAATAATGCAGTTCCAGGAACAAATGCATCTAAATTGTTAACAACTTTACATAATAAACAAAATTGTGTAATACACCATCGTAATTCAAACTGTGTCTAAATAATGGATCATAAACCTACTAAAATTAATAGAATATTGAAGTTTAATCAATTTGATTGCTTGAAAAAATATATAGATTTGAATACAGAGATGAGAACTACTGCTATAAAATTACTCTGGAAAAGATTTTTATAAACTGATGAATAATTCTGTGTTTGGTAAAACAATGGAAAATATACGGAACAGAGTAAATACAAGATTGGTTTCAAGTAAAAAAATTTGCAAAAAATCAATAGCAAAACAAAACTTCAAAATAAGTATAATATTTCATGAGAATCTTACGGCTATACATTTGGATAAAACAATTTTATATTTTAAATACCACATATATGTAATTATGTCAATTTTAGACATACCAAAAGAGATAATATATGATTTTCATTATAAAGTGGTGAAACCAAAATATAGAGATATAATTTAATTATGCTACCAAGATACTGATTCATACATTTATATCATAAGAACAGAAGATTTTATGAAGATATGAAATTGATGTTAGATAAATTTGATGTGAGTGATAATCCAAAGGACAATATCTATAACCTGCCACAAATAAAGAAGAAAGTTTTAAGCAAAATGAAAGATGAGTGTAATGGCAAAATAATGACTAAATTAGTCAGTTTAAGACCTAAAATGTATGCATATAAAGTTGACAATAAAGAAAACAAAACATCTAAAGCTGTGAAAAAGTGTGTACTTAATAATAGGATTACATTTGATGTTTATAATAAATGTATGTCTGATTAGATAAACCAATATACAATTAATTTACTGAGTGGGAAACAAAATATGCATGGTCGAAGTTACTAAAATTGCATTAGTTATTGCAATAACAAAATGATTATTCTAGAAATAAAATAGATACATTGCCATATTGATATCGAGATGCATATTATAATTATTGTACATCCTAAGGGAGTCTGCCAAGTCATTTTAAATTTTCTAATAAATATCCTTAATTTCTAAAATAAAATAATATAAATATTAACACTATCAAAATCATTTAAATTTTTATTTCATCTCTAATTTCCAAAAAAAATATTATTAAATGGCTCATTATTAATTCTATAAAAAAATGGACATGGTGGCTCATGAAAAATAGAATATCTAAATCCAAACATTGTTTTAGGTGAAGGAGGCAATTATATCTGTTTATAAATGATTACTCATCATATTTTATAAACATTCCATATGCTAAATTACAATAAACATTTATTGTTTTAAATTGATCAAAATTAGGTAATATAGGGCCAATGACCTTTTTTCTTTTTCAACGGTCATATTTCTTTCAAAACCAAGAATATCCAACAGTCGTCCATCAAATTTAGTATCAAATTCAGATCTAACCAAACCACTATTTTTTCACAGTCTGTTAGTTCAATGTTATTAGTTGAAAATGGTTCAATTGAATTTATAGTTTCTTTTAATGATTCAATATTGTATTGTCCTCTAAGTATTTTTATAACTTATTTGTTACCAATCAGTATTATAGTATTGTTGTCCATATTATGAGCTACAAATTTTGTATGTAAATTAATCAATGCAATAGATTTATCTTGATGAATTATATCTTAATGTAATTTATTCTTTAGTTCAGAACTATTATTTCTTAACTTGAATAATGTATTCTCCATTTATTACCAAAATATGTTATTAAATGAAAAAAGTTGATTGGGGTATCATTGTTTTAAATTCCGAAGGAAATGCTAAAAATTAAAAGAATGGCGAACTTTTGACTGACAAGATGAGGACCATAATAGTGGTCCCAGGTAATTGTGGGAAGACAAATTAAATTTTATTTATAAGACAATGGATAAATTATAATTAATTTTGTATTTGCTCAAAAAGTTTAAATCAACCTAAATATATCCAGCTACAAAATGATTTTGACATGTAATCCAAAAAAAGTTAAAGAAAACATGGTTTACTTTTGTAAATAAGAATGACGAAATAAACCCTCTACGTCAATGTGAAAATGATGCTCTAGTTACAATTGACAATGTTATTTTAGACGATCGAAATATTAGTTGTGAATATTTTACTATTGAGAGACACAAGAACACAGATGTATTTTATTTAGCCCAACATATTCCAAATTGCCTAAACAACATGTAAGAGGCAATAGGATAATTATGTGCATATTTAGATAAAATGATACTAACTTAAGACACATTTATAATGATTTTGTGTCTGAAGACATATGAAAAATTTAAAGTCATTTGTGAAACTGTTGGAATTGAGAATATGGTTATTTACATTAGATTTGAGTAAAAAAAATGAAAGGTAGGAAGCACACAAAAAAATTAAGAATTTATAATCTTATTCTGTTTAGTTCCCTTGTACATGAGTTGTCCTTATTTTCTTCTGCGACGGCACTTCAGCGAACTCTTGTTGCAACAGGAAGAAACTTATCAGAAATATGCTGCTATCTACTTGGAGTGTGGTGAACACTCAGCAAGTCACCACAAGAAGCTTTAAAGTTATCTTTCACACATGTAGCCAAGTAGCTCAGTTGGAGAGGGGCTCGACTTCAGACTCAAGGTTCATGAGTTAAAAACCCCGACCAGAGAGGATAATTTACAGTGTAAAATATGAAGGTGCCCATATTTACACTATAATTATCAACCAAGTCATTAAAAAATTTGAGTTTAAAACATTGCTTATGCTCATATAGAAATATATGAGGCGTAGATGCAAATTATATGTTATTCTCAAGCTTCAACGAAATACTCTTTATACTACACTGTAATATATCAGATGTATAGCTAGAATTACTGTTATGGTGTAGGCATCACACCATTAAGTTAGGAGTACCAGAAATAAGAAAAATTATGACTCCTCACCTCACCACTTAGAAAAAAAAGTTTGCCGAGTGGCAAGGTGAGGAGTTCTCCACTGGAATTTTGCAGGTGCTAAATTAAGGCCAAAAATAATTATTATGTCACTGGCAAGGCATTAAGTTGCCCTTAAACCTAAAAAATAAACAGGTCCCTGGCAAAGGTATTAAGTTTCCCATAAACATTTGGTAATTTTTAAGAACGTTTATTTAAGAGAAATTTACAAAACATCTGTTTTTTTTTCATCTAAGAGTTATGTCAGATGTTGAAACATTAAACGATATTGCATTTGAAATGAATGACCTTTTTACAGCATGTTAAAATGTATTGTATATAAATGAAGGTTTACATTATCATTCTCTCTATCACACAAATAAATTTGTGCTATCCATAAAAGAAAATTGGTCAGAATGTATTATCAATTTGTTTTTAAAAAAATATGGCTATTTAGAAGGTAGTCCAAATTCACTTTCAAAAATTGACAAAGAAAAGTCTGAAAATTCTTTTAAAATGTTTCAAAACTATCATAACATTTGTTCAATCAATGGTAAAACCAATGAAAAAAATGATTAATTTAATTAATAAACCAAGATGTGGTGTTAAGGATTATATATTGGATAGCTATTAATCTACCAACAAATGAAGAGACTTTCAGCGGTTGGCAAGAGCATACAAATTTGAAATGTATTTATGATACAAAATGTTCAGACATACTTATATCTTACAAACAAGGCCAACATAGGAATCATAGAATACCTGGAGTTTATCATACAACATTATTTCCATATAGTAGTGCACTAGCACATGCATTTCCCCCCCAAATTAATAAGATAGACTACCTGGAATTCATACCAATAAGGAGGAATATTGGTATAATGATGGGAAAAATGCTCCTGAAAATAAAGTAAAATTATTGCCGGTTTTGATCCATAAAATTGGTCATGCATTAGGCCTTAAACATACAAATGATAAAATGTCACCATGTATCCATTTCTTAATAATGATTTGTTTGATTAACAGCCAGATAATATCGAAATAATTCAAAATTATGGACCACCCACACAAAATAATTTTAATTGTAATGAACCAATTGATATATGTGAAAGCAAATATGTAAAAACATTATTTATTATTGATAGTGAATTGCATATTTTTACAATTAAAACATTTGCATAAATTTCGAACGACAAGAAAATAATCAATAGGCCATTTTCGATAACAGAATGGTTTTAGTTTTTATGAAGCAATTTCAATAATTTTTTATATTCCAAAGACTTTTGGGCGAATTAGTTCTGTTTGTCGACAGTAAAATTTACATGCTCTATTACTCTAGTTAGAAACTTATTAATGGTTATCCAAAAGGTTTTTCTTCATTTGTATTATGTGATGAATATAAAATAATTGCTGTTTTTAATTCATATTCAGGAAAACCTTTTATATTCTATGAAAAGTCATATTATGGTGAAATAGAGGAACGTCGTTTCCAGATAAAAGAGTATGGTCTAATAAGAGAAAAATTTCCTCATTTGCCAAATATGTAAAAGTCGGCTTTTAGATACACAAATGGTTAACCGTATTTCTTTAGTAATGAAACTTTCATAGACTATAATGAATTTACAAACTATTTGACTAGAGTTGGTGAAAATTACATTTCATTGTTTGGTATAAAGTGTGAATCATATAACAAATTTATAAATAAAATGAAAGATATTAGAAAATTTAGCTATTTAAGGCTGTGGCTAATATATCAGAATATAAAGATACAAAACATGCTATAAGAAAAAATATTGATGATGTGACTATTTTATTAAAAAATAAATGGGGGGACCAGCAGTTCCCCACGCCCTCATGTTTAATGAATACGGTCTTTATTCTTCAATGCTTTCTTCTAAAAATGAAGTTAAGTCATTTAAAAATGGAAACACAAGTTACTCCATTAATTTTTAAATAATTATGGAAATTATGAGGATAAGTTACATTTTGGAGATATTAAAGGGGGCCCTAAAACAGGGCACCATTCAAATATGCAACCTACATTGGTTAATGAATATGGTTTATATACATTTATTTATTTTCTTATTAAAAAAGAATACAAATAAAAATTATTATTTACTACATACATACTCGGTGTTTAGAATATTGCTGAATCTATAAACCAACCATTAGAAAACATAAAACTAGGAAATAATAAGGAACTGACTACATTATATGATTTAAATAATTTAATTTTTAATGATAAAAGATAACTGTTGTGTTAGATGAGAATAATGACCCTTGGTTTAGAGGAAAAGATGTTGCTGAAATTTTAAAACACAAGGATACGAATCAGGCTATCAGAAATCATGTTAGTACAGACCATAAAAATGTTTATAAAAATATAAAGATGAATAAATATGCTCATGATGAAGATAAAACACTTCTTTAAAACATTATTAATAATAATAAAGGTGATACAGTTTATATCGACAAAAAGGATTATTACAACTATTGACAAAATCTAGAATAGCGAATAAATCATTGGTAAATCAAATTTCTAAGCAGTTTAATTTAAACATAAACCTTTATTATAACACAAAAGAAACAAAACATATCTCACACATTATTAAATGTTTTAAACATTTAAATTATAATCAACTATAGACAATTATAGAATATATTTATATTGCCCTGATATAAAATCGGCTATTGAATGCGACAAGTTTAACCATAAAGATAGAGATGTCATATATGAAAAAAGAAGCAAAAGTATATAGAGTTCCAATTATATTGGAAATTCATAATAATTTATTCAGATGAAATATTTCAACATAGCCAATGTATTTAAATGTATTGTAGTGCATTTACACAAAATATAATATTTTGGCAATACCATTTACAGAAAAATATTTAAAATTCACAAAACATCTGCTTTATTAATCCAAGAGTTCTGAGAATTATCAAATCCTAACCATTTTACATACATTTTATTACCTTTAGTTTTTAAGACTTTTTTGAGCAAATATTCATTTGGATAGTTAATTTTCATAATTTTGTATTCATAAAAACTACCTTTTATTTCTCTTCTGTTGGTATCTTTTAGTTTGTAAGTTGACACATTATAATTTAAAACCTCAAATAATTCTGTTGTCCAATTAGGAGTCTAACCTTTTTCAAAAATTCGTTTATTTTTGATAACATGGATATCACCTACTTTATATTTCGGTTCAGTAAACACATATGTTTGATATAAATGTTTTTCATTTTTATTATTAACTTCAATTGGCTTCATGTCGATAGTTCCGTGTTCTGTATTGTTGTATTCTTTTACTAAGTCATCTTTTACATTTATAATTTCCGTTCAAAGCTAATTTCTTCCACACTGTATTTTTCATTGTGTGATTAAATCTATCTACAACACTGACTTTTAATTCACTATATGTAGAATAATGACGATTAATATATTTTTTCATACGTTCTTTAAATATTTTATTATAAAATTCAGAACCATTAAAACTTTGTATATTATTTGGTTTTCTTTTTACTAATATGCATTGTAAACCATTTACTACACTTTTGACTGTGTATATTTTATAGGTATAGCCAATGCATATTTCGAAAAAACATTAATTATTGTCATAATATACTTATATCCATTATTTATTTGTGATATACCTTTTAGATTACCTGTATCCATCTCAGCAAGATCAATTTGCCATAAATCATCAATTCCATATGTTATTGTTTTTCTTCTGGGGAAATTTCTTCTTGCTGGTTTATATAATTCATTGGTAATGCCTTCTCTTACATTGGGCAATTTAAAAAATAAAAAATTGTGAATTATTAGAGTTACAATTAAACATATACTTTTCTGAACAAATATACCATTTTTTGTATTTTCATTTTTATATTATTATTTCTAGTAACCTTCTTACACTTCAAGCACCAAGTGTTTTTTTTTCATTGAAGAGTATATATATATATATTATATATATATATATATATATATATATATATATATATATATATATATATATAACACACACACATTTAATCTTTATATTTCACGAATATTCCTATTGTAATCATAGACATATCAACATATTCAGATATTTTAGAATTTTATTTAAATAACCAATTTATTGCCTCTTTTGACATCAAAAGGTTTACTGTAATCAATTTTTTTAGAATCCTTAATAAAAGTTAGAGTATCATCAGGTAAACTATCAGTAATTTTTTTATAAACAGTTCATCTCATCAAAAAAAGCAAAGAAAAATATATTGTCTAAGTGAGAAATATCAGTGTTTTCATGCTACTTTGCAGATAAATGAAATATATGAAATTTTCAACTTTGAAATCAATAAGTTTATCACAATTATTGAAAACTGATAGGTTTAAATTTTGTAATTTAACAATTATTACTTTTTCAAAAAATCTTTTATTAGCATGAAAGCAGAAGCAATAATATTGTATTTTGAATCTACATATACTTTTAATGCATAAGCATTAGTGTAAAAGTGTTTATTTAACGATTTGATTAATGGTTTTTCAAATATATCCATCAATTAATAATAAAGAATTTATATCATTAAACTTAAAGCCATTCGAAAAAAGATAGATGTCCACGTATAACTGAATTAAAATTTTGAATTCTATTATCATTAAAATAATTTTTTTTAAAGTAATTAATTAAATTATTAGGATTATTGCCCTCAAATTAATAAAAATAGTAAACATAATTATTTGCTTTAAAATAAGAATCTCAATGAGTACCAGGATTTGTTGAAATGTCAAAATAAACCATATCACATTTGATTTGATGCATTCTATTAGGTAATTAATACATCAACCATATAAACATTTCTGAATTTTTTTATATTTAAAATGTTTACATATTTTTCAATATCATTATTAGATAATGGGGATACATTGAAATTTTTTGGTCTTCCCCCTTTTTTTGAAACTAAACCACTTCCTGATTTATTTAACATTGCTAAATTATGTCTCTCTTATTCTTCTAATTCTTTCTTTATTTTGTTCTAGTTTGTTTAACGGAACTATAAATTGCAGTAGCTCCACCAGCTAAAGCTCCAAGTGCACCTAAAGCTGTAAAGAAAATTGGTAAATATCATCCGTGATGTAAACCATTTACAGATTTTTCTTTGGCTATCTTTTTGATTTTTGTTGGTGGCAAAATTAATTTTAAACCTTTGCCTTCTTTGAATTTTTTATTTTTTCTCTCAAGTTGACATTTTGTGAAAAATTTATCTATACCTAAACCTCTTAATTGATCAACGGACACATAGGAAGTTATATTTGTTATCTTCATTTATAAGCAAAAAAAATTATTAATTTAATAAATTTTAATACGCCATCTTAATTTTCTTTTTGTAAAAATAGTTGAAGCAACAGCTGCAGAAGCAATTTTTTCACAAATTGGAGAATTTTTATCTAACATCATTTCTTTTTCTTCTTTCTGTAAAATTTTGCCAGTTTTATGTCTAGATTCTAAATCTTTATGGTCTCTTTAAGCAATATTATGATATTTACATACTATTTCTAATTTATTTATTCGTGAGTCTCCTTTTTCTAATCTTTCATTTAATTTTGTAAATGGTTCGCAATAATATGAACCAGGCAAATGCATTTCAGGCAGATTTAAATTGTTTCGTGCCCAATTTATTATGCCTTTACAATGATGTCCAGAACTCAAAAAATAATGTGGAATTACATTTAAAGCTCTTGTAAGATATGGAATTCCTTTTGGATTACTAATAACAAATTCAGAAAATTTATTGCTCATCATATTCATTATGCTTACTTTTTCATTGTAATAATTGTTATTTTCCAACATTTTCTTCGCCATGATTAACTAACAATCTCTCGATCAATTTTTTAACATCACCCATTCAAATGTTTTTTTTGGTCAAATATAGTATTTTGTTATGCCTTATCCAGATCTAGGTGTTCTTGGAGAAATCATTCTTTGGGGTGTGTTTGACGCTGATCTTGAATTTGATTTTCTTTAATGATTATCATAAATTGGTTTAATTATATTTACATACTTCCAACTTCTATTCGAATTTACTCTGTGACCGCAATCATATTTTTGGTATGCAACACCAGTTGCTATAACAATGTCTGTGTAATTTTTATAGTCATTATCGGTGCATTTATCTTCAAAACCTGATTGGTAATTTTTGTTAACAAATTAGAAAGCCCTTATGTTAATTTATATTCTCTACCATTAACAGATAGTTTATCATTATTTATGGTTACTTTTGTATCTCCAATGTAAAACTTATGCTCCTCTCATCGTAAACCATACATTTCATCAATAACATTAAGTCTTTCGGAAATTTCTTTTCCGATATTTATATTAGAACCAGGACGCGTTAGATTTTTTATTGGTAGAATCCCCATATGCTCTCCCAAATTAGCAGATTTATGTTCAGAGTATAATTCTATTTCAAATTATGTTTCTTCTGGTGTTGGTGGATAATCTCAATATTTTGCTACTACAGGAACTAGTGTTGTAATTAAATTTTTATAAGTGATGGCTTTTCTTTTCCAAATTACGCTTATGTTTATGAAGTATTTAGATTACTAAAAAGAGATAAAGAAGGAAATGAGGCAAAATATGATAAATTAGATAATATTGGCGTTTGTTCTAACATTTAACTTGTTCAATTTTCTAGAGTTGATATCTCAAAACATGGACATATTATTGAAGCTATTGATAATCCCGGAATAACATCAACAATGATGAATACTTTGTTAAGATCTCCAGGTGAACAAAGTTATTTAGAATTAGCTTGTGTTGATTATTATCGGGTAAAGACTAAACCAAATGAAATAATCTTTCCATTGAGATATATGTTTGGTTTTATTAGAGATAATAATGAAATTGATTGTAAATGCAGTTATAAAATTTATTTTATTCGTAATTCATCCGATAACAATTGTTTATAATTTTTCAAAATAAGAAAGCAGATGGTTCACGCGATAGAGATTATGCTGATCCAGGTAAAATTATTAAAAATTAGAAATTATGTAGCCCATTGTTGAATACGAATCTAACACAGCAATTGCAATTAAATAAGAAATATACTAAAACCCTAAAATACACATTAGTTTTAATTATTGACAATTTTTAGAAAAAGGTCGTACCGGAACAATTGTTTTTAACTTCGATATAAAATATCAGTTTAGTAAGTTACAATTTGATATACCTGACTTTGTAATTCTGGAATTTCAAACTAATAGAAAAAATAATGCTGAACACGATGTGCGTGCTTCTATGTTTGACCAATGTAATGTAAGAAATATTCATGTTAAAAATGGAAAAAACTAAATTTTTCCAAAAGAAAATTGGAATCTAAATATTGCGGATAATTTTTGTGATAAAGAGTTTCTTCTTTATAATGATTTCAGAAATTTAAAATAAAAATTAGATACTATATATAGAAATAATGAACTTTATTATAAGCCGACTCTAAACTTTGATAGTGCTACCAATTATTATTTATTTTAGGGTAAAAGACCATAATATATTATTGATTGCTTCTATAGGAAAAACAACTGTGGTTAAATAAAAAACAAATACAAAAATTAATGTTAGTATTGATAAAGCTATTGAAGCAGGAACAATTTGTAATGTTGCTCTAATTATTCAGAGGAATCTAACTTATGATTATTTGAAAGAAAAAATTACTGAAGATATATAAATTTATCAATTAATAAATGGAGGATGTAAACGATTTTATGGAAACAACAAAATATTTAGATAGTTTAAAACAAAAGTTTTAGATTTATAGTTAAGTCTTTTAATCGAAAAAATAATAATTTTATTAAACCTGAATGAGATTTTTCTCCTAGTGTCTAATTTATTTGTAAAATTTTTATTTTTACAGGATTTGTGTGTTATTTTTATTAATGCAGAATTTATGTGTCATTTTTATTTGTACAATATTGTTTTCCTCTTAAAAAATTTCTTTCTTAATAAATAAAAATTGAATAATTTGTTTTACCTTGTAGTTTGAATAAAACATTTTAAAAGGTGGTGATGTTTCAAATACTCCTTCCTATATATTAGATAACGCATCTGACGATCTCAGAGAATTAGATTTCAAATTTCATCGAAATCTATAAAACTTGCAACTCTTAGTATTGACGACAAAAATGAACATCGAGAAATAGGTGACGAACTTGAGCAGATAGAAGAGTTAAGGAAATTTGTAAAGCTACCATTATAAGCTATACTGAATAATATTAACCATATTAATTTTGATTTTAACTTATTTTGCATTATTTTGGCTTAAAATTTCCTGTTTTTTTTTTTTTTTTTTTTTTAATTAACACAAATCCTGCTTGTCCATTTGTGAAAAAATTGAAAATTTGCTTGTTTTTCGCTTAAATCTATATGATTTTGGCTCAAATTTGTTTGTTTTCGAGAGTTGGTAAATGAGGTTTCTACATACATGAAAAAGTTGCTTGAAAAAGAAAAAATTACTTATTTTTGGCTTAGATTACTTGGTTTTCCGATGATTTAGTGCGCTGCGCTAGGATCGGCCTTTAGTATCTACTGTTGTTCATTAACACGTCCGCTTTACTCAGTTAGCAGAATCGGGAGAACTTTATGGATGAATGTTAAAGTTAATTTTCATCTGAAACCTTCATACTCAGTCATGCTTTCCTCGGTGTTCAAGTCCAGAATTCCTCACATTCCAGCAGATCATACCACTTAGTTCGGTATTTTACACTTCAATGTAGTAGAAAGTTATTCCAGAGATGTCTCATCCCACAAAAAATTTGCCGTAGTAAACATAATGCAAACTTAAATTGCGTGTAGCCACAGAGTGACATGAATAATGTAGCTTTAGTCTATGTGGAGTTGAAACGTTTTGGTCTGCGGCTATAACGTGAAATCCTTGAGGACCGGTGAGGGTGAAATTAATTTTAAATGGGGCAGTGCCGAAACACAAAGGCGGTGGAAGTACTCTGAGAAAACCCCAGCGTCAAATGGCAACGACCGCTATGTTTCTCATGTACGAAAATACCGATGACCGCGGCCTCTTTCATTTTTTTTTTACTTTTGAAATAAGTGACGATAATTTAGTGATGAATTTTCGACTATAACACGGCACCATGCAGAAAATATCTTTAATGACAAGGAAACCTTTAGAATTTAGGACCTCGTGACTATGTGTAAAATGTAATCTTGTGGAAACAGCAAAACCAACGAAAACGACCAGCCTGTATTGCTGCCGACCTTCCTGGGAAAATAAAGCACTGTGATGGTACTGGAAGACGTTTAACTTCTCACATTGCATTTTTGACGGTTCCTGCACAGATAATTACTGGGCTATTAACGTTGTTTCATGATGTGAGGATGCATACCTGTAAGTTTGTGATTCAGATTAATCACTGTCTGCACACGATTCTAAGGTGATGTCACTAACGTTTGGTTACACTATCGCTACCGTAATATTTTCCTGAAAATATTATTAATTGTGTAATACATGGTTCCAGTATAACTTGCCTTTTGCCTTTTTCGTTCACCCATATCCCATTTATATATAAGTAGTAAAGAAATGCCGGTTCGAGCGCAGACCCCAACCATCAGAAAACCAACAGCAAATTGAATGCCCAAGCCATCAGAAAACCATCAGAAAAAATTACCTCTATTTTCCTGATCCAAAACATCAGCTGCCGATTCGAGCGCAGCCGCAAAAAAGTGACTGCAAAAGTTGCATTAGAGTGCAGCCGCAAAAAGTGACTGCAAAAAGTTGCATTTGGGAGCAGCCCCCAGTTATCAGAAAACCAATGACAAATTAAAAGCACAGTCCATCAGAAAACATCAACTGCCAATTCGAGCGAAACTGCAAAAAGTGAATACAAAAAGTTGCGTTAGAGTGCAGTTGCAAAAAGTGATTACAAAAAGTTGCGTTTGGGAGCAACCGCAAAAAGTGACTACCAAAAAAGTTGCGTTAGAGTGCAGTTGCAAAAAGTGACTGCAAAAAGTTGCGTTTGGGAGCAGTTGCAAAGAGCAGCTCAAGAAATTTGAATATGTAAAAAATAAAATATTGTACATAATAAAGAAGGACCAGTTGCTAAATGGATTAGACAGAACCCAACAATTTAAGAAACTTTCCAAACTTACAATTGGACAGACCTATCCCATAGACCATGCTGAAATAAATGATACACAGTATGGATACAAAGTGGTAATTTCTCCTGGAAATTTTAAAGTAACCTTACGAGACAGATATCTTCAGATTTTCAGCAAAAAAGTTTTATATGGTGTTAATCGTGGTGGTATAAAAATTTGCATATGATGGAATGGTGAATTGTGGTGTTAAACAAAGGCATTCAATTGGGTATTTGAAAGAGTAAATGATCGTCGTATTAGACATCAGTTGATTTATATTTTTGCTCATCTTTATATATATAATTCTTCTGTGCGTGTGTATGTCACTGAACTCCTCCTAAACGGCTGGACCGATTTTGATGAAATTTTTTGTGTGTGTTCAAGTGGATTCGAGAATGGTTTAGATTCACAATTAGGTCCACTACAAAATGTTTTTTTTAATAATTTTTAAGTTATTGTTGATCTTGGAATGTTTTACATCGATAGGTCGAATTGTGGTAACAGTACATGTGATGACGTCAGGTATTGTAATAACTTTTTTATAAAAATGTTCATCAAAACGGTCCAGATTGTTACAACTTATTAAAAAAAGTTTGAAATTTTCGGATTTAAGACATATGTACAGGACAACGTCTGTCGGGTCCGCTAGTATCTCTATAAAGTTTTAATGGTTATCCAATCATTAAAACCCAATTATCGCTCTGACTTCAGCTATGTTCTACAACATAGTCTAATTAAAAATTTAGACAGATATCTCCAAATTCGACACATTAAAGTAGCCGAAACATTGAGTTCTTTAATTGCACTTTCTATAGAAATATTATTCATCTTTATCACACGAAACTTTAATATATAAAATATGGCTACTTCCAAACCAAAAATATCTACGGCTTCATCTCTAATACCACAGTTCATTCAGACAAATCAAAGTTAATTAACTTACCTTTTTCATGCTTAATTTCAACTATTATTTCATTAACTTGATTTGTTTGCTCTGGAAAAAATAATGGATAAGCTGGTTCGTAATAGATCGTGTCGCCAAATCCAAATGCTGTTCTTGGTTTAAAAGTGATAATCATGTTAGTTTCTCTATGGTTATTTTCATCATGTTTTAATATCATACTATATTACAGTGCATATTTATTGTTTCAAATGGAGCAAATTTTGGAATTGTATCGCCATAATGGTCCACATTTGCTTTCAGAGTTATTTTCTACTAAACCCAAAAGTTTTCCTATTGAAACCTGTTTTCCAAACTGTAATTTAAGCATACATTTTACGTTCACTCTCTTTGTTATTTTATCCAGCTCGAAAGATATATCATTTTCTTTCCCACCCAATGAATCTATAGTAACTGAAAAAATTGCTTTTATAGTCTTTTCAAGATCTTTTAAGCTATATTGACCAACTGGAATATCAATTGCTGATTCCATATCATTCTGGCCTACAAAATATAGCTTATTTCTTCCAGATATAATGTTATGCATTAGATAAGTAGTATAGAACTGAACTAAAGCCAATGAGTGTACCTCTATCTCTAAAGGGTAATGTAGTCTCTCCTTCAATACTGATTTGTTATCTGTTAGTTTGAATACTTGACTCGTTTATTACATTATTAAAAAAGTATATTAATAAAGGAGCTAGAATCATGTAGACTGGGATATTAAAATAAGAATACCAGACAAGACTGTATCGGCAAAACGTCATGGAGAATTATTACCTAATAATATTAGGTGTTTGATTTTGGGTCCTAGTAACTGTGGGAAAACTACACTTATGATAGATAATTTTATATATGCTCAGGGACGGTTGGAATTTGGTACTCTCTATGTATGTTCAAAAAGTCTGGACCAACCAAAATATATCAATTTTAAGAAAGATATAGATGTAGCATCAAAATTATTTAATGAACCAATAGCATACTTCTTTCCATCAAATGAAGAAATGTCTGACATAAATGAATGCCATAAAGAGTCTGTAGTCGTTTTCGATGATATCTTACTTGAAAATCAAAATATGGTAAGGGATTACTTTACTTGCGGTCGACATAAAGATATTGATTGCTTCTATTTAGCTCAGACATACTCAAAAGTACCTAAGCAGCTTATTAGACAATGCTAATTTTCTTTGCATATTCAGACAAGACAATACAAATCTTAAACATGTTCATAGTGATTTTGTTGGTGGTGTTATGTCATTTGAGAAATTTAGGGAGACGTGTTCAGAATGTTGGAATAATGAATATGGTTTTGTTAGAATAGATATGACTCGTAAGTTAAATAATGGTATGTATCATAATAAAATTAAAGACTTTTTTAATTCTTAGATTATAAGTTTTGTTTTTTTTATTGGAAGTGTTTCCATTAAAAACTAACATAATCTGATCTTTTTTAATGTATTCATATACCATAGCTATTTTAATACACACAATTGTACCTTCGGGTGCATTGTGGGCTTTTGGTATTTTAAAATATATCATATCATCAGGGTATACTTCAAAATTGTAATGCCTGTCAATTTTTTTCCGTTCATGATAACAGCTGATAACACTTTTACATTTTTCTGGTTTTATTATTATTTCAACTATAGTTCCATCTCTCATAAAAAATATATTATATTCGGTATCAAAGTAAAATGCTTTCTCTTTTGAATTGTATTTCCCAAATAAAAGAATAATGTTAATTCTGTTTTTCTGATAGTACTCTAAATTGATTGTGTCCGTCGGTGCAATGGGATTTCCCACATCTTAGTCTTTTTTGTTCAAAATATTTATTATTATCTACTTCCAAGTAAGTAAGATAGGCTTTATCCGATGATCCTTAATTTCTTGTCAGTGTGGTTATAAAGTCGTTGAACTGTGTGTTGGAAAAAAAATCATTAGGACTGTTCTTCTCATTGTTTGTGCATTCTTTAATATGATCTTCAATCCAAGAGCTCATTAATGCATTTACGCATATATCCATTATTTATTAATAGTGAAATAATTTTTGGAAATTTAAAATTATGTGAAAAGAGATTTAGCACAATTACACACAAATGACCACAAGTTACTTGATTGAAATTTTGAATTCTATCATCGTTATAAAAAATATTACTTCCGAGATATGCTATTAATTGTCGCGGTGGATTTCCGCCAAATGAATCAAAATAATATTTGTTGTTTGCTTTTTTCTAATAGCATACCCAGTGTGTACTATAGTTTGTCGAAACATCTAGATTAACAACCCTGCATTCATTATCGAGTGGCGTGTTAAGTAGCTCATCGATCATAAATACACCCCATAAATTTTTAATGTTTAATTTTTTAACCTTTTGATCAATATCAAAGTTTCTGAGTGGAGTTATATTTTTTTAACATTCTTACCCAGTTAACTTTCTTCAATCCCTTTTGTGTATTCCTCCATAGCTAAATTATGTCTGCGTTGTTCTTCCAATTCTTGGTTTTTCTTCTTGGCATTAATTATTGATGTAGCGATAGATGATACACCACCAGCGAATGCTCCTAGAGTTCCCAATGCTGCGAAAATTAAGGGTAAAAATCCACCCTTGTGAACTGTCAAACCATTCCCTGTTTTCATTTCTTTTGACATTTTCTTAAGCTGTGAAACTGAAATTGTCCTCCTTTAGTTTCTTGTTTTTACGATCCAGTTGGTCTTTCATTAGGAAATAATCAATATTCAAACCCTTCAAATCCTCATTAGGAACCTAAAATATAATGTTTATTACTTTCATTTATTATAACAAATATATTATTATTTCATTTTAATTCCCCAGCCAAGCTTACGTTTAATATGCATCGCAGATCCAGTAACACCAGCCCACAATCTCTCATTGAGATCAGCATCTGAACTTAGCAATCTTTTTAACACTTTCTGTTCTAGTTCTTTGTCAGCTACATGTCTTTCATCTAGATCTTTATTGTGATGATAAGCTATATCATGTTCCATTGCAGCCATACATGAAGTGGATTAATGGGTTTATAACCACGCTCAGCTCTCTTTTAGTCTGGTACCCGGACCTAAGTACTGATAACCGGGTGCATGCAACTCAAAAGGAGGCAACTTTATTATGTCATTGAGTAATCCTTTTCCGTGATGCTCCGACACCCAAAAAGTATGTGGTATTGTGTTTAACATTCGTATCAGATATGGTATACCATTTGGATTATTCACAACAAAGTCACTAAACTTGCTATTGAGCATATTCATTATTCCAATTTTTTCATTGTAATAGTTATCATTTCCAGCATTCTCTTCGCCATAAATAACGACAAGTCGATCAATAAGCATCCTAACATCATTCATCCTTATGTATTCTTTGGGATAGCCTGTATATTTCTTTATACCTTTCCTTTTTTTAGGTGAGAAACGTTTCTTTTTAATCGAATCGTAAATAGGTATAACAATAATTTTCCATTTATTCCCTTTACTCGATTTTGGTATCCCCAAGTTTTGATCGTTTTGAAAAAATGTGTTTGTATCTTCTAGTATACCACTATAGTGTTCATAGTTGGTTGCAGTGTAGTTGCTTTCTGTTACTTTCTTACTAGTTAGTAATTTCATCAAACCATTGGTTGCAGTGTATGTTCTGCCTTTTACAGTAAATTTGTCATTGATGAATGTTACTTCGCTATCAGCAATATACAATCTAACTTTATCAGCCTTTAGCCCAAAAACTTCGTCTTTGCAGTCAATTAAGAAATCGGCCACTTTATTATCAATAAATGTTGTTTTGTAGTTAGTTAACTGTGGGATATCAGTTTTCAAACGGCCCAACGCTTCGTCATAGCGTTCATCGTCATTGTCAATGCATTTAACGCCATCATTATAATGTTCATCGCCATAGCGTTCGTCATTATAGCATTCATCGTCATCGTCAATGCATTTAACGCCATAGTTATAGCATTCATCGCCGTAGTGTTCATCGCCATAGTGATCATCCCCATGGCGTTCATCGGCATAGCATTCATCGCCATAGCGTTCATCGTCATAGCGTTCATCACCATAGCGTTCATCAGTGCCTGTTTTACCAAACAGTTTTCTTTCGAAAGATGTTTCTGTTGGTGTCTGTGGGTTATGTAAATTCTTAACAGTAAGTGGAACAAGTTCTTTTATTAAATTCTTATCCTCATGTGTTACATGTCCAATTTTTTGCCCCAAATCTTCTATCGCATCTATCAATGGTTGATCGTGTTTTTTATTTTTATTATATTCATCTTGGCGAAATATTCTAAAAGTTTTAAACTTTTCAATTAACTGTCTCCTTCTCTCTATATTCTTTTCTATATTGTTTACAATTTTTTGTTGCCTCATTTATTATATAAAATGGACAATGATAACTTAAATGTATACTGTCACAAATGTATGAAAAATACACTAAGTTCATATAAACTTACCAATAATAACAAAGTAAGAATTAAATGTGTTTGTAGATGTCGTGTCAACAATAACTCGATATTCACTGGAAGGAGTATAAAAAACGATATTGTAAAGGAAATTCATAAACCAATGCAAAAAAACTTCCCCAGAGGAACTGTTCTATCTTTTGGTATCGATGATCTTTGGCAAGCTGATTTAGTCGAAATTAATTCTGGATCTTTGAAAGGTATACATAGAATTAAGAAAGGGTTTAAATATATGTTGACAGTGATAGATGTTTTTTCCAAATATGCATAGTCAATACCAATCAAAGATAAAACTGGTGAAAATGTTATGTTAGCATTTAAAACTATTTTGAATGATCGCAATCCCATGCATTTACAAACAGACAATGGTAAAGAATTTTACAATAAATCATTTAAGACATTAATGGCCAACAACAACATAACACACTATTCAATGTACAGTGAAAAGAAAGCTAGTGTTGTAGAAAGATTTAATAGAACATTGAAGGAGAAAATGTGGAAGATATTTACTATGCAGGGAAACTATAAATGGGTTGCTATATTACCTAAATTAATAAGTGAATACAATATAACTTTACACAGTACAATCGGAATGAAACCCACCAATGTAAATGCAAAGAATGAAAGTTCTATTCTAATCAAAATGTATGGAGGAGAAAGAAAAAAGGTTAAACCAAAGTTTGCAATAGGAGATAAAGTTTGTATAAGTAAAAGTAAAAATTTGCTTCAAAAAGGATGTAAACCAAAATTGGTCCACTGAAGTATTTGAGGTGTGTGAAGTATTGTGCACAAAACCCACGAAATACAGAATAAAAGATTTAAAAAATGAACTTATGAAAGGTATTTTTTATGAGCCAGAGCTGTTTAAGACCAACTATGATAAAGACTACTTAGTGGAAAAAGTTTTGCGATGAAAAGGAAATGAGCTGCTAATTAAATGGCTAGGTTTTGATAGTAGTCATAATTCTTGGGTTGATAAGAAAAGTGTAGTTGTTTAAGAAATTTTTTTTCTGTATAATAAATGGATCAACAAAAAATTGAAAGTTATGTGTGTCAGTCGTTTCCTCCAAACGATCAAACAAAAAATAATTTGAATGAATACAACAAGCACATTGAGTTTGATATTCCTATTGGTGATGCATTTTCACATCCAAATGAAGCTTATGTTTACCAACAGGATAAGCTAACTAAAAGAGATACAAATACAGATTATGAAAAAACTTCAACTATTGATCTTTGTGAGAATTTCTTCCCATTTCAGTTCTCAAGAATAGAGATCTCTAAACATGTTTGTATAATCGAAAGTATTGACAACCCTGGCATCACTTCAACAATCATGCATACATTTCTAGATTCGGAATCAGAATCAGCATACTTCCAAATGTCGGGGATAGAACTAGGTAAATATGTTAGGAAAGATAAGCTTAACGAAATTAGCTATCCATTAAGATATTTGTTTGGGTTTATGAGAGATTGTAATGAAATATTCTGGAAAGGTGGGTACAAGATCACATTCATTCGAAATTCTAGTGACGATGTTTTGCTTCATAGAAGACTTCCAAAGAAAGCAGATGGATCTGATGATGCAGATAATACACCAGATGCTGGTAAAATTGTTATTGAGAAATTGGATATTCTGTGGCCAATTGTTGAATACGATCTTATTTATGGAGACAAAATTAAAGCAAAATTATACTAAAGCCCCAAAATTCCAATTAGTTTTAATTATTGGCAATGTCTTGAAAAACCAGTACCTACTAATGCAAACTCATTTCAGTTTGATATAAAATATCAGTTCAGTTCAATTCAATTCGATATGCCAGACTTGTCATTGTGGGTTTTCAGCATAGCAGAAAAGAAGATCCTGGGCAATTCACACACGGTTCAATGTTTGACTTGTTTCGTCAAAAATATTTATATTAAGAATGGACGGAATTAAGTGTTTCCCATAGAGAATTAGAATTTAAATACTGATGATAAGATTTTCGATAAAATGTATATTGCTTACAATGATTTTGGAAATTCAAAGACTAAACTAGATACCCCTTATGGTTTTAATGAACTGTGCTTCAACTCAGTGTCATTTTTTGGGAGAAGACCATTATATGTTATTGATTGTTCTTACAGAAAAACAGCTATTGTAAAAGATCGAACTAATCTGAAACTTACGGTTGATTTCAATAAACCAATATCAGCTTCAACCATTTGTAATGTGGTACTTGTAAGCCAAAGAAACCTAATTTATAATGTTAAAAGTGAAAGAATCACCGAAGCCCAATAGTATGCAAACATGTATGGTTATTAGTTTTTAATGGATGGTTATCCATAAAAAACATTTAATGTTATATAATAGCGCTATAAGAGTGTTTTAAATGGGCTCTGAAATAAAAATTGTCTGAGGATGTGCATTCTTAGGTAGGGTGACTCAAGTCACCCCTTTTAATTGTAACAACGGCATCTTATACTTTCCCTTTACATTCACTCGCAACACCTTTTCAGATCAGTATTCTCGCAACGTCTTTCGTTTTGAACCACGGGTTGCCTTCTGTGTCATTACATCTTTCGTCGGCGGTAGCGCTTGCTTGTCGGTGATTGCGTTCGTTGTGTCCAGCAGTGGTTTATATTTCTGGTCGACGCTGTGCTTGCGTATGGACGGCAACCCTTCTTCGCACACCCAATCCTGGAATTGTTCTGCAGTTGCCATCTTTGGCTTCGTGACCAGGTTCGTTGATAAATATGCTATGCTGAGTGCACTCGGCAATGGACGCGATTCGCTACTCTCTATATCTGCATATAATTGCATATGCTTTTCTCTGACATGTTCTCCGATTGCTTCTCGTTGATGAAAACCGCATGTTATTGGGAATTAAAGGGAGTCTCGCACAGACTCCTTTTTATACGCAAGTTTTGAAAGATGTCTCCATCATCATTGTCGACGTTTGGTATGAATGCCTGTTTTGTCTGTGCGAGGTTGTGCATTCTTAATTGTGGCAACTGCTTCTTATTTCGCTTGTGACATTTCGAGACGAGATGTCGTCTCGAAACACTACTCGATCGGTCTTTGCAGAATGTCTGTCGCGAACGATTTTATGCGTACGATATCAGCGATTATTTCATTGCAACTCATTGTCGTACTGAATCAGTTACCTATCGACATGATGGGTAGTTGCGTCTTCATTAGATTGTACAACGTTATGGGATTGACGATGTCGAGAGACAGTAGCACTTGCATCTCGGGGTACTCTTGAATAATAGCATCGAGTCGTACACTCACCAGTCGCTTTTGACATCTGATGGCATAGTAATAGTTTCTGCCGAGTAAGATTTACACAAACTGATGATGCTTACAGATTACGCCAGTAGGCGGCAGCACGTGCTTGTCAATGATACTACTTTGTGCAGCGATGATTGTGTTTGCAGTATCCAGTAGCGGTTTGCACTTTTGCTCGATCTTGTACTCGCTGTGCTTGCGAATGGACGGCAGCACTTCTTCGTACACCCAGTCTTGGATTTTTTCAGCCGCTGCCATCTTTGATTTCATATTCAATGCGTACAAGCCCGGTTCATTGATAAATACGGTATGTGGATGTGCACTCGGCAAGGGTCGCTATACGTGACTCTTTAAATATTCATATGTATTACGATGTTTGTCTCTAATGTGGTCTATGATTGCCTGTTTTGTATTTGCATACTCGAGTATGTACGCAACGTCTCTAGCCTTGAACCACGGATTGTCTTCTTCGTCGATGATCACATACACTGTCTTACAGTCGTAGACTAGTTTACCATTCACGATATCGATGAGCGATTGCATTTTGTTAGACTCTTATAGGCTTACACATGATATGCGAACAATTTTGATATGTGGGATGCTTTGCTTGCGACCTTTCGAGACGAGATGTCTCGAAACACTACTCCAAGTCGATCGGCCATTGCAAACTGTCTGTTGCAAACAATTTTATGTGAATGATATCAGCTATAAGGCGACTCGCGCTTCGTGATGGGCAACTGCTCTTTCATAGTGTCACTCTTTTGCAATTTTGTAGTGTCCCCATGGTACTGTGTTAAAGCTATCTTTAAGAATAAATCTTTTATCATCTTTGGAACTTGATGTTTTTTTTTCTCATCTCAATCGTATAGAGTTCATGTTTCTTACTTCTAATATGATTCATACTTATTTTTAACAAAAATCATACAACACTTCTTTTTAACAAAAAAACACTTTTTGTAGTCACCAAAACTAATCTCATTTCTGACTACAGTGTTTTTCACACCATTTGCTCTTTTCTTTACACCACCCTCCACATTTATTGCATACATTTTCGATTTCAAACCAATAAATTCTTCCATTATTTTTCCATTACATTCATCTTTCATTTTCCCAATAATATTTTAGTTAACAAATGGTATACCATATGAATTATCTTTTCTATAGCCAGAAGTATCAAAATGGTCGACCATTTATTTCATGTCACTGTAGAAATCTGGTGTTTTTATATAATAGATGTACGAATCAGTATCTTGGTAGCACAGTTCAATATTTTCCCCATACTTTGGCTTCATTATATAATAGAGAAAATCATACATTATGACTTTGGATAGATCAAGTATACTCATTCCAACATAAGTGGGTTAAAGCTCAATTTTGTTTTATTCATATGAACTGCAACCAAATAGCTAGTAAATATAGTCCTATTTTTAAAGTTTGGTTTAGCCACTAGTTTATCCATTTGCTTAGAACTTGTGCACAACTGTATGTCCACTCTGTTTTTAATATTCTCCATTGTTTTTCCAAAAACGGAGTTGTTCATTAGCTTGAAGAAATCTTTTCAAAGTCATTTGTAGACTTTGTGCGCAAATTTGTGTTGACATCAATATAGGACTTGAGCCAATCTGACTGATCAAACTCCAGAACTCTATGGATCTTTTTCAACTTCATTCCGAGAGATAGATATTGCTTAAGATTTACATAGTGTAATACATATTTTTCTTTACCATCCAGGCTAGTCAAGAGTTTGGGGTTTTTGAACGTTCTAGTATTTTATTCTCTGGTGCCAATGGCAGATCTTTGTGGAGATCATGTAGTTCATGTGGGTATTACAAATCAACTTCCAATATATACCCTTTGCTAGCATCGTCTTCTATTTTTGTTACATCTATATTTGTATTTCCCCACTTAAACCCACCATAGGGCAAATACTGATCATAGCCTATCCATATAAGTTATTGGCATCCAGATATGTAAGATAAAAGATTTCCTTTGTGTTGTCATAAGCATTCATGTATTTATTATTTTGGTTTAGCATATCGCTTACAACATTGTGAAATTCCATCACAAACACCTTTTTCTATCATCAAAATCATGTAATCTGTTAATAATTCTAGTTCTATTTTAGTGTGTTTGAGCATAGCATCCCACACTAACCCTGGGGCTGTGAAATACCATGCGGGATCTAGCTTATATGTTTTGAGACACACATCTCTAAAATTTTCCATTATCTCAGACAATATCAACACATCAGATTTGTTATGGAGTGCTGTGTACTCTCTTAGAGATTTTATGTTGAATTTTTCCCACACCTCTCTCGCAAATTTGTAATCTTCGTCTGTAATGCCGCATTTATTGAGTTTGTTGTAAAATGCATCTTTGGATGGAAGCAATGTCTCACAAAATTTATCAGCACTATCCATGTAGTCATATGGGTAGACACCTTTTCTTGTAACAAAGTCAAGAAGTTCATTGGAAAAATGCTTACACGTTTCTCTGAATTGGCTTCTGGAAAGGTTGCTAGAGAGTTTATCGAGACTACTAGCCATAAATTTAAATGAGTCAATAAATCTAAGATTTACACTTCCACATACGTGCTTCGTAAAAGAAATATATTTTTCTTCGTTGTTGGGAATTAGATCAATCTTATTTTCATCGATGCCAAGCTCTCTTATGAATAAATGTGTGTCATAGCCAGATAGATTGTGTATAAACACTGGGACAAAACATGGATTTCTATACAATAAGTTACAATCTCTGTGTGCAGCTCCCCTAAATTTCCCTGTAAGATGATCATGATCTCTCACAGAATCACCATTCAAAGGCTTTTCACATATATGACAATGGGTACCTGTGTCATAAACAATTTGTTCTTTCAGAGTTAGTGGAAGCATTAGTTTTTTCATTTGTGTATATATCACCAATAGACTTTGCTTCTTCCATTAGCATTTTAACGAACACAGTAGATGCATCAGGCCCTTCATAAGTTACTGGTGGTTTATAGTATCCATGTTCGTATTTTACATAGTAACAGAAACTAATAGGCTCGTTTTTTGTATGGTTTCGTGTAACATTCGTCTGGGTTTGGTTGGCAAGTTTCGATTTTAGTCAACAAACATTCAATATCAGCATATATGACAAACAGAACTCTCAAAGTATGATTTTGGTTTTGAAATCTTAATATGTCATATTTTCCTTTAGATGGTAGTTCAACTCTAACACCATCATGATGTCGACAGTCTTGTTCGTGATTTTTTTAGCTTATTTACAGAGTAGAAATTTTGCAAATATCTATCACATATAAATATTTTGTGACCATTTTTCGTTACTTATGATGCGACAAGTCTCGAAAGACTTTTTACCCAGCAGTAGTGGTCGTTCTTTTCGTCTTTGATATAGAGTAGGTTTATGTGCTTATCCGTCTTATTTTTGTTATTTTTAATGGACAGATTATATATTTCTTACCGCCATCCTCTTCTTTGTATGCGTATACATTAATATAAATTCCACTTATCTTCTCTAAGGTTGGTATGCTATCTAATTTCATTGGAAATTCCAAACCTTTAGGTGCATCATCAAACTCATGTTCATAAGCTTGGTATTTATTCACTCTTTGGGGGTATTTTTTTACTTGATGCAATGCAGATAGAACAGACCACAAAAAACATTTTTGATCATCATTCTTAACATTAATTACAGCCTGCTTAGTTTTGATTTTTTCTGGGAAATCAACATAAGAACTGTCCTTGAATGGTACACATTTATTTATTCGCACTTCTAGTTTAAATATTCTGTTCAGTGCCCACTGAGATACCTTTGCTTCGAATGCCCCCATCTCAGCTGAATATCGGTATGCTGTTGGTATAATACTCTTCCAGATTAGTCGGTTTCAAGATAATTTCGTTCTTTATCTTAAAGGAGCTTTCTGCATATTCAATATTCTCACCAATTCCCTTTTTGTACTCAGTGAAGAATTTCATGTTCACTTTGGATGATTTTGAATGTTTACTAATTAGTCCCATGGCAGTTTCTTTTACATCGTTTAGGAAATGCTTTGGGTCTTTGTATGCATTCACATTCTTTACAGCATAAGTCTTAATCCTACTTTGAAATGCTGTTTCGATTTCTTCTACACTGAATATGGGTGTGTACTTATGAATTTTACTTCTCAAGTGACTTCTTATGAGAGACTGTTTGTAATAGTGGCTACACTTTTCACATTTCACTTGCTTCTCTCATGGGAACTTCTGTTTTGATATTAAGTGTTGTGGAACTTTAAAAATATCCCATGCATTTGTTGATTCATGTGATTTATTATGTATTGGTGTAAGACCTTTGTGCAATCCACTTTTAAGATGGCTTCTTATGAAAGACGGTTTGTAAAAGTGTCCACAAGTTTCACACTTGGCATACTTCTCTTGAGATTTCTTCTTCTTTTTTTCGCAAAGATGTCTTCTTAAACTTATATTCTTTCCAAACACTACCAGTATCGTTAGCCTTTTTCATTGCCATAGTCATCATATTAGATGTCGGTTGATTTTTATTTGCGCTCATTTATTATGTACATTATTTTATTTTTTATGTATTCAAATTTCTTGAGCCGCTCTTTGCAACTGCTCCCAAACGTAACTTTTTATAGTCACTCTTTACAAGAGTACGTGGATAACGAGGTATTTATTGGCATATCGAACGTGCAACTGTGCCAGAACATACGCTATATTGTCAACAAAAGAATGGTAGGTATGGGCTACAAAGAACTCTATCCCGTCCACGAAAACCAGTTGCCATATTTCGAGGTCATGATCAACGCGCCCATACACACCAACTTTTTCGAGAATAAAAGCACCGACTATGCAAAAGTTGATAACGGCGATTGGACATCGGTGTGGAAATAATTCCAAAATGGTTAACGCGTATATGATGTTGATGCTTTTAGCGACGGCCTATTCCATACACATCGCCAATGATAGCATCCTCGCCAATTATCTCCACAACGTAGCTCTGGTGCGTAACATATTGTGCAGCCCACCGTTTTTGCAATCGTTCAGTTTGGACGAATTAAACGTCTGGCCCCAGATGGACGAATCTTTTTCGCCGTCGCACGGCGCGATAACACGATGTTCGTACAGCAAATTTTGTTGCTAGAGCACGAAGTTTGGGTGGTAAAGAGAAGACGCAGTCAAACATTACATTCCGGATGCCTGACTTTTCGGTTCGTGTTGGTACAATCACACCGTTTGGGAAGACTTAAATTGTGCGTGTTACGATTAAAGTGTTTAACGGCTGGTGAGCCATTAAACACATAACAAATGGTAGTACTTGTAAATCGTTTACTCTTAAAAAAAAACGAAATATAATGCCTTTGTTTAACACCACAATCCACAATTCCATAATTTACAAAATTTATACCACCACGATTAACAACATCTAAAACTTTTTCGCTGAAAATCTGAAGATATCTGTCTCGTAAGGTTACTTTAAAATTTCCAGAAGTAATTACCACTTTGTATCCATACCGTGTATCATTTATTTCAGCATGGTCTATGGGATAGGTCTGTCCAATTGTAAGTTCGGAAAGTTTCTTAAATTGTTGGGTTCCGTTTAATACATTTAGCAACTGGTCCATCTTATTATGTACAATATTTTATTTTTTACATATTCAAATTTCTTGAGCTACTCTTTGCAACTGCTCCCAAACGCAACTTTTTTGCAGTAAATTTTTGCAACTGCTCGCAAATGCAACTTTTTGCAATCACTTTTTGCAGCTGCACTCTAATACAACTTTTGTAGTAACTTTTTACGGTTGCTCTCGAATTGGCAGTTGATGTTTTCTGATGGACTGTGCTTTTAATTTGTCATTGGTTTTCTGATAACTGGGGGCTGCTCCCTAATGCAACTTTTTGCAGTCACTTTTTGTGGCTGCGCTCGAATCGGCAGCTGATGTTTCGGATCAGGAAAATAGCGGTAATTTTTTCTGATGGTTTTCTGATGACTTGGGCATTCAATTTGCTGTTGGTTTTCTGATGGTTGCGGGCTGCGCTCGAACCAGCATTTCTGTACTACTTATATAAATATATTTTTTGTACTTTTTAATTTTGTGTTTTTTTTTAATGTCAATACTGTTTACTATGGGCCAGTTTACTGCACACCAAGGAAGTGTAGTTTTGATTATATTGTACTATTTTTGAAATAATATCACACTTTAAGGATGGCATAGCGAACATAACTGCGTGTTAGTGGAACCAGATCCATGACATAATCAGTGGTAGTTTACCGATCATGACACTGGCTTAATTTTACTGACTGAAGTTTAGAGAATAGCGCTATTCTCATTCAATTCTCATTCAATTCGACTCATTCGTCAGTAACTTAGTTACTGACTTTCAGCGACTAGTATTTAAATATCTGAATAATCACTGATTCGGGTTGGGAGTGCGAGAGAACTAGTGAGCTACACGTTGGCGATTCTACTCTCGTGTGTAGACTAAACGTGACGTAGACTGGTTTTCGTCCTCCGCGCATGTGCCTAACACTGGCTCAAGAAATGCCGCTACTGCTGTCAAATTAACGTGTTTCAGTAATGATGTGCAATTTGTTTACACTTACAGTAGTTTTAACGTCAAACCCACGCTTAAGTGGAATTTCGTGTATCTAACTTGATCGTATAGCGTTTGCGTAACAATATAAAGTAAAGTGTTAAGCATATCAAAGCATCTAGGCCTATTATAGTAAACTATGATATAACCTTATTCTGTGTTCTAATTGTCACTTTTAGTTCTGTAAAAGGTTACGTGAATAGAATAAGTCAACTAAAAGGATGGCGTATTTCGTTTTATTTTGGTATTTTAGTATTTAGTTCTTAGTATGTAATGAAACGTACTAAAATACTTAATTACCAAATCGCAACCATCTTTGATCAAGTGACCACCGACGGCGTCCGAATTTACCGGTACTAAATAATATAATTCTAATATACTAAACGGTCAATTCCAACACGGCCTAAGTGTAAGCCACGTGAATTTTTATAGTTACGCAGGAAGAAAAGCTTTTCAATGTTGGGACCCGGAGACGATTACTGCTCATCTGGTATGCGCGTACTACCCAACATTTCCTGAATGCTCACGTACATGAGTAAAAAATTTCTCGAATAGCAGTAGACATGGAGTTGCTGTGACCGCGTGCATAGCGCACCGCTCTGGTTATGAGGCAAAAGACAGAAAACAAAAAATAAATAAATAAAAAACCAACCACAACAAATTTTTACCAAAATTAGTGCAAAATAAGTGTGCCAAAAATGCAAGGTTATGCAAAAACGGAACCAAAACTTACAAAAAAAAAAAACACAGTACAGACAACGCAATAAATACGATGGAAATATCCTCAACGGCTGTTAAACACAGCACACATCTGGATATGACAAATACAGTTGTCAATTTGCCAAATAATTAAAATCTATAAATTGATAACTGGCTTAGTTACATTGACACTGAGAGTTTTTTCCATCATATTAATGAGTTGTCTATATTCTGACTTTCTTTCAGTTTTTAAATTTTATTTTTGTGTAATACTGCATTCTTGCACATTTATTTTGCACAATTTTGGAGAAATATTTTCTTCAGTTTTGGCGTGTTGCATTGTGTGTGTAACTCCGTACCGGGGTTCTAAATGAAAAAGTGTTTCTTGCAAAAAATTGTATAACTAAAAGAGAAGGAAATAATATTGCTTGGGAGTCAGCCTTATAGCATTATTTATTTGTGAGATACGAGTATTGACATCAGCTTTTTAAATGGCACCATATATCTATTAGTAAAATGTTTAATGCAACTCGTCAAGGCTCGTCTAAACATGTAGCACAATGTACGTACACTTTCATAACATGAACACTGAATACGGCACATAAAGTGGGATCTCTACTGCCAGTTTGTAGTACTATCCATATGGGTACTGCGAGGGGTAGAACACTCGCATTAGATGTTCAAAGTGGTGACCATTGGCAGCGATACACAAGTTCAGTCGCTGGATGAATGACAACAATGATTCCTCCAGTGTTGCCTGCTGAAGAGCATTACAAGCACGCATAATATGTTCCTGCATGTTCTATGGAGTTGTTGGAATATCTCGATAGACAGCGCCTTTGAGGTAACTCCAAAAAAAAAAAATATCCACGGGGTTAAGGTCAGGAGACCTTTACATGCCACTGAACTGGTCCTCCACGACCAATCCACCTACCAGAATATTTTCTGTTCAAAACACGAGTGCATACACAGCATTATATGCTGGACATCCATCGTACTAGTACCACATTATCGTTCTGTTCCTTAAAGGTATCTTGTCCAGAATACTGGGAAGAATTGTTTGTATGAAGGTGGCATACTCCCTGCCGTTTCGGTTACCATTCACAAAATAAGGCCCTATAACCTTATTGCCAACTATCCGACACCATCCTTTAACTCTCCATTGACGCCATCAGTGGGTTCTTGACGGCCCAATAATGCATGCACCTCGTATTCATTTGGCCTGAGTTGGAGAACGACAAATCGTAGGTAAAAATAATACCCGAAAAACAGTTCGGGTTGGCAGTATGTTGATGCTGTGTCTATTGACAGAACTCTACATGATTCTGGAAATCATTCCAGTGCAATTATTTGTGTACGTGTACATGAAAGAGATGGGACGGGGACGTATGACGCTTAAGAGTGGGATGAACCCCCGTGGGAACTCTGCGTCCAAGCTCAAGAAACGAGGCGTAAGGCGTGCAGTGTTTCCGTCGTAACACTTTACTGTGAAAATTAGATATGTAACAGTAAGGTTTTATTACACGCGATGAAAGACCACAGATTCAACTACGCCCATATCTTTGTACTTTTCTCTTGCCGCTCAGGGAAACTGCATAGGCGAGTTTTAAAAGTGCGATATTTGACCATTTTCGTGAAATTTTTTGTCCAAGGATACACTTAATATGGCAAAAGTAAAAAATATGGGCGTAGAGAGTTTTTTTTGTGACAAAAAGCCGTATTTGCAGAACATTTATTTACCGAGATACGCGTATTCGTACAAAAATGTGGGAGATCCATCCCACTCATAAGAATGCAATGTTCACTTGTTTGCGGAATGCCAATTTCGGCTTCAAGTTGGTGTGTGCTGACGTGTGGATTAATTTTTACAGCAGCGAGAACAGTAACCTCAGAAGCTTCATCTGTACGTCTTCTCCAATGATTGCGTTGCTGTGGGTTCAAATTGCTCATTTCACAAAGCTTCACAACGAGACGGGAAAACATCCGTCTAGACGGTGGGGTCTTGTCAGGGTATCACTCTATGTAGAGGTGCTCCGCCAGATTAGCATTACGCCGACCTTCAACTGAATGAACGACGAGTGGGCAAACCAAGCTATTGATAATGGTAATAACAGAATTGTGTGTGTGTCTTTCAGTACAACTCACTTGAACGTATTACAATGTACTGTAATAATACGAACACATTCATCTGCTAACTTACATTCTCAATAGATGAGCAGCATTTCTACCTTCTCTTTGTTAGAGTACATTCCCGTTACAACTCGCACCTTGTAGTGAACTGTATTCGACTTCACACGGATCACTGATTGAGTAGTCGTCATGCCGTGTATGTTCCTTTGTTTTCATCTAAGCGCAACTTTTGTGGGATGGGGTACGCAACTCTGGGTTCTTCTACATCAAATGCAGAGGGTCAACTTCATACTGTACTGTACCATGTATGCGCAATCATGCCGCAAGGCATCACATAACGGGTCTTCATGAACCCCATGAGTCCCAGTGTCTGTGGCAGTTTTTAACAATCTGTTATTAGGCTGGTATATTATGATATATTTTTGAATATGTCTTGATGAGCTTCAGTAAACTATTGACGAATAGGTACATCATGCTATTTAAAAAACTGTTGTTTGTGGTCGTATCACATTGATAAAAAATGGTATAAAGCTGACCCCTCAGCAGTATTATTTACCCTTTCCAATTATGCAAATTTGATATGGGACACTTTTTCATTTGAAGCCTCCGTACGGAATTACTGTGGGTGTTTAGGATAAATGGCACATAAACATATATATATATAATATATATAATATATACGTTGCCTTTCTTACAATCAGCTCAGGTAATGGATATAGTCAAACGAATTCCAGATTGTAAATGGCATTGACGAAGTGTGGGAAACGAGGGCAGGTTGATGGCAGGCACCCGTCGTTGCGTCCGGCCCGGTCTGCTCCACATACCGTCGCTGCCATCGCCGAAGAAGGGGTAGGGCAGGAGGTCGCGTTCGCTGCAGTTGCGTCACTTGTCGGCGAGAAACCAGAATGCACTCCGCAGGTCCGCTGCAAGACAGCGTCGCGCCGGTCATTCCCCACGCCGTGGGAGGCAACTCCTCACCCACCCACCGCTAGCTTCGCCTGCAGCCCGTCGCCCTGCCTCGATCTAGTCTGTCAGGCGGCGCCTGCCTTTCCACTGCTCCATGTACGTCGAGCACGTCTTCACACATATAACAGACACGACATTTCCTGAGACATACACAAAATTAGCAAATATTCATCAATAACATCAATTAATTTTTTTGGGATTTGTCATGAAAAATATTTTAAAAATTAATAATTCGAGAATGGCGTGTCTTACGACCAAAAATAAAAAAGACAAAAATTATAGAACACAAATTTCCCTATAATATATCTAAAATTATCCAAAATCCGCCCATAGAATCTATTTATTTTCCCAGGATTTGTCCAGGCATTTTTTTTTATATTTATTATTTGAAAACGTCGTGTTTAACAACCAAAAGTGTAAAAATAAAAAATTAAGACCACATTTCCTTTTATATATCCACCACATACAAAAATTCACTTAAAACTACTATTTTCCTAAAATCTGTTCTTGACAAACCTTAAAGAAATTTTAAAAAAATTTATAATTTAAGGAATTTTTATCTTACGACCAAAAATATGACGGCAAAATTCAAAGGATAAAAAATTTCTTGCTATACAGAAAAATTCTCCAGACTCCACCAATAACTTCAATTTATTTTCCAGGGATTAGTCCCGGAAAACATTTTATAATTAATAAAAGTGCTTAACTAACCGCACACAAATATAATAATGAATTGTTATTTGTCAATAAATTATCTTTAGCATCATGAAGCAACGGTTAAATTAGTAAAGTGATACAATAAACTATGTTACTTAAAATAGTAATGTGGAGCATGGGTGTCTATCCGTAGAGTGTTACCTCAGCATCGTTTATTGTTTAATGAATGTTATTGCTAACACACTTTCATGTTCACGCGTGGTTTAATCTCTTTCCTCCTCAGAAAATAAACAGAACACCGTCATCAAGAAAACAGACTCGCAACCACGGGCAGTGCAGCGATGAGATAGATCCGAGACAAGTACTGGAACGTTTTCTACAGTATTAGTTGTTCTGTGCTAGCGTGTTGCAGTATTACTCTTGTCCTGTCTCATGTAGGTCGTTTCTGTATGACGGATTGCAACAAACATAATATATGCTTTACATATATCACGTTTGTTTACCTTTCGCGAAGGATAATGGAGACTGACAATTTATAGTGTTCATAGCGTAATCATAATCATTACTCCTAAACAGTTGGAGTATGCCAACACATTTGTGAAATGATGTTCTTACGGTTTAATTAAGGAACTGTATTAAAAGAAACAGCATCGATGGATGAACAACAACAATATGCTAAGCTTGTCTTTATGACGAACATATTAAATTTAGAGAAATTGTTTATTTTATCGTTTTTCAGGGGAAAATACTGGGGAAAATGCGAGAACTTTTTGGTGGGTTTTGGTGGATTTTGGATATCATATGGGAAACTTTGTGTTCTTTTATCTTTGTCTGCACACTTTTGATTGGAAACAACACAGTTTTTAACTTATCATTTCTTTATCGTTTTTTTCTGGGAAAATAGTGGGAAATAATACGTGGATATCGGTGGATTTTGTATATGCTAATATGCGAATTTTTCTGCGAATTTCGATGTAATAAAACCTTTTCTTGTAATTTGTCCATGTTATTTTCGTAGCTTACCCGGACTAAATTTAAACCCTGAGCAGACAAAATCGCGAAAATAAAAAAAACCACCCTTGAAAAGCAAAGATAACACAACGTCGCCCTTGTCGTGAGTGGTGAGCTCGCTCGCGTGGAGCAGTGTCACGTATCACGCAATAGTTAAGACACTGAGAAGCTTATCCATCGTGACGATGTTACGTGAAACGATTGGGTTTGTTTCCCTTCAAACACATTAGTCAAAGTGTAGCCGACGTACGTGAACGTGTTATTGACTGCGTGTTACGTGAAACATGAAATCGAGATCCCGGCCTTAGTCCGGATCTTACTTTTACCTTTTACTTACATTCGGCATATATGGCATATATTGCCGGGGGTTGCTGCGTTCCCTTGCACCACTTCTATCCTCCTCCCACTCCCTCCCCCTTATCCACTGTGCAAGTCACTTTCACTGATGAATTTCGAGCGATAGATTATTTTATTAGAAATCTGAAAAAGTCTCATTACAATTTAGTTGCAGATTAGACTGCAAATTTTACTGCGTTCACTGACTTCTGCTGGTTGGTCACCACCCTGAACGATTATTGGGCCAATAACCAAAGTCGAACGGTGGAGTGGCCAATCTCCTGTAACGCGGCCGAACATGTGAATGAGATATTTTTATAGGAATAACAGCCACTGGAACTGTCTGTTGTGCTAGGGCATGTATTAGCCAGCCAATTTTAAACCGTTACGCAAAGATAAAATGAAATTTGCAGTTCTCCACACATTATGTATCTGACTTGCATTCGGGGATGCATGGGTTAAATCCCATTTGGTAACTACAGTTCCGTGTAACAGATGACACTGTTCAGGTAATATTTCAGTTTTATTTTTTATTTTGTTATCTGAAAGAGCTTTCGAAAAGCGTCCCCTTAATGTAGTTATTAGTTGCCAATTATAGTTTTCAAAATATAACTCTCAAAAGTCTAAATTTCCCGAATTCTGCAGCATACTGGGCTTTGCTCCTAGATATTTTTTTCCAGTCAAACTGCATTTATTTCAATCTGTATGGTGTGCGCAACATACTAATTCAGTATGAGTGCGATTTATAAACAGGTGAACGATTATTGGCACTCTGAATTTTGTTGAAAAAAGGGGTCAGACTTGACGAAACAGAATTTTTGTTCATTCAAGCGAAACTGTTAACATTCATTTAATAAACAGTTTAAACGATAAACTGTAGAGGACAATCTGTTTTTGTTCCTTTTATAGCTTATGACACAACTACAGTATGCCACGCTTAGACTATAATTCAGCACGTTATTTGTGTGTTATATTTTGAAAACTATAATGATTTGACAACTAACAACCACATTAAGGTGGCACTATTAGAAACCCCTTTCAGATAATAATAATAATAAAAAAAATCACCTTAACACTGTGGATTGGGTCATATAAAAGTATTTTCAAACTACATGCCGGAATTCAAACCACGCCATCTATGGATAAACGTAAACAATAAATCCTAGTAGGAAAAGGTTCAGAAAATTAATCTAGTATTTTTAAAATCGAAATAGAAGTTAGCAAAAACTGCAATGGGAGCCAGCAACTTCACGTCCTTACGTGCGCAGGAATATGCCTATCACGAGGGCGAACGGAAGTGGTGCGCCACCATGCGAAGACATAGGACACCATAACCTCAAAGTAGGTACGTGACGCTAGAGGTTGCCTATTAGGATGTACACTACTTGAATAACGGGGGATTAGCAATTTAGGCTGCAAGAGTTGATTGCATTTTATTTCCAACAACACACAAACAGCAATATAGACGACGTAGAGTCTTCAGCAATATAGACGACGTAGAGTCTTCACACGTATTGACATGGCGGCCTATGTATGTAGGCTACATGCGGTCGCCCGTACTAATCTAACTAAAAATAGGGTACTTTTATGTTTGAACATGTATGAAAAACTTGTAGTACGTGAAATAGATACTAAGAAAACAACCTAGCACGTCATACATGGAGTGATTATCCGAACGTTTGTTTCGAAAAGTGTGAAGAAACCGCGAGTATGTATGTAGACTACACGTGGCGGGGCTCCGACGTAACGTGCTCCATAAAATTAATACCATAAATGTTGAGTTCACCATTGTTAACTAGGCCTACCTCCCAACTAACGACGTAACGCCGTTGGAGGGTACTGAACTCCGCTAAGCCCCTGTCACACTGTCATTTTCGCCTTCAACTATATTTGACAATCAAATTTGAAGACAAAAATACGGCCATCAAATCTTTCCTTCCAAACTAATTTTATCAAATAATGTTGTATATGATTGAAAATGTGACACACTGTCAAATTTTTTTAACTGAAAAATTTAATTTGAATAATTATTTCAAAATTATTTTTATAATGAGATATTGCTTTATTTTTATTTAGTTAAGAAATGTAAGGAAAGTTGTAATTTACTTTCGCTTCTTTACTAAATTAATATTTTATTTATCAGAGATATTTCCTGAACAATGAAATTTAATGTCTCTGGGTTAAAAAATCATTCATGCCCAGACAGCTTCTACATGAATTAATTATTTTCATTACCTACTTCGTTTCCAGCAATAGTTCGTTATTTTAAAGTTTCTTGACGTCCATTTTTGTCGTGCACAATTCTGATTGCCTGAGATAGTCAAACATCAAAGCAAGTTTAGAACCGGTCCAATCTTCAAATGTTTGATGGGAACTCGAGCCATCCAACTTTCTCAGACAAATATAGCGGCGTTTATGACGTTTCAATGACGCCATAACTGTCCAAATTTTTTGACCAAATTTATTGGAAGCAGTTTGACAGTGTGACAAGGGCTCTACAGTGCGGCGTCGTGACGTAAGTGACGGTCAGGCGGGGTTCGACGCCCGAAGCGCGCAGGACGCGGCCATGACTGCCCTGGCATCAATCACCGTCCCTCCCTCGTCTCACGACACTGGCCACTGCTGCCACCCTGCCAGGTAACGAGAGACTTTTGTTATGTTAAGAGAGGTGGCCACGCCTGCGCGGGCCAGCAGTGGGTCTCTCCACGGTCGTGCCGTCGGGAACAAGCCCCGCTGAGTGGAGCGTGTGTACCACCTCCTCTGATTTACTGCCTCCCTCCAGATCCACTGCGCAACACGTTACTCACACATCACCCTCGCCGTGGTTCTGCCACACACCAACCTACAGGCCGTTCACGATCAAGTGAGCACCTTTCAAGGCACTCTCATTTCGAATAGTAGTCGCTAAGTATATTTTATTTAGCCTTAGACGTTAACTTCCGAGTGTGGTGGAATACTCGCCATTTATTTACTACTTACATGTCAATATTTATTTCAAAAAGGTGGTTCAAGTATAAAAAATGGCTGATAGGAAAAAGTAACCACGGCCTCAAAAGTGCTCATTTTTTACCGTGAACAGCCTATACAACACACCAATATGCTGTCCACGGCCAACTTGGCATTTCTGAAAGTCCTGCAAAACATATACATGTATGCACATTGTGTATTATTCCAACATACGTAAAATCCACATTTCCATGAGCCTCGGGGCCGCGGAGGCTGAGCGGTTAGCCTGCTCGCCGCCAACCCAGGTGAACCGGGTTCAATCTTCGGTCCCGTCATTCCCGCATCAATCGTGCAGGATGATGCCGCTGGTCGTCGGGTTTTCTCGGGGACCTCCCTTTTCCCCCGCCCACGCATTCCGACACTGCTCCGTCCTCAACTCAAGGTTTCGCTGTTCAGCGTCGACATAACCGCCCAACAACTTTCTGTCATACACGAGCTACTAGGAAGTCTTTTGAGCGAATCTTGCCATCCGTGAGTAAACTGCCTATAGTCCATTCACGGTTACTAGCAACTTTTCTGAAGACGTGCTAAAGTTATACTTCCAGGATATTTCTCCGCCCTCTGCAAACAAAGCTTAAACAAGTCTAGATAATTACACCATAGGAACGACGTACCGCATTGGTGCGCACTCATTGTAGTTATATTATATACATAAGAACTATTTCTTAATAGACTTTACCAATCCATGTATTTTATTCCTGTTTTATTCGTGTCAGTTATAAATAAATTGTTGTAATTTCTAGATAAAACATACGCAAAAGTTCGATTTATCAAAAATAAAGAAATGTTATTTAACACAAGTATAAAACGATTAATATGTATTTAGGAAACAACCGAACACATAATACATGGGATGTAATTTCAAATTGTTAGATTCAAAATGTGTAGAAATCGGGAGCAGACTATAGTCATTTTGCGAGATTCAGTTCTAGGTCAGTCCACTTTTCGTGAATGGCGAGAATGTATCCAGACTATGCAACCATCGCAGACGGTGCTGACTCGAGCCAGGGTTGTGTTCTGGGTGAAATTGCATTGAATCAGTGAAAATTGCTAAGCGTGAGATAATTCACTGCCAACTCTCGGGAAGAGATAACCTGGTCTCATTCCAGTGAAGGAATTTGTCAGTGAATTGGACTTACACTCATGAATTCATTTTTATGCAGTGATATTACCTAGTTATTTCGATTGTGCCACTACATGCCGAAAACCGTAGTCTGGAGGTTGCAATATCGAGCTCTATGGACTGCACTGAAGTTGGTTTTTCGCGAATAATGTTTGATACCATTTCCGAAGGAATGATGGTTAAGATCCTTACAATCTTCCATTAACTACAGCGGTGAAAAGAGGGAAAATGTGTTGCTGTTAAGAGTGTAGAATACAATGTTTCTATGTGTTTTTACATCTTGTATACATTTTAACTTTAATTTCCTTACACATGCAGAATAATTGGGAACGTTGACGTCATCTCAATTTCCGCAGTTGGAGGCGATTTCATTTAAATGCGTTTGTCATTCCGCAAGCAAATATTGTGTCGGTCGTAGTCGACGTCTCACAATGTAATACGCCTCGAGGGGACAATCTTAATCTCGAGGGGACAATCTTAATCTCGAGGGGACAGGGGTAATCTTAATCAATATTAATAATTAAATTAGTGAATCTTATGGTGGGCTTCCGTTTACTTCATAAAATGCAATAGCGAACTGTCAAATTTTAATTTTTAATATTTTGTTCTCATAGAAAAACATTTCTTGCTAGTACTCCAATGACTATAATTACATAACTGCCTCGCAACGTTCGTAAATAAAAGAAACTCACTAAAATTGTCAATCAGTTTCATTAGTGGTTAATATAATTATAGTGACCTAGAGTAATTTCTCTTGCATGTTTTTGTCGTAGGCCTGATTTATTAATTTTGGGGAAAGCTGCTTGCCATATCCTATATTAAAAGCTAACAGCTGGTCAAATCACTCATTAATTATTGCGTCTGTTTCACGTGTTGTAAGATATATTTTTAGGCTGGAATTTACTTGCGCAACACTTGATCGCCACTCGTAATCAGTGGGAACTGATGAGGAGTTTGGAGATAATGACAGCTGCTATTTATTCCCGCAAGTGGTGGCAACACCTGTAAATATCATTATCCGTGGAAAAGATTTGTGTTCTATTTGGAGTGGTTTCCTTGATGTGCATTCACAGTCATAAATATTGTTACCTTTCAACAGTTCGACAATTGTGGTTCCTCTAATAGAACAGATTGACTATCTTCCATAAAGGTTAACATTAGGCAATTAAACATTTTGAGAATATCACGATTGTTATAGTTCTAAACATCGAAGTTTATTATTTTCATCAAGCATTCTACTATAAATCATTGTACTTTCTCTTTGACACTAAGATATGTTTCTTAAGTTTCGTTCTACTTTGTGAAAAGAACGTAGTCCTGTGACCTTCATCTGCTAATGTTAATGGGTTTTATTCAGGGAGGAGATTAGAATTCACTTGCCCGTGGAATAACCTGTAAGTTGTGAAAAAATAGTTTGCTTGATTTTCGAAGTTCTCTTTAGTTTCATGGCAAACACATCAGTAAGTTTAAGAATTCTGAAATAAAAGCTTGCTTCAGTTTGCATAGTAATTGTCTGCAATGTGCCACACAGTTAAACTATTTTTTGTAAAGTAGTATACAAATGGAATTTTTTGAAAGAAATTGTGTTCAATAATACTAGAATTAAAAACAAAAAAGAATGATTTTATTTTTTATGTTACATTACACAGTCAATAAGAATACAGATGTGAAATAGTCGCTGATTCCACGAACTCCAGCCGCACATGTCACTACAGGCTTTTCACGTTAAACTGAGCACTTTTGAATGCCCTGCTAAAGATCTACTTGTATGTACCGTACAACCCGTATACTTCCGCTATATGTAAAATTAACGTTGTTATGGACTTAGTCACATTATTTACACATTGGTTAAAGTAAAACTGTGAAAATATTATAAAAGTAAATAATTAGCAATTTTGCTAGTTCTTACGATTAAATGAATTAGAAATGCAGGAACTAAAACTAATAACTTCAGTGTTCTTAAATGTTCTCGTAGGACTATTAACACAATGTTAAGACATTGAAGTACTTTCCATCCATTGTTACCAACTTTACCGGGCACATGCCAGTCAGTCTACCCGTTGAAATACATGCAAGCAGGGGCAGTGACATTTTTCTAAGGTTACTTTCAAAAGTGATAATTTTACCGTGAACAGCCTTTAGCAAGCAACATGCTGGAACGCCGTTTGCCAATCAGCGTCTGGTATAACTTACAAGCCAGCCAGTGAGTGAAGACATTTGGGCAGATCGCAGCATCGAAGCTTTGAGAGCAGATGAGGGTGAAGTGAGGTGAGTATGGAGCAGCGCCGGAATGAAAGGGTGGGGGAAACGGTAGAAAACCCGCCAACCAGCGACATCGTCAGGAACGATTCCCACTTGCAAAAATCTGGAAGTGACCCGGCCGGGGATTGAGCCCGGTTCGCCGTGGTGGGAGGTGGGCAGTCTAAACGTTCGGCCACCGCGGCACCGCCAACCATTAGTCCGGCCAAAAGGGTACATTTTGCACCACGTGGTAGCCAATCAGACAAAGGCTCGTTCCAGACCCTCGTAGTCCAATCAGAGAATGAGTAGGACGCCCAAATCAGGGGAACCGCGACGCCATTTCCTCTCTGTTCATTTATTTGATCTCTAGTTACACGCTCTTTTCTGGGAAATAATTAAAGCCAAAAAATGGTTGTATGACGAATAATATATTCTACTCTCGCAAGAAAGTTCTTAACCTTTGAGCCAAACCACGAGCAAAATTTTATTTGGATTCATACTTTGTTAAATCAGAAATCTCGAAAATGGTACCGAAATTAGGTGCTCGATAAAACTTAATTTGTAGTAGCGGACGCACAGAGTAATAAGCGGACTTCCAAAGTGCAGGAATATATCTCTTGTACTAATACCACAGAGATCGATATGGCTCACAAAGAAGCACAGCTCGCTGAACTAACACGCTTCAAACTAAGTGTGATGCACTGAAGTAAGCAAAGCAATATTTATTTGTTTAAAATAATTTTCTTACAACTTACGTATTTATCTTCCGTTTCATTTACCTTAGACAAAAATGACTTGCTGTCTGTTCAAATTAATTAAATTATAAATTTATATTTTTCTGTATTACAGTTAATTATACACTACCTACTTTGAATTGTTATTTTAATTACTTTATCAATAAATCAGCCTACTACAGCTTTAATTGTTTTTGGAATAAAGGTAATTTGAAGTTTAAAATTTGTAATGAATATTTAATAAGATGATATATACATTTTTGTCAACTGGCCAGTGGCTGGAAATGCCGTGCACCGAGAAAAAAATCGTGTTGATTAAAACGGAGTTTAGTTGTTCGGTGCAACCGATTTAATTGTTTGTATAAAGGCAATAAAATAATTTGCTGTTGAAACAAATTCATTTGTTCTTATTTGGTTGCCCTAAACTGTAAGATATGGTTGCCCCAAACTGTAAGATTCAGTTGGCGCAACTAAAGAATTGTTTGGTTCTGAGTATATTAAAAAGTTCAGGTAATTATAAAAAATACTGAAAGCACGGAAATACCGAGCACGGATCACTTGCACCCTAGCAGCCTCAGTAATAGTCAATGCTGGCGAAATATGAATTTTTTCAAATTCGTACGGTATATTAAAAATACTGAGCAATGTACGTGAATAAATATTTCACGTTTTAAAGCTTTATTTTTTAGTTTCCTACTGAACTTGTTTTATTGGAGTATTTATACCGTTGCTAGTGTAAGGAGTTCCCATGCAGTCGTTCCTCACTTATCATCTCACTCATTATTAATTTATCTTACTTGTTTCATCATAAATTGACGTATCCTTAAAATTGCCACCCAATTATGTTTTTCTATTTGAAAAATGATTTTATTAAGAATATGTCACGAATGGAACTTCGTTGTAAGATGTTTATGTGAAACTGCAGTGTTTATCCATACTCTACCGTGTGTTTTTAACTAAATGTTTGATTTGTTTTCAACGCACATGCAAGCTGAGGAATTCCTATTAAATTTCTCATACACTACGTGTCGACATGGAGAACAATTTTATTACCATATAAAATGCCGATCTCACGAATGGTTGCTAAGTAGACTTTTAGTCTTTGAGTTGGATTGGAACATTTTGAGTAGAACGTTTTGGCTGGAGAAGTATAACGTTATTACGTTCTGGAGATAATGGCTGCACGACTCGACGAGGTAGTTTCCATGACGTAGAAGGAGACCCACAAACTGATTAAGAGGATGATGTCTCATCGGCCTGGAGTTCCGTTCTACTGCTGAGAGCGGCTTATACTTAGATGGCGACGAGATGGACCGGGGAGTCCACCTGAATCCTATTCAGAACTGCTCTGGTTTCCTGCGCTTCGAAGGCATCGAGAACTTCTCGTCTACTAGTCGTCGCAAATTAATGTAAGATTGCAACATCCTATTTTGCATAATGTATCAGCTTAAAGCCAAGATTGTGCTTCAAAGTACAGTAGTAAGCTAATCAGATACCTAGAGGCTAGAGAATTGGGTCAAAATATCGTGAATCTTAAAAGGACTGAGCTATGACTGGTCGGACACTTACAAATTTAATTTATTAGCAATTTCCAAGAAACAGTGCAGGATTATTAAAATGACGATTGCACATGATTTCATAATCATGTATACCGATGAAAATGTTTGGGGAAAATTGTAATTTTTTTTCAAGCCATTAAAACTAAACTCATTTAATTTATTTTACACAACTGGCAGCAGTTATAATTACCACTTTGCTCATCATTTTTCAGTAGAAATAGTTTGTTTAGTCTTATTAAAAATTGTAGAATTTTTGAATCGTCTGATATTCATTGTATGTAGAGTGCTTAGTTGAGATGCACTAGTTCATCAGAATAATACAATTGAATGACCGCTGGTTTTAAAGAAGTTGTTTAACATGAGTCCTTTTCATTACTTATTTTTGCTTGAAAACGTTACTGATTTTAATATTCTCCATCTATTCATCTGTAAAGGCGCCCATAACATATTTAAATTTCTATAATTTAATTTTGTTGTACATTCACCTTTGTGTAGTGTTTTCACACTGTCATCATTTTACATCACAATAAATTTTTATTTCATCAACCCTTACTCTGCACTATACTAGGTATTAATGAATGCAATAACGAACGCTGTTGCTATCTTAATCGTAAAATAAACTACAAACAAACTCTCGAGCTGTATTTTCGAACGAAGGCAATAGAATGAGTGGCCAAGCAAATATATATAGTTGTTTCAAACAAATATTTGGGTGAAAGTTTAATTTTTTTGGCCCAACAAAGAGGTTGGGTTTATTCAAGCGGGTATTTTGGTTTATTCAATCATGAATTTTTGTTAGTTGAACAAAATCAATTTTGTTACTCTTCAAGTTTTGTTTACTTAACACGTTATTTTGTTGTGGCTACAATATCATTTTGGTAGTATACATGCAAGTATCTTGTTGCCTGGAACAAATCTTTCTCTCACAGTGTATAAATAAGTACACAAATTAAACGTTTCGGTTCCACCTGACTATATTATAATAAGTAATTTGGTATCTTAAATCACACAATATTACATTTAAATATTATTTTTACATTGGGACTTACCAGGTAACGTGAAGTTAACTTTTTTATTCAAACGGAACTTTACTTTGATAAATTAGCTTCTTTAAACGAGGACGCGTCAAATGAGAACCTCAAAATTGTAATAAAAATACGAAATTGCGCTTCACTGTCCTGTTACAAATGCGTTAAGGAACGTCATATATTTGTCAAGGCAGCAGACAAGCACACAAGCACATATCCACAGTACTAGTTTTACGATAACTGCCCCACTTCAAACACGCACGAAATAGTAACAGCATTCTGTTATTCGGTTTTTGAGCAGTGAAGAAGTGAAACCTATTGAAACCCATTGACGGATAACGATTCCGAACTATGATGCATGTTTTTCACAGCAGAAAGTTTACTAATGGAGTGGGTAGTTCAGAAATTGCGTGATTTCGGTAACAGACTCTCCTCATCCTCCGGGTCAGGCACAAGTTGTGATACCAGAGATTACTGCAACAGTTGAAGCCTTAGTAATGGAAAACCATAGATTGACTTGAAGAAATTGCAGAAACTCTGAGCATTAGTCATAGCTTAGCAAACAACATCATACGTGACGTACTCTGGTTTTTGAAAGTGTCGGCAAAGTGTATGCCACGCCAGTTGAGTCCAAAATTGAAACAGTTACGTGCTGACGACTGTGCAGAACTTTTGCGGTGCTCTGAAGCAGAAGGGGATGGCTTCCTTGTGACATCTGTAACATAGGGGTTTTATTGCACGCGATGAAAGCCCACAGATTAAACTACGCCCGTATCTTTGTACGGTTAAGGAAACTGCATAGACAAGCTGTAAAAATGCTCTATTTGACCATTTTTACAAATTGTTTTCTCCAAGAATACACTTAATACGACAAAAGGAAAAATACTGGGCATAGATAATTGTTTTTTATCTTTTCTAACAAAAAGTCGTATTTTCTGAACAATTACTTACCGAGATACGCGTATTCGCGCAAAGAACTATTTAAAAAACCGTAGGGATCCATCCCACTCTGAAGCTCTTGCTCTTATGAGGAATCACCTTCGACCCGCAATCAAGTCAAAGCGACGGGAATTGCTGTCTACTGGTGTCATTTTGCAACATGATAATGCTCGGCCCCTTGCAGGAGTTGCGACCATCCAAGACCTGAATTTCGAGTGTCTTCCACATCCGCCATATACTCCAGATCTCGCCCATACTGACTAACACATTTTTGGACAACTCAAGGAGGCAATATGAGGAAAGAAGTTCCATTCGGATGAAGAGCTACAGCAGGCGGTGACGAGTAGCTGCGCAAACAACAAAAAATGTTTTTTCTAGAGGAATCCATTCATTCTGTAAACGCGGGTGGAATTGCATTGAACGTAACGGAGACTATGAAGAAAAATGACACAGTTATGTACTACTTATGATCAATATATTAGATTTAAAAAAAATTAAAGTTTTAATGTCACTTGCTCTCGTAGACTTACGTAGGGGCCATGATGACTGAGCGGTTAGACTGCTCGCCTCGCAACAAGGGGAATCCGGTTCAATCCCCGGCCGATTCACTCCGGATTTTCGCAAGTGGGAATCGTGCTGGAAGATGCGGCTGGTCGGCGGGTTTTCTCGGGGATCTCCCGTTTCCCACGCCCTTTTATTCTGGTGCTGCTCCATACTCATCATACTTCACCCTAATCGGTGCTCAAGACCTCGTTGTTAAGAGCCTCCCAGATCTCTTCACTCACTCGTGGAGTTGCGAATTGTCTGATAGTATTCTATATGTGTCGTGAAATTTTGAAGTTACTACAGTGTTGCTAAATACTCAATCTGTATATTTATAATGGAAGAATTCGCTATTTTGGAGCCTTGTATATATTTAAGCTCAAAACATTATTGCTGTGCTGAGGCTTTTCAAATGATAATTTACTAATACCATGAAGAACAAAACGCTGTTTACAATGTGTGTGCATTTTAAAAACAAATCGTTGTTCAATTTTTAAAAAAATATTAATATATTAATTTTTATCAGCGACAGAAAGCAATGCTTACGGTTAGCTTACACGTGATTAATTATTTCGCTCAGTTTTGTAAGGTTCACAATAAGTTATGATAACTTAAAAGAGTACTAAAGCCTGCAAAGTTGTACAGCTTAGTGGAATGAAAGTTATGAAATTGTCAGCTTTTTCTCCTGCCGACTGCAGCGCAAGGACGAACGTGGCTGTGGCCGTGGTGGTGGTCACAGCGAAATGGTAGTCTACTCTTTAAAGGTTTCAGTTATTTGACAGTTCAACACTCAACAATAATGCAGTGTTGCGTATTTGTGCTCATGTGCTCATTGTGCCTGACACTGCATGTCAGGCAACGCAAATGAATTTCGATTATGTATGTACGTGGTGCGCTGTGCTGTGTAGCTACGTTATTGGTTACGTGCAGAAGCACTAAATGCGACGTTCTCTTGTGTTTATATCCGGTTTCGAACCACAAGATTACGACCGGACTCTCAAATCCCGTTGCAGGTTCGGCCTTCTCATCACACAAGCATAAAGAGACAGATGTTCTTTAAAAACATAGAATGTGTTTTCCAGTTCGTTGACACTGCTCTTTGTAGATGGGCTTTGAAATAACAACGTTCCTAATCTGTTCAATGTTTACACGTTGGTTTTCTGAGGGAAACAGTTCATAAACTACTCCTCTTAAGTGGTACTGCATTAAGCCTCCTTTAGAACGGATATTTTACTTTGGGGCTGAGAGATATTAATTAATGCATCTGGTGGCAGACCACTTTTATATGTCTTTCTATGACTTTGGACTACAATTTACGTGATGCGCCCTCTGGGTTCTATGGGCCATATGCACAGACTCGCCTAGAAATGAAGCATCACTAGGCCCTACCACTTCCTGTAGTGGAGATTCCAAGTGTCACTAGATTTCGTATGCTCAGACAGTTTTATTTTAAGGACTAGTGCAGAGTCATGAAGTTTAGTACAGATGGTTACTAAATACGAGGATACACGAGCTTGCTCGAAATTAATGACGTCAGTAGATCTCAGCCAATAGGAAGTCACAGAAACGATGACGTTTGATTCTTCTCATAAGAAATAAAATGGAGTGTTTGTTCCACGAAAAAATTCATATCATTCTTACACTGTTTTAATGTCATATCTATGCTGGGATCAACAGAAAACGCATGTAGAATACATATATGCGGAATTGCTATTTCTAAGATGTTATTAAAGAAAGTTTACAAAATAATATTATTACGATATTTTTTGAAGCGATATGTGAGGTAAGGCATTAATTAATTACTAGCAATACTTCACACACAGTTCCAGCGCCAAACATAAGTTATTTTATTGCTATTTGAACTGATCAACGAAGTTTAAAAACCATATACATGTACGATGTTCTAAATGTACTTTGTAAAAACGATATTATACTTGCGTAATATGCGTACACTTTTTGTGAATTAATGCTTATGCATTTAAATAATTTACATTTAAATACAATAACAAGTAAAAACCTGTAGTAATAAATAAAATTTATTAGCTTTATCGCAATCTAGTGACGGTAATATGTTTATTACTCTTGCATACGAATTAATACGTTTTTTTCCGAAAATAAACTGGATGAAACATTACAATATAATAGTATTGTAGTGTTCCAGTTTCATAAATACATCTTCTCAACAAGAATGTGTGAATATACAGCCCCGCAAACGTTAAAAACTTTAAATCTTAGTCAAATTCGGGTTTTGTTACCGAGATTTTTCAGAAAATCTCCACTAGACGGTAATTTAGGGAGGTCATTCGGTGATTAGATTTCTCCACTTAAAAAGCAAGGGCCACTAGAACTTAAAGTAACTGAGCATACACACAACGAGTAATCTAGTGCCGATTTCGCTTCGGCTATAGTACTGGTGGCGACTATATACTTCTCTGCATACAGCCCTTTTCGAGACTTATAAACAAAGATGACTAATGCTAAATGTGAGTGAGCATACGAAACGAGCCATCTAATGATGGTTTCCCCGTGTTTCTAGTATTAGTGGTGACGAGATTAGTCTCTGCATATGACCCTATTACTTTAGTTATAAAATCACTATAAAATAAGGATTTAATCATGTGCAAATATGCAGTCAAGTGTTCAACTGGCATTTATGCCAGTGGCTAAGATATACAGAGATCCATGAAGTTGTGGCTTACATGCCACTGAACATGCAGATTCGTTCACTAAACTTTTAGTTAGTTTTGGACACTGGTTTTGTAGTAATTAATACGTTTATCTTGTGACCAAATTAAGTTACATGTATTACCCCTTAAGTCGTGTTGAAGCAACATACACAGTCAAATTATAGTTTCGTAAAGAAAAAAAATAAACGAAATGCGAATTAAGTTACGTTGACGTTGGACTGATCCACAAAACGCGACGCATTTTAATGACTGGTATCGCTGGTCCTCATTTGATTGGACCGTGGCTTCCTTATACGATTCGGTCACTCAAAGAATAGTCGCTTTACACTGAGTCTTCACAAATAGTTAACGTGTAGCAAAACATGTCACCCAAAAATAAAACAAGAACATATATGCTTACCCTCAGGCAGCAGCGCTCATTAAGTTTTCCGTACATACACTAGGAATAAGTAGGTGCCGAAAATTTTTCGCAATTTCTGTGGCCTGAACGCTTTACTTCACAATCTTCTGAGCACCCAAGCCACTGTAATTTTTTTTTTACATTCACTGCTTCGTTAAGGATAAACCCATTTTTCTCATAGTTTCTCATGATTCAGATTTCCGTTTAGGCATTGTTTGCAAGCAAGTCTCCAGTGCAGATATATCAAATGTACTATTTCCCGACCGAAAGTAGTACGCAAAAAAAATGTGTTAAAAGGCTATCCAGTTGTTAGATAAATCTGTGAAATGTTATATACTCAATCTATGAAGCCCATAGACTCTCCTGTCCATCTTACTCCAGCTCATTAGTTGATGACAAATGCATGATGATTTCAAGGCAAGATAATTCAGGAAGGACAGATATACTTTGCTCTAGTTTCGTAAAAAAAAAGGGAATGAAATACTTTTACTATCGATGAATGAAGTTAATTCCACAAGTTCCACAGTACTACAATTATAGGCCAACGCGTCTACAGAACAGAAGAGGAAGGCTTCTGTGCATGTGGATTTTTGTTTTAATTTCACCGTTGATGTAAGGAATTTTTATAGAATATGCAATAAATAAATTTTATGATACTTTTTAAGTTATTATTTTCTTTTCCCCACCTTAACTCCGACTGTACAGAACTGTATTGCATATGGAAATCATATTTTTAAAGAGTTATATTCCAAGCATTTACTACTTCTAAGCAATTACTCCCATAATGACAGCTTGCACTTCCAGTTTTCAAGGATTTTATTTTTAAACCTTTTTATCTATTTTTCTGTACGTATTGACGAAACGAGCAAGTGTCCTACCTCTTTGTAATTGAATCCCAGAAAATGCTCTACCTGTAAGCACGTAGGACACGCAGAGGAGACGGCGGTAAGAAATAATCCCAGCAACTGTGTAATAACATGCTTGCTAGCTGATATTGTAACAGTGGGAGATCTACGAGTGCGTGTGTATGTGTTTTATGATCAGAAAGGTTATTCTGTAGCACCTGAACTGAGTTGATACGCGAGGCAGTTTCTTTACTTCTGAAATAGAGAGTGAGCGTCCCGTTAGTGACTGGGTACGCTAAACTCTAAATCTGAATCAGTGAGAATTTCTCTGCCTCAATCAGTCAAACGTATCTGACTATTACAACATTCATTTCAGTGTATTTAACTGATGAATCATTGAAAAAAATGAGATATTTCCCTCACTGATTGATTCAGTGGTATTTCCCACTGATTCGTCAGTCATTTTTTCCACTGTTTTCTCAGTGGTTTATTTTTTTACTGATGGACCAGTGAAACATCTGAGCAACTTGCTCCGTCTCTAATTATTTTTGACTGATGTATCAGTGAAACTGCGTGAAAAAATTGCCGTAGAACACCGTTTAAAAATGGCCGTTAAACGACTTGTACCAAGTGAAGTAACAACTAATGAACGAATAAATCTAATACAAAATATTTTCTAAAATTTGTTTCGTCTTTCAAAACGCCATTTTACGAGGTAATATGAACATACAGCCTTTCGTTCCGTTCTTACGTCTTTCGTTTCGATTCCATGTAATCGTCACATCGCTCTGTTTGGAGGTTTGAACTGCATTTAATGTGGCGAAGAGAGTGCTCTCATATATACTATCCGTTTTAACAATCCTAACGGTACCAATCAAACTAAACACGAAATGTATGAGCATACAACTTCAAATCACACGATTTCGTAGTGGAAATAAAACATATATATTTCCATCTCGCAATTTTACTTGGCGTGGTAGCTCAGATGGCACGGTAACGACCTACAGTTGAAGGGTAGCCGAATTCAATTATGGCCACCGCGATTTTTTCTTTTTTTAAATTACGGTAAATTGCACAATATAAATAGTAAACTGTCGTAAATATGTTTATTTCATGTAGTTATATCCCTACATTCAATAAAAGCAACATTTAATTCGCCACTGCAGTCGGCCGTCACTTATTCAATCAGTGAAAATTCAGTGGTTTTCCACTGATTCTAAGTGGAGCCATTCTCCCTGATTAGAGTAGTTGAATTTCACTGCGAATCAGTTGTTTCCCACTGATTCAGATTTAGAGTCTACAAGTTACTTTGGGCGCTAATAGATGTTTCTAAACAAAGCGTTCCTCGGAATGAATAATTCCTGGGTGTTTTCTTTGACGAACTACAACGGCTGCTTTTCTTTTTCCCGAAATGCAATGCAAACGGCAATTTGTGCTTCATCTTTGCTTCGGGCACGGGAGCGATGAAAGGACGTCGGTGTAGTCTCACGCTCGAGGCACAAAGGACGATGCAGCATGGTTTGCGTCAGAAACAAAAACACATCATTAGAGGCGCTAGTTGTACTTTTTTATGCCAAATTAGCATCAGTGCCATTGGCCACGTTGGCTCAGAAACAGCATCAACCGTATAAGGACCCACCGTTCAAATTGCGAGAGATATTTTTTTGGGTAACCACCGAAGGTGAGGTGACAGGGGTCCTTTCAGAACACAAGATTCCGGGTTCGAATCTCGAGGAATGTGAGTGAACAGTGAAGAAATTTAAGCGGATATTAAAAGCGTTGGCTACGAAAAAAAAAAGTGTTATTTTATATTTGTAACACAAACTGTTCAATTTCTAGACGAAATCAGTGGTTACTCTTTCCTCGATAGAAAAAAATCACGTCCGTAGTTTTTGCATAAATAAACGACAAAATCATAATTTTAGTGTTTCAGAAATATAAAAATGCACGTACAAGAAAACGTTTGTGCAATTTTCAAAAATTTTTGAAAACAATGAAATTCTTGCATATTTTTGATCTGTGACTGCCCCATAATTTTTGGAAAGTCACTTTTGCTAAACATACCTTAAAATGAAATTGAACAAGATCTTTCAGCTGCCCTGTTTAAATTTTCTGCAAATAGTAGGATTGATTTGAATTGTACATTACAAAACCAGTAAAAGTTTGTCTTAGACATACATAATTTGCAGGAACCGTGGAATAAAAAATGTTACGTGAGGAAAATGCAGTCACAGAAAATGTCTACAGGTTGAATAAAACATAGTACAAATATAAAACAACATTATTTTCTGTGGTCAACACCCTTAACAGCGAGGTCTTGAGAGCCGATGAGGGTGAAGCGAGGCGAGTATGGAGCAGCGCCGGAATGCAAGGGCGGAGGAAACCGGAGATCCCCAAGAAAACCCGCCGACCAGCGGCATCGTCAGGCACGATTCTCTCACGCGAAAATCCGGGGGCGACCCCACCGGGAATCTAACCAGGTTCGCCTAGGTGGGAGGCAAGTACTCTAACCACTACACTACCGTGGCTTCCCAGGGAATGTGTGTTGCTTAACAACGTAAGTCAGATTAGTTTATTCTGTAAGTCACATCCAGACTGACCTTCATGCATAAAAGCAGAGCGTATAAATTGCCAATACAAGTACTTTTTTTTCTTCATCATCGACGAAGAAATTTCGTTCGGTTTATGGTTTCGTAAAGCTGTATTTCCATTGGTGCGTATTTGTATGGGCAAGGTGACGTCACGTGCCTGTGGGTACTTTGAGACGATGCGCGGGCAGCTGTTTCTACTGTCATCCCTTCCTACTCAAAGTACCGGATGCTGGGTAGGCCTCTGTGATGTCCACGCACACGGGCGAGGAGGATCGCTTGTAGACGTATCGACCCGAACATGCTTGAGAAACACCAAGCAAAAGTTTTCCACAGCCCGCTGTTTGACAAACATACAATTTGTGATGGACGTCAAATATGACGCCCTGCTCGCCGAACTTGAGGCAGTGGATAAGTCTTTCAAAGGCCGGTCTCATCCGCCATGTTTAATTTTCCATTTAAATGTCATACATAACTTCTATACAATGAAATAACTAAATATATCGTATTAGAGCAGGTTGACATTAAACAAGTGCTTTCAAGTGCAAGGGTGAGTGAGTGAAGATACTCTTGACATAGAGGTCTTGAGAACCGATGAGGGTAACGCGTGGTGAGCATGAAGCAGTGCCGGAATGCAAGGGCGGGGGAACTGGGGATCTCCGAGAAAATCCGTCAAACAGCGGCATCGCCCGGCACGATTTCTACGTGCAAAAATCCGGGAGCAACCCCGCCGGGAATCGAACCCAATGCTTCTTGGTGGGAGGCGAGCGCTCTAGCAGCTGCGTCACGCGGCCCCAATTATTATAGATATCACACAATTCGGATGCCATGTGTGAGCTGGCGGGAAGTAATTGGGAGTTACACGGGAACACGTATTAAAGGATAAAGGATTCCGTACGATAGACCGACGATTTACTGGTGATTTACGGGTTGTCATAGCTATCAATCACTCAAATTAACTCCTCCACGCTCACTATGACGGTGACTTCTATTGTGGCAATAATGACAATATCTTACATAGTCAAAGACTGACAATGAACTCACAAAAAAAGACTTAAAGAGGATAGGTATATAAGCGTGGTGTGGGTTTTATAGGTGGCAATATACATGTTATGGCATGATTGGGAGTAGAAATGAGAACTCCAGATTACAGAGGAACATTACGCGATGGTTTCGGAATAATTAGATTAACAGACTTCCTTTGGAGAAATGATGATGATAATGAGTTTTGAGTTTCGCGACGGCTGAATTACACAACAATGTTTCCGGTGGAAGCTAATTAGCCTAGGATATCTGCAAGATACGATAGCTGATGCCTAATAAATAATGCAAGTGCTCCCAGTATACGCCATTGGTTGGTTCTGGGGGGAGGAGGTGGTGGGTAGGCCGCCGGGAAACGCAGCCCGACTACTACAGCGCAGTCTATACAGAGAATGACGAGAATCACGGCTCAGGTACGTGATGACGTGTATATCATCCGCGGGCCTGACTACCCTGTTACAAACAATCTATATCAGGATGGCATGGCCGAGGCTGACTTCTTGAAGACATTCGCATTTTCTCACGCCGCCAAAAGCGCGATTTCCTTAAATAATTGAGTCACGAAACAATTTCGCAGAGTCACTTTCCTTTATCGCAGCAAGTACTAACCTGTACCAAGTTTGTTTCGTCATCCTGCAACACATCAGAATCATATTCAGGAAGTTATGCAAACCACTTTCACTATACTGAGACATAGGTTTGTTCTCCAGCCATCAACATATTCATTTGTGCAGGACCTTTCCCCAACAAAATATTTTGTTGAGACAGCATAACGTAAAAAGCAACATAATTGATTTCGTTCATATAAAAAATTACACTGAATAAACAAAACCTCTATGTTGGACAAGAAATTATACAATCAACAATATATTTAGTTGAATGAACTGTATATATTTGTTTGGTTACTTGCCCTTGGTTGAAAATTCAGCTCGAGAAATTGTTTATATATTTTTTGTTACAATTAGGATAGTAACAGTGTTTGTTAGTTCATTTGTTGATGCTTGGTAATGGCATATTCTCATTAAATAAGTTGAATAAGAAACTTAAAGGAAAAGCAGTAAAACTTGAAATACGTATTTACGGACGTCCAGTATTTTAAGTATGTGTTAAAAACATTCCGCCGTCTCCTGTAGTCATCTAACTGAGGTTGATATGGCTTGGAGTCTGCTCGGACTCAACCGAAGTTCGATTTTGGGTCGAACTGCTGTGTTTTTTTATTTACATAAACTGTTTAATATACTTGGATCTAAGCAAATCTTTAGTTGCACCGGATAACCAAATAAGAGCAACAAAATAATTTAGTTTCTACAACAAAATATCTCATTTCCCCTATACAAACAATTGATTTGGTTGCGCCAAAAAAACTTCGTTTGATTCACAAAACTTATTTTTATTCAATTTAAGCACTGTTTATCCTACTTGTTTTTTAAACATGTTTCATGCAAAAAAGCTGATTAAGTTCATTAACATCATAATGTGAACTTTTCATTTTCCTAACTCATTAGATTAAGATTCTTACTAGCCACTAGACATAAATGAAAATTCAAAATTTTATTGCTATCAAAAAACTCAATCACCCCATTCAAACATGGATTTATCGATGTATAGCTGCTAATCCTGAAATGTTTAATTTTACGAAATTACGAACTGTCAAGTAATGAAAAGGTGACATGATGATGCAATTGAGAAGACTTTGTTTATATTATACTATAACAAGATATAAACTGGAAAGCGGATGAGTTGTTTCGAACTCCACAAAGAAAACAGACTACACGCCTATGAAATACGCAAGACCAAATTTTGACAATTATATATTTGAGCTCCAAAGCCAAACAAATTAATTATAATTATCTAGTAACGCTTAACAAAATTCAATTTCTACACACCTGACGCTCGGCGTTTGATAATTACTTTCTCTTAAAATGTTTTTTTGTATGTATGATAACACTTATATATCTAACGATATCTTGACGTCAGGTAGGTCAGATAAACATCTAATACGATGTGTTGTCAATTCTATCAACTACTGTATATACTTTCATCCAATTATAAGTCCATGTAAAATCTGTTTGCAATGGTCTTCTTATAAAATTTCCCTTTCCAATGAATCATTTATTATGCAGAACCTCTTAATTGTAGGTTTTCTGTAAGTTGTTTGTGCCCAATGCGTACTAACCATATTTTATATTTTATTTTAGCTGGCTATCGTTTTTTTTAATGCCTGAACTTATTTGTATGACCTGCAAAAACAAATTATATTTTTTAAGAAATCTATTTATGGGAATTTTTAAAAAATGCAGTTGTATATATTTTTTCAATACGCTACACAACGCGTTCTCAAGATAATAATTTATCAAATTACAAATTTTGGTTCGTGTAGTTCACGGGATGGGAATACAACTTTTTTTTTTTTCTCTCGCCAACTTTTGCTTCAAGCGACTTGCAGAACATGTTCCTGGAAGTCGTTCCATCAATTATTGAGCAGCGTGTTAAATTATGAAGCTTCCCATCATTGCCAACAGTTAAACGCTAAATGCACCATACGGTTTTCTTGCTGGTTTATAGCCTTTTGAAAACTCTCCAAGGTACAAAACCTGGATAATAGAAAAACCCTGGTGTGGAGTCGTTAAGACGTAAAAGTATTACAGTGCTCCTTGGAATCCACTTGGAAACTAATTACGTATTTACATATCTACTAATGAGAGGCCTCGGTAATCTCACGTCAGCCCTGCAGCCTCCAGCCTCAGAGCTAGTGTTATTAAACAGGCAAGCATGTAACACACGTCCACAAGGAACCTGAGTAGAATAAGTGTTCCCAGCTGCAGTGTGGTTAACATTCTATTAATAAATGTATGCGTAAATTCCTAAGAAACGGTGGGGTTATGAGCAATAAATAAGCTTTATATCTTTCGATTTTGACATGCCTATCTACAATAAAACCAATCATGCTTCCTGGCGAAAAAAAAAAAACACAATTTAATATGGGTGATAACCACATTACATTATTTGATAGCCGAAATTGCATATCTTCGTTTTAACACATATTATCAATAGCCCCATATTATATTATGTTGTGTAACATCTCCAGTGAACTCATGAATCAGGTTCCAGACTCTTGTAACACGGTTCAAAGCATCTGTAGATTGAAATTCGTACGTATCTCTAGATTAATTTGGTTGTGACTAACCCCGAGTGCTAAAATTTCACTGATATCCAGTTAAAGCCTGTACACCAATAGGCTCAATCGAAGAATATCTATGGAGTAATTAGCGTTTCAGATAATCAAACCAAAAGCAATTATATCAGATGTGCAACGTAGCTTTCATTAGTATAATAATTGCGTAATGAATAAGTCCACAAAAATGTCACATTCAAGCTGCGGGAATTTCATTATTTTGTTCTAGAGTATAAATTAAGTTGTTTGCATTATGTTCCAAGGTATTCCAGTACGCACTCCCTACCTGCTGGCCGGAAACTTGTTTACAATAATTTGAAGTCGTGTTTCGCAAATTACAAGTGTTGTGAAAAAAAGGGGATGGGGGTATGGGGGGTAGCAGACCGCGAGAGATATATAAGCTTTGTGGTTGTCGTCAGGTTAACCTGGCCACAGTGCAGCCAACGTCTCTCCTCGCTGCTTAACTTTGGCGCTATATTAACCAGTTGTTTTTTAAAGCATGCCACAGCGGTTTGTTGAAATTATTATTACCATCTCAGAACGTCTGGGTTAGAGGAGTATCGTACGGTACCATAATATACGCCACGTGTCAGCAATTATGCGGTTTATTTTACAACCAACATTTTATGTTGGCATTTATTCTTGTTCATCACGACAGATTGGTAAAAAAAAAAAAAAAACTATAGGCATCACTCGCAGCTTGCTTCCTTCGGTTACAATTACAAACATACGCAAGTCTGCCTGGCATTGAGGTTGAGTTATTTAGTTGGGCACACGAAAATGACAAATTAAATTCATCATCTAACAATACGAATTTTCATTGGAAACATTAAAAAAGTTAATTAATCTAATATGAATTGTAAACATTGACAATAAAATTAGGTGGCAGTTCGTTGCAAATAAAAATTGTAAATGGAACTCAAGAAATCCAATTCTTTTTTAAATTTTAAATGTAAAGGAGTTCTACACTTATATGAAATTTGACTTGGCTAAGCGATGCACTTAAAGTATGGGAACAAGTAAAAGAGAAAACTTTTAAAATTTATCATATTGCATAATGTGTATACAATAATTCCATGCCACTCTCGTCGAAAACATGTTTATTGAGAGGTATGCTACGGATTTTAAAATCATTCAGTTAGATAATTTGTTTAATGATTGAAGGTTTGGCAGTCTCTGAAAATCGCGATGTTTACTTTACGATATTGACGTAATTACTTGACACCGGCTAATCACCAATAATACTTTGTGTCCTATAAGTTTAACAGTCTTTGACATTTATATTCCGAGAAATGCGCTGGGTAGCGCCATAACAGCAGAACTGTTTACATACAGGTTTCCTGGAAGCAATTAGCAAACAGGGGCACAACAAATATGCCTCCAGGTGCCTTCCCTAGAAAGAAACATAAATATATGCTGTTCACGGAAAAGTGAGCACTTTCTGGCGCTGTTTTATCAGAAATAATAACCAATAAATACATCTCATTGTGGGCTCCGACTTTTGGTTTTGAGTATGGCGAAATTAATACACTACGTTTATTACTTATATGGCAATGTTTTCATTAACAAGTGGCGGGAGGATATAAATGTACTGAAAGAAAAAAGTAACCAGGGCTTCAAAAGAACTCACTGTATCGTGAACAGCCTGTAAATCTAAAACTTACAAGACACACAGCCTACTCGACTAGAGTATGAGTAATAATAGTAGAGACTAAAGTCAAATTATATGTACTCCTGTGTCGTACACTGTTAGATTGTAAAGAAAGAGATTTGAAAACAAAAACTCTGGGTTCGATGAGGACCTTATTATTAAGTTTCATGAGATCTAATATTCCTGCCAACAGGAGAATGCGTGAAAATAAAGGTGTTTGTTTTGGTTTCGTTGAATATTTTATTAAGGTCGTTCAAAACAAAATTGAATCTTGTTCGCTCCAAAGTGTAACTGCATTTATGTATTAAATGTTATGTCTAATGTTCGTAGATTTGTATCAGCTTACTTTACTTATACACACCGGCGATTTCTTAGGTTGTCTTATTTGACAGCATTCTGCCGTAGTGATGAGCGAGATTTCAATTTTCCCGCGGTTTTCAGCAACAATACATTTTATGTAGTGTAATTTGTTACTTAAGTTTGAAATCTGAAACATTTCAATAACATGTCAATAGGTTACAGTGCAAAAAATTTTAAATGGGAGCATATTATGTTTGCTTTGTGCGCGTTTGGAGATGGGACAATAACGTATGTGCCCGTTCGTAATTCACGAACATACCACGAGCCATCTATATCACATGTTGTCTCCGGATATAGGCTATGGCCTGCAAAGAATATACAGAATTGAAACCACTGGGTGAGTTCCGAATTCCCCGCCGTACGCGTGAAATAAAAGTGTTATAAAACTCTGGCTATATGGAATACCCATTCACCAAAACGTTTCGTCAAACGCTAGCGGAAACAGAAGGACAATTTACATAGCTTGCGAAATGTTATTTCACAGACTAAAAAACGCAAAAACTTATAAGATCAGCAATATTAAAGGCTCTACTACAACGAGCCAATCGTCTGCAGTGCAGTGCCGGTGCTGTACTGGAATTTGATTGGCTCACGTGGCCTTGACGTCAGTGCTGGCGGGTCGCACAGTGCTATGCTGGTGAACCGCTTCAACTTTTATCTCGGGTCGGCAGCTGATCGGCAGCCGGTCAGCAGTATATCGGCACTCTGCTTGTGATTGGCCAAGGAATGTGCGTCGCAAAGTATAGCCAATAAAGTGTAGGTTTGTAAAGCGTATGCGCGTGGTAAAGTGCAGGAAATCCATAAACAATTCCGAATATAGACAACCAGGGGTTAGCCCATTACCTTTTTTTTTTTGTATTGTCATGGGGCTAGAACGGTTACCATGTTAAAAAATTTGGTTATCATACAAAGATTGAAAAAAATATTGCATAGATATATGCAGGTAACAATTAAATGGTGTAAAATTAACTCAACATTGAAGCGACTGCAGTCCCATTTGATATTTCTGTATCCACTTGGCCACTGCGGCTCCACTTAACATAGTTATATCCACTGAGCCACTAAGGCCCCACTTGGAATCGCTCTATCCACTGAGCGACTTCGGCCCAACTTGGAATCTATCTATCCACTGAGCCACTAGGGCCCCACTTGGAATCTCTCTATCCACTGAGCTACTAAGGCCCTATTGGATATATATCTATCCACTTGGACACTGCGGCCCCACTTATGTAGTTCTATCCACTAAGTCACTGCGACCCCACTGAACATAGTTCTATCCACTGAGCCCCACTTGGAATATCTCTATCCACTGAGCTACTAAGGCCCCATTTGATATACATATATACATACACTTGGCAACTGTGGCCTCACTTGATATAGTTCTATCCACTAAGCCGCTGCGGCCCCACTTAACATAGTTCTATCCACTGATCCAGTAAGTCCCCACTTGGAATTGTTCTATCCACTGAGGCCCCACTTAATTAACTCAACATTGAAGCGAGACATTTAAAGTAAACAAAAATGATATTCCATTACCTTCATATCTCTATGAAATATTCTCTATACATTAATATAAAACTTTCATAGGAAAAAGTATTTAAACAATTAGTTTTTAGGGTGAAAGGTAATGATTGCGTAGTCTGATCTTGCTGAAATTCGAACTTGACCTGTATTTTACCCTGAGGATTCGCTCTGCAAAATTTTAAGAACTACTGTTGAGTTTCAAGGTACTTAGAGTTATTAAAGGCGGGCAGACAGACAGACATATAGAGATCGTTGACCTATATAGTAGTATTGTTTACTGAAGCGAGTACACTGATGTTGATATTGTATTCAATATTTGTTTTCTTCATGGCATGAACCAATTTTGATGCCGAGTTGCAACAAACTGGTTTGTGTAAGCAGTTACACACATTGAAAATCCGTGTAGGAAAACGCCTTTTAGTTCAACTACCATGGTACCAAATAAAAATAAACGAGCTGCATTTCCTTTATTTCTAAACTACGTAAACGTATTAAAATTAAAAAACCACGTGAATTTGCACAGTGCGTGTTCAAATAAGTAAACAAAATGAAATATGATTTGCGTAACCAGTATTGGCTACACATATTTATAGATCACTATAAGGACACTGAAAAATTCACCAGGTTCCTATATTACTAATAGAGGAAAACTTTATTTCTGTCGTCACTAGTGGAATTTTAAAAAGTCAACAAACCCCTATTCAATCACCAGAAAAGTTGTAATTTTAAATCGCCAAAATAAATTTAAAAATCGCCACTTCTAGCGAAGAAAAAGCTAAATTGACAATACTGTGCGTAATGAAAGTAAATGAAACACACACACACACACACACACACACACACACACACACACACACACACACACACACACACACACACACACACACACACACACACACACACACACATATATATATATATATATAAATTGGTGCTCGTTATGCCTTTTATTTCAGGCCACAAAATCTCGCTCTCCAGTTGACCACCGACATTCCATTGTAGCACGTAGCAACTGAGATATCGACACTGCAGTCGTCAGCACAGCAGTGCAGGTGATCAGCTCATTGTAGCAGGACATTAGTAGCGCTGCAACTGTACGGGACTTAGGTTAGCTTATAACTTAAATTATGTTAGCATTAAATGAAAAATACAGGACCGATTTTGACCGGGCAGAAACCAAAATTAATCACGTATTGTGTTCAAACTGTGCAAGTTCATAAACATGCAAACTTCCTGTTGCGGCAGATGGTATACAAAACAACCATAAATTTTGGTTAAGTTCAAATGTAACCTCTTTACGCCCATACATAACAGGCTCTTTCTTGTTCGACATTAATTACAGCAGTCGAAGTCCTTCCAACACACAATGTCTCATACACGAATTTTATCAAGATAAACAGTAGAACGCTCATAAAAATTTTGTAGAACAAAACTCAATTAAACCACTGCCAGTCTTTGCAGTTACAACTTGTAACATAGAACGAAACAAGAAAGACACCAACCCATAACTCTCGTGCAGTATGTACTTATTATCCACGCCACCTCGCTCCTGTATGCATACCCAACCTGCATCTTGTAGTTTAGCAACTCTTAATTTGACAATGAAACCACACCTCAGTCTTTTACATGAAGCGCTGAGGTACGAGACTAACACGCTTCCTTCGACTATCTCCCCGCCCCCGCTACTGACTAGTGCTTGCCACTACTCACACCCAGATATTATTTCACGATACGTTTGACTGCCAAATGAGGACTGTGGTTTATTGTTTATATTTTTACCCATTGAGATCCACCGTACACAGTTGTGTACAATATACACTCGTTAGTAATTCGTGGTCTGTACAGCACACTGCGAAGCTCAATGACCAATTATCTTACCCGTGGGTAAATTGTTCGCAAACGCCTTACCTGATCTAAGTCATACAATGCAGTCGCACATTATAGCCTACAGCTCGTTCGCTGTGACAACGAAACAAGTGTTGTGTCGATTTAAGTACAGCACACAACGCAAATTGTTTTGTTTGCAGCACGCGAAGCCGAAAATTAAAGTGGGTCTGAAATGTTTTTAAATACATTTGATGGAGTACGATTTGGTTTCGTTTCATTTTTTAAATCACTCCTTACTTTGTATGCCCTGACTGCTTGTGCAAGTTTTAGTATCCAACCACAATCATAGGTCACTATACTAAATAAAGTATAGAAGAGAGAAAGAAAATAATCGCAGAATACTGCTAACATCGTCATGTGAATTATAACAAATAAAAGGTAAACTGGAACCAAACCAGCTACTTACTGAGTTGTTGGAAGTTATTTGAAACGCGAAACAATATCAATAATGGTTTAAATAGAACCATATTATTGTAACGTATAAAAGAATGTTTTTTTTTTATTGAGGGGAATGAAGGAGCAACACGCTAGTTAAAGGCCAGTTATATTTCCGTCCAAGAAATAGTTGAATATGTTCGTCGCATTTGAAACCACGAGCAAATTTATGGAAGAATTATTCTTTACCATTGGCCGGTGAGACCAGCAGGGGTGTAGTCGTACATTTAGCAGTCCCGGAACGCTCCTATATATATATATATATATATATATATATATATATATATATATATATATATATATATATATATATATATATATATACGGGAGGGGGGGGGGGTGTAAGCTTAGGTTTAGGCGCTCTTTCAGAGATAGAAGGGTTTGGGAAGGGGGGATTTGTGAAGAGAATAAGATCTTGCGGCCACCATTATTTACCAGACATCTGAGTTGATTATGTAAGTAGCCGATTGAGATTTTAAATTTATGACTTTTTGAGGAGCCCAAATAATAATACCCGAGTGTTGTGAATTAACAACATTACACAAGTAATAGTTAGGATTTTACAAAGCACATGTAATATAAGATTGCTTAGAAATAAACTACAAAATTACACTTATTATTAAAATATCCCAACTCTGAAAAAATATACTCAGCTAAAGAAAAACATTCAGCTTTACAAAAATATACTTTGCCCTAAAAAAAACTCACTTTGTTTAAAAAAAAATACACTCAGAATTTTTTAAAGTACAGAGATGGCACTAACATGACATCTGTTTACACATTACCGCAGGCCGCCTGACCTACACACCTCCGCCCCTCCGGCAATTCTCCCCTTCCTATAGCATTCCAGGAAACTTGGTGCTACTTTCTCCCCTCTTTCTGCTAAACACCCACCTGTCACCATCTGACCTTGTCACGGGCTTAGAAAGAGCATAGACAATAAAAACGAGGAACCGGAAGTAAAACACTACCTTTACCGTAAACAACGTGCATTTTTCAAATTATAGCTGAAATGCGAAAACGACAGCTTTAATAGCTTAATATATTTTACGCAGTCACTTGGAGAAACAGAAAACGTGAGGGAAGACAATTCCTGTTTTTTTTTTTAAATTTTTTGGAAGTAGACAAAAAAGAACAAAAATCTTATAAAGCAGTAACGGAGCGCCGTTCTGGTGCGTTCCGTCTCCATTACACCCCTGGAGAGCAGGCGCTGACTGCTCAAATTCGTGAGGATGCTAAATTTGTGATGGGAGTGTTGTTGGAAGCATTTTGGCAAGGTGGCCATAATGAGTATCTGATGATCGAATGTGTATGTGAACGAGACATCATTTTATCCCAGAGCACTATAAAATCAGCGAAATAATTTAAGTACATATACTCAGTTATAGGCTGTCACGGTAAAATTAGCACTTTGAAATCTCTGCTTAAGATATACTTGTATGTACGTTATGTATTCTTCCACATTATTTAAGATTAACATTGTCATGGGCCTCATCGCTATATTCAAGTGGGACTGTGAAATTATTAGAAAAGTAAACTAAACATTTTATAAATCTGCTAATTTTAACACAAAGGCTTTAAAATAAATAGAAAACAAAAGAAATAATTTCAATTATCAGAAGTGGTTAATTAACAATTTTTGTTCCACGTTAAGATACGGAACTACTCCCATACATCGTTACCAACTTTACTGGGCACGTGTCACTCAGGATGCCTGTCAAAATATATCCAGATAGAAGCAGTGACATTTTTCTATGGTTGATTTCAAAAGTGTTCATTTTATCGTGAACAGTTTTTATCAAGGAGTCTGCCAACAGCGGAGCGGATAGAGTATACGGTTTTGACGGCAAAATGGCTGACCGAAATGTCAAGTGGTGTTGTGTTGAGTTGAGAGATATTGGTCGGCGTTTGACCGCGACATCGTGAGCGCTGCTAAGGTTTATCTATACAGGTTGGGAAGCTCAGTGCTTTTAGTTTTGCAACTAAAATTTTTCACCGCTAAGTAAGTGCTAGTGTCGCATGTATACAAGATTTTTCTCTATTTTATAAGTTACAAACAAAATAATTGCAATAATCATAAAACAGACATAAAATAAATACGTACCGAGTAACTTAAAATTTTAATTATAGGTGACCTATTTGAAACACTGTGCGCCTAGCGACGGAAATGTTCCATGTGGCAAGTGAATATATAATGTATGTTCTGGGGCAGGGCTTGGGTCTGGGAATCGGGGATCCGGGGCCTCTATCTTGTATTACCTTATTCCCTCAAACTTTCTCTTGTTCCCTCATAATTTCCCTTATTTCCCTTTGATCCCGGCGACCATGTTAGTAGCCCGTATGTCAAAATTTTGAAATACGCCATTCATGTGGTCAGTGTATCATTTGTCATACTCTATCATTCCAAGTTGTTTTTTCACGCTCTTTCATTCCAAGTGGTTTTTTACCGCGCTACATATAATTCTGTCTTACGACTTTTCCTTCCAAGGGTTTTCTCCGACTTATTGACATCGGCATGCGTAGTGCCATAAGGTTTAACCTGGGGAGAGAGTGTCGGAGGCGTGGTTGCTATAGGGAATTAACCTTGTTCGCCCTTATCGACAATCGCCTAAAAAGTGAGGATAGGTTCGGTCATTTTGAAGGTTGGGTTATCATAATGTTTAAGAAAAGTTATGGGTTTAAATAAAAAATATATTTATTAATTTTTTACAAAAAAAAAACATAACAGCGCCCATCTTGAATTTTAGTAAACATAGAAGCAATCTTTATTTTATTAAAAGAAAAAAAAATATGTAACCACTCCGACCATCAAATACAACGCATCGCCTACCTTACTAAAGGACATTTTTTGGACTTATGTCCTTTCTGGCAAGGTCAATTATGAATTTAAGTCCTTTTATAAATGTAGACATAATTTCTGAACCATTAATGCTATGCTCATCAAATTAATAACATAGACACTGTAGCCGACATAAAACATAATGGTAAGGCCATTTAAGCCCTAAACCATTTCCAGCAAAAGTTTAAGTTGAGTTATGTCCTTTTGTAAATATACTCATAATTTCTGAACCGTTGATACTATAAGGATCAATTTCATACATACCATATCCGACATCCGTTACAGCAGTAAGAGCATTTAAGCCCTATGGTTTTTCTAACAAAGTCAATATGGAGATAAGCCCTTTTTATAAATGTACTCATAATTTCCGAAGCATTAATGCTATGCTCATCAAATTCATGACATAGACACCGTACCCGACATACAACATAATGTTAAGGTCATTTAAACCCTAAGCCATTTCTGGCAAACGTTTAATTTGAGTTAAGCCTTTTTGTAAATATAGTCATGATTTCCAAAACATTAAAGCTCTTATTATCAAATTCATAACATAGACATCATACATAATGTCCAGTATAATGGTAAGGGCATTTAGGCCCTAAACCCTTTGTATTACCGATACCTATTCCCAGGCGGTACAATTAATAGTTTTAAAAAAATCAGAGAAACGCATTTTTACGCACATTTTTACGCATTTACTAGGTATGCACATACACATATGAATAATTAACTGGACATTCACCAAAGTATTGTACCCTCTCAGCAAAACAGACAGACTTGAGTGTCATATGCTTTTTCATTTGTTTCAGCATTAACAATTAGTATTATTTTTATTATCATTAGTAGTGGATGGTATTACACTTACACTATGATAGCATTCACTATACACACTTATCAAGTATGCACATGATATGTAGACAGACAGATGTCCGCTCACGAGGAACTACATCTCAAGACTAAAACCTTACCGTAATCATATTTTTCATAGGATATTTTCAAGCGAAAATAGTTCAGGCTTTATTCCTACCAGGTCAACGAGCCCTAACAGGAAAAAACAATCGCGTATGCAGTTTCAACATCTAACAACAACCACAGACAGAATAATTCGATGAATTACTATGATAAACCACTTCAACATGTATTAGCAAAAAACACACACACATCAACCCCAACAACAAACAAGATTACAAGGTCAAACACACCTAAAGCCTTTTATAACCATACTAACTCATAGTTTCCCATATACTAAAGCTACAAATATGAAATTCACAACATACACATATACACAAAACTCATTTGCACATACATTACCAGGCATTTAGAAAACACCATAACAACAAACTTTACAAGCAAAACTAAATACTTGACAAATATATCAACATATCAACAACACAAATGAACAAATCTCCATCATAATTCTTACAATACACATTAACACATATATTTACTAAAGTATAATGATATACAAAAAAAAGTCTTACCAAGATTCGGTTTATATAATTTACTATATATAACATAATTTAAAACCAAATTAAGATCCAAATAAACACTCATCGCACTCAAATCATGCTATCCCATACTACATATAACAATCAAAAGCTGTTTATTAGATTAAAACACTCGATAATCAAATAATGTTTAAGATATGCTCTTTTTAACAGTTGATTATATCCATCAAGGATACTTATATCTTATCTGCGTAGCAAGTATTTACACAATTAAACCTTTTTTCATCGCATAAGAAGATTAAGTGTTGTTTAAATATAACTATATTTGTCTACTTCGAAAAGGGTCAGTAGATTTAAAAGGCCGATTCTAGCGCACCTCACATTTTCATCGGAAAATCGTGATTTTTTGCTCCAAAATCAAGGTTCTTTGCCCCAAAATTCATGTTTTGAAATTTATGAAACTAAGCATTCTAAAAAAAATACGCAAATGTACCCCAACATCTAGCAAAAAATAAGTAAATTTACAACTTTTTCAAAAATGGCCGTGCAGGATTTGTGCTGATTAAAAGACAAGCAATTTTATCCCAAAATAATGCAATTTTCCCCCAATAATAAGCAAATTTTCACGTTTTCTAGACAAGTAAATTTACAAGCAAGTGATCGAAATCAAGAAAGTTTAACCCAAAATCATGTAAATTTACACGTTTTCACTAAATGCCCGAGCAGGGTTTTTCCCGTGCTAATTTAAGCTTAAATCAAGCAATTTTAAGCCAAAATAAATCTGTTCACAGTTAAGGCAAAAATTATCATTTATAATATCATATGAAAGCAATGTAAGAAATGTGGCGAAGTATTAAATATTGAATGTTTTTACTCACGTAAAAACACAAAAGTTAAGCACATGAACATACGTAAAAAATGCTGTGCTGAATATGACAGAAAACATCATGAGTTAAGAAAAGAGAAAGTACTATGCGAATGTGGAAAATATGTTTGTAATATATACCTAAAAAAGCATAAAAATGCTAAATTACACAATACAAATGAAATTCGACGCTGTGATTATACAATTAAGACATGCGTAGTATGCGAAAAGAATAATAAATCTATTGATTCTTTTTATAAAACATAAAGCAACTATAGACAAAAATACAACTACATGCAAAAAATGTTATAGTGATTACTCCAGAAGTCCTTATGAGTTAAAAAATGATGAAATACCGTGTGAATGTGGAAACTATATTTGTAGTGCATATCCCAAAGAGCATAAAAATATAAAATCACACTATACAACAATATATATTCAAAATGAAATTCAACATGGTAATTATCAAACAAAGACATGCACATTATATAATGAGAACAAACATATATATTCAATTTCTCTTCATAAAACTACTACGGATAAATGTACAACGATATGCAAAAAAAATGTTGTAATGAGAATTGTCCACGAAACAAGAGGATAAATTGATGAAAGAATTGTTATTTTATTTATCCCCCCCCCCACCCTATAAATAAATAACTATGACAACGAACAATCTAGCAGTTGAGTTGAGCAATAGGAGACTGAGGGATTTTAGAACTATAACGTGGGAATTAAAAATAAAAAAATTATATTAATTACATAAAGGTGATCTTATTAAAATTGTTATTCAAGCAAGAGAATATAAATTTAAAGATCCTATTGAGAATATAAATGCTTTAACAGTTGCGGAATTAAGAACTAAAGCTAAAAGCTTTGGCATAAGAAATATATCCAATTTAAGGAAAGATAATTTATTTACAACTCTTATTCCATTTATTAGAAATGAACAATCAAAGAAGAATTTTACAAATTTATCCTTTTCGAATTACGCTGTAAGAAAAATCCCATTTTCTACTAATGTTTTCACACAACCAAGAGATAAAAGTAAGCGAGTAACAGAATGTCTAACAAAGAATAATTTTACAAATTTACTGTTTTCAGATACCAATATCAATGAATGATATAAACAATATAAAAACGAATTGAAACAAATATTTCCTTATTCTACTAATGTTTTCGTTAATAAAAGAAATAAGGAAACCAATGAAGCTTACTTAGTTAATAAAGCTTTTAAAAGTAGAATATCAACATATAACAATGGACATTCTTTTAATTAAGTACAACCTATTCATTTTTTGACTTATGTGATCATGATGATATACTTTTTTATTTTCCTCCGTATATTCACATTCGCATACAGTACATTCATCTGAGTTACTATATAATATATTTTATTCTTTTGTTAGTGGGTGCATTGGTTGAATTTGTGAATATATTGCACCAATTTCTTCTACTTCTCTTTTTATTGATTGTATAAATATTTTCTGAGCATTTGGATCTCGATATACAACTGGTGGCTTATAAGCACCATATTTAGATATAATATAATAACAAAAACCAGATCTTTCGTGTAGCTGATATTTCATAGTATACGATTCGTCATTCAATTTTAAATCGATGTTAGTTATTTGTTCATTAGTAAGATCATATCTTCCTTTAAGTATTTCCTTATAAAATTCATTATCAATATCATCTTCTGATAAAATTGGATATTTTTGGATTAATTTAAGTTTATGCGTTTTCCTTGGATTTGGCTTAGTTGTTGATATTTTATTTAGAATTGATTCAAAATCCGCATATATTGTGAATGGAACCTTCATTGTATATTTATAATTTTTGAAAAATAGTTGCTCACCTTTCGAAGGTAATTGGATTTTTACTGCTGAATTTTATGAAAAGTCTTCTGTATGCTTTCTTAATTTCTCTTGAGAATAAAAGAATTGTAGACACATATCACATATATAAGTTTTATGTTGTTTATTATCTTTTGTGCTGAAACTAACCTCAATAAATCTTTAATCCAACAATAAGCGAGTTTGTACCATCTTTGAAATAAAGTAAATTTATATGCTTATCCTTTTTAATGTTTGTAGATTTTAGTTGATATATCATGGATTTCTTACCTTCATCTTCAATAGAGTATACATTTATAGAAGAATCTATTTGATTTACTATTTTTGGTATACCATCAATTTCTATAGGATATTCAACTTTATCTAATGCTTTCTCAATGTTAAGACCCACATTTTTATATTTAGATACTCTTTGTGGGTCTTTTCCTGCAGGAAAAAATGCAGATTTTAGAGACCAAAGGAAGTATTTTTGATCATTGGCTTTAACATTTATGCATGCATTCTTAATTTTTATAAATTCAGGTAGTTCAATATATGAATATCCTTTAATGGATTATACTTATTTATTGCTATATGTATCTCCATTATTCTATCTAAAGTCGATCCCGAATCTCTTTTTTGGAATTCGGAATAATTTTTTAATTAATTCTTGTATAATGCATTTATAAATTCTATTAATATCTTCATCATTCAATTTTGTATAATTTGGTGATTGAAATGTAAATAATTCGACTTCGTTATTTTCTTGCTTACGACTGTTGATATATAATTTAATGCGAGTTTTCAATCCCTCAAATTTTACAAGATATTCATGTATTTTATCAAATGCCTTATTCTTTACTGCAGTCAAAAAATGAATAGGTTGTACTAAATTAAAAGAATTTTCAATGTTATATGTTGATATCCTACTTTTAAAAGCTTTATTAGGAAAGTAAGCACAATGGTTTCCTTATTTCTTTTACTAAAGAAGACATTAGTAGAAAAAGGAAATATTTCTTTCAGTTCGTTTTTATCTTGTTTCTATAATTCATTGATATTGGTATCTGATAACAGAAAATTTGTAAAATTATTCTTTGTTATCCATTCTGTTACTCGCTTATTCCTATCTCTAGGTTGTATGAAAACATAATTATAAAATGGGAGATTTTATTTTTAATTGTTTTTTAGTGTTTCTATATTTTAAAGTGTAACTTGAAAAGGATAAATTTGTAAAATTATTCCTTGTTTATTCATTTCTAATAAATGGAATAAGAGTTATAATTAAATTATCTTTCCTTAAATTGGATATATTTCTTATGCCAAAGCTTTCAGCTTTAGATCTTAATTCCGCAACTGTTAAATCATTTAGATACTAGATAGGAACTTAAATTTATATTCTCTTGCTTTAATAATAATTTTAATAAGATTACCTTTATGTAATTAATTAAAACTTTTTTATTTTTAATTCCCTAGCTATAGTTCTCAAATCCCTTACTCTCCTATTGCTCAACTCAGCTGCTATATTGTTCGTCGTCATAATTATTTATTTATAAGAGTGAGAAAAATAAATAAAATAATTCGTTTTAACTATTTAAATTCTTGTTTCGAGAATATTTCTAATTACAGCAATTTTTGCATATTGTTGTATGTTTATCCTTAGGTATTTTATGAAGAAAATATGAATATATATAATATATATTTATTTAAATATGTAAAAAATGCTCTGCTGAATATGATAAAAAACATCATGAGTTAAAAAAAAGAAAGTACTATGCGAATGTGGAAAATATGTTTGTAATATATTCCTCGAAAAGCATAAAAATGCTAAATTACATAATACAAATTAAATTCGACGTGGTGATTATACAACTAAGACATGCGTAGTATGCGAAAAGAATAATAAATCTATTGATTCATTTAATAAAACATAAAGCAACTATAGACAAAAATACAACTACATGCAAAAAAATGTTATAGTGGCTACTCCAGAAGTCGTTATGAGCTAAAAAAAGATAAAATACCGTGTGAATGTGGAAAATATATTTATAGTGCATATCTCAAAGAGCATAAAAATATAAAATCACACTATACAACAATATATATTCAAAATGAAATTGAACATGATAATTATCACAGTATGTAATGAGAATATATATATATATATCTTTTTTTTAACTCATAAGGACTTCTGGAGTAATCACTATAACATTTTTTGCATGTAGTTGTATTTTTGTCTATAGTTGCTTTATGTTTTATAAAAAGAATCAATAGATTTATTATTCTTTTCGCATACTACGCATGTCTTAATTGTATAATCACAACGTCGAATTTCATTTGTATTGTGTAATTTAGCACTTTTATGCTTTTTTAGGTATATATTACAAACATATTTTCCACATTCGCATAGTACTTTCTCTTTTCTTAACTCATGATGTTTTCTGTCATATTCAGCAGAGCATTTTTTACGTATGTTCATGTGCTTAACTTTTGTGTTTTTACGCGAGTAAAAACATTCAATATTTAATACTTCGCCACATTTCTTACATTGCTTTCATATGATATTATTTTCCATTTCGTAAGAGAGCAACGATTCCATTTTTGTTTCTTTATACGGGGAAAAATGGATTATTATAATGAAAAATGATAATTTTTGCCTTAACTGTGAACAGATTTATTTTGGCTTAAAATTGCTTGATTTAAGCTTAAATTAGCACGGGAAAAACCCTGCTCGGGCATTTAGTGAAAACGTGTAAATTTACATGATTTTGGGTTAAACTTTCTTGATTTCGATCACTTGCTTGTAAATTTACTTGTCTAGAAAACGTGAAAATTTGCTTATTATTGGGGGAAAATTGCATTATTTTGGGATAAAATTGCTTGTCTTTTAATCAGGACAAATCCTGCATGGCTGTTTTTGAAAAACTGGTCATTGTACTTGATTTTTGCTAGATGTTGGGGTTAATTTGCTAGTTTTTTTAGAATGCTTAATTTCTTAAATTTCGAAAAATAAATTTGGTGCAAAAAACCTTGAATTTGGAGCAAAAAACCACGATTTTTTCTATGAAAATGTGGGTTGCACTAAATTCGGTCTTTTATATATACTAGCGTCAAAATTAAAACATGCATACCGATTAAATCACAACTTCAACTTAAATGCAGACATATGCAGTTATACTAACATATGCTTTTTTTTCAATTCCCAAAGAGGCAAATACGCGTATATGAATTACTGTGCGCGATATTTGTGTTAACCCACTCAGCTTAAACATTAAATATAAAATAATCCTTTAAAATTATTGCTCGTTTTTATCTATCTTTAAGATACAGACCTGTTAATTTAATATTTAATAACACAAATGCTAAGTACTCATTACACAACAAACATCAACAGTACATTATGCATGTCGATGAATTACCCAACATACCCTATTGTTACCAAATACATTTTAATCTTTTTTAATTATTCTAGGAAGAATGTTTTGCAAATGGCTATATAATTCACGCAATCTTCCGAAGAACACCATGTAAATTAACCAAAGTATTGACGTAATGATTATGCAAATGCAAAATCTATCTATGTCTTGATCTGAAACCAAACACCCATCGACCGATGAAAGAAAAAAAAAAAAAAAAAGATTGAAGACAAGTATAGGTTTGGGAACATACTCATTTCTTCATTGCAAGTCAAGAACACTTATAAATAGTATTTATGGATTAATTATCTACATGATTAATTTTACTCTTAAGTACACATCTTAACATAACGAAAGCTAAATTCTAATTAACATATGTATGATATCAAGCAGAATTTATGTACAAGCCATCTTGTAATGAACTACACAAAAAACACCTAAACAATATGTTTTTTTTTCCATTAACTAGCTTACTATATATTCCACTCCCATGCAGCATTCACTATCTCTCTATACCAATCTATCACAGCTCATCGACAACAAAGAACCACAATATACTCACCCACCCGGGCCTCCATCAGTCCAACATCATCTCTGGAAGGAGAACAACGGTCTCGCGGAAAAGATGCAAGTGAGTGCTTTATTTAGGAAAGCTACACAATCACAAACTGTATAACAAATATATTTAATGTATACAAATATAAAAAATAATAATTTTAAAGAAAGTGTAATGTTAAAAAATAATTAATACCAAGGAGATGAGAGCGAATCTACTTACAACATTGCCACTAGAACATGCATGTCAACGACAAGAAATTTGTTACCTAACAACCGAGCAGATCATAAAACCTAATAGAACATCCCACAAGGGAAAGTATACAACCCACGCAAATAGCAACTTCATAGTTCACGCGACAGAACAAATGTAACAAGCTATCGCAATACAACAAAACATACATAGATATATTCCAACACACACACATACACAGAATAACACAAACTATCACACTAAGAAACTAAAATATTCCAATTGGCAAACCCGCTACACCCAAGACTTGCTCCTATTGAACCTAATTGATCCAAAATAACCCAAAATTTACTCCAAAACACACATGAAACCAGAGTGAAGTAAATACACAAGACCTCCATCGATTTCTAACACTCTGGTAAACCTAAACACGCCAACCTTTAACACTTTTCGTGAACATAGTATTATACAAGGAAGAAAATATACTATTAGAAACCACCCCAGGATAATTAAATACAACAATAAAAGCATTGTTTTAAAAAAAATGCAAACAAAACCCTTAAAAATAATTATCTCCATATACAGCTCACATACAAGAAATAAACAATTTTTTTATATTAGTCGGTTACCCTTCTACGACAAATACCCCATATTAGAAAGGTCATAGGTTCGAACATTAAACCATGTATCTACACATACTTAGACACACACACACAACAATCTTTACCAATGTCTACCAATCTTTCCATCAATCCTTACCAAGCTTTACCAATATTTACTAATCTTCCCATCAATCCTTATCAATATATACCAATCTTTCCATCATTTTTATGAAGGAAAAAGGGAAATTTTGAGGGGAAAAGGGTTATCCAAGATGGCGGACCCGGATCCCCGATCCCCAACCCCAAGCCCTGCCCCAGAACATATATAATATATCTACTGTGACAACCACTCCAATAATAAACCTCTTTTTGTTCCTAACCTGAGAAGTAATAACCTTCGTACTTCTGAGGGTGAAATAAGACGAAGAAACAGACAAAATGAAAAAATTTTCGTGTTGATGTATCTTTTTGAACAAATAATAATGTTTGCCACAATTATTTAACATTGGCGTGAATATTACAATTCCAAAAGGTTGACTGCCACGAACGTCAAGAGGCACGTGACGGCAGAACCAAGAGACGACTGAAACTCTCCGCCCAAATTGTAACATTGGAAAACTCTACTGAAAAACATTCATACAAGGGCGAATGAAACGAGAGTGCCCGAAAAAAAAAATCAACCGGCCAGCGTCCGTCAAGTTTTCCACATGCGTAAATCAGTGTGAACTTGCCGGTAATCGCCTTTGTGGGAAGCCAGTAGTCTGACAACTAAACCACCGCTACCCTTTGGTGTCATTTTGAGTAGCGGCATATCTCGACAAGTGAAGAAGAGGATTAAAACAGTTGCAGAAATAATGTTGACTTACAGCTCTGAATGATTGACTTAAGGTGAAAGGTGGAAATGTTTATGTAGAGGCAGTGTATATATATATATAAAGTGGAAATGAAAGAGGAAAATATAATAAACACACTGAAACTACCACGGTACATGAATTTAGAAGAGAATATTTCAATAGCTTTGGCATGTTATTCTTTCAGAGCTAATCACATCGCCAGGAAGAAGGAAGCGCGAACTAGCAAGGCTAACATGAAGAGCTGGAATATTTGTAATGATGGTAGACCAGGACGTGGAGGAGGCTGACTACAAGATCGTGAACGGTTGGAGAAAGACGGAGAACAGACAGCAACTTCTGAATGGCGGGAAAGCAGTTAAAAGCCAAAGTATGTAAGGAAATTCAAGTGTTTTTTAGTCCCTGACGTCATCTGTAGGTGTACTGGTATTGAATACCAGTAAGGCCAAGGGAGCGGCTGGCTGGTACTTTATTAAATAATCAAATGAATTTTTTTTAGCGCTTCGCACAGAACTAAATCCCTTAACTTTCTACTAAATAAAACTTTTGCTTCAAAGCTTAATGCGTATAACACTTTTATTTAGTAATATTCTACAAAACTAACTGATCAGTAGTCTTAAGACTGTGGAAACTAAAGAATATGACTTAACTAACTTTAACAAAATAATATGTATAATCCGTGAGCCATAGGTGAACACCGGGAAAATTTTTACAATTATATTAATTCATCCTAAAACGTTTTGAATTACACCAACTAATAGATGTATGACTTTTTCTAATCTAATCTAAAAAGACATAAAACGAAGGCACACATGTTCTTTGTTCATACTGGTTACAAATCCAGATTTTCGTTATGTTCTATGAATGATCCTTGCAATGGGGGTAAGTTATTAAATGACAAAATAACTTCGGACATACGCTGTCGCAGAGTTCCGGGACTACTGTGGCACAACCCTTATCTGCAAAAAGAATGACAATGTCAGAATTGTGTTTCAGTGTATTGATAGCCTCGAGTTAGTATAATGACATGTTAGGTTTTGGTGTCCCAGCTAAGGTAATTGCTGGTTTGCACAGACTAACGGAACTTACCCTGTTCAACAGATGGCAATTTGTGTAAGACACTTTCGAGTTACAAAACTATGTGTAAAGCCCACCACATACACGAAAATATATTTTTTTTCCGATATCGCATGTGTGTGGAGCCTTGCTTACTGCTGCCATGTAATCCGCTTTAAATATCGCTGCCTACGTGCAATGTTGCCGGCTCTACCGATATTTTCCGTTAACTGAAATGGCACATCATCCCTTTCATTTTCGATGCCGGTTTCTGCCTTCATCCAATGAACGCAGGCATTATTTTCACGTAATTTACACCCTCGTTAGTAATCAACGAATATTTTGTTAGTTTTGTATAACATTTTTTTATCCAGAGAAAATAAAACGGGAAGAAGAGCAGGATTTTTACACTATATAATATGTGTGTATACGAGAAAAAGTATAATCGAATTTTTCATTAGAAAATAGTTGGCCAACTGCGTAAAATGTGAACACTAAAATGGTGAACAGTGATTTCTCCTTAGCTGTAGGCTATAATAAACATAGGTACGTTTTGAGACGTAACACAGGACTGACTAGAATAAATAAGACAAAACTAACGGTTTTTGCGAGAACACTTACTTTACTTTTATCATTTCATTATATCTTTTTGACAAACGCCAAAGACCACCTACATGATACATACATAGTTATTTTACTAAGAAAATTTTCTCGGTTGATTTTGTAGCTGAAATTATAGCATACCTGCTTTCTATTCCATAATAAAGAGAGTTGCGGGTTGGAACCCAAAGCATTCTAAAGCTATTTTTAAAGTGTCTATCAAATTTGTAAATCTCTTTAGATGGTTCGTAAACGAGTACTTTTAAGTTAGCCAATATAAACAATTTTTTTTTTGTAATTAATAAGTAATCAGTTTATGAATTCTGCAATTTCGTCGAGTACTTCTCATTTACAGCAATTCTGGTGGACTTGAATCTGTAAAAGTGATTCAGTTGCCCAGTTAAATACGTAACAGATTAACAATTGAGTAATAGGTACAAACATGAATTATAATAGAAAAAGAACTGAAAAAAAAATATAACATAAAAAATAAGAAAATAATATCTGAAAGAATGGTACAGTAAAATTTAAAGTTGTTAAAGGAATAAAAAGTTCGACAATCTTACACCAAGGGGATAAATATCTAAAATACATTTTCTGGTAAGCCACACTAAAATTCTGCATGTACTTAATAGTGTGTTTCGTATATGCACGTTCAGGGATTAGAAGCTCGTTCCGTAAGCTTGCCTGAAAGCAAAAAAAAAAAAAATCAGTTTTGACGATGGTTTAATTCTAGGGGTAATATTGCACTCAAATAATGTTTTTAAATTATTTTTGGATATGTAATTTTCATACTTTATGCTAATATGTTTATTTACCATTCATTATATTTTATGATTTTTCCTTATGTAAAAAATTATTTTCTACACTGGTAATCTGTGATATTTTTTAATGTAATTTGTATATGCAATTAACTGAATATTTTATTTTTCTCGTATTTTATTTGTTACATTTTCCCTTCCTAATGTTAGGATATTTTCTCTTAGATGTATAGTGGCAATTAAATAACGTTTAAAGATAGGATAATTAGCTAGGCTTTATTTGTATTTTTCTTGTGTTAATTATTTTATTTTATTTTATGGTCTCATATTGTGAATGTTTCCTATTTATTTACTTTGTATGTTTGCGTTTCGAAACCCAGTGTTCTATGTTTATTTTTAACAGTCTAATTGGTTCCAGGTTCGAATCCTGGCTTCCTATTGGCTGGGACCTAAGGTCCCCTGTTAGCTATGTCCAGCCAAGAGAGCTTAGCGCTCTCTCCAACTGACCTCCGCAACATATAGGCGTTAGGGTAGGACTCGCACTTGGAAGGTGTGTGCCGAGTTAGGGTTTTTATTAGATATTTAGGGTGGTTTCAGTTTCCTCCATTAAGTTGTATTTTTAAGTGTTCTCCTGCGATTGTGAATACATGTAAGCCCCATTGCTGGGATAGAATTAGGAGTTAGAAGTTAGACCGTGTCTGTGTTTGAGAGCAGTATTCTCCACGACGACGAGGCGCTGGATATTGAACCCGGCACCTGCGAGCCCTGACGACGTAGTTAGTTTACTACAGGAGAGTCGTCCGACGCGACGTACAAAGAAGCGTCTAGAGCAGCAAAACGTCTGAGAGCTAAGTTTTATTTACACTACTATTAAGTATGGTTCAATGCGTCCGCCATAATTTGTTCTGGAAGGTTTCAACATTATCGGCGACGCCATCTTGATTTTTTTTACTTAATAAGAACCCAAGCGTTATAAAACTTCACGGCCACGAATAACTTGAGAGAGGACCAACGACCCCTGAGCTAGGCACACTGAAGAGAGAGTTATTATTTTATTGGATAAACAAATTTTTATTTTTGAGGGTAACATGTAACTGCAAGTGATTTTCATCATCGGGAACTGAAGCCTACGTACTACGTAACATAGGGATAAGCCAGGTACGGCCAATCCCACGTCATTTAGGATTGCTCTAAGGATTTTTCTGTGTTAGATATTTGCTAATTGTCACTAGTACTCCACGCAAGTAAAGAAGTAATAATCAGAAAATTTCAAGAATATTTCCAATAAATCTGGACTATAAAAAGAATTCAGTATTGTGGTCGTCTGCATCATTTCCGGCTGTTTATACCTGTGTTCCCCCTGGTTCATTAAATATTTTCTAGTCATTTTTATAGTGTCATGTGTTCTTGAGGTATGAATGTACACGAAGCGTGTGCATAAGTGTGTTCCAGCCTGATATGTGATAACCATATGGTAAGTTGTGTCTCTGCCGGCCATTCCACATACCGGGCCTTTGAAATTCTAGGATTGGCGCATCACGCTTGGTTAAGTATAAATTATTACGGATCTGATGGTCTTAAAGTGTTGGAATAGTGTGTGTATGAGGTACACTAATTGTACAGCAGTGGTGCCAACGCAAGGGCCAAGTGAATACGTCTGGTTTTCACGAGTCACATGCCATTATACAAACACAGTGTACATAATTTACATAAGCGGCTTACTTATTTGTGGCAGCGTTCACATCACACAACACTCGCCCTTTAACACGGATATATAGTTCAATATGCTTATATTAATATTGCAGTAGGTAATTATTAGGAATAAGTTATGAAAGAATTGAAAAATAGTATATTCAAGCAAAATATATAATTGTGAAAACAATTTTCCACCGCAATTATAAATGGAAGCAGCAGATATATTTCAAAACTTAACTCCACTTTGTTCACGTACATTGACAACATCCTTGGCCACTAATCTACCAGAACCTCGCTATGTTGACCTTAATACTATTGTACATACATTGTGGCGTGGAATTTGAATGAAGAGATGAAGAGAATACGTTTTATAGTATTTTAAACTTTTAGATGTTCAATAAATTGTATATAGCAATCTAAAATACAAATCACATGGCTGCTTTGCTTCATAATTATATTACAATGGTTTAAACCGACGACGTTACGTCCAATCACAACACAGTGTCATGGCCGAGCACGCGCACGTCACGCGCTCAGGGAGTAGCTCATACGGCAACCATTACAGAGTGCAGCTGAAACCCCGTGAGTTACCACCTTACATAGATCTTTGTGTAGGCTCTCGTATAATACGGAACGGAAACTCGGGAGGGAATATCGCTCCATGTGCGGCGGGCTTGAGCAAAGGACCCGATGTGCTGTAACACTGAAATTCAGCCCTCTCTCTAAAATTGATTTTTCCCAATCTGAAAAAAATTTACTGGATGCTTTTATAACCACATTTTGGTTTTATAGCATTCGTAGCTTGTTCTGAATTGGTGTAGGTCGAAAGTAAGTTTTCATTGAACCCGATTTTTTGTCGTCCGAAGAATACGCCTTAGCAAACTCGGAGAGGAAGGTCGTACGCAACAGCCAATAGGCATATTTACTTGATGAACGGGGAAGAAGGGATACACAGTTATAACCACGTCACCATTATATTCCAGTCGAGATGGAACATTTCGGAATAACCTCCCCTTCATTCTTGTTCTCCAGTGTAGCCGGTGTATTTGAAACCCCCTACATCAGGAATACGTGACTGTATCAGTATCTGTAGTCATTTTTAATTAATTAACCAGATGTCACAATAGACATCGTCGAAGGTTATGGCAGAATACATAAAATATTGAAGATACAAAATCAGTGCGTGGTCTATCTCTGAACCAAATAAAAAAATAAGCAAAACATAAATACGTCTACTTATAATAAATTGCAATAAATCATTACATGAATCATCAAATTCGGTGAAGTAATAAGTAGATTAATAATAAGGATGCTTATGTAGCAAATTACCAAGTCTTGTTTTAATTTGCCTGCATGATCATATCGATATTTATTATTAATCCTAATAGCCATGTTGAAATGGTTTGTCGTATTTGTATAATACATGCTATACTATTCTCATGGCCAAAAGTGCGTGGTAATAACTGTAGAAACCAGTTTTCATTGTTTTTACTGCGTGGGCAGGAACACAGCTTAGTACGGCAAGCTACCGGGAAAACAGGCAACAACAAAGCGTCCTCTCAGAATGGGCGTAAGCAGACTTACAAGGCGGTTGGAGAATTATTATGGCCATTAACAACTCTTCCCACTCGAACGTCCACGTCTTTCAGGCCCAAGTTAGCCATTACCAATCGCCCGGTTCTTGCGCGCGGCAGCACAACGGAGGCTTGTTTTGCGGTACAAGAATGGAAAATTAACATGGCATTCGTCCACCCCACGTGCAAACTAAAACTATCTGTACATCTGAGGTTATAACATTTTATAACTGACGTTCACGTTATTTCCTCGAAGGCAGAGAGGGAGACAGAGCAGTAAACCAACGTTGCAAAGTCGACTAAGACTACGCTATAAAAAATTTTCTGGTAAACTTCCTAAACTGTAATGGAAATCTTTAACCTATACAATGTATGGTAATAGTACCACGTATCAGGCTACATGGGAAAATATTATACTATTAGCGCAATGTCACTGTGCGTAGCCTATACACTGTTATCGTAAATTTACAAATAATTTCTTTGAGTGTACGATTTGAAGAGTCTTGGAGTCTAATCCGAAGTAAAGTGAAGTGGAGAGATTTGGGTGGCCCCTAATATCGAGGACTTAGGAGCCGAAGGGGGTGAAGTGAGGTGAGTGTGAAGTAACGTCAGAATGAAAAAGGCGGGGAAACGGGATATCACTGAGAAAACCCGACGACTAGCGCCATCGCCCGCCACTGGTACGGTCCCCAAATGCGGAAATCCGGGAGCAACCTCCAACGGGAATCGAACCTGGTTCGCCTATGCGGTAGGCGAATATTGTAACCACTACACCACCACGGCCCCTTCAATTTCAAATTCCCTTTAAGATACGTGCGTGCGCCTGTTGTAAACGTCCGCTTAAGTTTGTTTATAATACTTATTCCCACTCACGTTAGTAACTTTTAAAGCAATTAGTTGTGAACTAGCTGAGTTGCATGCCCTTTCTCGCTATTCATTGTGTGTATTAGTTTCTACTTCCATTTCAAAATATACGCGTTATGCATTTGTATCACATGCTTATGAATATTACAATACGTATGTTTAGTAACTAAACTCCAGTGGTGGACAATGCCTCAGAGTATAGTGTTGCGATAATTATGCCGAACCGTCCATCCAACTGTGAAACTGCAGTGGCGTGTGCGTGTAACTAAAGTACATACATATTCAGCAAAGTACTGTTGCATAACATTACCTCATAGCATTACATATAGCCCTATAGAAAATTGTAGTGTGATAAGACCGTATAACATCACTTCGCTATCTATGCCACGTCAGTTGATGTACCCACTCTGCCCTTTCAAGGTCCAGCTGCTTCAGCAACTGGTTCATGGATGTTCGCCCTTCCCAAACACACAGGATTAATTTTCGTGCGGTCATGGCCTAATTTTGCCATTAAATGCACTCCAGACCCAGCCAAAGAAAGGCCTTCAAAAAATCGTCCCTCGGACAAAGAAGAAGAAATATATAGCCTATACAGTTGCTCGCTTCTTCCACACGGCCGTGCTTATATTTACGAGCGTCATAAGGTGAGCGTTGCACGACCTCAGCAGGTAGACGTGATGTTACTAATGTTGCAGCAGGCCGCGAACGTGAGTTTGTGTGTGTGTGTTTTATCTTGGCACCAAACCGGATCTGAAGGTGCTTGCGAAGTGGGCCGGCCCGTCCAGGTAAAAGTCACGGCGCTAAAAGCATCAGGACGTGTGGGTGGTACCTCGGAGCGAGCGAGGGGTCAAGAAGGCGAGCTGAGGAGCATCACGACTCCTCGGTCCTTCATGTGCCACGCATATCTCGTCGCTTCACACACTCTTGGGGGAGCCTCTGAAACTCAGACCGGCATTTGCTCAAGTGTTCAATTTGTTATTTAGTCCACACACGGTCACTTACAACTTATCTGAAGTCCTGCTAAAGTTATACTTCTAGAATATTCCTTCCTCCGCTTCGCGCTAACAAAGCCTAATACAGTTCTATAGTCTATTTGTGATTTCTTCACACTTTTTGAATCAAACCTTTGAGAGAAATCGCCCCAAAACACTATAAATTGTTTGTTCTTCTACAAGAAAAATCCTTGGAAACCCAGTTGTCAAGAAATTCCTTTGTAAAACTACAAACAGTTTCCTCGTAAAATCTGCAAAATATGTGTTTGTAATATCACAAATGATAGCCTTGTATTACAACTTAAACTATTAAAAGATGAACATTTTTTTCTTCTAGAAAACAAATGTGATGAACTAATAAAAGAGAATATCTTAAAAAAATATTTCAAAATATAATTTATGAGAAAATAAAACATTACCCTTTGCCAGCACGGGGACTAGAACTCGCACACATTATATTATTAGTCTGCACCCTTTACCACTATCTTTTTTTCGTAATTGTTGTTTGTAGTTGGGACGTTGACGAGCGCAAGTCCACATGCACGCGACAAGGGTCCGGTTCGCGAACCCACGGCCCTCCGACTGTAAGTCGGCCACTCTACCCCTAAGCCATGGAGACAGGGCAACCATTATACCAACTTGACTAACGTACTTATGGCTTACTTTTATATTAAAATATATAACTTGCAAGTACTTACAAAATGCCAAGGAAGATATTTGATTAAGAAGAATTCATTTATCGGTAGTGTATTTCGTTTTAAGAATTTCGTGTAGCTAGAAAACATTAACAGTTAATGAGAAATACGGTCACGTTTGATTGAAATTGTCGTTTTATTATGCTTATTTGAGTTCTTTAAGCGTTTTACTTTATTCAAACTCGCAATACATTTCTTTGTGCACGCAACTACACTTTACGTCACCCATAGTTTCTACACAAACAGCTATATACGGTTTTACAGTGTTGGTTGAGTGTCCGCCATTTTGCTGAAGCTCATGGATAAGAGTCAGTATAGTATACACATTTCTTGAGCTCTACTACAATCGCGGCCCTTGTAGTTTTACAAACGAGTAGATTTACAAGAGAAATCTTTGTGCTCTTACAAGTATTTGTGAAATTACAAACAATTTCTCAGTAAAAATTACAAAGATTTTTTACAGTGCATGTATGACGTGTTTAGTTATTTCCCAAATGCACCGTGTATTACAACCGTTTTACACCTCTGTTAACATAAAACTTCGTATTGTTGGATAGCTTGAAGTTTTGTCCATATTTTATTTATAAGATATAATATTTATTTATAATAAATATCAACAAAAACAGTGAGAAAACATGTGTGTTGTTAGCTCTTAGTAAGATATAGTTATAGTTATCATGCAAAATACTATTACAACTGAGTGCGTACAAATTCTGTGCGATGTCCTCTGGCGTAATTCTCTAGACTTAGGTAAGCTTAGTTTGCACGAGGCGGAGGAATATCCTGGAAGCAGAACTTTAGCAGGGCTTCAGAAAAGTGAGAGGTAACCGTGAATGGATTACTGATAATATCCCTAAAGAGACAACGCACGGCGTTCGTGCGCACACAGTTTAATTATATTTGGCATGCGAAGTAATTATTTCCAGGTATTACCAACTCGACTGCTTTCTCCCCGTTTTTATTCATATTAATTATAAATGGAAAATTATGTACAGTATAGTTTAAATATGCCTAGAAGTTAAACTTAAACAAAATATAAGAAACTATTATGTTAACAAAATTTTAAAACGCTTGTGATACAACAAAATATTTAAAAAAATAAAAAAATAAAATATACGCCACACATGGAGTGATTTTTCAAAGGTTTGATTGAAACAATTGTGAAGAAACCGTGAACAGACTACAGGTATTATTTTATAAGAATAACCTGAACAGGAAAATATCAGGATTAAACCACAGTGTTAAAGACTTCGTGTGTTATAAATTGTAATGTAATAGTACTTTTTAGATCGTAATTTAATTATTAATTGAGATTTAGTTTTTTAATGTAGTTTCTGTTTTCAAGTTCAAAATAATCGATATATGCCTCTTATAAGTGATTTTCTTCTTTCTCTATCTACATGACATCCTATTACAATACTTTACGGGAAAGGTGAGAGTAAAAATATTCATTAAAATTCTGGACAGTAGATTATATTAATTCTGCAACTCAGTCGTTTTGCAAACTTGCCTCAAATATACAGATCACTGGTCTGGTGAAAAGGGCCTGTTTGTCGTGAATATTAACGAGGACTTCACTTTAAATTACGACATCTTAAGAAGATTATAGACAGTTGAAATAGTTCCACCTTGCATGTTTACTAGTTCCCACGTTAAATGATAATTAAATGAAAAGCTGACACCTTAAAAATTCAATGCTAGATGAACATCACTCTAAAACTGAATGAGTGAGAATGTCATTGTTTAAATCAGTTAACAGCACGTGACTGATTCAACAGTCACTTCAGAGAAATTAACTTCTGAATTAATTTTAAAAATGCCAGTTTTTTTTCAGTTGTTGATTCAGTGACATTTTCCACTGATTCGCTGTTTTTCAGTGATGTGTTTTTGACTGAAGCACCAGTTAAACAACGTTTTATTTAAAATGAAATAACAGCGTATAAACCAGTTAAATCAATAAAAATACTTATAAAAATTGAGTCTCGTCTTTAATAATACCATTTTACGAGGTAACATGAAAATTCAGTCTTTCAATCCGTTTTTACGAAATCACCGTATCGCTCGGTTAGAAGTTTTAAACTGCATTAAATGTAGTGAAGTGAGTGCACTTTTACGAACTATTTGTTTTAAGAATCCTAACGTTACCAATTAAACTATAAACGAAAAGAAAGGAAATGCAATTTAAAACTTACAAACTTTCGATAAGAAAATATAATACCAACATTATCACTTTTGTAGCAAAAGTTAGTTTGGTAGCTCGGTTGGTAAGGTAACTGTTTATAACAGGATTGGGAAGGTGTGGCTTATTTTCAGATCCCCCATAAAGCTTTTTTACTGTTTTAAAATTGCGCAATATAAACGGCGATTATCGGAAATAAGTTTATTTCTCGTAATAATTTTACTAAATTCAATAAGAACAATATTTATTTATATCAGGGAAAATTTTTCACTGAAACAACCAATACTGATTCGAAATTATAATGTGTGCTTGAAGGCAAATGCATACAAAATATATCATAAATCTTAAATTAAATGGCGCTCGTTAAATCTGTTACCAAATATATAAATAGTTCATCCATCATCGTTAACACATTAATTTATTTGATATCACCATGGATTTTTAAACTAACTCCAAAGACAGAACTATTCATTCAATCCCAATATAAGAGTCAGGGCGAGTAGCAACTCATGAAGTTGTGTATAAAAATGGCCCTATCGTGGATGTAGTAACTTCTTGATCACCTTTCAAGACGATTGCTGTTATACGATTTCTCCAGTTAAAATGCGTACATTTTCAGTGTCAACAGCGTTTGCCCACCAGTCAGTGGGCGTTGGATCTGAACCCCATTTCAATATGGGCTGTATGTGTTGTTCTGTGTGTAGGTTCTGTGTGTAAGGTAAGCTCTTCACATGTTATTAATTATAAATTATATGCCGCTGCTGATATTTGGAGACTTTGGGGAGCGAGGCGGGAGAATTGAGAGTAAAAATATTATAATTAGGATTCCTTGTGTAGTCTGTATTTCAGATACCATAGTTATAATTAACTTAGTTTCCTTCTTTTCGTCTGTCTCTGTCAATTCACTATGCTGCAAAAAAATTAGAAAATAATTTATTTTTGGTACCTGCAAACCTGAAAAAAGTAATAATTTGTAAACATCGCTATACATGCTACATATAGCGCGATTGTGTGTGTGTGTGTATATTATATTATATATTATATATATATATATATATATATATATATTATATATATAATTTACTGAGTGCTAGTTGACAAACGGCACCAACGAAATAAAGGAAATTTGTATTCCACAAAAAAAAATCTCACTTTAGCTTTACATGAGTTTTCGGATCTCTGAGGTCTTATTAGTTTTAGTAAGTTTTTATCTCAAATCATTTTATAAATAATAATTAGATAATCACATTGCCAATCATTTTCTAAATGAAATTTTTTGTCATTGGCGTTCACCGTTTAAGAAATGAATCCCGTATTAACATTGCTTGAATTATAAGCAGTTAAGCACAAGCGAAAATCATCAAAGTTGCCCTTTTTTGGGACATGTCTATAATGGTATTTAAACATAAAACTTGTCAGATAAACATACGTTTTACAAAAACGCAGACTAAAAACGCATTCTGCACTATCAAACAAAAAAAAAAAAAACCTCAGAGTTGAATCAAATTTATGCAACACTGATATGTTGCATGATGTCGGGAAACACAAAATGTTGCGTATTTGGGCATCGATGCGACAACATCGAGTATTTTGGTCACCGAATTTAGTTAATGTGGTTGCATACGGCACGTGATCTGGATGGTTCATATTGCTACTGAGCCTTCTGAAGAAACAGTCCTGTTTTCAAATTCCTAGTAAGCTCTGTGTGTCAGTGTGTGTGTGTGTGTGTGTGTGTGTGCGCGCGCGTGCGTGCGTGTCGTTTATACTAACGCAGCAGGTATTCCGTCTTATAATTAGACTTATAACAGGTAAACATGGGAACTTTCAATATCAATGATAAATTTTTTTTATTATTTATTGTTCTATGACGGCTACGAACAAAATATTTTACATATACTGAGCTAGTAAAGTATGATCGGGGCAAGATTTATAAGTCATAGTTACGTTTTTGATGCCGTACGTTTAAATTGAATTGTTTTTATTAAGCTTGCAGTTGTCTTTAAGGAAAAATATCTGTTATTAAATCTCACTTTTACGTCACGTGGAAAAGTAATAAAATTAATCCGTCGTTATTAATCAACGGTAACTAACGGATCCCGGGAAAACACCGTGAAATATCGTGTGTCGGAAACAGGGATTTTGTTAATTTTTTTTCTAAATAAGAACAACAAGAGCGTTTATTTTACCACGAACTTCTTAATCATTTTTCTATTTGAGGTCAACACAAAGAATAAAATTAGCGACCAAATAATAACTTTCACTGTTAACGTACTCATATCACGCATGAATAACAAGTCATACAAATCATGAATGTTATGGCTCAAATTATAAATTCAATTGCACGTCCATTTCTTCCACTTAACTAAGTGTACATTTATGGAGTGAGTACAATACGAGGTATCGTTATGAGAGTCTTTTACAGCAAAAATATAAAGTGAAAATTAATTTTTGACACAGACTTTACATGCGGTGTAAATCTAAGAATAGAACGTAAGAACACTCAGATACCCTAAACAAGCTGTCGTCAACAGATGTGTAAATTATACAAAACGATTTGAATGAAGAAACAAGAGAGAAACAACGGGACTAATCAAATCAACGAACTATAAGAACAGTGTGTAGACACACATGCAAATAACTCACACAGCCACGTACAAGTAGAATATAACACTGACGAATACAGAGAATCTTCAGGAGATTGTGTCTTCTCATCACGCACACGTACAGACAGCTGATTGCGAGCGCTCGAAAAACTAGACATCGCTGTTTTGGCGTAGGCAGCCTACTGTGTCAGATTATACTGTTTTTGTTGTGTACTGTTTTTGAAATAAAACTGTTTTAACACTTCACGCCGTAGTCTTCATTACATATATTTGATATTGTCCTCAGAGTTAGTTTTATCAGTTGCTTTTTGTTCCTTTGTGATTATTAAACTAATTCTTTGTGGGAGTATATCTGAGTGTTTTTTTGCTTATTTTTGACAATAGTTCGGCTTGGCTTGTTTTAAGTATATGTCTGTCTTATATTCTGCAGTTCCCGCAACAGGCAAAGCTCTATAACGATGTTTGTCCAAAGTTTGTATAATTACTCTACCTCATTGGAAATAACTTCAGAATGTAGCAATAATAATGACCGACATAAATTTATGCTTCAACACGGGATTAAAACTTTCAGTTACTCCTCCTGTGTTGTCGTGCAATAATTTATACTCTGTATACACGTTAAATAGCTGGTATTGTGCGTGAGAAATGTTTCGTTTTTCACCTATCGCAGTTAGCAACTCGCGTAGGCACCTATATTTGAGAGCTGTCTTCTGCAGGTTTCGCAGGATTACATTTTGCAACTGGTTTCATATCTGGCTGCTGAACTGGTTACCTTTGAATAGAACGTTACCTTTCGGTTGTTTTTCTTAACCTTGAAGGGAAAATGGGATCTCCAACGCACTGAGGCCACGGTGGCTGAGTGGTTAGCCTGCTTGCCTCCTACCAAAGCGATCCGGGCTCAATCCCCGGTCGAGTCACTCCGAATTTTCGCATATAGGTATCGTGCTGGACGATGCCGCTAGTGGGCGGGTTTTCTCGTGGATCTCCCGTTTCCCCTCCCTTTCATTCCGGTACTGCTCCATACTCGCCTCAATCACCCTCATCGGCTCTAAAGACCTCCGTGTTAAGAGCCGTCTAAATCTTTTCACTCACTCCATTCTTAAACGAAATTCCGTTTTAAAGAGAGAGTCCCTGACTACGGCAAGTCAGGCAGAAGGTGCATTCCGTGGTGGACAATAAACTGTTGGGCAACATAGCAGAACCTTATAACAATTTGTAACGTTGTGATGCTGGTATTAAATAGGTACTAAAGTTGTCGAATCAGACTTGCAAATTTCAGAACCGTTCATCTGACTTGCCACATAATTCAGCATGTAGTCATCCCACGAATGCGAGCAAGCTGGGCACTTGCACATAGCAGGTTTCAACACAGCTACTAACATTGTGCACTATAGACTCTTGCATGTTGCGCAATGGCGTGCATAGCGCATAATACTTCTTGCAGGTAACTTTACTAATGGCCGATACAGTGGAAATGTTTCAATTAACAATTACAGTTTTGATTCATTGATTTTTTAAAGTTTAAATTTTTTTTTATTATTAGTAGAAATAACAGTTTTCGGGCATATTCTCAATTTTTTTTCTACGAATATCGATTCGGTTTTAATTTAAATTTAGTCCATTAGAGGCAACATTACAATGTTAATAAAAATCTTTGACGATTTATCCCCCATTGTCGTCGCCGAAGTTTTCGAGAGAAACTGTGCTGCAAGCCATACAAGTAGTTGGGAATAGAGGTAGCGAAGAGAGAGAGAGAGAGAGAGAGAGAGAGAGAGAGAGAGAGATAGAGAGAAACAAGGGAAAACCACTGAAGTGTTTCGTTCTTTAGTTCCCTGACGTGACATACGCAGGAGGGTGCCAAGCCATCCGAGTTTTGCAGCTGAGCAGAAGAACCACATGATGCTCGGCGTCATCCACTAAATCGGGTTATTTCATTTCCTCGTGTTTTAAGTTTTTGTAAAGTTAAATTAAAAATTATAATTATGCTGCTGTATAAATTTAGCTATTTGCGTTATTTGCGTCACTCTGCAGCACAGACATGCAATGCTAACTATAATTGTATAATTTTGTCACAAATAGCATTGTATAATCTTTAAAATGTCAGTACTTCTTTGCCCTTTTACAACTACAAAATAACGTGGAGTAAAATTAAGCACACAACTAGTAAAATGTAAACTTTTCTTTGTTCATAAATGTTCAGTACTCTGAAACGGAAACATTGTGAAACGAAAAAGAATAATTTCTGCGTAAGAGGTGAGGCAGAGCTTTATCTGGTGTTTGAACTGCCTTCCAGTTTGTTTGAGAAACGTGTATTTTGACGAAACTATTAAACGTGTTCCCAATATGTAACCTAGGAAAAGAAAACAAACACCAGAGGGGCAAGGAATGGAGCTTTCAAGATATCACACGTGCTGTAACTATACTTTAGAACCCTCGTTAAACATTGTTAAAAACTGCCTTCTCACACTGCTATATTTACCCTAAGTCGTAAGGAATCATGCACCCTTTGAAACACTCCTGGTTGGTCTAGGATGTGCTGGCAGGCATTGATGTCGTATTCCTGTAGTGCTTGTACATCATTATGAGGGTTGCATACACCAAAGACTTCGGGTGTTCCCACAACCAGAAATCCAAGGGATTAAGACCAGGGGAACATGAATGCCAAATTAATGGACCTCCCCTACCAATCCATCGCCCATTAAATGTCTGTGTTAGATGTTTTCGGACACTTCTGGGAAAATGGGCCGGTGCTCCATCATGAATGAACCACATGCCTAGCCTTGGAAGGTATGGCACATCCTACAGCAAGACAGACAAATTCGTTTGCTATGAAATAATGATACATCGCACCATTCAATCTATTTGGTAGTAATTAAGGTCAAATTAGTCCATCTCCAATAATTCCTGTACCTACATTGACTGGAAATCGGTGCTGATTCCTTGCTTCTTCAACTGCGTGAGGATTTTCTTGAGCCCCTACATGTTTATTATGGGAATTAATAATTCCAGCTCACGTTACGGAGGTATGCAGTTTCACAGTAGCGACGGTGAACAAGTGTTAATAGCTGTCACGGTATGGATTTTACTATCCATGTTTATCAGATACTCTTTTCATGTTCTGGTGCATACTTGCTCTCAGTAAATATGGAATACTTTTTTTTAACCACCGGTATACTTTCCACCTATAAAGTGATAGGGTTACAGCCATATACGCAGTACGACGAGAATACCGCTAGTCAGTTCAGAGACTTGCGCGTAGTGGTGATGGCACACTTGATGTGCGTAGCAGTGTCGCCTTTATCGCTCCCGAACCGCAAACGGGGGTTCCTATTCAAAAGATCGTCTACTCAGTCCTCTCTACAAGTCCTATGAGTTTGCAAGGGGAATTTTCCAAGCATTCTGTATAATGCAATATGTAGTGCAATTTATTTCAAGTAGGGTGAGTAATAACATAACATTTAAAAAATTGAATTATTTGCATGTATTTGGTTTGATTTGCGTGAAGAACTTCGGATATCACTTGCTGGTAGAATGGACCGAGTGTAGTGGACTCTGGAAATTTTCAAACCAAAACCTCAAAGCTTTACTACGTGAAAACAATAATTTCATGACAAAAATGTTTTATACCTTCTTTTTGTAGAAACTATTTTATCGTCTCTATTTTTTATAAACACGTTGTACCTTAAAATAAGGTAAATGAAGGTAAATATAAATGTATTATACATTTTTACAGTATAGTGCAGCGAGCACAGCTCGGGCCCAACATGGCTTTTGATTGCATAGTCTAGTCTCGATTACCTACAACTTTTCTGAAGCCCTGTTAAAGTTCTACTTCCAGAATATTCCTCTGCCTCATGCAAACTAAGTTTAACTTAGTCTATAAAATTACACCAAAGGCACAGTGCATCGCATTCGTGCACACTCAAGTGTAATAATATTGTACGTAAGAACGTTTTCGTACTAGACATCACCAACAAGCCTTTTTTCTTCCTGTTTATTCATATGAAATCCAAATGTAATATTATAGTTTATAGAAAAAAATAAAGGGCAAATTTAACTAAAAATCAGGTTCTTTTATGTTGACATAAGTAAATAACGCTTGTGATTTATGTCATATTTAGGAAATAATCAAACACGACATTACGTGGGGTGATTATTCAAAGGTTTGATTCAAAAAATTTGAAGAAACTGCGAATAGACTACATCTATTATTCCTTACATAGGTTTTGTTGTAGAAACATGTATCACAAGCACTTTTGTAGGAAATACACGATGAAAGAGCCACCACGTTCGACGCACAGTTCACATAGCCGGACCAACGATGGTCGGACATGTTTGAAAACATCCTCATTGTCCCGAATTATCCCTGCAGCTGCAACGATGCGGGCGACGAGATCCTCTTCGGATTCCACCACGGTCCATACACCATGCTGCGCATGTAACTCCAGAAGAAATAGACCAATGGATTCATATTTGAGGATCGCGGAGGCCAGGGAACAGGACCCCCACGGCCTATCCATCGTCTAGGGAATATGAGATTCAAGTTATCGCGCGCACGTCGTGAACTGTGGGCTGGGGCGCCGTCGTGCTGGAACCACGTGGCCGCTCGTGTTTGTAACGAGACCCCTTCGAGTAATGTCGGCAGAGCTTCTCGCAGAAATGTATCTTACACATTGCCGGTCAGACGATGTGATAACAGGTAGTTGCCAACCAACATGTTATGTGTTAAGCCCGCCCATACGTTGACACTGAATCGCTATTGTTCACCGTGGAGGAATGGGGTGTGAGGATTGACATCCACCCACTCGCGGATGTTTCAACAATTCTGTATGCCAACGCGTTGAAAGGAAGCCTCGTCAGTGAAGAGAACGTATCTATCAAATTCAGGGTGTGTTCTGCGGGGAAACCACGCTGCAAACTCCACGCGCCGAGGATAATCCGCAGGACTCACAGCATGGAACGGATGCAGTAATTGCTCATGAAGCACTCGACCAATGGTGCCGCGGCTTCTGTTGAGTACTCTTGCAGTAGTATGCGTACTTACACGTAGGTTATTCTCAAAATGCCTCAACACATCCTCTTCAAACCTGGCTATCCTCACTATCCGGGGGTTATAGGGCAGGACTTCTCTGGGAGGAAGGTTGCTGGTCGTTTGAGGTAGTGTGGCAGTACCATGCTATATTAGTCAAGACCAGTCTCCGCCTGAGACCTTAGAAAGAATGGATGAAGCGTCTCTTATAGTCTCTCTCCACTTATGGCGACCCAAGGCTTCTCGTGCCACTCCTGATTTTGCAAATTGGGCTCCGCCACTGGTTTCCCTATGCGATGCCAGTTTTCTTGCGACTGGCAAGGGATATGTAAATGATACGTTATGGAGTACTCAGATATTTTATAAAATTCGTCTCGAGGTTCAATGGACCGCATCCGCTATAGTGCCTTTGGTGCCGCGATAACAGTCGTGCCAAGCATGGAATTGAACACGTCAAAGCGTACAGAGCTGCCTAGCGTGGTATTAGGGCTACAAATGTAGACCGTCCGCACAGCCTGTACACACATGCTTTATATTACATGTTGTATCTGACACCTAGTTAGATGTTTGCTCGCAAACGAATGGCCTGATATTGTGGCATTATAGGAACGTTACTTTCACCTGTCGTGTGTCAAAAGTAACACTTATTTATACGTGTTCAGTTTATGCGTTTAATGTCCTGTCGCAAGCGAGGTCATTAGACACAGGAACATACAACTAGGCACTTGAAGACAACTGAGGAATAATTCGGCCATGGCCTTTATTAAGAAACCATCCCAGCGTTTGCCTGGAGTGACTTCGGGAAACCATGGTAAACTGAATTCTAGATGGCCTGACCAGGACTTGAACCCGCGTCCTCTTGAATGCGAGTCCAAAATGTTACTGTTGCCCCCCTCGCTCGGTTCCATATTTATTCATGACGGGAGATGTTTATACATGAAGTCAAGACTCATTCCAATTTGATGCTTCTTTATTTTACACTATGACATAGGTAACACACAGGGCCTCTAGTCGCGACTGCTTAGGACCACCGCTTTTGTACAAAACCCTCATACATAAAGCTTCGGCTGCAGCGACACATGTCCAGGCGCATTAACAATAAACTTTACAGTACACAGCAGTGACAGCAACATGGTTCCAGGCATGTAGGTAATACCAGTACTTCATGTAGGGATTCTTACACCGACTGTTGCCTGGAATATGCATTGTCTTATGCCATATCGTAGGCTTCTTAACGCACGGTAATGGTTGTTTACAGTATGTAATAAATGTCCTCCACCATTGCTTGTACTGTGGGAACAGCAGCTTAGCATACACGCATCTATGGCGTATTTCCTATGTAAGAGGCGCTGTATCACTTCAGCGAAATCTAGCGGAATTTTTGTGTGCATTTGAAACGAAAACGGTGGGTCTAGGCAGTTGCAACAAGGGAACCATTTTTGTTTCGTAGGTCATACTGCTCTATAAACCAGCATCAAACTTCATAATTCCTGACGGTAATGAAGTTGTCGTCAATAAGACGGTGGCCACCTCTGTTATTTTCGTAACGGGGAGTGTTGTTATTGTGAATTTGCTCTTAGGTTGAAGATCCCAATAACGTAAAACAATGTTCCGCCAATTGTTCTTTCATCTCACCTGGTTTCCGATATTTTGCAAAAATACATTCCAAAATCTCTATTTTCGGGTACTTGTTTCGCCTTTAATATTTAGTTAAGGCACAGAGTGTCCTGTATGTTTGCCACTTGATTTTGCATAGGGAATCACCTCACAAAGTTGGTCGTTCTAATTCAGCCCTATCCTGTATATGCTTGCTGGATGGAAAGGATGACAGTAAATTAATTAACAATGAGAACAATGTGATTATAAGTTAGGGCCTATATATGATCCAGAGGGGAGTAAAGTAAATAATTCCACAAGTTGTAAGGAAACTAAACTTTTGATATATTTTAAATAAGCACAGTATACATATATTTTGCTATCATAAAAAATGAATATGAATAACACGAATTAAACTTCTATAATACTAGTGGGGCTCCTTACAAATAATATTTATTGCGTATGCATATTTAAATTCCAGGATATTTATCTTTTATTAAATACAAAATATTTCATAAGCCAGATAATAACTTTCTTTTAATGATGAAACAACTTTTCGTTTAAAAAATTTTTAAGTTAGTTTTTAAAGTTTAAAGTTTAAAGATCACGAGCTGTGAGTTGATCACAAACTGTAAGTTCAATCAAAATGAAGATGTTGTAGAGATGGCCATTCCTTTGAACGTGACGGGAGTCATGAGTGCCCCATCACAGCTACTAGGTTAGACTGCGAAGCTGCAGTCTTCCCCATACTACGGTTCGGTACGGAGGTACCGTAAACTGGTACTCGGATGACTGTGATACTGGAAATGGGAATGCAGAACTCCAAAAATGCGATTAGTGATGCAGTGACCTTTGGAAAGGTCGGATACAGATTAATACAAAATAACCACTACTCAAAAACTGGGTCAGGAAAACAGTAGAGCAACACTTACCTATATCGGAGGTTGAAAACTGCACTAATATAGCATACCAGCACTAAACTACTTTGTTGCACAGTTAAAGATGAAACAACAAGTGGATCACAAGTGCAGCCTAGCGTTGCGCGCTGTCAAGTCAGAAGTTCTCACTCAGTCAGTGGCGTGAAGAATGCGCGGTCGATACGCAGTGAACGCTCGAAAAAAAGCACGCGGATAAGCTTCGGTGGTTGCCGCTCGATGGCATAAGATTACCGAAACGGCAGCTTTCGATGCTGTTCGCGCTTGGCAACAGCGTTTGAACAGATGACGCAAGGAAAAAAAATTACTGAGCTTGAAGGACGCTGCAAAAACACCTTACAGCTGGATGCGACGGCAACGCGAAAAATATGCGGCGTGTTAAGATACACTTCCTGTATGAAACTGCGTGTGCAGTTAAACTGCCCGGAAACGCATTGACAACTTGGCTGACGCGTTTCTTGAGGAGGTGAGGTCAGAAAAACGTGAATGTAAGCAGATCCGTCAATAAGTTAAACTGAATTAAATTTGCTGAGATAATTATCTCTCTCGAAATCAATTAAATGAAATTGAAATAAAATAACATCCCTAATTGAAATTTAACTAATACAACGAGTCTGTTCAACATTAAACAAAACGAATAGGTAAAATTGTTATTTTTTTTTAAATATGGTACAATCAGCTATCATTGTCCAATGGTCTGTCATTCCACCGTACTAATTCATGCTCTGATTTTCTTTCTTGCATCTCTCGTCTGTTCTCTCACACAAGAAAGTGGTGGGGGTGGGGCAGCCTGGGGGCCATCCGGCATCTTAGATTATGTATACTTCATGCTCTGTCATTCCTTCTTGCATCTCACTTCTGTTCTTTTTCACAGGAAATGGATGGGGATCCGGGAAGCCCTCTGCCATCTTAAATGAGGTATATCATGCCTATCCCTGGCATTATTAGAAAAAATATACATATTTTATCAATTTAATTTTATTACAAGTGTTATTATTTATCACAATTTTGGATTAAGTCCATGAATGGCATTCTATGCAGATTGATTATGATTTATTTAATATCCATAATATTAAAAATGTTTTTGAAGTACGTCTGAGGTGGAGGAGGAGAGCATGTAAAAAGTATTTAAGAACATGGATCAATCAAGAGTAAAATATATGTTGGATAAACATTTTACTCACAGTAGAGATGAAATAATATCTTAAAAACCCCTAAGTTTTATTCAAACGTATTTATTAATAAATATTTTATAAATACAGTTACTTAAATCATTCATTTTCATTTCGGAGTGGTATCAAGGTTGATGTCATGGATGTTTATGTCTGCCACATCGCCATCACACTTTACCACCCGCACAGCTGTTAAAGCAACTGTGCACAGAACCTCATATTTGGGACCGACGGCAGCACACTACAACACCGAACACCGCTGAAATTTAATTTTTATATATTTAAATATGTAAACATGTTATAAAATATCTAGTGATGGATGAAACATAGTCAATTGATAGCTTATGAGGCCGGAAAATTAAAATTTCCCGCATACAATAAACCAAAGCTGACAAAGGACTGCACAGAAAGAAAACAGCAACAGAATAAGAGTAAAGTAGGTAGATAGATAGAGGAAAAAAGAGAAGTTGGGGTTAGCGCTTAAATTAAGTAGAAAACCAAGTACGATACCACCGTCAGTTACTGCAGTTCATATGTGAGTGACATGAATATCATTTCACATTCACAACTCAGGATAAGTGTTGAAACCCTCCAGGAAATAGCTGCAAGCCCCAGACCGGAGGCCAAACATGGACGAGAAATCGTTGTGCACAAGTACCATGAGAAAAATATTGTGGAAACAGAATAGTAGTCACGTGAGATAAAACTAACACAGTAAGGGAGACTTATTCTTTATTTCCACGTTAAACTGAGTTTTTTCTCAAGAAAATCAATACCTATAAAAACAGAATACGACAACTCGTTAAATAATTGAAACGGTATTTTCCAAAAAAAAATTTCAAGTAAAACCTTCATAGTCGTTATAGCCTGGGATTTAACTAATCCCCCATCACCAAAAGTAAAATACTGGAGTCTGGACTTTACCACACTTTAATAACCCTAAATAAATATCATGCATTTAGTATATGTGCTCCGATTAACCTTATCGTTGCACCCGGAAGGGCACTCCCTCTTGCATTTTTTTTCATGCATATCCTTTGGGCATTTTTTATGTACATGAGTTTTCGGATCACTGAGCTCTTATTAGTTTTAGCAAGTTTTTATCTAAAATCATTTTAGAAATAATAATTAGATAATCACACCGCTATTAATTTTCTAACAACAACTTTTTAGTTCTCTTAATGAGCTTAATAGTTACAGCATGCAGTTCAATAAATACTTTGAGACATACCTCAGTTCTGGAATCACCTACTATAGCATGGTAACTGAAGGACTTGGCATTCCTCCTAGCTTCATCTTCTTTCTTTAATCGGCGAAGTTTTACATCACAGGCGTCTGTGAGGGAATGCAGGTATATATCTTGCTAATCTTTAGTTGCTAGGTCATGAAAGTGTGCAATATTGTTTTGCTGATCATCGTCTGCAATTGCAGAACAATGCAGCTAGAAGAACAGGGATAAAAAAAACCGTTTGTTTGTTGGGAACATCACAACACATGAAATTGCCTGAGGCACATAAACACAAAAATTAGTTAATGGCATTACTGTGCATTTTTACTGATTTGAGTGTAGTGCTGTAAATGCATATACATGAAATAGAAATGTGTGAAATACTAATCTAATTCAAATAGCATTTCAGTGACCTGCACGGTGGTTCTGTTTTCTTTGTTGGGACTACGACTCCATTGTTATTAACATATTCGTGCCACATTTCTCTTGCGTGCTTAATTCAGTTTTTCCTCGATGATGACGAATCTCTTCGTTTCTTCTTGCTCCTGACACCATTACATTGTAAAGCAATATAATATTAACTTTTCACTTACGAACGACAAACAGCATTAATACCAGCTGAGCTTCGGTTGGAACAAAAACGAAACACATTTCGTGAGTTAACTGGCACAGTGCTGCCAATGGTTTGACCCATGGACTGAAGATGAGGTAGACCGATCTCACTGGCTGCGCACAGCCAATCTCCATGCCCCAACATTGAATTGCTTTTCTACCAATATCTCTAGCAAGAACGGCATGGTTTGGATGTTAGGTTATAAAACTGATTTGTCAACAAATGTTTTGAGAAGTTTTATACTTCATCTAACCAATTTGTAATACAGTTTGTTTACATCAAAATTGGCAAATGTGTTATATTCATATAATAGTGCTTGTAATTAAAAAATTAAGACATGAAACAATGCTTTCAAAGTGTTGACCATGTGACTTTGACAGTTGTGTTCTTTTGGGATAGGTCAATGTTGGGTACATGCACAGGAGACGAATAAGCGGTCTACCTAATTTTAGTCTTTGGTTTGACCACTTTCAAAGCACGGGACTAAGTTCCGTTCATCGTTGAACGTGGGTATATCGTCCAGGAGCATATATCTTGTAATTAGTAAATTTATGTTAAACAGTGACTAAGGCCCTTATGTATGGATCGATTCATAACTTCTCTTAAATATGTCTCATCAAATGGGCTACCTAACAGTAATACTAGTTGAATTATTTTCTGTACAAAAGCTATCAGCTTTTGCACAATTATCTTTAAACGCAAATGCATAATAGCTACATGAGATTCAACCTATTGTAATAAATTCCGACATATTAATGCAAACTCCCAATTAACTAGAAATGTCCTGATTCAAATCTGGCTGTAAACTCTCGGGAATTTTAAGCAAAGAAGCAGTATAGATAACGGTTGGCGCACAGTACTTCAACTCTAAGATGGCAGACTACTCTGCCAAAGAGTTTACGATCTCCGTTAGACTACCAGTCGTTACATTAAGAATTTTACTCGTAATTCCAAGAGGAATTGATTTAAATACTTTATATACTGGAAATGTCTCACCACGACTTTCTTCTGACTCGGCTGAGTTCTCTTTCATCATCACGCCCTGTAACTTTCCCAGTTACACATACATGCTGTCGCCTTTAGCGAACATCACCTTTGCATCAAAATGCTTTGCAATGTTTCATTGGACAACCGATAGATCCAACTTGTGTGCACAGCACCTACAGAAAACATCATAAAATAGTACACTAATACATACAAAAATTAATCCCCACTTTTCCTCGGTTTTAACTTCACACGACAACGATATTTACCGATTCCACTCTGTCAAAATGGCCTCAATTGGCTGCAAAGCAGTGGCGCAGAAATTGCCTGTCAATGAATCAGGGGTACCCGGTGGTAACCATCTATCTCATGAGAGTGACCAAACATCTTTTTCTGTCCATGAGATTCACATTTTATTGAGTAATAACAATTTATAAGAACTTGTTCATATACCAAATGTAGTGAATAATCAAGCAAAAACCTTCTCCCAGGAACCAAAGACAAAAAGTTCCCAGTTGTGTGAAATTAAAAACGAAATACTTTGTTTTTCTACTATAATATTGGACTAACTATTTCCTCTCTAAAAAAAAAAAAATCAAGTAAGCAGATGTGTTGAATTCCTCAACGAGAAACTTATTATTATATTTGCTTCTGGTTAAAATGATATCTGATGTATGCTGTATATTCGATCATGCTTTTTAGAGACCATTTGAGGAGACCGAAGTCCCTGTCGTAAGGGAGAAAAGAATGATCCCTAACAAGGAAGTAGTGATCTACCTTCTGCATGCGACCAGTGACAGTCAGGGCGAGGATCATTCTAGCCAAATCGTGAATTTTATTCTGGTCACCGCAGTTGTCAGAGAACATATATAATTCATCAACTTCTGAAGGAATGTCATTAGCAATGTAGTCAACAAGAAAATAACAGATCTCATTAGGTCCTTTCGTGCGTTGCTCTTCATGGTAAAGGTACATCTTATATGTGTTTGTCATTACGTTATATACGAAGAATATATTTACTGCTAACTGCTCTAAATAGTACCTACGTTTCTTGAACTGATATTTAATATAGGTGCACCTTTTGCTTGAAGTCAAATGATATTGGTACCATGTTTGGTTTGTGTGTGTGCTGAGTTTTTTCCTGTAGTTTGTTACATAATATTTTAAGATCATTGTTTTTGTGCCAAAAGTTCATCAACCACGCATCTCTTCGAAGCATTCAGTCGGGGACTACGAATATTTACTTTTAACTCTTCATAAACTGGCCAAGAGTCAACTTGTGGCCTTCCGAATGACAGGTGAATGTCCTCTGTGAAAAACTTAAGATAGATCTGGCAACTGACCTTCACATTAGGGCATTTCTTTGTAAACATGTGGTACATAATTTTGACATTCAATCTAGCATCCAAATATGCCAATGCTTATCCCGCATAGTGGCTTTCCTTAGTCGGAAATATTTGTGTATGTTCTCTGGTTAGCCTTACCATTGCACCTTGTTATACGTGGCCCCGTTGTGCACAACCTGTCGCAACAATACCCATGAAAGAGGCCAAAGGCAAGTTTACAAAACTTAATAACAGTAACAGTGAGCCGGAATGGAATCTTTATAAACATCAATAATAACGTCCAGAGAAGAACAGATAATATGGGTCCAGCAGACATCAGGACATTCCAGACTAAATTCAACAAACTATTAGCAGACTACACCTCCAGTGCACAACCGGAGACAATCCAAAATCATGACGACACACACACATACACGTGGAGGGTTGCTAAGTGTGAACTGAACTGAGAGGGAGGAGATAGTCGCAGACGGCGAGTGTCCAGTGGATTGATCGGCGGCCAGACGAGGGGCCGGTGGCGATCTGGGCTGAGTGAAGAGATTTGTACGGCTCTTATCATCGAGGTCTTGAGAGCCGATGAGGGTGATTGATGTGAGTATGGAGCAGCGCCGGAATGAAAGGGCGGGGGAAACGGGAGATCCCCGAGAAAACCCGCCGACCAACAGCAGTGTCCGGCACGATTTCCACATGCGAAAATCCAGAGTGACCCGGCCCGGGATTGAATCCGTATCGCCTTGGTGGGAGGCTAACTGCTCAGCCACCTCAGCTCCCATCTGGGCAGGGGGTCCGGAGTGCGAGACCGGGTGAGTCCTAATAAAATCATTTTTTCTCTACTTTAAAAATAACCTTTCCTTTCTTCCCTTCTCCCATTGGCCTTATAACTGAAACTTCTGTATTACATGTTAGGCCACATCTGTTTGAATTGTTGAATATATGCTTTATTTAAACATTTAATAAGAACTTCTTCTCTGGTCTCAATTTTATATGTTATTATTCCCATAGGACTTAGACCACAACAACCTGGAAGGGAATTTCCAACTAACATTTTTCCATGCATGTACTTCGGGCTTTTTATATGTAACAAGAACTTTCTAATTCTCTTAATGTGCTTAATAGTTACAGCAGGCAATGCAAGAAACGCTTTGAGTCATACCTCAGTTCTGGAATCACCTACAGTAGCATGATACCTGAAGGATATGGCATTCCTCCTAGTTTAATCTTCTTTCTTTGTTCGGAATCCAGGAAAATGCGTTTCGAATGGAAGGTTATTTATAAGCGTGTTCAATAGCTAATTTTATTTAAGTATAGTATTGAGTAATTACATGCAAAAAATACGTGTCATTATTTAAGTGATCTGAGCCCGAATAGTTATCTTCATTACGTGGTGTCTTACGTTACTGGCTGGGATGTATTTCCCGCAGTATTAATGTGTCCCTTGCTGATCGAAAAATATTTTTCTTCTGAAGGTGAATAAGGGTTGTATAGCAACAGTAACAATTTATGTGAAACGATGCTTTAAGATAAACAGTTTTGAATTTTTTGTTTTGCTAACAATTACTTCTGCACTGTTAAATTTTTTGGCTGTTCACATGTAGGGGATTTTACAGTTTTAGAAGCCTTTTATATTTTTGGAACATGCTATATGTTTTAAGTGAATTTAAATTTAATAGTAGAAGAATAATTAAATTTGAACCCTTTTTATAAAATTGGTTGTACTTTAGAATTTAAAAATAATGTATTTTAGAAGTTTCGGAAATTTAATATTATGTAAATATTATGTACAGTTGTGAATTCAACTTGGATGATTACTGTGGTTGCATAAATGCTACGAAGCCCTTCCTTTTAAACACGACGCTTGGTGCCCCTGCGTGAGTAATAAAAATTGTAGTTTTCAATTTGAATTTTATCAGAAATCTGGAAATGAAACTGTTGGTGTACTACAAACTGAATTTCATAGAAATTATCTTATATCACCCTAGTGACACCAAAATGTATATGGATTTGTAACCAAAGATTTTTACATGTTTATTGAGTGTTGTTTTGTAAGTATTTTGGTAGTATAAATAAAATAGTTCTAATCTACGTACGTCCGACAGTTTTAGCTTTGGAAATAAATTTCAAAGTTATTACTGTATTGGTTGATTGGAATTTGTTGCAAATTACAAGTATAAAATATCCTTTAAATATAAAATGACATTGGCCAGTATTACTGCAGATAATTCAAATCGTTTATTGTATGAATAATGAGATTAGATTCTAGTGCTACAACAGTAGCAGATTATTGCAATAAACATCAACATATGTTCTTCAGTCCACAAATTTGAGAACCGGTTCTGTCAATCGATGTGCCAACATGATTCATACATTCTCACTTTATTTCGGAATTGTTATTAATGTGTTTTGTAAACGGAATTATATCCACGGCGTTATTTTATCTTTCACTCTATCTTTGTTCGGTTAATGTAGAAGGCAGTAGGAATAATACTCGGCTACACGGTCCTACATGCACGCCACAGAACACTCGTGGTATCTAGGGGCCGCGGTGATGTAGTGGCCAGACTGCTCGCCTCCCACCGGGGTGAAGCGGGTTCAATTCCCTGTCGGCGACGTAACCCGGATTTTTCAAGCTGTAAACGTGGCGTGGTGTAAGTTGACGCTGGCCGGCAGGTCCCCCCCCCCCCCCCGGGCTCATCAAGCCGTTGCATTTCTCTACAACTCCATCATCATCATCTCATTTCACCGGGTCCGGTGGCTGAGGTGCACGCTCAGTTCGCGGTCAGCGACCTGCACACCATTCTGAACTTGGTGCAATGCCAGGTGGGTAGTATCGTATCGCCGATCGTTCCTGTTTAGAGCTCATGGCCAATCGCCAGATAGGGACGCGGTGGATGAGCGTTAGCCTAGTTCGCGTACACGACATGCACACCATTTCTGAACCTTGTGTGCAAATGCGCCGAGGCGATAGGTACGTGTTTCGGTGTCGCCCGGATCGTTCCCTTGTTTATGAGCCTCGAATGGCCAAAATCGCTCAAGGTACATAGGAGGGACCGCGGTGGATGAGCGGTTAGACTGCTCGACTCCTATCAAGGTGAACTGGGTTCAATCCCCGGCCGGGTCACTGCCGGATGTTCGCAAGTGGAAGTCGTGCCGGACAATGCCGCTTGCCAGCGGGTTTTCTCGGGAATCTCCCGTTTCCCTCGCCCTTCCATTCCGGTGATGTTCCATTCCCACCCCATTTCAGCTTCATCGGTTTAAGGTACTACTAGAGGCGTCCAACCACCGCACCACTATTATCGGGGTTCTTTGTAGCAGTGATGAATACAGATGCCACATTCTTGTGATTAGGGAAAAGGAAGGTAGGAGAGAGGCGGACATGTGACGGTTCCAGCTTATCCCTGGCATGATTCTGTTTGTGAACCCTTGCCCTGTGTCCAAAGTGGTTAAGAACCTTAAAGCTAAACTCTTATTATCGATAGATAAGACGAAAGCCACCCTTGAACTTTCTCCTAGTAAACCGAGGGACCATTCCTCCCTTCTCGTAAGAAAATGAATGTCCTGGCATATAACGGAATTAAGTTACCTCAGATTCTTCTAAGGCGCCTCCGAAATACGAGACCCAGAGTTCAAATCCCACATAAACCATGGACAAACGTCCGCTTTTAGATGCAAATCTAGATCAGCATGCGTTATCTCTGACAGTAGATATAAAAAGCCCATTCTTGAAGAGCCAGCGCAGTTTTTGCAACAAATCGAAAATCACAAATATTTTGATTAATTTAACACTTGACATTATTTTAATACCAAAACAGCTAAAAATAAAAAATACAATATTTCCGCTGCTTTAACGCAGTCCAAAAGAGGGACGGAAATGTCCGTATTTCTTAATCATAAAAATATAGCGTAGGCCTATTTACCTTAAAATATAATAAAATTGTGTTATTTATAAAAAATTAAAATTTTTATTAACAAATTGAAAGGGGGCGCACAAAAAAAGGTGGGGGTGAATAAAAATTGAACATTTTAAGGTAAATATTAATTAATCCCGTATTCAAAACTCCAGTAAAAAATCTATACCATTATATAATAACGCAGGTTGTTCAGTGTATCAACTACTTGACTTAGTTTGTCCACTTTACTGCCGAATTCGGTGAGTTGGGTGTTAACTTTATTAATTCCCACACTGCTAAATTCTGTGTTGCATGTAGTATTAGGCGATAAACGCAGGTTGTTCAGTGTATCAACTACTTGACTTAGTTTGTCCACTTTACTGCCGAATTCGGTGAGTTGGGTGTTAACTTTATTAATTCCCACACTGCTAAATTCTGTGTTGCATGTAGTATTAGGCGATAAACGCAGGTTGTTCAGTGTATCAACTACTTGACTTAGTTTGTCCACTTTACTGCCGACTTCGGTGAGTTGGGTGTTAACTTTAGTAATTCCCACACTGCTAAATTCTGTGTTGCATGTAGTATTAGGCGATAAACGCAGGTTGTTCAGTGTATCAACTACTTGACTTAGTTTGTCCACTTTACTGCCGACTTCGGTGAGTTGGGTGTTAACTTTAGTAATTCCCACACTGCTAAATTTTTCGGCCTTCTCCAATCTATGCCCAATGTGGTTGTTAACCGATTCTCTTTAATCGTTAACTAGTTCGTTTAAAATTGTGATACCAACTGCAGGTGTAGGTCGATTTTCGAGCATGTAGAGGCGCTGCTCCATAGCGCTAATCTGTGTAGTGTTGTGCTCCACTTCTTCCCTAGTACTAGCTAGTTCTTGCACCAGGTTTCCCCGTGTGGCAGCCACTTCTTTGTGAACAGTAGTCATTTCGTACTGCAATTCTGTGATTCAACAGTCTACACAGTCAGTTAATAGGGTTATAGGCTGCTGAATACCAATACTCTGTTCTAGTAGCTTATTTTCGAGCCCTTTAAACCTGCTCAGCCATGCACCCCTGACTTTACCTGATTTGTTCTGTTAGCATTTGTCAACACTGTGGCATGCACTCAGGGGTAACCATGTCCTGGTTCATCGCAGTGGTTGTCACTGGAATGTGTTTGCACGGTGGGTGTGACTTACGTGTTACTCACTTCCTGTGATGTTTGGTCGGTAGGTGTGATTTCGTGGCTTTCATTGTTCCCCTCGGCTAACAGACTTGTAATTTCTGTAGTTTTCTCCATCTCCGCAATATACTGTAGTATGCGATAACTTATGGGAGTGACGTTACGGAGATTGGAGCGTCCGTTGTTGCCTAATCATTCACAGTGTAGCGTAAGTGTAAGTGAACTGCCGTTGCTCTGTTTTGTCGGTCCCGCGTTACGGTGCCAAATATATGTGTGATATATGATAATGTAAGACAGCCGCGCGCAACGGCGTCAAAATACATAATGCATAATAATGTGTAAGGGTAGGAAACTCACATAATGTCTCTACAAAGTTGTTTGTATGAACACCGATGTCTAAGGCCCATGTGTAGTGCGCCAGATATGTAAAGTACGACGAATATTTGTGTAAATATTCCCACGGCAATTTTATGTAATAATTGTTTTCTTGTATCGTGTGTGACGGTGGGGACGACACTTTACACTTTGAAACTTTGTAAGTAGGTTGACTGTAAGTTGAGGGCGTATGATGTAATCACAGCACAAAAATAACGTAACACAATTAATACCATTAATTAATCTTACCAGCAGGTTTCTCGTGCCGTATCACTGGTATCTGCAACTAGTCTGGTCTTAGCAACGACATACATTGACACTGGAAGAATATAGCTATCAACCAAAAACTACTCTTCAGAATAACATTCACAGATATTTTGTTAAAAAATGACATTTACTTGCAAGTTCTGGATCTCAAGAAAATCTTTTATAATTGGATAGTTATCTGTGCAGATTTTAAGAATAATTATACAGCTCTTTGATTATTCCGTGAGTATTAAGCATGATAAAGTGGTCATAACTAGTAATGAAGCCTTCTCTTAATTGTGCCCCGAGGGCAATATATTCAGTTACGTTAATGTTCACTACTATTCATTAAGCTCACACCAAATCAGTTGGGAGAAAAAAAAAATCTCTTATGTCGGGGTCTTCGTGAGTCTTCTGAAAGCAACTGATACATTATAATGAGTTCCAAGATAGCGTACTAAATGGCCCTTTAACGTGGTTAAATCTGGCATCCAATTCTTGTATAATCTATAAGGTAGAATAACTAATTCATTATAACTCACAAATAATAATGGTCGCTGAAGATGTTGAAGTTCTCTGCCGCAGGCGTAACTGGTTTGGGTCTTCAGTCTTCCCTGGTTAGACTTACAGGCCTTGGTATACATGCTACAATCTATATCGTACCATGCGTTATCGCGGTAGTGCGTAAGTGGAGTTTAATTATCCACGCGTATGTAGCACAAGTAGACTCAAAAATGTCTTAGTAAATCGTCGCACGTCTTCGTCTACAAGGCAGTCTGCATGAATTATATGACTTGACCAGATTCACTATGAAAATTAAAAGCCTATCAGGCTTACGACCACTGAGTCGTAGTCTGCCTGACAGATAATCCCAAAAAAGATGGCTAGAAAACCTTAAACTGCATTATTACATGGCGTTTTGTAACTTAGCGCCAATCACGAGACGGTCACATTAAAACTCTTCTGAACGGCCCATGTTACCTTGGCAACCAACAGCAAGATGCTCTATGCATCGAGGTCACGTATATATTACCTATTAGTCAGAAAACCTAAAATACTTATAAATACAATCAAATGGAGAAAATGTTGAAAATAATCAAATAACTAGCAAATAATAATTTTAATAAGCGCTGTGCAAAATAAAATATATATCTGCCACGAAATAACCTCATGCAAAAATAAATATTTCGTATTCATACTTATTTACGTAACAAATTGACGCGACGCGACGTACATAAATAGCCTTATTGATATACTGAGACGTTACAATAATGTTATGCATTGTTTGTCACTTATTAGTTTCTATTAGTTCTTTGTATGATAGGGAATAATATTACTCATTCGTAATTTTCACATACTGTGTATTTCCGTTTATCTTTATATATACGTCCGGTAAAATAATTTTCAATTATTCGCCCAATAGACATAAGATTTTCTTTCCATAATATGTGTCAGCATTATGGAAGTTTGATGTTTTATAATTTTTATCTATGTCTAATTCAAATTTCTTAACTCAACGGAGTTATTCAATATCTGTGCAACGGGATCATCCTCATTTGTATAGGCCTATACGACATATCATTTAGAATGAAACAAATTTTCGAAATGTATTTTATTTAAAAAAATTATGCCAAAAAATAATTTTATTTGAAAAAATTATTCCTACACTTTAAAAAATACGCTATGAGCTTGTGATAAGGAATTTAAATACAAATAATAAAGTGAATCATTAAGTAATGTTTTCAGCTGAAATAAACTCAATATTATATTTACAATTGGATCTTCCAATTAAGTTATATTTTAAGCTGAAATAAAATTAAATATTATATTTATAACTGGATCTTCCAACTTTAGCTTTACCTTTTTATCTCATGTATAATCCAATTATGTGTTTAAATTAATCAAATAATATACGATAATGTCTTTTCGCTAAAATATCCTTAATTATATTATGAGATCAATATATATGCGGTACTACTGTAAACCACATGACAAATTTATATTTGTCACCAAATAATCTTCAGTAATAAAATCGTTTAAATTTTTAAAGTTTATATTATATTGATTTTTTTAAGCTTTGTCAGCAATTGACTGCAATCCTTTTAATAAAAAACAACATTTAATATAAGTTTTTTTATTTTAATGAATATTTTAACTTATTCATAGTCTTGAATTATATCACCAACGCATTAAAAACCAAATATTTAATAATATAAAAATGTATGCATATTTAGTAATTCAATTTTATAAGTAATCATGTAAGACTTCTCAGACTGTAGGCATATAGAATAGTCTGGAACAACTTTATTTAAATCAATACTTTTTTTATAATAGTGCCATCTTTAACATAGTTTTTCTATATGTACAATAATTCAAGTTATGGTGGTCTCCTAGAAAAGAAATAATAATATTCATTAGAATTCAATACTGGTTTAAAATAAAGTTCATTATATCAGTAAGTTGTATCTGTTTTTGACTTAGAATTGCTAAAATAATTTTAGGTCAGATACATTTTATAGTAAAATTCTTGGTCAAAATTTAGATTCCAATTATTTTTAGGAAAACTTCCATTACCATTTTCAACATTAATATTTCTTACATCACACTGATCGGATATAGAAAATTGAACATATTGATTAATATTGTATCTTATATTAATTTAAAAACTATTACATAGAGAGGCATATCGCGCAATAAATTATTAATTTGATCTTTCTTATCACAGTGAAATGTATTTAAACATTGAGGTTCTTTTTATTCTAAAAATTGTCAATTATAAAAATTAAATTGTAATTTTTGATGTTCAATTATTTCCTCTTTTATTGCATTAACTTTATTAGCTTCATATTCTACAATAGGCTACATAATTTCTAGCTTCTAAATGATATAAACTGTTTATAAACATAGACATCATTAAGGAAAAAATGCATCACCTAAAACTATATCGATTTATATATTATTATTATAAATGAAAAAATTATCCCCAGCATGATCTGTCAGAGAAAAGGTTTGTCTCTCAAAACTCTCAACCGTTTTGTAGCTCTTTCATATAAGAATACGTTTTTTAATGTACTAAATGAAAAGAATGAAATGTCAAAACAAAACAAATATCTAGAGTAAATTTGCTTATTAAAGAAATTACCTATATACGAAAACACAGAACGTTGATTGTGAAAGAAATAAAAAAAATTGACCTCTCTTTAATACACGAATTGCAAAATATAAGCACAATAGTAAATTAAGTAGGTGAAGAAAATAAACATTTAATGACTTTTTGGTTTCGGTTGCAGTAAAATATTTAGATTATCCACCTACACCAATGGAAATTTCAATTGAGAGAAATTTTCCGAGCTGACAGCTCTCGTAATTCAGAAATGAGAAAACTTTGAAATAAAAGATTACAAGAATTCGAAGACAAATTTCAGGTACTAGGCAATTGAATAAGTCAACAGTTAACCTCGGTAAAGAAATGTCTGAAAGTATTATTAATTCATAATATTATTTAAGAGGCGATGGTCTAATATTATATACTGGCGACATCAAAGTAAATATTGAAAATAAACTATTTGTTGAAAATAGATAATGTAAATTAAGAATTTTGTCAAAACAAAATAAACATAGAAGCCACTGAAGTAAGTATACAGATAAAGATTATAATTACACCAAAATTGTTTTATCAACAAATGTTGTATTCCAAGCATATTACCCAAACAACCAAATCAGCTCAAATCGTAGCTGTAAGAACCACAAAATCATTATCGTTATAAATAATATATAAAAACACTGTATTATAGAACTGAACCAAATACACCTCAACGATCATATTCCACAGTAACATCAAATCTGGCAAAGGAATTAAAATATAGTTGACCCTTGATAATCCGACAGATATGGAACCGAGAGGGTTTGGAATTACTGAAAGTGTCTGGATAATCGAAAGTGAGTTTTTTAATTACAAAGGAGTTAAGAACAAACGTAAAAACATTAATTATGTATTACAGTACTGTACTTAACATTGAAGTGATGTAATATTATAAATGTAGGCTTTAGCTTCTAGTACAAAAACATTTTTTAATGAAAGGAATATATACATAAAGTGCATATTGTATTTACACTTTGAAGAAATCTGGGATAGTCTACTGTTTCTTCTTGCGTAAACTGTCAGTCAATGCTCAATCTGGAATGTCTTAACATTAGCGGGTTTTGTTAATTTTCTTAATAATTTCTTCGTCTGTAAGGCCAGCCTTAAGATTATCATCTAAAACCCATGTTTTTCAGTCTTCCAGTGATTCTTGTGGAATTTCAATTTCATTGCAAATTGCAAGTGCAGCCTCCAGAACTTGTTCAGAGTCGTTATTGTTGTCTTGAGATTTATTTTTTTTGTCATCTTTCTTTGGAAGAAGTGGATTTTCTGGTCAAATATTTTTCCAAGATTATATTAACGTAAAAGATTTTACTTGGTGCCAAGCAAACGCTGCATTGACAATGGCATCATTTATGTTTAATGGTCTCAAGATGGATGTGATGTCTGCATTAGGTTGAATTACGATATCCGTAATGTGCCCTAAGTGTCTTGATAACATTTTGGTCCATTGACTGAATGAGAACGGTTGTATTTTTTGGCAAGTAGAAAACCTCTATATAGCCATTTGCTGTCTTAACTCTCAATTCTTCCTTGTAAGGATGTCCTGATGCATTGTCCAATAAGATAAGGGCCTTCATTGGCAACTTTCTCTCGTTCAAGTGTTGTTTTACTTGTGGGACAAAACTGTTAGTGTACCAATTATGAAAATAATTCTTTAGTGACCTACGCTCGGCTTTGACTCATGCGTGATACTGGCAGAGGTTCACCCCTACTGTTTTTAAATGCACTAGGAGATTTTCATTTCCCCACAACCAACAGTTTTAACATATGAGTTCCTGATGCATTAGCACATACCATCAGAGTGACCCGTTATTTTTTAAGTTTTATTCCAGAAACATGTTTTTCCTCTTGACTGACAAACGTCTTTGTTGGAAGTTGCCGTCAATTTAAGCCGGTCTCATCAGTGTTATAAAGTAGTTCAGATGTTAGGCCTAGTTCAGTGATTTTTACACTCTATTTCTGGATGAGTTCAGAAACCTCAGACCCGTCAGCAGACATTTTCTCTCCACTCATCTGTAGGAATCGAATACCATGGCACTTTTTGAAATTTTCAAATCAACTATCACTAGCACGGAAGTCGGTTTTGCTTGTTATTTCATGATAAAAAAAATTGAGCTTTTTGTTTTAAAATATCTCCTGAAATGGGTGCATCTCTAATTCTTTGTTGCTTGAATCAGGTGAAAAGAGCATCCTCAACTTGAGAAAACTCACTCACTTTAAGGATTTTTCCCTTAATAGGCTCTTCATCAACAGACTTCATAAAGTTTTCAATTTTTTTCCTATTTTTCAAGATATCATAAACTGTAGCTCGCCCTATGTCGTACAACGTAAATATCGACGTCGGAGTTTCCCCACGATCATATCACTTCATAATTTCTCATTTATCAGATAGTTTAAATGTTTTATGCTTACGTTTTGAACTTTTGCTTGCCATTACAACACTACACACACTATAAATAACAAGGCACTAACACAAACGGTTATGTTCTGCAACGCAACTGTATTCAGACGTCGAAACAAACCAGGCGAGTAGGCTTAAGAAGGGATAGGAGGGGGTTTCCTGACAGGACATGTCTCTCGGTGACTCAACCGACAGTAGCGCCGGGCTACCGAGCATGTCGGATTGTTAAGTGTCAGACTATCACGAGTCAACTGTACATAATAATTTACCAAAAGAACATGTATGGATGGATGCTGTGAGATATTAACTCAACGATAGTTGATTTTCAATTTGAAGAAAATGCTGGAAATAAGAGTTACTACTGTTCCGTGAAGTGAATGTGCTGTGGTATTTTGTTTGTTGATATTGTGACAATAACCGATCATTTGTGAAATTAATAGGTGTTGAAATAGTGTGGATATGGACGAAGTGCGTGAAGGTATAGTCAGTAAGACTAAAATTCTGGCTAGTTCAGGATATGGAGAATGGAAAATCTCTAATTCAAAGTTTTCTGAATGTTCTAGTAAGTCTGATAGTTTATATCTCTTTTCTTTCAATTAAAGTTATCCGACCTCAGATCCTAATGGAAAGTAATGATTACGTTACAACTAAACTTTATGAACATGATGAATGTGCAACTTTGATGGAGTTGAAATTAAATTTTTACTTAGAACAATCACCTCTGCTCACTGATACCACATTGCTAGAAGTACTTATATTGAGACAAGATAAATATTCCGACTATACATCCCTTAAGACACCTACTAGCGTAAACCCAAGTGATATTTTGGCTCATAAATGTTTTAGTGTGAATGTTTGCAATAGTGACAGATACCCTGGCATTAATATTAAACCTTGTGCAGTTGTATTTGTTAGAAAATATATAAAAATAGAGGAAGGTGAACGCTTTATGGTTTGGGCAAGAACCCACAATTCGGTGCCTTTTAGTATGAAAGGAATTTGTGAAATGGTGTTTGTTGCATAATGTCTCTATTTAGCATTTATGTTTTACATTAATAGCAATTGTGGTATTATTTCAGATTGTCTGAAGTAGTATAGGAGAAGGAGGAGAACTGTTAGATACAGGAGATTTCTAAGACCTGCCTTTAAGAAAATATTATACTATAAATTGACTTTAAATAAATATGATTATTATACAACGGATATATAACATTAAAAGTCATTGAGTAATAGGGCTGTGAATATAAGAACCTTAATTTTGTGTAAATAGCATTCAAAACATTATGTAAAGCAAAATCTGTAAACAGAACAATAGCTGTTTATGTGAAAATAAATGCAAAAAAAAGTAACAGAAGAGTCACGGAAATATTCATTTGACTCATTTTGGAAATTAATCTCCTTTAGTGCTTAGAACGTTTTCCTTTTTTGTTTTATAAAAAATAATAAACCCAAAACCAGACGACCCAGAAACTATTCAGGGCCTGAAAAAAGTACAAGTTATCAGTATTTTATTTGAATCTCAGGACAGTTATTTTTCAAAAAAAAATTTCTTGTGAGATTTCAGATATTAGAGGGTTGCACGAGTCGGGCAATAAAGAAAGTGAGAAGTGGACAACAACCTGGATCTGATAAACGCGGATGTGGTGTTCCTGCAAACAAAATGTACAGAACGTGCAAAAAAATGTGATAGTTACAAAATAGCCAAATCTAATGTACTATATGAAATTGAAATACGTAGGATGGAAGTTGAGCACGAATTTCATCTTAGAAAAGCGTAGCGTGTTCGAACATCTATGAAGGATGATGCAAACAGGTCCAAGAATGACAATTAATTTTATGTATTGACCTTTGACATAGAAAAAGCTTTCACTTTCCCAAAAACACCATGTCCGTAGCATATTATAAAATAAATATGTATGTGTATTATCTTGGATGTCATGAGCTTAAACATTGGTTTAGTCTTTATGTAGGTTTGGGACGAGAGTATTGCGTCTCGTGGTTCGCAAGAAGTAAGTTCACGTGTAGTTAAACACATTGAGACACGAGCGTACCAGGCTAAACACGTAGTCATGTAAAGCGATACCTGCCCTGGTCAAAACCGGAATTGGAAGTTAGCCTTATCTTTACTGAAACTGGTTCAAAAGGAAGACAATACGATCGACATAATTGGCCATAAGTTTATGGTTAGTGGTCACTCGTACCTACTAAATAATGATGACTTTGTGTCCATAGAAACAATTTAAGTGCCGGATGAATGGTACTCGGTAATTGTACAGTCTCGTAAGGAACAAAAATTCCACATAACAAAGATGGCTAAGCAAGATTTCAGGAGCTCAAAACGTCTTGAGGACGTCATTACAAGACGACGGACAGAACCACCCTACAAGAACCAGTGTCGTGGTTGAAAATGCAGTGGATCCGTTGTGTATGAAATGAGCCACTTATTTTGTATTTCAAAGAAACACTATATGAAGATTATGCTTTCTCAGCTCTTGACTGTAAGTCTGCTAAAGCAGGAGAGCCAACCTCAGTGACAAACATCATTCAAGAGTGCCTTTACAATGGATATAGACATGTTACACAAGATAAAAATGTACACAACAGTGAAAAACGAGATATGAGTGATTTGTTGCCATTTATTCCACCAATCCACCATAGCTACTTTCACCATCTCCTAACGACTGGAGCTCATGAAGACAGAGAAAATGTAGGGCTATTCACAGAGGTGAATGTGGCAGTGAAGAATTGACAAACTTGAAAAAGTATGTAACATACATGAATATTCTACTTGTGTGAGAATACAATGATTTAATGACAATTAATATCACTTTTGTTTTTCTTGTCTACAGAAAACCAGTCAGCTCTTTACAGAAAAATGGTGTAAGTCATTTCAACTCCCTTAGAACTACCTTAATATTAAAATTCTGGTAGTCAACTACACAAAAGGTATACGAAAAGTTAAAACTATATCCTGCCATGTGGCGAAATCCATAAACAGAAGGATTAATTTATGCTGTAATTTAGTACAGTGGTTCTATGAAACCTCTCGAAATGAGTTTACTGTGACTTTCATCACTTTGGCTTTCAGTGCTTCATTTATAACTGAGGATAAAAACCCAAGAATCGGTATGCCATTTAATCAAGTGAGTATGCCATTTAATCAAGTGAAAGTATTAGATGTTAATAATATTTTAACAAAAGAACAGCTTGAGAAAAATAAATGAAAATATTGAAAGAGGTTAAATGATTTAAATTTACACTACACTACCTTTACCAAACATAAAAAAATACTGAAAGAAAAAGCTGGAAGCGGATTGCATGTGGGTGGATTTTTACCAACCTTGATTCTAATTTAATGTAATGACGGCTGTTGCGTGTACGAGGAGTGGTCAAAGGTGATTTTCGAAGGCGGTGAACTTTGAGGTGAAGGAAAATGTGTGGAATTATACCCAGTAGGCGCCAGACGTCGCCTGAGCGGCGTCAAAGTGGAAGTTCTGGTAGAGCATGACGATCTTCAGTATTCTCAGGGTGCTGCGGGCCGATCACCCAGGCAAACAATTCCCACCATGTTGCCGAAGTTCACCTGTATATTGTGGGACGTCTTAAGCGCCTTGTAGATCATTGCAAAAATGATTGTTGACATTCTAGACTCCCTACGCTGTGGATTGTTGGGGCCAACCACACGCCCATACATATGAATACTTTGAACGTTGCAGCACACATTGACGAAGGTTACCCTTGGGAATTAAGATATAAAACACCGGAGGAAAATAGCGGGATTCTGAGGGCCCGTACCCTTAAACGCCTTGCGGCAGTCGAATTAAAAAGCACATGTCAGTTCCATGTATCACTTTTAATCGACGTCTCAGTTACACACCCCTCTAGGGGATAACTTTACACTAGTGCACGCTTTTTACCTGCACCGAAGGTTATACTGATACAAATGCTGTTAAGCTCTCATGAGTTAAGTGTGCTGGTTAAATCATCCTCCCCAGGCGATGCAAACCTTGGGGAGGCGAGGGACGGTGTCCCGGGAGGCTAAAGGATAAACGATTCCAGATAAATAAAGTCTATTGTGATTACATGACCGGTGTAAACAGTGCGGGCCGCCCGGGCGCGGGAAAATTCGACGCGATCGCACGCGGACCGACCCCTCTCTGTGCTACTCACTGACCGACGCGCCGCGGAGGGATCTACTTGCACACGTGCTCAAACACTTCTGCCTTAAAACTACTTGCATGGACACAACTATACATAAAAATGTAAAAATTTCAACAAATCTCACCTGCCTTGGAAAAATACAACATAAAATGACGTGGACATGTCACTAGGGGGGGGGGGGGGCGGACAAAAATACACTTGAATGAAACACCGCAAATAGGATGATATTGCGAGAACTGTGGGTTTTGCACGCTAATTTTATTACACACGTGGACACGTGTCTCCTTGCGTGTCCACATTCCCTCGTGATACTGAATAAATAAGAGAAAACTTTCGTACTCTTTGCGTATCACTCCGCCGGGGGAGTCTGTTGACATTCGGCCGGTAGAAGCATGCAGGAAGCTACACTGCTTGCATCAGCTTACACTTGCTGAACTTAACTCCTCGCGTCGCGCGCACACTACACTACACCACGGCGATCAGTAGTAGAGTGCGAGTGCGTGCTGCGTTGTGCAGGAGCGGTCGGCCTGACAAATGTGCTAGGGAGGGGAACGAGCCCATTTCAACACCCCCTCCTTTTTAGGCTGTTTGTGGGTCGATGCCGTCACCTGCAGCACTAGGGTGTTCTCGGGGTCCCCCGAGGGCGCAGAAAGTAGGCTCTTCCTTGCTGAGCCCCACTCCCTTCCGGTGCTTTCCGCTGGTGGTTGATGCTGAGCCGTGCAGTGCCGCGGGTGGCTGACGTACACTCACAATGGCGACCGACACTGCCGAGGCTGCTTTGACTCTCATAGGCGTAGGCGAAGTCAAGCAACGGACCCGCTGCGCTCACTTGCGCCGTCGCTGCTCTTATTCGTGCCGCTTCTCCTGCTCCTGCTGTATACGAAATACTGTGAAACTAGCGAGTTGAGATTTTTTGCCTGTCTCTGTTACATAAAAAAATAGTCAAAAAAATTATATTGTATTACTTTTCCCTGTAGTATTTTACTGTCGAAATTAATTCCTGAATATCACTATAAACTCAGAAAATTTGTGTATTCACTTGATTACTGCCTAAATCTACGAAAAAAGTTTATGTATGTTACATTTGTGGCTGAAAACAAAATCCCCCCTCCCCTAGAGTAGTATGAGGTAATGATATTGAATATTTAACATACTTTAGGTACTTGAAAATATAATTAAAGCGCGCTTTTACCAATTATTTTCGTGGTAATTTTAGGTTACGAGTTATAATATTTTATGTTGTAAATTCCGGTATCAAGATGACTGCCAAACCACATATTTGTTTGTGCACATTTTGCCGTTTCTACGATGATGCAGCTGTTTGGACAGCTTAAACTTAGTTATGACATATTTCTTAAATGCAGAGAGCTACCTCAGTGCTTGTGGTTCATATGATGATGGTATTGGTTCAGCATCCTTCTCAATGAGTAGCAAGAGCTCTTCCTGAAGGTTTTAATGGGTCCGAGTGATGACTGCACTACTCAAGCTCTACTCAAGCTCTTCCGTATGGCAATGTAAAAAGAAGCGAACGAAAAATTCCAGTTTTCTTGTCTTATCTCCTAAAATAAATGTACAGCGTGTATGCAAATAGCTTTGACCTTTTGAGAAACTCAGTTATGTTAATTGTGTATGTGCTGATTTAAAGTCGAGTGCCCTTCGTAGGAGTTTATTTTTCAACGACCATTTTAATCACCAGGCACACACAAGAGTTCAACAGACCTTTAAAATTACCACAGTCAATTCGACTTTTGGACACTACGTTTGAGTGTTGGTCATCTTTAACAGTCATTAATATAAATACGAACTTCGGCGAAAGGCGACTAAGAGGCCCGAATAAGAACTCAAAAATATTAAATACGAGTTTCGATTAAACTTGTTTTACCTTGCGAGAACGTACTGCTTTGGAAACTGGTTCTGCTTCAACTCAAAATTTCTGTCATCTCTTATGAAAAACTAAGCAAGGTTTGGATAAAGCTAATCTAGTGAATAGGATTGCCGTCTAATTGAGTAGCAGCAAAAAATTTAGTGCATTGAAAAAACTGGAGACCACATATTTGATTCTCGCCACTGATTTATGCTTTGTTAACTGTTGTAAACCCTTTCATCAGTGTACTGTTTAGCAGGTTCAAGGTTAACTGAGCTTTTTTTTAATATTACCTCAGTTATTTTATTTCTGACAGTTACGTATCCTTCTGCCACATAAAACAATCAACATTATTGTTAAAATAACTTATGGCATTACTGACTTCACAAAGTTTCCACTATGCTAGGTCGTATTACGTTACCTTTGCAATGGGCGAAATGCGTAAACATATTGTTTCGTTCGTACTTGTGTAGAGGTGCTCTGTATAAGTAGATAGATTTTCTTCGTGCGAGGATAAGGGATTTCGAGTCGCAGCCCCAGCCGTCTAACATCTTAGATTTCGTAAAGCCTCACGTTTCAAAATTGTCTGTTTATCCCTCAAAATTTCCAGTTTAGATATCGAAAAAACCTGTTCAGACCCAAAGATTTCCGCTTTAACGCCCAAACATCCCGGAATTTCCCAAAGATGAATAAAAATGGCTTATTGCCCAATACAAAGTTGTTGAAACGTCATAACCACAATGAGCCACCAGGGTATAAAAATAAATGAATAAACCCATACCTCACAACCCCTCACATAATCACCCCTTATTCCTCTTGCGACATTACCATCACCCAATGAACAGTTCCACCCTCCACCACACAAACCCACCCCTATACCACACCCACCCTTATCACAACTACTCCACCATTCCCTACCACCTATATGTTAAAAAGACTGGTATGGAAATTAGCACATATATCGTTTTGGACTGTATGACACCTTATATTGCACATGATTTCAGATTGTTAATTTTATTGGAACCCTCCTGCATATTTTATATTTATTTCGATATTTTTCATATTTAACATAATTTAGTATCAACCATTCGTTTTTGTGTTTATTTATGTTACTCTATGGTAAGAGAGAGTATTATTCTGAGTAATTGATATCTCATGTTTCAGAATTTTTATGTTTAATTTTAACATTATTTATACTATATTTTTGCAAGTTTGCATGACTTTTTATGTTTTGGGTTTAGTTATGCCTAGTTGAACCGGACATAGCTGAGCTCCATTTTGTAATAAATGTAGGAAGTAGCCGGAAGTTAGAGGCTTCTGGTTAAAGACCTTCATTAAGATCCCTGGACGTAATTTTTATAGCCGTGATTTCGAAGGGTGAAATCCCCGGCATCATCGTAAACTAGGCAAATTATTTTAGTCCATGAAGTTAGTTTCAGGTAAAAGCTTACTTAGTCATTTTGAGAAGCTGGCTAAGTTAAGCGATTAAGCTTATTTTATTAATGGATGCTGCCGGCCACGGAGTAACTTTAACTTATATTAAATTAGACTTAAATTTGAGTGAAGAATAACTTATTATTTTCATTTGAGGTGAACCTTGAATATACGTTTGCTGCAGAATACTTAGTAATTTCTTTCAAGGAATTACGATTTTGGTTATGAATGGAGCTCGAGGCATTAAGTTTTAATAAAAGGCACTGAATAGTAACACATCAATGTGAACATAGTTTATTTGAACTTCATTTTGATCTAAATTGCAGATAGCAGCTTTTAAAGATATTTTATTTTTGAGTAATTCATATTTTGTTGGAATGGTGGTAGTATTTCAGTATTCTAACTTACTTGCAGGATAAAACCACATTTAATTGATTTCACACAACCAAACTGTTCCAAATAATTGATTTTTCTTTTCTGATTTTAATTAGAAGATTTTTGACAGAATAAATTTTCTTTAATTTTTCATGTTGATTCATGAAGATTTTTTATCTAATTGAATGCAATAATTTAATTGAAGAGTTTCTTTTTTGAATCATAATTCAGTATATTTTGGGCGCCAGTGTCTTGTGTGCTCATTTCAGAGTTGCACGAACTACTACTGCACCAGAGGTTGTGCAAGTCATATATGGTATTAATCATATGGTATTGACACACTGGTTCTACATTTTTTCCATATTTATATTCTACACAGTGTCATACTGTGGGGTAAGTGGCGTAGCCTGTTGCAACCTGAATGCCGTGCTAAAAACATTCGTCTCCACATCATCAGTTGCGCGTTAGCCGATTGGGGCCGAATGCTCTTGTAACAGTTTGTACACAGCCGGGCCGTCACTAGTATAATCTACCGGCTTCTGGGCCGTACCGTTGGCCCAAGCGCAGGAATATAGAGACCCGAACTGCCAGAACTAGTGGCGTTTTAGTGACTATCGTATAATGGTGATTGACCGACGCTCTGTTTAAAACCGACCCTAGTATTACGCAATTGTGGAATTTAAAAAAATATATGTTTGCTAAGTTGTAATGGTTTGGTAATTGACTATTCACAAGTATTTCAAGCAATTAAGAACATGCATATTCAAGCCTACCCTTTTCACTTGGTGGCTGAAAAACTTGGCAAAACTATTGTACACAAGTTGACATATTAATACACGACTCGCATTTGGCAAGTCACAAATTTGATTATCACATGCTACAGTGTAGTTTTACAACGTGTTTTTTTTTATCTCTACTCGAAAGACATATACACGTTCTTTTTCTATATATAGGACTTCCCTCTTTGCTACCCTGGTTTGTATTTCCACGCAACCAGTATTTTAGTAACCTACGTGCACTCCAACTGTTTTTATTTTGACATTGACCACGTTTTTTTGTGAGTAGTAATTTTTTTATTTGTATGGGCCAGTCAAAAATAGGTAGCTCCGATACTGTACTTTCCTGATTCCTGGGCAAACACCTAAGACGCGTACAATTAAAACCAGCCTGGTAATGGCAGTAAAGGATTTGAGGTAAGAATTTTGAAATTGAGTTACTGTACCCATAATATATTTTAGAGAAAATAAGGTGGCCTATTGATTAGTATGATCATGCATGAGAATAATAAAATGTTGCTAGGATTATAAAATAAATTAATCGGTTCCCAAGGGGAATATAATTTGTGAAGTAAGGTACCCTTTCGTGTGTGTTACCCGTTTCATTTTGAAGTTTTCAAAAGCCATAATTTTATTGCCAATTCTAAGAATATTTTTATAGTTTCGTGATGTGATATAGGTGATAACTTGTTAAAAATCATTTGTAGAAAAACATTTATCGTTTCTTTCTAAAGCGTAAATATGAGATTTTTAACTTGAGAACGCTGATTCATACAAATTAAAAAAAGATACTTAAACACAAAGTTTGGTTTCAGCGAAAGTGTTTATTGAATTTGCAAGAATGACACGATTCAATTTCTTTAAAATCCAACACTTGGTTTCATACTTAAATTTCATCTGAAAAGTTAAAACTGAAATACGGGTGAGAGAGTAAAGTGAAGCGATTTGGGCGGCACTAAACAGCGAGGTCTTGAGAGCTGATGAGGGTAATTAAAGTGAATATGGAGCAGTGTCGGTATGAAAGGGCGTGGTAAACGGGAGATCTCTGAGAAAACCTGCCAACCAACGGCATCGTCCGGCACGACTCCCTCATGCAAAAATCCGGGAGTGACCAGGCCAGGGACTGAACCCGGTTTGCATTAATGGGAGGCAAGCAGGTTAACCACTCAGACACCTCGGTCCCGATTGAAATATGGGTGATCATCAAATATAATTTTTTAAGAAATATTCATCATAGGATTCCAGTAGCATGGACAATTATTTTGAACTCTAATTTAACGTATTGATTTGTATCCAGTTTTGAGATTTGAACAAAAATATATTTTAAATTAAAAATTATGCTTCATTTGTTTATGTAATGTAATTTTCCTTCAATGCCATTCTTTTCCGGACAACTATTTCATATCACAACGAAATAGGGAAATAGGATGTAATATGATCAAAATACAGAAAATCATTTTAACCTCTTGAACATTCTTAAGGCGGGGGTTCGATGGAGTAGTGCTTCACGGACGAAAGCCCTCCATATAAGGATGAAGGAGCACCCAGAGACCTTTATATTCTAGGCAGCAGGCCAAAGTCATGCCCGAAATGATACATAAGAAACAAAATTTCATTTCGAGTCGCAAACTGCAACCGCATGCCCCAGGAAAATTTTCTACCAATCGTTGGCAATACGGTGCAATGTCGCTCGCCAAGCAGTGCCTACAGATTCCTACAGACGAACTTGCCAATAGTTGTCCGAGTTATAAAGTCACTTATTAAGGCATAGATTGCAAATAAACTAGGCACTTTAAGGGAGTGTGGTGAAACCATTTTGGAAAGCCCTGAAAACGTAAATACACCGTGTGACTGTGTTATCAACACATAGCACTCATCTCGACATTACGGTCTACTTATTCCTTGGTAAAGGAACAGGTAGTAGGTAAGTACTATAATACATATTATAATTTCAAAAAAAATTATATAGTGATATGATTTTATGACAAATAATTGCATTTTAGATTTTATTGTTTCCGTATATTTACAATTATAGATATACTGTGTTCTAACCGAGAAAACTGTTTTCTTGGTTATTATAAAGGCTGAGATGGCCACAGAAGTATATGCCAGCATGGTATATGCCATTCAGCCAGTCGTACATCAGTCAATGGGTATTGGCCTTTGTGAAAGGAATTAACACTTTTTAAAATAACTTTTACGAGTAGAACTACATTGCGGCCACATATTGATTCAGCCCGCTGCGGGCGTTCATCGGCGATTCACTTGGTAACAGTTCCAGAAACGGTGACTGTCCTTATTTTTCCCGCCTTTTTTTTACCGAGTTTTTCGTGTTCCGTTTGTGCAGTTTGTTATTATCTATTTGTAATTTGATTTGTACTGACTTAGTTTGTGCTTACTGGCTTTCCTGTTTAGTAGTATTGTGCTTCTGTGTAAGTATTGCCGTCACTAGTCGGTGATTGGTCACGTTTCACCAAGTACAAGGCGTACTGGATCTTGCTGTATTTCTGCTCAGTACTATAGAGCCTAGTCGCAATTTCTCGAGGGTATACATTGCCACGCCAGCTCTGCTTTCCCTCTTGGTTCGCAGGCCTTTGACTGGCCACAGTTCCTGCAAATGGCATTGGAGGCCTGTCCTTTGGGTGGCCAGGCTGTTCTTTCCGTTCCTTTTTTTTTTTTTTGTACATACAAGTCGTTATACATATGGTCTTAAGGCGCCGCATGCCTTGCAAATCATGGAAGTATACCGTTATTTTTCTCCTTTGTCCTTCTTTCCTTCTTAAGTTACTTCTCCAACTCATTTTGTTACATTTCTATGGTACTAAGGAGCCACACTTCCTTATCATACACTTACACACAATTCTTGTTGTTTTTACTTTTTTTAAGTTCCTTTTTCCCGTCTCTCTTCATTCAATCTTTTCGCTCTACTGCTTTGAATAAGTACTTAGGATATAATTCTTCTATCCATTGGAGTTTTGTTGATTTTCCTCCTAGTTGATCTGAATTTTTCTTTGTTTCAGTACTCTTCACGATGTTTGTTCCTCTACCGTTTCGTCAACCTGGAAGAGCCATTTCGGTAGGAATGTTTAAGTTTGTTATATTCGTTGATATATTCCTTGTAAATTTCCATGTTAATCAAACAAATTTATCAATAAATAAATCAATCAAAAGATGGCGGAGAGGTGCTATTGGCCGGCGGGTTTTTCTTGGGGCACTATCGTTTCCCCCGCCCTCTCATTCCGGCGCTGCTCCATCCTCACCTCATTTCACCTTCATCGGCGCTCAAAACCTCGCTGTTATGGCAGAAGTAGAGTGTCTTCTACTGCACCAGACTGTACAACATTCAGACAGTACAGACATTAACAGAATTGGCATAAAAGTACGATTTAAGCTCCGTATGAAATAATTAAGCATATACTTTGTTACACTGAAACATATTGCTGGAACAAAATTACTTACATGTTAAAAAATATTTTTAATAAGGGTTTATTTTTAATCAAAATTTAGGCATTTTTACTTACTCGATACTTTAGAAAGGACATTTTGCCAAACAAAAAATTTAATTTGCGAGCAAAGTTATAATAATTGCCCTGACTCTGTATATTAAAAATAATTATTAACAACGTTAACAAACAGTTTTAATAAATTATTTCCTGCACATCCATTTTAGTTACCAAATGAAAACTCGTAGCTGATATGAATCAATTACTAAAACCCTCAATTCATAATGCTATCTAAAGTATTTTTCTCAAAGCGCGGTTTTTCTTGGGTTAGTTGTTAATATCGAGTGGAAGTGGCTGATGTTCCCTAAGTTCCTCAAGATAGAAAAGAAGAGCCTTCCATTGGTCGCGCCTAGATAGGTATACAAGTCTGTAACTAATTCCGTTTCTGCGCCCAGGAAATGTAATTTGGATGTGATGCCTGCACACATGTTTTAAGAACAAACATAAGTTTACTTCAGACCGAAGATTGTACTTTAAATGGTTTTCTATTTTAAGACAAAATTTCACGTGTCAATTGTTCCTTAACCACTTGGGTAAACTTTCTTCTATTGGTTATGTTATCTCATGTGTCTTCGGGTATTAAGAATTGTCAGGTCTTACCAGCAGTGGTAGTTGAATTTTGAACTATCCGGGCTTAGAACTCGAACCGTTTCGATATCCCATACTATAAATGAACGATAAGGGGACTATGTAACTGCGCGTCCAAGGTCAAGAGGCGAGGGGACGATACGGGTGACAGTAACACGCACGCCTAGCTCCTCATCGCTCGTACGCACAAGGCGTGCAGTGTTTCCGTCGTAATGCTGTATTGTGCAAATCAGATCTGTAACATTGGGGTTTTAATACACGCGATGAAAGACCACAGACTGAACTAAGCCTGTATCGTTGTATTTTCTCTTGCCGCTTAAGGAAACTGCATATGCAAGTTTAAAAAATGCTATATTTGACCACTTTCACGCATTTGTTTCTCTATTAATACGTTTAATATGATAAAAGTGAAAAGATAGGGACATAAACAGTAGTTGTTTTAATCATTTCTGGCAAAAATTCGTATTCCCAGAACTTTTATTTGCCGAGATACGCATTCACTCGCAAACAACGATTTCACAGAAAACTTTTCCGCACATAGTCCCATTAAGCACACATTCGCATTTTTCTTTGAATGCCGCCGATTTTAATAAACTCTTTACATAAAGAACAATGATTGATGTTTCTCATTGGCGTTACGTCACAACGGTCGGAACTGCTCGCAGCGAGAGGGCAATCCGCGCGCGGATGTTGCCACACCTACAATGTTGTTCATTAGTTCCGAGCAACAGGCAAACGTGATATCACTCCGAGAATTACGCAGTTACGACACGTAGGAAAAGGTGAATTTACGAGCGCGTTGAAAGGTCATGCAGGCCGTGCTCACGACTAAACACCGAGGAATGCCCTGGCCCGCGTTGACCAACACCTGCTCATGAGATATGTGGTGATACATATACTGTACAAACAATGTATGCTGCGGGGAAAACAGAACGCCGAGACCTTATCGAAAGAATAAATGTGACGTGGAAAATAAACTGACGTCCGTCATCAGTACATTCACGCTAAACCCAAATCAGTTACATAGAAATGTGAAATACTGCTAACTAGCCAAATTATTATCTGCTACAGAATGGCGAATCAATCGTATGACCAGGAACATGATCGTACGCTGAGATATAGCTTCACTCTAAAAAATGTTACGCAGGTTTACCACTCGTATTAGCACGTTGAGAAAGCATGGATAGTCCTTTTCCCCATAAATCTGTGATAGCATTCCTACATTTGTTAAGGAAAGAATCAAACGAGTACTGAAATCCCTCAACTTAGGAGACTATTACTCCCATATTTGCGGCTTAATGCGTGGGAAATCTCCCATAATATGTATAGGTTAAAAACGTCCATTACAGTTTAGAAATGTTTTTTTTTTTGCATAGATTGAGCGTGGTTAAACGAATAGTTTTGAACTCAAATTCTAGAAAATTTCCTTTTCCCTAACCGCATGTGTTTCAACAGACCCGCTAACTGGCTGCTCCCAGGAAAGCGAAATAGGAGAGAAATTCTGTCTACCAATCAACCGATTTCCATGAAATTTTCCACACACGTGGCCTTATGGTAGGCCATATGAACTTATGCGCATTAGTGGCTCAAACACTTTTTTTCTTCAAAATTATGGCAGTGTAAATATTTCAGGTTAGTGAACACTATTATTCGAAACATATGACTGATTACATCCGAGGTTGATGCTCCGAATCCTACCTACGTGATACAGTTGATAGCAAGATAGCATAATTTTACGAGTTTTTCTCAATTCGAATCCCGGGTAAGTCACTCGTGTATTTTCATTGCCTTGGTACTGTTTCCTATGTTTCTGGTTTCATCTATAACGACATTGCTGCCAATGAGACGTTAATGCCTACCTATCATTTAAGTTTTTAAGAATTTCACTGAAATATATTAGCACCCATGTAGAGGATAGCAGATTCATTAACTTCTTGTTATAATTATGGTGTTGCACAAAACCGTAAGTCATGTGGTTGTATAAAAATCGGTGCTGTAGAATGTAAAGAACGATATTATTTGTAGTCGCATATGATCTAGGTGTTTTGCTCGATTATTTTAAACATTGTTTCAGATCAGTTGGCATTCGTGCATCTAATTTTCCCCTCTAACCAAAACTGCCGCTATTCTTTCAAGTTGTTTACGGTTAACTGAGCAACTATAAAATTTACAGCTAATATCTGCATACACTTTAATGTAAGCACTGACCGGACTATTCATGGTAAAGTTGGCAGCGAATCAGGATACATAGTTCCCTGTGTAAGCGTCGTGTAAAAAGCGTGATGTTAAAATTTGCTGACGCTGAACTTGCTTCAATTTGTTTCTCTTCGTTTTATACGTGTGTATATATATATATATATATATATATATATATATATATATATATATATATATAACATATATATGGGAGAACTGGCATTTCCGTAATATATTTATATTCCTGACACAGAGCATTAATATAAAGCGAGTGAATCTACGGGAATGTTAACTTGAGATATTGCAGAAGGATACAAATTTGGAATAGAAATTTCTCAGCAGGGCTAAGGATTATTTTTACTCGGGTTAGGAATGGTACGGAATTCCTTATGATAACGTTTAGCATACGCTATAATCTTAGTTATATTATAAATACGAAAGTTTGTATGTTTGTATGTTACTCAATCACGCCATAACGGCTCGGCGGATTTGGAGGAAATTTGGTACCGGGGTATATTTTTATTCTGGATTAACACATAGGGTACTTCTAATCCCGGAAAAACTAACAGTTTCTTAGGTAATATGCATAAAATATGCCACCAACCATTTGAGTAGGCGCTGGTTGGTGATATGTTTTTATATTTTGCACATGGATGGAGCCGTGGGTAACAGCTAGTATTAAACGTGTACTTCAACTTATAATTATTACTCACACAAATCAATTATGTTAATAAGAGTAAAAAGTAAACATTCAATTGTGTTTGGCATTACCTAAGCTTTCGTAAACAAGCTTATTTTAGTGAAAAAAGTTAGGTATTTAAGACCTGTACGTATAGCTGTCATCGAAAGAAATGTTTTATTCTGTTGTTACATTTAATTATAGCAATTGTATAATAGCCTAGATAGGTTTAACTGTATCCATTTTAACGCAACCGAATGCTAAACGACATGTGGAAATATTTAGTTAAAGTGTAAAAAAATTAAGTTTATTTACGAAAGTTCTAACACTATACCTACCGGAAGATTTGAAATATTATTTATATTTGTTAAAAAAAAAATGCAACTATCCCATTTGTTTACAAGCAAATTCGAGAAAATGCGGCACGCACGTAACAAAAATTGCTACCTGACTGCGAAAAATTTTAGTTTGTCAAACTATTAGCATAAAGCTTGCCAACTCGAGTGGAATTAACCTTAGCAAGGATTTCAAAACATTCATCACCAAACAGCTTAAATCGCGAGGGTTATGTAAGAATAATAATGTTTTTTTTTTGTTTGGCGAAATTAAGGTACAATCACCTTCTCTTTCACTTAACCACTTTACATCATATAACATAACATAATTTTTTAAAGAAAAAGAAATAAAACAATGGAATCGAACTTAATGTCTGCTATAAACTTAGAGAGAAGCTTAAAGCAACATACATAAAATTAAAATAACGTGAATAGTGAACTTACACAAATTCTCTTTGCTCATAAACGCATTAACAAGAAACAGCGTAGGCCTACACACATGACATATTCATATACATATAATTGTACTATATATAAAAATAAACTACATATAACATCGCCTATCAACAATTATAAAATTGAAATTTATTTTGAGGATTACTGAAGGAAATTAAATCACAGCAAATAACCACTTAAACGCGGGAAAAAAGACAAAATATAAAATTATTGTAAGACATTTATAATTATAATATATCAGTTACCTAAAATATATATATAATATATCAGTTACCTAAAAATATACATAAAATAGAATATTGTTGCAATGTTTACTCGCACACGCTCATTCACACGTCTACATACATTACCAGTATATTTTATTATTTAAACAATAATATGAGCATCAGAAACAGCACTACAGTTGCATGAAGCAAAAAGCAAAAAGTTACAGGTATTATAAAAGAAGAACCTCTACAATGAATATTGTTTCTATCAAAACACAAATTTCAAGTTCATTTAAACACGTATAGCATGTCCAAGCTGTTAAGGCATAATTTTTTGAATTTAGTGACTGAAATTGTATCTCTCGCTTCCTGAGGTAAGCAATTCCGAAGTTTGGATGCGGTGACGATGAAAGATGAAGCGAAAAAATGAGTTTGGAACCAGAAGCTTTTGTGGATCAAAAGAACGAGTGTTTTATGCATTGGGCGGTACGAAACTAGACGGAAGGTATCGAGGACATCCTGATAAAAATAATTTCTTTAACAAGCCGATCTTGTGCAATGATCGTTGATTTTTTTCATCAAGCCATGAGAGGGTATGTCTGTATTTCGTGATATTGTCTTTCTTTTTAAGAAAGTCGTACACAATTGTTTTGCATTTACTTAAGTCTCTGAGCTAGATCTTCATGCAGGTCACTGAAGGCAATATTAGCATAATTAAGGCATGAAATTATTAATGGTTCTATTAATGTTTTCATTAATTTCGCGAGTAAAAATTTTCTAGCCTTCTTTATGAATGTGAAGTGACATTGGTTTGTCTATACAGATGTAAGTGACATGCTCTCTCCATGTTAAAGTTTCACTTAATAATACACCTAGGTTTTTACGGACTTTGATAGAGGAATCGGCTCACCATCAAGTATGATATTAGGGGCGTGAGTGACGTTTAGTGATATAAGCAGTTCTTTGGATCCAATTATAATGCTCTGGAATTTCTTAGGATTTAATAGTAACCCGTGCTTTATTGGCCATTCTAAGATGTTTGACAATTAATGGTTAATTGTGTAAATCGAATGCGTGATATTACCGGGATAAGCTTGTAGTTATATTTGGAAGTCGTCTTCATAAAGATGGTATTTACAATGTTTTAGTAGCTGAGGGAGGTCATTAATAAAAATATAAAATAGTAGGGGTCCCAGAAAAAACCCTTGGGAACTCCAATTTTAACTGTGCGCCAAGCAGACTGTTGTTCTCCGCAGACAACTCTCTGATAACGGCTAAACAAGTAATTTTTAATTCATTCTAACGATTGTAACACAACATTTTTCACTATCTGCACTTATTTTTAATAATTAATGTTGGTTTCACACATTTGACACCTCTCATGTACAATAATTGTAATTTGCCTATGTTTCACATATGCTTTATTTTCGTAACTTTATTTTTTATTTATTTTTATTATGACTAGGATATTTAAACTTAGATGATGTACGTATGGCAATAATTCATGTTTAATTGGGATACTTAGCTAGATTTTCTTTTGTTAATATTTTAACTTATAACTAATATTTAGCATTTTTGGTCTCACCTTTATTGTGAATGTTTCAGGAAATTCTTTTTTTTTTTTATTATCTTCTACGAGACTCGTAACTCTATGGTACAGGGATTTAGGCTATTTTGAGTGTGTTATTTCAGTTCGTTAGTTAGTGAGCCTTGCGATTTGCTAACAGGTTTAAACCCTGTGCTCGTATTGGCTGGAGAGGTTAACATAGTCGTTTGAAAGCTCGCTCTCTCTGCCGCCATCCTTCCACTACGTTAGACGCTATGTCAGGACGCTCGTCCTACAGTTGGACGTAGCGGAGGTTTTATAATTAGCAGTTAGGTGATTTTAGCTCTTACAGCATCCTTCAGTTATACTTTTTGTATCTGCGTCGAGTTGTGTGATAGTAAGCCCCCCGCGTCATCTTTATAAGCAGCTGTTAGGAGATCAGGTAGCTAGCTAAGTCTACGTCACGTCCGTGAGCCGGCGAGCCACGTTAAGCAGCACCGCAGCCAGAAATGAAATCCCTACCTCCGTTCCATCTGAGAGACACACCGTCCTGTACCCGCCAATAAACTGGTATTTGTCTACAAGAATAATCTTTCATCGAGTATTTAAATTGTTACAACTTAAACTTTGCTGCGTAACGCCGTTGGCGTAGAACACTCCATACGACGCCATGTTGGCAAGGCGTCTTTATTAGCTTCAACACATTTTAACCACAATTTATCTGAGAGAAGTCAAGTGTTACTGATTAATTGAGACAGTCGAGGTACATACAATTTCTGAATTAAATTTCAAGTTATTATATTTTGAGAGGACTACATATGCTTTAAGGGCTTAAGTCAGACTGTTACTACGTGTCACACAAGGGTATGATGACCGCTAAACATGACCACTTACTTAGCGGCAGCTTAGTGTGAACACTATTATTTTCTTTTCGTATTGCCATTCAGGGTTATTTATTTAGTTAATTTATTTCCACATTAAACAGATCATATACATTTTTGACAACTAATCAATTTAAAATATTTTCCAATAAATAATTATCGCTGGAATTTGACACGTCTGACATCATTTCTAAGAATGCACAGATATCCTACCTCTCCTGAATATTTTCAGTTCAAAATAATAAAACAAACGTTTTGCTATGTGTTTAGCTATGTCAAATATGTTTCACAGCTGGTGTGGCAAATAATCGTTTGCATGTAATGAGAGTGGGGCTGTAAAAGGTGAGTTTCCTAAGCATACTACGTATTGGTTTTTGAGCCGAGAATTACCGAGCAAACATTCCTTCGAGGCAGAATACATCTATTCCCTTTTTACTCGCTAATTGTGTCCATAAATATTGTCAATATCATACACTATTCTCTTATAAGCTATGCAGATATCATGTGGAAGTTCCTGAGGCAGCCTACAACTACTAATACGTGATGCTGCATAATTATCTGGCCAATCTGTGTCACAGTGTATTATTTAATTATGCGTTACACGATATTTTGGAGAAATTAAAATATGATTTTAACTTTGCAAATAATAGCTCATGGTCAAAGGCATCGAATGCTTTGCTAAAATAAAATGGAATCGAAATCGTAGGCAAACGGTTTACCATGTTATGTTTTACGTCATTAGTGACCTGAAGAAAAGCCATACATGAAACCAGACTGATTGTCGACCATAAGGTATTTTCAATAATGTTAATGTACCTTGTTATCTGTTGGTGTGCAATATATTCAAGGACTTTGGAAATTGTGGGAAGAATGCTTATGGGTCTATAGTCACTGGCACACTGAGGTTTTTTTATCTTCGAGATTGGTATTACTAAAGCAGATTTCCACTGAGTTGGAAAGCTGCCTGTGACCAGAGAATCATTAAATATTTTAGTTATTGCTTCTACGATAAATGGGAAGGCTAGATTTATCATCTCAATTGAAATTCTGTCATTACCTTCGGCCTTGGTTTTAATTCGTCTGATAACTTTCAGAATGTCAACAGGCATAATGACATTAAAGTCAAAACACGTTCTTATACACAGCAAGTGTGGGCTTTAATAAGAGAAAACGTTTAATTTTTTTGTTTCAGGAGTAATAGGGGTAAATGGAGTTGTGAAATGAGTATTAAGTTCGTCAGCAATTGGATTGATTTTTTGGTAATGGGTTTTTAGTGTATGTAAACTTTACACCCATATTTTTAACACTGGTCCATAAATGCAGCGGGCCAAAGTTTGGTTGTATCAAGCAGCGAGCGTACGCAATCTTAGCCATTCTAATTGTTTGGGTACACCGGTTCCTGAGTAAACGGTATTTCTCGAAACTCGCAGATACAAGGATATAATTTTTTTCCCTTATAAGATTTATATTTACGAAAAGTATTATCCCGATCAGCCATTAAAGCTTTAATTTCCTGAGTCATCCACGGTGCTGGTGGACGAGAAACCTTATTTCGGAATGTGCCTATCAATAAGTTTGTATAACAAGATGTTAACATTATTAAGTTTGTCATCAACTGTATGCATATAATCTATGTCACTCCAGTGTACTTCAGAAGCATCGTTAATAAATTGCAGCATGTCGATCCTTTTCAGATCTCTGTACGTGGTAATTTTCGGTCAAATTTTTAGCGTACGAATTGAGTATGTTACATGTATGAGGTATTTATGGCGGGGGGGGGGGGTGGAAGTATTCAACCCTCTAATGCTGCATGTGGCACTCATTATCAGCAAATGGACAACGAATTTTGTTTCGTTAACGTCCTGTCTGCGAGAGAGAAAGTGTACTGTCTTATATTTTTTTACTGCTTTTTGTGGAGGAGCTGTAGTGGAGAGTAAGGGGTGATGAAATTAAAAAAATTATTGTAATGTAAAATTATGATTATGTGAAAACCTAATACAAAGGTGTATGTACAACTAAATTAAATTATAGCAATTTTAATATGTGAAGGGTGCCTATTCAGATGAATAGATGAAGAATATCATAATCGGTATCACTTTCAAGCGGAATAAGTAATTATAAGAACTCTTGTTACACAACATCTTTGAAAATAGCAGTCATTCAATTATATTATTCTGAAGAACTAGTGCATCTCAACTAAGCACTCTGCATACAAAGAACACCAAAAAATTAAAATATTCTACCATTTTTAATATGACGAAACAAACTATTTCTGTTGAAAAATGACAGCTTTCACATTAAAATAATATTCAATTATTAAAACGAGCAAAGCGATAATTATAACTGCTGCCAGTTGTGTAAAATAAATTAAATGAGTTTAGTTTTAATGGCTTGAAAAACAATTACAATTTTCCCCAAACATTTTCATCGGTATACATGATTATGAAATCATGTGCATTCATCATTTTAATAATCCTGCACTGTTTCTTGGAAATTGCTAATAAATTAAATTTGTAAGTGTCCGACCAGTCATAGCTCAGTCCTTTTAAGATTCACGATATTTTGACCCAATTCTCTAGCCTCTAGGTATCTGATCAGCTTACTACTGTACTTTGAAGCACAATCTTGGCTTTAAGCTGATACATTATGCAAAATAGGATGTTGCAATCTTACATTAATTTGCGACGACTAGTAGACGAGAAGTTCTCGATGCCTTCGAAGCGCAGGAAACCAGAGCAGTTCTGAATAGGATTCAGGTGGACTCCCCGGTCCATCTCGTCGCCATCTAAGTATAAGCCGCTCTCAGCAGTAGAACGGAACTCCAGGCCGATGAGACATCATCCTTTTAATCAGTTTGTGGGTCTCCTTCTACGTCATGGAAACTACCTCGTCGAGTCGTGCAGCCATTATCTCCAGAACGTAATAACGTTGTACTTCTCCAGACAAAACGTTCTACTCAAAATGTTCCAATCCAACTCAAAGACTAAAATTCTACCTAACAACCATTCGTGAGATCGGCATTTTATATGGTAATAAAATTGTTCTCCATGTCGACACGTAGTGTATGAGAAATTTAATAGGAATTCCTCAGCTTGCATGTGCGTTGAAAACAAATCAAACATTTAGTTAAAAACACACGGTAGAGTGTGGATAAACACTTCCAGTTTCACATAAACACCTTACAACGAAGTTCCATTCCTGACATAGCCTTAATAAAATCATGTTTTAAATTGAAAGCATACATGGATGGACATTTTAAGGATACGTTAATTTATGACGAAACGAGTAAGATAAATTAATAATGAGTGAGATTATAAGTGAGGAACAACTGTAAGGGAACTCCTTACAGAGCATTCCCTCATAATTTCGGTTCATAATTTTTTTGCCACAAATTATATCCCAGATCGTGTATAGAACCATTTACCATGAAAGAGCTTTAGTAATAGCTTCCATAAATTACTTACTGAAATTATTACACATTAAATTACTAGATTATATTTTGTGGCTTGTAGATGCTGATAAAAATGGGTAGCTGTTTTGTGCGGCCAACTACACAGGCGATAATATCGACAGCAATAAAAAATGCTGACACTGTAAATCGTACATGGCAATGAAATGTGTCATGTCGGTTGGTAAAACTAAATATCTAAACTGGCGGGAATCATTCTCATCTTAATGCGCCCATCCAGTTGGCACTAGAACTGTGTTGCGTAGTGTTGAAAGTCCAGATTTGTCTTTTACGAAAACTTTTAAACATGCGCTCAAATGTGCTTATCTACGAAAATAACGCATACTTGCCGTTATACCTGTCGCTTACTCGCAAGGTATCACGTACAACAGAAACATCATTCCGGAGCACTCCACCATAGCTAAGAAACTGTTTTTAAAAGTGCTGTATCTCAAAATATTCACGTCAGATACGAACAGAAGTACTTGAGGGAGATTTACTGAACCTTGGCACAGACTTTTCACCAATGAGATGAAAGCGTCACCGTTTATATGGTCCCACAGGCACAGGCAGCACGAGGAAACTGCACAATAGTTCAGTCTTGCGCATAGCGGCGATGGCGCACTTAATGAGCGTGGTAATTTAGCCCTTGTTGCTCCGGTGCTTTTCGATCTCAAACGATAAAACAGCACTGGGTAACGCAGTCAGCAGGGAGGCTATTCGAGGGACCGCTTATACGCCAAACTAAGCAAAACTGGCAAGTAAGGCCCGTTCTACAATGCATAGCTGCGCAAAAAGAATAAAACCGACACGTTCATGTAAACAGGATGAGCGGGCAAATTTAGACGAAATTAAGCTAATCTACAATAAACATAAACTTCTGTGGCCTACGAAATCAACAAAACTCTTCTGTGGCAAATTACTCACGTAAATAATCTAACACAGAGACCGCAATTTTTTAAAATAATACTATGTTCAATATTCTGTAAATAATAGTACTGCCTAATCGGCCACGTGTGTTTATTAAAACCAAACTTTAAATTTCTATTTCAAATCCGCAACATTTTTTCCTGTAAACCACAGTGATGGTCACGAAGACGAAGTTCATCGAACTAAATTCTCGATTGCTATTGACTACACGGATTCACAGACACGGAACAGTTGAAAGATAGCCATAGCTTTCTTACATTATTCCTTACGTGTCTGTATCTGCATGCGTTCCAGTGTAGACGTAACATGGAGTTCTTTACGTTGTTCGTGACGTGTCGTGTCATTGGATAACGGGCCAATGAAGAGCACGCGCATTTTTGGCTGACCCCGTGTTCGAACCCTGAACTTTCCCGCCCGAAAAACTGCTCAGCTATCGTTACCATGGAGGTTGCTTAGCAGTGCACTAAGATAGCGAGTGCACATGGGCATAGGCTGCACCTACATCTCTTCAGCGCGAGAACCTCGCGTATATGGCCGGAAGTTAAGCGGATTGCTCCCGCAAGGAAAAGTTTCACAATGTTCAGAGTACGAGGTGGATGTTATACTTGAATCTTTAGTCTTACGCCATTGTTTTCAGGCAATGCACCAAGAAATATTTTCAAAATATAATAGATTTGAGTGTTTAGTTAACTTAGAAGATATATGAAATGAAAAAAAAAAATGCATTATAAGTTATCCTATTGCTATCTACAACCGAAGTAAAAAAACGTATTTAAAAAAAAATTTAACCACTACACTCTAAAAAAACAAAGATTCTGAGAGACTTTTGTGTATGGCGTTGTATTAAGAATTAAACTCTTGCAAATATTTCCTACTTGGGGAAGTGGACGCAGATGATGCTGCCAAATAGGGTCATAGTTGCCGAGTAGAATGTCAGATCGAGTGGTTTACTAGGAAGGTCCAAATATTGTTCATGTACTACCTTCAACTGTGGGTTCTACGTCACACAGTGACGCAGTGACTGTGGCACCTCCTGACGACTGTGCTTTGCGAATGATGCCAGTGATGAGGTGGAAACATCATGTATCTGCCGCGACTGCCGCCGGCAAACGGCAATACGTCCTCAAAATTTCCGGCGAGCGAAAATACAGGTGATTTACTGACGATTGAAACCCGGTTCGCTTTGGTGAGAGGCGAGTAGTCTGACCACGACACCACCGCGACCCTAATGCCTCGAGTTTTTTTTGCCGATTGTTATTTCTACGACTTTCTACAGTAACCGAATAAGGATCGAGTGAACAATATAATTGCGGACATAATTTTAATTTACAAAATTTTAATAACAATAAAAAAATTATACGAGAATGTATGGTAAATAATGGTACAGTACGTGAAGTGACAGAACTGTCTCTTAAACATGTAGAATCAGCAGTTTTGATATCATGGCAAGAAGCTGCCACTGTGGCCGCGTTAGAAGTGAAACTCATAATTCATAGAATCAAATATTTTAAATATATGCAATGAGACTGGTTAAGGGTTTCCTTTATTTGTGTGTGTGTGTATATATATATATATATATATATATATATATATATATATATATATATATATATATATATATATATATATATATATATACACACACAGCGAACATAGCGAACGGTAGGTGCATTACCAAATACCAGTCTACTAAAAATGGAGGAAAAAAAGTGGAAACATTATTTTTCGAAACAAAAATTAACTAAATGACATGGGTTGCAATTTTAGTTGTTATGCCAAAGTAGTTTCAAAACAAAGTTCAAGGAATAGTTTAATAGCTTTCGCTATCATTCAACATAATTTTCTATATCACCTCACTGAAATAACGAAATTTCTTGGAAATTCATTGTGTGGTTCGCCAACAGTTCCTTTTCAAAATTTATGGTAAAATGTGGAATAAAAAGATAAAAAATGTACAAATTTAGCAGGCCAAATAGAAAAACTTTACAGAATTATTGTAATTCCAATCAGCAAACAATTTTCTAAATTTTCATGCCGCAATAATTACAGTAAAAATAACAAAAATGTTCATTAAAATGTTAGCAAATAAAATTTTTCCAGTTATTTGGCTGGTATTTCATTTCACCTAACAATACAACGGTATATAAATACAACGGTAAATATAAAAGTATCTAACAAATATGACACTTAAAGCTCATATAGAAAGAAACATTTAAAAGTTGCAAGCAGCCAACAAAATGTAAACTTCATTAATTGTAAAACTGACCGCATTGTTTCACATAAATTGATACTGTTGTTTGTTGCTATACAAAACATGGTCACTATTGGCACGGAGTTTTCCAAACGGCAAGGAACACAATGAATGAAGGAAACAATCAGCATATGCCATGCCATGCCAAACAAGGGCATCGTTGAAGAAATCTACTATTATGAAGCGTGAAGGTGCGAAACTACAGGTTATTGAAGAGGAATATACCGCACGTAAGGACTAACATCTATTCTAAGTTAAAGTTAAGGGGTAATCATTTGGAAAGGGAATGTTTGTGTTTGATGGCACGAGTCTTGCATTATTATTCATCGCAGGATTCCTTAACGAACTTGTGAAGCATTTTCTGGACGTAAGGACTCACTGTTATAATCAACTGCCGTATCCGAAATGGCAGATTTTGTTGACAAAATGATCCCGTGACCCGATTTTATACATAAAAACGGCAACGAATTTGGTAATTTGGTATTTCGTATTTGTATAGCAGATGTTAGCAACAATAAAAAATTACAATCTCAGAGCCACGTTGGATTTGACATTCAATAGAAACATGTGAATACGTAATCAAACGTTTATTAAAACCAAAATTCTATTCATAAAATACACTACGCATGTTTTAAAAAACAAGCAAGTGTTGTGCATTGTTTATATATTTCGCAACAAAAATTTCTTTAACAGTCGTTATTGCAGAATTTATTATTGTTATATTTATTAACATATTCGTAGCATGCCAGTGATGATTGTAGAAGTATTATGTAAGTTTAAAGCTTTCAAATTAGATAAAAATAATTTTCACTGTTAATGTAAAAATGCGTTACCGTGAGTGCTAAACAAGGAACTGTTGACAATGACTGAAATTAAACTTACGAAATGACTAATTACAAAATACCGAATTTGAAATTTCGGACACGGCTATTACACATAGTTAAGGTGTGATCGTTTTTAAGTAGAAGGGTTGTGGTTAGGGGACATCAGTCTTGCAGTTTATTCATCGCAGGATCCCTTACGGAAGCTGTGAGGAATTTTCTGCACGTAAAGACGGTAACAATTGGTTTTTCTTTACTCTGTGTTAAGGTATGAATTAATTTTGATTTGAATATTTTCTTTCTTTTTGCACTGCGTTAATTTATGATATGCAGATAGGTTTTAAAAGTATTACAATATTCCTTTGAGATGATTTAATGTTTTGTTAATTTATTTGTCTATGACTGAACATACACCTTGCTTGCAGGATTAATAAACACTGGTTGATAGGGGCGAATGACGTGAGTGTTTAAAAAGAAAGTTTGTTTGGAATAAAATATTGAACATAAGAAAAAGGTTCATCAAAAGAAATTTCTGCAAGACTACTGGGGAGATATTTCACTGTATAGAATCTAAATTATGAAGAAGATAATTATAAATACGTGAAATTTACAAAATAATTTAGTTTGCAGATAAATTTGGAAGAAGACTCTGCATAATATTTAACGATATTCAAGACGGTAAAGAAGAGATTCCTGACGGCGGAATTCCCATCTCATCGAGGAGTCCAGAGTCAACAGGTGAGCTGCTGTACAACCGGGATCATTCTGCGGCGGATCGACGACGAAGCTGGACGCCCGCACACCCGAGAGCAGCGACGACATGCTTCACGAGATTCCATCAAGTCAGAGAGCGAGAGAGAGAGAGAGAGAGAGAGAGAGAGAGAGAGAGAGAGAGAGAGAGTCTACAAATCGTTTGCCATTCCTGAAGTTGCAGCGTCAGATAAATCCTCTAGGACCTTATTACCACTAAAACTGGATCAGCGACGAAGTTGAGCTACTTTGATTGAAGTAGTCATTATAATAGTGTTGTTCGCTCTACTGCTGATAATTTATGGATGAAAGCTAGAGTTGTTTGATGTAGAATTTTTCACCATTTGCATTGACACTGTATTTTGTTGTAATTTGAAATTTTGATCTATTTTAAATATTCGCCAGAGGAGCTTTTATTTTCTAATCAGTAAATATATTTTGAATTTAATTATCTTACTAATAAAGAAAGAAACCTTACAATACTTTTAAATCCAAGTAACTTGCTTATAACATTTCCTGGTCTTTCAGAATTCCATTATTATTATAATTTACATTTAAAGATATATAATCTTACATTAACTTGGAATACCAAAGTGACATATCTGTTGAACTGAGATATTTTAGAATAACTGTGTGACAGCTAACAGTAGAAACAAAAAAAAAAAAAAAAAAAAAAACTAGCCGTAGCAACTATTTAAATTAGCATTTTCGATTAAGTGAACAGTCTTAAAGTTTACTTCTTTGATATAAAACTATCTGTTACATAGAATTTGGCTATCCCAACGTCAGGGCTATAAAATCCCCACACCTTGTGTATGTTTGCCATTATAAGACTCACTGTTATTATTAGTCACAGTTAAGGTGTAACTGTCTGGAAAGAGAAGGGTTGTGGTTGGGGGGGGGGCATGAGTCTTGCAGATAATTCATAGCAAGATCCCTTAAGGAAACAGTGAGGAAATTTTCTGCACTTAAAGACTCACTGTTATTCTTATTCTTAGTTGTAGTTAAGGTGTAATCGTTTGGAAAGGGAACTGTTGCGGTTGGGAGGCACGAGTCTTGCAGATAATTAATTGCACGACCCCTTAAGGAAACTATCAGGAATTTTCTGCTCATAAGGACTTCTTAATATTTAGCCATAAGCATGGAAACAGGTGAGAATTTAGAGTGATTTCGTATCTTGTAGATTTTACAAAATGCTGCACTTCTGAGGAAACTGTCTTTACTCTGCTGCTGGAGAGGTGGTAATAATACAATTTTTAATGCGGCCTAAGACGGTCCCATGCCCGGTTGGAAAACGCTGAGGGAAAATGGACACTACTTCCATCTATTAACATGTGATATGAGTTTGGAGTCATTTCGTGAAGATATAGGACATGTTCAATTGCCCCGGTATTTATGTTATCGTACAGACACCAATGCATTTGTTATTAATATACTTTACCTAGGCGAATATTCGGCATGATTTTAAGAAGCAGTGTAGTATATTAACTGCACTACAAAATGAAATTTGTTCACGGAATGTAAAGAAATTGACGCCGATTGTCTGCGGCCGCGTGATATTGAAGTAATAGAAGCTAAAGATCGTTTTCTTAATTTACTCCTATTGTTTCGACCTTTTATCAGTGTTTCATAAACATTATAATGCTACCCTCTGTTGGATCTTGTTTAGGTTGTTAGTTTTTTTTAATTAATGTTCCGTGTCAAAAATATTATGCTCTCTTTTTCAGTGCTGCTTTTACTAAACAGAATGTCGCAATATTCCTGGCTCTGTTTATGGTGCTGCATCACATGGGAGATAACTGTTGATGTACTGGTGCTGGCAAAGTGTTTGAAATATCCATTATCTACATCAAAGCAAAACTGTAAAAAATTACGTGAACTCCCGACCCTTAGTAATACGTGTGGCATGGTTGGATATGTGATACCAAGGTCCTGCGCACTTTAGGTGAATGATGTCATTACACCAACTCCTTCAACTGCACCATGCAGAGAATTCGACGGATTAAAGGTTTTGCTTGCACAGAAAAAAAATCTAATGATGTTGCAACAAAAATGTTACTATTGAGGTATTCCTTTAAACGTTTATTTTGTAGTAAAACTAATAACGTTGTGACAAAGTTGATAGTGTTAACCATTTACAAAATTATATATCACTATAATGCAACATACTGTTAGGGTGTTAATTTTAATAAAGCCTCTAAGTAATGTTACCGCATACAAAAGTTGTTTATGCTGAAAATAACAGAAAGAACAAAATATTTTGTCTTACTACGATACTAAAGAAATGTCCAACCTACACAAGTCTACCCTGACTTGGTGTTGTAAAATGGTGGACAGTAGTAAACAGCGATAATCTCGTAAAGTGAAACGACAGTATCTAAATTTTAAACCATAGTATGAGAACTAAGTGTAACTTAGACGCCTTGCAAAGCAGTTTACGTGTGCCAATTGCGCTTATATTAAAGAGCATAAAGTATTTCCATGTAACGAAATAGAACTGCAGTTTGTCGTGAAGTTGATTTTGCCGGAAGAAAATGTTCTATTGCGCTATAAATAACACGAAGGACAGAATATTTAGTACTACTGTGACATTAAGGAAACGTACAACCAAAAAGTGTATACTGGCTAGGCTGACTTAATACCCTCGATATGAAACAGTCGTACATGTTAGAATAGAGCTATTGGTATAGCGTAGTGTCCTGTAAAGTGGAGACCGTTAACCATGCAAGTCCCGTGTTCTATCCCTCTCCTAGCTGTGATTTTTTTCTTTGGTAATATATCTTTTTGTGACAAAAAATTTAACACAAATGGTAACATTGATTCAAAACAAAATTGGTTTTGCATCAACATATACACCACCTTAATGTTGACAGTACAGTAAGGAGGCATTATTGTTACAAAAGTACTTAATGTTAGATTATCATTAACACATTAACATTGTAGTACATTAACAACGACATTAATTACTGACGGTTAACAGATAACAAAAAATTGCTATTTTAGTAACATTAAGGCTATGTACCAATTCGCACAGAGAGCACACTCTCGCTCACTCTTGACGTCACAGAGAGTCCTCTCTGCTGTCGCAACTCGGTGGAAAGAGTGCGAGAGGGAGAGTGTTCACTCGCTGCTCACTCTTGCACCCTCTGTGGCTGCCATGTTGTTTTCAAGTCGAACATGTAATATTCAGACATATAGCTTTTTTTGTTTCTGTAACAGTGTTAGAAATATTCCATTAATTAAAATTAATCATTACGATTGTGACATGTGTAATACCAATGATGTTCCGTATGATACGGAACATAAGAAATTGCGATGTGGTTATGTTCATGTTTCGTTTACGGTAATTGTCCGCACTGTATTAAACACTCTGCTTTGCTCATAATAGGTAAATTTTTGCTCACACAAAAATATACAAGATTAAAGTGAGTTGATATTTCAAGAAGTACTGTAGGCCTAAATTTAATTTTTTAATTTTGTCACGATTCATTACCTTTATCGCCAGAGAAATAATACCGAGGGCACATTCGCTAGAGTGAGTCAGGGTGGCAGAGTGAAAGTGGAGAGAGAGAGAGGACTGAGCACAAACACTGTTGTAAAATGGCGGAAAGAAGTGAACAGCAATAAACTCGTGGAATAAAACCACCCTGATTAAATTTTAAAACACAATATGAGAACAATGTAGCCTAGACCAGCCCTCCAGCCTAGCAAAGCAGTTTACTTGTGCGAATTATGCGTGCGTGTGTATGTGTGTATATATATATATATATAGAAAGAGAGAGGGAGAGAGAGAGAGAGAGAGTATAAAGTATTTACACGTAATGAAAGAGAACTGCGATTTTTCGTTGTATCGTACTGCTGGATACCCACAGCATAAAACGGGAGAACCTCAAACATTCAGGCAACGTGTTCAATTCCCCTACCGCCTGACTTTTTTTTATCTTTGGTAATATTTCTTTTTATGACTAAATAATTGTACTTAAATTATTTTACATTAACAGTATTTATTCAAAGTAAAAAAAAAAAATACAAGAAATTTTTTAACAAAAATATTATTATCAATTCATTAAATGTGTTTTTCCGCTACATAAATACCGCCTTAACGTTGACAGTAAAGTAAGGACACAAAAGTACTTAATGTAACATTAATACTAGCAGCGTAACGGTACATTACGCTAATAGCAACATTAGTTACTGACGGCTCGCAGAAAAATTAATGTTGTAGTAACAATAATACTGTTGTCACAACAAAAGACTTTTTTTTGTGTCACTAGTCCACCGAACAGCGCACAATCAAACAGAAAAAAAAAATTCAGTTTTAAAAATTGTTCCAAGTGAGTGAAAGACGTCCACTTACGAATAGCATCAAATAAGCGAAGGAATTAGACAAGAAATATTCAGTTCTCTATTTCCGTTTTTATTGTGTATTTTTGAAGGTGAAAATGGCCCAAACAGGAGTTTCTACAGTTTCTATTAGGTAGTAAATTATCTGTACAAAAAGTGGAAAGTGGTACAGAGACGTGTAGCACATTTTCCTCTTTGTTAATACATCATAAAATGACTGTCACCAGAGGCGAATTGTCGATGTATAGACCGCACACTAGTTCTGTCATCTCGTAAGATAGCACCACATGAATAAATTAAGTTTTTTTTTTCTTTCACATCTAGGGAAACAATTAACCGATTACTGACAAGTTTGATAAACGAATAGTAGCCTACTACCACAGACAATTTAAACTCATATGTTTTAAGAGGTCCACAAATCTATTTTCAAAATGGTGACCATATTAACTTTCTATCGTAGAATGCTCCCTATACATATAGATGAAACAATGTCACCAACTTCAACTTAAGTTTGTATGCTGGTAGTATTTACGCCATTATCAAATCAGGTAGTAAATAAACACTTTGGTTCGCCATTTTTGGAGATAGAACCACATGAAATTTAAACTTTCATGTCCAACCTCGTAAAATAATCAACTGCATCCCACTAAATTCAGACAAGTTATAATTTTGTAAGCTATTTAAATGAGAGCAACTAAGCAACTAATATGACTATGACAATGACAATAGCGCGCCTATTTTGCCTGAATTTTTGTAAGGTAGTGCCAGGCAAAGAGATGAAACACTCTTTCCGTGTTTCTGAAACTAATTAACTTAATTATCATCAAATTTTGTACACAAAAAGTGCTACAACAGGGTCAAACAATTAAGCCAAATGCTACCAAACTTTGCATGCTATCAGTATTTATTAGAAGAATTATATATGCTTACACAGAACCTTTATTTTTTTTTAGGAATTTCTGTACGGTGTCGTCAAATTGAAAATTAATTAAGCTTTAGAACCATATTTTGGGAAACATTTAATCGATTTCCACCCAATTTTTTTCACGAGTGGCGCTATAGTAGGCAATGTATGTAACATTGTATGATTTAAATGGCTCAGAAACTTGTTTCAAAATGATGGCCCTGTAACTATTTATGTTCAGTAAAATCTTATTTACAGAAACATTAGACTGCAAGCAATCGAAGTTGATGCTCCAAATCCTACCTCTGTAATTAAGTTTGTTGCGAGTCCTGGGTTAGGCAGATTTGCATTTGTAGTTGCCTCAATAATGCTGTATATGCGTCTATGGTTTCACCTCTAATTATATCGCTGTCAACAACATGTCAAGGCCTTCTACCATCTAACATTTTAAGAACTTCATCAACATTAATTGCGTCAATGTAGAGGAAAGTAGACTCATTAGTTATATCGGCCACTTATTTTTCTTTGCGCGGACCTTACACAATAAATAAAATTGCATACGCACCCTCCAGTTTTAATGAATTTGTGTAGATATAATCTTCACGAACTATCGATTTTGCATAGTTACACTTGGGTTTTTGATAGTATAAATGCACACTTACCCAACTCTATCACAGTATCATTTTTCATTACTTAAATGACTGTATTACATATGTATTAGAATGAAAGGTCTGTTTTCTTTATCAGTGTTGATCATTTTAATCATTATGTCATCTGACTGCAAAAAAGTAAGTAGTGTATTTGCTATCAAATTTTTTAAATCCCGTGTTAATTATTAATATAATTACAGTCTTACACCGCGGATCAGGTCAGATACTTATCTGTTAAAATAAACTGCTACATTATTATTAAGCTTGTTTGTTGGAGTTTAGTACTGTGATGCACATATGTATTTGAGGCCAATAATCAATACTACATCGTGAATTTTAATTTTCAAATTGCTCTTGATTAGATTAAAACCAAACTATTCCATAGAAGTAATGCAATAAAAAGTTTACAAAATGAATTTGTAAGTGACTTGACATCGAAGGTTTTTGTTGAGTACTGTTGTTAATATACAATATGTTCGGAAACTACTTGTCAAAATTTAAACTACAGCATCTGTGGACGAATATAAACAAGAAACTGTAGTCATAAAATGTTCGAAAAGGCCATTTAGTATGTTTAAATTTAAATTGAATTTCGGTAAACGACGCCCCGTGTGTCCGCAGCCGTATGTACCTGCGTGCACAACAAGTTGCATAACATGAAGGCGAACGGCGGTGGCGCGATATGCGGCCAGCTCCTGCACATAGATAAAGGCCGTTCACGTTAAAGTGAGCATTCTAGACATCAACTTTTGAAAAAACCTACGCCCGCAACTGCGTATGTTTAACCATGTGTGTCACCACAAAGGCTGGGGATGAAGACACCCAATCATGTTGGCAGTAAAATGTGATAAAGTAGTTCTACGAAATAACGCAGTATTGCAAGTGTAATGTTTAAATTTATGGCTACTTAAGTTGTTTGAATTTTATTTTATACACTTTAAAGTAGTTATTGGTGTAAAGATTATATATTTACTGTAACTCATAATTATATTGTGTCGCGTGATTGGCGCAACGGCCAAAGCCAATGGTCCGTTGTTGTGGTTCTTTTATGCTTGTTGCTTGGCTTTGTGTGTGTGGAGTGGTAGCGAGGGAAGCTACAAATTTGGAAACTGGAAGTTGCGTTTTAATATTTCTCATTTATATTTCAGCTTGTCTGCAATCAGCATTGTTTTATTATAGGTCGTATAGTGTTTAATTCTGTTGTTGTGAGTTTGTGTAAAGTTATGAGTTCTAGACAACTACGTACAAATATCCGGCGTCAGGGGGACATTATAAATTTTGCCGAAAGTATTTGTCCTTTAATTCGTCGAGGAGAGATGAAGCCGTGCAAGGTGATCGAACGAGTTGCAGAAATGATGAAATTTCAACTGCAACTTTCCGGAGGTAAATGTAAATGTGTTTTTACTACGTGTTTTCCCGAACAGTTTTTAAGACATGTTTTCCCCGCTTATCCCCAGTACGTTCTTGAAGTAAATCGTTGAAAAAGGACAAGTAGAAATCGACAAGTAGAAACGTGATATTATAAATGGAAAGTTAAATAATAATAATGACAGTAATTGAACGGCAGCAGAAACACTATATTCATGTGAGTTTGCGAAGTACATGTTATCCTAAGTTTGACCAATAATATAAAAAGTTATCTGTACATTTATACCTACGCCCATATGTTTACTCTTTCTTTCAAATTTGTCTCGATAAGAAGTACAAATTTGGCCATCAATAATTATACATAAATTTTACACATTGTTGTATCACTGTGTTGTTTCGTAATGTAGGCCTAACCTCAAATACATTTGTACGTATCTATTTATGCCCAGCCATGCAACCTTTCTTAAACCTGCCTTGGTAACCAGTGCAAATGTGTCTGTAAATAATTATACATTAATTTGACACATTAAAAAATAACTGTGTTATTTTGTAATGTAGGCCTAACTTCAAACTTCTGTTCATGTGGTTATTCATCCCAAGTTACAGTGTTAAGTTTTACTATTGTTAACATAACATAAACGCCACAGTTTGATGCTACACCAAAGGTGTTCCAACATTATAAACTACAACATTTGAAGCTAGTTTTGTTAACTATAGACTATAGCTGTGCTTTTTAACGACATTCTTTCTTGATGCAAGTATTGTTTTCTTTGGTAATACTTGCCATAAGAAAAATGAGAACGTATTTACAATTAATTGTCAACGGATGTAGAATAATTCCATGTTTAAATTACGTATAGTCCAGGAATATTAGGGGTTTCACCTCGGAATGAGATATAGTCAGCTATAAACTTGTATAAACCTTTATTTTGACACCCTAAAAATTGTCTCAAAACCTACCTATCGTAGGGTGTCCGCGACCACAGATATTTCAAGGTCAAAGGTCAAAAAATCGATTTTTTACACATTTATTGCAAATATCTCGTTTCCTATGGGTTTTATGCTATTTGTATTTATTATAAATATTGTAGAGGATTAAATTCTCTACAACTTTTGTTTAAACTTTTTTTTATATCTTGAACCATTTTCGAGATAGAGGGCAGAGCGCGCGCAGTGTTTAACTATTTAGAGTATCATTCGAGGTCAACCTGTAGTCCCGATTACAAACACGCCGTATAAAGTTTATAAATTATTGATAAATATATAATTCTATATAATTTGCATTTTTATTAACTATTACGTTATAATTAATAATTTTTTTCAATCGCTTGTTGTTTGTTTTGTAAAGCTTTTGTCTATCGGAGCTTTGACATGACACAAACAATTATATATGTTACATATTTTTCGATTGTATATTTTTCATTATATATATAATTTCATGTGTTACATACATCATATTTTATACATGTTTTATATACATCATATTTCATATATGTTACATGTTTTACATACATAATATATGTTATATGTTTTATGTATTATGTTACATGTTTTATATATAACAGTATACATGTTACATGTTTTACGTGTATTGTGTATGTTACAGGTTTTTTTCATATATCGCATATGTTACATGTTTTTATACCTATAATATGTATATACAATGCATTCATTTGCACACTTCGTGGGTATTGTCTACTACAGTTATTATGTAATTAGTTATACATGCTCATCACTTAGGGTCTGAAACATTTAGCCAGTCATGAAAAGTAAACATTGGTTTTAACATGTGGCAATCACATGGCAGTCACATGGCAATGTTTGTTTACATGTGGTGGAAGGATACATAATGGGCAATATAGTAAAACTTCGGCAGGGCTTTCAAAAGTGCTCACTTTATCGTGAACAGCGTATAACCATAAAAACGCAAGCTACCTGCCACTGCGGTGACGCATGTCAGTGGGACATTGGCAACCCATACAACCGACAGGCGGCGCAGAATGCCGAGTGCAGGTCTGCCCGAAGGGATCAGTTCGCCTTCGTAATATGCAACTTCTTGTGCACGCAGGTACATACGGCTGCGGATACCCGGCGTCGTTTGCCGAAATTTAACTTCAATTTAAACATACTAAATTGACCTTTCCAAACATTTTATGACCTAGAGTTTCATGTTTCTATTCGCCCACAGATGCTGTGGTTTGAATTTAGACAGGTAGTTTTCAAATATCTTGTACGTGTGAAAATGTGTCTGAAGTAGAATATATTTTATTTGTTCAAAACATGGACACAGCAAAAGTAAAAGAATATAAAACAACTGAGGATGATCGTAAAAAGGTTACCCAAATGATATTGCTGGAAGAATTACGGAGGGAAAGTAGGGTTTATTTCGGCCTTTGCGAATCAGTGCGCGACAAAAGTAAGTTGTACAAGAAACACGCATAATGTTATTACAGCAATTTCATCGTTAAGGTAGCATTATGTTGAGACATAATATGCAGTTTGGTAAATATTAATAATACTGAAATGACACAGCTGAGAATTGGACTTACATTACTGGCTAGAAAATTTGGCACCTTACTCGTCAACCTCTGAGCACAGCGGTAAAAAAAGTTGATAAAATTGGCCCTAATACTATGATCCCTACAAACACACACACTCACACAAATATATATGTTCGTTTTATATATTTTATTTTTCGCTTTCTCTTGTAATGATGTTGATATTGTTTACACGAACAATTATGCTTTACTAATCATACACAAAATAATTCAATTGATGTCCTAATTGTCACATGAATTGTAACCTAACGCTAGAGCGGTATTTCCAAAAAAAAATTCCACATAAGGCGACAATAGTACAGCCAGCCAAATAAAATCCAGTGCTCTAAACATTTTACTTATATTTTTTCACAGGAAAATGGTGTATTAAGAGTGGCAGATAGTTCTAGACATCTAAATATATGCTCAGTCTTAAATAAATTGTCATTTCGATATACTATGAACTATGTATTTTAAACTTAGGAGAACCATGTAAATAGTTGATCACGTACTTGTGAAATGGTTGCGTGTACTAAATACATATTGCTGATGTCAAAACAAACAAATAGGTATTTGGTCGAACACATTATTTTCAAAAACATTGTTTTTGTTTATGGAAACATATGAGAATGTTTGGCGAGGGAGTAACGTGGTCATGTCAACAAAATATTGTTCAGTGTAACTAATTACTCTCCAAGTAAATATATAAGATCTCAGCAACTAATTATTTTTCTCAGTTTATTATCCTCAGTAATCACAATTGGTTATAGAGGTGGTTAATTCCTCAGACTCATATATTGTTGCATTTTTTTAGGCATTCCAAAATAATCTATAAAACAGTAAGGTAGAATGCTAGAAAAGAATGTATTTCTGTTTGCTAATTTTTCCGCATTGCCAAAATTAATCACCTCACTAGAAACTGCTGTATTTCGTTTAAACGTGTCACTTATTCTATTTATAGAAAGTTAATAAAGCTTGTGCTCCTGTCAGGGCAGTGCAAAAAATAATTAACTTAGTTCCAGAAAGATTGATATTAATATATGTGCGACATGTACGATATTACTGGAATCCCCGAAGGGAAAACCTACATCCTGAAGTAACCTCATGTGAATGGAAGGAAGTTTTAAAGATGCAGAAGCATATTGTTGGCTTTACGACGCAGTTGCTCTGTTGAAATATCGATCACGTATTGGTTGTAAACTAAACTTCGGCGCTCATTGTAGACAATTATGTAACTTCTGCTTAAATTTATAAGGTTCACGCCCCCATTCCAACCCCATGGAATTTTATGACCGCACGTTTGTAGTCCTTTCACGCTACAAGACAACACCCAGGTGTGGTTTGTACGTCGCCTGCAGCACGTCTCGGAAGAAACACAGCTTGCGATGGTAATGCATTTGCTCTGTGGCCATATTTGCGAACGTACGCAGAGGAGGATGCTGTGGATACATCTGAGCATAAGTTTTTGATGGTTGGATCGTGAACTTTAGAATAAAATTTAATATTAAGCAAATATTACAGAAATTTTTTCGAATGTTTTCAAGTACCGATTGTTTTATTTGATAAGTTGATATTCTGTGTCAACTAAGTTTCTGAAATAGTAAATATGGGTATGGGTATAGCGCAATATACTGTTAACCATGTTTATTAATTTTTATGACAAGTGGTCAATAGTAATAAAATATTTTACTACAGGCTGTCCCGTAAGAGTATGTTTGGACAGAGAATGGAAGGAGAAAGAGTTGGCACTACCACGTTGGACTTCGAGTCTTATTCACTGGCCAGATTATTTTGTTGCCACCCACACAACGTGAACTCTATTTCTCCACAAACTACCGAACTTTAATTTTTATCATTTTGTACGAAAACATTTTGTACGAAATTATTATGGGGTCATTCGAGTGTATTGCAACAACAAAAGTATTTCTATTATTATTTTTCAAAAAATTTTTCAGGATTTTTTATTCTCTGCAGCATGTCTTCCGTTAGCTACATACTTATGCTACACTGATAATAACTATGCATGTTATTAGTATATCGTGAACGGTAATAAACGACTGTAATGTGTGTGAAAGGAATGAAAGGGAACGGTTAAGAAACCAGGAGTTTGTAAAGACCGTGCTACAATCGACACCACGCATAACAATACCAATAGCAGTCAAAGTTGAATGCATTCTGTATAATGGTGCTTGTAACAACCACGCATAACAACACCCATAATCATTTCCAATTCACAGCTGCATAGAAAGTTGTTGAACTTGTTGTTTTCGTGTGCATGGAACGGACAGTGAGCGGGTGTTTGGCAGCGCGGTTCCTCCAGTTATAGGCTGTTCACAGTAAATTGAGCAATTTTGAGGCCCTGGTTTTTTTTTCCAATCAGCCATTTTTATCCTCCCAACAATTTTTAAAATAAATATTGCCATGTAAGTAATAAACACAGTGTACATATTTCACCGGACTCGAAAGTTGACGTCTAGTGATACAATCAAATATACTTAGTGACTGTTATGCCGAATGAGAAGGCTTCAAAAAGTGCTCACTTTAGAGTGAATAGCATATACAGGCTTGTGTTAGTGATTGAAGCTGCGGGCACGGCCGGTAAACCGCACCAATGAGGACGTCTTGTCTGAAAGCCGCTATTCATAACAATATTTCTCAGTGGTTGGGAACTGCGCCGGCAAGAGAGCTGCGCGCCTGAAAACTGCCAGCGCTTTTTCCCGCGTTTGGCGCCTAGAAGCGCGGAGTCGATTAAGGCGACACTGCCACGTGCAATAAGTGCGCCATCGCCTTAATATGACTTAACCTTCGATTCTCTTTCGAGCGTCAATTGTGAGGTCTTCTAATGACGCAAGCCAATGAACACTAGTGTAGATGTAGTACAGAGAAAGAAAATCTGTTTCGTCGTTGTTGTGACGTGTAGCCTTGCTGCTGTAGTTCATCGTGTCATCCAGTCTTGTGCAAAATTTTGTGATCGTCTCTGTACTCGTCTCTGCTGTATTTATTTCGGTTGCCTTTGGTTTTTATTTCAGTTTTTCGTTTGATGTTTCGTTTTTTTTTTTTTTTTTTTTTTTTTTTTTTTTTTTTTTTTTTTTTTATCTGACAAAATTCCTTGTGCCATTTATTATAGGTTTTATCTTTTGACTACAGCTACCCTCGGCTTGTTTTTCCATGTTTGCTTCGTGTCACGGACTTGGTTTTCTGTGACGACATAATGAAGCAATGGCATGTGTTAAAAATATGTCACATAATCAGTAAAACATTTTGCACATTGAGCTTCAAAACGAGTATCTTTTACCCTTGACTATTACAAAAAATGACATTGTGAACGTCAGGAAAGAAACAATTTAAATTTAAATGTCTTAAAACGTTGTGTTTTAAAAATTATGTTGTAACAATTATTGTTTTATAAGTTTAAAAGAACTTTTGTTAAAAATGTAAATTTTTTTTTTTATATAGATAAAGCAATACTGAAAGTCGGTCGTTTAAAACAGTACATTGAAATCTCTGACAATTATGTATGTGGGTTTCGCCTACCTTTGGCAGGAAATTATTATAAATTTGTTTTAACTAAATTTTTTTTTTTTTTGCGATATACACATTACGTGACTAAAGTTAAAAATTGAATAGTATCAGACGGAAATATAGTATCGTTATCCAGCAAACACTCTAAAGACATAAATATTTAATTCTTATCAGAAGTTAAGGAAGCATTATATGCATGCTTGTCGTAACTAAACATTATCTTTCCGGCCATCACTTTCCTGAATTTTAACTTTTATTAATAAATTTACGGACTCAAACTGAGTTGAGATATTTTGGTTAACGCTAATGAGCGAGGCGTTGAGCGCCGGCGAGGGTTAAGTGAGTCAAGAAATTACGGCGGTGGAATGCAGATATGGAGGATGTAGGAGTACTCCGAGAAGACCCGCCGTCCAGCGGCAGCGTCCGCCACGTTTCCTACATGCGAAAACATTGGTGTTCCCGTCCCGTAGGGAATCGAGTTCGGTTCACCTTGATGGGGACGAGTAATCTAACCCCTACGCCACAGCGGTCCCTAATAAACTCGAGGTGTAATTTGTCACAAGAGTAGTTAAACACTCAGAGACGACATGTCGTGTCGGTTCCTTTGATGTAGGTGTATCCGTTCTCTGATTGGCTGTGCGAGGCTCGGGGAATGGGCCTCACGTCTGATAGACTACCGCGCGCAGCGAAAGTTTGTCTATTGGCTAGGCTGCTGATCTGCAAGTAAGTTATCGGAAGCTGATTGGCGAATGGCGTTACCCCTGGTCAGTGATGCCATTTTGCTGGTCTGTGCGACCGGAGCACGCAGAAGAAGAGGTTACCTCACCTCGTACTGTATACTTCAATACCCTGTGTATTTTTGTATGCCGTATTCATTGCAAATCTCCGTAGTTATAGGCTGTTCATATTAAAATAAGCACTTTTGAAAGCCCTGCTTAAGATCTGCTTGTATACATGCCATGGGCCTCATCACTTCATTCATGTGTCGGTCAAGTGAAGCTGTGAAATTATTTAGAAAGTAAATTCTTTACATATCTACTCATTTTTACACTTGGACACACATTAAAAAAACAGAAAGCGAAATAAATAATTTTAAGTTAGCACAAATGAGAACCTAACACGTTTTATTCGACGTTGAAGATATGGAACTACTTTCCATCCATAGTTACCAACTTTACTGCGCAAAAGATACTCAATGTGTCCATTAAAATATATGCACGCAGGGGCAGTGTCTTTTTTCTAAAGTTCACTTCTAAAGTGCTCACTTTATCGTGAACAGCCTTTAGTGACGTAGTACACTATATGTTTACTGCGAAGGGAACCAGAACGTAATACGGTTGCCTCCCACTCTCGAGCCGGGTGCGTGTGTGACGCTCTGCTAGTCACGGCTTCGACGTGACGTCACAGCCGGCTGTCATCGGCGCCTCTGATTAGTGAAGGCCGTCTAGGCGCGACCTCTGTGAGTCAGGTAACCGTCTGGCGGCGAGTGTTGAGCAATGAGTCATCCTTCAGGTAACGGTGACTAAGCAATGTCACCGGCCTGACATGCGATCGGGTGCAGTCCCTGTACGACAGACTGCAACTGCGCTTTAAATTTTTGACAGTAACAGATTGGAAGGTGGTTTCACATATAAAGATTTCTTTACTATTAATTTTTTTTCCCCGGAGACTTTTGAGGCTGTCTGGACGGATGAATTTTGCGTGTCCAAAACTTAGAAGCGTGGGGACGCTAAGGCCTGTCTGGTGTGTATATCGCGTGTCTTGGTCGCCTTTACGTGCAAGGCACTAACTGGCGTGCAGTGTTTCCCCTCTTCGACTCGCCTCAGAGGACTTTGAGTGATGACCCTATAATTTTTTGGTGTCATAATAAAGAGAAAGGTGTACTACATGTCCATCCTGTATGTTAAGTGGCCTGTGCCAGAAGTTTCATTAATAAAAAATATTGTGAAACACTCTTACCAGCTCTTTTTCACCTTTAAAATGCATTCTTTAGAGGCGGAGATAAGAAACGCAAACCATCGTAAGGACGTGGATAATCTTTATAATGTTCTCAAACGTCATTCGTAAGCAGACGCCGCTCAGATATACTGAACAGTTTTCTAATGACAATCATACTATTGAATTTCTGCGTTCTGTTTCGGTTCGTGGGCAGGCGGCGCCCGTAAGAGGAGTATACACCTGCGCATTCAAGGTCAATAAGCGAGGGAGCGATACGGGCGATCCTAACATGCACGCCCAGCTCCTCAGCGCTCCTACGCGCAAAGCGTGCAGTGTTTCCGTCCTGGTCTGTTCTTGTGAAAGTTAGATTTGTAACATTGGAACTTCATTACACGCGATGAAAGCCCCTGTAATCCTATTTTTCTCCTATTGCTTAAGGAAACTGCGTAGGCAAGCCTTACAATATATGTTTTTTACAATTTTCACAAATTTTTTTCTCCATGCATACACTTGATAATATTTCCATGTAAAAAGGTACGGGCCTAGAAATTTTTTTATATATTTTTTTTTTACTTTTATAGGAAAAAGTCGTATTTCCAGAACATTTACTTACTGAGATAGACCAGTACTTGCAAACAACAGTTTCACAAAAAATAATACACGAAGGACTCCTCTTAAAAGGAATCAGTCTCCGCTTTCTTCTATTTATCAATTCTTTTTTCGCCGTAAGTTACGTTTCAGTTGGTTTAACTAAATTTTTCTCTCAACACAGGGTAAATAATAGCTTCTTCAGCTTTATCAAGCTGTTACAACTTCACTGCCTTTATTAATTTTTGGCCAGTGACTGCTTGGAACACGAAAGTAGTTTTTCCTTCCGGCAATAGAAAAATTAATTACGTGTCTGCACTACATACAATTTATTTACAAAGCCTAGTATTTTTTTTTCATTTACAACAAAGTGACTTTCATTTAAATTAGATATTTATACGGAATCGAACAAATGTAGGCTACTGCCACTAACAACTTAGGTATAATCTAGCACTTGCTAAAATTATCCTTCGGAAACGCCGGGTAGTACAGATAGTGAATAAATATAAATGAAATAAATAATTGTTAAACTTACATTGGCACCTAACGTTTTATGACACTGAATATATATTGTGATTAACATAACTATGTCGTTGAGCTTGGCGGTACAATTTTCACTTAATTTCTTACTATACACTCATAAAGATTTGACATTTAAGAGCAGTTCTAGTCGATATATTTGGCCAAATAATATGGCATTCCCTTAAAAGCAAAGTTAAGTATCACATTTAGATTTAATTTATGCAGTTACGTTAAAAATGTGAGCAGAAACGCTTCGAGCTGTCATTTGGCCAGGAACTGAATATTTTTGTGTAGAAGCAAAGTAAATAAACAAATCAAATATGAGCTGCTTATCTTACGAGACGTGTTCCGGGAACCAGCGAACAACGGAGCTTAAGAATCGCCATGTCCTGTCATCGACGTTGGCGAGTAGACTACCCTGATTCACGGACAAACTTGCGTGACACTTAGAACAAATATTTTATTTCCTCTGGTCCATCCAGACCATAGACTTTCCCGGCAACAAAGTGTCTGCATTTCATAAGCCCTCCGGTGAATCAGAGGCATAGGGAATGCCAGGTTGCTGAGGCTGTGTTCTCTAGGCACAGGCGAAAATTAGTCTAGAAAGGAGTTTTACGTGAATATTTGCTCGCCAATGAAATATAATTATTGAAATTAAATTATATCTTGTAGTCTCAGAAATTATGATTAATTAAAAGAATTTAGTACCTACATCTCCTTTCCCTTCGGAAGACGATAACTTTTAATTAATTCCATGAAGACACGCTCGTCAGGTTCTTATCTGATGGACGAGGGACCGCCATGGAATACAGATGGAAAATGATTGTGGTAAAACTTCCTTGACTCTAGCCGGCTATGATCGAACCCGCACTTTCCCGAGAAGGTGAGGCAGATGTATTACTGCATGGCCCACGATTCTTGCTCCGCCCATGGCGATTTTATATTTACACCAGTACGTTGTATTCGAACGTGTTACTGTCATACTGTAGAAAATAAAAATAAAAGTAAGCCAACGGATTGTAATGTTTAGGTTCATTGAGGTAGCACTGATTAAGGACCTAACCAAGTGACAATCATGCTGAGTTTTATACTGCTTAGGCCTGTTCTACAATACACGGATGCGTAGGAAAATGGTAAACACGTGTGGACGAATCGTAACGAATTGTACCTACGAAATAAAATAAAAACTCTTCTGTTGCAAACTACGATGTAAGTTTTGAAAGAACGCACCCCAGTTTTTTATATTTATACCATGTTTTATATTCTATAAAAAGTATTGCCAAACAATGCACACATGTGTTTATTAAAATGAAAATTATAATCGCCACTTCAAATCCACTTCCTTGTTTGCTTTTATACCACAATGGTGGCAAAAACGAAGCCATTGAACTAAATACTGTAATCACTTTTGGCTACACGGATCCATAGTCTCGGAATCATTGGGCGTTGCCCAGTTGTCTACGTAGATGGGGGTAGGTTTATGTGACTCCGGTGTGAGGCACCCTTCGGGATTTATCCCTGGGGTGTACTACCCTAGGAGGAAGGTACTTGGCATTAGAGGTGGTGTGGCAGAACCAGGCTATAGTAACCAGGTCAAGTTGCACCGCACACGACCTGTTCAGGGTGGATGAAGTGTCTCTTATAATTTCTCTCCACTCAAGGCGAACCAAGGCTTCTCGAGCCACCAATGATTCCGCAAATTGGGCTACGCCGCTCGTTCCCTATGGGTTGCCAGTTTCCTCGCGACTGGCCATGAGTATCTGCTGTGATGGTTGGACCGATAGATGGTACCTAGGCTCGACCACTTGGTGGGGTGTTGGACCACTTAGCACTTAGGCCGTTGGGTCCCAATATCCGTACTTCAATGTGTGTAGAAGCACAAAGGCATGGGATGGAGTGTGGCTGATGTAGCTTCCTTGAACTGGTCACGTGTCACGTAAGGCCCTCAGGGGTCGAGGGGAACGATGGCTCAGATTCAGCGATGAAACTTTGGAGAATGTATGACGATGGATGATATCAATTCTCCAATGTCAGAGCAAGGGCTGCTATTTCCAGTGAACCGCGTCACCAGGGAGGGGCCCTGACTGCTCCCTGGTGGCTCGACCCCCGGGGTAGTGGCCATTCTGAGTCATTGTAAGGCCCCGCATTTACAGGATGTGGCTTCCAGAGAGTGGAGTGTGACCGGCCCTTAATTGGGTGTAAGGATTATGCCCGGCGAGGTGTTCTCAACCACCTTGTGTGGAAGGGATTTCCTCTGCCACTCCATCGGTGGAGTAGTCGGTCATAAATAACCCACATGTGCCATGGAAAATAAGTGGTAGCATGGGATGATCGTTTGTCCCCAATGGAGGTTCTCTCTGGTGATCGATCATTGTGGTTGGACTCGTGCTGGTAGTAGTTGACTCCGTCTGCTGGAGAAGGTCTGAAGAGATTCCCACTCTTGTGAAAAAAACCGGGCAGTGAGCTGCAAACAGCTCTGGTTGTGCCCTGGAAAGGCACTAGGGGTATGGGTAGAACCCCAGCCGACCACACGCTTGGTTTCTAAGTGCGAGGGTCTCAGAACCTCTGTGGTAGATGGGGCGGGTATGTGCGGAAGTGCCAGCTTTGGACTTAGGCCAAAGGCCAACGGCCGCATTAATCCTGGTTGCCTTGTGGTGAGAGGACGTGATTCCTCTTCCCCGCCTATTGGGAGGCCGAGGCGCTATAAGGCTTTCGGACTAAGAGCGCTGCGATATAATAGAAAATACAATGACCGAGAGGTCTACTGTAACTGTCTACGTGGATCCGCACATCCGCGTACAACAATGCAGCGATGCTTCATTGCTTGCAGACTTAAAATTCCAAGAAATCTCTGATCACCATAAAACTGTTACGATAATGTCTGCAACTGATTTTGAAAACGTAGAGCGAACATAGTGAGTGAGGAGATTTGGGCGGCTCTCAACAGTGAGGTCTTGGGAGCCGGTGAGGGTGATTGAGGCGAGCATGGAACAGCGCCGGAGTGGAAGGGCAGGGGAAACGTGAGACACGCGAGAAAACCCGCTGACCAGCGGCATCGTACGGCAGGATACCCACATGCGAGACTCCGGGAGTGACCCGGCCGGGGATCTAACCCGGTTCGCGTTGTTGGGAGGCGAGCAGGCTAATCACTCAGCCACAACAGCCCCTGGGGCGAATATAGTCCGTAAGTTATGAAAGTGTAATGGAAGCTGAGAATTGCGAAGTTGACAGTACATATATAATACACTCAGTGTCCACATTGATGCGCGGGTTCCATACAGACAAAGTGGGTCGGAGCTCGCTTCACTAGTGTGAATGCAGTTTAACGTGCTCCGCTTCCGTGATACATATCCGCGTCCGTATCATTGTAGAAAGTACCTAACAGTTATTTCAAATACTTTTTGTAACTTGTTTTGAACACGGACTAAAGATGAGATAACCATACCGATTGTTCTTCTTCGCAAATACCCAACGTTGACCAACCCCTGTCAAAGTCACATTGTCAACACTCATTAACGCACTTGTTTGTGTATTAATTTGAAGAAGACAAGTGCTTTTATGTGAATAAAATACGTTCACCAATTTCAATTTGATCAAACTGCAGACCAAATTGGTTAGAGGAAGAATGCTTACATCTCAAAGCATTTGTTCACTTGTTAGTGTACTAACCTCAAACCCAATCCAAGCCGATTTTGCTAGTAGTGATGGCAGAAAAGCAGTTCATTGTTGGGACACAGAGATTGCTTGTGCGCAGCCAGGGAGATCGGTCTTCCTTATATTTGGTATATACAGTGACTTTCCGTGACAGATTCGTTGAAACTGTGATAATATTTCATTTTATTTTATCCTGTTAACTCTGGAGTTAAGTACTACGAAAATACAAATAATAAATATAAGTAAATATATTTCTATGTATAATGTGTGATAAATGTGGGAAAACATATATGTTTAACAAAAATTGTAGTAAAATTTGAAGAAAAAAAATGAGTGTACATTTATAATTGAGGACACGAAAGCTGATAACAAATGATAAGTTAGTAATGAAGATAATGCTAGAGAAGGAACTGATACTCAGAAATTGGATCAGGCATATTGTTTGTTGCTGGGACCTTTTCAGAAGTTTCAACGTGACTTAGTTTACTGGCCTGTAAGGTGTACTTACAGTAGAACGTTGACGTAAATTACAATGTATGCATGTTCCAGCACCCATTCCGCGCTGCGTGCTGCCAACGGTACACTTTTCCGCTGCACGAAAGCGAGTGAATGCGAGGTTTCGCAAGCGGTCGAGCGACAAGTAACGTTATAATCTCTCTAATGGGCGGCGGGGCAAGTTGCGGCAATGTCTTCTCGTTTCCATCGATGAAGGTGTTAGGAAAGGCCGCGCTCGGCCGCGCCAAGGGCGGCGTACCCTACTTCGTCGCAGGACCAGCCCTGACCGCAAGGCGCCGCCCCACACTGCTCTCTGGGAAAACACCGAACTCAAGTTGACATTTGCCGAGAAGCGTGTCAAACACTACTGCTTCACGAACTTATTTAAATACCACGCCATTGAGCACTTTATAGGCTGTTCACGGTAAAATGAGCACTTTTGAGATCTACTTGTATGAACATTGTGTATTCTTCCGCCTTATGTAAAACTAACATTGCCATGGGCATCAACAATTTATTCATGCGTCGGTCAAGTGAAACTGTGAAATTATTAGAAAAGTAATAATTTTATAAATCTGCTTTATTTTATACACTGGTGCATAAAAAACAGAAAGCGAAATAAATTATCAAAATTATCACAAATGGTTACCTGACCAACTTCACCAGGCGCATGTCACTCAGTGCGCCCATTGCATTACATGCAGGCATGGGCAGTGACTTTTTAATAAGGTTTATTTCTAAAGGGCTCACTTTATCGTGCACAGCCTTTAGTTAGCTTCAGTGTGACTCGAATAGTTGTTGGAGTTGAGAGATTTGGGCGGCTTCTTGAGAGACGATGAGAGATAAATGATGAGAGAATGAAGCAGTACCAGAATGCAAGGGCGCGGGAAACGGAAGATCCCCGAGAAAACCCGTTGACCAGCGGCATCGTCCGGCACGTTTCCCACCTGCGAAGATCTGAGTGGCCCTGCCGGGGATTGAACCGGGTGCTCTTTGGTGGGAGGCGAGCGATCTAACCACTCAGCAACTGCGGCTCCGTGACACGTATATATGAATTCCCTAGCCTAGCGCTGGATAGTTTATCAGAGTAGTCTGATATGCAATATACACGTATAGTGAACCAAGAGCATTTCCGTCTGTAACGACCTCGTTGTCGACGAGACGTTAAGTCCAACTTACCTACCTACCTACCTACCCACCAAGAGGAATTGTAACATATGTTCACTTCCTTCACACATGCGTGGTTTCCTGTTAGGGTTAACTATTATTACTGACAACAGGCAGTTACAAAAATCTTCCCTTTACATGGAATCTGCTTGAACGTGTGTCATCCGAACTCCTTGCACGAGTCTATTAGAAAGAGTGATGATTGGGGGAGGAAGAAAATGCTGGTGTTTCACATTTTCCCGGGGTTTCACTTGCGGTTGTGGAGCAGTTTCTACTACACGTGTAACGTATATTGTACCGCTCTTCCCTTACACTTTGCCAGTGAGGTACAACATAAGTAGTAGGGTTTAGTAGGTTCGTTGCCAATGGATTCCGGATTTGGAGCCGGAACAGGGGAGCCGCAATGTTGTTCCCGACTGCCATCTTGGATTTCATTGACCTTTTACCCCATACCCATTGACCTTTGAACCCAACCCCCCCCCCCCCAAAAACCTAAAATTACTAAAAACCCTAAAAAATTCTAAAAATATTCAAAAAAAATTATTACAAAAATTATTTACAAATTATTCAAAATTAATAAAAAAAAATGATCCCATAAATGACCCATTTTCCCCTCATAAATGGTAGAAACCCTCCAAATCCAATTTTCGGTCAATTTAAGTAATTTGAGGCCTTCCTTAGGACCGACAGAGCAGTGGCCACCATTATGGTTTTATAGGCTTAGGGTATGCCAAATCGATACAAGGGATCCAAGGTTGGAGTCAAACCTAAAAATCATCTATCTTACATCCATAAAGGAACCATATGACTTTTGACATTGACTTTGACATTGACCCAATAATCCAAAAAATACAAAATTAAAATTTTCAAAAGAATTCTATAGGATACCAAAATATATATATATATATATATATAATTATATATATATATATATTATATATATATATATATATATACACACACTCAATTCAGAAATTCATTAAAATTAATTATAAAAATTTAATTTAAAAAATTAACTTTTCTTAATGTTCCATCTATCAACTCTCACCTAACAAAGTATTCGGCAGGCTCCCCCCCACCCCCCTCGCCCATACACAATCAGCCATATTTGATGGCGAACTCCATCTTGGTAATCATCACTCATTTTGAAGGCCGCCATCTTGGCAGATATCACCCATCAGCCATATTGGATGCAGACGACCTTGACCTTTACCCCATGACCTTGAATGACAAAAACAAAAACCTCTGGAAAAAATACATAGATCTCAAAAAAGCATATGTCATTAAACACTACTACCACCACATTGGATGCAGGTGACCTCAACCTTGAGTCCATAAGTTTGAATGATCTTGAAAACAAAAACTGGCAAAAAACAAAAGTCAGTAAGCATATTACATTACCGCCATATTGTAAGCCAGTGAACTTAACCTTGAACCAATGACCTTGAATTTCTTTAAAACAAAAATTCGAGAAAAAATACATAAAAGTCAGTAATCATTTAGTTGTTACAGTCTACCACTTCCATGTTGGAAGAAAGTGGCCTTGACCTTAACCTCATTAAAATGAATAAGCTTCAAAACAAAACATTCCATAAATATAAAAAATAATTAAATGTGTGTTTTTTCATTTATCGATCCATTAATATTTAGCAATCCTTCTCAATCGTAATCCTTCGCCTCAATCGCATCAATGTTTAGTAATATTTACATCAATGTTTAGTAATCTTTCCATCAATCTTTCGCAAATCCTCCACAATCGCAATCTTTCCATCAAACTTTAGCACTCCTCCTTCACAATATTTTGCAATCCTTAAACTTTAGCAATCCTCCTTCCTAATCTATAGTAATCCTCCTCCTCAAGCTATAGCAATCCCCTTCAATCTTTACCAATCCATGGGCTTGTCAGCTGCCTCTATCCATACATACAAGAAAAAGTATCCCCTAATGTCTTAAAAAATATATCGGCAGAATTAATGTTTGTGTATGCAATCAGCTATCAGTGCATTTTTATACTAAAGTATTAATTATAATTCTACTTACAGATCTTAACGTTTGTAACCGAGTGCTCATAGCACCACTTTAGTGTTGTGAGGGATAACATGATAACAATACATAAAAAATAATGGAAAAAAATTTTTTGTAATAATAATTTATCATTATTTTTAAAGACAATTTCAGAAGGAAGCAATTAATCACATCATCTAATGTAATCCCGATCCTTAAGTTCTCTAATGATCGAAACCACCTCTTTCATGTACGAGTAATCGTGGAAACAGTACCCATCGATGTAGCAGGAGGTATTGATATCACTTGCTGCCTCCCAGAAGACGAACCCTTGCAGATCTGACAATCATTCTTAGTTGTATCGTCTTGCATAAGCTGCATGTGACGATTGTCGTAATGCTTCAGCGAGCGAAAAGGCCTAATTATGTAAACTTCTCTAAATCAATTAGGCAGAGTAAAAAAACGTAAGTATATTTAGAGAACGGCGATAAAGCAACCCAAATATTAATGCTGATAGAATGGTACAACAATTCTGTGCTCTTGATATTTTATGATAGTTGCGACTTCCTTTTACACACATGGCAGAACGTTTAGAACGAGTTATCACCGTAACTCAAGTATGAAAAAGCTGATTTGTGTAGGTTCACGGTAATATGGTTGAAGTGGGCAAGTAAGCCACCTCGCGATGGTTGCACTGACTCAACTGACACGACCTGGCGGCAATAGCGGACACACCCGTCGCCAGGACATCCTGTGCACTGTCGGCGCCCGACGACTGTGTCGCGTCCCGCGAGACACACCCAGGCAGAATTTCTTCCTTCGCCGGAGAAACATCTGAGTAAAACATCTACACTGTCCTCAATACGTGCAGGATAGACTCACGTAAATTGTGGGAGACAAAAGTGATGTTCAGGATGGCAAGCAATCATGCTATAGGCTCTTCACGGTAAAGTGAGTACTTTTTAAAGCTCTCTCATTTGGAAAAGTAGTAAATAAATATAATTCTCGTTAGCTTTAGGCGTAAACTTCCAAGTGCTGTGGAATATACCCACTGTTTCTATTACTTACTTGGCAATATTTATTTTTAAAAGGCAGTTAAAAGATAAAAAAAATTGGCTGAAAGTAAAAAAAAATAACTAGGGCTTCAAAAGTGTTCACTTTGCCGTGAAAAGCCTATAGCCGTCTTCGTGCGATATAAAACTCGTCTAGCCGACAACTCCTCTCACTGGTTTGGTATTGTTGCCTCATTTCTCTCAGTCTTAAGAAATAGCGTAACTTACTTTCATTCCTGGCTCTTCCTGTTCGTTGAAATTTGTTTGCCTGAGTTAAACAGTTCCATTATTTACACGTTCTCAAGCTTTCCTATGTTACGTTAGACCACTGCTCCATGCCCTCTACGGAATACGTTGTCGGAGAGAAGACAACAGTCTGAACTCGTCAACGTAAATAAAAATATAGCATACATGTGACCGCAAACACTATACAGTAAGAAAGCATATGAAATCGAAGATAATTGTGTTTCAAATCAATTCTTTCATAACCAACAACCTTAAGAAATACTGGTAGTCATAGATGACGTTTCCATTTGCAGTAAAATAAATAACATCCATTCCTTTCATATGCATACGAACCGTAGTACGACAGTATTGCTCCAGATGACAGACATAATTAGTAAAGCCCCTGTCACACTGTCAAAATTTTCCGTCAAAATGCTTACAATAAGTTGGTCATATAAAGTTTGACAGTCATGAAGTTATATTTGTTTAAATATGTTGGATGACTTCAGTTACCAACAAGCATTTGATGATTGGACCAGCTCTAAAATTTCTTTAATATTTGGTGGACTCAGCTAATTAAAAACTTGCACGAAAAAAATAAACGTCACGAAACTTTTAAATAATGAACAATTGCTGAAAAAGAAATAAGCTTATGAAAATACTGAATTTTTTGTAAAATCAGTCTGAGTTTGGATGCTATTTTAAGTTCATATTGCACTTAACGTTAAGACCTCAGAGGCATTAAAGTTCGCTGTTCAAGAAACATCTCTGATAAATAAATTTTGAATTAAGTAAAAAAGTGAAAATAAATCATAACATTCGTTACATTTCTTCCTGTAATAAATTACATGGAATAATCACGGCAGTATCTCACATTGAAAATAATTTTTAAGTAAAAATTCAGATCAGATTCTTATTTGACAGTGTGGCGCATTTTCAAACACATTCAAGATTATTTGATAAAATGTGTCGGAAGGAAATATTTGATGACCATATTTTTCTGCTTCAAATTTTGCTGCAAAATATACTTGAAGGCGAAAATTTGACAGTGTGCCAGGGGCGTCAGTCTTGATAGTTGGGCCTCTCAGACTACGGTATTTTACTGACTTCCAGATATTAACTTCAGACAAAAGTTAGAGGGAAAATGAGGTAGAGTGGTCATTCGGGCTGCGCAGGAAATTGAGGTTAGTTCACATTTAATGTAAATGAAGGCCTCAAAACATTTTTTCACATCCTCTAACCTTCTTTTTATGAAAATATATAGAACATTCAAGATGGTTAAAATAAATTGTTCATATTAATTGTTGGTTATGTTGAAAATTCCATTGTATATACACTGTTCACCGTAAAGTGAGCTATTTTTAGGCCGCAGCAATTTTTCCCTTTCAGCCATCTTTTATCCTACAACCACAGTTATCAAAATAGATATAACCCAAAAAAAGTAATAAACACAGTGTGTATAGTCCACCGCACTCGGTAGTTAACATCTAAGGCTAAAATAAAATATATGTAATGAATATTATTCCACATAAGAGAGCTTTCAAATGTGCTCACATTACCACGAATATCCTGTACAAAAAGCTTTATCTCTACTGGCCCCGACTTTGAAAGTTGTACTGGCGATTAGCGAGTCAATGATGGAAACATCTGCAGTAGACAAACATTGGTTAACCTCCTCTGCAGTTTATGCGCAAGACCTAAGGAGACTCCGGATTGATGCCGTTGCTTATATGCCTGCATGAAGAACAGGTTTATAGTTAATTTAGCAGGGTTCATTTTTTCAAGATTAATTTTCGCCATATTTGTTGACATAACAAGAAGCTGATTATTTTTCGATTACATTTAAGTAGTTGTGTAAACTGTCTATGAACTTTACCTCAGAGAGGCTGCGGCGTGGCTAGGGCCGTAAACCAACATCCCCACCACAGATATTTAGGTGACATGCTAATTTTAACGTAATTGCGTTAAAGGAAGACATTCCTTGTACTTCATGGACAGACGTATAACTCATGGCGTCGGCGAGCTGGTTCGCAGTCTATAATTTCACCGCCCACTTCTGTTTCTCTCTCTCCCTCTCTCCTCAGCCTCACAAAAACTCGCTCCCCGGGAGGCTCGCCTTTTAAAATCGTCCTTCTTTTGTTCGTATCGCACCGCAGTTGTGATCGCTGACGGCGCTGTAATGTCATCATTAGTCGTCGTCCATTGTTTCCAGCGGTAGCTACACGTTACGGTACAGTGATGTGATTTGTGTGGAATGTAAAAGAAGAAAGTACAAGACTCAAATGACTTTTAAAATAACTTAGTATGTAACTGTCACTACTTCAGGAATATCTTTTTCTGTGTAATGGACAGACGAAAATATTCAAATCGAATTACGAAAAAGTTGACACCTAATAAAAGAAATAGAATTTAAATAAAATAATCTCAATTATTTTAAAAGAAATGGGAGAAATTTGTGAAGTGTTCTTTTGAAGAACAATACAGTACATTTGTTTTGAGTTAGTGTGTGTAGTCATCTGGACACTGTTTCGTTTCAATGCGGCATGAAACCTAAATAATATATTGCAAAACATTTTGAGGGTTAAATATAGATAATAAAAGTTTACCTGAATATTAGTATTAATTTTTTAATTGTGTTGGCTCACTGATTCCAAATTATGTCCTTAAAACATAGGATTGCAGGCAATAACTTTCGCAATAAGTCACAGCGCCTTTGATGGTGTTTTACATTTGGACGTGAGTTCGAAACTCCGTTCAACATATTTTTTTCATGACATATAACATCTAATAATAACTTGGTACGGACAGAAAAAGATACACTTTGCAAACGGTTAGTAATTTTTTGTCACAATTAAAAATAACACTCGTACTCTTGTGACTTCAAATTATTTTCAAGAAAATGAATGAATCTACACCAGTAAGCAATGCATTGATGTAAAGGCAAACAATATGCAAGTTACCGGCATGTAGCAGATCTACGTATGGGATTTTTATTTACTACGAACCTCACACTGCGTACACACCGAGGATGTCAAATGCTAGTACGCGAACTGCTGTCGTGTAATATGAATCTTCCATGGCGTTTCATATAGCCGCTGGTTTACTGGCTCGTGCACCAGGCCTTGCAGAAGCTTGTGCAAGAACAATGTGCGCCAGCAGGTATCGTGTAATATCGGCTTTTTATAGTCATGTCTCATTGTAAGCATATCTTTAGCAAACGCATACATTATTATTTCACAATTGTGGACTGAACAGCACTTAGAACTAATATTAATGTTCACATCCAGTGAACTAATTTATTTTCAGATGGTACATGTTTGTTCACACATGCAGGACATGTACTTGTTATTTCGGCGCCTTCGTTCCGTATTATTAATATCTAAGCTATTGAAATATATTTTTACTTTGACATTGTTGTTGAAACATTTTATCATTGTATAATTGTATTACTTAAGGTACAGTAAAACGTATCATACTGCTTCCCCTACTGCATGTGAAACCATATGTTACGCCTATTTGTCCGTGTTAATGTGCAAGCGCTCGCGTTTGTATATTTTGGTGTGTGAGCGTTCCCACTTAACATTCTGAATGGACACCATGATTAATAAATCCTCCGGACGCTTACCAACATCTGAATTTTGATGTCATAACCGTTTAGTACGTTGTTAAATAAATGTACGACAGGAAAAAAGCGAATAGCTAAAACTACTCAAAAAATTTATTTTCCAAAATACAAATCAAAGGAAAACCTGAACGTAACAGAAATTTCGGCTTTGACTCCTTGCCAGTTCTTGTAAATATGACGAAGTAAATTACAGTTATTTAAGGGCTGAATAAAATCACAAATAATACGATTTCCCAAACTCTAAGATATTAATGGGACACAACTGTATTAAAAATTAAAACGCAATAATTTCGGAAAAAGGAATAACAGTCTGCTAGTTCGCAGGGACTGCTCTTCTTTAATGGATGCAGATATTAATATAGCCGTTTAGAATTAATTTCCTAAAATAAGCTGTTTTTATAATGTAAGGGTACTTTAAAATTGGTGTATTTTTGTAAAAAACTCTGTAACCGATGTTTGAAAACATTTAATCACTTGACCACCAGAGCAGTAGCAGACAACTACCTGTCCCGCCTTAACCACGGCTGAAAGTTTTTTTTATAAAAGTTAATCTCAGTAGATACGTATTTCGTTCCGTGGTAGCCATACTTATTTATGCATAGGATATCAATAAACACAAAATTACAGTACTTTATGCTTTCAGATTGACGATTGCCTTCATTTTCTTTGTATGCAGTGATAACATTACATTTTTATTTATGCATTGTTGTGTAGACTGGTGTCAACAACCGACACCGCACTGGTATTTTATGTCGCAGTTGTTCCATTATGAAAGAGCCGCGGAAGTGTAGTGTTTAGATAATCCGCCTCCTATCACGGGTGACTGGGTTCGAATCCCAGCGACGTCAGCCCGAATTTCACGACATGGAAAACATGGCGGACGTTGACTTTAGTCGGTGGGTTTTCTCGGGAGTCTCCCGCTGCCTACACCCTAGTTACACTCTGTCACTTCTCCGTCCCACTACAAGACCTCGCCTTTCAAGAGCCGCCCAAATACCTCTCTCTTTCGCTTCATTGAGTTTCTGCGATCATGTTAATGCTGCTTGTTTTTTTACGTCGCTGTTGAAATGTTACATTATTTATTACCAATATCCTGCCTGCCATTTGTCGCCGTAGGTCAAGTTTCTGAGCTGCTGATGGAAGTATTCGAAGTCATATAATAACTAAGAACACAGAAGCGAATGTGTAGCATTTATCGCGAACTATAGTCATACACGCCAGAAAAAATGGCGTTTTTGGCTAGCAATATGGCGGGAAATCGAGGCCAATCAATACAGACACCCGAATTTTGCGAAAAGATTTCACGACCAGTTGTACTTCAAAGAACTTTAGCTCAGACCCACTTTCGTGATTGGATGGTTTCCGTGTTACACGTCTTAGGTGTGTGTGCGCGAATCACAGACGTACAGTATTGAAGTGACCTAATATTGATTGGCCATCCTTTGTCTCACAAAGACAAGCCTCCGGTAAGGAAAGGAAAACTGCTGGTACGGACGTAGGGTATTGGAATATAGCATGTGCAGAAATCTCTTCACTAAATTCGTATGTCCTTACCAATCAACAATGCATACTAACTAGATAGATGGCAGTCCGCCCAACAGTGCACACAATAACCAATCAGACACAAAGTCCGTTTTCAGAGCCTAGCGTGGCCAATTAGAGAACTAGTTTGCCAACATCGAAGCAACCGCCATGCAATTTAAACTCGTGTGTACTGACCTCTCCTGTTCCGACACTGAGGAGATCTCTGTTCTGTTTACTAGATTTTCTACATTTATTGCCGAAAAAATATTGCGTTTCCTTAGTTTTTTGATAATATTTCACTTGTTTCATAATGCGATAAGGTTTTTTTTTTTTTTTTTTTTTTTTTTTTTGCAATATTACTGATCATCGCCCATTTTTGTTAAAAATTTGCTTTATTGCCGTATATTTAAAAAAAAGTGGCTTATTCATTTCAAAAATGTTATCATTATTTTTCCACGTGTATTCGAACAACATTATCTCAATAATAATATCGTATGTAATACATACGCAGAAAAAAAATTAACTCTGCTATTTTTGTATCATTATGGTTGCGATTGCTTACGTTTCTATACATTACGTACCCTCCAAAAATCACTTTCTTTGAAAATTGTGCTCTTTTACGATGGACAGTTGGGCAAAGAGAGGTTCGAGGCGGAAATATCCAATTAAAACAGCGAGTAAAAATTAAGGAAGGAGTGGAGAAATTTACGTAACAACGGAACGAACAAATAAAACCGACCGAAGGATGGATCAGCAGATCGCCTAGGGTCCTTTAAGAAATGGCCTATCACATGGACGTATGTCTCCTGCCCTGCTGTGTTCGGACGCTACTGCAGAATAAAGGTCCTTCGCATCTTTTAGATTACTTTCTTGGTCAGGTTTGTTCATACTTCCCATAACCTTACGTCTTGACGATGTCATGACGTGCTTTCTACCCGGTTTAAACACTGCTGCGTGACGTTTCATGTCAAAACCTGTCCCGTCTTTAACATCAGTGTGTTATAGACCACAAACAAACCTGATCATTAACACTCAGCCTCTAGAACTGTTTTTAAGGAATAGCAGTTCTCTTTTCACTCCACAGGTGCGTGATGCATTAACGATCACGGCAAAAAAGAAGTCATTGGAACTTTAGATTACCTGCAGCTCCTAACCATTCGTTTTTCATTCTTTAAAACAATATCAGTTACAGATGTTTTAACTTCTTGCCTAAATATTAGTCTTACGTCTTTCCTCGAAGGACGTTCTCTGCTTACTGTTGAGTATAGGCTATTCACGACAAAGTGAGCACTTTTGAAAGCCCTCTCATTTAGAATAGTAGTCAGTAAATAGGTTTTATTTTAACCTTAGACATAAATTTCCGAGTGCGGTGGAATATACACTCTGTGATTATTACTTACAAGGAAGCATTTATTTAAAAATGTGGTTAAAGGATAAGAAACGGCTGAAAGGAAAAAGTAACTAGGGTGTCAAAAGTGCTCGCTTTACCGTGAACAGCCTATAAGTGGCAGAATTCTAGTTGTATCAAAACTGCCCTGACAACTTTGGCACCGTAATGGCTTTATTTTTGTAAGATTGCCTCACAGTTAGTAAATGTTTTGGTTTTATCCATTCAACTATTTAATATGCCGAAAGTTGTTTTTGTTTCCTCTTTAGACGCATGCATAATACATACATCAGAATGGAAACTCATGAATTTTGTTTTCTCTTTATACGAAAAAAATATTAAATTGCTATTCCTGCTTCAATTTCATTTCAGTGGTCCACAGGTATAGAATGTTCACGATAAAGTGAGCACTTTTTAAGGCCCTCCCAACAGGCATTAACTAACTACTAAATATAGCTTATTGCAGCCGCAGGCATTAAATATTGGTGGTGATGAAATATATACACTGTGTTTATTGGTCACATTGCAATGTTTATAATAGATAGCTGCAGGAATACGGAAATTGGATGAAAGGAAAAATTTATAAGGAGCTTAAAAAGTGCTCACTTTACAGTGAACAACCTATACTAGTCAATATCACCGTAAACATGACAGTATAATATTTTTAACATTTAATCCCCCTAACTTTCTCCGTTGAAAATACTGTATGAAAATTATCCATGTATATTTGAATACCGCGCCCTTAATTAGAAGTGTTCTATGGGTAATATTCCTATCAGGTTGACATTATTTTCCTTTATGTTGTTATGTCGTTGTCGTTGTTGTTGAAACTCGTCACGCTTAGTAAATTAATGTGCACTATTAACCAAACATGGAGGGTTCAAAATAAAACGATATAATTCTCCTTGAAATATATTATAAAAGAATCTCAGAATTGTCTTACCATCACTGGAGATATTAATACTTTTGACGAGATAAAGCTCTTAACCATTTAGTAAGATATTAAGTATAATTATTTTTAAGCTAAGGGAAGGAAAATGTATCAAAATTATGTATGTAATATTATACTCAAAATGATTTGCTATACGAGCTCGCTTCACTGTCCATTTAACGAAACGAAGTGCTACATTTATATTTTCGCCATATTACTTGTGAAGGTTATATTGGAATTGCGTTTCACCGTGGCTGGCTTGTCGCATCAAAGGACGCCATGTAGCGGCCTAAATATGTTAAGTGAAGCGAGATTCCTTTTCGCAGGTGGCCTCAGCTCCCACGCTTATTTACATGCTATAAATACGTCTGTAATCAGGTCAGTTCAGCCAAGGAGTCGCCGTTGAAAGGAAAAGCAGTTTACCTTTGTGCTTTGCTCCGCAATGCAGATTTGTTCCAAGGCCCCTGGCTTGTGTGAGCGTTAAGGGCGGGGAAGGGGGTAGGGGAGGGGGGAGTGGGGTGGTAACTGGAAGGAGGAGGGTGTGTTCGCGAATGTCGCGAAACTTCACAAGAGGCGCCGAGGGACCCGTCGTAAACCGCGATATCGCAATTACTTACCACATTCAGTTAACAACCGGTTACGCACGCGGTAATAGCCACCGTGAATTGGAAGTTGCCGCTTCGTATTGTAAAAATTCCCCGAACGTATTACGCGCTAGCCATTCTACGTATTTTTTTTATGAGTTGTTAATTTACCACCTCCCACAAGATAGCTTCCGAACCTGTTACTGCACTGGAGAATTAGAAAACTGTATGATTGGTCAAATTTAATAAGTTCCCAGTAACCTGCTTTAAATAATTACACATAGTTATGCACATGTCGATTAAAATCCTGTACGCAGTAATGTCTGTGATTAAAGCCGCATTAATCTAAAATAGTTATTTTTCTGCTGCAAATATATATTTTTAGTGATATATGTGACACACAAGAAAGTACACTACACTTTCGAACATAAAAAAATTCTCAACTTTTGTAAACCCCAAAAAATTAAAGCAAATCGAGCAGCCTGCACGCTGGTTTAATATGCCAGTGATATAGTTTCAGATCTAAAAATTACTCGGCACGTACGTCACAAATGGAACAATAAGTTTTTTGTAGCATCAATAGACAATTTCAGATTTTTATAAGAACCGAAGAATCATTAGCAGACAAAACACTGTGCTTTAAAAATGCCCAGAATATTATATCAATATACGTAAACTACGCGGATGTCTGACATAATTGCAGTTTACAATAGACGTACTCTGTATTTTACTTAGCACAGTGCAGACAGGTTGGCAAAATGCAAATCTGCACGCTGTTACCGTATTCAGGTAGGGTTAAGATAGATGAAAGGAAACTGACGCTTATAGGAGCCGACTGTCCTACCCGGAGAGGGAATATGTTGTAGAGTGACACGTCAGCTCCGCAGTAACAATGTGTGTGTCACAACATGTGACTTCGGCTAAGGGTAACATATTGTTTACCCTAATAAGTGCTTTGATATGTCAGCAGACACTTCTGAATTTGATGCAACGCAAATTCCATGTAACCATGCTACGAGAAAAAAGAAAGCAAAAAATCCCGAAATCCTTGTAAAACCAAATGCAAACAGAAGCGATATTATCGCCACAACACGTGAACTTCGCAGTTATTTTCGGCAATTCCCGAATCAGTATTTAGATATGCGCAGGAGGAAATCAGGTTACCGTACCCGACGGACAGGTCTCTCTCTCTCTCTCTGGCAGAGTATTGAAAAAGGTGAGAGGTGAGATAGAAGTGGAGCAGTGGAGGTAATGACGAAGGGTGAGGAAGCAGAATAGCTGCGAGAAAACCCCCGTGGTATGGCAGTACTCGTCACACTCTCCACTTGAGCAACCAGATCGGAAATTTCCCCGGCTGCACGGATCTGGAATCGAACCAGAGACTTGGGCGGTGGAAGACAAAATTCTATGTTACTAAGCCAACCGCAAGTTCGTAATGCACATAACATTAAGGTTGCGCTAGTAAAACTGGGTAATGTAATAAACTTTTAAATTAAGTTACCGATCCACGCATATATCGGCTAAAAGCAGGCCACAGCATATTACTATGATGGCACCGGCTAGGTGAGTTCAGATAGTTAAATTCCACAACTGTATTATTGAACCTGTTTAGCAATACCAGAATCAAACACAAGTTTCGCCACAATTCTGCGTCAGAGTCATTGCAACTTCAAAAGGCAGGTCCTTAGCTACTCATTTATAAGTCTGGTATAGACTGTTTTCGGTAAAGTGAGCAACTTTGAAAGCATTCTCAGTTTAAATAATAGTCCATAAATATATTTTATTTTAACCTTAGACGTTAACTTCCGAGTGCAGTGGAATATACACACTGTGTTCATTACTTACAATGCAATATTTATTTTAAAAATATGATTAAAGGATCAAAAATGACTGAAAGAAAAAGCTACTAGAGCCTTAGAAGTGGTCACTTTATCGTGAATAATCTACAACAGTTGCAGGATGCCTTCTTACTGTTCTGTAACCGCTTATGTAGTCATTTTGGCTGCAGGCCCCGCTTCACAAAAAAATTGAGGAATTTCAAGCGAATGTCGTGGCGAGCGCTGCTGTAACTCAGAGGTTTCCGCATAGTGATGTAGTCACATCACACGCCTCGTTCCTCGCCTTATTCCTCGCTGGCAGTCGCAACACTCTCCTGCAGTCACAACTCTTCTTATACTTTCCTACCCGACAATCTTCTTCGCAGGAGTTTTTTCACCAAACAATTTCACAATTTTCCATTCTGATATCAGCATTCTACGTAATTTAAATATGTTTTTCCAAAATGGAAAACATGTTGGCAAATCTAAAAATTGTTTGCAGTTTTGTGTTTGGGTTATACTTTTTAATTATTCACGTAAGTGAAAAATTTCAATGACTATTATATAAGATATTTTAATGAATTATGTACGAATATTTATTGGCTGTTAATTATACGACTAAAGGATGAGTATCAATGTTAACAATAATACTCTGGGAAAGAATTTAAAAAATTATGTGAAGTTAAATGTCGATGGTGGTAATCATAAAGTCCGATAATGTCTGATACACAGAAGAAAAAATATATCATATTTAAAAGCTACAAAAGATTGCATGCAGTATGTCCTCCAATATCTAGGACAGTATATATGGCCTTAGTAGTGGTACAAGTGGTTCTCGGTTGAGTAATTTTCAAATTAGACTTTGAAAAATATCCCTGCTACTAACTGCATGTGTTCATTGCCATATTCCCAGTCCAGTTGGAAGCAATTTAGAAAAACTCGTTCCGTGCCTTCCGTCGTATTGAAAGCGCGACATTTAAATTTGTTGACAAAAGTAAGTTTTCATCTGTATGTAAAAAATGAAGTACCCGACTTACTGATTTACAGACACACGCTCATCATAGCACATATTGACCAGGGGGGGGGGGGGACAACAGATAGGGCTTACAATCACGCTATTTGATGTAAGTGGCTGTGAAAATACCAACATAGACATTTTACCACTAGAATTAATGATTTTATGGAACAGATCGATTTTGAGTCAAAACTATGATTGTTTTGTATTTCAACCATACTGATTTAACCTACATATATTTCAGGTGCTCATTTAATAACTTACTAAAACGATTATAAATATTTAATGCGTTTTTTGCACTGCTTGTGCAAGATTTATTCTATTCTGTTGGTCATATTTGGAGGTAACGTAAATATTTAAAAGACAGAGCTAACACAAACAGCACAGGTATATATTTAATTATTCCCGAAACACGTATTGAAAAACATTTCCACATGACCAAGAACATGCATGTCGCCAGTAGTACCAACTAATTTCCGATACAACCAAATCTGATCACCAAGTTCCATCTTCATCTTCTTACGTGAATAAATAGACGCATTACCAAGAACACTAATTATAACAGTATTGTCTGCCTTGCCCTCATGAACTGGAAAAGTCTTCCAACAAATTATCCTGTTTGGATCAATCTCACTAATATCCTTTGGTGCAGGCTCCGGAAGTTGTTTATCGCCCGGAAGTGGCGGCTTGGTGGGGCCCAGAAGTACATCTGGTGATAAGGTCCCATCACGTAGCGGCAAAGTCTAGAGATACGGAGCGCTGCCTCGGAGTTTCATCATTCGCATGTTAAATGCCGAGCGAGCAGGTTAAAGTAGTAGTTGCCGGCTGATCCTTGACTTTTCTGTTTTTTTTATTCTTACCTTGTTTTGAAGTAAGTATCTGTGTTGTATTAATAGTTTGATTCATTTTTGCATATTATATTAATTTTTACGATTATTAACAACATTGATTCTTGCAGATTTCATCCTGACATGAATCGGAGGCGAATTCGTTCTTCTGGTTATTACCCGAGGAAGGTTTATCGTAATGCTGTGTCTTTTACTAAGGATGTCAATAAAGATGATAGGTCTTGGGCAGTTAAAATACTTTATATAGAAGAGATTTATATTTTGTTGTCTTTTTTTAATACAGTTTTGGTCTTCAAGGAATAACTGCTATAGCTGGTAGTGGTTTGTTGGAAATGTGTTTCTTCAGAAGGTCTCATGTAGAGAAGGAGCCTGCACCAAAAGAGATTAGTGAGATTGATCCAAACAGGATAATCTGTTGGAAGACTTTTCCATTTTATGAGGGTAAGGCAGACAATACTGCTGTAATTAGTGTTTTTGGTAATGTGTCTATGCATTCACTTAAGAAGATAAAGATGGAACTTTGTGATCAGATTTGGTTGTATCGGAAATTAGTTGGTACTACTGGCGACATGTATATTCTTGGTCATGTAGAATATAAAAAATACGAAAAAACGCAGCAGTACATTTCACACCTACAAGACATTTATTTATAAAATAAAAAATACATAACACATAATCATGGATTGAAAAACAATTCCACATGACCAAGAATATGCATGTCACCAGCAGTACCAACTAATTTCCGATACAACCAAATCTGATAGCGTATGCAAATATATAAAAACTAATTTCGGGATTATTAATATTCAAGGGGTAAATGTGTGTTTTTGAGGACTTCTCAATTGCTTATTAACTCAATGAGGTATCACTGTGCCTTTGGATTCAAAAGGTACTTGATACGAAAAAATATGTAATTTCAGGATTTCTTTAAAATTCAATTGTAAGACTGTGAAAGGGGTAAAATGTGTTTTCTAGGACTCCTTAATTCGGCATTAACGCTTTTAAATATATATTCTCTCTTTGCTTCAAAAGGCTATCTACATAAGAACAAAATAAATAAATTTTAATTCAGCTTTTTCGAGGGTTTCAAGAGATAAATGTTTTTTCGTAGGATTGTCAATAGCTCAAGAACCGGATAACATATCATTATGATCTTTGCTTTTAAATTTTGGTTGATTAAAGTCCTCAAAATTAAGTATTTAAATAGCTATAGGCCTCTATGGATTAGTTTGTGTGTTTAGGTGATAAAAAATTATTTAGTGATGAACAAAGCTTCTTCTTCTTCTTCTAAGATGATACTAAGTTCTGAGAGTAAAGTTTTACAATAATTAGTTTCATTTTGTACATAAATATTTTAGTTATTAGCAGTGCTCCACAAATGGTTGAATTCGCAGTCTAAGATTTAAACAGTGCTTAGATAAGAGGTTACGCAAGAAATATATCTTTCTAAGACTGAGGTGTGCATAATTTTGGTCAGTTAAGCACTTTAGTGTTTGCGTAGATTGTATCGATTGTCATTTCGGCCAGTTGTTTTCATATTAATATCAACAAAATACCTTTGAAGGAAAGCTATATCGCGCCATTCACAAACTGTGGGCCGAAACTACGCAAATTGGTTGTCGGAAAAGCCAATCATGTGTGTTTCAGCAGCGTGTTTTTGTTCATTTTCTTCACGACAATGTGAAACATAGGAAAGGCGCCGGCGCACTTTTTGGTAGTTTTACTTTCGTGATCAGAAATAAATGTTTTATTCGTTAAAACAGAATTTCTTTACAATACATCTGCAATGAGGAATCATAAGCATAGAAGTGATATCAGTACATAGGCCTATGCAAATGTTTGCTTTCATACAAATAAAAAATCTCTTATAGTGACGAAAAAATCAAGAGATAAGTTGATTGCTCTAAAGACAGTGAATGCTCACGCTATTGAAAAGATACGTAAGCTTGCAGGCGTTAGAACTTTTGGTATTACATTCATGGCATTCTATGTGAACACTAGGATTATATAAATACTCTAAAAAAATACAATTGCTGGGATTGTATTCATAAAAATTTTGCCCGTAAATTTTCACAAAAAAAGTTTCGCTCAGCGCTGAAATGAGACGTCCAACTCATGGCCACACTAATGAAAATCCTACGATCTCTCACTAAGCTCTGATAGCAGACTCGGTTAGCTGTGAAGTGTAAATTGGTTGCCGCCTTTGTTAAAAGCATTTTTATGTGTCCTGAGGGAACGTAACTGCAAGAATGTTGCGTTCAAAAGGCGGAGAAGTTAAAAACGAACTGTCTAACAACACTTACGGCATGAAGTAATTTACGAGCGCCAATAGGGAAATTGAAGTGCTGTAAAACCTACTTACAACAGGAGATCTAGTCTCCTTTGCCATTTCAGCGCACAACGGCGCTACGCAGGAACTTACTTAAATGTAAATACTCTGAATTCAGTACGAAAACGTAATGTGCAAACTATTGAATTAGTGTCCTATAAAACGGATAACTGACGTGACATCCAGTCTTGAGCAAACCTAATGTCTTAGGCGAACCAGCAACCATATTGACAAGTGTAGCCAAGCATATTATTTTCAACAAGAAATCCCGGTTTAGAATCCAGATAAACTGTGTATATATGTATGTTTATATATGTATATTTAGGTCTGTAATATGTAACTCGTCCTTAGACCAGCCTCGCGTCATAAAGCCATAACCCGAAAAGCGATGATTAAAAAGATTCATATTTCAAACGAACCAGCCTATTTGCAGGTGACAATGACTAGGACACGTAGATGTATGTGAAATCTAGTCTTCTACCTACTAATCTAGCGAGTTTGTCCAGTTGTCGAATAGCAGTGAGATGTAATTTACTGGCTTAATGTTACTGCCTCTCGTTACCGCAGAGGGCTATGATTGACTAAATAAGGAGTGTCTGGTGGAATCCAGTCATGGCGCTGAGTGAGCAAAGCCCGCCCTACACGTTGCCAATTTCCCTAGCGGTTTTATACCCATTTTCTGCTAGTGTTTTTGTTCCCGTGTAGGTTACAATCCAGCCGCCTCTGGAGGGACCTGGCTCTGGGTATAACAGTGTTCGTACCCGTGGGCGTGCCCTAAGCGGTAATTCGCGTTTGCGAGAAAAGTGGCCGACATCTAGCGGCGGGAATATATATTTGTATAGAGCGTATAAAATGCTTTTGCAGATAGGACTGACTGCATAAATATTGTTGTAATTTTTATGAAAACGGAATACGAAAATGGCAATATGTTATATGATTTCCTATAATTTAAGTAAATTACTCGAACAAATATAATTCATTTCCACTGTATAAAATCAAGCAAATGTCTTATAAAGTACCTGTATCAAGACAGGATATGTTGTGTTCGTACACAAATGTCCTAAGGAAAAGGTAATGTAAAATTTTCGGTAAAACAATAGTGTGAAGAATTGTAAGAAGCAAGGAAATGTTGGGGTAGATAAATGTATTAATAAAATAAAATCTGACTTCAATGAACTGACAAAAATCTTTTAAAAATCTTAATAGTAAACGATTAAAAATAGGTGAAAAAATATTGGTTCACCTACAATGCCAACAGACTAAAAAGTAATTCATTAAAATCCCCTCTTAATTTGGAGAAAAAATTACGTAATACAAACATGCATATATAATGTAAGAATAATCCAATATAAATTCAGTTCTCATATATTTTATACTATTTCCCGAGCTGCATACGAATCTGTCAATTAAAAGTTAATTTTCTTAAAAATATCCTCTAATGAATACTGATATAACTATAAACAGCGCAGAGCATTATAATTTTCATTTACACTCTGAAATACAATGTCGTATCCATCAAATATAATCCTAATCATTTACAAACATTCAACAAATAAGCACACCTTCCTATTTCTTGGCCAAATCAAAATGCAAACAAACACAACCTTCACGTTTTATTGTTATATATCTCGCTATACCCTCTATAAAGGCCATTATCGTGGATACGATGTTGCGCTCTGGAGGCACCGAAAACACGAATAGAACGTGCTCTAACGTGCTCTAATTTCTGCTATACCCATGAATTTGTGACAGATAAGATGGCGGACACCCGAGTAACATACTTAAGCCGTATATGTCTGTTTATGAAAAGATTACGTTACGGGTTCTGTAAAACGTATTTTTGGACAAAATAATAAGTTTACTTAAGATGCGTGTAAGTAACGGGAATCGTTTTTAATTACTCCCACAGGTCATAGTAAGACAAAAAACTCAACGTTAAAAATACGTGGTAACTGTGAATTTTTGTTATATAAACTCTTACAAGGCTTACTCACAGCGTATGCGTGTGCAACTCAGTGGGTTAAAACCCGGTTATACGATGGATAGTTTAAGGTTTCAGAGTTCACATACACATCGGCCAGTTATTTCTTAAAAAATTATTTTGTGTGATATATTATTGCTGTTTATAATATATGTTCTTGTTAGAAAACGTTTATTTCTAGACTCCTTTAAGTAAAAGCAATTTTGCGTAAATAATTTCACAGTCCAATCGCCTGGTTGTGGTTGATTGATAATCTCAACGATTAGGTTTTACATGCTATTTACGGTAAAGTGAGTACTTTTGAAATCCTTCTAATTTTGAGTAATAGTCAGTAAATACATTTGATTTTAGCATTAGAAGTTTACTTTCGAGAACGGTGAAATATACACACTGCGTTTATTACTTATATGGCAATATTTGTTAAAAAAAAGTTGACGGAAGGATGAAAAACAGCTGAAAGGGAAAAGTAACTAGGACCTCAAAATTGACCACTTTACCCTTAACGACATATGAAGTAGGTAATTTGATCTGCGCAGCATGAGTAATTCTAACACACACACGACAGCCTTATTTTTGGTATTGTGATACTTTTGTCTTCTTTCGGCCTTCTAACCGTAACAATTGAATAATTATGTAAAGCACAAAATTGATTATTATGGTTGTTTGATCAAAATATTTAAATAATTAGCTAATGTGTTAATGAGTGGCTTGAATGTCCGTCGCACAGAACATGTGAATACCTTGTTTTGCATACACAGGCAGAGCCATTATTCATATAATTTTCCATACATTAATTGTATTCTTACTCAGAAACTTAGGGAAATGCAGTCTTCATGTAAAAAAAACTCTCTTCGTAAATTTTTGATGCACCCCAATTGGCCTAAATATTATATTTGATTACATTGTTCCCTGCCATCTGCGGACTCTGCCATTTGCAAGTTGTTTTGCCAGCCGTTCATAGTATTCAGCAAGCACTTTCGGTAACGTGTGGTTATGAACTGATTCATTCTTTCTTCTCTTCTGTTATGAAAACGTTTTGTTGTGCCCATGGGTATAACAAAAGGTAGCAAAAATCATATATAGTCTATTCGAGGTTTCTTTACACTTTTCGTATCAAACCTCATGGAAAATCATGTGCTTGGCTGTTTCGTAAATGTTCCATATATCACAAGTGTTTTATACTTGTGTTAACATAAAGGTACCTTATTTTTGGTTAAATTGAAATTCTACTTATGTCTTATTTATAAATTATAGTATTTAATTTATAATTAATATGAGTAAAAACAGGGAGAAAATAGCTGAGTTAATATTGCCTACTGAGGAATGATTCTTATCCAAAATATTATTACACTGAGTGAGCACGAATGAGGCGTGCTGTCCTTTTAGCTTTGTTTGTACGAGGTGGAGGAATATCCTGGACGTAGAACTTTATCGGGGCTTCAGAGAAGTGTGAAGTAACAGTGAATTGACTATAGCGCGTAGGGCAACTGCTCGGTTGTGGTGGCCACACCCACCACGGGGGGGGGGGGGGGGGCGCCTCTTTGCTTCTTTCCGCTCAGCTGGCCTGAGCAACGTGGTGTAAGTGTGTTGTGCGTGCGCGTGTGTGTCTGGACCCACGTGACGTAACGAGGGAGCTTTCTACCGGCCGCCACGTGTATCCCTAGGTCGGCCGTCGCCACGTCTCTTAGTCGTGCGCCTCCAGCAGGCGGGAGGGAGGGTTCGTCGCGGCGCGCCCTAGTGTCTGGGCCGTGGACCGATGTCCGTCCGCGCTTGTCCGCGACACTGACTCGCCCATCGCCAGCACGACTGTCAACGCCACAAGCTCAATAGCAACGTGCGTGTTTGTTTACACGCATTTTCAACATATTTACCCTGCTATAATCCATTCTCGGTTTGCTTCAAACACTTCTGAAGCCCTGCTAAACGTCTAATCCCAGGATATTCATCCGTCTCGTGCGAGCTAAGTTTATTTATGTCTAGAAAATTGCACCAAAGGACAACGCACCACATTCGTTTCGCACTCAGTTGTAATTATATTTTGCATAAGAACTATTTCTCACTAGGCGCTTTCAATACACATGTTTTCTCGCTGTTTTTTCATATTGGATTTAAATGCATTTTTATAATTTATAGATGAAATACCGGTAAAACTTCAGTTTAATGAAAAATAATATACTTCATGTTAACAGAGGTATAAAATGCTTGTGATACATGGCATATTTTGAAAATAACTAAGCACGTCATACACGCGGTGGTTTTCCAAAGGTTTGATTCAAATTGTGAACAAACCTTGAATAGACTATATATGAATGGTTGCATTGAAAATCGGCTAGATAAACTCTACTAATATCTCAAAGCACTAACGTACATGAACAGTGTTTTCAAACCTCAAATCATATTCACGTTGTTTCTGATAGTGCTGTTGGTAGGAAATCCCTCTAATGCCGGAACGCAGCAATGTGTTTTTGTTTATTTTCTTCATGACAGTATGAAACTTAAGGAAGAAGCCGGCGAATTTTTTTAATAGCTTTGCCTGCGTAATCAAAGAAAAACGTTGTATGAGATAAAGGAAAAAATGAACCAAGAAAGTGATCGTCTAAGAGTATTTTGAAATTTTAACTATCTTAAAAAAAAAAAAAAGACTTAAAATGCCCATGAACAGACACCAAAAAGTTCTAGCACCTATTGGCTTAAGTATCTCTTCAATTTTCCACCCCTATAAGAGAGGGTTGAATTTGCATGCCAACGTTTTAACAGTCCTAAATAACCATTTCATTCACGGCATACATAACGGCCAAGCAGGCTTGTTTATCGGACTTAAAGTCTTGTATTAGCTTATGTGTATGATGGACTTTTTAGTTATAACTACTCATAGTTGTAATTTCTCTAAGTAAGGAATATTTCTATATATAAATTTGCGAGGCTGAGACTAAAGCCTCGCCTTAAGTTTCCAGTTATAAGTCTATTCCATTCAAATTAGATTACACGTATTGATTATCAAGAAATTAATTAATTTAAATGTGTATTATTATATCAGTTGTTTGTGAAGTGTCTCCTGCATCTTCGGAAAAATATGTGTCGTTTATTGATTGTGATTGTGCTAACTGTTTTATCAGCCGCAAAATTCTAGAGTCTGGCTTTATAAGAAAAATTGTGACATGGATTTTGAGTCCTCCTCAGGTTTATAAACAGTATAATCTAAATATGGTAGTATTCAAGAAGTGACTTAAATAAAGTTCACAAGCGTAAAGAAGAAGATAATTCAGTAATCACTTTAACTTCGAACCATCTACCTCCATAGCGCATTCCGCACAGAAGGGTATGCGGTGGTTGGCTTCGACGCCTACATGGTGACACTTCACGTTGCTGGCAAAGAGAAAGACGGCTGCCTTCAAATGACACGAGCGGAATTTTTCTCCTTCAAGTAGTTTAACAGTATCTAGAGTAGTCGCAGGCTTGCCATAAACGAGGCTGTTCACCTTGGCCGGCATGTCGCGCGTAACGTGAAACAGTGATCAACAAACACATCGGTAATTTGCATGTAGATATCACGAGAGTAGAACCAGGCAAAACTTTTTCTTTCCTCTTGTCAAGGCAAGCTGCTACTGCCCGTGCCATGCAAAACGGAATTCATGTTCTACCTGTGTTGCTGCAGGATTCGTGGATAGTAATTTTTAAGGTCATTCAATTCCCGCCCTCTTAAAATAATTAGTTTTTCTTTAAAATACGGTTGTAGGCACTTAGTTTTACGTTTTGGGGGTCGGGAGGGCATATAACGTAGCCCAGTGCCCTTTCTAAAGTCTGTATTACAGGAATTGTAGCTTTTACTGTTGTCCCTTCTGTAGTCACCCTCATAAAACTAGATTATAATAAGCATTTCTTCTCGGCTATTTCCAGTCTGAAAATAAAAAAGAATGCAATTATTTACCAATTTGTCTTTTTGAGAAGCATTTATATATGCTGTGTTGTGCGGAATGATTCCAGTACTCCTGAATTAGAAAGTGAGGAAAAAATTGAATAATATAAGACTTAAGGGATTTATTTATATTAACGTACACTGATGTCCCATGGCACTTACTGATTGGGAGATGTTTGTCACAAATTGTGCAAATTATGTATTATTTTGTACTTAATTTCGTAATAAGACTTGTGTACGTACACTACGAATGAGCGAACAACTACGACGATAACAGCGATTACTGTAGTCACAATTAGACAAATATAGTGCCATAGTTGTCGTCACGGCTCCTGCAAATGTAGATTACGCTAATACTGCTGCAAAGTCTGCTGCTAAAATCAAAAAAATATATTGCCGCCTTGTCATTGTAAACAAGACGCATGGCAAAGGCCGCAATAATGAGTAAAATAAGTTGCTATTAAACCTCATTTAATCGTTTATACTTTTATGAGCTTCGGGTAGGCCTATTCCACCATGTGTTTTCATGCAATTATAATAGCCTGAGTCATAAAATTAACCTTTTTTGGCATCTGCATGAATAATTATATGCAAATAGTGATCGTTATTACGCACGGTTGGGGCTGTGCCAAAGAAATCAGCGAATATAATGCCATCGCATCTAAAGCAGTTTGTCCAGAATGAAGTTAAGGGGATTATTATGAACAGCGTGCACCCAAAGTTATACAGATGTTAGCTCTCGATATAAGAGGAGTGGAGTCTTGTCATCGCCTTTTAAAAGAGGACCGGCGCCTTTCTCTTGGCCCTACGGCAGCTCGATAGGGGAGTTACTCCGTCCAGATTCCACAGTGTAGCAACGTCGAGACTGGATAGAAAGGCGTGACTTGATCTCTAGCACAACCTCGAGGTATGTCAGTATTGGTTTACTGTGGAGTGATTTAGATTACCCTATTTCTACACAGTTTTGTAACTGTAGTAAATCCGCAGGGTCACGCTACAAATTTCCACTCGATTTTTACTTCACCGCGCCTATCCCACTAAGCGAGATACCTTAAATAAATTAAGTTTCATGGGCTATGGTTCCGTACTACCCCCGGTTTAAACACTTCGTGATCACTAAATACCCATGTGGTCATAATGGTACGTTAATTTACTCCTTACTCCTGTTAAAACATGAACTTACATTTAACATGGCACAAACATCCATAATTTAAGTCCGGATTTCGCACTATAAGTAGGCGTCCAACACATTTCTGCAACGGTAATGAATGAAAGTGAAACCTCTGATCATTCATAAGACACGCACAACAGCGGGGAATGCGTTGTGAATTTGCACTAAGCACTAATAAACAACAGATGAACGCCCCTCGTGGCATCGAGTAGAAAGAAAGATACTGTCAGTAGCATTGAAGATCGATCGTTTTAACACATTCCCTTAGATCTGCCGTCCATTTCCACATACCTGGGTGAAATAGTATCTCTTAGGGTGTTTCAGATTATTACATATCAACCGATTGTCATTTATAGGGCTTTGGAGCTGAATTTTTGTTACTTTCTTTTAATATTAAGTTATTCTTTAGAAGCAAATCTGACTTATTCATAAATGCCCTACATCCTATACATTAAATATGTTTCGCCACAGCTGTTATAATTTTTATATTTTAACGTTTATGATCTAATGTCTTTATATATGTGTCAATATATATACATATATGTCTATATATAAACATATACATGTCTTTATATAAATATGTATATATATATATATTAATTCACTTTCTGGAGTTAACATATATATATATCACAAATGCGCCCCAAACACATATGCTGGAAGAGAAATAGTAAATTACTGGTGTATACGACATATCTATTTTATCTCAATAAAGTCTAATGCAACAAAACAAAATAATATAAAACATACCTTAACACAAATGACAACGCGTTAATTGAATAGACTTTATTTGTGCGTCCAAAATTTATAATTATGAATTTACTTATCTGAAATCTCAAAGGAAGGAATATTTACTTGCTCAAAACACAAAGTCGTATACCTAAATGTGTTTATAATTATTATGATGTTATCGTAAAAAAAATAACTTAAACATCTATAGTTAATATCTTTTAAAAATTAAATATAAATTAGTGTAATCTTTTAAAAGTATTTAACTGCTGAAATGATACGAGCAGCAAACTGTAAAGTAGTTTATACGTTCACTTCAGACACTTGTTCCCATTCACTTTACAATATTCCCATAGGAATGAACATATAATAACCGTATGGATAAACGACACACCGTAACATCTGCGCTGCCCGGACGACTCTTAAGGGTGAATAATTACTCCTCACCAAGGCAAACCGGGTTCTATTCCCGGCCAAGTCACCCGGATTTTTACGTGTGGGAGATGTGGCGGACGTTGCCCTTGGCTCGCGAGTTTTTTTTTTCGATGTTCTCCCGTTTTACTTTTTCTTGTATTCCGCCGCTCCACCTTCACCTCATTTCACCGTCATCGGCGCTCAAGACCTGGCTTTGAGGAACTGATGTAGCAGCGCGTCCAAGGTCAAGCAGCGAGGATGCGATACGGGCGACAGTTACACGTACGCCTAGTGCCTCATCGCTCCTACGCGCAAGGCGTGCAGTGTTTCCGTCGTGACGTTGCACTGTGCAAATTAGATCTGTAACATAGGGGTTTTATTACACGCGATGGAAGCCCACAGATTAAACTACGTCCGTATCTTTGTACTTTTCTCTTGCCGCTTAAGGAAACTGCATAGGAAGTTTTTAAAATGTAATGTTTGACCATTTCCACGAATTGTTTTCTCCAAAAATGCATTTAATATGACAAAAGTAAAATAATAGGGCCATAGATAATTGTTTTTAAAAATCTTTTCTGACACAAAGTCATATTTCCATAACTTTTATTTACCGAGATACGCGCTTACGCGTAAACAACGATTTCACAGAAAACTTCTCAGTACATAGGACACTTAAAGGGTTCCGCTATTTTGCGCGTTCGAGGCCTCGAAAGATGTGATCTCTAAGGTCGACTCTTGCACACTCACCACTTACCTCGTCGCCTCTATATACAAGGCGCTCGGCTTGCAGTCTTCTTCTCGTCGGCGATACGCCTGGGCGTCACTCTAAAGAGATGATGCTATATTCTCACGGCACGCTCATAAAGATAGAAGAACAACGCCTGTCTGAAGACAACCATCAAGTTTCTGCAAAGAAATTGAAATTATAGCAGTTTAAACTGATTATGAATGCACTCGTATTAGCCATTTCTACGCCCAGGAAATATCATTGGGGTTTTAAAATGACCACTTGAAACTTGTATTTGGTCATAAATTACGGATGTTGGCATAAGCAGATGTTGTGCTACCATTTTAGTGTTTGATAGCAATCTCAGTTTACGACCACGTTGGTTCATAAGTTAATTTTAGTCCAACTGCATGAAATAAGTGGACACCAAACTATACACTGTGATATTTTTTCCCTCCTTTGGTAATTTCAATGGGGCACATATTTTATTGAACTATGTTTAAGTGTCCTTAATTTTCTTTACACTTTCAAAACATTTATGATCTAGTGCTAACCCTCGGTTTATTTCTAAACAGAGCTGGTTTGATTCCTTTTTTTTTTTTTTTTTTTTTTTTGTAAAAATAACATCTAAATTCACACATTTCATTATAACTACATTTCATTAACCAGAGACGACTGCTACACCAATATAAGGTTAATAATCCGTGAAATGATTGGCATAAAAATGTGAAACAGTAGCCTCTAGGAAATATCGGCGAAGTCTGCTCTATCCGTAAGGAAACATTTCGGCGTAAGTTCGACTTCTCAGCGTGGCTCGTGCGGAAAATGAGAACGATTTCTGATTGGCTGCGTGCTCTGTCTGTTCGGCGTGATCAGCGTATACGTTCACCGTATGTAATTGAACAGCATTACTTTGTGTTTAAGTAAATATGAATAGGAAAATGTGTGAGCCACTGACATTTTCTTAGGGCGAAATCAACAATTTCGTGTGCAAATAAACAAAACATTTGAAGACCAAAATGTTATTTTAGCGTTAATACCTATCCTTACTTAAGAATTCCAAAATAAGAGAATTAAAAATATATATTCCCGAATGGGGGAAAAAAAAACTTCAAATAAAAATTTGTGTTCGTGGTAATAAATTATACACAATATAATAGCAGTTGTTGGTTAATTTGGTCTATTATATTCGAGCATAAGTCAGCCGGTTGTTAAAACCCATACCTACTGTGTCGCCTTAGTACGCGAAACGCGTTATACAGTAGCTACCTAAATGGTCAGGTGCGGTATGTGATATTTAAAAGGCGTCGACTGCTTACTCACAAAAATGGCTGGGATCCTGGTTTCCAGTTTGTGACGTCAAAACATTCACTTTTAATTTATTACCTTTATAACTAAAGGCTAACTCACATGTGTACGAAATATTTAGTATTAGGAGTTTGCCAACCCTATCGACTGGCTTTGGGGATGATATGGCACCTCCATACGAAAGGTCATGGGTTAATTTCCGTACCTTATGCACTGATGGGTAATTTTTTTAATAACCAGATTACTGGACATTACAAGCTTGTGCTAATAACATAGTTCACATCAAACATTCATAAGCTCTGTTTATTTTTCATCTGGTAAAATGTTATTTTGTAAGACCTTCACGGCCTATGTAGAAAGTTTTGCTGGTGACAGCATATCACGTCTTCGCCGCTGCGGCGTAAATGCTGCGATTTCCCCGATTCTCCTATTCATAGTCTACACATTCTCGGTCAAACGAAATGCGTGCTCGCTTGTATTATTTGTTGAGCTGAGATCCCCATGAGTGTGCATCGAGTGTCAAAACTTCTGTTTTTGGTAGTGTGTAGTACCTAATGTTATCAAAACTACAATAATCCTGTGCGCTTGAAGATTCTTGTCTGCTTAAAGAACCAAAGATAAGGAAACAATGAAACACGTGAGCTCCCTTTCAATAGTGATCGTGAGGCAAGTGAAATATTTCAAACGCTTTTTAAATGGAATACGGAATTACCACGGATAAGTTTTCGAGTAACATCGGATGCCTATTTCTCCTTTGACGAAATGTTTTTTAACAACTTATCGACGTCAAAAATCTTGAAACGCACTGAGCCGCAACCGCGCTGTGCGGACTCTTCGATACGAGTGCAGCTGTTGCACTCGGAGCACGGCAGTGCGGTTACCGCAGCATGTCCCTGCGGTGTAAACGCTGCGGCGAAACCGCTGCGTGTGATCCTGGCCTGGCTAATGCACGGACGTAAGTCAAGTTGAGTTTTAAAACTTTGCAGACGAAATGTGGCAGAAACAGTTTCTACTCCATGCCTCACACCGCTTACCCGATGAATGACTACCCGTCTCTAAGATGCCGTATGAGGTTGTTTCCAGCATACTAGGAGGTATCGCATCTTCATTGGTGCCAGTCCATTCAGTAGTGCCAGATGGTTGTATATTTTCCAATTCCGGGGAATTTTATTTGCTTGTTAAGGGGGAAAAGGGAAAAGTTAAGCAAAAGCGGGAATTTTTATCTTAATGCATATTTGTGTAGCTTTTGGTATCGAGTTTCATAATCTGTGAATTTAAACCTCATTCGGTCCATAGTATATCATACAAATTAAGGTACTTTCAATTCTATTTTATCTCTGTTTTGCATCTTCGAGATCCCCCGCGACCAAGGTCAAGAAGCGAGGGAGCGATACGGGCGACACTAACACGCACGCCTAGTGCCTCATCGCTCCTACGCGCAAGGCGTGCAGTGTTTCCGTCGTGACGTTGTACTATGTAAACTAGATCTGTAACAGAGGGACTCCATTACATGCCACGAAAGCCCACAGATTAAACCACGCCCGTATGTTTGTACTTTTCTCTTGCCGCTTAAGGAAATTGCGCTGACAAACTTTAAATGTGTGATATTTGACCACTTTTCACGAATTTGTTTCTGTAGAAGTGCACTTAATATGACAAAAGGAAAAAAAAAATGGTGCATAGATAATTGGCTTTATCTTTTCTGAAAAAAATCTCTTATTTGCATTAACATTTATTTACCGTGATACGCGTATTCGCGCAAACAACTATTTCACAAAAAAATGTTCAGTACAGCCTTCTCTTAAGGTTAAAGTAAAGCAACTACCTATGGCACACTGCACCCGACTAAACAACGTGAAGAACTAATAAAAAATGTAGTACAGAAACCACAACTATTTTCAGAAAAGTGCGATTTATACCTTATATATATTATATATATTACTAAACTATAGGCTACATTTTAAATGTAAAAAAATTCGATTAAAATAGTCTGTATTTTTAACAAAATTTAAGCATATTTCCATTCTGGATGCTTCAGAAAGCAGACTTTGCAAAAAAAAATCTTCGTCATGGAATATCGTCATAATGTTTACTATGATTGTGTGTAAGGAAATTGTAATAATAATGAAGGAAAATCATTTTTGTAATTTATTTTATGTGCGTCAATTTTACACAATCTTTTATGGATGAAACTGGCGTAAATAAAGGTAATTATAAAATTGATATGATATATTATGTATTACTATGTTTTTATTACAAATGTTCACTGTAAATATTATGACGATCTTTCTTGAAGAAGATTTTATTGTAAATTCTGCTTTCCGAAGCATCCAAAACGGAAATGCACTTAAATTTTATTAAGAATGCGAGCTCTATCGATCAATCAATTTTTATAGTTAAAATGTATACTTAGCAAAATATTTTACAATGTTACAATATATACATTATTCTTTCATATACAGCATAAATAACACTTTTATGGCCATTTTTATGGTGTATGTACTAATTTTTTAGGAGTTCTTCACATTGTACAGTCTGGTGCAGTGCTCCATAGGCATTTGCTTTACTTCAACCTTAAGAGAAAAACAGTACGACAGGCCAGCAGCATGGTTGCGCGGGAATCTTTGTAGTTGACGTCACCGTGTGTTTAATGGAAGCCTATTGCTGTAAATAGTGATACATTGTTATTCATTCGATGAGCAGGAGCTCTTTCGATGGTATAAAATGCCATAGAAAAATAAACAAAAGCCCAAAACCCAACCATTTTAAAATGCATATAAATACGGCAGATTTTGAAGAAACGAAATAAGAAATTTTGTCTTACTTGGTGGGAATCTATCCACATTTGATTTGGCAACACTGAGACCAGTGCTGTGTGCCTTGGAAGTCTCGTTCCGTTCCTGTAGGCTCAAAATGCGAAAATAATAGTTCACAGTATGCCTGTTATAGGCTGTTCACGGTCAAGTGAGCACTTCTAAAAAAAAAACCCTCATTTATAATAATAGCCAAAAATTATATTTTATCTTAGCCTTAGATCTTAACTTACATGAGAATATTTAATTTAAAAAGTGAAGGAGGGATAAAAATGGCCGACACGAAAAAAAAGAACTAGGGCCTCAAATATGCTCACTTTACCGTGAACTGCCTAAACCATCTATTTTACCGGATTAATAAAAAATGTACAGACAAATTTTTGTCTGTGTAAAATGCTTCTTTGAAGAAGAAAAAGTTCGTTTTCAATTAGTATAAAAGAGGTTATGTACCCTTAAAAATAAAATTACTTCGTCGCATATTAAGTTACATTTGGTTGTAACAAGTAAGACTATTAGGTACATAATATTTTTACAAGTGAGTATGCCAAACATTCATCGTCTCTAAGGATTGAATAACATTTTGTTATATTATAAGTTACAAACAGAGATTTATGGTAAAATGCACTTGACTGTAATTTATGACCAAACACAACTTATAATAAATAATATAATATAAAAAGATACATAATATATAATATAAATAATATTATATAAAGTTGTACTCCATAAAGGCTGGAATGAGAAAATTAAGTAATAAAATAAAAGAAAGTATATAAAAAAAGGAACATCCCATACACCTGTATTACCCAGAAAGGGCACTGGTACGGGGGTGATAAGAAAAATGCGTGATCGTAATTTCACTTGCCACGAAAAAAAAAAGTTATTGAGTCACCGCGGAAATTTGGGTAATATAGCCATATAGACACCGCGGCACCTCGGGTAGTCTAGTCACCGCGGTGATTCAGTGGCTAGACAACCCGAGATACTCAGTGGATAAAACTACCAGAAGTGCCGTGGTGATTCAGTTGTAGACAACCAAAAATTTCCGCCGCGGTGACTTAGTGGCTAGATTACAAAAGGTTCCGCAGCGTCCCAGTGCCTATATTACCCGAGGTGCCATGGTGACTCAGTACCTAGACTAACCTAGGCGCCACTTTGTCTCAGTGGCTAGATTACCCGAGGTGCTGAGGTATATCAGTGGTAAGACAACCTAAAGGTACCGCGGTGATTCAGTGTCTGGGCTACCCAAGGTGTCGCGATGATTCGGTAAGTAGACAACCAAAAGGCACCGAGGTGACTCAGAGATTAGATTACCCAATTTTGCACGGTGTCTCAGTGACTAGAATAACCAAGGTACTGCGGTGTCTTGGTGGCTAAACTAACCAAGGTACTGCGGTGTCTTGGTGGCTAAACTAACCGAGGTGCTGCGGTGTCTCAGTGGCTATATTAACCGCGGTGCAGCGGGGTCTCATTGGTAGACTTCCTAAGGTGGCACGGAAATTCAGTAGCGTGACTTACCAAGGTGCCACGGTGTCTCAGTGGCTAGACTACCCAAGGTGCAGTGTTGTCTCAGTGGCTAGACTACCCAAGGTGCAGTGTTGTCTCAGTGGCTAGATTACCCAAATAAAATATAATTTATGCCAAAAAATCTCATGTTTTCCTATATGCACTCATTAACGACAAGTGTTGAATCACACTGGTCCTAATGTATTGTAAATATAAACTATGTTGACAGAAGAATTATATATAAAGAATATTGAGCTGTCTCTAACAGAGTGGTAACCACAGATAAGCCCCTTTTACTTGGCCAGTGCATTTTCTGTTCTTGGAAGCTTTTCCATTCTCCTCTCGCCAGACGCCGCTGTGTCTGACGTGCCAGTCTGACAGCCGGGTGGCAGGCAGTACGGCCACTTGATTCTCACAGTAACGGCCCGATACGGTCGGGTGACGCGAGCGGTTTTTTTTTTTTTTGGCGTTTAGGCATTTGTTATTCTATTCCGAATGCTCGTTAAGCTAAGGGAAGTTCCTTCAGCTTTCGTTTCCATTGGTCGAAGAATGTAAGAAACCGTTTCCATCCAGCGATTTCAAAACACTCACTGGATTTGTCAAGAGAACAGGACGCGTAGAAAGCAACTGGCCCGTTGTTGGCTATTGTCTTTACCTGGGCGGGGTTTAAAAACGCACGGTCACGTGTAGCTACGAGGAGATAACGTACCAACGTTTTTGTCTTTGTATGTTTTACCATCTTTTACCACCATCTTCTTAAATGTTCGTCCCTTTGTCTTCATTCCTCTCACTTCTTCGCCTTGCTTCTTCCTATTTTTCATTTCCGAAATATTAAATTTGAAATTACAAAAGTTTATCAAGCTATTAAATTTTGTTTTTGCTTACTACCTTTCTTCTAAGAGAAGTAACTTTGCGTGGCGTGCTTAATTATCTTCATCAGCATCATCACGTCTTTCATTTTATCAGCAACTTTTGTTTCTGTGCGAATTGCTTAAGGTCATTACAAATTTCGGAAGACAGTGATTTCAGACTTTTACAGCATTTTTCCGCAGTACTTCCACCGATCAGACAAACTTGTCGGAGGGAAACATGTGAAGTTAGCAAACTTCTTTCATCATTTTCTTCTGAGAAAGAATATAACTGGTCTTCCTCACAGTCGCTATCGTTAGTACATTACTGCTACTTTTGTATGTAATGTGACTGTCCAGAACTACTGTCGAACCGATATTTTTCTACCACTTTGCTGTCTTCCAATACGTAATATCTTGGTTTACAAATCTTTGTCTTCGTAATGTAGGAGTGGTCTCGTCAAATACAACACATTATTTGCTGAGGATTCATTCCGATTTCTTCGCTATTTCACTAATGCAGCTTTACTATATATAAATTATGTGTAGGGCTGCATATATGAGCAATGTGCCTTGTTAGTTTTACATTTTCTTCTCTGCGACAATTCATTGTTGTCTACTGAAGGACGACTACTTTTATGAGGATTCAAGTGGTTTAACATTCCACATGCCAACCCAGCTTTAAAAATAAATATTTTTAAATTAAATTATGTTTGAAGTATTTCTAGGTTAATGTGTTTGAAATATAAAAATGTATGAATCAAAGTTTTTAAAAGAAGCAACTGTAACATAACTTAGTGTTATTTTATAAATTGATGAATTTTATCTGTTTTGTGTATTATTTAAAATTACAGTAACTTTATTTTCCACTTTGCCATTTATGAAAGTTCCAACTGTTGTAGTAGACTGTGTACTGGACGAATTACGAATATTCTGTTTTAAAAAAAATTTATATTGGTCGTCGAGGAAAAATATTGGAATTATAATAATAAGCTAAATATATCTATAAGTTTTGAATGGTTTATGAAGTTGGCAAAAATTTAAAAAAAAATTCCTGAAGAGTTACGTAAATTAATTTGTGATATTATGCTGTTCACATCTTAGCAGTAGGATTTAGTTCCTTCGGGCATATCGGCGTCTGGCGTTGGAGCCGGAGCTGACCGACAGCAAAGTTTTCCTTTTCCCTTCAAAATCAACTAAATTTCCCCAAAAATTTCCCTTTTCCCCAAAAATTTCCTTTTTTCCTTTAAAAAAAATTCCCATATTTCTCAGAGCAGGAGAGGCGTATTCGTGACTCAGGAGAAGCTGATCAGTGACTCCGAGCCAGGAGAGCAGACCAGTGTGGACTAACGACCCTTGACCAGTGACCTTTGACGCCAAAAAACCAAAAACTTAGATAAAATTTTAAAAATATTCCAATTATGTTATTATTAAAAATTATTTAAAATTTAAAAAAATCCCGAGTGTTTTTTCTCAATCTCCTCATCCTACAATTTAGTCGGCAGGCTTACATCCGCTCGCGCATACCCAGTCAGCCATATTGGTACTGTCAGCGATCGTAGCAACCATATTGGATGAAGATGACCTACATCCCAAGACCTGGAATTACCTTGAAAAAAAACAACAAAAAAAAACATAAATGTTAATAAGCATATAACATTACAGACTACTACCGCCATATTAGATGCAGATGACCTTGACCTTGACCATATAACCTCGAATGACCTTGATATCAAAACCTTGAGAAAAATACATAAAAACTAGCAAGCATATTAATTTACAAACTCCTATCACCATATTGGATGCAGACAATGTGAACCTTCCCTCTGTGACCTTGATTAACCTTGAAAAACTATAGACAAAAGTGAATAAAACATAAAAGTCAATGAGCATATTATGTTACTAACAACTACCTCCATATTGTGTGCAGATAACCTTGACCATGACCCCATGACCTTTAATGACCTTGAAAACAAAAACTCGAGAGAAAGTCACAAGATACCTGCTTGCAGTGAACTTGGTACCGAGGTACTGAAAGAGAAACGCCCCTAACATTTACAGGTCTGTGCATATCTAAGTAAACTGTCGCTATAGCTGAACTGCTTACCACAACTGTAACACAAATATGATATACGACGGGAAGTCGTGATACAATTAAAGCACTCACGTCACCGTACATCGTGGTCAAAGGTAAATGCCTTATCACAAAAGTGACATTGATGACGATGTAGTGGTACAGGCAAAGACTCGTGCAGGCTTGTTGGAGATGTGGGTGCTGGAGCTAAAGAAGCCGGTAATACCGGCAGTGATGCTCTAGGTACTACTCCTGAAGAAGTTGATGACACTGCCGTAGCTACCATTAGCTCTGGAGTGCCCAAAGACATCGCATATGAAGAAAAAGACTTAGATGCGAAGAGGCAGAAGCTGGCCGAGATGATTCACCTTTCATGCTAACCGCTGTCAAACTATTCCTCTTAGCTGAGCTCCCTACCGCATATAATATACGAGTATGCAAGCCCTATGGTGTCATACAGACTGTGAACCAATCGTATTATACGATTAATACATTGTTCGGACATTGACCACCCAATCACCGAATTGCCACGTGACTGTAGCTGGCCAATCACATGCAGGCACTGAGACATAACATGCAGGAGTCAGTCTGTTGGAGTCGGTCTTGCATGAAGCAAATGAGCAAATGGATTAAATGGAGCAAATTAAGTAAATGGAGCAGTTTGAGCAAATAGAGCGTGTCTTGGGCGGAGTGAGTCTTTCGTGGAGCAAATCGGCAAATGGGGAATATTTCGGGCTCTTTGTGTGTATGTGTGTGCGTGTGTAGGTGTGTGTGTGTGTGTGTATGTGCGTTCAATTTTTGAACACTTCAACTGAATTTCAGCAAACATGGTAGCCTACACATAACGCTTAGTAGGGAAACATGATTTTTTATAGTTTTCGACCACGTCAAGCACTTAATTTCAAAATGGCGGCTATTTTGATATGTTATATCTCGGGAACCATTCAATCGATTTAAAGCAAATTTTGTATACTGGCAGAACATTGTGTAAGTATAAAATTTTGAGATGGATAGTGTTGTTAATAAGCCATTTTGAAAAGTAGCACCAATTAAATAAATAAATATTTTTATTAGGGCCTATATCTCGAAAACTATTCATCCAATTTTCTCCCAATTTTGCTTGTAAGTAATGCTATGGTAGGCCAAGCATATGATATTGAACTTGATTGGTTACTTATTTTCAAAATGGTGGCCATACAAATGTTTTACGTTTATTTAGAAGGTATAGGGCATATCTGCAATACAATTTTACCAATTTCGACGAAATTTGGTAAAGTTATTGAAATAATTTAGTACAATCATAATATATTAACAAATAATCACTTTGGTATGCCATTTTGGAATATAGCACCATACGAATAAATAAAGTTAATATGTCATATCTCGGTAAACAATTAACCGATTCCTACCGAATTTGGCAAATAAGTATTACTGATGCAGATGATGTTAGGCGGAATATTTTAAGCATGTCAGACACATATTTTCAAAATGCCGGTCAAATAGCCATGTTCTGCTTAAAATGCTATATCGTCGAAAACATGTAATCAATTTCAAGTAAACTATGTATACTGGCAGCAGATATTAGAACTACCAACTGTATCTACATACAAAGTTTTTCAACAATTTTGTAAGATAGTGCAATGCAAGTAAATAAACCTATTTTGTCACATCTCGGGAAACAATTGGCAGATTCCTTCAAATTTGGCAGACAAATAGTACTACAGTAGTTGGTCTAAACTGGTATGTTTTATGTAGGTCAAACCCTTATTTTCAAAATGGTGGCTATATATATTTTTTAGCTCAGTATATTTTACTAACGAAACAAATTCTAACTTAACTTTGTATGCTGGCAGTACCTATTACAAGCATCACATTTGTCTATTCATTGCCTAAATTCTATTTATCTGCAATTTTGTAAGATAGCGCTACCGATTAAAAATAATTATTTTATCTCGTTTCTCGGGAAACACACAATTTGGAGAAGAGGTACTGTGGAAAGCCATAATAACAAATGTATGTTTTAAATGTAGGATACACTTTTTTTCAAAATGGCGGCTATAGAATAATTCTAGTTTTGTAGGCGATATCTACGAAACTATGTTATCTATTTTAACATAAATTTGTATACAATCATTGAAATTGCTACTACATTACTTTTTGTCCTCCATTTATGAAGATCGCCACATGACAATTATGGAAGTTTTATGCCATGTCTCGAGGATCAACCAAGCGGTTCTCACCAAGTATTACACTGGAACATTTCAAATAAATTACTACCAAATCGTGTACTCCGTAAATACTACAGAAGACCATGCAATCTTTCATAATTTAAATGGGTCAGACAAAGATGTTCAAAATTGCAGCATTACAAATCATTTAGGTAAGTTTAACAACTATATTAAACGATTTAATTAAATTCAACCAACATTTGTGTGTAGGCAGTATACATTAGAAACATCGTAGATAGAGTCACTTTTCTGGCAATTTTGTACGTCAGTATCAAATAAGAAAATACAGTTTTATATGTCATATCTCAGGGACCAAACAACCGATTTCCATCAATTTCTTCACACAAGTAGCGCTATAGTAGGCCATGTGAACTTAAATGTTTTACGTGGCTCAGTCATTTATTTTAAAACAAAGGCCACGTAACTATTTTAGGTTATTAAACCCTATTGTTCTAAATATTAGACTGATTAAATCCGAAGTTGATGTTCCGAATCCAACCTTAGTAATGCAGTGGATTGCACACTAGCTTATAATACAAGTTTTTCTGGGTTCAGAGTCCCAGGTAAGGCACGTGTGTATTTGTAATTGTCTCACTACTATTGCATAGGTTTCCGATTTCGTTTCGAAGATTAATGATTTCAAAGAAAAGTCAAGTCCTTCCTAACTAATCAGGTTTTGATGAATTATTTAATAAATTTATTGCGCACATGTTGAGTTAAGTAGACTCATTAGTTATATTAAACGCGCAACATGTTTTTAGTATAGCGGAGTGGAGAAATTCGAGCGGCCCTTAACATCGAGGTCTCCGTCTCTATTGACATCGCTGTCGACGAGACGTTAACCTCAATTACCTACCAACCTACATCAAAGTCGAGGGTGAAATGGCACGAGTATGGAGCGGCGATGGAATGCAAGGGCGGGAAAACGGGAGATCTCCGAGAAAAACCCGCCGACCAGTGGCATCGTCCGGCACAATTCCCACGTACGAAAATCCGGGAGCAACCCTACCGGGAATAGAGCCCGGTTCGCCTAGGTAGGATGCGAGTAGTCTGACCGCTACGTCACCGCGGCCCCTGTTTAGTCTACTTTCCGAAGGAAAGAATGGTTTACGATATCGCTTTACTGTGTGTGTGTGCGCGCGTGCGCATGTGTGGGTGTGTGTGTGCCCACTTTTCAATTTTTGAACGCGTCAACCGTATTTCACCAAACTCGGTACACACATACCTTTCTTTTATAATTTTAGTAAACGCTTACACTTTACTTTCAAAATAATGGCCATTTTAACATTTAGGGTGATATGTCTTATCTCGTAAACCATTCAACGGATGCTAACCAAGTTTTGTATGCTGAGAGCACACGTTGTAAGTATTAAATTAATATGTGAATATTATCGTTGATCTGCTATTTTTGGAGATGGCGCAACATAAAAATAAATATTTTACATTGTAACTCGAAAACTACTGAACCAATTTTCGCCCAAATTGGAACGTATGAAATACTATAATAGGCCAGGTAACTATGAGTAACTAAACTTTATTTTCCCTTATTTTCAAAGTGGCGGTCAGACAAATATTCTAGGTTTATTTGGTTTAACTACCATAACATTTCACCAATTTGAACCAAAATTTTAACGCTTACAGTGCCTATTACAAGAATCAAATACGCCAAAAATCAACACATTTTGCAATGCCATTCTGTAAAATAGTCCTACAAAAATTAATAAAGTTTTTGTGTAATTTCTCGTAAAAAAATTGACAGATTCCTACCAAATTTTGCAATCAAGTACACTCTAAATTAGAATCAACGGGAAACCACTGGTCCACATTGAAAATGGCTCCACTTAATATCAGTGAAATTTTCCACATCTCTAATTCAGTCAGTGTAATTTCTCCACTGAAAAAGTGTTTTTATTCTCTGATTCTAAGTGAAACTATTTCCTCTCCGAATAAGTGGTTTTACACTGATTCGAATTTAGAGTAGGCCTATAGTAGTGCCACAATTAATATGTACCTACAAATATGTTTAAAGTATTTCACACACTTGTTTAAAAATGGTGGCCAGCTAGCTATCTTAGTATGTATAGTATGCTATATCTTCGAAATCATTTAATCACTCCAACTTTACTTTGTATGCTAGGAGTATATATCTTTTGTCCTCCGTTTTGTAAGATATTGGCACAAGAATAAATAAAGTTTGTATGTCGTATCTCGAACAACAATTGAACTATTCCTACGAAATATGGCAAAGAGTAGTACTGCGGTAGGTAATGTTAACTGATATGAATTAGTTATCTAAGACAATTATTTTCAAAATGGCGGTCATATAGCTATTTAAGTATATCGTCGAAACCATATAATTAATTCCAAAAAACTTTGCATGCTGGCTGTATATATCACAACCATCAAATGTGTAAACACACAATCTCTCTTTTTTTTTTTTTTGCCATTTTGTAATGTAGTATCACACGGCAAATTAAAATTACGCGATATCTCCGAAAAAACATCCGATATATATCAAATTTGGTAATCAAGTAGCGCTATGGCAGGACATGGAAACTTACAAACATTAAGAGGGCCAGACAACCATATTTTCAAAATTGCGGCCATATAAAAATTTTAACTCACAATTTTTATCTACGAAATTACAAGAAAAAATTTCAACATAACTTTCAATGCTGACAGTATCAATTATATCCATCAAAATTGTCCACGTAAAGCCTTATTTCTCCGCCGTTTGTAAGATAGCCCCAAATGAAATAATGCAGTTTTTACGCCGTATCTCGGGAAATAATTAACTTTTTTTTTTTTTTTTTTTTTTCCGAAGATGTTGTACTGTGGTAGGCCATATTAATTTATATGTTTTAAGTGTTTAATTCTCTTATTTTCTGATTGGGGCCTATACAAACATTTAGCTTACTGTGCTATATCTACGAAATTATGCAACAGATTTAAATTTAACTGCGTGTATTTTATCTATGACAATCATCAAATATGTTAATACATAAACTTTTGTCTTCCATTTATGAAGATCGTCACATGAACAACGGAGGTTTTATGCCATGGCTCGAGGACCAATCACCCTAATTATATCATAATTTCACGCAAGTATTGCTACAGTAAGGTATTTAAATTAATACGTGTTATGTGTGGCAGGCATTTTTAATGGGGTTTGTATATATAGTTTATATTAAGCTGTTATATCTATTAAACGTTTTAACAAAATTGAACCAAATTTCGTACACACTCAGTATTAAATTAAAAAATCATTTATGGTTACAGAGATCCTTCATTACAGGAATTTTTTATTTATTTTTTTCAAAATAGTGCCAGGTGAGTAAGCTGAACATTTTTCAACATTTTTGGAATAATTCAACTAATTTCCACCAAATTTTATACTCTTATGGAATGTCTTAAAAAAGTTACATGGTTTAGATAACGTCAGACAGTGGATTTTAAAATGGCTGCCGTATAAATATTTTGTTATTGTTGATATATCTATTCAACAATTTAACAATTTCAATAAAACTTTTCATGCTGGCAGTATTTATTTGAAACGTGTACAGAGCATCTTTTGAAGTAATTTTGTATGATAGCCCTTTTAAGAAAAAAGTTTGTCGTGCCATATTTTGGAGATCAATAAACTGATTTCCACCCAATTTTTCACACAAGTATAATTATGGCAAGCCATGTAAATTTATGTGTTTTCAGTGTCTCAGACATTTATTTTCAAAATGGTATCCATGTAAATAATTCAGGTGAGTAAACCTTGTGATACATCTGTGAAGTAGTTGATTGCAAGCTAGCTTAATTTCACGAGTTTTTTTTAAATTTGAATCCCGGGTAAATCACGCGTGTATTTTAATTGTCTTTGTACTGTATCACATATTTCTGGATTTATTTCTAATGATATTGCTGTCAATGAGTCGTCAACGCCTACTTACAATCTAATCTTTTAAGTATTTCATTATATTTATTTGCATCCGTGTAGAGGACAGAAGGTTCATTAACTATCAGAAACTTCTTGTTTGACCTGAATTCTTTACAGTATCACAACTGTGTTGTGTTGAATTCCTTGCACAGGTAAAGAATTCGGGCGAAGGGAAAGACGTTTCTAATCAAGTATTTATTTTGACTAAACTATATTTGTAACCATAGACCACGTTCTAGGCTGCCCAACCTCTGTGTATCAGTGTGTCTTACGTTTTATGGCAAATAATAAATGAGAGTCCGGTGCCTTGTATATTCAAAGTATAGCGCTGGGAAGAATTTAAAACCCTCGTACAGCGAGAGCGGATTACGTTCAGCCGTTTATTTACACGAAGCTACTTCGGTGGTCTCAAGACTCTTCAAGATATAAACACTGAACGTATATCACTCGTTTTACGGGCAATAAGTGCCAAAATCGCCCGACACTTTAATAGAATGTTGGTGATGCGTATTTTAGCCCCTAGGCAGAGCAGAAGGCCGATTTTCTTTGGATGGTTATTTAAACGAAGCGATAGCGGTGGCCCAAAGCCACTTACCATACATCATGTGCTTTACGAGGCTCAAGCACTAAAATTGCCTGGCGCTTTCCTGCGACACGTAAATACGCAAAAAAAAAATATAGTACAGGAACTGTAGTTGCAGCTGAGAAACAATGTACAAATGTCAACAAACAAAATGTTCTCTCGAGCCTTACTTTAAAAATAACACTAACTACAGCAGCATGGACTTCTAAAAAGAGAACTATAGATAATATTACCGTAATCTTGTCATCAGCTGCTCACCTCACACTAAATTGTTATAAAAAAAATATTTAGCAACGGCACTAATATTTTCCCTGGTGTTTGTGCTAAATAAAAAAAAAATTCGTCTCAGTGACCACTAATTTACACAACACTTTGATGCTAAGATGTCAGAACACTTCGCCTGACGCACCCCGTAGTAGTTTTAGCGGACAAATTGTATGAGGATTTTTTATTTTGTCTGTAACTATCTAAAGATGTCTAATTTATGTGGTATCACTACAAGTTCTGTTCCTTACGAAAGTTGTAACGTTATTTGTGGACAGATGTGGACTTTTAAAAATCAAAGGAAAAGAGTTTAAATTAAAAAAAAAAATTCAATAAATTACGCGTTTTTTATTTTCAAGATTTATTCTAAATACATATATAGTTACATGTTTGATATAAATATTCATAGTTCCTTAGGAATTTTAATGAAGACATCGTGAGAAAATATTATTTAACACGAAGTCTAGGTTAATTACTAGAATACTATTTACTCATAGGTATGGCGTATAGTATAGTTGACGTCATCGTAAGTACGACTTTTTTTATCATTATCATTGTAAATTTACAGTTTATTATACGGTTTGAAATTTTAATTCTCAAATTAAGACAGTATTGAAATTTCCTTATATATAAGGCAGTTTTTCTTACAAACCTATGTATATGTAAATAAATTAATTTAAAAAAATTGGTTATTGCACGACTAATTAAAATAAGATGCCATTTCAATACTGCTCCAAGAAATATTTTCTTCTGTTTTAGAAACTAACGGAATTGAATAAAACATTCACATGATGTGTAAATATTGCTATTAATTTACAAGCTGTCATCCAGAGGTGGACTGCGAAATTAGCGATCGATTCGAATGTTTGTGATTGAATCCTCCGCCACCGACATGTTCTAGTGATAGTGTACCATAAGAAAAGCATCTGTGCGTTTTTATGAACTTAATATTTTCCTGAGGCCAACAAACTGCATTCATTTTAAATTACAACTTTGCCTATCGTGCATGGCTCTTGAATGATACGTATTATACCGAAGATTTATATTCTGTGTGTATAGTTAAAAAAAAAAACATACATAGAGCATATCGTTTCAGAAGATAACGCAGTTAATGACGTTTGTCAAATTGGCCAAAAACCTTCGGCTCCAGTTTGGCCACGAAACACAAATAATCTAAATACATATATGCATACTAGTTATGTCTACAGCGAACTTAATGTCTTTGCATACGTAACCACTGCAAAACCTGTCTACGTTATCAAATCATTTATCCTATCACAATTTCATTCAATTCGTGACCCACAAAAATCTTTTTTCTACTGTTGATCATTTATCTGAACACCAAAATTGACTAAAGTCCTCGCCTTGTGTTAGCTAATACCTGAAACCCCACACTGTTTACAAGGATTCCATGTAAAAAATTAAGTAGGTACATTTTCGCAGTACCTGGCAGGCAAACAAAATTCTCTACGCTGCATGGCGCCAAGAGAACCAATAGACGTATGTAGTAAATAAATCACTCATGAGAATCAGATATTCAACAGTGTAGGCCTAGGTTGCGTGTTATGTCGCAGGTGTCGGGACATGACATTTGCGCAACTGTGCACTGTCTACAACGAATATCCGTGTAGTAACCCAAGTTTATGCAACCCTAATTAGAGCCACATTGTGATCGTTAGTTGTTTAAGTATGAACAGTATATTGCCACGTTCTTAGCTCTTATGTAGGCTGCTTCATTCTGCCGTTCATGTTCTTGAGTAATGGTGGTAGCCCTGAAGAAAACAGTCCAACCCCAGAATATCTCAAAATACGGCAGTGGAATAGTGGCGCGTATCGTCAACTCCAGCCACACATGCCAGAAAAATGGCATCACTGGCCTGCAAAATGGTGGAATATCATTGGTCAACCAGCGTCTGGAGAACCCGGCCAACAAGAAATATTCCGCTGCACGCAATAGTCAACCACACAAAAGGCACGTTTTTTAGAGCCCGCCTGACCAACCAGTAAACAGGCGCTCCCACATCATAGAAACTACGTCATTTTACTTCTTTGTACATACTTACTCGGTGCTGCTAGAAACATACGTATGAATATGGCTAAATTATTAAAACGTGGGGAAAAAGTAATGTAACTCTCTAAGTGCGATTAGTTTGCAAACTAGCATAAATTGGGTCAGATATCATTATACGTAGTAAAGTGCTACCGCAAACATAAATGATAGCCCGAGTATCATAAAATATTATTAGTTCAGAAAGTTATATATCTAACTACAATTAGGTTAAATTGCCTGTTTTAAATCACAAAATATTAAGAATTTGTTTATCATTCGTCGTCAGATTTATGGGTATTTAGAGTATGTGGAAGTTAATATATATATTTTAAAAAATCCAATAACAACAACATTGCAGGGCAATGCTTGAAGCTCGTTCGATGACTTAAAAATGACAAACATTTACAGCAGCTGCTAGATATTAATCATGAACGTTGTACTATTATACCTAGTACAAACTAAATCCGATTTAATAAGTTCTTCACATAATTAAATGTATTTCACTAAGTGTATAAAAACTCACCAACGAGAATTAAATAGCGTTTGGCCCATACATCAAGAGCTTTAGATCATTGTACGAGTTAAATGACTCATACGTAAAGCCACCTTTTTTTTTTGCGAAAAAATTTCAGTGGAGTGCACACTTGCAGTCGCCAATTGACTATTGGCCGCTTGCCTTTGCGAGAAAACACAGTGTGTTACATGAGTGAACCAATCAAAATCAAATTTCTCCGATACTGACCGTCCGTGGTTCGCGGACAGACAGTGTTGCGTAACAAATCAAATGATCCACTAACGAAAGTGGTTCTGAAATAAAGTGCGTTGGAACACAACTTGCCCCGAAATCTTTTCGCGAAAAACATGCGTTACAATGCCGGCAACAAATACTTGAAGTTAACTGTCCAGAACTGACAGGGTGACTAGTATCGTCAGCATTAGATTTAAAATACACTGTTACACTCAGAAATACAAGATTGATTGAAAGATTGCGAAAGATTAACGGAAAGATTGATGGAAGGATTAAAATATTGAAGGAAATATTGAAAAACTGATGGAAATATTGTGAAAGATTGATGGAGAGATTGCGAAAGATTGATGAAGGATTGTGAAAGATTGATGGAAAGATTCGAAAGAATGATGGAAAGACTTGGAAATACTGATGGGAAGATAAAAATATTGATGGAAAATTAAATAATTTGTGAGAATTGGGGAACATTGTGGTGCGTGTGGTGCTGATTGTCTGCGCTGTTGCGTAGTTGTCACTAATCATTTCATAACAGTTAATTTTTAAAATTCTCCTTTACCAAAGTTATTACATGATTTGTAAATATATTTTACTATTCCATTTGGAAATGATATCTACGGAATGAAACGAGTGTATGCAAAAGTGTAAATTCTGTACATATTTGCTACGTATTGCAAACAATTCCCCTACTTCAATTCGGAAAGACGTGTAGTAAAATATTTTTGGAAAACACTTATATTTTGGTTATTATATTATACTATTCAGTGTTGATGGTTTGTACACATACGTTTTTCCTCAAACTAATCATTACAAATGTATTATAATATTTTTTAACGATGTAATAATCTGTATTTTAATATTCAGATAGATAGGCACCGATTCATTGAATAATCGCGTTACCTTCCGAATGTTTCCGTTATTTTGAAAATTAGTCAAAGTGCACTTATGTAATTTACAACTATAGTAATATTTCATAGCATTTCTCAACCCCCTATTTTTTTCTTTGGTGTTAATATTTTAGTCACCAACTAAATACTAAGACTCGTTTTTTTGAGGATCATGCAGATTAACAAGTTTTGAAGCGTTATAGTTTTATAATTTCCTTACAATTTGTAAAATGCTTAGTTCCTGGTAAAGGCTGTTCATGATAACGTGAACACTTTTGAAATCAACCTTAGAAAAGAGTCACTGCCCCTAACTGCATATATTTTAATGGGTGCATTAAGTGACATGCGCTCAGTGAAGTTGTTAACGATGGAGGGAAATTAGTTTCATATCTTAACGTCGAATAAAAAGTGTTAGGTAACCATTTGGGGTAACATATTTTGTTTATTTCGCTTTAAAAGTTTTTAATTCATCGAAGTGTCAAAATGAGCTAATTTGAAAAAAAATGTTAACTATTCAAATAATTTCACAGTTTCACTTGACCGAAACATGAATAAAGTGATGAGGCCCTAGCAATGTTAAATTTACGTAAGACGGAAGAATACACAACGTGCATATAAGTAGATCCTAAGAAGGGCTTTCAGAAGTGCTTATTTTACCGTGAACAGCCTATACTGATTTAGACGAACATGCTTTATAATGATGTTTAAGTATGTTACAGATTTTTTTATTTTATTTATTTTCCAAGACTCTTAATATTTAATGGAATGGAAAACTACATTTCGGAACGTTGTGCGACGTTCGCCAGTCGCCAGTCGGCAGCCGAGCCTATTGGCTATATGTATTTTGCATACAATTAGTGTCTCCTGTGTAAACAATAAATTATTTGTTTGAAAAATATACTGAATAATAGCTGTATAAACATTTGAATTTGAAATTGGATTTGTTTTCCTAGTGCTACTGAAGCAGATTAAAAAAAAAAACCTGCTACTGATACAGATCGCCCCCTTTCGAAATATCCCCATGTCATTTCTGACCTGGGCGTTTATTCTCAAATTTCTGGAGAAATCTATCGGCAGATCTCGATGTCGATTTCGACAGTCAGCTTCCTGCCGATCGAGACAAGCCGTTTGAAACGATCGGAGCAAAATGTGCCCAAATAGCGCATTATCGGTTCGAGACCTCGCTACTTCGGCAATCCTCGGGTTTTACCGAATACCCCACCACAACTCGCTTCCCCTCCCTTCTGGTGTTCAGGCAGGCAACGTGACGAATGCAAACACACGCTGTTCCTGCAATAATGTATGATTAAAGTAAAAATATTATTATAAACTGTGTGTTTTAAGTGGTTAGTTAACGCATAAAAGTGCACATACATATATATATTATTTATAAAGTGTCTTATCAATACAGATACTATTCCATTTATTAAAGCGTAACGCGGGATATTTAAGAGTGAAATTTCTCGATATGGCTACGATCTCATTGTAGATGCTTGGCTGAGGAGAATGGCGACACGGCCAATGGTTATTTGTTATACACACAGGTTGGCTGTTGAAAATATTACTCGTTTTAAAGGAACATACTGATCCGAGTATATAAACGACTGTTAAAAGATGAGATAATTCGTTACATAGTATTCCCTCTTCCCTCTAACTGTCCTTTTAAATAACGTTCACTGTGATGTATGTAACGAAATGTACAGAAGACGATACGTAAAATGTCATTTTAATAAATAAAACTGTAAAGTTAGCTTAGGAAATTAAGTTAGGCCTAAAAACAAATATTTACATAATACAGTGTGTAATTGACTTGTATGAATGCAGGCATTCCTATTACTAGTGAAGTGACGTGCTTCGTACACAAAGACTGCAGTCTATGTAGTTGTTCATAAAATGATAGAAGCTGCCCATTTAATTAGTTTTATTATTGCACTTAGGTAAAAGGAGTTGTACGTTTGGGGGGGGGGGGCGCTTTAGGGAGGCGACATTATTTTGGTGCTCTTACGAGTGTGTGGCATTTTGAGTTGCATAATGTTCCGATGGGGCAGTGGTAAATTTTGCTCGTATGGAAATAGCATTTACATTATTGTAACTTTAATGAAAAACAAAACGCGGTACATATGCCGCTGTTCGTATTTGTACAGATGCAGTAGTGTACACACGTACACTATCCAAAGTTAACCTTACACTCGTTGCACTTACGATATCAACAAATAAATATTATTCACGCACTACAAAAGTGTGGAAAGTGCGGTCTTTCAGGCCACGTGCATTGCTATAATTATAGTAATGTTCTCCAAATAAATTATTTATAAAACACGCAAACTTACTGTTTGTTAACACCGCACAACCTCTTGAACACGTGTTTTTATAGGCTAATCCTTGCATGTGTATTTCACTAAAATCACGTTTGTTAGTCGCTAGCGTTAAACTAATTATTTGCAGAATCATTCAGTAAAATCAACACTGTGCACTTTTCCTGAAAGTAGCAAACTTAACTACGTAAATTATATTTGTCAATTCATTGCAGCCGGCGTTTAAGAAAAAGAACTTGCAGTTTTACGAAGCGGTATATACGCGCCGATTACTATTACACATTTCACTAAAGAAAATGCGCTACGACCAACTATGCTTGAAGAAAGCAAATACACAAATAATTAACTACCGATTCATTATTCCTACAACATGATGCTCGTATAAACACATAACCTCTCTGCCATTGCTACACTACATAATTAACTCACGATACAGAAATATAACTTCGTACTCCCGAACATGTGTGGATACAATTTGATGCATATATTAATGTTCGACATATATTGTAACCTTTTGTGTGTTACGCATTATATTATAAAGTTCGAAATCATAAGATATGCAATAAATATGGCCACCACGCTTCTCACCCGCCATGTTGAATTTCCACTTCCCGATCGGGACGCGGCTTTCGACAACATATAGCTGTCGAGTTCTCTCGACCGTTTTCTCACGAGAATCGAGAATTCATCTTTAACTTAGAATACCAAAACCCGGAAATATGGCGTAATTCGTTATTTCACGATCGGGAGCTCCGTTTCGACAAACTTAGAATAAACGCCCTGGGCAAGGAATATACTACTGTGTTTGAAATTAAATGGAAATTAAAACCGAATGGAATTTTCGTAAATTATGCTCTTTATTCTTATTTGTTACACCAGAACAAACATTAGTGCAATTGAATAAAAATATATGTGTTTATATTACTTAACTATCAAGTGCCAGTCCATCTTAACATATTGGCACATTAATGAAAGAAAGACTTCCCGCAGGGTTTAGAAATAGGCTCTATGGGAGCAGTTGACAATCTTCAGCAGTCGGGCGTATAAGGGGACCGCGGTGGCTGGCCGGTTAGACTGCTTGCCTCCCACCAAGGCGAACTGCATTCAATCCCCGGCCGGGTCACTTCCGGATATTCGCAAGTGGGAATCGTGCCGGACGATGTCGCTGGTCGGCTGGTTTTTCTCGGGTATTTCCCGTTTCCCCAACCCTTGAATTCCGGTGCTGCTCCATACTCGTCACGCTTCACCTTAATCTGCTCTCAAGATCTCGATGTTAACCCATTCGGACCCAGTGTACACAGTTGTATACGTTACGCACGTGTAGGTAATGTGGTCTCTACTGCACACTGCGAAGCTCAATGACTATCTTACTTGTGGGTAAGTGATTCGCAAACGCCTTACCTGATCTAAGTCATAATTGGTTGATGGTGCTGTAGTCGAACATTATAGCCTACAGCTCATTCGCTGTGACAACGAAACAAGTGTTGTGTCGACTTAAGTACAGCATGCAACATATTTTTTTTTAATTTACAACGCCTGAAACCGTAAATTAAAGTGGTCCTGAAAGGGTTAAGAGCCGTCCAGATATCCCCCCCTTTTTTTTATAGCCCTGTCACTCGGCGTTATAAGGCCGAGTCTTTTGTAGAGTGTACTGCGCAGTGTTGTTCAGGAGTGCGGAGCAAGAAAGGTGAGTATGGGTTATTCACGATAACGTGAGTACTTTTGAAAGCCCTCCTCATTTGGAATAGGAGTTAACAAATATATTATATTTCAACCGTCAACGTTATCTTCCGAGTGCGGTGGAATATATACACTGTGTTTAATGCTTACATGACAATTTTTTTTTTAATGTGGTTAAAGGATAAACAACGGCTGAAAGAAAAATATAACTAGTCTCAAAAGTGCTCACTTTACCGTGAAGAGCCTATATCAGGTGTCAATGACTAATGCGGGCGGCGCTTGTCTAGCAGAGGAGGGAGCAGGAATTCCCCAGTGACCCATTGCTCGGAGGGATGCACAGCGACAGACTGCGTGTTGGATAACGCCCAGGAGAAAGTGCTTGCCCGGGAATTACAGCCCCCTCGCTGCTGCCACCTTCGCAAATGATACGTCAGTGCGGCCCGTGGACTCGGCGTCGTGCGCCCGCTCGCTCGACTTTCTGTTCCTGGAAGGACGCCTGCCGCACGCAGCTTCCTGTCCACACCTGGACCGTGCAGTACCAAGGACATCTGTTAATTACTCATACTCCTCACTAGACAATAAGATGTCTCGTAGACCGCTCCTACACACAGCAAGAGGGTTGGGGGTGTCATGGTATACTAAGAAAAAGAGGTAAAGGCATGCACAGTTCCCCATGAGTCTCTGACGTCACCTGGCAGGTAGGGAGCTAGGTGGTACGGCATGTCCTCGTAGCCACAATTATAAAACATGCCCCAGGTAAAGGAAGTGGCCAACAACAGATCAGTTGCTTTCTCCGCGTGTTTTTCTCTTGACAAATCAAGTGAGTGTTTCAAAATGTAGGGGTGGGTACGGTTTCTTTCATTATACGACCAATGGGAATGGAAGGTGGAGGGCCTCCCCTTAGCTAAAAGGGCCTTTAGAATGGAAGAACAAATGCTTAAACGCCAAAAGAATCGCTGGCGTCACTCGACCGTATCGCGCCGTTGCTAGACGTGTCACGTGGCCATACTGCCACCCGGCCGTACTGGACATGTCAGACACAACGACGTCTTGTTGTTGATTAACGCAGAGGCAGTTCGTTAGGCGCTTTGTTATGAAACTGCACACATATACATGACAAATTCGGGATTGAAACTGGAAAACTGGCTGCAAGTATGGGCTGAATGATCTCGGCAACGATGTTCGCTGATCTGACACGTGAATAAAAAGTTATACAATGTCAGTTATGATCGTTAGACACAAAAACTTTAACACATTTAAGTATGTAAATCTTTTGATATATTATCCCAATACTAAATGCATTACTTGGCTCAATTATGTAGCATATTGAGACAGACTTTTCAAGTATTGTGTGACCTGTTGTTATAGAAAGCAATATTAAGTAGGCTAAATGTGGACTTATTATATAATAATATATGATATACGCATGTCTGATCAGTTACTGTACTGTTCGAATATATATATATATATATATATATATATATATATATATATATATATATATATATAGTGGTATCTCTACAATGGGAAATCATTATAGACTTGTCAGATTTTAAATGTTTTATCGCAGAAAATCTCATATTACCGCCAATGTTTGAATCTTTATTAAGTGATTTTCCTAAAATCCAGGGGAAAAAATTACATCGCTATATTATATTTAATCAAAAAAATTTCTAGATTTCATCCCAATCTTACAAGAGGAAGGACAAAGTCTACAAACCACTTTCTTTCATGAACTAATGTTATGTAGATACTCTACAATAAGGTCACAGAGTGATGCCAATTTTACTCCAGTAGGGCTTCTTATATTTTTCAAAATTGTTCCTCTACCTGTATGCATATTGATTATAGTATTTCAATAAACTGCGTAAATGGCTTTGATAGTTCTTTAAGTGAACGCTATGTAATGGTTAGCATTACATACATATTATCGATTACCAACTAAGCTGTGATCAGATGTCACGCACGAACGTGCCTTGTCTCCGTTATTATGTAATATACGTTATTAACAAATGGTTTAATAAATGTAATTAAACATTCCAGCATTCTGCGAATGCAAAGGACTGGAAAACTGCAAGTTGACATTGACGCTATACAACTTTGGTGAGTAATTAATAACAAGAAATGAGACACAGCCAAAATTCAATTAAAATTTTTCACACAAAAATTATTTTTATCGTGTATAAATATTACATATAAATAATAAACTCATCAAACAACGAAAGTTGTGTGTGGGGAAAGATTTTGTTCACGATGCTTTACGTACGCCACGTTGGGCAAGCCAAGTTTTTTATGTGCGTGTGTGTGTGGAAAGGAAACTAGTGTCTAAACAAAATTTGGTATCATATAGGCCTATTTTTGTACGGTTTGGAATAATCCACAACATTGGTAGCCAAATATTTGCTTTCGGGTGTATATTCTACGTAGTTGGGGATTTAAATATTATATTTTAATGAGAAAATCGTAATTGTTAAATAAGGTTGGCACCGCAATTTTATGATATACCACATAACCTAACATATAAGCATCATTCAAACTGGTTCTCGACTAGCGGTTGTAGAACTCGAGTAAGTAAATTGAGGCTTCTGGGTGGTAGGTGTAATTTTTCATAGGAAGAGTTCGTAGAATTACGTATAGTTTATTTGTTCCAAGCCAACATCTATCCTCTTGAATTTGGTATGTCACCAAAATTTTAACTGAATAGGTCAGCATAATTAAAATAATTAGTTGAAATTCACGATTTTTGGAGTTCTTGACAGATCAGCTAGATTCCACAAATTTGGAATATGACATTCCAAATTAAATGCTGTATAGAGGGATGAATCTTCATTCCCTCTTTGTCAATCAACAGGAATCACCTCTTTTGCACACCAAGTCAATCCAAAATCATGAATATACCGAACAAAATTTTTAATTGCTGCGTTACCGTTTTAATAAATTACAAAATTTTATGAAGAACAAACCAAACATGAAAAATTTCTTATTCCTTAACGAAAACAGATCCTGAAAAATAAGTTTAAGCCTTCATACATTTTAACAATTCGGCCAGAGGGGTTAAAAATTTACATATACCTAAAGACTAAGCAAGACGTAAAGTATTAACAGCCATTGCCGTGACATTTCCAATACAAATTTTAAAATTATCAATTAAGGTGAATACTGATAAATTCGGTAATTTAACATAATGAAATAAACACAGTTTAGGGATTAATAACCTAACAAACATTCGGCATATATATATATATATATATATATATATATATATATATAAATCGAATAAGGTTTTGACAGTACAACTTCCACATAAATACAGGAAAACAAATCAAGGAAACAAATTTCTGTCACAGTTGAGTTCGGATTTCGTTTTTTTTTTAAATGAGATTCGAAGTTATACTTTCACATTCACGAATATCTGCATTATATTTCACACAAAATATCTTCACAACTCGTTACGCATCCACATGTGAGTCAATATTATACTTGTTTTCTGTACTTGTACGTACCAAATTAGAATATACTCTTCTGTATAATGGGGCGCCATTACTGAAACACACTATTAGTAGGGGCGTGGGGGTTTCCGATACAAAGGGATGCCGCCTTGTTTGATTGACCTAATTAGTTTGATATCAAATTGACTGATGGGATTAATCCTTAATCCGATCCCAATTCAAAATTTCGTTAAGCCGCTAATCTTAATCATATAAAATAATTAATTTAATTGATTTATCCAATTAATTTAATTTATCAATCGAAAACATATTTTTGAATTTTGTGTGAATTGATGTGTGTAGTTTGGTGCAAGAGTGTATCAAGGGTCATTATTTTATTTTTTTTGGGGTAGATTGGGGCGGGGGTAGAAAAAAAAAGGGGGGGGGGGGTTGAGAGTGGTCTTCACTCTTGGATATGTGTAGAGGTTGGTGCAAGAGTGTGTTAAGGGTCTTATTATTTTTTCTTTTTTGGGTGGGAGCGTCATGATAGGTCCTCACTCTCGGAGGTATGTCGTATGAGGTGTGATGTGTTGGGGAAGGGGTGTGTATAGGTATTGAGTTCCCTCCCGTCTGGCAAGCGACTGAGGGATAAGACACGTGCAGCGATATGTGATTATAGACTAAGGTTATGGCGGAGTCCGTAAATAACTATTATTTTGTTGAAAAATGAATTTAACGAAAAGAGAGGTGAATACGATTTACGTGCACAACGTGATTTGACTAACCCGTCCTGTATGTTAGTAATGACAAACAGAATATATTAAGTGTCGGAAAAGAATACACAACAGCTGTTTAACAATCCAATTAATATGATCGCAACTACGAAACTATCGAAAATCGATAAAAAAAATCATGTTTACGACGTACTAGATGAAACAACGGAATTTAAAAAAAAATACGAACAAATATTTCGCTAAAAATAAATGACGCGATACAAGTGCTAACTCACTAAACGAATTACAGAACCTATTTCCACGTCAATGACCGGGAAAGCTATCCTGGTGTAATAAAGAAATCAAGCAACGAATCCAATACTAAGTAATCGAATTACAGAACCTAATTCCTGGTGTAATAAAGAAATCAAGCAACGAATCCAATACTAAGTAATCGAATTACAAAACCTAATTCCTGGTGTCATAAAGAAATCAAGTAACGAATCCAATACTAAGTAATCGGATTACAGAACCTAATTCCTAGTGTAATAAAGAAATTAAGCAACGAATCCAATACTAAGTAATCGAATTACAGAACCCAATTCCTGGTTTCATAAAGAAATCAAGTAACGAATCCAATACTAAGTAATCGAATTACAGAACCTAATTCCTGGTGTCATAAAGAAATCAAGTAACGAATCCAATACTAAGTAATCGAATTACAGAACCTAATTCCTGGTGTCATAAAGAAATCAAGTAACGAATCCAATACTAAGTAATCGAATTACAGAACCTAATTCCTGGTGTCATAAAGAAATCAAGTAACGAATCCAATACTAAGTAATCGAATTACAGAACCCAATTCCTGGTTTCATAAAGAAATCAAGTAACGAATCCAATACTAAGTAATCGAATTACAGAACCTAATTCCTGGTGTCATAAAGAAATCAAGTAACGAACTATTTCCCTATCTATCACGAACTATTTCCCAGCTATCCTGGTGTTATAAAGAATGAAACAAGTTAATGGAATTATATATACAACGAATTCAAAACACTTACCTTCTAACGTTAAACGATTTGAATGTACGTCCGTTCGGTTGCTGTAGGAATGAGTCTAGCGTGTGACTTACGACGAATTATAAGCTTGGCGGAGTTTTTAACAGAGTGTGGTTGGGCGGAAACTGCTCGACATTAAAATAACTAAGAATTTCCTGTTTACGAATTCACTGGTTTATATTTCCACTGGGAGCTATTCAAAATACTAGACACTGAAAAAATAAAGATTTCCAAACTGAAGAGAAAGTAGCATTCTGAATTATACCTACATCGAAGTCAAAAACATAGCATACGTCAACGTTAAATGTTTTAAATGAAATTAAAAAAAAAACTTACCGCAATGCCACGTTTTAAATGATTAATACACAATTTCACTTCCTTGGGGGAGGGGGGGGGGGAAGAACTCCCTTGGATTATTTTACATAGTTTATAGCTGTGAATAAACTTCCTTATCGTTAAAAATAATTCACTTTTTAGAAAACAATAAAACTTCCGTTGGAGTTTAGCGAGACTCGTATCGCGTGGAAGACATTTCGGTATAATTATGACGTAACTTAAAAACGGAAATATCATATAATCACGATCTAATACGGAACGATTTAGCACTTAAACTCTTCCAGTTAACACGGACAAGTAAAGATTTCCAAACAGAAGGCAAACTCGCATTCTGAATTATGCCTAAAACGAAGTCAAACATTTACCCCACTTCCAAGATTTAAAAATATTTATTTTTTAAACACAACTTCCGCCGAAGTTTAGCGAGACTCGCATCGCGTAAAGGACTTAATACCGCAACACTCCATACAAAAGTAGGATATAAAAATAATCACAAAATTAATAAATACACGAACAACTTGACTAGAACAGTGGAGACACTTCGTCATCGATCCGAACAATTTTAACACAAATTCCTTTCAAGTCTCGCGAGACCAGCTTCGGAAATTCTCCGCACTTGTTAACGCAAAGCAGTTGAAATCCTACTAATTCTCCTATTTCACACTAAAATGTTCCCGATAATCGACGCTTATAAAAAGAAAGCGTTTAACGAGAATCGCGGTTAGCAGTCAGGTGTACGGTGGGTCCGAGATCCGAGCTCCGATGGCTGGATACCCCTCCAACGTCGCGTGAGATGGCATCCCTAACAGCGGAGCTCTGTGATGCGTTCAAGCGAAGGGTTGTGGATAAACCAAACATGGCGCTGGTCTAGAAGGAGCTATGCCCTGTCTGGCTTCGAGGGTAGTTGGAAGGCACCTTTATAAATACCCCTCCCTCCCTTCCTGCCCTGTACCAAAGCGTATCTTTGTCCTGCCTACCTCCCTCCATCCGGGAACGGAGCGTTGACCCCGTCCTGGCGACCGCTGCCAAAGCCTCCAACACAGACACTCGCTTCTTATAAACATTTTCTGGCATCGAAAGAAATATTTAACAAGTCCCGCTGAAAAGTCATTTCTTCAACACTATCATTTAAGTCCCAATTTGCACCATTCACAACAAATTCCAAGAAATAAATATTAATCAGCAAAAATTATATTCCGTTTTCCAGTAAACTTATTAATTAAAAAAATTTCACAGAAATCCAGAAAACTATGCATATATTTCGTACAAGGCAAATATAAGAGATATTTCCAATAAATAAATTTTACGCTAGTCAAAATACTTTATTTATGTTTAAGTATTGAAATAACACAGTTTTAAAACACGCATCATTCCATTTAAGCAATACATAACTTATATGTTTTAAGTATGGAAAACATACATTTTCAAACTTTTTATTATTTATGCGTAGCAGAGAAAAATACCTATTTTGCATTTAGAATTCTCTCAAATTTATGTTATAACCAAATATCCAATACAAGATTTTTTTTTTAGGTTTCGCCATCTTATTTATTATAAAATGCTTATATTTGAACAAATATACAGTTATTTTATTTAAAATACTACATTTCGGCATAATATTAATGAAATATCACGAATTTAGCCTGAAATGACTTATATCGTATATGGAATATTCCAAATTTAATGTTATTTGGGAAAAGACTGTGACGGCGACGTTTCATTATGCACGGGAAAATACCAGCCCGCTACACGTTCCTAGCTGACTGCCTTTGCCTCGACATCGCCCTGGTGTGTTAACCGTCAGTCCGCCGGCTTGCTAAATTGCACGACGCAAAGTCATCGTATCACGGTAAAATTATTATGAAAGACTTTTTAAACTTATAAGTTAACTGTTACTTACTTACTGTATACAGGATCTAGTAGTGTGAAATAGACGAACGGTTACGAATACTTGAAGTTCGCTTGCAGATCCCGACACGAACATCCAACTAGCATAACTGCTGGGGATAGACTGGGAAACATGGCAGCTATCCATAGTTCGTAATGTTCGCGCCTAGAGCGCTGGCATCGTCAAGCCTACAGGGAGCGCGCACCGTGATTCTTAATAGAATAGATGGCGTTCATGCACGCATTCTGAAAATTACTCGACCCTCAACTTGTTCCTATTGGCTAGGGCAATATTGTAACCCCCTCTCGTGGTTCATCCCTAGTTTTGATTTAGTATTTAAGTCCCCGCAGCAGCTTGTGTCGGCACAGACTGATGGCTGCTGGGGACGAGACCAATCCTGAAGTAAGTAATAGTATATTCAAAATGTAGGGCTCATAAAGTCAGTAATGCAGAATCGGACAATTGCTGTCCAAAATTACTTTTAGACGTTATTTCGTTTTCTCGAATATTGAAGCCAAACCAGATAAAAAAAAACGTAATTGTTAAAAATGTCGAATATTAAAATATTAAAATCACTTAGCTTCCCATGACAAAAATGTTTACAGTAACGACAAGAGCTTTCATAAATTATGTAGAATATTATAAAATAAAACATTTAATAGAGAAATGTAAAAATTAATGCTGTTGCGGAGTTTACCTGGTTTTGCAGCCTGTAATTTTGAAGAAGTTTAGAAAATGTAAATTCATATAAGTAATTGAGAAAAATGGGTTGTCATTAAAACCATTTACAATATATTTGATACAATCAAGGCAAATTCCTTTTAAAATGTTATTGAGAATTTAGTTCCTAAAATGAGTAATGGCATGATATAGTTTCAAAAAGCCAGAATTTCAATGTTACTGCACATAATTGTATTTAAAAAATATATAATGCGAATCGGTATCTTTTTGTGGCAGATCTCCGCTAAAGTTCATTTTTTAGAAGAAATTGTGAATTATAATGTGTATTTCGAGACAGATTTGTACCTTAAATATTTTATATATATATATATATATTTCATATAAGTAGTATTGCTATCTCTTTGTATTCCTTTTGTATTTTGTTTTGAGCAAAATTATTGTAGGTTTGATCATAAAATATAGTCCACATATTTAAAAAACTTGTGTGTGTGTGTGTTTTTTTGTAACCAATTTCTGCTTCAATGTGGAGGGGTTGTGATGTAGGACAGCTTGGTCGTGGTTACTTGGGAAAAGAGACCTTGCGTCGCCTAACCGTGTAGGACGAGGGAAGGGCCTCAAGATCCTATTTTAAGCAAATAAAAAAACGGCAGCCATTTTGCATTCGTCTACTATATAAGATAAATTTTTTCTCAGTGTTGAGTCAACAGCTTCCGAAGTCACAGTATGTGCGCGTGTGCATTGGAATAGACGCCTACAATATAGCAATCTATGCCAGGGATCCACAGCACAGAGAGTTACGCTAAGCATAAACAACAACCAGAACTATGCTAGGCATCTACAGCACCAAGATCTACGCCAGGCGTCCATACCACCAAGAGCTACGCCAAGTGTCCACAGCACTGAGAACGGCGCCAAGCATCTACAGCATCGAGAGATGTGCCTCAAATAATCTACAGGGATTACTTCTCTCTGCACCAACATCATCTTGCAGCAGGTAAAATGCACGAAGGCCACTGCTGTGATAGCTGTGATGAGGAGTGCGTAGAAGTATTCATTGTGATTCTAGCATAAGGACGGGCGAAATCGTTGTTGAGATTAGACTGTTCTCAATTGTGGTGCTGCCTAAAGAGTTTATTATCAATTTTGCATCCCACAAAATAAAATTTGTCTATCCATTCCTCGTCTATCCAGACGAGAATATTGTGCCTTATCTTCCATGTGAAAACTGCTCAAACGGTATGCCCACTTTCATTAACGATGTAAATCAACAACATATGCAGAGGGATGGCATGTCGCGAAGGTTGGAACAGCTAATAGAAGCTAAGATCGTTCCCGATTTACCAATGGACGATTCCGGGGTTGGCGGAGTGGATTCGTAGGCGACCACCGAGATGTTGTAAAAAAATGTTGGGAGGCATTCTGTGCATACTATATAACTCGACAGAGTAAATTTTGTAAAAAAAATAAGTCATAATGATGTACTATGCACAAGGATTTGAAAGTTATCAAGATAATTCTTTTGTAATTAAAGAACTTGCCATTTCATATGCGAATGAGAATAATAATAGTAAAGTGTTAAGTTTAAAATTCCCCATGCCTTGGTTTGTTTTAAATCCAGAAGTCAAAATTATGTTTCCACATCAGTCTTACAAAATACATTATTTAAAATATACTCTGGTGATATAGCTTATGAAGAAAATTTCCAGTACGTGAACAATGCACTCCTCGAAGACTATCCCGTATATGTGCTTGGAAAAATACGGAAGGAAATTTTAAAAAGTTTAACCAATGCAGAAGTCATAAACATTAGAAGATATTACGACTGTTTGATCGTTAATTCGATAGTAAAATGCAATAACACTAATCACTGTGTGAAAAAAATTTTATTCACAATGCAAAAGAAAAACTTTAAGAGATATTTTTATCATCATACTACCTATGCATAAAGATAATAATTTAGAAAAATGGTTTGTGACAGGTTCATACAAGTGTAAGACTTTGAAAAATTGAGACATTCAACCCAGAGCAGGTGTACAAGAGTGTTACTCCAGGCTACAAGAGTGTGTGGTTCAAGTCTAAAGAAAATATGCTTTTCCAATTACAAATGTGCAATGGAGATGAGCACTGGAGCTTTTCACAAAGTTTCACAGGAAATACCTACAAAGAAGGAGTATTGTGTTATGAACAAAATGGCTCCTCGGTTTTTGATATGTGACCCGACAGCGAACTGCCCTGTTCTTCTGGTGATCTATGTTTTAAAACTGTGAGTGAAGAAATAACTAAGGAACCAGGATCTAACAAATTTAAAAAATTAATTAGGTAGACAGTTTTATAACACCCCTGTCTTGTGGACTGAAACATATAACAACAAGAAGACATCACGCAAATGAAAGGAAGTAGCTGCCTTCAAAGATCGCCTTGTAGAATGTGGGATTGCGAAGTTTGGCAGAGTAAAGCTTTTGGCAGTAAATTCGATTTAACCGAAATGTCGTTAAACAACTAGTTTGTCTCCGTAGTGAAAAAAAATTTAATTATATAATGAAATAACCATACATTCATACATCAGTTACGATGGAGGTGTTCTACCTATCACTTCATTATGCTAGTGTTACTCCAGGCTACATGAGCGTGTGGTTCCAACTTGAAGAAGAAGATTGTCCACTACAAATTCAGATGTGTAACGGAGAAGAACGTTTGTATTACTCTTTACTCAATCCTGAAAATACTTTAAAAGTTTTCAAGTTCTGTTTTGGGACAATATTTTGTCCTTTGTATAATATGAGTTCTGACAGTAAGTTACCTTGTAGTCAGAATTAATTAGCATTTGAAGCTCAAGCTGGACACAGTGCAATGTACTTCGTACAAGAAAAACAAATACATCATGCAGAAGGAATGATGTTGTTCTATTCCTACAGTGTGGAGCGAGCATTGTAACAACAAGAAATATTTTATGTACATGGGAAACCAAGAATTAACTACTACCTGTGCAATGTGGTGATTCAAAGTCTTTAAAAGCAAGAAATTTAATATCCCAGACTATATAAAGGAGACTGTTTAGTATTAAGTTGTCAGTCAGGATTAGTGTCTCCAAGCCTACAGATGTATACAAGATCCTGCGAATAGGATACAGAAGAGTTTTCTTTAAACCATATGATTGTATTTTACAAGTTCAAATATGCAACAATATATAACATTGGTGCAACACTTTTTAATAACAGTCTTGGCACTCATTTTGGTGAAGGCATAGCATGCAATGATTGTGCTGTGAGGTATATCCACCCTGACAACGAACTGTCATCTACATTAGAAGACCTGATGATAGCCAGTCTTACCAAAGAAGTGGAAGAGGAATGAGGTAACAGAGTAATTTCCTATCAGTTAACCAGACCTCACCAGGGAATCAACGTTTGTTGGAAGTAAACTAGATATGGAGACATCCACAACTTTATATTCGAACAAGGAAGTCTAGTTTTTCCATCAATGTGCAACATATATGTGTGTGAAGTGGCTAATTCAGACTAATGTTCTCACATATTTGCAAGTATTCATTTATTGAAAAGGGTTTGTATTCTGCAACTTATGGGTTGTCATATTCACATGTTTTTAAGGAAATGTGTGAGTCAGATATTCATTTTAAGTGTACAGATTGGTTTGAATCTCTGATAGCATGTAATAAGCCATGCAGTTTAGATTCTACTATAGCGAATTGCAAACATTCAAAATGTCTTTTAAATCAGTGAAGAACATACAGAGTAGATCAAATTTGTAAGCTTAAGAATGAGCAAGCTGTAATCACTTTTTATGAGGAAGAACAGAGTTTGAAACATTTTATTTATACAGCTGATGATGCTTTACCATATCAGTACTACGAAGAGTGTGATAAAAATATCCACATGTTCTTTCATTATCACAAAAATTTGATTACATATCATGTACGTGGGTGTGTTTTATAAAAATTATGTAAATCGAGCAATAAAACATTAAGTTCAGCCCATAATTACTGTTTAACTTTAAATGATAGAAAAGGATTTTTTTAAATATACATACATCATTCTTTACTAAATTGCCTTAGTTGAGTGTTGCATCACAGATGAGCAACATGTATTTTCGTCCTAGAAGCCATTACATTAGTATAAAACCAGGAAAGTCTAATATAACTGACACATCATGGTGTAATGGTTTTCTCTGTGAGTTTACAGAGACTTGTAACAGTGTATTCTATTTTAAAGTGATTTATTTTCTGCTAGGTGACAAAAAATCACAGATTGATTCAATGCAATGATAATACTAAATGTCCTGTTTTTCTACATGACTGCAATATCACCTCTCTCATCTACTATTAAAGCCATTCACTCACATTATGTCGAAACATATCGAGACTTAGTTGAAAGTGTCGTTTTACATTCCCCCAAATGTAGAGATGTTTGTGATCAAACAGATAGGATCAAATCAGGGCATAAGAAATGTTCCCTCCTTGAAAGTAGAGTTCTAGAAGAGGACTTCGATCCATTATTTCGAAAGTGTATAAAAACATTGTTTACAGAAGTTGCTAATAGCTCATAACTTGTCTTTAAAATATTTATGATTTTTTTAAACACCTTTGCGTAACTATGTTTGGATAAATTAAAAATTTTGTATGTATTTTACAACATTCTATAGTAAAAATTGTGTGCATAAATTTGCAAAACATCCTATACTTACTGTTGCTATGATTTGATTTTTGAAACTTCCTATACTTACTTGTGTCTATTATCAATTAACCTGTACTTGTATTTACTTTTTGTAACATCCTATAATCACTAGTGTGTGTTTTCAAACATCCTGTAGTTTCCAAATTTTGTAAATTAATTTTAGTTTTAATACAAATTCCTTTTGTATGTTTATTTAACCTCGCCTCTTAAAAAGGTGTAAAATGTATTTGTTTCCATAAGAAAGGAATATTATTGACAAACAAAATGTCTCAACAGAGACAGATTCTTAAATTTTCTAAAAAAATATGTTGGGATGGCTTAAAAGATACATGGTTTCAAAAATAACAAAACAAACAACTGTTGTAATGAAAAATCGAGAGGAAAATTCTGGAAGCAACAAATCAAGATATTTGAACCTGGCTCCAGGGAACGATGTCTGCTGAAAAATTGTACTATTATTTTATAACACACCTTACTTACACAAAATATAGTTCATTCTTTTGCCTACATCTATAGAATAACTAGATAATGCTATCGTTTGGAGGTTCTGGGTTCAAATCCCAGGTAAGGCATGTTTAATTATAATCTAGTTTGTAGCTTATGAGTTATAATCCTGGGTAAGGCCTGGTTAATTGTGATCTAGTTTATATCTTCTAGTTTCGAATCCTGGGCAGGGCATTTGTGTTTGTAATATAGCTTGTAACTCAGTAACCATTAAAAATACCATATGTAACATAAAGTCCTTATATGAATAATGAATTAAACATGTAATTAAACATATATAATTAAATAATATTTGAAATAGAAATTTGTTTGTGTATGTAAAAAGGAAACAAAAGATGTTGAATTGTATTAAAAATGCATTAAATTCTGGGTGAAAAAGCTCATGTACGAATTTGGTAAATAAGAACACAACTCAAACTAAATCTAATCTCTTAAAACCGAATAAATACACATATTCAACATTACATTACAAATTGTACACTCTTAAGGCTAAAAAATCCACCCAGTCATGAAATAACCCTTTTAGTTTCGTAAATTTGGTTAAATTCGGTTAAATTTTTCTTAAAACCATTAAAAATTATGCTAATTGGTAGATTGTAACAGATTTGAGTCGATTAGTGACATAAATTATACGACAAGGGAGGGTGTCTGGACTGTATATAGGATGTTCATGATGCTGTTAAGGGTTTGAATCGCTCGACCTTGGGGACTTGTCTCCCACCTGCCACTTGCTAGCACCTGCCGGCATCAAACATGATGGTGTGTGGTTAGGCACCAGCAGACCCATTCAATCCTGCTACCAGCCTAGCTGAGCAACTACCCGCAGAGCTCGCATGGGCTACAACCCGTATTCTCACCTGCCTGGCCGGGGTTCAGACCTCGTCTGGATCCTCAGCTGCATGAAGTGGGGTTCAGACCTCGATCAGGGACTATCACATTTGGTAGTACACTTTATGTAAGTAAATATGATTAACATTTAGGATTTTATTAAATTAGTTTAACTTTTTCGTTTATATTGGGTTTTTCATAAAATTGTTTATTTTCTTAGATATTTGTTAAAACTTAATATTTCTTTTACCAGAATTTGCCTACAATTGCTTAACTTTCTTAGCAATATGTTAAAATGTTTAGAATTCGTTTACAATCATTTAACTTTCTTCACAATTTGTTAAAAAATTTAGTTTTAATTAGTGTTTAAGATATTATGGGTGCGTGGGTTTGATGCATGTTTGTGTGTGAATAATGGAACAGTTAAAAAAAGTCGGGAACTACGCCGGATGCACAAGATATATCCGGAGGTCACATAGCCCTGCTCCTAAGCTTATTCTGAATGTTGTTGTATGAAAATGGATGTGAAAATGATGAATGATGAATGAGTATCTTTAACGAATGTGGAATGAATGAAAAATGGGTGGGTGGGTGGGAATTTTATTTAAAAAACTTTTAGTTTTAAGTGGCTTTAAGAGATTCTGGTTGGGTAGGTTTGATGTGTGTGTGTGTGTGTGTGTGTGTGTGTGTGTGTGTGTGTGGATAACAGAGTAGAGAAAAAAACATTTGAAACCACCATTCTCTTTATAATGGAGAAAAGGCATGACAATATCACTATCCAACTCTCTTTACTCACAATAGTGATGGATGAATGCATGTGTTTTTAATGTTTGAGAGGGGAGGGTAGTTCTACTTAGTTTGTGTGTTATTTGCTAAGTTTGTTATATGTTATTTGCTTAGTTAGTTGTATGTTATTTGTTTAGTTTGTTGTATGCTATTTGCCAAAATATTAAAATATATTTTAATTTTCTGAAAGTTTTCATTTTTTTTTTAATTTTAAATATTTTGAGTTAGTACTAGAGTGTATTGAATGTTTAGTTTTAAACTGTAAAATGGTATTCCCCTTGCTAAAACTTTCTACACGAAAACTGTTAGTAAAAGAATTTTTACAAAAAATTTAATCTTGAAAAGTAATTAAAATGACTTTAGAAATACTTCCTTTTTTAAAATTGAAAAAAAAAAACCCTATAATTAAAATTTAAAGCATTCTTTAAAACAATTGTGTTCAACTATTTGTTTAAATTCAATATAATGTGTTCGAAATGCAATCCGCTCGCCTGTTACGAAATGTGTAGGTTTTGCACTGGGAAAGACAGGTAAGGTGGATTAGGGACTAGGGATGCAGTCTGCTATGTCTAGTCATTGGAGGGGTGGTAGAGGGGCAGTGACAACCATCTTGCACATACATTTTGGAGTGCTGTAGGGAAGGCCACTGGCAGGGGAAGGGGAGCAAGTCTGTAAGCTAGAGCCCGCTGATGCCCACGGCTGCTTCCTGCATCTCGTCTCACACTGCCTCACTCCACCCCACATGACCAAATCTCTTGACTGCTACAACTCCCCCATTGCCTCGCTACCTCACTCACCATGAGGCCTTCTATATCATCCTGGTATCTTTTGTAAACAACCATGTGCTTTTGAAAACTATGTGAGCATGCTGTTTTTTTTAAACACACACAACTTAACTCCCACATTAAATCTATATATTTTTTATTCTAAAATTACAACACAGTAATTTTAGTAAACACATTTTCACTATGTTTAGGATGTTACTAATTAAAAATATATTTCAAGTGCATCGTGGTAAGTGACTAAAGTGGTTTCTTCCTTTTTCCAGAACAATGCAGTTTCCAATTATTGTGATGTTGATTCTATTATTGTGGGGAAAAAAAAAAAAGTTCAAAACAACAAGTGAATGAAAGTGACAAAGTGTTGACAGTTTGTTGGAAGAAATCTTTGTTAGTGATTCAGAGTTTGAATCGCAGACGGAATAACATTCTACCAAGAGCTGTCAAGACATTTCTTCGCCCAAGCAAAGGCGATTCGATCTTTTGCTGGACTATATATACTTATGTGATTCGAATACGGATTCGCTCACGAAAAGGCCGTAACAGGAACAAGTCGAATTGTGTCCATTTCCCCCAAACATGAAAAGGTCGGTCTCTTTTTAGACGATTTGTTTCTATGTGACATGTGGTGTGTGATTCGGAAAGTGTTTTGTCTGTCTCACAAGCGAGTCCCGAGTCAGTTAGAGAGACATCATCTAGGGAAACGAAAAATAGTCTGTTTTACTATTCCCCAGCTTCAGTGGAGTCTTTGCCAGGCCTCATATACTCTCTATTGGCCACGGTGTTCACAGGTAGCCCGATTCCTGGATAGTAAACCAAATTGTTAATAATGATGCAGACTTTTTTTGTTTATTCTAGAGGTGTAAGGCCCTGGCCTATTATAATTAGTGGTAGAGTAGTGCGCAAGTACTTGAAATTACTCATGAGAGAGAAAGACACTATGGAAACTTTCTATTTTAAGAGCAAATCCCTCAATGTCATGCATTCTTCCAATGTTGGCGTGATTTACGATGAGACAATTGCCTTACTTACCAAACAGACCTGAGGAGTTAGTACATGTGGTTCAGGCTTGAGTTTGTGACTGATATAGTAAATGGATGTCAATGTCTTACAATACAGGGCATTCACCATAGGTGCTGCGCACACTAAACTACGAAAGTTTATTTCCAATCGCCTTGCTTGTGTTGATGTGCCCTGCCCAGAGGGAATGTGTTTCCACTATGCCATCATTGCATTTTTGTTTCCTACCACACAAAATGTCAGTCATTCTGCTGCATATCGAAAACCTCGAGAGGTTTTGAATACTGAAGGTCTGTCGACATCTCTAGTCATACAGGATATATATAAGCTTTAGGAGAACAATTCTATTTCTATCAATGTCTTCTGTGTGATGGACAAAGATAACAATGTAATTTATGTAACTTGCATAAAAGATGGGACTATAGTACTGACACACATTTATCCTGTACCTAATGCTTGCCACATAAATATTCTGGCCATTCATGTTAGTGGTAATGCAGCACATTCGAATTTTGTATGTATTAGAAATTTGTCACAGGTGGTTCATAGTCAGTTTATTTGTAGGAAATGTAAAAAACAATTATTTCCTGTTGTTGTCTCTAGTATTTCCAAACTGAGGAGAAACTCACAAGTGTCACTATTATTTGCCAACAACAAAAGTCTATTCGATGTAATTTCCCTACTGGGACCGAAAAGTACTTGGAATTTAAGGATTACAGCAAACAGCAGAGATTGGGTTTCATCGCCTATAGTAATGTTGAAAGTTGCCTCAAACCCTTGTGCACTTGCTTGCCTAATGATGAAAGGAGTAATACATACAACTACTATCAACCAACATGTTCCATATGCTTGTAGCCTTTTGCTGGTCTGTTCATACAATTCAAGTTTATCTAACTATTTTTAGTTTGTGGGTGCTGATTCTATGTACCAATTAGTAGATAAATTACTTTATCTTACAATGTGGGTTGCAGGAATTTACAGTGTGATTTTTCCGATGAAGCCAAAAACCCCTGCTGATGAGGCTAGTTTGGGATCTCAAACATGTTGTCACATTTGTAAGGAAAGTTCGGAACATATGATTTTGTGGTCGATCATGACCATCTGATTGGCAAAATCAGAGGTCGCACAAATAATAAATGCAACTTGAACTGCAGGCTGCCCAAGAGACAAATTGTCGCTGTCTTTCATAACCTGACGGAATTGTGTTAATTGAAAACCCAGGTAAAATCCAGCTGGTTAGAATGACCATAGAGAAATATAATTGTATCACTAAACAAATTCCCAGTGGGATTGATTTCAATGGAAAGGTGCAATATTTCCAATTGTGTTTTATTGATTCTTTCCAGTTCATGAGTGCCTCTCTGAAAACTTTGGCGGGTAATTTACAACCTGTGCAATTGAGTATCACCTGATCGAGGTTTCCAGATAACAGCCCATTTGAATTAGCAAAATGGAAGGGAGTTTTTCCTTATGACTTTGTTAAATCGCCAGACAGTCTGATGTGCAAGTCACTCCCACCAAAGGACACATTTCATAATGTGTGAAGGTAAAGGCATTTGCGATGAGGATTATGCTCATGTTTAAGCAGCATGGGAAGCATTCAACTGTGTAAACTTGTTGCAGTATGCCATTCACTATTTACGTGTGGACACTTGTTTGCTGGCAAATAATTTTAAGAATTTCAGGACTATGTTTTGCTCATCATGATCTTGACCCCACCATGTACGTCACAGCTCCATCTCTTTCATGGGACCCTTTATTGTCAATGAAACATGCATGGCTAGAGTTGTTGACTGACCCAGACATGTATCTTTTTGTAGAACACGGGGTTAGGGGCCCTGTGTGGCATCGAAATATATATGATATTTTAACGTGAATGGGCTGTACAGACACATGATGAAATCCAAGCTTCTGATTGGTAATTTTGAGTGGGTAGAGGCTGACTTGTTTTCATCATGGGATTTCGCGAAGACGGTGAATGACAGGGACACATGCTTTTTCATGGAAGTGCATTTGTCTTCTCCAGTCGAATTCCATGATGCTCTATCAGATCTGCCTTTGGCCCCAGTAACTGGCATACCTCCGAATGGCTCACATGAAAAATTTCTTTTGACACTTGCGCCACAGAAGAAATATGTTATACACGGGGAAACACAAGTATTATTTTATGTACAGGGCCTAACTTAATTCTGTTCATCACATTCTGCACTTTGAGCAGAAGGCATGGATGGAGCCGTACATCAAATTTAACATTGAAAAATGTGCTGATGCTGCAAATTAATTCGAAAAATCTTTTTCCAAGCTGATGAACAATTCCATATGTGGAAAAACTTTGCAGAATGTCTGCCGGGAAGGGACATAAGTATTGTTTCCAGGTATGAAACGATCTACTGTGCTGTAGTGCTTATAGGTCGTCCTACATTCAACACAAGGCAAATAATCGATGAAAATCTAGTCCTGATATAAATGTCAAAGAGTTCTGTTGTATTCAAAAAATCTTTGTACAATGGTGTTGCAATTTTTTACCTTTCAAAATGTACCCTATATGAATTTAACTATCAGTACATGTCTACCAATTTTCCTCTGCCAACCTTGCACCTCTTTTATTGTGATACCGATTCATATGCTTATTCTGTTGCTTGTGATGATGCCTATAAAGTAATTACCCCAGATTTAAAGGTACATCTTGATACATCCAACTATGCGCTCAATAACCTGCAAAAACTCTCCCACAAGAACAAAGGCCATACTGGAGTTATAAAAGATGAATGCGCTGGCCATATAGTCATACATTTCATAGGTTTATGTCTCAAACTTTATGCATATGTTGTTGCAAATAAGCAATGCATATGCAAGGCGAATTACAAAAAATCTAACATCGCACAGAATCTCTGATATGAGGATTATTGAGACTGCCTCGAAACTTGCTCCAAGGTTTTGGGGGCCCAATATAACTTTTGTTCACATGGTCACAAAATCTGCATTGAATGCATGACCAATGTAGTTTTCCCAGGTTTGGACGATAAGCACTACATTCAAGCAGATGGAGTAACGACCTTACCCTGGGGGCACTACAAAATCCCTAAGTAAATTATTCATTTTCCCCACAACATTAATTTCATCACCACAAAAAAATACAACCACCTACACCACAACTGCGAGCACCGCACCATCAATGGTGACCATCTGCCAGCACCACACATAGCAGCACAGACTCCACAGCTGTCTGCAACCTTTACAATAGCTTTCTGTGACATCTACAACTGTTTGCAGCATCTGCTGCATAAACATTGAATTGACGTCCCTGTCTACTCGAGAGAATACTCATGTCTGTTTGCCCAACTACAGCTCCTGTTAACAGTTGTTTGTTAACAGATTCATCAAATGTATCTTCGATCCAATGCCCCTTGTTACTATTCAAGGAAGAAATGATCTATTTTACCCTCCTGTACTTCTCTTTGCAGTGTGTTGCAACATCATTTGAAATCTACAAATATAAAGTGCTATTTGAGTGTGTGTTGTAGGCTTTCATTGGTGTGTGTGTGTCTACTGAATCATTACACGGACACGACAGATGAATACCTTAACTGTGCGACATCTTGTACAAAATAAATATACATAGGTAAATTTAGGTAGGAGATGATATCCACATCGCTCAAGATTCTTTGTAAATTTTGTTCTTAATTTTAAACATTTGTCTGTTTTTGTGTGTATTTTTGTTCTTGTATGTAAATATCTTTATCAGATTGCTCCTTTATATATTATGTAAAGAAGAATGTTGTTGTATTAAGTCTGTTTTTTAGTAAATTATGAACTTGTTTTAAAAAAAGATTATTAATTAAATGTTTTTGTATATATTTATTCTTGCTTTTGTTGAACATATGTTTTTCTAAATAAATAAATTGTTTCAATGATGTGAATGAATTTGTGAATGTTTGTAAATATAATTATAAGCATTTTCAAGTGCTATATAATATAGTTATAAGAATTTGTTGTAAATGTGTATGAAGATTGTAAATATATAGTTTTAAGGATGATTTTGAAAATAAAATAAAAAATTTTCTATGTTAAAAGAAATAATGTGGCTTGTTATTTAATAGTTTTTAATTCCTCACTTCAATATTTAATATTTTGTGTATGATTGGAGATTGAGTGTCTGGAGATCAAGTATTTGTGGATGAATGGATATGTCATTTTTTATTGGATAATATGTTTACACTATTAAACTTTGTATGAATGTGAATGATGAAGCACTTGGAATGATAGAGTATTTGTGAACGATTAAGTGATAGTTTTAATACTGCAAAGATATTTTATCTTACGTTTAAAACTTGGTTGTTTCTGAAACTATTTTAAAAACAAATAACGTTTAAGTCTGAATTTGAGAAACCAATGAATATATAAGAGCTTTAATAATTTAAGGATTGGGGAAAATATATAAACACCCGAGAAAATCGTGCGAATGAATATGAAAAGGAATGATGGAGTTGTAGAAAAGCCTGCCCACACAGCCGAAGTTGGTACGCAATTGTGAGACAGGGTAAGCTTGTCAGAAGGGGAAAGTGGTCTGAGAAAATTACAATTTGAGAGCCAGGTATACGAGCTACTGTCCGCACAGCATGGGTAAAGACTACTGCTGGTCCACAATGTCATTCGCCCTACATCACCAAGTGACGGCATACAGCAACTTTGCCTCTTAACAAACTAAAAAATATATAATGCAAAGGAAATAAACTCTATATCACTACATAAAAAATCGAGTGTTACTTAAAATTGCTACGGCTGTGAATCAACACAAAGATATCTGCTGCTATAACACACAAACTTGATAAAAACTCCGAAAACCTAAACATCCTTTTCCGCTGTAGAACTAAGAGGTGTTGATGGAGATGCAACTATTGTGTTTGGTTAAAATATAATTATTTTGTAAGTTATACATTAATAAGGAAATAGGATATGTTTTTGACTTTTTCGTTGGCATAATTAAGAATGTGTCTTTCTCTGCAGTTTCGATGTTTAAATTTTTTCCATGTCTAGTATTGTGAATAGCTTCCAGTGGAAATATAAAACAGTGAATTTGTAAACAGGAAATATTTAGTTATTTTAAAGTCGAGCAGTTTCCACCCAACCATGGTCTGTTAAAAACTTCGCCTAGCTTATAATTCGTCGCAAGTCACACACTAGACTCATTTCAACAGCAACCGAACAGATGTATATTAAAATCATTTCATGTTGGAAGATACGTGTTTTGAATTCGTTGTAGATATAATTTTATTAACTTGTTGCATTCTTCATAACACCAGGATAGCTGGGTTCTGTAGGGCAATAGTTCGTTACTTTATTTCTTTATGACACCAGGAATTAGGTTCTGTAATTCGTTTAGTTAGTTAGTTAGCACTTGTTTTGGGTAATTTACTTTTAGCAAAATATTTGTTCATGAATTTTTTTAAGCTACATTGTTTCATTTAGTATGTCGTAAACATTGTTGTTATCGATATGTGATAGGTAGTTGCATTCGTTTTAATTGGATTTTTTTACAGATGCTGTGTATTCTTTTCCGACACTTAATATATTCTGTTTGTCATTACTAACATACAAGATGGGTTAGTCAAACCACACTGTGCACATAAATCGTATTCACCTCTCTTTTCATTTATTTCATGTAGCAACAAAATAATTTTTATTTACGAACTCCATCATAACCTGAGTCTATAATCACATATCGCTGCACGTGTCTTATCCCTCAGTCACCTGGGAGACAGGAAGGAACTCAATACCTATATACACTCTTTCCCCAACACATCACACTTCAGTACGACAGACCTCCGAGAGTGAGGATGTACCACGATGCTCCAAACTATACACTATCAATTAACAAAAAAAATTCAAAAATTAAAAGGAAAATTAGATTTACTAATTCAATTTAATTAAGTGTATAAATCAAAACTCTTTCATCGTATTAAAATCAGCGGTTTAACACAATTTCTGATCGGATTAAGATCGTATTAAGGATTAATCTCATCAATCAATTTGATATCAAATTAATTAGGTCAATCAGAAATTGCGGCATCACATTGTATTTGAAACCCCCACGCTCCTACTACTCACACTCGAATTGACTGGAACATTTACAAGTTCAATTATTTAAAATTACTCTTAAGACATTACAGGCCAATAATTTTTTTCATTTGTAGTTAAATTCTCACGAAATATAAAACACATTATTTAACCTTTTACCTGCCTTTGTTCCACTGCTGGAACATGATTTTGATCATTTACTTGCTATTACAAAAGTTAGTACATTTTTTCTGCTAATTTTTTCCTGATTAAAGAAAACGTGTTTTGATATCTTGAACTTTTTCAGTGACCCTATTATATATTTTACTAACTGAAATAATTTCTGAAAATGGCGATTTTTAAGGTGTTGCACAGCCATAATTGTGTTTCTCCTTTTTGTTATGATAGTATATTTGTTTTATTCATTGAGAATGCCCGGGCCGGGGGGAGGGGGGAGCTAAAAAAGTGTAGAGGAATGTAATCCTTTTACAAACCTTCAGTTATAATGTTTACTTAGATCACTGGTGTCACAGACAATTTGACGTTCCTGAAGTAGAACATTGGCAGGTTCTGGTTAGTGTGTGAGTACTCAACCTCGACACGTCACTGCACACCTTCCTGTGCAAGACTCTGCCTGCTTCGGAATGCAGCCCGCTCCCACTTAGTTTTCTTTAGCAGTCTAAGGGTCGTGTTTTTCAATGTTTTGTTGCTGTTACTTTGTTACTGTGCGTGTTTTATGATGAGTGAAATAGTGTTTCGTACAGTGTATGAGGCACTCGAATACTTGTTCTCTTTGAAGGAGTCTGAACTCCTTGAAAATTGTGTTGAGGAATAA